>OX031069.1:13191699-15591699 GCA_943736015.1 Tridacna crocea | reverse complement strand
AACCATGTCGTGCAGACCTTGCAGCCTTATCTGGATCGAAATCTATGGTCATTGGTAAACTTTCTATATTTCAACAGGCCTCTCTACCTCTAGGTTCGGTCGGTTTTTAGTCAATACAAAAATCATACATAGATCTATGACTTGCAACATGCTAAATAGGGCATTCAGACAATTGCGTAAAGTGTCCTTTCGGATCAGCCTATCCAGTCGGCGCAGGCTGATCCGAGACGGCACTATACGACTGAATTATTAGTTGTATGGTCAGGTGTCAGGGGACTTGGAAACTTGTTCACGGCTGTGTCGAATCTTGTCACCCCGAGCAGAACAAGTTTCCAAGTCCTCTGCCACCTGACCTTACAACGAATTTATCATACTGCAAAATCTTCCCCTTTCAAAGCGCGTTAAGCGAAATTTTCCTCTTTTTTTATAATATGAATTGAGTATGCAGACGAAATAGAAATTTCCTTCTGAGTGCCCCATTTCAATGAAAACTGACGTCACTAAAGGACGTCGCTATATCGCCACTGTTTGAGTCTAATTCGTGTCTGCACACAGTTTGAGTCTGGTGTCAGTTATCTCTAAGCTCCGCCCTAAGTTTTTCTATTTTACCGCCCTAAACGTTTAATACGTCACGAAACCAATGCCTTCCAACATGTCTGGCGAGGGGTAGGCACACGCTGCGAAATTTTATAGTGATGCAGATGCGATACAGTACATTCGTGACTTTGCGGAAAGGAAGGGATACTTGCCAAAAGTCTATTTTTTCAGGAAAAACGAATAAGCGCATAGTTAAATATTTAGTCAAACCTATGCCTATAGGGAATGTCATGGAAAAAGCACTCGGGACTGTCCGAATTTCGTATCGTATATTGAAAGGTTTTTCCGGTGCTATTTTTCGATCTGGATAAAGATTTACTTTAATTCTTTACCAAATGGGCTGAGCACCATAGTTCAGTCAGTAGCGTGCTGGACTTGAAAACAGCTGGATCGATCCCGAGCTCGACCAATATTCCTTCCAAGGATTGATGATAGTCATTGTGACAGGATTCATTCCTCTCTCACTGCTGTCCATTGTTTTGACAATGGTTATGTAGGCAAGCAGCCAATGGCTTGAAAGGAATATTATGCGGAGTACAGGTCGTCCTTGGACAACGATTATGAATTGGGATTAACGTCTTTTTTATATTATCTAGATATGGAGTGCAACACACGAAAAGGGTCATTCGGACATTTGCGTAAAGTGTCGTCTCTGATCAGCGTATGCAGTCCACACAGGCTAATCCGAAACGACACTTTCCGATTTTATGTGATTTTCTGTTTTACGCAAGTCTACTGTAGCACAAAATCTAATGTAGTCGTAAAGTGCCGTCTCGGATTAGCCTGCGCGGAATGCGCAGGCTAATCCGAGACGACACTTTACGCAAATGTCCGAATGCACCTTTTCGCGTGTTGCACTCCATATAAGTATCGAAGCTCAAGTCACCGTGACTTGTCCATAAAATAGGCAAGTAAAATAGGTAGACCGAGCCTAATCGTTTTCCCAAAACAATCCAACCTTTTCACAGTATTTTATTGAGCAAATATTGTGGCTAAAAGAGAATTTGCTTGTAACAAGCAATTCCCCCGAATTTCCCCTAAAACTTACTTTTCAATATACACGAAGAACTACTTTGGATTTTCATCTACAACTTCCTTCAAATATGACCAGTTCAAAATTTCGTCGACTTGTGGAAGGTAGAGACAACATGACCAACTGCCATATCACTCCAATCTTTATTATTAATTACATTTTACATTGATATCTATCTTACCTGTATTTTCATTGAAATCAATAAAAATAAATACATGTACATGTATGTTCTTGCGTCATAAATGTAAAAAATAACGTCATTCAGGACTACAAGACATCACATGTCTCAGAAAATTTAGATAACCAAAGTTGGTATTGCACCGATTGAATAGTTCAATTTTGACTTGGGATTGTTTACAAATACGACAAATTACTAAGTATTCTAAGCCATTATCAAGCACCCCATAACTGTGAGCACATGCCTAGCTCTGGCTTAATTAGTTTCTGGCTGGTGCTTTCTAGTATCAGTTCGAAATTTCCTGTTAAAACCAAGAATTAGTGGAATCCGCTTGTATCCCTGTCCGTCTACCTAATTGTATTAATTAAAATTGACCTCTTGTGTTGTTTCGTATCCTCAGTTTCCTGGCCTTCAGTACTATCAGTACTTTGATTAAAGACGTGAACGCCTACGTTGAAAGACCAGAGCACTGAATGACATTCTCCCTTTTTGAATTTCGAAGAAATAAGAACACATCATTACAAATACTGACATTCCTAGCTGTTTTAGGGTTGTTTTTCAGCCGACATCTTCAGAAACGGAAGAGCAACACATTTCCTCGTCGGAGCCATTGGCTAGATTATATTCTACACAAAAGAAAGACTTTAAATGTTCATACAAATCATCAATGTCGAGTTTTTTCTACATAATCTCCATTACTTTCATACTAGTTTTTGATTTTGCTCGAAACTAATTTGGTGTCAGATCGGCTTAAAGATGGGTATTTAGAATTTTCACATCTCACCAAATTAAAAATATATATATATCATTGAAATGTATATGAAAAAACAATACAAATCTTCAATAATTAAGAATCATAAAATTACCCCATTTTTTTTTTTGTGTGTGGTATTCCCTTAAAAGGCTACGTATATATATATATAGCCTCTTAAGGTATTTTTAGATTTCGCGCCGAAAATGAAAAAAAAAAAAGCATTGTGGGAATGTAAAGTGACTGGCACGTGACTAATGACGCTTAAAATTCCATAACATAACAAACATGTAATTATTTTTCATAATTTCTTTTTTGGACGGTATGTTTGAAGCGTCATATGTGTATTTCCGGTATGTAAATGAGCAAGTTGCTCATCTAAAAACAGACTGTGTTTCCCGTCGGTGTTGACCTGGGCCGTAGTAAATCTCTAATTTCTCTTGTTGTCTGATGGTTTTCGACTACTGGGGTTTTATGAATGAGAATTAAAAGGTCTTGGGAGTACAAGGATGATTTTTTTTTTGTATTTTTGTAAAAAATTTGTCCTAAATCCTGAAGGGCCACCTTTAATTGCGTCAAAGTATTTTTTTTTTTTGGCCAATGCTTGAATTAAGATTTGTCTTAGCAGGACGTTTAATTGTAACGTTATATAATGCTTCATTGCTTCTAGATTCGCATGGCGTAACTCGTCATCGCTTTTATTTCGCAAAAAGCGATTTCTGGCCAAAATGAATTTGCATCTTAACATGTTTGGTTAAACCATTACCATATGAGAAAACTTTGGACTGGTCCAAATTGAAAGCATTTGCAGACGACAAAATAAAGGTGACTGAAAAATAGAAATTTGTTCTGGGAAGGGTAGAAAACACTGTGGGAAAAGGAGAAAATGCTGGTTACCAGCATTTTCTCCTTTTCCTACAGTGTTTTCAAAAGGCGTCTTTCTCAGGGGCGTCAAAAGTAGGGATTGTCTGGTAATGGGTTAAATCAATGCTTTTTATTCTGTGAATGATAATAACATTTTTGGTTTTTCGCAGTTAAGCCGAAATTGGTCTAAGAACAAGAATATAGATTATCTGTTAGCTTTTTTAAGATAAAATTGACGTCACAATTTTCCAAATGAATTGAGAGTTCTGAAATAAGAAAAAGAAAGATTATCTGCTTTCATAGCGACAGTATTCTTAATTTCGTCTATTTTTTATCATCCCATTTGATAGATGGATTATTTTTTTAATTTTATTATTTTGTTATGTATATTTGGCTTATTGCGTTTAACTGACTTAGTTCTTATTTCTAAATAAAAATGGTCAGGAAATTCATTTGGTTAGCTTACGTACAAATGCACGTGACCTGTGATTACTATCCGAAACGTTGTCTGCGCATGTCATATTCTTCGAAGATTCGACTGTCTTATATGACGCATCACTAGCCCCGAAAGCGGGCTGACTGTAATATTACGCTCTACAAAGTAGTTTAGCAACAGATTTCTCTAAACTGGTGATCACAGCTGAGTGAATTACACGAGGTAGCGTTTAATTGAGTAAACCTTTTAGTTTTAAATTCAAAGTAACGGTTGTCGCGTAGGAAAGTGGTTCGGTTCTGTACCCAGGATGCCCATATCAGATAGATGATTATTTAAAGAATGCCATCTAGCGGGAGATAATGCTATCCGAAACATTTTTGCATAGCCTTAGGGTCTGATCATGGCCAAAAATTTGGAGAACCACAAACTTACAGTGCAATTGTTATAAACACAGTATTGATAGCTCTCACCTACCCGGCCCTGTGTCTTGACCCTTTCCAATTTTAACTCTTATCCTGTTACATAGGTTAACCCTTTACCATACAATCTCGAGTTTTAACGACCCTGAATAAGAAAACCTGTGAAAACATTGGTTATCAGCATTTTCTCCTTTTTCCACAATGTTTTCTACCCTATTATAGCAAGAAATCCACACTTCAGCCAAGATATATTTATTTCGTCGTCTGCAAAGGCTTTTATTTTGGTCAAGTC
This sequence comes from Tridacna crocea, assembly GCA_943736015.1. Taxonomy (NCBI): domain Eukaryota; kingdom Metazoa; phylum Mollusca; class Bivalvia; order Cardiida; family Cardiidae; genus Tridacna; species Tridacna crocea. The sequence goes on along the minus strand of OX031069.1, from coordinate 15,587,129 downwards.
CACAATTGTCGTTTGGTAAAGATTTAAATGAACATTTCAAGTTGATAGTAATATATCTCCTTATTAGACAGTCTAAACCCAAGATCAGACTGTACATTTTTTTCCAGTCTGATCTTGATCTACACTGATCGCAAAAGTTTGGTGAGTTGCGCTTTGCAGCCATAGGAAATAGCGCGACTTGGCATTGACGCAAACATTGAAACAGATAAATGAAGTAAAAATAAAGTTGCAAAGGGGAACACCTGTTTAATCTGCGACTATACATCTCACTTTCCAAACCCATTACTTTCGACGACCCTGAGAAAGGAGCCTTTACAAAACATTTACAAATGCTGGTAACCAGCATTTTCTCCTTTTCCAACAAAGTTTGCTATTTTTCACAAAACAAATTTTAAAATTTCAGTCATTTTTGTCGTCTGCAAATGCTTTCGATTTGTACATGCCTAAAATAGTGTCGTTTGGTAATGAGTTAAATAACGCTCAGGTCTCATCACCTACGCATTTGTTTCCTGGCTTCTTCACACCAGTACTGACACAACTTTCTCCCCAAGCCACGACTATTTTTCTCACATGCATCAGAGGCGAGGTGCTAAAAATTACCGGAAATAAAGTTTGTCTCAATTGGGTATAGATACCTTTCGGTCATGAGTCGGATACTCTAACCACTGAGCTACCCGGCTTGGCTGCAATGATGGAATCATTGGTGAAAGGTAAAACAACATTGTTCCAAAGGGAGAAAAGGCTGTTTTTAAAGGCCTTATTTTTCTTAACGGATAATGAAAAGGATTCGTAGTATAGATCTATTTATAATTTAAGAAATAAAAACATTTTGGAAAAAAGAAAATCTCTCGTCACAAGCTGCAGCCATATAGATCTAGATCTCCCGTATTTTAAGTTACCACACACACAAAATAAAATCAACTGCTTCAAATTGACAGCATTTGGAGACGACAAGATGAATGCAGCAAAAAAAGGGGGGAGAGTGTGATAAACCAAGTTGTTTTCTTAAGAGCGCTGAATACTGTTGATATCCGTGGGTCCGCCATATCTTTTTTGTCGCATTTATAAATGATCCTATGTAAGACCCTTGGGGAGGAGCTAAAAAAATGTCTTCCACATTCGGCAAAATACGGTAGACACGTTAGATAGGCTTAAGGAATCGGCCGATTAGCGACGAGTGATTCCGTAGATCGCTTCGGAGCTGTGACGTCAGCGCTTCGTTGAATGTTGAGAAATAATCTATTCACTCACTTGTACATGGCGGCCACACTGATTGACTGAATTAAAACCACTTCACAGAGAACATACCGGAACTACAGCGATTTTCGCTACAGACTAAGACTTTGGCATTATTCTGTGTGAGTACTGCTTGAATTTTGTTCTTACGCTGTAACTAAACGGTACTCAATTTATTCAATCGGTTGCAAAGCAATGTGCGACACGAGAGAACATGCCTAGCCTAGGTCGATTCCGTAACTGCATCCAACCAGTAGTGCTCGGTCTCAGTTTAATATTGTTGCATGTGTTTAACATATATTTGCATGTTTGTAGACCTCATAAGGTTACAAACATGCAACCATATTGAATTAAGATGAGTGCCAGTGCTTCTAATGCAAAAAAATGGCGTATGGCGCGACACGTGGCACGAGCTTTGTCTGCGCATGTCATATTCTTCGAAGATTCGACTGTCTTGCATGACGTATCACTAGTCCAAATATTTAGACGTACACATGCTTGTTTGCCGTTCAACATTTATTTTTCGGACATTCTCATTTTACTTTTCTTTTGCATGTTACGTCTAAACGGGCCCTTACTTAGTTCGGCATAATGCCGTAAAACGCCCCTCTGCTATACAGCCAATGCTTACATGTGGCATTGTTTTTTGAGTTAAAAGAAGAAATTTAATGAAATTTTCAGCTTCATTCCGTTGAAAAATATTGTATTTGATGTATACGAAATGAATCCATAAACCAGTTGCAATCTTTTGACACATAATTTTGATTTTCATGGGTTTTCGTGATGTATGGCGGGGCGTTTTACGGTATTATGCCCTTAGTTCTATGTAGCAAATTTGATTTCCTAAAATTCGGGATAATGGTGAAAAAGCACTCAAGTGAACATGATACATAACTTAACTGGATACAAATTTACTTTTCTGACTCTGAAAAAGGGCCACATTCATGATACATTCATTTCGAGTTCAATCGTGTAACTTTTTCAACACAAAAGCCATCATGTTTACGAGCATATTTCGGGTTAAATAAAAAAACGAACAATTTTTGAACAAAAACTGATTAGCCCCCCCCCCCACACACACACACACGCACACCCACACACGGATTGTAACCTTAGATTTAGCAACCATTTTCTGAAGTTCTGTTTACCAAAATTATTTCTAAAACCCTAACATAAGTAGAGTTCTGCCGAGGACCCGCCATTGTGGGATCGGCGCTAAAAAATTACAGATCGTCCCCAAAAAATATGTCCGAGGGGCCACCCGGCACATTAAAAATATGATATGTTCTCAGTGTATTAGGCACTAATTTTTCTTTGGCCCTTGAAGCGCAGGAAATTCCTTGTAAATAAGAATCAATAAAACAGATAACTGCTAAATTATCATACAAAATGATTGATTTTTATTCGGTATTCTTTGTCTATTCTATAACTGTATTCAATTTATATCCGAACTTCAATCATGGCCCCATGTTGTGAAAAGGTGGCCCCACTTTTTGGGCTTGGATGGGTCCATTGGCCCCATAAGGTAAAAAGCTTGGCAGAACTCTGCATAAATTAACGTGAAATGCCTGTATAATCATAGTCCCTACTTGAATCATGTATATATATTCAATGATAACAACATATTCAGCCTTCGGTCTTGTGCCAGAAGCTGAATTTAGACATGGGAAACCCCAGCCTCATTTTGTGGCTTTATATATCCATTGGATATTTCATGAAAAACATACCGTATACCAGAATTCAAGTAAAATGCTTCCTATCACCAGAAGTAACTGTTTGCATAATATAAATAAACTGTTCTAAGTCAGTTAGCTCAGTTTTTGAAGTGCGATGAACGGGATGGACGTGTGTTAAATTTAACGTCTATTGGTCTTCTCCTGACAGCAGCACTAGAATACCAGAAAATAAAAAGATACACTTTTTGCAGTATTTCTGCTCCAGCAAATTTGTACGAAAATCAAGTTGTGGAATTGAAATTCATGTAATAAATTTCGGCTACACGCGAAATCTCACGCCAAAAAGAAAAATAAAGTGTCATTTTTTCCGTTGTCTCATGTAAAATGACATTTATGCAGTAACTTGACACCCTTATTGACATTATCTTTCTGATATGCGGAAAATATGTATCCATAAGTTTACAGACATGAAAAATTGATTAGTGAAAAAAACGTAGAAACCCATGACCAAACAGAATGTTCCGTTAGACTCAGCCCGGTCAGAGACTTCAGACCGTCTTTTCAGCTTTTTAGCTCTCCTGAGCACAACATGCTCAAGGGGAGCTTTTAGGATCACCCGGTGTCCGTCGTCAACAATTCTTTAAACATCAACTCCTCCTAAACCGCTGGACCAATTTGGACCAAACTTGGCTGGAATGTTTCTTGGTAGGTCCTCTTTAAAAATTGTTCACAGAATTTGATTCCGTCAAAAACTCTGTTTGCCATGGCAAGGAAATGGAATTTTTTAGGTAATTCTTTAAAAATCTTCTCTGAAACCGCTGGCCAGATTTTAAAATAATTTCACAGAGATGTTCCTTGGGTGACCCTTTTCAAAAATTGTTCGCGAAATTTTGATCTGTCAAGAAACATTGCTCTGGTGAATGGGGGCTTCTTGCACTATACAGAAATGAAGGAATTCTTAAAAATTCTTCTTCTCTGAAACACCTGTCCAGATTTTTAAATAATTTCACAGAGATATTCCTTGGGTGACCCTTTTCAAAAATTGTTCGTGAAATTTTGATCTGTCAAGAAACATGGCTCTGGTGAATGGGGGCTACTTGCTCTATAGGGCAATGAAGAAATTCTTAAAAATTATTCTTTTTTTGAAACGGCTGGTCAGATTTTGGAAAATTTTCACAGAGATATTCCTTGGGTGACGCTTTTCAAAAATTGTTCGTGAAAGCTTGATTTGTTGAGAAACGTTACTCTGGTGAATGGGGGTTACTTGCACTATATGGAAATGAAGAATTTTTTGAAAATTTCTTCTATGAAATGGCAAGTCAGATTTAAAAATTATTTCACAGAAATATTCCTTGAATGACCTTTTTCAAAATTTGTTCGTGAAATTCTGATAGGTCAAGATACATGGCTCTGTTGAATGGGGCTACTTGCACTGTACGGAAATTAGGAAACTCCTAAAAATTCTTCTTTTCTTAAACTGCTGGTCAGATTTTGAAAGGACTTTTACAGGTGACCTTTTAAAAAATTGCTTGGCAAAATAATGAATTTGTTTTCAGTGTTTCAATACCTCAAAAAAAAAAAAAAGGCTATGGTCCTCTCAAAATTTCAGGTGAGCGATCCAGGGCCATCTTGGCCCTCTTGTTTGTTACTTTAAACAGAAAATTTTCATAATTATTTTGATCTAACTGACTTGTTTTGCTCCAAATCATAAATATGCAGTTTAGAATCATTATTGTCCAACCCTCTAATACGAACTTAACACAGATTTACAGCTCAGGGGTTAAGTGTGCCCTGGGCGGAAATACTGGTTTTGGTTCCTTCTATCAATTTATTAGCCACTGTGAAGAAGGACAAGGAATTTTCTTCAAAACTACTTTATCATAAATCACCTGAAAATACAAATGTATTCAGTGTCGTGTTCAAAGGGTTTCATTGCTATGGAACAGCCGTGGCGTGCAAAAACTCCCATGACGTATCCATGATGTATAGGTTCTCCATGTCATATTTTAGTAGGACTGGTTGGAAATATTCACTCTCAGTAATAAGAGCGGGTGCATTTTAAGTATCCAAATTTGTTGCTGAAACAAGGCTGACTGTAACACAGTGGAGCCCCGTTATAACAATTTCGGTGGGAGCCACGATCGTCAACAGCGTTATATTTAGGGCTAAGTTCATAATGCTAATCCCCCCACCACACACTACCCGCAGCCCATCCGCCAACCATTGCCAGACTACAGAACTATGGCTTATTAATTATAGTTTTCGCAAATTTATTTTGACAAAAATGAAATAGCAATGTTCAATAGCTCAATGTCCGTGGTGCATTGTCGGATGTTCACAATTCCTTCAACACAAATAATCCCTGGTTTATACGACTTCGAGATAGAAGCCTATTGAAAACATTGTGGGAAAAGGAGAAAATGCTGATAACCAGCATGTCCTCCTTTTCCCACAATGTTTTCTACTCTGCCGGAAACAAATTTCAGTTTTTGAGTTATGTTTATTTTGCTGTCTGCAAGTGCTTTCAATTTTGACCTGTCTAAAATTTAGTTGTTTGGTAAAGGGTTAAACATTAAGCTTCTTCTATGTTGCCATCCTGCCAACATTATCTCCCGCTAGATGGCAGCTGCAATTCACTCAACTATGATCACCAGTTTAGAGAGATATGTTGCTAAAGCAAGTCTCATTTCTCCTCAAACGTATTGATACGTAAAAGCTATTTTCAACATTGCTACTTTATGGAGCGTAATATTACAGTCAGTCCGCTTTCGGGGCTAGTAGTGATGCGTTATATAAGACAGTCGAATCTTCGAAGAATATGACATGCGCAGACAACGATCCTGCCAAAACTTACTCTGACTTTTTATAGTATCTCTATTACTGTTGAAGATATTTGCTCCAAACTTGAACAAATTGTTATTTATCAAAACCGCAACACAATACAACACACAACATCTGTCAACAGGGGTGTGGAAATATTCAATTTTTCTACTTGTCCATGGACAAGTAAATCTAAAAAATCTACTTGTCTGTCAAGAGAAGCTTACTTGTCCAAAACAAAACAATTTTAAATAGCACTCAAAGACCTAACTGAATGTTGTTTGTAGATAGTGATGATCTTTTCACCATCTGAATTTGCCTTGTTTGGTCTTTTAATGATAATGATGAAAAAGCAGGCTGACTTTCAAAGTATATCAATTTAACAAAATAATGGCACTGTACATAGATACAGTAAATAGAAAGGTGCAACAATTTAATAATTGAAAAAGATTCAACAATATACATTATAGCTGCTTAAACCAAAGCCAAATATCTATTTGCACTTACAGCCCCTTTTTTAAGACTACTGTCGTACACCCACGCGTGCCGAATTCAATACTTCTGCAGAACTGCTTACCAGCCGTCATAATGATACAAGGGAATCATTATCTGTGGCTTCGTTATTGCATATGGAGATTTAGAGTTTGCATGATGCGCAGTGATAATTACTGTCTAGTTTTCAGACAACCGGGTCGAGATTGGGGATGCCCGACAGACCCGGCACTTCAGATTGAGACTCAGTAGGCGGGGATTTGATTACCTGCAGATCGATCTGCATAGAATTCGAAAGTTTCATGCCGAAAGTAAAAAGGCTGCGTTGGCCTTTATCATCTACAGCCCTTTTAACAGACTGTTTGTAATGTTTCCCGGTTCTTGACATGTTTTCCTTGGATACAGCTTGTTTGGTTTTCTTTCAAATACGTTTACTGCGACCGAGTAAGAATGTGTTCCACAGTGTTAAATTGAGACAACTTCTCTTATGTCAAATGTAAGTTCTTGCGAACGACAAAAAAAAATTAATATTGAATGATAGAGATTGAATGACAACCGCATCTAGTCTATGTGCGGTGTTATGATGTACACAAAAAAATAGGCTAACTTGATTCGGCTATAGTTGCCTGTATCAAACAAATCAAATGGAGCCAAGAAACCACAACATTTCGGCCGTACTGCAGCGCAGTTAAAAAAAAAAGCCTGTGTAGTGATACAATCAGAGTCAGCCAAATGTTTGGGGTTTTTTTTTTGATTCCAGATATCAGGGAATAGTTTACCATAATTCAAATTAAAAATGTTCTTGTAGAGAGAATATTTCTATTTTACAAGGATAATGTTATTTAATATACTAGTAGATCTTTTCTTCCAATTTCCCCCTTGTTTTCTACTTGTCCGCGGACGAGTAGATTGCAAAAAGCCACTTGTCCGACGTCAAATTTACCCGAGTCGGACGAGTTGGACGTAGGAATTTCACACCCCTGGTCAAATTATTTCTGAGATGGTAAAGAAGGTGGGTGTCAAATTACTTTAAATACTTAGTCTTGCGACAAGATCTATGCCCCTCTCAATCATCACTGATCATAATTTTGATAATGGTTATGTGGGGAAACAGCCAGTGGCTTGATAAGAATATTGTTTGAGCGCTGGTAAAAGAAACTGCAGGAAAGTATGGATAGGTGCACTGGCCACCATTATATAACTGAATAATGTTGAAAAATGTCATTTAATATACAAACAACATATAATGCAGGTTGAACTGAATTTTTAAAAGATCTGCCACTGAGCTAAAGCACCTTCAAGAGATGGTCTTTTTATATATTTACAGAATTTTGTTTCCGCTTTCAGAGAGGGTCACAATTATACGATACCACAATATCACAACTACAATAGAGGAACAGAGGACACGACTGCCTGTTTAGACAGATTATAATACAGAATGTAAGTTTGGCAATGAGTTTATTACCTCTGCTGTTTTAGATGAGAACACGGAATTATTGTCTTAGCCCTGGACAGTGTCTTCTGTGTTGCCGTCCTGCCAAAACTTTCTTTGACATTTTTTAATATCTCTATTACTTTTGAAGATACTTACTTCAAACTTGAACAAACTGTTTATTATCAAAATGGCAACTTATAAGAGTCTTAACCACACAATGACTACTTTTAATTCCCCTAGGAAGAAAGCCTTTGAAAACATTGTGGGAAAAGGAGAAAATACTGATGACCAGCATTTTCTCCTTTTTTCCACAATATTCTGTAGCACATCAAGGAAAAATTGTATCATTTGAACTACATTGAAACTGTCGTCTGCTAATGCTATCAATTTGGACAGAGCTAAAATTTTGTCATCTGATAAGGGATTAAATGGTATGATTTGTTTTTAAATGCATTTCATACCTGCATTGCTAATCGCCATGGCTGTCTGTCCATATGTTCTTCCATCTGTCCTGCCTCTGTCCATCCGTCTATCTGTCCATAGATGCAAATTTGTTTGGCAAAATACTCGGAGAGTTTTTCAGGTACTGAACTCAATTTTACTCACAGTGTTCCTATATACATGAAGTTGTGCATGTGCAATTTTCATGACCCTCTTGCAATTTATTGCAGAATTATTTCTATTTGATTTTTTATCAACTTTTACTTTTGTATAAAACCATTCTGCATTGTGTGACAAAGACAAGTCTTTTGGCAAGGAGCTGGTGTGGAGTATGATCAAGTTTAATGATAGCTCTAAATGGGAATTGTATTCAGTCTCCAGCTATGAAATGTAGGTATATATCACACTTAATATAACCTAAGGATTTAATTCACAGATCATCTGAGAGAAATCGCAACATTTTGGCCATACTGCAGTGCAGTCAGCTGAATCATTTCGGTACAAATCAGTAAAAAGCCTGCTTTAGGCTTCAATCACTGCTAAATAACAGAAGTTTTGTGTCTGGTCATTTGAAATAGCTTTGAGAAATTGGTATTTTAACTTATTGGGAATTTCTGCATCATATTATGAGAAATTCTTCCAGCAAAATTGGGAAATTCTTTTGCCATAATTGGGAAAAAATGATGCTTTTTGCAGTTGGGAAGTCACTGAATATTGGCCTCAATTGTAGAGGGAAAAAAAGCCCTGAAGTTTGTTAGTCCAACTGAGCACAACATCTTCAGTTAGTTCAAAACTGGGTCACATGGGGTGATAAAGTAGGTCACTAGGTCAGATTAAGGTAATACCTTGTGGCCACTCTAGAGGCCACTTTTTTAGCTCACCTGAGCATGAAGTGCTCATGGTGAGCTTTTGTGATTGCCCAGTGTGCGTTGTGCGTCATCTGTCATCCACAATTTCTTTAAACATCTTCTCCTCCTAAACCGCTGGGCCAATCTTGATGAAACTTGGCAGGGATGTTCTTTGAGTGAAGCTCTACCAAAGTTGTTCAAGAGATTGAATTACACCCACAACCCAATTGCAACCAAAAGGAAAAAAATAGCAAAATCTTTGAAAATCTTCTTGTCTGAAACTAGAAGGTGTAGAGCTTTGATATTTGGTATATATTTGGCATCTCCTAGTGGACCTCTATCAAGATTGTTCATATGATGCGCCTGGGGTCAAAACTGGCCCCACTCCGGGGGTTCACAAGTTTGAAACATAGGAACAAAGGAGGAAAACTTCAAAATTCTTCTTGTCTGAACGTAGAAGGTGCAGAGCTTTGATATTTGGCCTGTAGCATCTCCTAGTAGACTTCTACCGAGAATGTTTATATGATGCTCCTGGGGTCAAAACTGACCCCGCCCCAGGGGTCACAAGTTTTAAACATAGGAACAAAGAAGGAAAACTTTAAAATTCCTCTCCTCTGAAACTAGAAGGTGCAGAGCTTTGACATTTGGTATGTACCATCTCATAGTGGGCCTCTACTAAGATTGTTCATATATTGTCCCCAGTGTCAAAACTGGCCCCGCCATGGTGGTAACAAATTTTAAACATAGAAATAAAGAAGAAAAACTTTAGAATTCTTCTTGTCTGAAACTAGGTGGTGCAGAGCTTTGATATTTGGTATGTAGCATTTCCTAGTGGACCTCTACCAAGATTGTTCATATGATGCCCCTTGGGTCAAAACTGGTCCCTCCTCGGGGGTCACAAGTTTGAAACATAGGAACAAAAAAGGAAAACTTTAAAAACTTTTCTTCTCTGAAACTAGAAGGCATAGAGCTTTGATATTTTGTATGTAGCATCTCTTAGTGGAATTCTACAAAGTTTCTTCATACTATGCCCCTTGGGTGAAAACTTGCCCTGCCCCAGGGGTCACAAGTTCGAAACAGGAACAAAGACTGAAAACTTTAAAACTCTACTTCTCTGAAACTAGAAGGCATAGAGCTTTGATATTTTGTAAGTAGCATCTCCTAGTGGACCTCTACCAATTTCTTTCTTAGGATGCCTCTGGGGTCAAAACTGGCCCTGCTTAGGGGTCACAAGTTTGATTTTACAGCTTAGTACTCAGGTGAGCGATATAGGACCATCATGGTCCTCTTGTTTATCAGTGTATCTCCAACTTTTGCACATATTTTCATAGAACTTCATATTTTTATTGCTTGATCAAATCCAGTGACCAATGAGTCAATTGTGCATTTGTCTCTCCATTTATCAGTCTATTCGTAAACCTTTTAGATCACAAGTAATAGCATATATCCATTCGGCTACCCAGCCAGGTGCTACAAATTTCACCACTTTAGTCTCTAGCTACCTGCTTGAAATGGCAGAAGTGTGGTGGCTTATAATGTGAGAGGGATATCTTTTTAAGTCCTTGACAAAAATTGATGAAACTTCATGCATGTTTTCCATTAGATAGTCTGTTGATACATTTTTTTCCCCACACATATGAAATCCTGAATTGGGTACTAATTTATAATCCTGTTATGGCCCTCTTTTATATTTTTTTATGTGATGAAATCCTGTGCCATGGAACAAGGCAGCTTAATGTATATTTTCATCATGGACCAGTAACAAAAAGGCCACATGTACATGCAAAACACAATACCTCTTATACGTTTGTATCAAAAAATGTCTTTTTTGGCGGGGGATATCATTTCAACGAAATTGCTTGTTTTTTCTCTTTAAAAATAAATAAAACTTTGTTTATTCATAAACCCGAAAACCCAACCGACAAACTTTTTGACTAGACCAAATTGAAAGCATTTGCAGATGACAATTCAACTCTCTTTAAAAGATGATTTCTGTCTATGATAAAGTAGAAAACATTGTGGGAAAAGGAGAAAATGCTGGTTACCAGCATTTTCTCCTTATCCCACAATGTTTTCCAAAGGCTTCTATTCCAGATCAGTAAAAACCAGGGATTGTTTGAGAAACGGTTAAAAAAAATCCTAAATGGAACAATCTATGTGTCTCATGAATATAGCGATGTAATATACATGTACATGGTACCGTATTTATAACATGCAGGACGTAATGAGTCACCTCGGTTATAGAACCTGGATAAGACAGCCACCTGTATAAGACCGCCACTTTGGGTCAGTCCCAGAGCTGGCTCTCTTATACAGGTTTGACTGTATATGTAACTCAAAAATTGAAATTTGTTTCCAGCAGGGTAGAAAACATTGTGGGAAAAGGAGAAAATGCTGAGTTACGAGCATTTTCTCCTTTTCCCACAATATTTTCAAAAGGCTTAATCTATGTAACATACATATTTGTACATTTACCATGCTCAAAACCAGGTTTTTGCATGAAAATTAAGTGTATTTCTATATTTTACCTGTAATTTTCCTGTTTAACTCGCTTTAAAATACAGGTACTTTAAATCCAAATAAAGTTGAATTTTGGAACTGTATACAGTCGAACCGCCATAATAGGGGCCCCATTTTTCCGGAAATCTCAAGATCTGGAAGAATACAATAGGGAACAAATATTTTCTGTACATATTTTACTTTTTATTGTGGAAATCTGTGTTCCGCAACCGGAATGAAAAAAATCCTGAACGAAGGGTTCAAAACTAGTACAAACCTGATCAGATAAATTAAAGTTGGCTTGACTGTGTATTACACAATATAGAGTTGTTACTTGTAGACCGGTTTCATAAATATCTATACAGACTGATTTGAGCGATTTTTGACTGCTTCAGATTATGTGCGAATAACATGAGTATCAGTCTAGTATCAATTTATAGCAGTTGTTTTTCACCCATTTGAAAATACACATCTTAATTATGGATGGTTATGGAAAAGTGATAAAAAGATATCCATGTGTTAAGTCGATTTGACAGATTATCAATACCCATAGTATTGCTGCAATGCTTTGACAATTACATGTACATGCCTTTGTTGCTTTATTATTACAATCATGCAGTATTCTCCACACAGATTTTGTGCTCGAGTTTAATCTGCTATATTCTTAATTGACAACAAAACCACAATTTCAACATGCAATCCTTCATTTCAAATACAAATTTTTTTCATTTTAACCACTAAGCATAAGAAAAAACAGTTTTAAGTCTTTACCATACAAACCCGACTTTTAACGATCTTGAAGAAGAATTTTTTGAAAAACACTCTTGGAAAAGGAGAAAATGCTGGTAATTAGCTTTTTCTTCTTTTCCCTCAGTGTTTTAAACTCTATCAAAGGGAGAAATCATCATTTCATCAATGTTTAATTTGTCATCTGCAAATGCTTTCGGTTTGGTCACATCCCAAATTTTGTTGTTTGGTAAAGGGTTAACTCACCTCTTCCAAAAGCTGTTAACAGTACCCAAAATTGATACAAAATGGCCACTTAACACGACAAATTTCTTTACTTTTTTTGATATGCCTGTCGAAGATGAGACGTATTATGGGATCACCCGTGGCAGGCGGGCGAGCTAAAGCAACTGTAAGAGATGGTCTTTTTATATACTTACAGAATTTTGTTTCCACTTTAAGAGAGGGTCTCAATTATACTATACCACAATATCACAACTACATGTTCAATAGAGGAACAGAGGACTCGACTATCTGTTTAGACAGATTATAATACAGAAGGTAAGTTTGGCAATGAGTTTATTACCTCTGCTGTTTTATATGAGAACACAGAATTATTGTCATAGCCCTGGACAGTGTCTTCTGTGTTGCCGTCCTGCCAAAACTTTCTTTGACATTTTATAATATCTATATTACCTTTGAAGATACTTACTTCAAACTTGAACAAACTGTTTATTATCAAAATGGCAACTCATAAAAGTCTTTACCATACAATGACTACTTTTAATGCCCCCGGGAAGAAAGTCTTTGAAAACATTGTGGGAAAAGGAGAAAATGCTGATGACCAGCATTTTCTCCTTTTTTCCACAATATTCTCTAACGCATCAAGGAAAAATTGTATCATTTGAACCACATTGAAACTGTCGTCTGCTAATGCTATCAATTTGGACAGAGCTAAAATTTTGTCATCTGATAAGGGATTAAATGGTATGATTTGTTTTTAAATGCATTTCATACCTGCATTGCTAATCACCATGGCTGTCTGTCCATATGTTCGTCCATCTGTCCTGCCTCTGTCCATCTGTCTATCTGTCCATAGATGCAAATTTGTTTGGCAATATACTCGGACAGTTTTCCAGGTACTGAACTCAATTTTACTCACAGTGTTCCTATATATATGAAGTTGTGCATGTGCAATTTTCATGACCCTCTTGCAATTTATTGCAGAATTATTTCTATTTGATTTTTTATCAACTTTTACTTTTGTATTAAACCATTCTGCGTTCTGTGACAAAGACAAGTGTTTTGGCATCGAGCTAGTGTGGGGTATGATCAAGTTTAAAGATAGCTCTAAATGGGAATTGTATTCAGTATCCTCCCCGTGGGGTCCCGGGGGTTTTTACTGTATAGAATAGGACCTCGGCCTTTCTCTATGGCATGTCGTAGAAGGCGACTAAAATTAGAGACAAACGGCTGCTTTCCTCGTAATTCGTAGGATCGCAGCAGGCTGGGTAGTTCTTATTCCAAATCCTATATTTTTTTCTCGATGTAAATAGGGTTTGGAATGGGAATCAATTGGCCTGTGGGACCCCGTGTGGTTTAATCGGGGGTATAAGAATAAACCACTGCAGTCCCGCGATCGTCACATCTGCCATTTCATCTGGCGGAACAAAAGTGACAGCATGCATGTCGTAAAAGGCGACAAAAGGGGCATCATTTTGTGTTTCATCCATTCTTCATTTATCATGTTTGTCTTGTGTTGTTCGATATGTATGTTATTTTCACCTCACATTATTGTTCACTAACTAAGTGCGCCCAGTATGACCTAAGTTGTCGACGGGCCTTAAAACACTATTCATTCATTCAGTATTCAGTATCCAGCTATGAAATGTAGGTGTATATCACACTTAATATAACCAAAGGATTTAATTCACAGATCATCTGAGAGAAATCGCAACATTTTGGCCATACTGCAGTGCAGTCAGCTGAATCATTTTGGTACAAATCAGTAAAAAGCCTGCTTTCAGCTTCAATCACTGCTAAATAACAGAAGTTTTGTGTCTGGTCATTTGAAATAGCTTTTGAGAAATTGGTATTTTAACTTATTGGGAATTTCTGCATCATATTATGAGAAATTCTTCCAGCAAAATTGGGAAATTCTTTCAGCAAAATTGGGAAATTCTTTTGCCATAATTGGGAAAAAATGATGCTTATTGCAGTTGGGAAGTCACCGAATATTGGCCTCAATTGTAGAAGGAAAAAAAGCCCTGAAGTTTGTTAGTCCAACTGAGCACAACATATTCAATTAGTTCAAAACTGGGTCACATGGGGTGATAAAGTAGGTCACTAGGTCAGATTAAGATAATACCTTGTGGCCACTCTAGAGGCCACTTTTTTAGCTCACCTGAGCACGAAGTGCTCATGGTGAGCTTTTGTGATCGCCCAATGTGCGTTGTGCGTCATCCGTCATCCACAATTTCTTTAAACATCTTCTCCTCCTAAACCGCTGGGCCAATCTTGATGAAACTTGGCAGGGATGTTCTTTGAGTGAAGTTCTACCAAAGTTGTTCAAGAGATTGAATTACACCCATAACCCAATTGCAACCAAAAGGAAAACAATAGCAAAATCTTTGAAAATCTTCTTGTCTGAAACTAGAAGGTGTAGAGCTTTGATATTTGGTATATATTTGGCATCTCCTAGTTGACCTCTATCAAGATTGTTCATATGATGCGCCTGGGGTCAAAACTGGCCCCACTCCGGGGGTTCACAAGTTTGAAACATAGGAACAAAGGAGGAAAACTTCAAAATTCTTCTTCTCTGAACATAGAAGGCATAGAGCTTTGATATTTGGCCTGTAGCATCTCCTAGTAGACTTCTACCGAGAAAGTTCATATGATGCTACTGGGGTCAAAACTGACCCCGCCCCAGGGGTCTCAAGTTTTAAACATAGGAACAAAGAAGGAAAACTTTAAAATTCCTCTCCTCTGAAACTAGAAGGTGCAGAGCTTTGACTTTTGGTAAGTACCATCTACTAAGATTGTTCATATATTGTCCCCAGGGTCAAAACTGGCCCCGCCCTGGTGGTAACAAGTTTTAAACATAGAAATAAAGAAGAAAAACTTTAGAATTCTTCTTGTCTGAAACTAGGTGGTGCAGAGCTTTGATATTTGGTATGTAGCATTTCCTAGTGGACCTCTACCAAGATTGTTCATATGATGCCCCTTGGGTCAAAACTGGTCCTGCCTCAGGGGTCACAAGTTTGAAACATAGTAACACAAAAGGAAAACTTTAAAAACTTTTCTTCTCTGAAACTAGAAGGCATAGAGCTTTGATATTTTGTATGTAGCATCTCTTAGTGGAATTCTACAAGGTTTCTTCATACTATGCCCCTTGGGTGAAAACTTGCCCTGCCCCAGGGGTCACAAGTTCGAAACAGGAACAAAGACTGAAAACTTCAAGATTCTACTTCTCTGTAACTAGAAGGCATAGAGCTTTGATATTTTGTAAGTAGCATCTCCTAGTGGACCTCTACCAATTTCTTTCTTAGGATGCCTCTGGGTCAAAACTGGCCCTGCCTAGGGGTCACAAGTTTGATTTTACAGCTTAGTACTCAGGTGAGCGATATAGGACCATCATGGTCCTCTTGTTTATCAGTGTATTTCCAACTTTTGCACATATTTTCATAGAACTTCATATTTTTATTGCTTGATCAAATCCAGTGACCAATGAGTCAATTGTGCATTCGTCTCTCCATTTATCAGTCTATTCATAAACCTTGTAGACCACAAGTAATACCATATATCAATTCAGCTACCCAGGCAGGTGCTACAAATTTCACCTCTTTAGTCTCTAGCTACCTGCTTGAAATGGCAGAAGTGTGGTGGCTTATATTGTGAGAGGGATATCTTCTAAAGTCCTTGACAAAAATTGATGAAACTTCATGCATGTTTTCCATTAGATAGTCCGTCGATACATTTTTTCCCCCACATATATGAAATCCTGAAATGGGTACTAATTTATAATCCTGTTATGGACCTCTTTTATATTTTTTTATGTAATGAAATCCTGTGCCATGGAACAAGGTAGCTTAATGTATAATTTCATCATGGACCAGTAACAAAAAGGCCACATGTACATGCAAAACACAATACCTCTTATACGTTTGTATCAAAAAACGTCTTTTTTGGCGGGGGATATCATTTCAACGAAATTGCTTGTTTTTTTCTCTTTCAAAATAAATAAAACTTGGTTTATTCATAAACTTGTATCCAAACCGACAAACTTTTGGACTAGACCAAATTGAAAGCATTTGCAGATGACAATTCAACTCTCGTTGAAAGATGATTTCTGTCTATGATAAAGTAGAAAACATTGTGGGAAAAGGAGAAAATGCTGGTTACCAGCATTTTCTCCTTATCCCACAATGTTTTCCAAAGGCTACTATTCCAGATCAGTAAAAACCAGGGATTGTTTGAGAAACGGTTAAAATAAATCCTAAATGGAACAATCTATGTGTCTCATGAATATAGCGATGTAATATACATGTACATGGTACCGTATTTATAATATGCAGGACGTAATGAGTCACCTGGGTTATAGAACCTGGATAAGACAGCCACCTGTATAAGACAGCCACTTTGGGTCAGTCCCAGAGCTGGCTGTCTTATACAGGTTTGACTGTATATGTAACTCAAAAATTGAAATTTGTTTCCAGCAGGGTAGAAAACATTGTGGGAAAAGGAGAAAATGCTGGGTTACGAGCATTTTCTCCTTTTCCCACAATATTTTCAAAAGGCTTAATCTATGTAACATACATATTTGTACATTTACCATGCTCATAACCAGGTTTTTGCATGAAAATTAAGTGTATTTCTATATTTTACCTGTAATTTTCCTGTTTAACTCGCTTTAAAATACAGGTACTTTAAATCCATATAAAGTTGAATTTTGGAACTGTATACAGTCGAACCACCATAATAGGGGCCCCATTTTTCCGGAAATCTCAAGATCTGGAAGAATACACTAGGGAACAAATATTTTCTGTACATATTTTACTTTTTAATGCGGAAATCCGTGTTCCACAACCGGAATGAAAAAAATCCTGAACGAAGGGTTCAAAACTAGTACAAACCTGATCAGATAAATCGAAGGTGGCTTGACTGTGTATTACACAATATAGAGTTGTTACTTGTAGACCGGTTTCATAAATATCTATACAGACTGATTTGAGCGATTTTTGACTGCTTCAGATTATGTGCGAATAACATAAGTATCAGTCTAGTATCAATTTATAGCAGTTGTTTTTCACCCATTTGAAAATACACATCTTAATTATGGATGGTTATGGAAAAGTGATAAAAAGATATCCATGCGTTAAGTCGATTTGACAGATTATCAATACCCATAGTATTGCTGCAATGCTTTGACAATTACAAGTACATGCCTTTGTTGCTTTATTATTACAATCATGCAGTATTCTCCACACAGATTTTGTGCTGGAGTTTAATCTGCTATATTCTTAATTGACAACAAAACCACAATTTCAACACACAATCCTTCATTTCAAATACAAATTTTTTTCATTTTAACCGCTAAGCATAAGAAAAAACAGTTTAAGTTTTTACCATACAAACCCGACTTTTAACGATCTTGAATAAGAATTCTTTTGAAAACACTCTTGGAAAAGGAGAAAATGCTGGTAATTAGCTTTTTCTCCTTTTCCCACAGTGTTTTAAACTCTATCAAAGAGAGAAATCATCATTTCATCAATGTTTAATTTGTTATCTGCAAATGCTTTCAGTTTGGTCACATCCCAAATTTTGTTGTTTGGTAAAGGGAGAAAATGCTGGTAATTAGCTTTTTCTCCTTTTCCCTCAGTGTTTTAAACTCTATCAAAGAGAGAAATCATCATTTCATCAATGTTTAATTTGTCATCTGCAAATGCTTTCGGTTTGGTCACATCCCAAATTTTGTTGTTTGGTAAAGGGTTAACTCACCTCTTCCAAAAGATGTTAATGGTACCCAAAATTATACAAAATGGCCACTTAAAGATGCCTGTCTACAGCCGGTGAGCAGAAACGCTGTTAAATTTCAAAAAGAAATACAGAATGGTACAGAAATCTGTCCTTTGTGTACACAAGGATAAATTACTGACATATATCGTGTAAATGAAAAAAGAAAGACAGGGGTTTGTGTGAAAAACCGAAAATTGGCCAGAAGAAAACTGGCTGACGATCAAAGCTGTAAACAATGGCGGTGACTCACGGAAATTTATCGTTGGTTTCCGCCTAGAGTCGGATACGGTGTACCTTACATATAGGCCTCAATCTCCGTCTAAAAATAAAGGCTACAACAGAGAAGCATCCATTTTCCTTTATTTACCGCATCAAGGCCAAGGTCAAATATAGTCACGTTAAAATATGCATGATCATCATACGCATCTACCTGAGTGTATAATGGATATCGAAAATCTTCAATTCAAAATCCAGAAACGACGAGTCTGTTTACATTGAAGGCTGCAAGTCCGCGAAATGCATTTTCTATCAGGCGTAATCTAAGCAACCTTGCAACCTTCAGGCGCGATATTTAGCATAGATATATATAAGAATGACTATATTTTGATAAAATAAAAACAAAATGAGTAAAAACTGGCTTAAAATGAGTATTATTGCCTCTTTAACATGACAAATTTCTTTAATTTTTTTTATATGCCTGTCGAAGATGAGACGTATTATGGGATCACCCGTGGCAGGCGGGTGAGCTAAAGCAACTGCAAGAGATGGTCTTGTTATATATTTACAGAATTTTGTTTCCACTTTGAGAGAGGGTCTCAATCATACTATACCACAATATCACAACTACATGTTCAATAGAGGAACAGTGGACTCGACTATCTGTTTAGACAGATTATAATACAGAAGGTAAGTTTGGCAATGAGTTTATTACCTCTGCTGTTTTAGATGAGAACACAGAATTATTGTCTTAGCCCTGGACAGTGTCTTCTGTGTTGCCATCCTGCCAAAACTTTCTTTGACATTTTATAATATCTCTATTACCTTTGAAGATATTTACTTCAAACTTGAACAAACTGTTTATTATGAAAATGGCATCTCATAAAAGTCTTTACCATACAATGACTACTTTTAATTCCCCTGGGAAGAAAGCCTTTGAAAACATTGTGGGAAAACGAGAAAATGCTGATGACCAGCATTTTCTCCTTTTTTCCACAATATTCTCTAATGCATCAAGGAAAAATTGTATCATTTGAACCACATTGAAACTGTCGTCTGTTAATGCTATCAATTTGGACAGAGCTAAAATTTTGTCATCTGATAAGGGATTAAATGGTATGATTTGTTTTTAAATGCATTTCATACTTGCATTGCTAATCGCCATGGCTGTCTGTCCATATGTTCGTCCATCTGTCCTGCCTCTGTCCATCCGTCTATCTGTCCATAGATGCAAATTTGTTTGGCAAAATACTCGGAGAGTTTTTCAGGTACTGAACTCAATTTTACTCACAGTGTTCCTATATATATGAAGTTGTGCATGTGCAATTTTCATCACCCTCTTGCAATTTATTGCAGAATTATTTCTATTTGATTTTTTATCAACTTTTACTTTTGTATTAAACCATTCTGCGTTCTGTGACAAAGACAAGTGTTTTGGCATCGAGATAGTGTGGGGTATGATCAAGTTTAAAGATAGCTCTAAATGGGAATTGTATTCAGTATCCAGCTATGAAATGTAGGTGTATATCACACGTAATATAACCAAAGGATTTAATTCACAGATCATCTGAGAGAAATCGCAACATTTTGGCCATACTGCAGTGCAGTCAGCTGAATCATTTCGGTACAAATCAGTAAAAAGCCTGCTTTCGGCTTCAGTCACTGCTAAATAACAGAAGTTTTGTGTCTGGTCATTTGAAATAGCTTTTGAGAAATTGGTATTTTAACTTATTGGGAATTTCTGCATCATATTATGAGAAATTCTTCCAGCAAAATTGGGAAATTCTTTCAGCAAAATTGGGAAATTCTTTTGCCATAATTGGGAAAAAATGATGCTTATTGCAGTTGGGAAGTCACCGAATATTGGCCTCAATTGTAGAAGGAAAAAAAGCCCTGAAGTTTGTTAGTCCAACTGAGCACAACATCTTCAGTTAATTCAAAACTGGGTCACATGGGGTGATAAAGTAGGTCACTAGGTCAGATTAAGGTAATACCTTCTGGCCACTCTAGAGGCCACTTTTTTAGCTCACCTGAGCATGAAGTGCTCATGGTGAGCTTTTGTGATCACCCAATGTGCGTTGTGCGTCATCCGTCATCCACAATTTCTTTAAACATCTTCTTCTCCTAAACCGCTGGGCCAATCTTGATGAAACTTGGCAGGGATGTTCTTTGAGTGAAGCTCTACCAAAGTTGTTCAAGAGATTGAATTACACCCATAACCCAATTGCAACCAAAAGGAAAAAAATAGCAAAATCTTTGAAAATCTTCTTGTCTGAAACTAGAAGGTGTAGAGCTTTGATATTTGGTATATATTTGGCATCTCCTAGTTGACCTCTATCGAGATTGTTCATATGATGCGCCTGGGGTCAAAACTGACCCCACTCCGGGGGTTCACAAGTTTGAAACATAGGAACAAAGGAGGAAAACTTCAAAATTCTTCTTCTCTGAATGTAGAAGGTGCAGAGCTTTGATATTTGGCCTGTAGCATCTCCTAGTAGACTTCTACCGAGAATGTTCATATGATGCTCCTGGGGTCAAAACTGACACCACCCCAGGGGTCTCAAGTTTTAAACATAGGAACAGAGATGGAAAACTTTAAAATTCCTCTCCTCTGAAACTAGAAGGTGCAGAGCTTTGACATTTGGTATGTACCATCTCATAGTGGACCTCTACTAAGATTGTTCATATAATGTCCCCAGGGTCAAAACTGGCCCCGCCATGGTGGTAACAAGTTTTAAACATAGAAATAAAGAAGAAAAACTTTAGAATTCTTCTTGTCTGAAACTAGGTGGTGCAGAGCTTTGATATTTGGTATGTAGCATTTCCTAGTAGACCTCTACCAAGATTGTTCATATGATGCCCCTTGGGTCAAAACTGGTCCCGCCTCGGGGGTCACAAGTTTGAAACATTGGAACAAAAAAGGAAAACTTTAAAAACTTTTCTTCTCTGAAACTAGAAGGCATAGAGCTTTGATATTTTGTATGTAGCATCTCTTAGTGGAATTCTGCATGGTTTCTTCATACTATGCCCCTTGGGTGAAAACTTGCCCTGCCCCAGGGGTCACAAGTTCGAAACAGGAACAAAGACTGAAAACTTCAAAATTCTACTTCTCTGAAACTAGAAGGCATAGAGCTTTGATATTTTGTAAGTAGCATCTCCTAGTGGACCTCTACCAAGTTCTTTCTTAGGATGCCTCTGGGGTCAAAACTGGCCCTGCCTAGGGGTCACAAGTTTGATTTTACAGCTTAGTACTCAGGTGAGCGATATAGGACTATCATGGTCCTCTTGTTTATCAGTGTATTTCCAACTTTTGCACATATTTTCATAGAACTTCATATTTTTATTGCTTGATCAAATCCAGTTGCCAATGAGTCAATTGTGCGTTCGTCTCTCCATTTATCAGTCTTTTCGTAAACCGTTTAGACCACAAGTAATACCATATATCCATTCAGCTACCCAGGCAGGTGCTACAAATTTCACAACTTTAGTCTCTAGCTACCTGCTTGAAATGGCAGAAGTGTGGTGGCTTATATTGTGAGAGGGATATCTTCTAAAGTCCTTGACAAAAATTGATGAAACTTCATGCATGTTTTCCATTAGATAGTCCGTTGATACATTTTTTCCCCCACATAAATGAAATCCTGAAATGAGTACTAATTTATAATCCTGTTATGGACCTCTTTTATATTTTTTTATGTAATGAAATCCTGTGCCATGGAACGAGGCAGCTTAATGTATAATTTCATCATGGACCAGTAACAAAAAGGCCACATGTACATGCAAAACACAATACCTCTTATACGTTTGTATCAAAAAACGTCTTTTTTGGCGGGGGATATCATTTGTTTTTTTCTCTTTCAAAATAAATAAAACTTTGTTTATTCATAAACCCGTATCCCAACCAACAAACTTTTGGACTAGACCAAATTGAAAGCATTTGCAGATGACAATTCAACTCTTTTTGAAAGATGATTTCTGTCTATGATAAAGTAGAAAACATTGTGGGAAAAGGAGAAAATGCTGGTTACCAGCATTTTCTCCATATCCCACAATGTTTTCCAAAGGCTACTATTCCAGACCAGTAAAAACCAGGGATTGTTTGAGAAACGGTTAAAATAAATCCTAAATGGAACAATCTATGTGTCTCATGAATATAGCGATGTAATATACATGTACATGGTACCGTATTTATAACATGCAGGACGTAATGAGTCACCTGGGTTATAGAACCTGGATAAGACAGCCACCTGTATAAGACAGCCACTTTGGGTCAGTCCCAGAGCTGGCTGTCTTATACAGGTTTGACTGTATATGTAACTCAAAAATTGAAATTTGTTTCCAGCAGGGTAGAAAACATTGTGGGAAAAGGAGAAAATACTGGGTTACGAGCATTTTCTCCTTTTCCCACAATATTTTCAAAAGGCTTAATCTATGTAACATACATATTTGTACATTTACCATGCTCATAACCAGGTTTTTGCATGAAAATTAAGTGTATTTCTATATTTTACCTGTAATTTTCCTGTTTAACTCGCTTTAAAATACAGGTACTTTAAATCCAAATAAAGTTGAATTTTGGAATTGTATACAGTCGAACCGCCATAATAGGGGCCCCATTTTTCCGGAAATCTCAAGATCTGGAGGAATACATTAGGGAACAAATATTTTCTGTACATATTTTACTTTTTATTGTGGAAATCCGTGTTCCACAACCGGAATGAAAAAAATCCTGAACGAAGGGTTCAAAACTAGTACAAACCTGATCAGATAAATCGAAGGTGGCTTGACTGTGTATTACACAATATAGACTTGTTACTTGTAGACTGGTTTCATAAATATCTATACAGACTGATTTGAGCGATTTTTGACTGGTTCAGATTATGTGCAAATAACACGAGTATCAGTCTAGTATCAATTTATAGCAGTTGTTTTTCACCCATTTGAAAACACACATCTTAATTATGGATGGTTATGGAAAAGTGATAAAAAGATATCCATGCATTAAGTCGATTTGACAGATTATCAATACCCATAGTATTGCTGCAATGCTTTGACAATTACATGTACATGCCTTTGTTGCTTTATTATTACAATCATGCAGTATTCTCCACACAGATTTTGTGCTTGAGTTTAATCTGCTATATTCTTAATTGACAACAAAACCACAATTTCAACACGCAATCCTTCATTTCAAATACAAAATCTTTTCATTTTAACCGCTTAGCATAAGAAAAAACAGTTTAAGTCTTTACCATACAAACCCGACTTTTAACGATCTTGAAGAAGAATTTTTTGGAAAACACTCTTGGAAAAGGAGAAAATGCTGGTAATTAGCTTTTTCTCCTTTTCCCTCAGTGTTTTAAACTCTATCAAAGAGAGAAATCATCATTTCATCAATGTTTGTCATCTGCAAATGCTTTCAGTTTGGTCACATCCCAAATTTTGTTGTTTGGTAAAGGGTTAACTCACCTCTTCCAAAAGATGTTAACGGTACCCAAAATTGATACAAAATGGCCACTTAACATGACAAATTTCTTTACTTTTTTTATATGCCTGTCGAAGATGAGACATATTATGGGATCACCCGTGGCAGGCGGGCGAGCTTCCGGGTAGGCGGGCAGCGTCTCCTTTTTTGTCCGGAGCATAACTTTGTCATCTTTAGACCGATTGACTTGAAACTTTGCAGTTGTGTTTTGTTGCAATAATACAGAGTGCAGTGCGAAGGAATCATAACTCTACCTTGAGCTGTCTTTGAGTTATTTCCCTTTGATCGTCATTTTAACAGCATTTCCTGCTTTTCCGGAGCATAACTTTGTCATCTCTAGAACAATTGACTCTAAACTTGGCAATTGTGTTTGTGCAATAATGCGGAGTGTAGTTCGAAAGAACTGTAACTCTCCCTTGTGCTGTCTTTGAGTTATTATCCTTTGATTGGTTTTTTAACAGCATTGTGTGCTTGTCCGGAGCATAACTTGGTCTGATTGACCTGAAACTTGGCAATTGCATTTGTTGCAATAATATGGAGTGCAGTGGAAAAGAACTGTAACTCAACATTGTTCTGTCTTTGATCTTTATTTTAACAGCATTTCCTGTTTGCCTGCAGCATAACTTTGTCATCTGTGGTCCAGTTGACTTTAAACTTGGCATTTGTGTTTGTTGCAATAATACGGAGTGCCGTGCAAAAGAATCGTAACTCTATCACATGCTGTTTTTGAGTTATTTCCCTTTGATCGTCATTTTAACAGCGCTTTCTGCTTGTCTGGTGTATAACTTTGTCATCTCTGGTCCGATTGACTTGAAACTTGGCATTTGTGTTTGTTGCAATGATACGAAGTGCAGTGCGAAAGAACCCTTACTCTACCTTAGGCTGTCTTTGAGTTATTTCCCTTTGATCATCATTTTTACAGCATTTTCTGCTTGTCCGGAATGTAACTTTGTCATTTTCAGTCTAAACATCTTCAAATTTGATATGCATGATTGTTGAAAAATTATGGAGTGCAGTGCATATTTAGAATCATAATCTGATGCACTGCTATTTTCCTCTACCTGTCCTTTACGATTAGTATTCCCCCTTGACAACTGGCAGTGTGACAGGCGTATCTTGCGACAATTTGCCACCCTTGTTTCAAGATTATTTTACCGCTAACAGTTATGAAGGTGAAAAAACATCGATATGCATATCTTTCCTTCTGATTCGATTGTCAATCAATACTCTTAACAACTTTGTCATTTCATGCTTTAAATACTCTGAAGTCAACAGAATATGACGAGTTGAAGTTTTGACTTATGTGAAAGGCAACATTTGTCAGTACAAAGAGGACCACCTAAATGCTACTTTCTAAGAAATTCTACAAAACGCCATGAAATCCTTGTGTCTTGAAATAAGAAAATCAAGTTATACTTACTATAAGGCAGAAATACTATACCTGTTTTTCGGACCCTACTTTTTTCGTGGTGCTTTCAAAAGGCGAAGTGTAACAAGCTTTACAGGCTCATAGCCGTTTGTACATGTGCTTGTAATAAGGTACAACGGGAAAAGCATGTACAGACACACAGAAACAACAAAAAGGCAAAATGTGATTTATGAGTTTATTCTTTAATATATCTGAACAATCACAGGAACAATACAGACAAGTACCCGTGTAAATGATACGCTGTTGTAATTCTTACGATGCACGGCGTCCCTTATCAATATTTAAGTGGTTGTCGTTATATCCACACTGTTTAGGTCAAACACAGTTTGAGACTGGTGTCAATTTTATTGAACACCGCCTAGAGGCGTGGTTTATCTTTACACTTATCATGTCTGGGACAGTACATTTAGACTCTATCTCAATATTATCGATTCTTCTGAACACATTTTGAAACAAGCATATTACTAGTGTATCCTCGGACGGAGTTTTGCTTGACTGTTCATCCTTTGGCGCTGTTTTAACCCATTACCGGATGACAAATTTTAGACTCTTCCAAATTAAAAGAAGTTGCAGACGACATTAAGAAATGATTGTAAATTGCAAAATAAGCGCCATACAGGTCGGAAAACTTGACCTTGAGAAAAAGGGTAATTGCTTGTTACAAGCATTTTTTTCCTCTTCCCACAATGGTTTTCTCAATAATATTTTCAGGGGTGTAAAAACAAGGGATTGCGTGGCCATGCGTTGAAGCATCTTCTGTACACAATACGGTCAAATCTCCGTTATTTAACAATATCTTTATTAAATGATTAATGAGAGTTGGAACGAAGCGGAAAAAAGAAAAGAAACTGACGGATGGATGCATAGATGATTGATTGATTGTTTTGTTAGTTCCTTGGTTCAGGTCCACTGCCAGAGGGTGATTGATAGACAATCATTGGGGAGAGAGTGAGAGCATGAGAGAGAGAGAGATGATTAGATGGGTGGTCGAACCAGTGTGCAGACAGACGGGCGGCCAGAATGCCTAAAAATTGTTGATGATTTAATACAAGCCTACACACCATTTGAGACCGGTCTTTTCTAGAAGACTGATCGGGATTGATTCTTCCATCTTTATACTATTGTTATTGATTTAGATCTACCACTGTACACAAAATTTGAGCATGGTCTCTAGAAGACAAGGAGCTGATTGGGGTCGATTCTTACAGCTTTCACATTTATCAAAGTACAAGTTTTATTGACTTGAAACCTTAAACACCGTTTGAAACCGGTCTCCACAAGACTGACTGGGGTCAATTTATACAATGTTATACCAGTTTTATAGACTTGCAATGGTACACACCGTTTGAGACTGGTCTCCAGAGGACTGATCAGGGTCTGTTCAAACAACTTTATATAAGTTTTATTGATTTACAACTGTACACACTGTTTGAGACTGTTCTCTAGAAGACTGGTCGGGGTCGATTTATACAACTTTATACTAGTTTTATTGACTAAAAAGTGTACACACCATTTGAGACTGGTCTCTAGAAGACTGGCCGCAGTCTGATCAAACAACTTTATACTAGTTTTATTGACTTACAACTATATACACTGTTTGAGAAGGGTCTCTAGAAGACTGGTCGAGGTCAATTAATACAAATTTATAGTAGTTTTATTGACTAAAAATTGTACACGTTTGAGACTGGTCGCTAGAAGACCAATAGAGGTCTGTTCAAATAACTTTATACTAGTTTTATGCTTCCCGAAGGGCCAGCATATAGTCGCCGCTTTGTCTGTCTGACCTTCCGTCCGTCAGTCCTTCTGTCCGTCTGTGTGTCCCTCCATCTGAAGCCCTTTCTCCACAACCCGTGGACCAAATTGGATAAAACTTCATATTTGAACTCCTTAGGGTAAAGTGACAATGCATCTTTCCTGGTTTTTCAATTTGACCTCCTGTCATGGAAAAAAGGGGCTTAATGCAAAATTGCAATTTTTACCAATATCTCATTCACTTTTTGTCAAGATATCATGAAACTTCATGGTTATGTTGTATATTGAAAGTTTCAGCATGTGCCCTTGCTATTTTTAATCTAGGCATTTTTTAAGATGACATTCTGTCATGGAAAAAGGGGGTTTCTTGCAAAATACCAATTTTTACTAATATCTCATTCAGTTTTGGTCAAAATTCATTTAAACTTCATGGTTATATTTTTTTTCAAAGTTCCACCATGTGCTCTTGTTTCTTTATCTATGTGTTTTTCAATTTGACCCTCTGTCATGGAAAAAGGGGGTTTCTTGTAAAATGCCATGGCAAAAGGGGCCTTAATGCAAAATTGCAATTTTTACTAATATCTCATTAAGTTTTTGTCAAACTTTCATGAAACTCCATGGTTGTATCTTGTTTTACAAGTTTCGGCATGTGCCCTTGTTATTTTCAATCTATGAATTATTAATGCGCAAATACTTCTATCCTGGTTTCTCAATTTGAGGGTTCATCACAGAAAAAGGGGACTTCATGGAAAAAAATGTTTTTCATCAGCATCTCCTACATGCGTGCTCAAAACTTTAAGAAATTTCAAATCTGAACTTCTTGGAACATTGCCCAGGTACTTCTCTTCCCGTTTCTGAATTTCAGGCTGCGTCACGGAAAAAGGGGGCTTCATCTAAAAGATGGTATTATGTAATATTTACTACATGACTGCTCAAAATTTTATGAAATTTCGAATTCTGAATTATTATTCAAAAATGCCACAAGCCACACACCTGTTATATTTATTTCAATGATGCTCTATTGTCTTATGGGAAAAGGTGGCTTAAAGGGGGCCTAGTGGGCTTATTGTCCTCTACAAGTTTGTGATGGCTATCTCTAAGATAGTAATTGCCTTTTCACTTCAAGTTTTGGGGGGCATGAACATGTCCTTGTAGGATAAAGAAGTGACTTTATATCAATTTCATATATTTTATGACAAGCACTTGTTCGGGGAGCATAACCCGTCTCTGACGGCTCGTTTTGACTTACAACTGTACACACTGTTTGAGACTGCTCTGTAGAAGACTGATCGAGGTCGATTCTTACAGCTTTATACTAGGTTCATTGACTTGCAGCCTTGAACATCGTTTGAGACTGGTATCTAGAAGACTGACCGAGGTTCTTACAGCTTTATACTAGGTTTATTTACTTGTAACCCCAAACAGTGTTTGAGACTGGCCGTGTCTCTAAATACTTGTCCAGGTCGATTCTTACAGCTTTATACTAGTTGTATTGACATACAACCTTAAACACCGTTTGAGACTGGTCTCTGAAGACTTGTTGGGGTCGATTCTTTCATCTTTATGCTACATAAAGTGTTTTTGCCTTAAAACTGTACACTGTGTTTGAGATTGGTCCCTAGAAGACTGATCGGGGTCTATTCATACAGCTTTATACTAGTTTTATGGACTAAAAACTGTATACATCATTTGAGACTGGTCTCTAGCAGACTGATCGGGGTCTATTCAGCTTTATACAACTTTATACTATTGTTTTTTTACTTACAACTGTTCTCACCGTTTGAGACTGGTCCTGAGAAGACTGATCGGGGTCTATTCATACAGCCTTATTCAAGTGCTTTTGACTTACAACTGTACACACCGTTTGAAACTTGTCTGTAGAAAACTGATCAGGGTCTACTCACAGAACTTTATACTATTTTATTAACTTAAACTGAACACACCGTTTGAGACTGGTCTCTAGAAGACTTGTCATGGGCGATTCTTTGAACTTAATACTAGTTCTTTTGACTTACAACTGTACACACCTTTTGAGACTGGTCTTTAGGAGACTGATCAGGGTTGATTGTTGATATAACTTTATTCTAGTTTTATTGACTAAAAAGTGTACACACCATTTGAGACTGGTCTCCAGAATCAGGGATGTAAAAATTTTTCTTTGTCTAACTGTCCTGTAGGACGAGTGGGTAGCAAAAGTTACTCGTCCTTATGACATTATCACTCGTCCAAACTTGCAGACTTGAATAAACATTTTTACTGCATATATGCCCTTTTCTCAAAGATGTGTGAACCTTAGTGGTGTTTTCCTTCTTTCAAAGAGCAAAACAAAGCAATGATTTGTTTCCAGCACATTAATAGACAAAGAAAGTGTCAGAAATCATTTCTGGGCAAGAGAAAATAGGCTTTACTCATTTGTCATGGCAAAATCACCATAAAAATAGTTTACAGTTAATTTTTCTACTTTTTTCAATACCATTTTTTTTCCCCCCAAAATATTTAAATTTCCAAACCAGTTAAAAATAGAATCAGCCATATTTCAAGCGTTTGCAGACGACGCCACCTTCACCCCCTCCCCCCCCCCCATCTGCTATAGATATATATTTATATATTTTCATAAAACAACATTTATTAACAACATTTATTTTTCACTCATGAACGGAAATTTAGTTTCCATTTATTGGTTTATTCAGAGATTTGTGTAAATTCACTGTTTACATTCATTATTAAAGATAAGAAGATAGTTTGAAGTCCACCTGATCGGACGATGCCCCGCTGCTCATTGTAGTGTCCTGGGTTTTCACGCTTTTTTGGTGATCTTTCTTTTTGTGAAAATTAATTTATGGAGAAGTACTACTACATTATTTGACATCAATTAGTCAGTTTAAATAGCATGTAACTTGAAAATCTGCTACTTTACTCCAGATAAGAGGAATAACACTTTTGTTACTCTGTCATGAATGACTCGCCACCTTCACTATCATGCACATGTCCTTCGCATTTTATACTGATCGTGTTTAGCCCATATTTCAGCCGGATGTGCGCAAGCTAGGTTATATGAAGCTTTAGACGATAATTTCATGTGTCATATTGACATTTAGCAGATATTTTTCATTGTCAAAGATAGGTCATTTCAAATTTCCAAGTGCCAAAACCCGGACTCGGGGATAAAATGAGAAGCGAGCCGAGTTGTCAAGTTTTGTCAAGACATCGTCGGACAAAAATTTCTTTCTTATTTTTCCGCTCAATTTTCATGTTTGTTATCCACTAATCTTTGTTTATAGAATACTGTGGTTAATCATAGTCACAAAACTAAGAATTCAAGTTTAGGCACCGAGTTCAGGAACCAATTACAATCGATTAGGGGATTTCTCAATCAATTTTATCGGAGTCGGACTGACTTTCAACTAAAAGTCTGTCATCAGCCCACCACTAAGGTTTACTACTCTTACCGACGCCGTGAACGGAAAACCAATCGAGCACTCAACAGCTGATGCGCATGCGTAATAAACATAAACAACTGTATCGTGATCGAAGGGACGCTCTGAAATTTCAATTTTACTTTCATTTTGTGTTCGTCGTGAATTTACCTGCAATTTCAATTTTATGGGACAAATTTAATAGTTTTAAAATGTACTCATCCAACAGGACGAGCTTGGCATTTTTTCTACTCGCCCGAAGCCAAAAGTTACTCGTCAATACGAGCGGACGAGTGGAATTTTGCATCCCTGTCAGAAGACTGATCGGGGTAGATTAATACACTTTTATTCTAGTTTTATTGACAAACAACTGTACACACAGTTTGAGACTGGTCTTTCGAAGACTGATCGGGGTCAAATCTTACAGCTTTATACTAGCTTTATTGACTTACAACTGTACACACCGTTTGCGACTGGTCTCTAGAAAACTGATCAGGTCGATTCTTACACCTTTATTGACTTGCAACCTTAAACACCATTTCAGCTGGTCTGTAGAAGACTGACCAGGGTTGATTCTTACAGGTTTATTGACTCGAAACTGTACACACCATTTGAGACTGCTCTCTAGAAGACTGACCAGGGTCGATTCTTACAGCTTTATACTAGGTTTATTGACTCACAACTGTACACACCGTTTGTGACTGGTCTCTAGAAGACTGATCGGGTCGATTCTTATACTTTTATTCTAGGTTTATTGACTTACAACCTTAAAAACCGTTTGAGACTGGTCTCTAGAAGACTGACTGGGTTCAATTCTTACAGCTTATACTAGGTTTCTTGACTTACAACCTTAAACACCGTTTGAGACTGGTCTGTAGAAGACTGACTGGGGTCAATTCTTACAGCTTTATTCTAGTTTTATTGACTTACAACTGTACACTATGTTTGAGATTGGTCCCTAGAAGACTCCTCGGGCTTTATTCATACAAGTTTATACTAGTTTTGTTGACCAAAAACTGTTCACACTGTTTGAGACTGTTCTCCGTAAGACTGATTAGGTTGGATTCTTACAGCATTATACTAGGTTTATTGACTTACAACCTTAAACACCGTTTGAGGCTGGTCTCTTAGAAGACTGATCGTGGTCAATTAATACAACTTTTTTCTATTTTCATTGACAAACAACTGTACACACCATTTCAGACTGGTCTTTAAAAGACTGATCGGTGTCGATTAATACAACTTTATACTACATGTAGTTTTATTGACTAAAAACTGTACATATCGTTTGAGACTGCTCTCTAGAAGACTGATCGGGATTGATTCTTACAGCTTTATACTTGGTTTATTGACTTAAATTGTATACACCGTCTGCGACTGGCATATACACCATCTGCGACTGGCATCTACAGCTTTATACTACGTTTATGGTCTTAGAACTGTACACACCGTTTGAGACTGGTCTCTAGAAGACTGATCATAGTCTATTCATACACTTTTAAACTAGTTTTATTGACTTACAACTGTACACAGAGATTGAAACTGGTCCCTAGAAGACTAATCTGGATCTATTCGTATAACTGTATACCAGTTTTATAGACTTAAACGTGTATGTGTACACCGTTTGAGACTAGTCCCTAGAAGACTGATCGTGGACTATTCATAAAACTTTATGCTAGTTTTATTGTCTTACAACTGTACACACCGTGACTGGTCCCTAGACGACCGATCGGGATCGATTCACACAGCTTTATACTAGTTTTATTGATTTAAAACTGTACACACCATATGAGACTGGTCCCAAGAAGACTGATCGGAATCAATTCACACAGCTTAATACTAATTTTACTGACTTAAAACTGTACAACTGTACACAGTTTGAGACTGGTCTGTAGAGGACTGATCGGGGTCTATTCCTTAAACTTTATAATAGTTTTATCGACTTAAAACTGTACACACCATTTGAAACTGGTCTGTAAAGGAATAATATAGAGGACTAAGTTTACAGACTTAAAACTGTACACACCGTTTGAGACTGGTCCTTAGAGGACTGATTGGGGTCTATTTATAAAACTTTAGTTTTATTGACTTAAAACTATACGCGCCATTTGAGACTGGTCCCTAGAAGACTGATCAGGGTCTATTCACATAGCTTTATACCAGTCTTATTGACTAAAAACTGTACACACCGTTTGAGGCTTGTCTCTAGAGGACTGATCGGGATCGATTCACACAGCTTTATACTAGTTTTACCGACTTAAAACTGTACACACCGTTTGAGACTGGCCTCTAGAAGACTGATCGGGATCTATTCGTAAAACTTTATACAAGTATTATTGACCTACATCTGTACACGCCGTTTGAGACTGGTCTGTAGAAGACTGACTGAGATCGATTCATACAGCTTTATACTAGTTTTTTCTGACTTAAAACTGTACACTTCATTTGAGACTGGTCCCTACAGGACTGATCGGGGTCTTTTCACACAACTTTAACTAGTTTTATTGACCTACAACTGTACACATCATTTGAAACTGGTCCGAAGAGGACTGATCGGGGTCTATTCGTAAAACTTTATGTTAGTTTTATTAGCTCACCTTAGCACAAAGTGCTAAAGGTGAGCTATTGTGATCGCCCAATGACCGGTGTCCATCGTCCATCGTCCGTCGTCCGTCAACAATTTCTTTAAACATCTCCTCCTAAACCACTGGGCCAATCTTCATGAAACTTGGCAGGAATGTTCCTTGGGTGAAGCTCTACCAAAATTGTTCGAAGACTTTAATTCCACTCATAACGCTGGTTGCCATGGCAACAAAATGAAAAAAAAAAAAACCCACGAAATCTTTGAAAATCTTCTCCTCTGAAACTAGAAGGGGTAGAGCTTTGATATTTGGTATGTAGCATCTCCCAATGGACCTCTACCAAGTTTCTTCAAATTATGCCCATAGGGTCAAAACTGGCCCCGCCCCGGGAGATAACGCGTTTTAGCGTGTTTGAGCATAGGAACAAAGAAGGAAAACTTTAAAAATCTTCTCCTCTAAAATCTGAAGGGGTAGAGCTTTGATATTTGGTATGTAGCATCTCCTAGCCTAGTGGACCTCTACCAAGGTTGTTCAAATTATGTCCCTGGGATCAAAACTGGCCCCACCCCAGGGGTCACAAGTTTGAGCATAGGAACAAAGAAGGAAAACTTTAAAAATCTTCTCCTCTGAAACTTGAAGGCGTAGAGCTTTGATATTTAAAATGTGGCATCTCCTAGTGGACCTCTACCAAGTTTGTTCAAATTATGTCCCTGGGGTCAAAACTGGCCCCACCCCGGGGAGCACAAATTTGAGCATAGGAACAAAGAAGGAAAACTTTTTAAATTCTTTTCCTTAGAAACTAGAAAGCATAGAGCTTTGATATTTGGTCTGTTGTATCTCCTAGTGGACCTCTACCAAGGGACAAATCTGGCCCCCACCCCGGAGGTCACTAGTTTGAGCATAGGTACAAAGAAGGAAAACTTTAAATTTCTTCTTCTCTAAAACTAGATGGCATAGAGCTTTGATATTTGGTATGTGGCATCTCCTAGTGGACCTCTACCAAGTTCGTTCAATCATCACGTGAGGTCAAAACTGGCCCTGCCCCGGGGGTCACAAGTTCGAATATAGGAACAATGAAAGAAAATTTTAAGATTCTTCTTATCTATAACTAGAAGGCATAGAGCTATGATATTTGGCATGTAGCAATTCCTAGTGGATCTCTACCAAGTTTATTCATACTGTGCCCTTGGGGTCAAAAGTGGCCCTGCCTCGGGAGGTCACAGGTTCAAACATAGCAACAAAGAAGGAAAACTTGAAGGTGCAGAGCTTTGATATTTGGTATCCAGAATCTTCTAGTGGACCTCTACCAAGTTTGGTCGTATGATGTCCCTGGCGTTTAAACCGGCCCTGCCCGGGAGGTCACAGGTTGGAACATAGGAACAAAGAAGGAAAATTTTAAATTTCTTTTTCTCTTAAACGGGAAGGTGTAGAGCCTTGACACTTGGTATGTAGCATCTTTGAGTGGACCTCTACAAAATTTGTTCCAAGAATGCTGCTTTGGGTTAAAACTGACCCAGCCCCGTGGACCACAAGTTCGAACATAGGACAAAAAAAGAAAATGTAAAATTCTTCTTTGAAACTGGAAGGTGTAGAGCTTTATGATATTTGATTGCCCTATGTCCGGCGTCTGTTGCCCGTCAACAATTTCTTTAAACATCTTCTTCTCCTAACCCACTGGGCCAATCTTGATGCAACTTTGCAGGGATGTTCCTTGGGTGAAGCTTTACCAAAGTTGCTCAAAGAATTGAATTTCTCTCATAAGCTATAGTCTAAGGTGAGTGTTCCAGGGCCAATGGCCCTCTTGTTGACTTAAAACTGTACACACCATTTGAAACTGGTCTCTAAAGGACTGATCAGGATTGATTCACACCGCTTTGTACTAGTTTTACAGACTTAAAACTGTACACACCGTTTAGGACTGGTCTCCAGAAGACGAATCGATTCATACAGCTTTATACTAGTTTTATTGACCTACAACTGTACACACTGCTTGAAACTGGTCTGTAGAAGACTGATTGGGGTCTATTAGTAAAACTTTATACTAGTTTTATTGACTTTATACTGTACACACTGTTTGAGGCTGGTCCCTAGATGACTAATCAGGGTCTATTCACACAGCTTTATACTAGTTTTACTGACTTAAAAACTGTACACACTGCTTGAGACTGGTCTCTAGTGGACTGATTGGGATCGATTCACACAGCTTTATACTTGATTTATACTAGATTTACTGACTTAAAACTGTACACACCGTTTTAGACCGTTTTAGACTGGTCTGTAGAAGACTGATTGGGGTCTATTCGTAAAACTTTATACTAGTTTTATTGACCTACAACTGTACACACCCTTTCAGACTGGTCTGTAGAAGACTGATTGGGATCTATTCTTAAAACATTATACTAGTTTTACTAATGTAAAACTGTACACACCGTTTGAGACTGGTCTCTAGAGGACTGATCGAATAGAGAATAGATTCATACAGCTTTTTACTAGTTTTATTGACCTACAACTGTACACACTGTTTGAGGCTGGTCTCTAGAAGACTGATCGGGATCGATTCGTAAAACTTCATACTAGTTTTATTGACCTTCAACTGTACACACTGTTTGAGACTGGTCTGTAGAGGACTGATCGGGGTCTGTTCGTAAAACTTTATACTAATTTTACTGACTTAAAACTGTACACACCGTATGAGACTGGTCCCAAGAAGACTGATCAGGGTTGATTCACTCAGCTTTATACTAGTTTTACTGACTTAAAACAGTCTCTAGAAGACTGATCGGGGAATATTCGTAAAACTTTATACTAGTTTTATTGACTTAAAACTGTACACACCTTTTGAGACTGGTCTTTAGAAGACTGAAGGGGGTCTATTCAAACAGCTTTATACTAGTTTTATTGACTTAAAACTGTACACACCGTTTGAGACTGGTCCCAATAGGACTGATCGGGATCTATTCGTAAAACTTTATACTAGTTTTATTGACCTACAACTGTACACACCGTTTGAGACTGGTCTCTAGAGGACTGATTGGGATCGATTCACACAGCTTTATACTAGTTTTATTGACTTACAGCTGTAGACACCGTTTGAGGCTGGTCTCTAGAAGACTGAACGGGGTATTCATACAGCTTGATACTAGTTTTATTGACCTACAACTGTACACACCGTTTGAGACTAGTCTCTAGAGGACTGATTGGGATCTATCATATAGCTTAATACTAGTTTTATTGACCTACAACTGTAAACACCTTTTGAGACTGGTCCCTATAGGGCTGGTCAGGGTCTTTCCTTACAGCTGTATACAAGCGTGCCGGAGAGCAGCGAAGAATATTTCTAGAAAGTTTTGTTCTATTAATAATAACATACCCTTTAGAGTAGTTAAGCAAGAGATATCTATGTTTATGTATTCTCTGTAAAGCAAACTGCCGCCGTCAGATTATCAGACTGACGGGCGGAGGACTTGTAATCCAGTAATCCGACAGGTGTCTAGGGTTGTGGGTTTGAGTTCTCCCTGGTGTCGGGAGGTGACAGGTAAAATGTAACTGCTGCCGGCCTGTCGCCCAACTGCCACCAGACGACACTCTGCTGATGTTACACACCCTCAAGTTTGAGAAACTGACACCGGCAGTTATTTATGACCAATCTAAACGATTTGGAAAAAATCGGCTGGTGGCATGCAACTTTAAGAATCTGCCAATGATTAAAAATCGGCAGGCAGAAGTTTCACATTGTGAGCATAGTATACCCCAGCTAAACGACGTTTACAGAACACAGAAAACCAGAAGTCCTTATCTTTTTCACTGACTAAACTCTACCATGTATTTGTATTGAGAGATAATGTTGTTGTTCATTTACTAATTCTTTACAGTTAAGCTTTTGAAAGGCAACTTAAAACGTTCAAAATTAAGTCACTAAAATGATTGGAAAAGGCATTATCAGAACAAGCATAATACAATAAAAATAACTATTATTATTGGTACCGAATCTGTTGAAAAAATTGAATGAAATATGTTCAGAATAAGAAGTACTTCTGAAACAGAAATGCACACATGCTCATGGTCTATTTCGCTTTTATAACATCAGAAATACTTGACCTTAACGAACGACCGGGGCCCATATTCACTACATCATGGAAGGGACTAAATGCATGGGATACTGAATAGTTTAAGGCGTAATAGAAGAAAAATGGGCAGAGCTTTATGATAACTGACACCAGACTCAAACGGTGTTTGACCTAAACGGTGTGGATATGACAACAACGATATTGAAGTACATGTTGAGGTGATCCCAGTTCTCTAGTTTGGAAAAACAGCTTATTCGGAAACATTCATAGGAAACAGTAGTGTCCGGATAAACGCTGGTTGACTGTATGCCTTTTTCAAGGCAAAGTTCTCAGAAAGGAGCATGGTGACCCACATCTATTTTTATTGTAACCTCCCTAAGACGTAGTCAGCTTTGTATGCGCATTTTTTTAAAAAAATCTGTAAGAAAAAATTGTCATATATGTTAAGGAAAAAAAAGGAGTACATACATTGCTGCAACCTTAAAGGTGACCCTTCAGAGTTTGGTACGGAAATTTACAGAAATGCAAAAAAATCATCCTTATACTCCCAAAGCCTTTTAATTTTCATTCATAAAACCCAAGTAGTCGAAAACCGTCCGACAGTACGAGAAGTTAGAGATTTACTACAGCCCAGGCTAACATCAGCTTGAAACACACTCTATTTTTTGATGATCAAGTTGCTTATTTACATACAGGAATACACAGACAAAGTTTCAAACATAGCATCCGAAGAAAACATTATGGAAAATAATCATTACATGTTTGTTGTGTAATGGAATTTAAGCGTTATGAGTCACATGCAAGTCACTTGACATTCCCAAAGTGCTAAAATGGACAGGCGAACAAACTAAAAGGCTATGGGAGTATAAGGATGATTATTTTGCATTTTTGTAAAATTTTCGTCCAAAAATCTGAAGGGCCACCTTTAATTTAACCCTCTACCACACAATGACACCTTTTAACTCCCCTGAGGGAGAAGCCTTTTGAAAACATTGTGGGAAAAGGAGAAAATGCTGGTAAACAGCATTTTCCCCTTTTCCCACAAAGTTTTCTACACTATCAAAGCAAAATTGCGCCATTTGAGCCACTTTGAAATTGTTGTCTGCAAATGCATTCAATTTGGATTGGTCTAAAATTTTGCTGTGTGGTAATGGGTTAATGACCCTTACAAAGAAAGCTTTTGAAAGCAGTAGGAAAAAGAGAAGACACAGAAATAACCATGCTTTCTACCCTTCCAACATCAATCAAAGTGCTGTAAGCACTGTAATCGGTCATCACTGAATGATTATTGGTTGGTTGGTTGTATTGGAGTTTAACGCCACTTAACAGCTAAGGTCAAATCGTGGTGATCGATGACGCACATGTGTTTCCAGACTTTCTCATACCAGTACTAACAACCAAAGATAGAACTCACAACCATCGGGTCATGAGTCCGACACGCTCACCACTGAGCCAGCCGGGTGGAGCCACTGAATGGTTAAGTAATGTGAATATTTTCAAGGGTATAATTGTTGTCACGGCAACCAGAGTTTTTAATGAAAATTACTTAAGTCAGTTTAAAATTTGACTCGAGAAAAGCATTTCACCAATTACTAGTGGACATGTTTAACACTTGCTGTGAGTACTACTTCTTGGAAGCGAGTTAGAGTTTGTTAAAAAATTTCTAGTCATTTTTGTAAATAGATCTACTGCTGACATAGGCACTGCCAATAAATGTCTGAGAAGTCAAATAGTAAGCTTAAAAGGATCTTTGAAGCTTTTTGTCCTTATTTTTAACCTTAAATGAGCATCACATTGTATGATTAAAAAGCCCCCAAAACTTTTTACTTCCCTGTACCTCCTCTTAATTTGACCAATGGAAACCGTAAAAAACATGAAATGTCATTTTGAGAGTTCTAAACAAAAAATGGCTTTCTTGGCAGAATGATGTGTGAAACTGAAAATATTAAACTTCTTTTTTTCAGGGTTGTATTTTGTTAAATCTATTGAATGCACACAAAGGTTTCTTTTATAGATTTTGAATAGCTGAGCATTTGATTCTGAATGGGAAGAAATATTTTTATCCCATCAAAAATATGTAAGAACTCGTGCTAAATCTAAATTGTCAAATGACCGGTTACAACTTCTTACTAGTTAAAAAAGCAAGCAAGGAGTACTAACTCTAACAAAACATTAAAATAGTACAGATAGATATCAAACAGTGCTCGTATACAAACTTCTCAAAAATTAGCTCTATACACATGAAGTTAAATAAATGGCCTGTAAACAAAAGGAATAAGAAGTTTCATAAAATTTTGTCCAATAGTTAGAGATATCAGTCTGTAATTGAAATATACATCAAGCCCCCTTTTTCGATGACAGGGCATCAAATGAAAAAAGAATATCAGTGGACTATGGTAAGGAATACATGAATGACGTTTCGCCAATTTTCACCAAGGGTTTTAAAAGATGTTTGTCTGGACTGAGGAGCAGACAGACAGTGTGGAACAAGATCAGGCTACACAGTCTGTACAATCTGATTTTGGATCTATACAAACCAATAATGGGATATTTTATTTTACAAAAATAACTTTGAAATGACAATATTCAGGCCTTTTCCATTCGCCAGAATGTTTTATTTAACTTTTTTTAGCAGGTTGAGGATTAACTTGGATTATACAGTTAATTAACTCGTTACCACACTGAAAAATTTTAGACCTATCCAAATTTAAAAGCATTTGCAGATGGCAATTTCGAAGTGGCTCTACTGGTGCAATTTTCCTTTGATAGGGTAAAAAACATAGTGGGAAAAGAAGCAAATGCTGGTTACCACAATGTTTTCAAAAGGCTTCTTTCTCAGGGGCGTAAAAAAGTGGTCATTGTGTGGTAAAGGGTTAACAGCACAGGATGTAATAGTCAAATATTTAACTCTTTACAAAACGAATCATTTTACGGCCCTCCACATTAAAAGCTGTTCCAGACAGTTAAATGCGACTAAACTGATGAAAACATATTCTGAAAGGGTTGAAAACAACATGAGAAAAGGGGAAAATGCTTGTAACCAGCATTTTCTTTTTTCTTTTCCCGCATTGTTTTCAAAAGGCTTCTTCCCCACTTAAGTGAAAACTCATGATTGTGTGGTAAAGGGTTAATAATAATATGAGTTTCGCATTCACAACAATGATCTAAATAATGAATAACTGGAGGAATGAGAATGGTTCCCTGGTTTGTGTAATTGGAATTTTGCTACAAGTACCGGGGGGTGGGAGGGGGTGGGGTGGGGGGGGGGTGTCACTAATTTACATATAAGCAAGCATCATGTTGTCATGTAGACTACCTTATCAATGACATCTTATACAGTCGATTGCTTTGAAAGTGGACAAGTTCAATCTGGGATGGTAAAGATTCTGCGCTTTAAGTAAAAGTTGTCATAATGACTGAAGTAAGATTCCTAACAGTAAGAAGTTATTTTTCTGTGGGGCAGTATTTGGTAACTGTGGGTTTTTTTGTTTACATTGAGTCTGGCTCAATCTGGATGCTTCATTGTTGTTGCTTCTTATTTAGACTTTATCTCGTTCTCTCTGAGACTCTCTCTCTGTGCAACCTTCTTCAAAATGACGACTGTAGTGTACTTCAAACCGTCGGTAATCAATCACGTGATACACACAGAAGAATTTGATTCGTTCTCCGCTCAGTTCTCACTTGTATCATGTGACTTCTATTTCGCCAGAAACCTCCACCCAAATATATCACGTGACTATTTTTTTCCCTTTACGTTGGAAATTTTCAATTTGTTGACCAGCATCTAGAATCTAGTATGCAATAACGTGCTGGTATAAGAAGACGAGTGTCATAATTCATTATTGTACGCAATGATAATATGCCATATTCGCCATTCAAAGAAAACAGAAAAAAAGTAAATCTGATGTTCCTTGAATAGTAGCCAATCTAACAGTCTTCAGTATACAAATAATGTATAGTTTGTATGCGTCCATTACTGTAAAGGGCCTTTTTGGGAATTGGGTCAGTTTGGATTGTGGAAAACGCCGTCTCTAATCGGTCTGATGACCGATTAAAAATCACTTTTTAAGTCACATTTATTTTGCTGTCTGCAAATGCATTAAATTTAACCCTTTACCAAACCCTTATTTTTACGACCCTACCATAGAAGGCTTTTGAAAACATGTGGGAAAAGGAGAAAATGCTAGTTACCAGCATTTTCTCCTTTTCCCAAAATGTTTTCTGCTCTGTCAAGTACAAACACAGCCATTAAATTTTTAGCCATCTTTAATTAGTTGTCTGCAAATCCTTTCAATTTGAACCAGTCTAAAATGTTGTTGTTTGGTAAAGAGTTAAAAAGGTCCAAAACTTTGCTGTTTGATACAGGGTTAAAATAAAAAAAAAAATTCTTCATTTTTTGTATATTTTTAGTTCACCTGAGCACGAAGTGCTCAGAGTGAGCTATTGTGATCGCTCACCGTCTGTTGGCGTCCGTCCGTCCAGCATCCGTCCGTTGTCTGTCTGTTCACATTTCTTTGTTTACACACTAGCATCTACAAATATCAACCAATCAGCACCAAACTTAGTCAAAGTATATATGACCATAAGATCTCGGATGAGTTCGATTATGGGTCTATTCGGACCAGAACAACTGGAGTTATTTGCCCTTGAATTTGAAAAATTGCTATATTTCACTTTGTTTACACTCTAGCATCTACAAACATCAACCAATCAGCACCAAACTTGGTCAAAATATAATTGATCATAAGATCTCATATGAGTTCGATTATGGGTGTAATCGGATCAGAAAGACTGGAGTTAATGCCCTCCCTTGAATTAGAAAAATTGCTATATTTGACTTTGTTCACACTCTAGCATCTACAATTATTTACCAATGGGCACCAAACTTGGTCAAAATATATATAACTATAAGATCTTGGATGAGTTTAATTTAGGGATTTAATCGGACCAGAACAACTGAAGTTATTTGCTCTTGAATAAGAAATTTCTTTCGTATAATTCTTAGTCCGGAGCATAACTTTGTCATGTCCAGTCTCATTGACTTGAAACTTGGCATTTGTGTTTGTTGCAATAATACAAAGTGCCTTGTGAAAGAACCATAACTCTATCTCATACTGTTTATTAGTTTTTTCCCTTTGATCGTCATTTTTACAGCATTTTCGGCTCATCTGGAATATAACTGTCATCTCAAGCCTGAACATCTTCAAATTTTATATGCATAATGGTTGAAAAATTACAGAGTGCAGTGCACAAGAACCATAACTCTTCCAAGCATGAATTTTTGGTTATCTCCAATTTGACCTTCATTTTTATAGCATTTCTTGCTTGTTTGGAGCAAAACTTTGTTATCCTAAGTTGGAATGACTTGAAATTTGGTATGCTTATTTGTTGCAATATTTGAAAGTGCAGTGCAGAAGAATTGTAAGTCATGCTGTCTTTGAGTTATTTCCCTCTGAATGTCATTTTTACAGTATTTCGTGCTTGTCTGGAATATAACTTTGTCACCTCAAGTCAACTTGGACTGCATGTTTGTTGCAATATTATGGAGTACAGTGTGCAAGAACAATAACTCTACCTAGCATGGATTTTGAGTAATTCCACTTTGATCTTATTTTTACAGTATTTCGTGCTTGTCCGGCAATTTGCTGCTCTTGTTTCATTATCATGTGGCCTTGAACCTTAATATTTGGTATTTATTTTTATTTTAGACCTTTACTGCTTAGTACTCAGTTGAGCAATATAGGACCATCATGGTCCTCTTGTTATCAAATTCTTTCTATAGTTCTACACATTGTTTGTATCACGAGGGGATTAAGCCTAAAAAGTGAGGAAGATTGTCATAAGTTCAGAAAAAGCAGCCATTTGAGGATTTAACTCTTGTTTACTCAACACAGTCAACGTTATTAGTCCTAATTCTCTGAAAATAACAAAATTGTAATTAAACTCTTTACCAAACGACAAAATTTTAGACAGGTCCAAATTGAAAGCACTTGCAGACGACAAAATAAATTTGACTTAAAATTTGATAATTGTTTCCAG
This sequence comes from Tridacna crocea, assembly GCA_943736015.1. Classification (NCBI taxonomy): domain Eukaryota; kingdom Metazoa; phylum Mollusca; class Bivalvia; order Cardiida; family Cardiidae; genus Tridacna; species Tridacna crocea. The sequence continues at coordinate 15,543,955 of OX031069.1, read as the reverse complement.
CAGGGTACAAAACATTGTGGGAAAAGGAGAAAATGCTGGTTACCAGCATTTTCTCCTTTTCCCACAATGTTTTCTACAGGCTTCTTTCTCGGGGTGTTAAAAGTCGGGATTGTGTGGTAAAGAGTTAATCCTTTATCAAACAATCCCTTATTTTTACAGCCCTGCCATAGAAGCTTTTGAAAACATTGTGTGAAAAGGAGAAAATGCTGGTAACCAATGTTTTCTACCCTGCTGGAAACAAATTTAAATTTTTGAGTTATGTTTATTTTGTTGTCTGCAACTGCTTTGAATTTAGATCAGTCTGAAATTTTGTTGTTTGCTAAAGAGTTAATTAATACAAGGAGTACTGAAACCTCATGAAGTTTGGCTTGTTTCTAATTTAACCCTTTACAACTCTAAAAAATGTTAGACCTGTCCAAAATGAAAGCATGTGCAGGTGACAGTTTCAATGTGGTTTGTATGAAATGATCCGTCTTTGATAGGGTAGAATACATTGTGGGAAAAAGAGATATTGCTGGTTACCAGCATTTTCTCCTTTTCCTACAAATTTTTCAAAAGCCTTCTCTTTCAGGGGTGTTGAAAGTTGTCATTGTGTGGTAAAAAGTTAATAGGTTTTGAGAATTTCAACTTCAATCATTTCACTATTTTTTCAATTCACCATGCCAACATAATGATGCTAAAAATATTAGAAAAATCACAAACAGTAGAACAGTTCAGGGCCTCTAGTTACAATAAGCAAGGAGATAGCTTATTTATGTAATGTTTTTTAGTGCATGCAAACGACAACATAGTTACAGTAGAACAGTTTAACCTTTACATTTTTACAGAGGCCTGGGTATATCGAGAGAGATTGAAAAACTTGGCTGCTTGTGTCAAGTGTAGCTAAAATAATGGAGGGGTATTCCTTTCGCTACTCTGAACACTCCAAAAATATTCTAAGTCAATGGAGTATTTCGGAACACTGTGCCATGTTCTTCAGAACATGTTCTGACTGTTCTTATCCAATTGAGATGTAGCGCACCTGCTGAACGGTTACTAGATGATACAAGATGGCTGAAAGAAGGACAATTCTTCATGGCAAAATATGCAGTTGTCCTTTTTTACTGAATGAATGCCATAAATAGGGGCATTGTAGACCTGACTCTACTCTCTCTTCCTCAGCTAATCATATCCACAACTAACACAGATAAGGCAGTAGCACTTTCAACAGCCATCATGCCCATGTGCTTTCATTTCGATATGGTTTAGAATAAAGTTCAGGACATACTTCCGGAATAGTGTATTGTGTTCTGAAATAATCTTTTCACACATTCCAGAACAGCACTCCAGAACACAGAGCATTGTGCCAGAACAGGTGAAAGGAATACGCGTCAAAGCCTTGTCGCTAATGGAGCAAAACAAATCATACAGGGTCGCATCTCCTAGCAAGGCTACGATAGTGACCAATGTAAAAGTCAATTGCTATCAGACTTCAATGGTGGTTACTTAATCACCAGCAGATATCGACTCGTTTTTGTCTATGTGGGAGTGTCCTCAAAATCACCATAGTGGAATGGGGGTTGTGTGGTGCAATCCTTTTTCATATTGATGTAGAATTCGTTGTCTGGTAAAGATTTAATTAGGTATGCCAGAGGTTTCAAGTTTTGGTGACAAAAATGGAATTTGCTGGTTGGTATTTGGTATTGTTGTATTGTATTGTTAACAGAAAAACGGCCCCCCATCCAAGCCTTGGTGATGGATGGAGGGCATTATTAGAGTAAAGCCGGAGGCTGAGCATGTAGAAACAGCATATCGTTCCGAACATTATTTGATCATCGCACTTCAAAGGTTAAACGAGTACACCCTCACCTCATCACCGGAAGTCAGGAGCATGCTTTCTCATAATTTAAAGGAAGATATGTTTGCTTAGTTGCTTATATCACTCAAGGGAGGGTGATACAGGTATCGATAAGAACAGTATAACTATTTAACTCTGTAATATGACCTGCTGAAGCATAATGGGTTGGGTTTCTACATGCTCAGCCTCCAGCTTTACTCTAATTATGCCCTCCATCCATCACCAAGGCTTGGATGGGGGGGGGGGGGCATTATTTTCCTTAAAGCCTTCAGCTTTCATATGTAGAAACAGCATGTTTAACCCATTACCACACAATCCCTACTTTTGACGCCCCTAAGAAAGAAGCCTTTTGAAAACACTGTGGGAAAAGGAGAAAATGCTGGTAATCAGCATTTTCTCCTTTTCCCACAGTGTTTTCTTCCCTTCCCAGAACAAATTTCAATTTTTCAGTCACTTTTATTTTGTTGTCTGCAAATGCTTTCAATTTGGACCAGTCTAAAATTTTTTCGTGTGGTAATGGGTTAAAGAGCAACTAACAAACTATAAACATAGCAAACAAAAACTTATGAACTAGGTGTATTTGCACAAGAAAAAGGAAATAATATAAGGGTAACCAAAGAATGGCAAGTAATAGCGAACACAAACAACACAAAAGGTACATGCATTCCAGTTGCTGCTGTTCTAACCTGTTCCTATTCTAACCATCTATTTCACTCAAGCACTGACCGAGCAAAACTTAGCTGCTTGTTAGTTAACACTTGCCTGTTATAAAACCTCTTGAAATTTTTATCTGTTGACCAATAAGCAGTAGACAAAATCTTACTTAATGAATACCCTTTCCAATAAGCAGCCGAAACTGCAGCCCCTCTGTATGAATGTGCCATAAATGTGGAAATGTCTGTACTGGACATCTCCAAAACACATCTAAGCCACCTTGCAATGGTGCTGGTAGAGACATTTGTCTGGTAAGACATTAGTAACAACCTACTTAACCGAGTAGATTTGGTTCTTTCTAGGTAAAACAAAAGAGTATGATAAGCACACAAACACTCATTATTGTAATGTTCTTACTGAAACACAAAAGTGTGTCCACGCCTAGAGGTCTTTAACAACTGGGGGAAAGTAAATGTGATTACAGAGTCCTCCTTACACATGTAGTCCAAATGGAGATTTGCTAAAGTTTTGGCTCTAGGAGCTGCTGGTAAGGCTAGGAGAGCCACAAGCTTAAAAGTTAACAACTTAAGTGATAACTGCTGCAATGGGAAAAGCCCAGACAAAAATTTTAAGACCACAGAAACATCCCAAGTAAACTGATACCTAGGTAAAGGAGGTTTCTGATAAAAAATACCCTTCATAAACCTATTTATCAGATTACAATTATTACACCATTTATTACCCAAAAGGGGCAGGGTTTGCAACAGCATGGCATTATGAGTATTTATACAGGAATATGACTTTCCCATTTTGAACAGAAAAAAACATAAAATGAATCACTTCAACTTTAGACGGGTGAAAAGGATCTCCTGACCTGATACTGTTCTAAGCACACCATTTTCTCCACACAAGATTGTATTGTTTTCTAGTACGTTTACTCCAGGACTCAATGATAATTCTGACAACTTCTTCTTGAAGGCCACTTTTACAGAGTTCTTTCCTGATACTGTCACAGCGATCAACTGAATAAAGCGATGAAGGGGGTGATTTAGATTGTTGTGTGGCAACGTCAAAAGATCCTTGTGTCAAGGAAGTCTAACTGGAAATGAAGACAGATTCTCTGAAATCAAAGGAAACCATGACTGAGCTTTCCAAAATGGAAAAACTAAGATTGCATTTTCTACCTGATCTGTCAGAATCTTATATTCATAACTTTCCCAACAAGGCTAAAAGGTGGGAAGATAGATGGTTTAAGATTCATCCAGCTAAAAGTGAAAGCATTATGGTGCATGGCTTTAGGCTCGGGATACCATAAGACAAATCTGTCCAATCGTGCAATCAGTCTAGATGCAAACAAATCAATTTCAGGGACAAAACACTGAATACAAATTCTTTTGAAAATGTTCAACTTAAGCATCCATTCTGTAGACTCAGAAAAGTTTCTAGAGAAGAAATCTGCTGTATTATCCTTGCCGGGAATATAGACTGCTGAGACAACAATTTGTCTAAACAAGCACCATTCCCAAATATCTTTGGCTAAGGAATCAAGGGTCTGTGAACACATTCCGCCCATGTCATGAACGTATGTTACTGCAGAAATATTATCACACTGAATTTCAATATGAGTGTCTTTCACTTCAGAATAAAAGGCTTTCAAAAAATTGAATATTGCCAAAAGTTCTAAAAAATTAATGCCGTTATCAAGCTCCTGTGAACTTCACCTGCCCTTAGCAAACCTTTCTGATTCTAATTCAATACCTCCCCAAGCAGAGAAACTAGCATCAGTCCTACATGAAAATGCAGCTTTTTTGAAGCGTATCGGCTTTCCATTTTTAAGACTTAACATTGTTTTTCCACCATGACAGTTCATCAATACTTACTTTCAACAGGCACACTTTATTATCAAAATTGCCTTCGATATGGAGACCTTTAACCTTCAGTCTTTCCATTGCTCTGTAATGCAAAGGTGCCTCAAAGATTGCATGAAATGAACTAACAACCAAAAAAAAAACCAGCCCGATAAAACATGCTAAATCCCATACTACAACTTTTTCAGTGGAAAGCAAGATCTCAGCTTTAGTTCTAATTTTTGTAACCTTTTCTTCTGGTAAGAATACCATAAAAGCTACTGAATCAAGTACAATTCCAAAAAAGAGAATTCGCTGGGTGTGTACAAGAACTGACTTTTTGCAATTTATGCAGTAACCTAGGCTCTGCAGTGTATTGACCATTACATTGGTATTGGTTTGACAGACATCCATCAATGAATTCATGTCAATAGAATCATCTATGTAATAACTACAGCGAATATTCTGCTGTCTAAACCATGCATGAACGTGCTTGAGAATTTTTGTGAACACATACGGAGCAGACTTCAAGCCAAATGGAAGGCAAACAAATTTCAGTAACTGACCATTCCATGAGAACTTAAGGTATTTCTGATAATCAGTATAAATGGGAACAGAGAAATAGCCATCACTGAGATCAATTGAAGTAAAAAAGTCATTTTTCTGCACCAAATCTAAGATTACTTTAAAAGTTTCCTGTTTGAAATGATCATAAAGAACAAAATGGTTCTGATATCTTAAATTATTGACTGGTCTAAATTTTCCATTCTTTTTTGGAACAATAAACAAAGTAGAAATAAACTCTCCTGGTTCAGACTGACGTGGGACAACAGCTCCTTTACTAGTTTACTCAGTTACTTCATTATTTACAATGTGCTTTTGCTCACCCTGAAAATGTATTTCATTGGGTGCAGTTACCTGATAAGGTATAAATCAAAATAAATTTTGTAGCCTGAAATAGCTTCCAAGACCCAGGGATCATTAGTTAATTGATGCCATTTCTCCATATGAAATTGAAGTTTTCCAACATTACTCAAAGTACTAATTGTACTTACATTTACTCGTTTTGTGATGTCACTATGGCAGTCGGAGACTTTTTTGGAATTTGTAGTTTTTGACCCAGTGTGACTGTAATTGCCTCTGTTAAATTGATAGGGCTGATATGTCTGACTCCCATAACCAGAGGAGTTGAAATTGCCATGACCTCTTCTTTGATAACGTGAGTTTCCTCTCCCACGATAGCACATGTTTCTATTAAACTGGTCCTTACCAATAGCCACTAAAGAGTCGCAAGCTTTGATGTCCTTGGAGACTTCTTCAGCAAATAAATTAGATGTAATGGGCATGGAAATACTACACAAAGAGTGATATTTCTTTTTCAGAGTAGGTCTAATCATGTAGCGCCTTTCGGCTCATAAAGTAAATTGTAATTGTCCCATTAGTGTAATGGCATCAGCAAGAAGGGTTTTTAGCTTCTGGGTTACTTATTAAGTGAAGCTTCATCAAGTCAGCTACTTGTAAAATAGGAATCATACTAGCAACCACCAAATTTTGGATCTCAGCAAAACTTCTGTCTTGAGTTTGAGAGTGCTTGTCCATAACTTTCCATATTTCATCGTTCACTAAAGGACTACAAGCTGTGTCACAGTTCTCAGGAACTTTGTATTTGCTAGTTATGGATTCTGTGTCACACTGACTAGTACAAGCTAAATTTATCATATTGGCAAGTGACTGTGATACAGCTTTTCCTTTTACAGGAATCTTGAGACGAGACAAGTCCCATTCAGAATCTTCTACGAACTCCCCTTCCTCAAAGAGGGTATTGGTCATATCAGTGAGAACATTTCTATTCCTTTCTTTACAAGGGGATTCACCATCCAAAATACAAGTAGAATCTAATTCTACTGTCAATCTGGGCAAATCAGACAAAGACCTTCCAGCCGTTTCGTGAATATCTAATTCATAATTTTCAGCATTGTCATCATTTTGTGAACATTGAATGCCCAACAGAGTTCTCAGATTGACAATATCAGTCTCTGACAACTTTGAAATATCAAAGCTGGGTGCACCACGTGCTGAAGAGGCGCCACTACTATCCCCCGATATCGAAGATTTCTTTGTTCCATGTTTACTTTTTGCCTTCGAAACATTCTCTTTCGAAACTTTTCCCTTGGAAACTTTCTCCTTCAGAGTGTTCTTTTTACTAGACTGTTTCACAGTCTTAGTGGGCTTTGGAACCTTCACTGGAACGATTTCATCGTCCGTCTCGGGAACAGAACTGAATCCCGAAAAAGAGACATCTCACCCGTCAACGCTAACAACCACGTCTTGCTCATTTGAGTCCATAACGAATGGCGACAAATCACATAAACTGGGACTACGTCCACAGTTGAAGCTGCCAAGACGGGTCACACTTACCGAAACCAATAGAAAATTGCAAAGAAAGCGCTTTGAAAAATTTGTGTCCTCTTCGATCGAGCGCCAGAACGATTATCAGAAAGCATGCGTCTGACTTCCGGTGATGAGGCGAGGGTGTACTCATTTATTTAACCTTTGAAGTGCGATGATCAAATAATGTTCGGAATGATATGCTGTTTCTACATGTGAAAGCTGAAGGCTTTACGGAAAATAATGGAATAATATTGGGGAATTGTTGAGTTTTAGTTTTATTTGACATTTCAGTGCATGATTTGTAATAGACGTCTATTCATTAACAAACTAAATGGCTATGAAGTACATGTTTAATCCATTACCACGCAATCCCTACTTTTGACGACCCTGAGAAAGAAGCCTTTAGAAAACATTGTGGGTAACCAGCATTTTCCCCATTTCTCGCAATGTTCTTTACCCTTCACAAAACAAATTTTAAATTTTCAGTTACTTAAAATGAAGTCTGCAAATGCTTTTGATTTGGACAAGCCTAAAATATTGTTGTTTGGTAATGAGTTAATAATAGGATAATACTGTACCTGTGTTTGTTAAGTCTTTTTCATATGATCCCGAGTCAACAATCCTACAAAAGAAAGCTTTTAGAAACATTAGAAGAAGAAGGAGAAAATGATGGTTACTAGCATTTCCTCTTTTTCCCACAATGTTTTCTACTCTTCCCAAACAATTTCAACTTATGAGTCATTTTTATTTTGTCACCTGCAGAGGGTTTGAATTTTTTTACTTGTCTGGATTTTTTTTTGTAAAGAGTTAAGGAACAGACCAAATGTCAGAAATAAAGTTTGTACCACATAAAACACAAACAAATGAAGAAAAAAAAGGCAGGCATTTTTAGCTCACCTGAGCACAACATGCTCAATGGGAGCTTTTAGGATCACCCGGTGTCCATTGTGCGTCTTCGTCGTGCGTCGTCAACAATTCTTTAAACATCAACTCCTCCTAAACTGCTGGGCCAATTTAGACCAAAATTGGCTGGAATGTTCCTTGGGAGGTCCTCTTTAAAAAATGCTCACAGAATTTGATTCCGTCAAAAACTCTGGTTGCCATGGCAACGATATGGAATTTTTTAGGAAATTCTTCAAAAATCTTATCTGAAACCGCTGGCTAGACTTTAAAATAATTTCACAGAGATGTTCCTTGGGTGATCCTTTTCAAAATGTGTTCGTGAAATTTTGATCTGTTGAGAAACATGGCTCTGGTGCATGGGGGCTTCTTGCACTAAACAGAAATGAAGGAATTCTTAAAAATTCTTCTTCTCTGAAACCGCTGGCCAGACTTTAAAATAATTTCACAGAGATGTTCCTTGGGCGACCCTTTTCAAAATCTGTTAGCGAAATTTTGATGGGTCAAGAAACATGGCTCTGGTGAATGGGGGCTTCTTGCACTAAACAGAAATGAAGAAATTTTTCAGAATTCTTCTTCTCTGAAACGGCTGGTCAGATTTTGAAATAATTTCACAGAGATGTTCTTTGGATGACCCTTTTCAAAATATGTTCGCGAAATTTTGATCCGTCAAGAAACATGGCTCTGGTGAATGGGGCCTTCTTGCACTATACAGAAATGAAGGAATTCTTAAAAATTCTTCTTCTCTGAAACCGCTGGTCAGATTTTGAAATAATTTCACAGAGATATTCCTTGGGTGACCCTTTTTTAAAATTTGTTCGTGAAATTTTGATCCGTCAAAAAATGTGGCTCTTGTGAATGGGGGCTACTTGCACTATAGGGAAATGAAGAATTTTTTGAAAATTCTTCTTCTCTGAAACCGCTGGTCAGATTTGAAACAACCAGGGCCATCTTGGCCCTCTTGTTTTTTTGGTGTGGGGAGGGATTAACCCATTACCACACAATCCCTACTTTTGACGACCCTGAGAAAGAGGACTATAGAAAACATTGCGGGAAAAGGAGAAAATGCTGGTTACTAGCATTTTCTCCTTTTCCCACAATGTTTTCTACCTTTCACAAAACAAATTTCAAATTTTCAGTCACTCTTATCATGTTGTCTGCAAATGCTTTCGATTTGGACAAGCCTAAAATACTGTCATTTGGTAATGAGTTAAGCATTGTTTACAGCTTTGGTTGCCTTTTCTGAGATCAAGATCTGACTGCTCAAAATACACAATAGAATTGTAGATGTAATGCCCTATCCAGCGACGTAGGAAGCATTTCAAGATTTGGGGGGGGGGGGGCTAACTTCGAAATGCTGAGATTTTTACCGTGGTTGTTTCATTGCGCTAAGAACTCATATTTTAGTTACTATGATTTTCGAAATTATTGGGGGGGGCTGAGCCCGCCCCAGCCCCCCCTGTTCCTACGAGCCTGCTATCTCAGTGATGTAAGTGCATCAATTGCAATTTCACTGCTGTTCTTGTTGCAATCTCTGGCAGACAAACATTCCGTCCAGTCTGATTATGATCTATAATCTCAGCATTTAACTCCTTACTTGGTTTAACGACCCTGAGAGAGAAGCCTTCTGAAAACACCGTTGGAAAAGGAAAAAATGCTGGTAACCGGCATTTTTTCCTTTGCCCACAATGTTTTCTACCCATCCGCAGCCAAATTTCAAAGTTTGAGTCACATTAATTTTGTTGTCTACAAATACTTCCAATTTGGACAAATCTAAAATTCTGTCTTTTGGTAAATAGTTAAGTGAGTGAAACCTTGTTCAGTATTACTAGGGTTACTGAAAATGCTCATTTTCTTTTTTTCTCTTTCCAGATATAGAAAGATTCATTCATTGTGAACATTGTGAAGTAAACTTTTATATTACACTTTCTACTTAATCAAAACTTCAAAATTAAAAAAAAAAATGTTTTTCATCTCAAGTGTAGCATTTCAAATAATTAGTGATATCGTATCATGGACAAAGAGGAAGCATGCAGAGGTTGAAAAAACCCCTGCATCTCCTTCCATTGTCCATGATAATGAGGTCTCCTTCTCTGCTGAAGAAGGAACCTCTGTGGATACATCATTGTCTGTGGAAGAGGATATGGAAATGGAAGTGGAGGGGGAAACTGGAATGGTTTCTTCCTTCATTTCCATTGCGTTAAATGATGTAGACATGAAGGTTCTTGATGATGCAGAGGTGGAGATCTTGCGTGATGCAGGTGATGAGGAGGACATCGAGGTTGATTTAAGCTTTGATGAGCTAAGTTATACCTCCGTGCCCTTCTCATCCGTAGATGTGCCTGATTTGCCTACACAGGATTGTTTTGGTAGGGTTATTGGGGAAGAGGCCGGGCTTGACTTGGTCCCTCCCCATACTTGTAAAACTGTTATCTGTGATTCTAACCAAGACCCAGTTGTGGTGACTCGTAGTGGGCGGCGAAGCCGGCGACCTGACCGGTATGGTGACTGGGTTTACTATTAAACATTTTCAGAAGTTCCAGTCGCAGATGTTTTCAAAAGTTTGTCAGTCACAACCAAATGTTTTCAAAAGTTTGTCAGTCACCCACAATTGTTTTCAAAAGTTTGTCAGTCACGGATAAATGTTTTCAAAAGTTTGTCTATACCTAAAAGTTTTGATTCTGTTCATAATGAAGGCTTAAGTCTTGTCCTTAGAGCATTTAGAACTTCTCTACTTAATAGCCTGTATGTGGAGGCTAAAGAACCATCTGTTTATGGCAGAAGGCAAAAGTTGGCCCTTCAATACCTTTTTACCTTTTACCACACAATGGCGACTTGATGTTCTTAGAAAAGAAGCTTTTTGAAAACATTGTGGTAACCAGCATTTTCTCCTTTTCCCACAGTGTTGTCTACTCTATCAAAGAAAAATTTTACAGTTTCAGCCACACTGAAATCGTTGTCTGCAAATGCTTTCAATTTGGATAAGGTTAAAATTTTGTCATCATGTAAAAGGTTAAAACTTTAATCAAAAATAATATATCTGTATAAATCTGTCTTTATCAACTGTCAAGAAATTTTATGCCATGCTGCACTAGAAGTATTACGGGTCCACTACCTTAACATGGATCTTGATACCATTGCTCAACATGAAATTCCAGACATTCCACCATGGACAATGGGAGCAGCAGTATTCATTTTGACATCACTTCTGACAAGAAATCAGAAACGGACCAAAATACATTTAGACTCAGATACATATTAATTTTTGGTCCACAAATCATTCACGTTGGTTGTACTGAGGCTTTGCCTTTTTCATATTATAACTGATAGGTATTTTGCATTGATCATTTGTGAGACCAAAGCATATTCCTGTATGCAAAAGTTCATTTTGAGTTTGAGCAATATTTGTTCCCTTACTGTTTAACCCATTACCACACAATCCCTACTTTTGACGCCCCTGAGAAAGAAGCCTTTAGAAAAAACTGTGGGAAAAGGAGAAAATGCTGGTAACCAGCATTTTCTCCTTTTCCCACAGTGTTTTCTGCCCTTCCCAGAACAAATTTCAATTTTTAAGTCACCTTTATTTTGTCATCTGCAAATGCTTTCAATTTGGACCAGTCTAAATTTTTCTCGTTTGGTAAAGAGTTATAAGTTCTTTACTGTGTAAAAGCCATTGCCAGTTAAAATACTTATAACGGAATGTGTCATCGGATAACCTTTGGTTTTCACTACTTTTACTTCCCAATATTTTTTAAGATACTTACAGCTTGAATGTCAGGAGTCCAATTTTTTATTTTCCTCAGTTTGAGAACTTTGAAAAATTTGGTCAGAAATCCAGCTGTATCAATTTTACAGGTAAGATGCATAGTTATTACTAGTATATTGTTACAATAAATCAGTTAAATAGTGGAAGCCAGTGCAACTATTTATGCCTTCCTGCAGTTTGAACGTGGTATTCTTACGAAGTCACTGACTGCTTTCCCACATCACCAACATGGTAACAATCGTCAGTGGTGAGAGAAAACTGTATTTTAATGCAATACCTATTATGATATATGTGAAAAGACTAAGGCAAAACTAAGTGGGATCCAAATCAGTTTCCAATCCTATTATGTTACCAAGCTATGGAGCTATGTTATTGTACCATGATAAATGAAAACATTTTAGAAATTTTATTCTATTTGAATTCAGTCCTATTGCTCCTGGCCATATATCTAATTAAAAGCATTTGCAGACAAACAATTAAATGTTGCTCATATAATGGAGAGAGTCTGAAAAAGGAAGAAAACACCATGGGAAAAGGAGAAAATGCTGGCTACCAGCATTTTCTCCATTACCCACAACATTTTCAGAAGACTTTTTCCTCTCGGTTATTGAAATTCAGGATTGTTGCATAAAGGGTTTTACCTTTCATGATATGTAACTAACAACTATTGTTTCATCTAGGTTTTGACTATGATTATATTTGGTGTTGTTGTTGGTGCCATCTACTGGCAGATTGATAACTCGTGTACCTTGGGACTTCGGGACAGGTCAGTACATGTACGGTATTTGTAGGCTTCTTATCAGCCTTTATGATATTGCCGCAATCAAATTAGGTATTACCACTGTTTATGCCTAGAGTATGACTACTTCATTTACAATATCTTAACTCTTTACCACACAATCCCGACTTTTAACGACCCTGAGAAAGAAGCCTTTTGAAAACATTGTGGGAAAAGGAGAAAATGCTGGTAACCAGCATTTTCTCCTTTTCCCACAATGTTTTCTACCCTGCTGGTTAACAAATTTCAATGTTTTAGTTGTGGTTATTTTGTCGTCTGCAATTGCTTTCGATTTGGACTAGTCTAAAAATTTTTTGTTTGGTAAAGGGTTAAGTTATTGAATTTTTTAATGAACTCTAAACAGAACAACAAAATGTTAGACCTGTGTGAATTAAAAGCCTTTGCTGATAACGGTTTAAATGTGGCCCAAATTCTAAAGAGTAGAGAACACAGTAGGAGAAAATGCTGGTAAAAAGCATGTCTTCTTTTTCATACAGCCTTTTCCAGTACATTCTTTCATCAGGGACTTTAAAACATGAGATTTTTAAAGTAAAGGTTTAAAGAATCTAGACCAGATTTTCATAAAACAAGTTGGATGAGAGAAATATTTAGAAAACCCACATGTAGTAGAAAAAGTGTAAAATACACAAACATATTATTTGTGGCTTAGTTGTAAGTTGCAATTATCAACTTGTTAATTAATTGAAGCTATGGGTTTTTCATGGGAAAAACTGTTTAGAGCCGTAGTCTTGTATTGATGGACCCAGGACATACATAATAAATGAGCTGTTTCAGTGATTTGTCTGAAATTGTGTTGAAAGTGGTGATGTAAAAAAAAAAAGACCTCTCGGTCAAAAAAAAATCGATACCGTACACATAACGTGACAATTTTTCACACCTTTACCTTGTTAATTACATTTATCACCTATGGCTTTGCACAATTACTTTGACAAATACACGCACAGTAGGTAACAAAAGGCCCTCGTCCCATTATTGTCTTTGCAAACAATCTTGCATTATACAAACTTTACGTCAATATGTCTGTCTGTATGTAGATCGTAACGGCGATATCAGAAAATAGCCGAATGACTCTCTTTCTACCGACTACACAACGTGCACGTGACACGACTGGGGTACTCTTGCAATATTATCATTACGATACGCAGAAGGGTTGTATCAGAAAATATAAAGCAACAGAGATATTGGCTTATTGCGTGATTGCATAGTTTTGAATGGAGGTCAGCCCATAGCCAGGTGTAAATTTTTCAGGCGAAACGGTTTAAGTGTGTACGACAAACACTTGCATTTACAACCCTTTCGCTTTGCATTATTGGTGTGTTACGTCATACATGAACCACTAATGCAAACTTTACTGCAAACATTGTGTGGATAAACGACTGATGTGAATTCTTTACGGATAGTAGGTTAAATTCCCCTGTGACTTTCAACATGTACGGGGGTCTTATCTCGTTTGATTATGAAAGAGATTTCTTTCGTCATTGCCGATTAGGGTTCGTTATGCAATCGTCAGCATGATTAAAAAACATGGCGGCTGGACAGTCGGCAATCCAAAACGATACGTTTAATTTAATTTTGGAATGAATCTTGCAGTAATTTAGCAAAACAGCGGCTGAATAATTCTAAAAGAAACGGTCCTAAAGGTGAAATAAGCTCTTTTACGTAGTTGTTATTTGATGACAGAAACTAACTGGGAATAGTTCAGGCGTTACGTAGAAAAGAATCTAAATTGTTCAATGTTCTATAAATAATGTTTAAACGTAAATAGGCATGTCTTAGTTTTAGTAATTGGAACATTGCTGTTTCATTTTTGTCAGAATAAATTTGCGATAAACTGTAATTAATAAGCCATAGTTCTGTAGTCTGGCAATGATTGGCGGATGGGCTGCGGGTAGTGTGTGTGTGTGTGTGTGTGGGGGGGGGGATCAACGTTATAAACGTAACCCCGGATATAACGCTGTTGACGACTATGGCTCCCACCGACAGCGTTATAACGGAGCTCCACTGTATTTTTATTGCTTGATCAAAGCCAGTGACCAATGAATCAATTGTGTATTCGTCTCTCCATGCATCAGTCTGTTCGTAAACCTTTTAGATCACAAGTAATACCATATATCCATTCAGCTACCCAGGCAGGTGCTACAAATTTCAACACTTTAGTCTCTAGCTAGCTGCTTGAAATGGCAGCAGTGTGGCGGCCTATATTGTGAGAGGGATATCTTCTAAAGTCCTTGATAAAAATTGATGGAACTTCATGCATGTTTTCCATTGGATAGTCTGTGGATACATTGTTTTTTTTCCCACATGAATGAAATCCTGAAATGAGTACTTAATATATAATCCTGTGATGGACGTCTTTTATATTTTTTAATGTAATGAAATCCTGTGCCATGGAACAAGGGAGCTTAATGTATAATTTCATCATGGACTAGTAACAAAAAGGCCACATGAACAAGCAAAACAGAATACCTCTTATACGTTTGTATCAAGAAAGGTCTCTTTCGGCAGGGGATATCATTTCAACGAAATTACTTGTTATTCTAGAAATAAAGTTGTAATAGGAGCAGTTTTAAGGTTGCCCTTTTCCAGAATGTCTCTGCAAAGTGGACAGCGCAGATCAGTGATCAGACTGCACATGTTGTGCAGCCTGATCTTGATCTACATGGGCCACAAAAGCAATTAACATAGTGAAAGCTGCTTCTAGGGTTGAACAGGAGTTACATTATTTCACTGATTCATTTCTTTCTTACTGTTTTCTTTAGGGTCATTGACAACACCACTGACACTGAGCCAAATGTCCAGGATCATGAAACCTTCACCTCTGACCTTTTGGAATGGATTGTACAGACCATTATGATTCTGAATGACCGGGAATTTGCCAACTGGCTGGTTGGTGTCCAGCAACAGCTTATAGCCTTTTTAAAGATTACAGAACCACAGGGAAACCACCAAAGTAAGTATAGTAAAATGTTCAACCTTCTGCAGGGAACCAATCCAAATTAAATTTGATTGCATTTATACTCATTCACATTTGTTTGTTAATTGCAGGTAGCTAGCGTGTATCTGGATTGAATTGGCATCACATTGTTGATTTATCTATCTTTGAATTTGAACCTGATCAGAGTTCCTGATAGAAGGAGTGATTTTCAAAAGGCTTCTATCTTGGGATTGTAAAAACTAGGGATTGTTTGGTAAAAGGTTAATTAATATTCGCCATTAAACCCTACGTTGTGGGTAATCATTAGAATCCCATCATAGAGACAACTCAAATGAGTACCCACGTCATAGGTTTTTGAAGAGAAATAATGACTTTTAGTACACCATCACTCCCTGATATCTGAAGCTCTGCCCAATATGAACATTTAATTTTCTGTTAGAATTTGGCTAGACCTACCTGTGGAAAGGCAGTGATTTTAGGCTCAGAAATGAACAGTTGATTCATCACTGCAAGATTTTGTTCTGTTGCTGATTATATTCAAGAGGACCTGTTATTTCAAAAGATTCAATAATTAACCATTTTGTAGATTTGGGGAAGGTTTTGTCCAGTATACTATGAAATGAAATAGAAAAGGAGATTTACCAATACATGTATCAAGTTTCTTGTTTCTTATAACTTCTGTATTCAACTGTTGACGACATTCTGCAGAGCTCCAGATAAGAGGGAGTGATGGTATTCTAAATCCATTATTTCTCTTTAAAACAATATGTTGTGGGTACTCAGAATCGTCACGATGAGACCATTCTAATGAGTACCTACAACATAGGTTTTAGTGGAGAATTATTAATATTTTCAATTTTGAAATCAAAATCATTCCCTCAATCTTGAGCTGATTCTGGCAAAAGATAAATGTTTGTAAGGAGAAAAACAAAAATGTTTTTCTGTAGTGTTTTCAAATTAATTATGTACCAAACAATCCCTGGTTTTTATGACCAAGAGGAAGAAGTCATCTGAAAACATTGTGGGAAAATGAGAAAATGCTGGTAACCAGCATTTTCTCCTTTTCCAACCATGTTTTCTACTCTCCAAATGTCAATTTTCAATTTTTGAGTCATGTTGATTTTGTCAATTTGGACAAGTCTTCAATGTTGTCATTTGGTAAAGAGTTGATTCATGTATTAAACCTTAGTTTTTGTGTGATCGTTCATATTTTTCATGGATGTTTTCGAAGCTGTCGGCTGCAAATTTCTTTCAGGATACAATAAGTAAATGGCACTTATGATTTTCTAGTTTGATGTATGCAGTTGTCTGTTCAAGAATTCTTTGTATATATGTTCTTTATGCATTTAGATAAATAGATTTTTTGTCGGCAGAGACGAGAAAGCGTTGCCCTGGTATAATTTACAAAATGACAGATGGCATCTTTGATCTACATTGTTTTCAAACCTGCCTGATAAAATGTCTTGAGTTGCCATACAGGAAAGAACACTGTACAAATTTTTCTAACAAATTTTCTCTCTGTATCTGTTTGTATAGGAAAGACAATGTCATACATCTCTAGAACTACTTTTTGGAACTGTTACGGATTAGAAGAATGCGCATGGAACTCTCCCTACAACTACAAAAGATCTTCCAAGAAATGCTCTATATACTTGACTGGATGGAAGAAATTAAGGTTAGAAGGACAAAACTTTAATTTAAACTCTTTGTCTTGTATAAAGTATGTTTTGACTTGCAAATATCCCAATTCTAGACGGATTGTTCCCGAGGGGCACTTTCAAAAGCTTTCTCTTTCAGGTGTGTTAAAAGTTGTCATAGTGTGGTGAAGGGTTAAATGATAGAACATTCTATCACAATATCAGCTTTTTTGAATCTTTTAGTTCTAGGTTTCTTTATTTTAGGAGATACAAAATGAGTTTGGACATGAAGATCAGTTTGTTATCAGTTTAAATTATGTAATACCATACTTGAAGAAAGAATTTTGCATTTGAATGGTTTTGATTTACACTAGGCTACAGACCAAGCAACCCAGAGATCGGCAAAGATCCAATCAATACACTGGAGAATGCCTATGAAGAATGTAAGAGATTGGCAGAGGAGAAAAAAAATCGGCTCCTTGAGTACTGCAAACTCTGGCAGTTCTACTGTGACATGGTTGATGAAGAAGGATGGATTAAAGAGAAAAAATGGCTCATGTCTGCTCCAGATTTGGGTTGTGACCTTACCAGCGTTCATCTCTTACTTAACAAGAAAAGGTTGGTTATCATTCCTACATATTTTTATCATGGTTTATGCTATTTTGCATATTATATTTGATTGATAACCTATGGGGTTTGAATACATAGGTTTTGGGTTATTCCAAACAAAGTTCCCTGTGTTTTATGTTAACAGAACTTAATGATCTCATGGCCCTCTGTGGCCATGGTAAAGATGTTAGCATGTAACCTTATATAACACTGAGATTGATTCCAGCTAGCAGTAAATGGCATTAACTGACAGCGTTAGTCAAATCAAACCTTCATTGATTTACAGATGCTATTGATTTACAGAAAATGGAGGATGAGATGACGGCCAGACACACCCATCTCATTTCGGCTGGCAATTTCGGCGCGGAAAAGATCTAAGAGCGCATTAACGAGATCAACTAGGCAGTGGGAAAGCCTCAGAGATCTGGAAGCCATCAGAAAAAAAACGTCTTATATGAAGCTGTGGACTTCTATCAGGTATGGGTAATCAGTAATCAGCCACAAAGTCAAGTTGCAAAAGTTGAAAATGCATGCAGTAGGTAAAAATGCAATGTGGACAGGTAAAAGGTGATAAAATATACTTTGTCAGTTTTCTAGCTTTTACAGACACCACTGATGGATACATGAATTGAAGATTAAGTCTTTACCAAATGGCAAAATTTTGGACTTGTCCAAATTGAAAGCATTAATTTGCAGACGACAAAATAAATGTGAATTTAAAACGGAAATTTGATTTGGAAAGGGAAGAAAACATTGTGGGAGAAGGAGAAAATGCTGGTCACCAGCATTTTCTCCTTTTCCTACAATGTTTTCAAAGGCTATTTTTCTCTGGGGCTTCAAAAGATTCGAAATTTTACCATGTCTTGTCTTGACTTGTCGAGACTCATCTTGACAATGTATTTAGTACAATCTAAGTTCCCGAGAGGTCTTGACCAAACAACAAAATTTCTTACTCAACCAACATGAAAGGATTGCAGGCAACAAATTTAGCTCAAGTGATGATTTCTTCCTTTGATGGGGTAGAAAATATTTTGGGAAAAGGGGGAAATGCAGGTTACCAGCATTTTTTTGTTTTCCCACAATGTTTTCAAATGACTTCTGCTTCAGGCTTGTTAAAACCCAAATTGTGTTGTAAATGGATAGGTATAGATTAACCTAAGCATGAAATCTAAATGCAATACAAATATATCCCAATCAACTATGTTCTCCTTTATCTTTCAGTGTTTTTTGCCGACACTGACGACATAGACACATGGATGCGCAATACATTGCGCATGGTCTCTAGTGATGATGTGGGTCATGACGAAGCCAATAATCAGTCCTTGTTGAAAAAAAACCAAGGATGTGACAGATGAGCTAAAGAACTACCAGACAGTGATAGAAGCCCTTGCATGAACAGGCTGCTAATTTGGGAGAGCAGGTGAGCCCTCAATGTACTCCATGTGTCATCTTCATTAAGTAGATGTTTATCGAATATAAATGTCAGCTGAAAGGAATACTTTTTGATACATTTTCAAACAAGAGTATATTTGACCTTAGAGTAACCCAGATTTTGAAAGGATAGAGGGAAATGTAGTAATCGACTGTTTGTTACAAAGAGTGAATGGAACACTGTCTTGATTGTTGAGCTTTATTAATTCTTTTCAGTACTTTGTCAAGAAATAGTGCTAGATTATGGCCTGTATTTCATGGTTATGACCAGTGAAAAATACTGACCTCCTATTTTCTCACTGTTCAATTAAAGGGGGAAACAGTAGTGTCATGTATAAGTTGCCTTTGTAAAAAGCATGTGCCATTCAACCAGAGGGAAATATGAAGTTCATGCATTTAGTTCTCGTGCTTTGTGTAATATTGCAATACATTGTTATGTGAGGGTCGTGGCGTGGGGAAACCAAAAACAACTGTACTGGATTTTGGTCCCAATTTAACTCTTTACCCCATAAGGCATTTCTATGGTATCTCTAATCGACCCTAAATAAAAGCAAGGATGAAGCTATTTCTTATGTGTATATGACACCTTTTGATAGCATAGAAAACATTGTGGCAAAAGCTGAAATTGATCTTCACAAGCAATTTCACCTTTTGCCACAATGTTTTCCAAAGGCTCCTACAAGCAATTTGTAGAAATGAGTATACATGAAATAAAGGGTTAACAGGGGCTTAGAAATATGAAATAAATAGAATATCTGGGGAAGGTTTTTGGTTAACCCTTTACCACACAGCAGAATTTTAGCCGTATCCAAATCGAGAGCATTTGCAGGTGGCTCAAATGATGTAATTTTTCTTTGATAGACAAGAAAACTTCGTGGGACTTGGAGAAAATGCTGGCAACCAGCATTTTCTCCTTTTCCCACAAAGTTTTCAAAAGGCCTCTTCCTCTGGGTCGTTAAAAGTTGTCAATGTGTGGTAAAGGGTTAAAGATCAGAATTTATGTCATGGTGTGAACATCATAGTTAATGTTTTCACTTGTGGCACTTTGCCAGTCATGAAAATATTACTGATGATGTTCATTTGATAACTTTTGATCGTTCACCAAAAAAAACAAGTTATATCCTTTATTTCATCAATTTATGTTGTATTACAGGATAGAGTACGAGTCTGTACAGCGTACATTGGGTAGCATCGACTGACTATACCAAAAACTACTACTACTGACTAAGATTAGAAAACAAAGACTATTGGAAACATTGTCCTTGTACAAACTCTTTGATGAAGCTGACAGTGTGGTTACTTGGATCAATGAGAAGGTAATTTTGTGTAACCTGTTACAAATTATCAATCTTTTGTTTATGCCACATTGAGGCAGAAGGCTTTTGAAAAGATTTAGGGAAAGAAGACAATGCTTGTAACCTGTATTTTCTGTTTCCACTATTTTCTATTTATTTGAAAGATAGATTCAAACGTTGGAGCAGCACTTCATATGTTGTCTTCCAAAGCTTTCATTTGAGATGAGATCAAAATATGGACACTTGGTAAAGACATGTATTGTTGTAGAGTGGAAAATAGCCACAAATGGTGCGATTTTACATATAACATGCACATAGCTGTGAAATTGAAAAAAAAAAGCATTTTTGAAGAAAGTGAGCTTACACATCATGTTCATCTGTTTTGTAAGATAAATGAAAAAGTTGAAAGTACAAAATAAGAGAGTTTATGCATTAACAGCCATTCAATAACAGAAAAAATTAACTTATGAAATGATTGAGCTTACACATTACATACAATTATAAGAAAAATTAAACCCAAGAAAAAAAAAAAAACTCACAAGTCGTATACTGGTACAACCATTGCAGTGAAAGAAAAAGTATGTGTTAACAATGTAAAAAACAATCATTTTAACCCATTACTGCACAATCCCTACTTTTGACGACCCTGAGAAAGAAGCATTTAGAAAACATTGTGGAAAAAGGAGAAAATGCTGGTTACCAGCATTTTCTCCTTTTCCCATAATATTTTCTACCCTCACAAACAATTTCAAATTTTCAGTTACTTTCATTTTGTCATCTGCAAATGCTTTCTATTTGGACATGTCTAAAATTTTGTCATTTGGTCATGAGTTAATTGCCATACCTGAGAGTATTTGATTTTTAATCTAAAGAAACTACTGAATAGTGAAAAACTATCAAATATACAAATCAATATTGTCAACCCATAAACGTCTTTCTTGGCTATTCTAGGATAAACTCCTCACTAATATGATTGTAACTGACAACATTGAAGAGCTTGCCATCATGAAGCACCGTTTTGAAGGCGTTGAGCATTGGATGAATGCTAATGCTTCCAAGGTTGGTTTGGTGAACCAACTCGCATGACAGCTTCTACAAGTGGAACATCCAAATTAATGCTACTGAAGTTATCCAGCGACAAGTATGTGCTTAATTAACTCTTTACCACACAATTCCGAATTTTAACGACCCTAATAAAAGAAGCCTTTTGAAAACATTGTGGAAAAAGGAGAAAATGCTGGTAACCAGCATTTCTCCTTTTCCAACAATGTTTTCTACCCTTCCCAAATCAAATTTCAATTTTTGTTTCACCTTTATTTTGTCATCTGTAAATGCTCTCAGTTTGGACTCGTCTAAAATTTTGTCGCTCAGTAAAGAGATAAAGAAAAAAAAATCTATTTCATCCATAGCTCCAAATAAGAGTCAGTAATGGTATTCTAAACCCATTCTTTCTCTTCCTATGAGATGAGACAATTTTATTGAGTACCCATAACATAACGTTTAGGGGGTTTGATTTATATTTTCAATTTTGAAATCAAAATCACTCCCTCTAACCAGAGTTGTCATCTCATGTAAGAACTTCGAAAGAGAATTGAAGGAGGGAAAAAGACGTCTGTTTATAGTCATGCAGAAGTATTTACTTACAGGGCTTAACCCATTACCACACAATCCCAACTTTTAACGACCCTGAGATAGAAGCCTTTTGAAAACATGATAGGACTCTTCTCCTTTTCCCACAATGTTTTCTACCCTGCTAGAAATGAATTTCAATTTTTGGGTTTCATTTATTGTGTTGTCTGCAAGTGCTTTCATTTTTGGACCATGTAAAATTTTGTTGTTTGGAGGAGAGTTAAACTCATTCACATGATCAATTACTTTTGGAAGATAGCTTGTAGAAATTTGAAATGGCTGCAAAATTTTCGAAGAGAAAATACTGACAATAGAATTAATAATTTTCTGAGCAATTACCTCTTTTTCACAATGTGTTAAAAATTCATGCAGAGGAAATGAAGACAAAGCTACTCTTCACCCTTTGTATAGTTAATACCTATTTCCAAAAGAAAGCACAGTCTTCAACTATCTAAACCTGTTATATGTTTATTTTCAAACTACAGCTGGATACAATCTTAGAGAGATGGTTGAAGGGAAGATAGATGAAATCGACTCAACCCATGGTCTACAAAACTTCCATATTAAATGTAATGAAGCCATTGTAAGTTATTCCCACTTCATCTTCCTGTTTATAGACATGTAAATTCTTGAGAAAGTTCTTTACTACTATTTAATCATAATAATGCAGTTTTACAAAAAAAGATGAAAGTATTAATACATGTAGTTACAGTTTTCTTTTAGAATTATCCAAGTAGCAGTTGTTTGGAAACCAGCACGTTAACAAAAGAGAATGTGCTGGTTTTGACAGTAATTCTACCAGTTACTAACACATTGGCCATTTTTATGGTTCCTTTCAGAAAAATACTTTGTCAGAAATCCCAATGCTGTCTTTATTAAGATAATTTTCTAAAAATGTGTATGGAGCTTGTCCAAAACATTGCTTTTTTTACTTACCTGATAACATAGTGTTAGGGGCATGTAATTCAGACACTTGGGTTTTTTTGATCTGTCATGCACAATCGACAAAAAAAGTTGGTGCAATTTTAAGACAACTTTTGTGCGGAATGTGTTTCAATTTTATTATTGGAATTTATACTGCTCACAAATTTGTGTCAAGCCTAACCATAAACCAGCTTTGTTGAATTCCTGTGATTGAAGCAGATGACATTAAGAGCCGTGCTCTAAACTACATGGTATTGCCAAGCATGTAGTAACTGTATAAATATAACCATGCTGTCTGCTGTACTCATGAGTTCTGAAATGTTCTTTTTTCTTAGGGACAGGGAGGTCAGAGATAGTTCTTTAAATAATGTATTGACATTCAAAACCAACACTAAAAACGTTTGCCTGTATGGGGGGCAATTATTGTATTTCACAAACACATCTTGTCTAATGAAACTTCTTCAATGAACTTACTTTAACCCTTTACCACACAATCCCGATTTTTAACACCCCTGTGAAAGAAGCCTTTCATAAACATTGTGGAAAAAGGAGAAAATGCTGGTAACCAGCATTTTCTCCTTTTTCCACAATGTTTTCTATCCTGCTGGAAACAAATTTTATTTCTTTAGTCACACTCCTTTTGTTGTCTACAACCACTTTAAATTTGGACACGTCTAAAATTTTGTGGTTTGGTAAAGGGTTAATAAGGAAAATGCATATAAGCATGTTCTCTAGAGTTACGTAAAAACTTGGAAAATGTTGTTTGTAACTACCATAGTAAAATGGAGCCATGGTGATAAATGGAGCAAACCAAGTTTCTAAATAGGCTGGTCATTCTGAAATGAAAAATGATATTGTCATTATCTGTTTAACTCTCTGTCGCATGAAAAAAATTTTGACACCTATTGAAAGCACTTGCAGACTACAAAATTAGTGTAGCTCAAGCGATGCTCAGTGTTATCAAAATATTGTCTTTTTATGTCAGTAGAACCACCTTTTTCCATGAAGTTTGCTACTCTTTGACAGTCAAGTTATTTTGCCATATTTTCTTTGCTTCCTTCGAATAATTTCTAATTGGACAGGTATACAATTTTGTTCTGTAGTAAATGATTGAGGTAATAAGGAAATTATGAAAAGAATAATACGCATAGGGGTTAAACTTGATTTATTAATTATACCTTAGGGCAAAAGTTAAGACTATTTTATATTCCTTGAACAAGAGGTAAACAAAGACCAAAATAACATGGCATATGACTTTACTTTGGGTGGTGCATTTCATCCATTCATTTAATTCTTTACCACACGACAAAATGTTTGGGTGGTCCAAATTGAAAACCTTTGCAGACAACAAGATTTATGCGATTAAAAAATTGAAATTTGTTCTGGGAGGGTAGAAAAGTTTCTGGAAAAAAGGAGAAAATGCTGGTTCTCCTGTCCCCGAAGTGTTTTAAAACGGCTACTTTTTCAGGGTCAAGACAGCCAGGGATTGTTCAGGAAAGGGTTAAACGCTAAACATAGATATTGAAAGAAAATTGATATATTTGGTCAAAAGAATGTTTTAACTGAATGAGATGGAATATGCTGAACTCTTTACCAAATGACAAAATTTCAGACTGGTCCAATTAGAAGGTATTTGCAGATAACAAAATAATTATATGTGACTGAAAAAATTGAAAATTAGTTGGGAAGGATGGAAAACATTGTGGAAAAAGGAGAAAATGCTGGTTACCTGGATTTTCTTCTTTTCCAACAATGTTTTCAAAAGGCTTCTTTCTAAGGGTCGTTAAAAGTTTGGATTGTGTGGTAAAAAGTTAACTTTTTCCCTAGGTATATTTTTAGTTCTTTATTTTTCCAGATAAAAGTTCTAATATTCGATTTCGAAAGGACAAACCAAATTTGATGACTTACACAGTAACAGTGTGGCAGAAGCACCAATACTTACCATTACAGAATCATGTAAGTATCATCTTTTATCATCTTTTAGTATTGTTGACTTTTTACTAGACATTAAAAACTTAAGTTATGTTCAGAATTTGGCTGTATTGGTGGGACTTGTTTTTTATAGTGTGGAGAACATTGTGGGAAAAGGAGAAGATGCTCCTAAGGGGAAAAAAAAAGAAAATGTTGGATACCAGCTTTGCCTCCTTTTCCTACAAAGTTTTCAAAAAGAGTCTTACTCAGACATGTTAAAACTCATGATTTTTTGGTAAAATTTTGACTCGTCACCTATGAACCAAATTTACCTCAGAAAACTTGATAATAAACAAAGGTTAGTCCTGAAGTCCCTTGACCTGAGCCATTTTGCCAAACATACCCTTTTTCAAATCTCTTCTGAGATATGATTGTCTCAAATTATTACAGTTTTACAACGCAGTCCTGACTTTTAATGATCCTGAAAAAAGCAAGCTATTGAAAACATTGTGGGAAAAGGAGAAAATGCTGGTAACCAGCATTTTCTCCTTTTCCCACAACCCCGTGGGGTCCCAGGTTTTTTTTTACTGTATAGAATAGGACCTCGGCCTTTCTCTATGGCATGTCGTAGAAGGCGACTAAAATTAGAGACCAACGGCTGCTTTCCTCGTAATTCGTAGGATTGCAGCAGGCTGGGTAGTTCTTGTTCCAAATTCTATATTTTTTTCTCGATATAAACAGGGTTTGGAATGGGAATTAATTGGCCTGTGGGAGCCCGTTTGCTTAAGGGGGGGGGGGATGCTTGCAATTTGGACTTGACCAAAATTGTGTGGTTTGGTAAAGAGTTAAGACAATCATTCTAATAAATTGGACTGAAAACATGGCCTCTAGAGTGCATACAAGCTTTTCTGTAGTACTTGTTTAAGTTACATACATTTTAGCTAAACATAGCTCATTTTCAAACTTGTGCAGATATCATAATGACAAATCTTCTGACCACCTTTCATAAGTATTGGAAAGAAAATGTGGCTAGCCTGCAGATGCATTCTATGTAGCAAGACATCACATCATTTTGGATCCATAAGATCTATTTAGTGTTAACCCTTTCCCAAACAAGCCCTGGTTTTTACATGTCTGCAGTAAAAGTCTTTAGAAAACATGTGGAAAAAGGAGAAATTCCTTGTAACGAGCAATTTCTCATTTTCCCACATTGTTTCTAGTATTTTGAGAACTTTTTGCCATTTTCTCCAAATCTAAAATTGTCGTCTGCAAACTCTTTTAGTTTAGAAGAGTCCAAAATTTGTTGTTTGGGAAAGTGTTAAAAAATTTGGGAGAATTGGCTGAATCATTAGGAAGAATGGTCCTTAAAGATAACTTCCTTATTCCCTTCATTGATGGCATTTCCGTTGTCCATCTCTCAGTGTATATATGCATTTTTTATGCCCAGCCAGGGTTTGATAGAGTTGAATACAGGGAAAAGATATGCTTGTTAAAACTCATTGAACTCAAGTACATGGATTTTTTTTTCACATAAAAGATAACAAATTTGTTAGATTTCAACGGAGTTACTCAAGTATGTGATAACCAGCATTTTCTCTTTTTTCCACAATGTTTTCTTCCCTGTAACGGATTCAAATGATCACTTGGGCTGAATTTGATTAGTCCTCTGCAAATGCCTTCCATTTGGACAACTCTAAAAGTTTGTTGTTTGGTAGACTTAAACCTTTAGCACACAATTTGGATTTTTAACGACCCTGAGAAAGAGGCTTTTTGAAAACACTGTGGGAAAAGGAACAAACACAGTGTTTTCTACCCTTCCTAAACCAAATTTAATTTTAGAATCGCCTTCATTTTCTCGTCTGCAAATGTTTTCAATTTGGACCAGTGTAAAATTTTATCATGTGGTAAAGAGTTAATACTGACAAGTTAAAAATCATGCGTGAAAAGGCTGGAAAGGGTTGTTGGTTGAGAAAATGCTGGTAAACAGCATTTTATTCTTTAACCACAATGTTTTCCTAAGCTGCCTTTTACAGGGTCATGTCTCTAAATTATGAGTTTTTTACCTGGACTATATTAAAGGCATCTAAATGCAAAAAGTCAAATCTAGCTTAAACATTGATTTCAGTCTTTGATAGGATGGAAAGAATTGCGGGAAAAGTAAAAATTGCTGGCCATGTCCCTATTTCTAAGATTTTTGTGACAAAGATATTATCGAAAGTCAAATTATTTTTCTCTTTTAGACTGAAAAGTGTCTGTTGTTCACGATGGTAGAGATTGATTATTAACCCATTACCAAACGACAATATTTTAGACTGAAAGCATTTGCAGACGACGAAATAAAAGTGACTGAAAATTTGAAATTTGTTTTGTGAAGTGTAGAAAACATTGTGGGAAAAGGAGAAAATGCTGGTTACCAGCATTTTCTCCTTTTCCGACAATGTTTTCTAAAGGCGTCTTTCTCAGGGGCGTCAAAAGTAGGGATTGTGTGGTAATGGGTTAAGGGTAAACATAATTTTTTTCATGCTGTTTCTATCAGGACAACCATTATCAAAATGCCATTTCTTTGGAAGGTGCGATATTGGGATGCATTATAATTCTGCCAGAGATTAATTTTCTAGGGTTTTCTTTATTCAGTATTAGAAAAGTCAGTAATTATTATTCTGTAAATATTTACCGAGATTCAAGTGTATACCTGATAGAAATAATTTTCTGTCTCGCTGTTCAAAAGAATGCCACCAAAAACTTGCCTTTTCAGATTTCAAAATATCTGATGATTATATAGATTTATCTAATGGAAATATATTAACTCATTACCTCACGACAATATTTTAGGCTTGTCCAAATCGAAAGCATTTGCAGACGACAATAAAAGTAACTGAAGATTTGAAATTTGATTTGTGAAGAGTAGAAAACATTGTGGGAAAAGGAGAAAATGCTGGTTAACAGCATTTTCTCAGTTTCCCACAATGTTTTCTTATGGCTTCTTTCTCAGGGTTGTCAAAAGAAGGGATTGTGTGGTAATGGGTTAAGTTTCGTCAAATTGTGGCCCATGGGGTCAAAAGTTTTACATGGGCTTATATAGGGAAAACTTCAAAATTCTTCTGGTACCTAGCCATGGGGCCTGCGGCTTCCAAATTTTGCATGTAGTTTTATCTCGTGGGCCTCTACCAAGAGGCCCATAATTATAACCTTCGGGTCGAGTTTGGTCCCACCCTAGGGGTCACAAGTTTTACATTGGCTTTTATAGCGAAAACTCTACAGATCTTCTTGCCACTAACTATAAGACCTAGGTCTGCTTAAGTTAGCCCTGTCTTAGGGATTTCATTTTCTTAGGTCTTTCAGTTTATAACCACACATTCTGGACCTATATTATTTGGTGTGGGGCTTCATATTGGGGACCTCCACCACAAGTCAAGTTATTGTAGAATTGTGGCTTTTCCCTGGGGTCATAACTTTCTCATATGATTTTATTGTAAAGATTTTGTATGTCTTGTGTATATAATATAGCCCCTATAACTGAACCACTCATGGATGATAAGATTTAAATATTATAGCTCCTTTCATCAATTAAAATGTATATAACTGAATCATTGCCCCTGTTAACAATTAAAGTATCTCTGAACACACTCATTTATAATCATATACTACTATCTCTTTACACAATTTAAATATGCATAACTGCACACCCTCAATGATATTGATACCAACAAAGTCAATATTCAAACCCTTAGTTACTTTGCAATCTGTAGCTTTGTCTCTTTTTTTTATCACACTGTTGATGCTATTTCACATAATTGATATGTAGTTGTGCATAGAATAAGCCTGTCCCTATGTCATGAGTTTTGCAATATGCAGTCCTTTGTATATTAAAAGTTACATTTGATTTACTGCTCTCTTCTTAAATCCCTTGCCCATTTTCAGTGAAATTTTAAAGGAACTTACAGTCAATAACTGATAGTGCTTTCTGTCAGCATATCCTTTTTCAGTGAAACACTGGTAGAGTTATGTCGCTTGCTGAATTATATGCTACTTTGGATTGTTTTAAATTTAGTATGACTCAATTCAAGTGACAAGTATAACAGTCCCTATGGCCAACGTGAGCTATCCTAAAATTGAATAGGGCCAAGGTTTCTCATTAATTTTTGTGAAAAATGAACTACCATTAGTGCTGGTCATGGTTAGAACAATTACAGGCAAGATAAAATATGTGCTTCTCATTGTTTTGGTCTAGGAATAATTCTTTATAAGAGCATGATGTGCTGTATAATTACTGGTAGATTACAACTAAAGAAACAAGTATAAAGATGAGGGCCAATGTCAGCTACCTTATAACTGGAAACAGTCTTGGTTTTATTTAGAAATTGTGGGAAAAGTTAGAATCCCACCAGTACAGATCATGATTAGAAGAATGATGTCAGGCAAGATATTTTATATGTTCTACTTACTGGTTTGGGTCCAGGAAAAATTCTTCGAAGTGTATGTATTTTACATAAATGGTTGTACTAGCAGTCATGGAAACAATTATTTGGTTATAATAAAGGCCAATGTACCACTACTAATTACCCCTAGTACATCTGCCTTTCATGGTTTGAATCTTGGAAAAAAGTCTTCATAAAGGACATGACATTTTGCTTTCACTTTACATTAAATGGTAGAACTTGCAACCATAAGGACAAGTATTAGGTTCTGAACAAGGGCCAATGTCAGCTACTCTAATACTGGTTATGGTAAATGTTTTATCCATGAGTAATGGAAAAGGCTGAATTGTCATTGTCATTGGTCATGGTTTCAACAATTAAATCCAAGTTTTTCTATCTATGAGCTGCCCATTTGTTTGGATCTAGGTAATGGTAAAGGTGGTAAGTATTGGGCTGTAGGGCAGGAGGAGGTCATAATATATCTCTGAATTACAACACACACACACAAAAAAAAACAAAATTGAGAAAATAAACAAATATTAATATGTAGACATTTGGTAGGATAAAAGGTGGTAAGGGTTTGGCTGCAGGGGAGGAGGAGGCCATAATATTTCCCTAAATTTTGACAAGAAAAGCAAACAACAAAATTTAGAGTACAAATAGTAATACAATGACGGTGATAAATAAAGGTGATAAAGAGTTGGCTTCAGGGAGGAGGATGAGGCCAATATCTCCTTGAATTATGACAAAATGACAATTAAATAACAAAATTTAAAATACAAATAGTAATACAATGATATTATGTAGGAAATAAAGGTGGTAAGGGTTTGGCTGTAGGGGAGGAGGAGGCCATAATATTTCTCTTCATTATGACAAGAAAAGTAAACGACAAAATATAGCAGTAACAAATAGTACAATGACGATGGTAAATAAAGGTGGTAAGAGTTTGGCTGCAGGGAGGAGGATGAGGCCAATATTTCCTTGAATTATGACAAGAAAAACTATTAAACAACAAAATTTAAAATACAAATAGTAATAAAATGATATTTGGTAGGAAAAAAAGGTGGTAAGGGTTTGGCTGTAGGGGAGGAGGAGGCCATTATATTTTCCTGAATTATGACATGTGTTGTATTTTAAGTTCTCATACAACAGGTTACAGTATAAATGGTTGGCACTGTGGAAGGAAGAGGCCATTATACTTTCCTGCATTATAACATATATATTTGATTTTATGTACTCCTCCAACATGTTACAGTATAAACGGTTTGCACAGGGGAAGGAGGAGGCCAACAGATATCATTCCAAAATAGCAAAAAAAAAAAGGAAATTTGGTTTTAGTCAGGGAAAAGTCAGGAAGATTTGCTTTAATTTAACCCTGGGAAGGTTTCACGGTTATTGCATAGATCTGTTGTTCCATTTTGTAGCCATTTTGGTAGTTTTTCGCCTTTAATTACTCTTTTCAAACTGAATTTTGAGTGGTTTAAACAGAGGATTAGAAAATCAGTTGAATTTTGAGTTGTCATCTCTTAGTTATTGATCAGTGTGGATTTTCAGGTTATGTATGTACATATTTATGTGATCATTATGACAACTTTGTAAAATTTTTACAAGTTGACAACACATATAAACTTTGGATTGGTTCCACATTTGTAAGACTGAGATATGATAAAGGACAACTCTACCAGAATTGCAGGGTTTGGGCCTGTCTTTAACATCCAACTCTGTTTGTGTCATCTGGCAAAAGATAGCTCCTCAAATTTTGGTTATCCATACTTGCCTGTGTAAGACATAGGAATACATTTAAGTACTGTATCTGTACCCAGCCTATGTGAAATTGTATATGTGAGGTCTTAACGTTCGCACTCGCCAAAGAAAACTTTTGTTAACCATAATTACCCAATGGATGACAAATGTATATGTTACCTGTCAGCTAGAATATGACTTGTGAAACAACATGTTAGATTAGAGTGCAAGCACGTTCCAAGAGAAAACATGACTTTTAGGAGTTGTTGTAGTTGTGTGTTTCTCATGCATACTATGCAGACAAAAACAATGACAGTCTACCGCCATTGCTAATGTTCCCCGTGTGGTCCTAGGTTTTTTTTTATTGTATAGAATAGGACCTCGGCCTTTCTCTATGGCATGTCATAGAAGGTGACTAAAATTAGAGACAAACGGCTGCTTTCCTCGTACTTCATAGGATTGCAGCAGGCTGGGTAGTTCTTGTTCAAAATCCTATATTTTTTTCTTGATATAAATCGGGTTTGGAATGAGAATCAATTGGCCTGTGTGACCCCGTGTGGTTTAATCGGGGGTATAAGAATAAACCGCTGCAGTCCCGCGATCGTCACATCTGCCATTTCAGCTGGCGGAACAAACATGACAGCATGCATGTTGTAAAAGGCGACAAAAGGGGCATCATTTTGTGTTTTGTCCATTCCTCATTTATCATGTTTGTCTTGTGTTGTTTCACATTTATGTTATTTTCACCTTGCATTATTGTTTAAGGAGTAAGTGCACCCAATATGACCCAAGTTGTCGACAGGCCTTAAAATGCTATTCATTCATTCATTGCCGTTGCTAATGTGTATGTTTCAGTGATAGAATTACAAATTTTGATAGGATGTGATATTCATAATTTGATGTGAATAAGTGGTCCTCAGCAAGGTTTGAGATGTGTATTTGTTACTCAATAAAAACCATCCGCTGTTTAGTCCATAGGAAGCTATATTTTCCCATGCAGCAGACAGTGTACAAGGGTTATCCCATTGAATCATAGACACTTGATATAAAAAGATTTCTTAATGTCTGATTGCAATAATTTTACAACTATATATATTTTAGAGCTTGATGTGCTATATTTTAGAGCAGTGATGTGCTATTTCTAAAGAGCATAAGCTTAATGTTACATGTAGTTGTTAACTTCACAATGTGCTCTATTTGGCAATTTGTGATATATTTCAAAATGTTTAAGTTAATGACTATACTTTATATCTGATTGATGTTTTCAGCAAATAGTAATCTAAGGTTAACCCTTTACCAAAGAACTCCTGGTTTTTCAGATCCCGATATAGAAGCCATTTGAATACATTGTGGGAAAAGGAGAAAATGCTGGTAACCAGCATTTTCTCCTTTGCCCACAATGTTTAACACCCTGCTGGAATTAAATTTCAGTGTTTAGTTATGTTGATTTTGTCATCAGCAAGTGCTTTAAATTTGGGCCAGTCTAAAATTTTATTGTTTGGTAAAGAGTAAATAATATGAATAATAGAAACTGTACCCTCAGTTTTATTGTCACTCTGATTGTCTATGATTCAATGGGACAGCCCTAGTAGATCTAGATCAGGCTTCACAGGGTTGCAGTCCCTACTTTGATGTACAATGATATTTTGTGAGGTATTCTGGTGAGAACAGCCTTGAAATTGCTTTAATTATACCTTTACTACCTATAAACTCACCTGAACACAAAGTGCTTCATGTGAGCCATTGTGATTGCTTATTGTCCAACAACAGCTACTGTATGTCTATTCAACCACAAATCCAAAAACTCTGCCCAGACACTAATGGATGAAAGAAAATTGAATGTAACATCCAAACTCCTCTAAACATGTCAATCAAAAGTTGATTCAAAATGATTTTAATAATGTGAGCAATTTTACTAATTGTGGCATGTGTTGAAGACAGCATTTACATTTACATTTTTTTTTACATTTAAGACTTTTAAGAACTTAGACTTTCCAAACCATATGGTTTGGTTCATATTTGTTACAATGATAGATATACTGGTAGGTTCAAAGTTTCTGTCAGCAGTGCAATGCCCATAATCTTGAAGTCCATATTGTAGACTTTAATACTGTACATGAAAGTTATACTTTCTGGAAGGTTTTTAAGAGCTCATATTTTCCAAAGTGAATGATGGATAAGGTTCATAGTTTTGTTGTAGCCTTGCATTTTTAGGTTAAGCTGTATGTTTATTTTTGTTACGCCCACTGTTAACTTGGTACATTTTTGGTAGTTTTGTATGGATTTTTAAATGCTAATCATTTCTAGCTAACTTTTGAATTTCATATTAGTCATTAAAAGTTTGCATCAAAACTTTTGAAGAAAGCACGTCTTCAAAACTGTATGATGACTTTGGTTCATTTTTGTGATTGAGATCCAAGATTTCTCTCAGCAATATAACCCTCCCCACACCTATGATTTTAAAGTCTCGGTCATGGACAATTTTGAAATTTCATGTTTAAATTGTTGTAGAGTGTTTATTTTCTCAAGATCAAATGTTTAAGTTGTTTCATATTTAGTTTGGTGATGGATAACCATGCTACTGAGGTAGTCTTGGGTTTTCTGTCCTAGGCTGGGACCCTGTTGCTGTTTCAGGGCACTGCCCCACACCCCCCTCCCCTATCAAATTAACTTATACAGACAAACTGCTGTATGATGACAGTTTTTGTTTATGGATTCTATGTACTGTGCTACATAATTATGTATCAAAAACATAGCAGGGTTTCTTTTCCAGGACCACTAGACCTGGAATGTTGATACTTGATATTTATCATGATTGGATAGTTGTTGGTCAAAGATCTTCATTATATGTCCCTGGGATAAAATAATGTCCTGCCATATTGGTCACTGGTCAACCATGGAATAATAAGAGGAAAATGGTAGGAAAAATCTTGCCTGATACCCCAAAACATATAATGTTGATGTTTTGTATGCGTCTACTACATAGGTTGATCCATTGTCAAAGTTATTCAGATTGTACCCAAAGATGTTAAAGATTGTCCAGTCCCAATGTTTACATTGTGTTCTGTTGGAAGAACTTCATAATTCTTCTCTTGCATCTATAGTTTTTAAGATTCTATGAGTTATGTCTGTGAAACTTTACTGTGATAAAAATCTTTATATGGAGATGATCTGCTTACCCTCATTGAGTAACATTGTCATGTACACTGTTACTATAAACAGCAAGAGTGAAACCTACAGTTTCTTCAACACTCTGAGCTATGTTCGTGGAATTTCAGCTGGCAATTGGTTTTAGCAGGTAGATTCTACAGTACTATTCATTTACAACACATTTTGCCATTACTTAATGAAGATAGAACAATCAAGATTCAAACTCTGAGCTAGTATGAGTCTTACCTTTATTATATAGTCATGCAGTTGTAGCTTATTAACTAGGTGAGCGATGTATGACTACCATGTTTTTCTTGCTCAATTTGTCATTTTATTTATATGGCAGGCACTTAAACCCTTCTGTTGTAAAAGCAGCCTTCTATTAGGGCCAAAACAGAGATACACCTTGGTAATTTGGAACTAACTTGAATCATCTCTAGGGGCACAGTCTGTTTTGATCACCTGTGAATGCCAGCAAGTCAACGGTGTGGCACCAACACACCAGTGTGGCGAGATGGGATGACTCTGTCAAGCTTTAGAACATCACCGGTGGCAAACCTGCGGTAGTCTGTCACAAACTAGGGCTGAACCTCGGTAGCCTTTGGTCAGAGCATGCAATCCATCTTCTTGAACTGGGACAAAACCAGGTAACATTGGGTCTATGAGAGTGTTACCCCATTTTTTTGGTGAAAATGCCCCTGGTATACATGCTACACTTCACCATGAGGAATTCAGACCATTTATCATGACCATGACTGTGAGAATGGGGTTTAATTAGAGACTTGGAATGATCTTCAGTAAAGTAGATTTTGAATTTTTCAGAGTCAAGTACAACTTTTAGTTCATATTGCAGAGTGTAGATTAAGATCAGACGGTTCAGAACATGCAGTCCCATTTTTGATGTACACTGTCTGACAGTTTGTGAAGAGTGATGGTGAAAGAGACCTTGAAGTTGCAATATCTGTGTCTTGTCTATCAGTTTAAGATATCCTTTTCATATTTGGCAGGCACATTAACTCTTTCAAACAATACAAACATTGAAAGTGAAAGTATTTGCAAATTAGAAATTCCTTGTGATTCCATTGATAAGCTTTGTATTTCAAAAGGAAGAAAACAATACAGAAGCAAATAAAATACTGCATACTCTCAGTTTTTAGCTCTGTTGGTCAAAGGCCAGCGGAGCTTACATCATGGTGTGGTTTTCCTAGTCATTCTGTCCATACCGTCAACAGCCTTAAAACCCTATCGATTTTGAAAAAAATTCCCAATACAGGAAAAGTAGCTGTAAAAAGATGTAAATTTACAATTCTTGTTGATAGGATGAGGTCCACATTTTGCGGCTGGATTTTTGTGAAACATTCAGTTTCTTTATATTATCATTAGCTTGAACCCTATTAATTTTGAAATTAACCTGATGATTCAAAGGGTAAACTAGCCATTGAAAGTAGAATGTTTGCATTGTTTTCACAATAAAACCTACCTTTGTGGTCAGATTTTTGAAAACTTGCACAGATCAGATGTTATTTCAATAGCTTTTACTATACTGATTTTGAAAAAAAATGTGACAATATGGAAGGGAAAAGTAGGCATTTGGAGGTAAACAACAATTGTCTTTCTTATTGACACAATTTCAGACTACATTTGTTGTCAAATTTTCTTGAAACTTGCAAAGGTTATTTTTATCATCAACCCAAACCCATTAGAAAAAGTTGCTATTTTGAGTTGCACTTCTTGTTCATTTGATTGAGTAGGGAATTTTGATTCACTTGTTTGGAAACTTGCACAGATCACTCGTATACTCATCAAGGGATTTTACGCTTTTGAAAATGAAAATCCAGTATCATTTAGGGTAAAGGAGCCATTTGATTACTAAAAGGCTTGGGTATTCAACAAAGTCTACATTTTTGATTCATGTAAACTGCATGAAATCCAAAACTTTTGTCATAATGAGCAGCAATCTAACAAGTACTAAATCCTTGTCAGATTTCCAAAGTGGTTTGAACAATATCTATTTTTAGTATTTCACTAATTGTTTATGCCTACATATTATGCTGTATTAAAGGATTCAAGCCCAATTACAGGTCGTCCCCCCCCCCCAGTTTTGTCCGTGTTTTCGTCTTTTTCCTTTTACCGTCAATGATTGTATGCTAGAAAATACTTGTAAGCAAACTTACAGCCAGTAGAGCAATTCAGGGCCTCAAGGGCCTCTGGTTTCCTCAACTTCCTCAATTTTGGATTTTAAATTCACAACTTTTTCTGTAAAGGGTCAACTCATTACCGCACAACAAAATTTTAGGTTTGTCCATATTGAAAGCATTTGCAGACGACAAAATGAAAGTGACTGAAAATTTGAAATTTGTTTTGTGAAGGGTAAAAAACATTGTTGGAAAGGAGAAAATGCTGGTCACCAGCATTTTCTCCTTTTCCCACAATGTTTTCAAAAGGTTTCTTTCTAAGGGTCATCATAAGTATGGATTGTGTGGTAATGGGTTAACTCTTAACCGAATGACATAAAAGATCTTGACTTGTTTACTCACAAATTGAAGTTTTGATGGATTTTTCTTTGCACTGGTAACCAGCATTGTCTTATCTCACAATTTTTCCAAAGCTTTATTCAGTAAAGGATTAAGAGTAAGGAGGTCAAGCTTATGCCATTATCTCCACTTAGGTTTTTTGTCTACTCTGATTTTTATGCTGCTGGAGAAATGCAAAATAAGTGTGAGTCTATTTCACCCAAAATGAAGACAAGATTACAAATAAAAATACATGTAGGCAAATGGAAAAATTACTCACCATGAAGAGTTTCCTTTTGTAATGGCAGAGACATGCAATGGAAACTTTCTCTAAAGTCAAATGTGATTGTTGTCAATGCATTTTTCCATACTTAGTTACTGGTACATAAATTGCCTGTCTTAAGAAACAAAATCAATGGGCCAAATGAAAGAAGTGTCTAAACTCAGAGGTAAATTATAAAGAATTATTCTTATTCAGGATAGAAAACCTAAGATTATTCTTGAGCTGAAATTGCAAAAACCTTGAGCCAGTTTTGCAAAACCTGGACCCAGTTTCACAAAAAGCCTAAACTCTTATTTTGCTCTGATCCGCTAACGGACTCGGTGTCTGATTTAAGTTGACTTGATCATTTCAGTCAAATTTTTTAAATATTTGCAGGCTTTAGAAACATTCGCCAATCCCATACTGACACAGTGTTTCAGACACAGCTTATCAAAATGATTAGCCCGCCCAGGTGGCTCAATGGTGAACGTGTCTGACTCATGACCTGGTGGTTGTGAGTTCGATACCCAGTTGAGGCGAACTTTCTTCAGGGCTTTTTTTCGCCTCTCACGTCTGCTGAAGCATGTGAGAAAAGTAGTCAATGGCTTTGGAAAGAAAGTTGTGTTAGTACTGGTCTAAGAAAGCTAGGAAACACATGTGTCACCGACCACCATGATATGACCATAGCTGTTAAAGTGGCGTTAAAATCCAATACAACCAACCAATCAAATAATTGACTTAAAAATGTCATTTTAACAGACTTTATTCCATTATTTTGCTGAAATGAGTGAGAAATGTTGTGTCAATTTAGGAGTTATATCTTCTAAAATCCAACAGATTTTCATATTATGAACAGAAAAGTTGAAATAGACTGTCACCAATGACGGATCAAGTCACTCAAGAAAGCTTGTTGACCTATTAAGGGGCAGATAATTGTAGGAAAGTAATCCCAGCATGATTTATTTGTCTCTATTCAATGCAGATAATTGTAGAGAATTCATTACAACAGCCCTTATCTTTCTCTGTCCATACATTTTTGGGAGGGTAAGATTTCAATCAGAATAAGTCATGGTTTGTACAGTTATAGTTAGCAAGATATTTATATAAGCTAGACTAGTACTGGCCAAAGTCCAGGATAGTGGCAGATTGGCAACTGTCCACAGATGGGGTGAGAATGCTGTCACCAAAGACGGATCAAGGCAAGCTAGAAAAGTTGTCGGTCTATTCAGGGACAGCTGTGTTCAAGTGTAAAGTCAGTCTTGCACATCTGAAGTATGTCTTCAAACTGAAGACATGGAAAATAAATATCAAGTAAATCACCCACGGGGCAGACCATTTTTACAGACCACATCAATGGACTTTTTTCACCTTCTAATCAAAGATTGTGATTTAAATAAATCACAGAGATCAAGACTAGACTGCAAAAAAATGTGTAAAGACCAGTACAGGGCTAGTTATAACCGAATGTATTTTTTAGGGGAATTTTTTCCAGGAGCTTGGAAAGTAATGAGCTTGTGTGACAACTCTTGCCTAAAATTGTCCTAACCAGGACTTAAAATGGTGAAACTCAAACTCTTCCTTAAATGTATGGATAGAACCTAGACTTTACCAGTATTAGAGTAGCTGACATTGGCCCTTGTTATTACCTAATACTCACTGAGATAATCTTCAGTCCTACGATATTTTCATTCCTACCAAATTCAAAATACATCTTACTTGAACAGTTTTTCCTGGATCCAAATCAGTATATGGCTTGCATATTTTTACCTACCATTGCACTTACTGTTTGGATTCTTACCTTAAAATAATTTCTTTTTAAACTGGGTGGTGACAATTAATGTACTAGGAGCTTTGATATCTCTGACAGAGAAAATAAAGTTTGAGAGGATAATGTTTTTTACAATAATCTACCCCTGAAAGATCAATAACCATTCTCGTTTGTTTTGATCCAACTTTAGAGGCAGTATATCTCCACTTTTGTGCTGAGAAACTGAAAATCGTGATCTTTTCACTTAAGACATAAGACTTCCACTATTCTGTCTCCCATTGAGTAATCAACTCTGCACTTTTTCTATCTGGAATTTCCCTGATACTAAACAGAGCAAATTAAAAGTTTTGGAAAGGTTTTGTGGAATTGATTTTAAAAAAATCTACTTCTTTCTTTGTTTACAACATGCTTTTAAGATTTTTTACAACTTTACGACCCCCCCCCCCCCCACTTCATCCCACACCCGGCTCAGCAAATTTCTTTCTGGGGATTCATTCCTCTCTCACAGCTGACTATTGTTTCAACAATGATTATGTGGGAAAGCGCCCAGTAGCTTGGAAAGAAGATTATGTGGAGTACTCGTAAAAGAGACTCCAGGAAAGCATAGATAGGTACTCTGGCTGCAGCAATATAACTAAAATAATGTTGAAAAACAGCATCAAACACCATAAAATCATAAGGGTACCAGTGCTACTATATTAATTTTGTTGGCTGATTTTTGTGTACAAAATGAAGTACAAATTATTTGTTGCACTTTTTTTAAAGCTTGATGCTATTCTGTATTACAGTGATTAATAAAGCCGTGTTGAATTTGGACCGATTTCTAAAGATTTGAGGATTTTCAATGATTATTGCCAATTTTGTCCATTGCAAGATGTGTATAATGCTGTTTTTATTCTGTTACTCCAAACTGTCACACATTCAGGCCCAGTGCAAACCTGTTCTCTTAGCTCTACTGGCTGTCCGTCCATCTGTCTGTCTGTCCGTCCGTTAGTCTTTTTCTTGTTTACGTGATAAAGTCTGCATTTGCTGTCAGATTTTCGTGAAACTTGCACAGATTGTTTATCTTATCGATAGCTTCAACCCTATTGATTTTGAGAAAAATCCAACCAACAATGTGGGAAAAGTAGCCATTTCAAGTTGAAAATTTCAAATTCTTGTTTAGGCGATAAAGTCTGCATTTGTTGTCGGATTTTCATGAAAATCACACAGTTTGTTTATCACATCAGTAGCTTCAACCTTATTGATTTCGAAAAAAATCCAATAAACAATATGGAAAAAGTAGCCATCTCAAGTTGAAAATTTCAAATTCTTGTTTATGTGATAAAATATGCATTCGTAATCAGATTTTTGTGAAACTTGCACAGTTTGTTTATCTCGTCAATAGCTTCAACCTTATGGATT
Organism: Tridacna crocea; assembly: GCA_943736015.1. Lineage (NCBI taxonomy): Eukaryota > Metazoa > Mollusca > Bivalvia > Cardiida > Cardiidae > Tridacna > Tridacna crocea. The sequence continues at coordinate 15,504,132 of OX031069.1, read as the reverse complement.
GTGAAAAAAATTCAACAAACAGTATGGGAAAAGTAGAGCATATTCAGGCCCTTCAGGGCCTTCTAGTTTTATTTTGGCATTAGTGACTAATGGATGTTAGAAAATGACAGAAATTTCCCGAAATATTGCTTTATAGAAATTACAGAATTTTTCCATATGGCTTGAGGCTGATGATACTGTAGGAGAATTTAGCAAAAATTTAACTGCTTCTTTCACTTTACTGGTCAGTAATTGCTGGTAGAGCGATTTAGGCCCTCATGGGCCTGTTGTTCCATTTGTTTTAACAGTATTTTCATGTATAAGTCTCTCTACATTTAAGGCATAACATAAACAAGCTTGATCTTCATTTCTCTAGCAGTGTTCAAGTTAGAGTAGTTGAAATTTTCTAAAGGGGGTGGGGGTAATGGTATAAGCTTGACCCTTGAAAGTGCCTGCCAAATAAGAAAAGGACCATTAATATTAATAGAACAGACATAGATGGTGTAATTTCACGGTTGATTTCACCAGAACACCAAACTGACCGTCAGGCATTGCACATCACAGATGATACTGCATGCTCTGTTCAGTCTGAACTTGATCTACCATATCTGCAAAATGAACATAAAGTTGTACTTGGCTCATGATTTTTAGTAACCAGTCTCTTTTATGCAATTCATGAAAGGTTAGATGACAGAAATTCAGAATCTACTTAAGTAAGATCGGCCTAAGTCTCTTGTTAAAGCCCCACCCTCACAATCATCACAGTGTTTGCTGGGTTCCTCCTGGTGAAGTGTAGCTGGTAATCAGAGGGTGTTTTCACCCTAAAAATGGGTTAACATTCTCATACACCTGATGTTTCCGTGGTTTTATCCTGGAAAAGAAGCTGTATTGTGTGTTGTGACCACAGACTGTCGAGGTTACGCCCCACTTTGGGATGGAACACCAACGGCTTGTCGTTAGTGATGTTCTGAAGATTGCCAGAATTGTCCCATCACACCCCACTTGTGTGAAAGTGACATGCCAGTGTCATGCTGTCATCAGCAGGTTATCAACACATTGTATGTTCCTAGAGGTGATTGAACTTGCTGCCAAATCACCAAGGTTTGTAGTGATTTTGGTCCTGATAGGTAATGCAATTTCAAGGCTATTCTCACAAGAATGCCTCATAGAATATGATGTACATAGAGATTATTATCCCCTACCATAGGCAGAGGGATATAGTTTTAGCATTGTCCGTCCGTCCGTCCGTCTGCCCATCTGTCCGTGTGCCTGGACTGATGAATATCTCCAATACCATTGGACGGAATTTCATAAACCTTTATACATGTGTACAATAACCCATTCTGCCGCAAAGCTTTTTTAACTCACCTGAGCACGAACTGCCCATGGTGAGCTTTTGTGATCGCCCAATGTCCGGCGTCCGTCATGCGACATGCGTCGTGCGTCATCCACAATTCCTTTAAACATCTCCTTCTCCTGAACCGCTGGGCCAATCTTGATGAAACTTGGCAGGGATGTTTCTTGGGTGAAGCTCTACCTCAGTTGTTCAAGAGATTGAATTCCACCCATAACTCTGGTTGCCATGGCAACCAAAAGGAAAAAATAGCAAAATCTTTGAAAATCTTCTTCTCTGAAACTAGAAGGCGTAGAGCTTTGAAATTTGGTATGTAGCATCTCCTAGTAGATCTCTACCAAGATTTTTCATATGATGCCCCTGGGGTCAAAATTGGCCCTGCCCCGTGGGTCACAAGTTTGAAACATATGAACAAAGAAGTAAAACTTTAAAATTTTTCTTCTCTGAAACTAGAAGGTGCAGATCTTTTATATTTGGTATGGAGCGTCTCCTAGTGGACCTCTACCAAGATTGTTCATATGATGTCCCTGGGGTCAAAACTGGCCCCGCCCCATGGGCAAGTTCGAAACATAGGAACAAAGAAGGAAAATTAAAATTCTTTTTCTCTGAAACCAGAAGGTGCAGAGCTTTGATATGTGGTATGTAGCATCTCCTAGTGGACCTCTACCAAGATTGTTCATATGATGTCCCTGGGATCAAAACTGACCCTGCCCCGGGGGTCACAAGTTTGAAACAACGGAACATTGAAGGAAAACTTTAAATTTCTTCTCTGAAACTAGAAAGTGTAGAGCTTTGATACTTGGTATGTAGCATCTCCTAGTGAACCTCTACTAAGATTGTTCATATGATGTCCCTGGGGTCAAAACTGGCCCCGTCACAGGGGGGTCAGAAGGTTAAAACATAGAAATAAAGGAGGAAATCTTTAAGATTCTTCTTTTCTGAAACTAGAAGATGTAGATTGTTGATATTTGGTAAGTAGGATCTCCTAGTGGATATATACAATGTTTGTTCATATGATGTCCCTGGGGTCAAAACTTGCCCAGCCCTGGGGGTCACAAGTATGAAACAAGAACACAGAAGGAAAACTTTAAAATTCTTCTTCTCTGAAACTAGAAGGCCTAGAGCTTTGATATTTGGGATGCAGCATCTCTTAGTGGACTTCTACAAAGTTTCTCCATACGATGCCTCTGGGGTCAAAACTGGCCCTGCCCCAGTGGTTACAAGTTTGATCCATTCGTCATTTATCATGTTTGTCTTATGTTGTTGCACATGTATGTTATTTTCACCTCCCATTATTGTTTTCTAAGTAAGTGCGCCCAATATGACCTAAGTTGTCAACGGGCCTTGAAACACTATTCCTTCATTCATTCATACAAGTTCGAAACATAGGAACAAAAAAGGAAAACTTTAAAATTCTACTTCTCTGAGACTAGAAGGCATAAAGCTTTGATATTTTGTAAGTAGCATCTCCTGGTGGACCTCTACCAAGATTTTTCTTAGGATGCCCCTGGGGTCAAAACTGGCCTGCTCAGGGGTCACAAGTTTGATTTTACAGCTTAGTACTCAAGTGAGCGATATAGGACCATCATGGTCCTCTTATCTGTTTTTGTGATTTGATGCAAAATGGCTACCTGGTTGAGTAAACTTTTGATGTGTTGAGTCTTATCATGAAAACTATACAGAATTTTCACATTGAACTTCTCACATCTATCACCACCATTAGCAAATGCAGGAAAAATAGTTTAACCCAGATTGACCTTGCAACACCACGACAGTTATATACCCTTGTTTTTGTAATGCTGTGTCATGGAAAAATGGGGGCTTCATGTTATACTTCATTCCATTTCTTCTGAATGCAACTCCTCCCATATTTCTAGACCGATTTGAATAGAATTTTCACAGAATGTTTGTCATCATGTGACCTAATGCATGCTGTCAAGGTTTTGCAATTTGTAGCTGTGTCATGGAAAAAGGGGGCTTCATGTTGTATTTCATTCTATTTCATGTGAATGCAATGTTTCCCACATTTCTTGGCAGATTTGGATGGAATTTTCACAGTAAGTTTCTCATCATGTGACCCATCATATATTGTCAGGGTATTGCGATTTGTAGCTGCATCATGGAAAAAGGGGCTTTCATATTTTGTCATTCGATTTCTTGTGAAAGCAAAGACTCCCATGTCAGGTTTTGGGATTTGTAGCTGCATCATGGAATAAGGTGTCTTCATGTTAAATTTCATTTTTCACCAACATCTCCTTAATTACTGGACATATCTCGACAGATTTGGATGAAATTTCCACCGATCATGTGACCTTAGGCATGTTGTCAGGGTTTTGCAATTTATTGCTGTACTTTGGAAAAAGGGGGCTTCATGTCAAATTTAATTTTTTATCGCACATATCTCAACAGATTTAGATGAGATTTTCAGAGATCATGTGACCTTGGGCATGTCGTCAGGGGTTTGCAATTTCATTGCTGTATCATGGGAAATGGGGGCTTCATGTCAAATTTAATTTTTTATCAATGTATTCCCAACTGGGCATGTCAGGGCTTTGCAATTTATTGCTGTATCATGGAAAAAGGGGGCTTCATGTCAAATTTAATTTTTTATTACACATATCTCCATAGATTTGGATGAGATTTTCACAGATGGGCATGTTGTCAGGGTTTTGCAGTTTATCGCTGTATCATGGAAAAGGGGGGCCTTCATGTCAAATTTAATTTTTTATCCATGTATTTCCAACTTATGGACATTGTTTCTTGAAAAATTAATATTTTTATTGGTTGATCAAACCCAATGACCAATCGTGCATCCGTCTGTCCATCCATCAGTCTGTTCATAAACCTTTTAGATCACAAGTAACACAATATATCCATTGAGCTACCAAGGCAGGCGCTACAAATTCCAACACTTTAGTCTATAGCTAGCTGCTTGCAATGGCAGCAATGTGATGGGGTATATTGTGAGAGGGATGTCATCTAAAGTCCTGGACAAAATTGGTCAAACTTCATGCATGCCCTCCATTAGATAGTCCCTTGATGCAATTTTTTTCCAAATATATAATGATGTGTCATGGAAAAGGGTGTTTTTATGTATATTTTCTTTATTTCTTTTCTTTACATTAAATGCCAAGTTCTGTAAAAAGGATACTTAATGTGTAATCATGGACCTCTTATACTTTTTTTTATGTAATGAAATGCTGTCCCATGGAAAAACGGAGCTTAATGTATCATTTCATCACAGACCAATAACAAAAAGGCTACATGTACATGCAAAACACAATACCTCTAATATGTTTGTATCAAGAAAGGTCTTTTTCGGCGGGTGATACCATTTCAATGAAATTGCTTGTGCCACTTGGAATAATCTCCTTATGTGGCCTTCAACTTCAGGTTTATCCTTTTACCTTTCGATCCTGTTTTAACAACCCTGAGACGTTTTCTGCCCAGTCAGTGAAAAATTCCATTTTTTTAACATTCAGGGCTTTAAGCCTGATAAGTGCAGTCTGATCTTAAATTTATGTTCATGCTGTCTGTTGCTTCATTCTAGACCAAGATTTGACTAGAGATTACCTTAATTATACCTCCCCACAACAAAGTTAATGGGGGTCTATTGGGATTGCCATGGCTGTCCGTCCTACTGTGGAATTTTAAAGAAAGTTTTTGGGGAGGTTGATATTGACAATATTTTGATTAGATTATTTGTTATACCTCCACAAAACTTCCCGCAAAACCTCCGCTTAACGAATATTTTCGGGGTATACTGGAATCAGCCTGTCTGTCTGTGTGTCCATCCGTGTGTCCATGTGTGTACAAAATACTAGTAATTTTGTGTCACTTACTCCTCCTACAGTTTTCCTTCAACTGTGTTGAAACTCTGCACATTAAATTGAACATATTTTGAAGATTTGCAAGACACAATTTTCATTTGTCAACACTTCTTGGTTGAGGAATTCTCTCTCCTTGGACATGACAATTCTTTTATGTCAAAGCGCTTGTAGGGGAATTAATTAACATTCACTGACAGCTCTAGTTTTCTCAGACATGGCCCTTAATTTTATTATTTCTAAGTTTGTTTCCATGCTAGGCCCCTGCCACTCAGGGCCTAAGAAATGGGTGGCTGCCTTCGCCTCTGTGGCATATGGATGGTAAGAGTCCCCAGAAACAGAGGAGACCAATATAGAGCATCACCCTTCTCCACCAGCTGTTCTTTGGTATAGTTGTCCATCTGTCAGGGCACCAGTCTTAAAAAAGTGGAGGAGGGGTATACTGAAATCACCTTGGTTGTCTGTCTGCCCGTCTGTAGGCACATTGTGGACCTCTTATATGTTTTATCATACTGGTTGCTATTAACAAAACAACAAAAAACAGCAAAAAAGACAAAAAAATATACACAATATATCTTTAAAAAAGTACAAAAAGATTGAAATATTTCACGTAAAGGAAAAAAAGAGCAAAGAAGACAAAAAAATGTACAAAATGTATCTTAAAAAAGTACAAAAAGATTGAAATATTTTAAGTAAAAGAAAAAAGAAGTAAAGAAAAAAAAAGGAAATAATAACAATAAAAAAGAAATTATAAGAAATAATGAATTTCATAGTTTCTAAGTTTGTTTCCATAATGGGCCCCTGCCATTCGGGGCCTAAGAAATAGGTGGCTACCTCTGTGGCGTATGGGTGGTGAGAGTCCCCAGAAACAGAGGAGACCGATATAGAGTATCACCCTTCTCCACCAGCTCTTCTTTTGTATAGTTGTCTGTCTGTTCACCTGACCGTCTGTTAGGGCCCCTGTCTTTAAAAAGTAGAGGGGGTATACTAGAATTGCCTTGGCTATCTGTCCACCCGTCTGTAGACACAAATTTACAATCCCATTTTGGACCTCTTATGTTTTATCTACCTGCTTGCTATTAAAAGAAAAAAAAGCAAAGGAGAAAAAAAAAAAGTCTATAAAACATGTTTAAAAAAAAAAGTACAAAAACACTTGAGATATTTTACGTATAAGAAAATAGAAGTAAAAAAAATGGAAAAAAAACCCAATAAAAATATAAAAAAATAATTAATCATGTAGTTTTTAAGTTAGTTTCCATGCTGGGCCCCTGCCACTTGGGGCCTAAGAGGTACATGTAGGTGGCTGCCTTCGCCTCTGTGGCATATGGATGGTAAGAGTCCCCAGAAACAAAGGAGACTGATATCAAAAATCATCCTTTTCCACCAGCTTTTCTTTGGTATAGTTGTCCATCATTCTGTCAGGGCACCCGTCTTAAAAAAGTGGAGGAGGGGTATACTGAAATTGCCTTTGTTGACTGTCTGTAGGCACATTGTGGACCTCTTATATGTTTTATCATACTACTTCCTGTTAACAAAACAACAAAAAACAGCTAAGAAGACAAAAAAATATACAAAATATATCTTAAAAAAAGTACAAAAAGATTGAAATATTTTACATAAAAGAAAAAAAAGAAGTTATAAAAAGGAAATAATAGTAAAAAAAGAAATAATAAGAAATAATGCATTATACAGTTACTTAGTTTGTTTCCATACTGGGCCCCCACCATTCAGGGCCTTAGAAATAGGTGGCTGCCTTCACCTCTGTGGCGTATGGGTGGTAAGAGTCTCCAGAAACAAAGGAGACCGATATGGAGCATCACCTCTCATATGTTTTATCATACTCGTTGCTATTAACAACAAAAAAGACAAAAAAATATACAAAATATATCTGAAAATGTACAAAAGGATTGAAATATTTTATGTAAAAGAAAAAAAGAAGTTAAAAAAAAAAGAGGAAATAATAATGAAAAAGAAATAATAAGAAATAATGAATTTTATAGTTTCTAAGTTTGTTTCCATAATGGGCCCCCGCCATTCGGGGCCTTAGAAATAGGAGGCTGCCTTCACCCCTGTGGCATATGGGTGGTAAGAGTCCCCAGAAACAGAGGAGACCGATAAAGAGCATCAACTTTTCCACCAGCTCTTCTTTGGTATAGTTGTCCATCATTCTGTCAGGGCACCCGTCTTAAAAAAGTGGAGGAGGGGTATACTGAAATCACCTTTGTTGACTGTCTGTAGGCACATTGTGGACGTCATATATGTTGTATCATACTACTTCCTGTTAACAAAACAACAAAAAACAGCAAAGAAGACCAAAAAATAAACAAAATATATCTTAAAAAAAGTACAAAAAGATTGAAATATTTTGGGTAAAAGAAAAAAAAGAAGTAAAAAAAAAAAAAAAAAACGACATAATAGTAAAAAAAGAAATAATAAGAAATAATGCATTATATAGTAACTTAGTTTGTTTCCATACTAGGCCCCCGCCATTCGGGGCCTTAGAAATAGGTGGCTGCCTTCACCTCTGTGGCGTATGGGTGGTAAGAGTCCCCAAAAATAGAGGAGACCGATATGGAGCATCAACTCTTACATGTTTTATCATACTGGTTGCTATTAAAAAAACAACAAAAAAGACAAAAAAATATACAAAATATATCTGAAAATGTACAAAAAGATTGAAATATTTTATGTAAAAGAAAAAAAGAAGTAAAAAAAAAGAGGAAATAATAATGAAAAAGAAATAATAAGAAATAATGAATTTTATAGTTTCTAAGTTCGTTTCCATAATGGGCCCCCGCCATTCGGGGCCTTAGAAATAGGAGGCTGCCTTCACCCCTGTGGCATATGGGTGGTAAGAGTCCCCAGAAACAGAGGAGACCGATAAAGAGCATCAACTTTTCCACCAGCTCTTCATTGGTATAGTTGTCTGTCTATCTGTTCACCTGACCATCTGTTAGGGCCCCAGTCTTCAAGTAGTGGAGGGGGTATACTAGAATTGCCCTGGCTATCTGTCCACCCATCTGTAGACACAAATTTACAATCCCAATTTGGACCTCTTATGTTTTATCTACCTGCTTGCTATTAAAAGAAAAAAAAGCAAAGGAGAAAAAAAAAGTCTATAAAACATGTTTAAAAAAAAGTACAAAAACACTTGAGATATTTTACGTATAAGAAAATAGAAGTAAGTAAAAAAAAAAAATGGAAAAAAACAATAAAAAAATAAAGAAATAATTAATCATGTAGTTTTTAAGTTAGTTTCCATGCTGGGCACCTGCCACTTGGGGCCTAAGAGGTACATGTAGGTGGCTGCCTTCACCTCTGTGGCATATGGATGGTAAGAGTCCCCAGAAACAGAGGAGACTGATATAAACCATCATCCTTTTCCACCAGCTTTTCTTTGGTATAGTTGTCCATCATTCTGTCAGGGCACCTGTCTTAAAAAAGTAGAGGAGGGGTATACTGAAATCACCATTGTTGACTGTCCGTAGGCACATTGTGGACCTCTTATATATTTTATCATACTACTTCCTGTTAACATAACAGCAAAAAACAGCAAAGAAGACAAAAAAAAAATATATAAAAATATATCTTAAAAAAAGTACAAAAAGATTGCAATATTTTACGTAAAAGAAAAAAAAGAAGTTAAAAAAAAGGAAATAATAGTAAAAAAAGATATAATGAGAAATAATGCATTATATAGTTACTTAGTTTGTTTCGAAACTGGGCCCCCGCCATTCGGGGCCTTAGAAATAGGTGGCTGCCTTCACCTCTGTGGCGTATGGGTGGTAAGAGTCCCCAGAAACAGAGGAGACCGATATTGAGCATCACTTCTTATATGTTTTATCATACTGGTTACTATTAACAAAACAACGAAAAACAGCAAAGAAGACAAAGAAAAATATACAAAATACATCTTAAAAAAAGTACAAAAAGACTGAAATATTTTACGTAAAAGAAAAAAGTAAAAAAAAAAAAGGATAATATAATAAAAGAAATTATAAGAAATAAGGCATTATATAGTTTCTTAGTTTGTTTCCATACTGGGCCCCAGCCATTCGGGGCCTTAGAAATAGGTGGCTGCCTTCACCTCTGTGGCGTATGGGTGGTAAGACTCCCCAGTAACAGAGGAGACCGATATGGAGCATCACCTCTTATATGTTTTATCATACTGGTTGCTATTAACAAAACAACAAAGAAGACAAAAAAATATACAAAATATATCTAAAAAAGTACAAAAAGATCGAAATATTTAATGGAAAAGAAAAAAAGGAGTAAAAAAAAAAAAGAGGAAATAATAATGAAAAAGAAATAATAAGAAATAATGAATTTTATAGTTTCTAAGTTTGTTTCCATAATGGGCCCCCGCCATAAGGGGCCTTAGAAATAGGAGGCTGCCTTCACCCCTGTGGCATATGGGTGGTAAGAGTCCCCAGAAACAGAGGAGACTGATAAAGAGCATCAACTTTTCCACCAGCTCTTCTTTGGTATAGTTGTCCATCATTCTGTCAGGGCACCCGTCTTAAAAAAGTGGAGGAGGGGTATACTGAAATCACCTTTGTTGACTGTCTGTAGGCACATTGTGGACCTCTTATATGTTTTATCATACAACTTCCTGTTTACAAAACAACAAAAAACAGCAAAGAAAACAAAAAAATATACAAAATTTATCTTAAAAAAAGTACAAAAAGATTGAAGTATTTTGGGTAAAAAAAAGAAGTAAAAAAAAAAAAGGACATAATAGTAAAAAAAGAAATAATAAGAAATAATGCATTATATAGTTACTTAGTTTGTTTCCATACTAGGCCCCCGCCATTCGGGGCCTTAGAAATACGTGGCTGCCTTCACCCCTGTGGCATATGGGTGGTAAGAGTCCCAAGAAACAGAGGAGACCGATAAAGACCATCAACTTTTCCACCAGCTCTTCTTTGGTATAGTTGTCTGTCTATTTGTTCACCTGACCGTCTTTTAGGGCCCCAGTCTTCAAGAAGTGGAGGGGGTATACTAGAATTGCCCTGGCTATCTAGGGGGCTGGATTTATAGGTTCTTTGTTTTCATGTAATGAATGGTCATATAAGGGAAGAAGAAGACTTAACATACAATCCCATTTTGGACCTCTTATGTTTTATCTACCTGCTTGCTATAAAAAGAAAAGCAAAGGAGAAAAAAAGTCTATAAAATACATAAAAAAAAGGAAAAAGACTGAGATATTTTACGTATAAGAAAATAGAAGTAAAAAAGTGGAAAAAAATGATAAAAAATAAAGAAACAATAAATAATGAATCATATAGTTTTTATACGCCCGTCGAAGACGGGACGTATTATGGGATCACCCGTGGCGGGCGGGTGGGTGGGCGGCGTCCAGTTCTTTGTCCGGAGCATATCTCCAAAACTATACAAGCTAGGGTTATGAAATTTCATGGGTGGATAGATCTCATCGAGGCGGAGTGCAGTGCACAGGAATCATAACTCTTGCTCGCTTACTTTTTGAGTTATTTCCCTTTGTTGTTTTTCATACTTGAATTTTGTCCGGAGCATATCTCCAAAACTATACTACCTAGGGTTATGAAATTTCATGGGTGGATAGATCTTATTGAGGGGGAGTGCAGTGCACAGGAATCATAACTCTTGCTTGCTTAATTTTTGAGTTATTGCCCTTTGTTGTTTTTCATACTTGAATTTTGTCCGGAGCATATCTCCAAAACTATACTAGCTACGGTTATGAAATTTTATGGGTGGATAGATCTCATCGAGGGAGAGTGCAGTACACAAGAATCATAACTCTTGCTTGCTTAATTTTTGAGTTATTGCCCTTTGTTTTTTTTTTTTTCATACTTGAATTCTGTCCGGAGCATATCTTCAGAACTATAGTAGCTAGGGTTATGAAATTTCATGGGTGGATAGATGTCACTGAGGGGGAGTGCAGTGCACAAGAATCATAACTCTTGCTCGCTTAATTTTTGAGTTATTGCCCTTTGTCGTTTTTTATACTTGAATTTTGTCCGGTGAATATCTCCAAAACTATACTAGCTAGGGTTATGAAATTTCATGGGTGGATAGATCTCACCGAGGCAGAGTGCAGTGCACAGGAATCATAACTCTTGCTTGCTTAATTTTTGAGTTATTGCCCTTTGTTGTTTTTCATACTTGATTTTTGTCCGAAGCATATCTCCAATACTATACTACCTAGGGTTATGAAATTTCATGGGTGGATAGATCTCATCAAGGGGGAGTGCAGTGCACAGAAATCACAACTCTTGCTTGCTTAATTTTTGAGTTATTGCCCTTTGTTGTTTTTCATACTTGAATTTTGTCCGGTGCATGCCCCAGCTTTACAACTTGGGGTAAGACGGGCGTATCTTGCGACAATTTGCCGCTCTTGTTAAGTTTGTTTCAATGCTTGGCCCCTGCCACTCGGGGCCTAAGAAATAGGTGGCTGCCTTCGCCTCTGTGGCATATGGATGGTAAGAGTCCCCAGAAACAGAGGAGACCTATATAGACCATCATCCTTCTCCAGCAGCTCTTCTTTTGTATAGTTGTCTATCTGTCAGGGCACCTGTCTTAAAAAAGTGGAGGAGGGGTATACTGAAATCACCTTGGTTGTCTGTCTGTCCGTCTGTAGGCATATTGTGGACCTCTTATATGACTTATCATATTGGTTGCTATTAACAAAAGAACAAAAAACAGCAAAGAAGACAAAAAAATATACAAAATACATCTTAAAAAAAGTACAAAAAGACTGAAATATTTTACGTAAAAGAAAAAAGTAAAAAAAAAAAAGGAAAATATAATAAAAGAAATTATAAGAAATAAGGCATTATATAGTTTCTTAGTTTGTTTCCATACTGGGCCCCAGCCATTCGGGGCCTTAGAAATAGGTGGCTGCCTTCACCTCTGTGGCGTATGGGTGGTAAGACTCCCCAGTAACAGAGGAGACCGATATGGAGCATCACCTCTTATATGTTTTATCATACTGGTTGCTATTAACAAAACAACAAAGAAGACAAAAAAATATACAAAATATATCTAAAAAAGTACAAAAAGATCGAAATATTTTATGGAAAAGAAAAAAAGGAGTAAAAAAAAAAAAGAGGAAATAATAATGAAAAAGAAATAATAAGAAATAATGAATTTTATAGTTTCTAAGTTTGTTTCCATAATGGGCCCCCGCCATAAGGGGCCTTAGAAATAGGAGGCTGCCTTCACCCCTGTGGCATATGGGTGGTAAGAGTCCCCAGAAACAGAGGAGACCGATAAAGAGCATCAACTTTTCCACCAGCTCTTCTTTGGTATAGTTGTCCATCATTCTGTCAGGGCACCCGTCTTAAAAAAGTGGAGGAGGGGTATACTGAAATCACCTTTGTTGACTGTCTGTAGGCACATTGTGGACCTCTTATATGTTTTATCATACTACTTCCTGTTAACAAAACAACAAAAAACAGCAAAGAAAACAAAAAAATATACAAAATATATCTTAAAAAAAGTACAAAAAGATTGAAATATTTTGGGTAAAAGAAAAAAAAGAAGTAAAAAAAACAAAAGGACATAATAGTAAAAAAAGAAATAATAAGAAATAATGCATTATATAGTTACTTAGTTTGTTTCCATACTAGGCCCCCGCCATTCGGGGCCTTAGAAATAGGTGGCTGCCTTCACCTCTGTGGCGTATGGGTGGTAAGTGTCCCGAGAAACGGAGGAGACCGATATGGAGCGTCACCTGTTATATGTTTTATCATACTGGTTGCTATTAACAAAACAACAAAAAACAGCAAAGAAGACAAAAAAATATACAAAATACATCTTAAAAAAAGTACAAAAAGATTGAAATATTCTATGTAAAAGAAAAAAAAAAGAGGAAATAATAATGAAAACGAAATAATAAGAAATAATAAATTTGGTAAGAGTCCCAAGAAACAGAGGAGACCGATAAAGACCATCAACTTTTCCACCAGCTCTTCTTTGGTATAGTTGTCTGTCTATTTGTTCACCTGACCGTCTTTTAGGGCCCCAGTCTTCAAGAAGTGGAGGGGGTATACTAGAATTGCCCTGGCTATCTAGGGGGCTGGATTTATAGGTTCTTTGTTTTCATGTAATGAATGGTCATGTAAGGGAAAAAGAAGACTTAACATACAATCCCATTTTGGACCTCTTATGTTTTATCTACCTGCTTGCTATAAAAAGAAAAGCAAAGGAGGAAAAAAGTCTATAAAATACATAAAAAAAAGGAAAAAGACTGAGATATTTTACGTATAAGAAAATAGAAGTAAAAAAGTGGAAAAAAATGATAAAAAATAAAGAAACAATAAATAATGAATCGTATAGTTTTTAAGTTTGTTTCAATGCTTGGCCCCTGCCACTCGGGGCCTAAGAAATAGGTGGCTGCCTTCGCCTCTGTGGCATATGGATGGTAAGAGTCCCCAGAAACAGAGGAGACCTATATAGACCATCATCCTTCTCCAGCAGCTCTTCTTTTGTATAGTTGTCTATCTGTCAGGGCACCTGTCTTAAAAAAGTGGAGGAGGGGTATACTGAAATCACCTTGGTTGTCTGTCTGTCCGTCTGTAGGCATATTGTGGACCTCTTATATGACTTATCATATTGGTTGCTTTTAACAAAAGAACAAAAAACAGCAAAGAAGACAAAAAAATATACAAAATATATCTTAGAAAAAGTACAAAAAGATTGAAATATTTTACGTAAAAGAAAAAAAGAAGGAAAAAAAAGGAAAATATAATAAAAAGAGAAATAATTAGAAATAATGCATTATATAGTTTCTTAGTTGTTTCCATACTGGGCCCCCGCCATTCGAGGCCTTAGAAATAGGTGGCTGCCTTCATCTCTGTGGCGTATAAGACTCCCCAGTAACAGAGGAGACCGATATGGAGCATCACCCTTCTCCACCAGCTCTTTTTTGGTATAGTTGTCTGTCTATCTGTTCACCTGACCGTCTGTTAGGGCCCCTGTCATTAAAAAGTAGAGGGGGTATACTAGAATTGTCCTAGCTATCTGTCCACCTGTCTGTAGACACAAATTTGCTGTGCAATATACTCTATATATTACATGTCATGGAAAAAGGGGGCTTGATTTATAGTTTCTTCGTTTTCTTTTAATGAATGGCCATGTAAGGGAAAAAGAAGACTTAATGTACAATCTTATTTTGGACCTCTTATGTTTTTTTTACTTGCTTGCTATAAAAAGAAAAAAAAAAGCAAAGGAGAAAAAAAAAAAATACATGTTAAAAAAAAAAGTACAAAAAGACTGAGATATTTTACATTTAAGAAAATAGAAGTAAAAAAAATGGAAAAAAATAAAGAAAAAATAAATAATGAATCATATAGTTTTTAAGTTTGTTTCCCTGCTGGGCCCCCGCCACTCGGGGCCTAAGAAATAGGTGGCTGCCTTTGCCTCTGTGGCATATGGATGGTAAGAGTCCCCAGAAACGGAGGAGATCGATAAAGAGCATCATCCTTCTCCACCAGCTCTTCTTTGGTATAGTTGTCTATCTGTCAGGGCACCCTTCTTAAAAAAGTGGAGGAGGGGTATACTGAAATCACCTTGGTTGTCTGTCCATCCGTCTGTAGGCACGTTGTGGACCTCTTATATGTTTTACCATACCGGTTGCTATTAACAAAAAACAAAAAACAGCAAAGAAGACAAAAAAATATACAAAATATATCTAAAAAAATATACAAAATATATCTAAAAAAGTACAAAAAGATTGAAATATTTTATGTAAAAGAAAAAAAAGGAAAAAAAAAAAGAGGAAAAGATAATAATAAAAAAGAAATAATAAGAAATAATTAATTTTATAGTTTCTAAGTTTGTTTCCATAATGGGCCCCCGCCATTAGGGGCCTTAGAAATAGGAGGCTGCCTTCACCCCTGTGGCATATGGGTGGTAAGAGTCCCAAGAAACAGAGGAGACTGATAAAGACCATCAACTTTTCCACCAGCTCTTCTTTGGTATAGTTGTCTGTCTATCTGTTCACCTGACCATCTGTTAGGGCCCCCGTCATTAAAAAGTAGAGGGGGTATACTAGAATTGCCCTAGCTATCTGTCCACCCATCTGTAGACACAAATTTGCTGTGCAATATACTTTATATATATTACTTGTCATGGAAAAAGGGGGCTTGATGTATAGTTTCTTTGTTTTCATTTAATGAATGGCCATGTAAGGAAAAACGAAGACTTAATGTACAATCCCATTTTGGACCTCTTATGTTTTATCTACCTCTTTGCTATAAAAAGAAAAGCAAAGGAGAAAAAAATTTATAGAATATATACATGTATAAAAAAAAAAGTACAAAAAGACTGAGATATTTTACGTATAAGAAAATAGAAGTAAAAAAATAGAAAAAAATGATTAAAAAAAAAAAAAAAAATAATAATGAATCAATAATGAAGGAGGGGTGTACTGAAATCACCTTGGTTGTCTGTCCATCCGTCTGTAGGCACATTGTGGACCTCTTATATGTTTTATAATACTAGTTGCTATTAACAAAACAACAAAAAACAGCGAAGAAGACTTAAAAAAAATATATATAAAATATATCTAAAAAAAGTACAAAAAGATTGAAATATTTTACGTAAAAGCAAAAAAGAAGTTAAAAAAAAGGAAATAATAATAATAATAAAGAAATAATAAGAAATAATGAATTTTATAGTTTCTAAATTTGTTTTTATAATGAGCCCCTGCCATTCGGGGCCTTAGAAATAGGTGGCTGCATTCACCTCTGTGGCGTATGGGTGGTAAGACTCCCCAGAAACAGAGGAGACCGATATAGAGCATCACCCTTCTCCTCCAGCTCTTCTTTGGTATAGTTATCTGTCTAGCTGTTCACCTGACCGTCTGTTAGGGCCCCTGTGATTAAAAAGTAGAGGGGGTATACTAGAATTGCCCTCGCTATCTGTCCACCCGTCTGTAGACACAAATTTGTTGTGCAATATAGTCTTTATATTACTTGTCATGGAAAAAGGGGGCTTGATTTATAGTTTCTTTGTTTTCATGTAATGAATGGCCATGTACAGGAAAAAGAAGACTTAATGTACAATCCCATTTTGGACCTCTTATGTTTTATCTACCTGCCTGCTATAAAAAGAAAAAAAAGGAAAAGAGAAAAAAAAAATCTATAAAATATAAAAAAAAAAAAAGTGCAAAAAGACTGAGATATTTCATGTATAAGAAAATAGAAGCAAAAAAAAAAAATGGAAAAAAGATAATAAGAAATAAAGAAATAAGAAATAATGAATAATATAGTTAAGTTTGTTTCCCTGCTTGGCCCCTGCCACCTGGGGCCTAAGAAATAGGTGGCTACCTTTGCCTCTGTGGCATATGGATGGTAAGAGTCCCCAGAAACAAAGGAGATCGATATAGACCATCATCCTTCTACCAGCTCTTCTTCGGTATAGTTGTCCATCTGTCAGGGCACCCGGCTTAAAAAAGCGGAGGAAGGGTATACTAAAATCACCTTGGTTGTCTCCGTCTGTCTGTAGGCACATTGTAGACCTCTTGTATGTTTTATCATACTGTTTGCTATTAACAAAACAACAAAAAACAGCAAAGAAGACAAAAAAATATACAAAATAAATCTAAAAAAAGTACAAAAAGATTGAAATATTTTACGTAAAAGAAAAAAAGAAGTAAAAAAAAAAGGAAATAATAAAAAAGAAATAATAAGAAATAATGAATTTTATAGTTTCTGAGTTTGTTTCCATGCTGGGCCCCTGCCACTTGTTGCCTAAGAAATAAGTGGCTACACAGGGCCTTAGAAATAGAAGCGCCTTGGCTGTCTGTCCGTCCATCTGTCTGTAGACACATATTTGCCCAGAGAGATACTCTAACAGTATTTCAGGTACTGAATTCATACTTACACAGTCTGTTTGCCCATCCATCTGCCCAGACTGATATCTTTTAAAGCCCTTGATGAACATTGATGAATCTTCATGCATGTCTACTCTGAACCAACTGCACAGTCAATCAAATTTCTAAGCTCACACAATTTAGGTAGACATTAAATAGTCCTAATATAATTATCATTCAAGGACACTGCTGTTCAATATTTTAATGTAAAAGTTCTTTCCATTTTGCTGAGTAAAGTATTACTATACTTATATAACATATTATAATCCTGTGATTTCATCAGCTGGCCAAACCATGAAAAATATTTATTTATTGAATTACATGTATAACCTTGATCAACTTTCAAAGGTAAAAATATAACCAAATGAGTGTGAAAAAGTCTTTGGTGGCATTTCATTTGTGTAATCCTTCCTAATTTTGGCATTGGTAGTATTTTCCTTTCAGACTGTCATATGAAAATAATACATATAAACAATGTTGGACACCAAATCCATTCTTTTCTTACAAAAACAGAACAATTTCTGATTGCTTAGGGAATTCCCTGAAGACTTATAATACCAATGTTGCACCTTTTATAAGAAATTTGACCTGTATATTGCAATAGAATATTGTTCTCAACCAGTGTACTACTGTTTGAAGATTTTTTTGTAAGAAATCTGTCCAGAAACGAAATATCAGTGTTTTGTATTTTTAGGATTTTTAATAGAATATTGTCTGTAACCAATGTATCACTTTGTAGTATGGTATGAATGAGGCCGGTATTTTAGTCTTTTTTTTTTTTAATCAGAATACTGTCTGGAGCCGAGTGTTTGAAGTAATATATGAATGAGGGTATTTTAAGGATTTTTTAATAGAATATTGTATCTGTGTTGGAAAAAGTTTACATGTGAGATTTTTTTTAAGGATTTTACAGTAGAATGCTGTCTAGAAATGATATTTCAGTATTGGAGTAACATATGAATGATGGAATTTTCAGAACTTTGTGGTGGAATACTGTCTGGTATCAATGTATCAGTGTTTGAAATAACATGTGTGAGAATATTTTTAGGATTTTTCAGTGGAATACTGTATCTGTGTTGGGTGAATTGAGTGTTTTTTTTTTAGGATTTTTCAGTGGAATGCAGTCTAGAAATGATGTATCTATATTGGAAGTAACATGTGAATGAAGGAATGGTCAGGATCTTTTAGTGGAATACTGTCTGGAACCGATGTATCAGTGTTTGAACCAACATGAATGAGGGAATATTTAGGATTTTTTATGAATGACAGATGTTTTAGTGCAATACTGTCTGGAACCAATGTTTCATGTGTTGAAAGAAAGATATGAATGTGGAAAATTTTAGGATTTAGTTTAATAGAATACTGTTTAGAACAGAAGTATAGATTCTGTGTTGGAAGTAACATATGAATGACAGCAATTTTAGGATTTTTTTATAAGAATTCTGTCAGATACTGACATACCTCTATTAGAAGAAGTGCATAATAAGAGTATTGTTAGGATTTTTTAATAGAATGCTGTCTGAGCCGATATATCTGAAGTAATATATGAATAAAAGTAGGTTTTTTATCAATTTTTTAGAATGCTGTCTGGAACCAATGTATCGGTGTTTGAAGTAACATATGAGTGAGAATATTGTTAGGATTTTTCAATTGAATACTGCATCTGTGTTGGGAGAAGTGTATAAATGAGTTTTTTTTTAAGGATTTTACAGTGGAATGCTGTCTAGAAACGATGTGTCTGTATTGGATGAATTTTCAGAATTTTTTTTTATAGAATTCTATTTAGAACTTATGTATCAGTGTTGGAAGTAACATATGAATGAAGAAATGTTCAGGATTTTTTAAATAGAATACTGTTTAGAACAGAAGTATAGATCTGTGTTTGGAAGTAACATGAATGACAATAATTTTAAGGATTTTTTAATAGAATAATGCTTAGAACAGAAGTATCTTTATTGGAAGTAACATGTGAATGAAGGAATTTTCATGATTTTTTAAAAGAATTCTACGCAGTACCAATGATTGACAATAATTTTAGGATTTCTTTTTTAACCCTTTCCCAAACGACAAATTTTTGGACCAGACCAAATCGAAAGCATTTGCAGACGACAATTCAACTCTTGCTGAAAAGATGATTTCTGTCTATGATAGGGTAGAAAAACATTATGGGAAAAGGAGAAAATGCTGGTTACCAGCATTTCTCCTTTTCCCACAATGTTTTCAAAAGGCTACTATTTCAGACCCGTAAAAACCAGGGATTGTTTGGGAAAGGGTTAAAGATAATTCTGTCCGATACAGGATTTTCAGGATTTTTTTGAGGAATACCATCTGGAACTAATGTATCTTGTGTTTGAGGTAAGGTATAAATGAGGGAAATTTTAGGATATTTTAATAGAATACTGTTTAGAACAGAAGTATCTGTGTTTGAAGTAACATGAATGACAACAATTTTAGGATTTTTTTTAAAAGAATACTGTCAGATACTGATTTAGAAGTAGTGCATAATAAGAGTGTTTTTATAGAATGTTGTCTGAACTGATGCATCATGTGTTTGAAGTTGGGTATAGATAAGGGAAATTTTAGGATTTTTTATTAGAATACTGTTTAGAACAGAACTATCCATGTTGAAAGTAACATATGAATGAAGGGGAATTTTCATGATTTTTTAAAAGAATTCTGTCCAGTACCAATGTATCTATTAGAAGTAGTGCATATTATGAGGATTTTTAGGATTTTTTAATAGAATGCTGTCTTAACCGATGATTCTGTGCTGGAAGTAACATAAGTGAATATAGTTTTTGGCTCCACTGGCTGAAGGCCAGCAGGCTTATATCATGGCCCGGGGTCCATTGTGCGTCTGTCTGTTGGGTCGTCTGTCCATGCATGTGTGCGTTAAATTTTATTTCAAACGTCCTTTTCTCTGAAACTACTATCCAATTTTTATCAAACTTAGAAGTAATGTATATTGAGAGTATTTTTAGAATCTTTTATAGAATGCTATCTGAGCCGATGTATCTAATTTGAAAGTAACATAAGTTAGTTGTCCGCTGGCTGAAGGCCAGCTTATGTCATTGCCTGGTGTCTGTAGTGTGTCTGTCCGTCCAGTCGCCCTTCCATTCATGCGTTAACTTTTATTTCAAACATCTTCTCTGAAACTACTTAGAGGAATAGTTTGTATGTCATCCAGTTTAAAGCCAATTGTACAAGTACATGTATTGTAATGTTTGGTTGGTAAAGTTTTGACTTATTAGTTAATGGAGCGATACAGGGCTGTCATAGCCATTTTGTTCTATTAATCTTTTGTAGAGAGTTTACTCCTAAAATTTAAATATTCATTACATGTACATAGCATTAAAGGAGCATTTCTAGCTTAGTTGCACATAAGGTCAAAGATGGCCTTTAAATCTCTATGGCTGAACCTTTGGAGATGTTGGGTAAGTATCAAGCAACATAGTATCATTATTTACCTTAAATGTTTAAGTCTTGCACATGGGGTCAAAGATTACCCTGATCCCAAGGTCTGTTGTCTGATTTTGTTAAAAAAATATTTTGGCCAAAACTATGAAGAAGTCCAAAGAGTCTAGATAGTAAGTTATTAGCATCAAAACATAACTATTTGTTGAAGTTGTTCAAGTCCTGCACATGGGGTCAAGATGGCCCTTTTCTCATGGTCTGTTGTTGTAGTTGAGGTTCTATAATTTCTAAAGTCTACCTGGCTGACACTATTGAAATTATAGACTTAATGTTCTGAATATCTAATATAAAGAGATAATTATTAATCTAAGTTGCTCAAGTTCTGCAAATAAGTTTTTTCCAATGTTTGTTGTTGTATTTGGGGTTCTCTGAGTTGGTTTTATTTTATACACTGCAAGACTTAACATATATTGGTGTCATCTTCTCTCACTGTCAGTCCTTCCATCTGCCCATCACTTTGTCAGTATGTATGTACGTAGGTCTGTTTATTTTGAATGCAACTCTTCCAACATTTCTTAACAGATTTGGATGAAATTTTCACAGAATGTTTCTTATCATGTGACCTATAGCATATTGTCGGTTTTTTGTGATGTGGCAGGGTATATTGTGATGATGGCACTCGTGTTTAATGTTTTTGGCTGAAACCGTGAACATATTATACGTTAGAATCTTAATATCTAGTATATAGAATATAAAAAAATGATTATTTTCACAGTTGTTCAAGTCCTGCACATGGGGTCAAAGATTGCCATGTTCCCAAGGTCTGTTTTTGTACATGTACACTGGGGGTTCTATCATTATTTTAATCTTTTTGGCTGAAACTAGAAATGTTAGGTCAAAAAGTAAATATTAATTAAGTATCTAGCATCAGAAGATACTTATTCATCAAAGTTGTTCAAGTACTGCACATGGGGTCAAAGACGGTCCCATTCCTAAGGTCTATTGTTGTACTTGGATTTATATACTTTTTTTTTTTTAAACCTTTTGGCTGAAACTATGGCGATGGTAAGGGAAAAGCTCTGAATATTAATTATGTATCATTAAAAATTAATTATTCCTTATTATTAAGTTGTTCAATTCCTGAACAAGTGTAAAACATGGCGCTGTTCTGAAGGTCTTTTGTTGTACATGTAGTTCTAGAAGGTTGTTCAAGTACTGCACATGGGGTCACAGATGTTTTTTTTTTTTAACCCCCGCAAAACAAATTATTTTGAGGGTATACTGGTATCAACCTATCAATCGGTGTGTCTGTCCTTACAAAATACTTGTAATTGCCTGTTTCTGTCAAAGCGCTGGCTGGGGCATAAGGTTACATTTAGTGACAGCTCTAGTTTCATTCTTCTTTGCTGAAAAATGGAGATGTTGGGCCACAGCCTGAATATCTAGTGTATAGCATCAAAAGATCAGTATTCATCTAAAAGTTGTTTAAAGTCACGCATCCTTGGTCAAAGATAGCCCTGTTTGAAATGTCTGTCATTGTGCATGTACATGTAGTTCTGTAATTTTAAATAGTTTTTGCATTCTTTATATGACCATCTATCCACTGAGCCCTGTTTTCATATGGGAATCAAGAATAATGGGTCACCGGTTCGATCCCCAGATCTGTTAATTTTTTTCCAAGGATTGATGATAATCATTGCTACAGATTCATTCCTCATTCACTGCGTATCATTGTTTAAATAATGGTTATGTTGGAAAGCAGCCAGTGACTTGGAAAAATGTTGTGAAGAGGACTGGTAAAAAGAAATTCCTGGAAAGTGTGGATAGGTGCCTGGCAGCTATATAAGTGACATAATGATGAAAACTCCATTTTATACCATACAATCAATCAAGTAAGCGTTCATCCATCCTGACAGATAGCTTCCATATCCAGGTCTGTTGAACTATATACAGTTCTAAAGGTTTTATTTAAATCTTCTTGGCTGAAACTGCTACCGTTTTTGGCCTTAAGTCATACATTTATGTGAGTAGTATCAAGAGAATGTTCTTGAGTCCTGGGTCAAAGATGGCCCTTTTCCAATAGTTCGGTGTTGTACACAGTGCTGTTGTTTTTTTTTTGCTACATTTATCTTGAATCACGCAGCCAACAGCACTGTAATTTTGTATGTTGCATCAAGGGATGGTCAGTAAAGTTATTAAAATTGGTCATATGCAATAAAAGATTGCCATGCCCAGGATAACCATATTTACAAAAAATAAAAGTTATTATACAAATAACGAAAACTTCCTCTTAAGCTAATAGGCCTGGTGTGTTGATATTATGTAGCATCACATGGTCTTGTATAACATCATCAAAACAGGTCCTGCACATGGGTCAGTACTAGCCAATACAGCTCAGTAGGTAGAGTGTAGGACTCACGAACACAATGTTTCGGGTCACTACAGGTTGTGGGTTCGAATCCCTGGCTGGCCAACTAAAAAATTACATATAGTCTTTCGGATGAGACATTAAACTGAGGTCCCGTGTAATGGTGCTATACGCCGAGCACCTTAAAGAACCAGGCGAAGCTCTCAGTAGTTTCGACCTGCATCCTTGCACTATCCCCCATAACAACTAACCGTCTTCAGGGGGCGTCGCTCAGATGGGCAACTGGTAGCGATGATAAATAAATGGAAATAACCAACCAACCAACATGGGTCAGTTAATTTGCAGAGTTACAATTTCATTTTCTTTTTACTTTCCTTGTCTTGAACTATGAGCCATGAGCCAGATATTTGGTCTCAGCTTTATGAAATATTCCATTTAAATCCAAGTTGTTTAAAATGTGCTCGGGGTCAAGGAGGGCCTGCAAAGGGGTCACCTGTTTTACTTTGTGTTCTGTAGGAATCTGTTTCAGAAATTTATTCATATTTTTTGTTCCTGTCCGAAACCATGGAGCCTACGGCATGATAAATACAGTTGTATCATAATGTGGTCCCTAGCCAAAGTTGTTCAAATTGTGCCCTTAACATCAAAGCCCAGGTACACATATTTTGCAAAAAGAAACATATGAGTACACATATTTTACAGAAAGTGACATAAGTAACCATTTTAAAATAAGCATCTCTCTTAAGACCATAAGGTCTGATGTATAGATATTTGTTACATAGCATTATACTGTTGTCCTGCATCAAAGCTGCATGTGAATGTCTATTCTGCCAAGAGATAAAGGTCTACTCTATATCTTTTGAACCCTTTGCCTCGTCTTAATACTATTCCACACATCAGTCTTGATGCTTGATGGCGTGCGGAGTAGAAGTTTGCATACCTGTCTGTAAGGACGAGGTCATAGCAGCAGTTATAAGTTCGAAAACACAGAATTTGATGCTGATTAATATCTCTTGAACTTTGTCCAGTTCTGAAGATCAATTACACTTATCATGTCATCAGAACCTGTACTGCTTATAAAACGTAACAAAAAGACACAAGCACTGAATAGACATTGATACTGTAAGCAGCACTCTTGGGAGAGGGAGCTTCATGCAACTTTGTGATGCATTACACAAAGCAAGCTGTCACACAGTTTGAATTAACTGTGTCTAAATACCGGGTGAATCATGAAGAAAATTACCACAATTTGACCTATGGCCAAAGTCCGGAGCCTTGTCAGGCCTCACATACTCAGAGGTTGATGTCTGCACAAGATAATTATATGTTGTATTGTATATTATTGATTTTATTAAATATGTATATACTATAGATTATATTAAATATTGTATCATGAAAATGTTCCTTAAAAATTCCCAGGGGCCATTATATCTTTGTTGGCATTATTAAACTGAAGTAGACTCATAGTAGTACTCAATATATGAACCAGTGTTTCACAGAAAAGTTTCAAATGCATTTGTTGCAATGACTAGTTGGTGTTTATGGCTATGTCTCCCGAAAATTTATTTTGGAAAGACATGTTGATTGCATTGAACTTGCCTGTATCTGTCTGTCCATCCATGTGTCATACTTTTTGTTTAACTTCCAAACTGCTTACCAAATCATGAAAAAAGTAATTCACTTAAATGTTTACCATAATCAGATGACATGCAGAGGTCTCACATACATTCAATCATCCTTTATCATCATATTGATGGAAGATTTTATTTAAACAAGTATCTAGTTCAAATGATAATTATAATTGTAACATAACTAAAACTACACAAATATATATATACATGTAGCTGAAATATAGTTGTACATAATGTAACTCAAACTACATAAAAGACTTCTGGCTCTTCTTATCATGTTAACTTATGTAGATTAGATTCTATTCCTCTAGTAACAGCATTGATATCTTTACCAATCAACAAAATTACCATCATTTTCTGCTTTTCCTACAATGTTTCAAAAGGCTTCTTTCTCAGGGTTGTTAAAACGACATCAGTAAATTAATAACATTGAAATATATGGGAAAGACCTTATTGAAATAAACAATGTCTTTGACATGAATTGCTCAGACAAGTTGTCCTGGCCAAATGGGTGATTTTGCTGCACTTGTAAGTATACATGAAATATAAACTTGATTAGGAATTCATACCCGCATTGTATTTTGGGTTTTCTGTTGTTTTTTTTTGTTGTCCATGAATTTTTGGGAAGAGTAAGATTCTCACCAGTATGAGTCAATAGTTAGAATAACTGTAGTCAAGATATTTTGTAAAACCTACTTTAGTGCAAGCTGAAATCCAGGTAAATTTCAGGCTGAAAATAGTATACAGATAAAGGGTCTATGCTGTCACCAATGACGGATCAAGGCAAGCTAGAAAAGTTGTCGATCTATTCAGGGGCAGCTGTGTTTGATTTTAAAGTCAATAAAAGCTTCTTGTACCGCTTGCGGGCTCAATAGAAGCTACTTGTTCTGCCTTTTCTTTTTGAGAGGCATTAATAAGTTCATTGATGTAGTATATAACAATCTGACAAAAAAGCTTAACCCAAATTTGTCAGAGGTATAGCAATTTCTACCACAGTTCATTACGGTATTGGACCCATACCAGTAAGAAAGAACATTATGATGCATGTTTGCCTGGACCCATACCAGTAATTAGCTTGCATAAAATGATATCTTGCCTACAATTGTTCAAACATGACTTATATGGAAGGGAATCTAAACACCCCCAAAGATTTATACATAAAAACCTTAACCCCGATCAGAATCGAGCTATAACTTAATGATAGGGGAATTAAAGTAGTACCTTGTATATGTTACAAGAAAATGTTTCCTGAACCAAAGCCAGTGTTTATTTCGCTTAGTTCCCAATATCTACAACACTACCTTAATTTCCTGGATACTGAACAGTGCAAGGAAACTACCCATTCTGGTAAAAAAGTCTGAGCAATTAATTTTTGGAATATTTTTTGTCTTTCATACAGTTTATTTTGACATGTTTCCAAAATCTATTAAATCTAAGACTATCACTTTGATCAAATCTGCCAGAGGCTTTTATTGTGAGATGTTGACTTAGAATTTACTTGGAGTCAAGCTGTATCAAGTCAATGTTGAACTCTTTACAAAAAGATGGAAATTTAGATCTGTCCAAATTGTAAGGGTTTGTCACTTACAGATATTTACATAATGATAAATAAATACCAAAACCAGCATTTTTCATGACGGCTCTTAAAGTCCAATTGAGATGCATCTTACGTCTGTCTGTCTGTCTGTCTGTCTGTAACTCGATGATGCCCTTTATGCATTAAATTTTCTCAATTCAATTCTTTTATTGTCATTCAAACTTTATTCAGTTTAAACAACTCTACGTTTATTATCTTTTAACATAGATATGCGCGCTAAATGACCAAAGTTGTCGATGCGCCATAAAACAACATTCATTCATTCATTCATTCTGTGTCTGTCTGTCTGTCTGTGCACTCCATATCATTTATGGCTTTTTTTTTTTTTTTTAATAAGTTAATTCATACATGTTTATTCATCCATTCCTCATTTATCATGTTTGTCTTGTGTTGTTCGACATGTATGTTATTTTCACCTCACATTATTGTTTACTAAGTGCGCCCAATATGACCTAAGTTGTCGACGGGCCTTAAAATACTATTCATTTATTCATTCATTCATACATGTTTAACTTGATTTGACTTCATTCAAAACAGGGTATCACGAGCCAAAGTTTGTATTTAAAACCAACATGTACTACAATATCTCTTCAACCCCTTTTCCAACAACGAAAACATCTCTCATTAATGATTTGACATGACATGATATGCAGAGTGAAGGCAGAATTTTAGTAGAAATTAATTTTCTTGTTCCAGTGATGTTTGCTTCGTTGCAGCCGATGTTTTCTGCAGTCTGCCACCTTGTATTTTTTAGCACTTGTTTCGTTCTAAATGTGCTAGCTGCTTTCCTTAATAAAACGCATGACATATTGCAAATAAGAATAATTTGTAGACATTGTACTGTTTCTAAACCCACTAGATGCTTTCCCTCATAAGCAAATGAAAGATTGCAAATAAGAGAGCACTTTTAAACACATTATTCTTTCTAAACCTTCTAGGTGCTTTCCTTTATAAACAGTTGACAGTTTACAAATACCAGTGCATTTACTTTCCACCAATGCAATTGAGTTTATTTCCTGTATATCACTGTATGGATTGTCTAAACATTACAATGATAGGATGTTTTTTATCATCCTGAGGCCTCAGATTATCATGGTTTTTTTTTTATAGTTCTTTTAAATAGTTTCACTGACAGTGTTTTTTTTTTTACATAGTTTTACCACTTCAGAGCCCTAGCCAAGTACTGGTGAAAACCAGGAAAATATGAATAATTTTATGAGCTGTTGCCATGATATGACTAAAATAATGTTGAAAGCGACATGAGACACCATTCAATCAATCAATACATAGTTTTACTATACATTATGTGCATTAAAGTATTATTAGCATACAAATACATTATATACGCAGTTGGGGGCGAAGTATATTGGCACTATCTTCTCAATCTGTACGTCCATCCATCCATCCATCTGTCCCTTCGTCCCATCCATACACAAGTCCATTTCTTGTGAATGCAACTCCTCCCATTTTCTTGAAAGATTTGGATGAAATTTTCACAGAATATTTCACATTATGTGACCTATTGCATATTGTCAGGGTTTTTCGATGTGGTGGCATATATTGTGACAATGGCACTCTTGTTTTAGTACACATGATTCACATTAGCATTCTATACAATGACAATAATTTCATGATGACAAATAACTACATATACACTCTGTCCTAAAGCTGGCGACAATGAGTTGGATGGTATCCAATGACACCCCTGCAATATTTATGCAGATAATACTTTGTGACCATACATTGATCTTCAACAAGGAAAAGATATATTAATGTATGAGCATAAAGGGGGACCAGTATCCTTGGACATGCATTATCCTTTTAATCCATTACCAAACGACAATATTTTAGACTAGTCCAAATTGAAAGCATTTGCAGACGACAAAATAAAAGTGACTAAAAATTTGAAATTTGTTTTGTGAAGGGTAGAAAACATTGTGGGAAAGGGAGAAAATGCTGGTTACCAGCATTTTCTCCTTTTCCCACAATGGTTTTTAAAGGCTTCTTTCTCAGGGGCGTCAAAAGTAGGGATTGTGTGGTAATGGGTTAACAGACAACAAAATTGTAGCCTTTTCCAAATTCAAAGCATAGCAGACAACAATTTCAATGAGGTTCAGATAGTGCAGTTTTTCTCTGGTAAGTTAGAAAACAAAAGAGAACCACCATTTTCTATTTTTCTCACAATGTTTTTCGGAGGTTTCTCTCTCAGGCTCATTATATATCTGCAATGGGTTAACCCATTACCACACAATCCCTACTTTTGACGCCCTTGAGAAAGAAGCCTTTAGAAAACGTTGTGGGAAAAGGAGAAAATGCTGGTAACCAGCATTTTCTCCTTTTCCCACAATGTTTTCTACCCTTCACAAAACACATTTCAAATTTTCAGTCACTTTTATGTTGTCATCTGCAAATGCTTTCAATTTGGACCAGTCTAAAATATTGTCGTTTGGTAATGGGTTAAAGGGTTAAAGATTGCACAATGTTATTCACATACGAGCCATGCTGTGGCAAACAGAGGCCTAATGTATTTCTGTGAAGAATCATACCATGCAATACATCACATAATTAGGGATCCACAAAACTCTGTATGTATAACAACCGGCTGTATCATAAGGTACACTGGTCCCTTGACATACAGGAAATTGACCAATAGCAAAAAGTTTTGGCCCAGATCCACCTGCATGAACTGCCCAGGCTGACCTGGATTGATAGTTTTCACAGATGCATTAAGACCCTCTTCCCAAAGCATAGCTCATATTATTCGAATAAATTCACCTGAAACTGACCTTTATGCAAATAATTAATAAAAAAATGAATAATTATATATCTTTGGGCATAATCTGAAAGGAAATTCTGTTGAGTTTGACCCTTACTGTGCCATAGTCTAAATAAGAGGGGTTTGCTGATGACATAGATCAAGATCAGACCTCAGAAAGTGCATCATAAATCTGTGTCACCCGCCACATATCAACAAAATCATGTTTATTTTAGGTACTCTTAAGTATTCATTAAAGACGAGCTGAATCTATTAGCCGAATAAAGAGTTAAAAAACGTTTACATAGTTCCACATGCAGTTGACACTAGCTGAAGCTAAGTTTTGACAATGAAAGCGTGCAATATATGGTAATAGAGGTCATTCATTTCAAATCAATTTGTTCAAGTATTACATGTTATGATGTATGTAACATTAAAAGGGAGGTAACTCATTTCATTACATTACAACCTGCTTTTTAACTTCAAATGTTCTCCCGGCTAAACAGTTGTTACTCAAAATGTTTGTGTAAGGGCCCACAACTCTTATCAACAAATCGACAGTGCCAAGTTGGATGTTGTGCTGAAAGTGTAGTCATGGATATAAGGCTGCCGAAAGGGAATCTGCTTTTGAGTAGGTTTTATCAGTGTACAAGACATAACAGATCTATATGTTCTGGGCATATTATCGAATCAGATCACAAGAGATTTCTTTGCAGTATAATAGTACATTATACCTACCAAGATACTTAACCTTCTTTCAGACAATCTCTGTTTTTCACAACTTTGGAAAACAACCCTGTTGAAAACATTGTGGGAAAAGGAGAAAATGCTAGTGACCAGCATTTTTTTCCGCAATGTCTTCTGCCCTCACTGAACAAATTTCAATTGCTGAGTGTCCCAAGTTTTGTTGTCTTCTAGCACTTTCAATTTGGACCAGTCTAAAAATTTGTTATTTGTTAAAGAGTTGATATTCAGTCTAACCGTCCTTGTTATGTTTATTTAAGAAATAATCTACTTCCTATCATGGTTTATCGTTCAATAAACCACAGTTGTGAGTTATGAGGCACAATAAATAATCCATGAGGGTGATTGCCCGAGTGGTTTATTCATTGCGCTTCATAAGTCACAATGTGGTTTATTGAACGATAAACAACGATAGAAAGAAGATTATTTTGATTCTAACATGGCCAATTCTTAATGAAAGGAAAACAAGTTCAGGAAAACAAGTTCAAACTTAGACTCTTAGATTAAAGGTGGCCCTTCAGATTCTGAGACGAAAATTTTACAAAAGTGCAAAAGAAATTATCCTTGTACTCCCAAAGCCTTTTAATTTTTATTGATAAAACCCCAGTTGTCGAAAACCATCCAACAACACGAGACACATTTTATTTTTAGATGACCAATTCGCTCATTTACTTACAGGAATACACAGAAGAAGCTTCAAACATAGCGTCCGAAGCAGACATTATGGAAAATAATGATTACATGTTTGTTATGATAGGGAATTCAAGCGCTATGAGGTCACGTGCCAGTCACTTGACATTCCCACAATGCTTTATTGCTTTTGGCGCGAAATCTAAAACTAGCTTAAGAGGCTACGTAGCCTTTTAAGGGAATACCATCCAAAAAAAATTTTTTTTTTAATTTTATGATTCTTAATTATTGCTGATTTGTATTATTTTTTCATATGAATTTCAGTGATATATATATTTTTTAATTTGGTGAGATGTAAAAATTCTAAATACCCACCTTTAAAAATGCGGATGAAGATTATCTAACATTGAATGACGTCACTCTGCATGGATTGTCTCAGATTTTACCACGCTTTCCTTGAACTGTGTTTATAGAGCCAAATTCGCGTGTCATGTTACAATACCCTTTATCCTGCTGAATAAGTTAACTCATTACCAAATAAAAAAATCTTAGGTTGGTCCAAATTGAAAGCATTTGCAAACAGCAATATAAAAGTGACTGGATTGTGTAGTAATTGGTTAAAAAACTTTCAAGCCAATTTAACCCATTACCACACAATCCCTACTTTTGACGACCCTGAGAAAGAAGCCTTTACAAAACATTGTGGGAAAAAAGAGAAAATGCTGGTGACCAATTTTCTCCTTTTCTCACAATGTTTTCTACCCTACCAAAGAAAATTTGCACCATTTGAGCCACATTGAAATTGTCGTCTGCAAAATGATTTCAATTTGGACAGGGCTAAAATTATGTCGCCTGGTAAAGGATTAAAACATCCAAATGTTTCTATAACAGAGAATTTCTGTATTGGACAAAGATCTGTACAGTCTGATCTTGACGTACACTGTCCATGAAAATGGTCCTTGAATCTTGCTTAGTAGCAGCTTCATGGTTAGATAGAGGATCTTAAAATCATAAGAAAGGGGGTTTTTGAAAACATTTTAACCCTTTACTCCATAAGGCACTTCTATGGTATCTCTAATTGACCCTAAATAACAGCAAGGATGAAGCTGTTTCTTATGTGTATATGACACCTTTTGATAGCATAGAAAACATTGTGACAAACGGTGAAATTGCTCGTCACGAGCAATTTCACCTTTTGCCACAATGTTTTCCAAAGGCTCCTATAAGCATTGCGTAGCAATGAGTATCTATGGAGTAAAGGGTTAAGAAAAGGAGAAAAACCTGGTATCTAGCATTTTGTTATCTGAGAAAGGGTTATGGACTCTGTTTATATGCTGTTTGACTAAATCAGGCACTGAAAACTGTAATATGTGAATAGTTACTGAAGTTTAAACCCTCTACCACACAATGCTGATTTCTAACTACCCTTGGAAAGAGGCCTTTTGAAAACATTGAGGTAAAAGGAAGAATTGCTTGTAACCAGCATTTACTCCTTTTTCCACATTGTTTCCTACCCGACTAAAGAAATCCTACCGTTTGAGCCACTTTGAAATAGTCATCTGCAAATTAATGCATTCAGTTTGGTCCAGGCTAAAGTTTTGTCGTGAGATAAAGGTATAATTACAAGCTCAAGCATGAATAAAACTCAGTTTGAGCACAAACTTAATAGAAGTGTTTAACCCATTACCACACAGTCCCTACTTTTGACGCCACAGTGTTTTCTACCCTTCCCAGAACAAATTTCAATTTTTCAGTCAACCTTATTTTGTCGTCTGCAAATGCTTTCAATTTGAACCAGTCTAAAATTCTGTCTTGTGGTAAAGAGTTAAAGTCGTGGCCAATCGAAACAGCCCAAACTCTTTACGAAAAGAATAAATTTAAGGCATGCCCAAATAGACAGCATTTGCAGAAGACAAGTTCAGTACGGCTCAATTAACTCTTCTTTCCCAAACCACAAAAATTTAGACTGGTCCAAATTGAAAAGATTTGCAGATGACAAATAAAATGTAACGGGTTTGATGGTAGAAAAGCATGTTGGAAAAGGAGAAAATGCTTGTTCCCAGGATTTTCTCCTTTTCCCACAATGTTTTCAAAAGCCTTCTTTTACACAGTGGTTAAAACTCAGGATTGTGTGGTAATGTGTTAATGGAATTAAGTTTTTAAAGGCTAAAAATATTGTGGAAAAGACAGAACATACTGTCTTTGTGTCTGTCAGGGTTCCGCTAGGCGTCAAAGTAGAATATTGTCCATATATTGCCATTGACTAAGAAAATGTTACGGTATATTCTAGAGTGCAGTGAAGGTAAGAAATTGAAAAGGAATTATCCACAATCAGGCCCGTCGGAAGGAAATTTCATTTGGTCTGGCCAGTATTGCGAGCGACGAAGTCAAGAAGCCATGCTTGGGGAGGGGTGGGGCATGCTCCCCCGGAAAAATTTTGAAAATAAGACACTCTCTGGTGCATTCTGGCGCATTTTTTGAGGTTTATATTACGCATTTTTTTCGAAAATTGGTCTGGCTATTTTTCCATTTTCGGCCGAAAATTTGGTCCGGCCATGGCCAGACCAGCAGGCCCGCTTCCGACGGCCTTGACAATTTTGTGTCACGAACACCTCCTACAGTTTTCCTTCAATTGTATTGAAACTTTTCACATATATTGAAGATTTGCATAATATATACAAGACACATCAATTTTCACATCACACCAAATCAATCGACTTGGTTGAGGAATTATCTCCCCTTGAACTCATGGGCGGATCCAGAGGGGGTACCGGGGTTCCGGACCCCCCCTGGAATTTTGGCAAAAATGCGGTTGCCGGATTCGTGAAATGGTACTGGTTTGATATTGCACAGTATTTATGTAAAATACAGTCATAACTTTTATAGGTGGGTACTTACAATTTTCACATCACACCAAATCAAAAAATATATATATATCACTGAAATTTGTATGTAAAAACAATACAAATCATCAATAATTAAGAATCATAAAATTACCAAAAAAATTTTTTTTGATGGTATTCCCTTAAAAGGCTACGTAGCCTCTTTAGCTATTTTTTAGATTTCGCGCCAAAAATAAAAAAAAAAATGCATTGTGGGAATGTTAAGTGATTGGCACATGACTAATGACGCTTAAATTCCATTTCATAACAAACATTTAATTATTTTTCATAATATCTTCTTCGGACGCTATGTTTGAAGTTTCGTCTGTGTGTTTCCAGTATGTAATTGAGCAAGTTGTTCATGTAAAAATAGAACGTGTTTCCCGTCGATGTCGACCTTGGCCGTAGTAAATCTCTAATTTCTCGTGTTGTCGGATGGTTTTCGACTACTGACGATTATAATGCTTTGGGAGTATAAGGATGATATTTTTGTATTTTTGTAAAATTTTCGTCTCAAATTCTGAAGGGTCACCTTTAAAAAAAAAAGGTTCTAAATGTGGAGACTTCCTCGTGGTTAGAACTGGAAACGTTGACTTTTCTTGTAAATGGCTTACATCCACTGAAATCCGGAAACTAGTTGGTAGCTAACATGCAGGGTTGAATAGTAATTGTTACAAAATTCTCTTCACCGTTACAGAAAAATCAGGCCTGTGGAGCGATACAGGCACTCAAGCGCCTCTAGTTACATGGGCAACTCGCTCATTTACATACCGGAAATATACAGACGAAGCTTCAAACATAGCATCTGTAGTTCTAGACATTATGGAAAATAATAACATGTTTGTTATGTTATGGAGTTTAATAGTCATGAGTCATGTGCAAGTCCCTTAACAGTTCCACAATGCTTTTTTGATTTTGGTGGGGTGTCTAAAATAGCTTAAGAGGCTACATAGCCTTTTAAGGGAATACCACCCAAAAAAAAATTTTTTTGTAATTTTTTGAGTCTCAATTACTGATGATTTGTATCGTTTTTTCATATAAATTTCAGTGACATATACAATTTCCAATTTGGTGTCATGTGAAAATTCTAAATACTCATCTTTAAAGGTGGATATTCCCTTAATAGGCTACCTAGTCTCTTAAGCTATTTTTAGATTTTGCACCAAAAATAAAACAAGAATTGTGGGAATGTTAAGTGACTGGCACATGACTAATGACTCTTAAATTCCATAACATAACAAAACATGTAATTATTTTCAATAATGTCTTTTTGGGACGCTATGTTTGAAGCTTCGTATGTGTATTTCCGGTATATAAATGAGCGAGTTGCTTATGTAAAAATAGATCACGTTTCCTGTTGGTGTCGACATGGGCTGTAGTAAATCTCCAATTTCTTATGTTGTCCGATGGTTTCCGACTACTAAAGTTTTAAATTTGAACGAATTTTAATTTTGAAAGAAAATTATAAGGCTTTGGGAGTTTAAGGATGATTTTTTTTTTTGGTACTTTTGTAAAATTTTCATCCCAGAATCTGAAGTGCCACCTTTAAAATCCATTCTGTTTAATAAAATCCATTCTGTTTAATAACAAACTGAGTCTGGAGGTAGAATGGTCCTTGCAAATCTTTTTCCAAACAGAATAAATTTTAGACCAATATCAGCCTGGATGAAGTGTGTAGGCTGACATCAGTCAGATGCATAAAGTCTCCTTTTCACAGAGTATGGCTCAAATGTTTATGATGTTTTAACTCTTTACCACACGATAAAATTTTAGACTGGTTCAAATTGAAAGCATTTGCAGACAACAAAATAAAGGTGACTTAAAAATTGAAATCTGGTCTGGGAAGGGTAGAAAACACTGTGGGAAAAGGAGAAAATGCTGGTCACTTACCAGCATTTTCTCCTTTTCCCACAGTGTTTTCAAAAAGCTTCTTTCTCAGGGGTGTCAAAAGTAGGGATTGTGTGGTAATGGTTTAAGACCTAAAAAAAATCCGAGAGTGCAAAGGTAAAAATTTGACAGAAGGGAAACTATTGTATGCGACAAACAACGACATGGAAGGCAGTGTGCTTATATGTGCAATCTTTCCATTTCATTCAGGAGGGGGGCAAGTTACACAGGCTGAATCATGGTACCAGACGGTGAAAAATTCACCAACAAAGACAGGAAAGCTTGTAAGTAGGGAGCCTTTATGTCAAAAATGTTACTTCAGGTCATAAACATTTCTCAATGTCAAAAATATGTATATGTAAGGAGGAAGAGGAAATACAGAAAAACAGAGAGGTACAAAGATTAAAGATATGTACTATCATTGTTTCATTTACCAAACGACAAAAAATGATGGACTTGTCCAAATTGAATTCATTTGCAGAGGAAAACAAAATCAGGACTCAAAAACTGAAATTTGTTTCCAGCAGGGTAGAAAACTTTGTGGAAAAAGGAGAAAATGCTGGTTATCAGCATTTTCTCCTTTTCCCACAATGTTTTCTAAAGGCTTCTATCTCGGGCTCTTTCTAATTTATTTTAGGACATGTAGTTTGACTCCTTACCAAATGACAAAATTTTTGAATTTGCCTGAAATTTTGAAAGCTTTTGTAGATGACAACATGGTATAAAACAGTGTGTGAAAAGGAGAAAACTGCTAATTACAAGCATTCTTTCCTCTTCCCAGAATATTTTAACCCTTCACCTGTTATATAAGTAAAATTTTTCAAACAGACAATAAAAACCCAGATGTTGCTATTTCAAACTTGTCCTTTGGAAAAAGAAATCTCTTTATCGGACAATGTAGACTAAAATCAGAGTATATGTTATTTGCAGGTTGATCTTAATCTACACTGTCCGCAAAAGGTCAAGTAGTTATGCTAAACAGCCTAGTGTGTAAAAATTTTTTTTTTCTTTTTGAGTTGTTGAAACTAGAGGTTGTTTGATAAAGAGTAAGACTTATATAATAATAATTCCAATACCCCACTACAAATAAACAAAGATTTTACAATTTGAAAAGAAGGGTCAACTTTATTACAAACTTTTTCACTGGTCCAAATCCAAAGCATGCGAGGACAACAAACTGAAATGACTAAACTGGTAAAAACTGTCATTGGAAAGGGTGGAAAACATTCTGTGAAAAGGAGAAAATACTGGCAACCAGCATTTTCTCCTTTTAACACAATGTTTTCAAAAGCTGTCTTTCTCATGGTCTTTAACTCATTACCAAATGACAAAATTTTTGGTTTGTCCAAATCGAAAGCATTTGCAGACCACAAAATAAAAAGTGACCACAAATTTTAAATCTGTTTTGTGAAGGGTATAAAACATTGTGGGAAAAGGAGAAGATGCTAGTTACCAGCATTTTCTCCTTTTCCCACAATAATTTCTAGAGGCTTCTTTCTTAGGGGCATCAAAAGTATGGATTATGTGGTAATGGATAAAACATGTGATTGTTGTGCAATGAGATAACCTTCCTTGATTTCTTAACAGGCTATACAAAATGAAGAGAAGAGACCAAGAGATGTAAAAGAATCTGCAAATAAGTGGGAAGATCAAAGAAAAAGGTAGGGAAAAGAATTATCAATCTTAACTCTTTATCAAATGATAAAAGTTGACACATATCCCAAATGAAGGCGTATACAGACAACAAACTCATTTTAGCATAAAAGATTATTTCTGTCTGTAAAATGGTAGAAAACATTCTGGGAAAAGATGAAAATGCTCATTTCCACACAATCCCTACTTTTAACGACACTGAGAATGAAGCCTTTTGAAAACATTGTGGGAAAAGGAGAAAATGCTAGTTACCAGTATTTTCTGCTTTTCCCACAATGTTTTCTACCCTTCACAAAACAAATTTCAAATTTTCAGTCACTTTTATTTTGCTATTTGGTACTGAGTTAAGCCCCCTTTTCCCGCACTGTTTTCAAGTCTTTTAAGTAAGGGTTGTTGAAACCTGGGATTGTGTGATGAAGCGTCAACACTTTCAACATTTTCAATGAGGTTGAAAAGGTGCAACTTTTCTTGATAGGGTAGAAAACATTGTGGAAAAAGTTGAAAATGCTAGATACCAGCATTTTCTCCTTTTCCTACAATATTTTTTAAAAGGCCTCTTTCTCAGGGTTGTTAAAGGTCTGGATTGTAAGGTACAGGGTTAACACAGATTCTTCAATATGAGGAAATATTATGGCAGTTGGATAAAAACTGATAAAGAGTAAACACTGCAAAAGGTTCATGGTCACATCTACTGCGTCATGTAAAAAAACAAAAAAGTCTGAAACAATTTTTGGTTAGCTTGTCAGGCTTGACAACCAATGTAGCGCGTTACTAAGAGGGCCAAACTCACCTTTACAGAAAGGTCAATTAACCCATTAACCCATTACCACACAATCCCTACTTTTGAGAAAGAGGCCTTTAGAAAACATTGTGGGAAAAGGAGAAAATGCTGGTAACCAGCATTTTCTCCTTTTCCCACAATGTTTTCTACTCTTCACAAAACAAATTTCAAATTTTCAGTCCCTTGTATTTTGTCGTCTGCAAATGCTTTCAATTTGGACCAGTCTAAGATATTGTCGTTTGGTAATGGGTTAACCCAGATTCTTCAGTATGAGGAAATATCATGGCAGGTGGATAAAAACTGATAAAAAGTTAACCCTGTAGAAGGGTTATTGCCATATCTACTGAAAATCCAACTTGTTGTAAAATGTCAATCAACACAGACTCTTCAATATGTGGAAAAATCATTGAAAGTGCATTCAGTCTTTTCTGTTCCTCACCAGTTAGTCCATTTGTATTACTAGCACCACCTGTTGCATATTCATCACTGCTTATTGCATATTCATTACCAGGCCCTCTTACAGAACTTGCTGAGGGTGTGTCCAACATGGATGGAGTTTCTAAGGCTGTATCTCCAATCACTGATGAGTTTGAATTTGATTGGTCTGTTCTTTGATTTCGCTGACTGGCTTTGCCATCTTCTGTGTTTGGAGGACCTTGATACAATTCAAAGCATGTAAACTGATCAATTAAACTGTTCATTATATGTGACCCGTCACACGAAAAGGGACTGTCTGAAAATTCCAAACATTAACCCTGTCCCAAACGACAAACTTTTGGACTAGACCAAATTGAACGCATTTGCAGATGACAATTCAACTCTTGCTGAAAAGATGATTTCTGTCTGTGATAGGGTAGAAAACATTGTGGGAAAAGGAGAAAATGCTGTTTACCAGCATTTTCTCCTTTTCCCACAATGTTTTCAAAAGGCTACTATTCCAGACCCATAAAAACCAGGGATTGTTTGGGAAAGGGTTAATTAGATGAAAAGAGATCAGCCATAGTGCAGGTCAATTTAAGTTTGTAGTGCAAAAATGATTGTATAACATGGTAGAATGACCACTATTCATACAGAAATATCTAAAAAGCCAAAAGTGTTGACCCTTGTCAGCCTGCACTATTCCCGCATGTTGACCAGGGTTGACACTTTTCACAGTTCCCAGATGTTCCCTGTTTGTGTGACTGGTCACATTATAGATGTATACTTGTCCAAATCGAAAGCACTTGCAGACAACAAAGTAAACTTGGCAAAAATAATGGGTTTTGTCTGTGAAAGGTTACAAAATGTTTTGGGAAAAATGCTGGTTACCTGCATTTTAATCTTTTCCCACAATGCTTTCAAAATTTGTCATTATCAGGGTTGATAGGACTTGGGATTGTGTGGAAAAAAAGACAAAGCATAACTTGTTATGTCCTGAAACATGCTTGCAAATCCTGGTCGGTAATCAGCATTCAGAAATGCCCAGGACCTGTACTCACCAACCATTCTTAAGAACATTCTTTGTCTTGTTCTCCAGATCTTTCTACATTTGTATGCAACACAACTTCTGATTGGCTAAACCATTCGGTTTAGCCGATCAGAAGTTGTGTTATTTACAAATGTAGAAAACCTTGGAGAATAAGACTAAGAATATTCCCAAGAATGGTTGGTGAATACCAGCCCAGGACTGAAGACAAGAGCTCGAATTCTTGACTTGCAAACTGAAAGTGCAAGTGATTGCAGAGGTCAGTTTTGAAATTGGTACAAAGAGGTGAAGTTCTCTGGGCAGAAAATACTGGTTAGGTTATAAGCATTGCTTCCTTTACACACAATGTTTTCGAAAGGACTTTATCTTGGGATTGACAAAACTCGGGACTGTGAGGTAAAGGGATAAAGCAAAGAAGAAACAAGTTATTTACCTGCAACTGATGCTTTGCTTTTATTTTCCAGCCGCCTCAGAAATGCTTCATTAGTCCTATCCAACAAAAAAAAGACATTTTTTTTTTTCGAAAAATGCTTGATTTTTTTCCCCCATTATGGTAGAGACAATTTTCAGATCTATCACAAACTATCAACAACATGTATAAATAAGACATGACTTGCTTGTTATAATGCATCAAGGAATTACACTAACCCTATACCAAACGATCCCTAGTTTTTAAGACCCTGAGACGGGCCTTTTGAAAATATTATGGGAAAAGGAGAAAATGCTGGTATCCAGCATTTTCTCCTTCTCACACAATGTTTTCTACCCTGTTGGATACAAATTTCAATTTTTGAGTTACATTTATTTTGTTGTCTGCAAATGCTTTCAATTTCGACCACTGGTCACCAGCCTTACATTTTGTCATTTGGTAAAGCATTTAAACCCCTTTTCTACAGCACTGTGCATGTATTACATAAAAAGCAACAACAGCTTTTCATAACCATACCAACTTTAAGCTGCAGAAGCCCTTAGAAGTATGCAAGGTATGTTTCATTTTTACCACATAAAAATGTAGACAAGCCCTAAATGAGAGCATTTGCAGACAACATTTTGGCTCAAATGATGAAATTTGTTTTTGATAGGCTAGAAAACATTGTTAGAAAATGCTTGTTACCTGCATGTTCTCCTTTTCCACTATTGTTGTCAAAAGCATTCTTCAGTGTCTATAACTCATTACCAAATGACAAAATCTTTTGCTTGTCCAAATCAAAAGCATTTGCAGACAACAAAATAAGAGTGACTAAAAATTTGAAATTTGTTTTGTGAAGGATAGAAAACATTGTGGGAAAAGAAGAAAATGCTCCGTATCAAGATTTTCTCCTTTTCCCATCATGTTTTCTAAAGGCTTCTTTCTCTGGGTCATCAAAAGTAAGTGTTGTGTGGTAATGGGTTAAAACTTGGGATTATGGGAGTTTATGGTTAATTCAAAGCAACAGTGCCACATGTACTTGAATGGAAAAGGACCGTATCCTAAGAATTTTTCCATATTTATCTGCACCTTTGTCATGGATCTCCATTTTGATAGTTTGACATTTTGATAGTTACTTCAGTTTTAAGTGAAAATCTTCAGACTTAGATGTCAGAATATCTCAAAGTTTTAGTATGACTCGGCCAAAGGCTACTAAAACTGCACTGGTCTATTACAGAGAAATGTAATTCTCACTGCTCCAACACAGAACACTGTGTCATGATATGGCACATTGTCACATCATCTTTGTATCATGTGTTATAATATGTGAAAAAAAAAAACATTATAAAGAGGTTGTACACCAAGATGCTATTTTAAATTACACTATTGGATGATGAACAGATGAAAATTTTGGTGTTCCATGATAAAGCAATGAGGCATCGAAGACCTGTGTCATATATAGAGAACAGAACTATTACAGCATCTCCTAACAAGACCAGAAGCAGAACCCTAGATAAGGGCAAGTGATTATGATTTGAAAATGGAAAATATTAATTATTCTTCACTAAATCTTATGTTGTGGGTACTCATTAGAACTGTCTCATCGAGTTGACTCTAATGAGTACCCTAAACATAGGGTTTCAAAGTGAGATAATAACTTTTGAATACCATCACTCCCTCTTATCCAGAGCTCTGAGATGATGAATGAATTTTGACTTGAATTATGGATAGTGTCTGACAAAAGGAAAACATTGTTGAAAAAGCTTGTATGCAGCAGTCTTTCCCTTTTCCCACATTTTTTTTTCAAAGGTCATCTTCCTAAGGGTCATACAATCAGTGCTGCTTGGTAAAAGTGTTGACGCTTCATCCCACAATCCCATGTTTCAACAACCCTTACTTAAAGACGTTTATGACAAATTCTTCCAACGGACAGATTTTTTTTAAACTTTGCACATACAAAGCTCATCATGTCTCTTGTAGATTACAATGAAAAAAAATGGGGGTCCCCGTGCTCGTTTCCGAGAAATTCGCTTTTGAAAAAGGTATATACAGTTACAAAATTCAGCATATACTGGATTTAACACACTTTCCTTGAATAGTTAATTAAACAGGAAAATTGCCAGAAGAATATACAAATATACATCACTTTAAAGAAAAATAATTCAGTTTTGCACAAAAAACATATAAAAGCCTGGTTCTGAGCATGGCAAATGTACCAATATGCACTTTATATATAGACCATTGAGTTAAAAAAGGAGATAATTTGACCGGGTTAAGGGTAAATTTTCAATAAAAACATACTTTCTAACGGACAGATTTTTTTTTTAATTTCCACAATCATAGTACTTATAAATCTTGACAATAAGAAAAAATAAAAATGGCACCTACCCGTGCTTCTTTCCCCAGGAAAAAGGGATGAAGGTCACATTTTAAGTTAATTCTTTCCAAGGAAAGGGATAAAAGCTCGGCTGACATGATGGAAAAAGGACAAATTATTAAGTGGAAAAAAATTTCCCTTTTCCCACAGTATTTTTCAAAGAGGAAATAGCTATACTTCAAGAAATAGGTATACTTCAACAGCTTCAATTTTCTGTCTGTTTCATTGTTTGCTGTGTAACTGGACTTTTTTCCAGCTAATTCTTTACCAGTCATATCATCCTTACACTGGCAGGCCAGTTTTGATGCTATCACCTTCTCCGGAAAGGATAGCATGACAACTGGCCTGCCAGTTTCAGGAAAACGTCAGAAGCTGTATCATTTTCATCGTTGGATGGTTGACATTGCGTAAAAAATTCCCTTTTCCACGACAAATAAGCATTCGTTTTGGTGAAAACTTCCCCTTTTTATTTCAACCATAGAATACCATGGCTAGTACAACCGTGCTATTTCCATCCGTAGAATGTTCTTCTTGTAAAAGTGTACCGTCGGTCCGTTGTTACTATTGCCATTTGTGCGAAAAATACACAATAGCGCTGACAGTTTTACTATCTGTGAGAAATACACATGCGCACTATGGATGCGCGTAAACATTTATACCAAACGTCGTTAACAGACTTGAAAACAGTGCGGGAAAAGGGGGCTTAACTCAGTACCAAATAGCAAAATAAAAGTGACTGAAAATTTGAAATTTGTTTTGTGAAGGGTAGAAAACATTGTGGGAAAAGCCGAAAATGCTGGTAACTAGCATTTTCTCCTTTTCCCACAATGTTTTCAAAAGGCTTCTTTCTCAGTGTTGTTAAAAGTAGTGATTGTGTGGAAATGAGCATTTTCATCTTTTCCCAGAATGTTTTCTACCATTTTACAGACAGAAATAATCTTTTATGCTAAAATGAGTTTGTTGTC
Organism: Tridacna crocea; assembly: GCA_943736015.1. Classification (NCBI taxonomy): domain Eukaryota; kingdom Metazoa; phylum Mollusca; class Bivalvia; order Cardiida; family Cardiidae; genus Tridacna; species Tridacna crocea. The sequence goes on along the minus strand of OX031069.1, from coordinate 15,461,557 downwards.
TGTATATGCCTTCATTTGGAATATGTGTCAACTTTTGTCATTTGATAAAGAGTTAAGATTGATAATTCTTTTCCCTACCTTTTTCTTTGATCTTCCCACTTATTTGCAGATTCTTTTACATCTCTTGGTCTCTTCCCTTCATTTTGTATAGCCTGTTAATAAATCAAGGAAGGTTATCTCATTGCACAACAATCACATGTTTAACTCTTTACCACACAAGAAAATTTTAGACCAATCCAAATTGAAAGCATTTGCAGACGACAAAATAAATGTGACTGAAAAACTGAAATTCAGTTAGGATAGGGTAGAAAACATTGTGGGAAAAGGAGAAAGTGCTGGTAACCAGCATTTTCTCCTTTTCCCACAATGTTTTCTAAACGCTTCTTTCTCAGGGTCATTAAAAGTAGGGATTGTGTGGTAAAGGATTAATCCATTACCACACAATCCCTACTTTTGATGCCCCTGAGAAAGAAGCCTCTAGAAAACATTGTGGGAAAAGGAGAAAATGCTGGTAACCAATGTTTTATACCCTTCACAAAACAGATTAAAAATTTTATAAAACTTTTATTTTGTTGTCTGCAAATGCTTTCGATTTGGACAAACCTAAAATTTTGTCGTTTGGTAATGAGTTAAAGACCATGAGAAAGACAGCTTTTGAAAACATTGAGTGAAAAGGAGAAAATGCTGGTTGCCAGCATTTTCTCCTTTTCACAGAATGTTTTCTACCCTTTCCAATGACAGTTTTTACCAGTTTAGTCATTTCATTTTTTTGTCCTCGCATGCTTTGGATTTGGACCAGTGAAAAACTTTGGTATAAAGTTGACCCTTCTTTTCAAATTGTAAAATCTTTGTTTGTTTATTTGTAGTGGGGTATTGGAATTATTATTATATAAGTCTTACTCTTTATCAAACAACCTTTAGTTTCAACAACACAAAAAGAAAAAAAAAACTTTTACACACTAGGCTGCTGAGCATGACTCCATGACCTTTTGTGGACAGTGTAGATTAAGATCAGCCTGCAAATAACATATACTCTGACTTTAGTCTACACTGTCCAATAAAGAGCTATTTTTTTTCCAAAAGACAAGTTTGAAACAGCAACATGTGGGTTTTTATTGTCGGTTTGAAAAATTTTACTTACATAGCAGGTGAAGGGTTAAAATGTTCTGGGAAGAGGAAAGAATGCTTGTAATTAGCAGTTTTCTCCTTTTCACACACTGTTTTATACCATGTTGTCGTCTACAAAAGCTTTCAAAATTTCAGGCAAATTCAAAAATTTTATCATTTGGTAAGGAGTCAAACTACATGTCCTAAAATAAATTAGAAAGAGCCTGAGATAGAAGCCTTTAGAAAACATTGTGGGAAAAGGAGAAAATGCTGGTAACCAGCATTTTCTCCTTTTTCCACAAAAGTTTTTTTCTACCCTGCTGGAAACAAATTTCAGTTTTTGAGTCTTGATTTTGTTTTCCTCTGCAAATGAATTCAATTTGGACAAGTCCATAATTTTGTCGTTTGGTAAATGAAACAATGATAGTACATACCTTTAATTTTTGTACCTCTCTGTTTTTCTGTATTTCCTCGTTCTCCTTCTGTTTCACAAAAGATTTTCTATCTTGCCATTCAAACTATGAAAAAAATATTAGAAAAACATATCATCAGTCACATGTTTCTGACAAAGAGGAACAGTGGAATGTATTTGTCATGTTTTTTTTTTGTTGCCATGGTGACCAGCATTAAGGCTGGAATTAAATTCTTTGAACAATTTTGGTAGAGCTTCACCCAAGGAACATTCCTGCCAAGTTTCATTAGGATTGGCCCAGTGGTTTAGGAGGAGAAGATGTTTAAAGAAATTGTTGACGGATGCCAGACGCCGGACATAGGGCGATCACAATAGCTCACCTTTAGAGCTTTGTGCTAAGGTGAGCTAAAAAGGTAACATATTTTTATTGGCAGACTATCATAAGGAACACACGTACGAAGTTTCAATCTTCTTTCAGTACAGAGGAATTTCAAAGTTTTCCTTCTTTGTTCCCAAACTTGCAACCACCAGGGCGGGGCCAGTTTGGACCCCAGAGGTATCGTATCATATTTGGTAGAGGTCCACTAGAAGATGCTACATGTGAAATATCAAAGCTCTATGACCTCCAGTTTCAGAGTAATTTTTTGTTTTTAAGTTTTCCTTCCATGTTCCTATGTTTTGAAATTGTGACCCCTGGGGCGGGGCCAGCTTTTACCCAGGGACATTATTTGAACAAACATGGAAGAGGTAAATTAACAGATGCTACATACCAAATATCAAAGCTCTACTCCTTCTTGTTTCAGAGAAGAAGATTTTTAATGTTTTCCTTCTTTGTTCCTATGATTCAAACTTGTGACCCCCCCAGGACTGGGCCAGTTTGTACCCCAGGGTCATCATATCAACAATCTTGGTAGAGGTCTACTAGGAGATGCTACATACCAAATATCAAAGCTCTAGTCCTTCTAGTATCAGAGAAGATTTTTAAAGTTTTCCCTCTTTGTTCCTATGTTTCAAACTTTTGACCCCAGGGGTTGGGCCAGTTTTGATCCCAAGGACATAATTTGAACAAACTTGGTAGAGATCTACTTAGAGATGCTACATACCACATATCAAAGCTCTGCACTTTCTAGTTTCAGAGAAGAAGAATTTTAAAGTTTTCCTTCTTTGTTCCTACATGTATGTTTCAAACTTGTGACCCCCAGGTCGGGCCAGCTAGTTTTGACCCCAGAGGCATCATATGAACAATCTTGGTAGAGGTCCACTAGGATATGCTACATACCTAATATCAATGCTCTGTACCTTCTGATTTCAGAGAAGATGATTTTTACAGTTTTCCTTCTTTGTTGCTGTTTCAAATTTGTGACCCCTGGGGCGGGGCCGGTTTTGACCCCAGGGGCATCATATGAGCAATCTTAGTAGAGGTCCACTAGGAAATGCTACATACCAAATATCAAAACTCTGCACCTTCTAGTTTTAGAGAAGAATTTTAAAGTTTTCCTTTTTTGTTGTAGTGTTTCAAACTTGTGACCCCAGAGTCGTGTTTCTTGACAGATAAAAATTTCACGTACAATTTTTGAAAAAGTTCACCCAAGGAACATCTCTGTGGAATTATTTCAAAATCTGACCAGTGGTTTCAGAGAAGAATTTTTAGGAATTCCTTCATTTCTATATGGTGCAAGTAGCCCCCATTCACCAGAACCACACTTTTTGACAGATCAACATTTCACAAACAATTTTTGAAAAGGGTCACCCAAGGAACATATCTGTGAAATTATTTCAAAATCAGACCTGCGGTTTCTGAGGAGAAGATTTTTAAAGAATTCGCTAAAATATTCCATTTGGTTGGTTGCCATGGCAACCAGAGTTTTTGATGGAATCAAATTCTGTGAACACTTTTTAACTCTTTACCACACAAGAAAATTTTAGACCGGTCCAAATTGAAAGCATTTGCAGACGACAGAATAGAGGTGGCTGAAAAATTGAAATTTGTTCTGGGAAGGGTAGAAAACACTGTGGGAAAAGGAGAAAATGCTGGTTACCAGCATTTTCACCTTTTCCCACAGTGTTTTCAAAGGCTTCTTTCTCAGGGGCGTCAAAAGTAGGGATTGTGTGGTAATGGGTTAAAGAGGACCTCCCAAGGAACAATCCAGCCAAGTTTGGTCCAAATTGGCCCAGCTTGTTTAGGAGGAGGTGATGTTTAAAGAACTGTTGACGACGCACAGACGCATTATGGACGACGGACACCAGGTGATCCTAAAAGCTCCCCTTGAGCATGTTGTGCTCAGTTGAGCTAAAAAGGCTGCCTGCAAACATGAAATTAAATACAACAAACATATATAGAAAACAAGACCTGAACTAGGTATAGTAGGTTTATCCACAATTCTAATTTGTCTCTCTGGAATTACGGGTTCTCCCATTTCATTGCCAATATCTTCTGGTAAGTCTGATATGCCCTCCTGCTCTTCTTGTGGACTTCGAGGGAAATATAGTGGTAACATTTTTTTATATCATGCCTGGAAAAGCAAAATGTTGAACATGTGGAATGAAGAAATATATTTTAAATTCAAAAGCTACTCCATGAGTAATGGATTCATAAAGTCAATGTTTATAATAAACCTATTACTTCATAAGCAAAACAACTTCACATCTTTATTTGGTTTATGACAAACCTACAACTTCATAAATAAAACAAGTTCAAGTGTTTATAAAAATTTTCACATAAGAAGCTCACTGAAATTTACTTCATCTTTAACCCAACAACATGATCATTTCATGATTCTGAATTAACCCATTTCCACACAATCCCTACTTTTGACGACCCTGAGAAAGAAACCTTTAGAAAATAATGTGGGAATAGGAGAAAATGCTGGTAGCATAGTAACCAGCATTTTCGCCTTTGCCCAAAATGTTTTGTACCCTTTACAAATCAAAATTTTAGTCACTTTTATTTTGTCGTCTGCAAATGCTTTGGATTTGGACAAACCCAAAAGTTTGTTGTTTGGTAACGAGTTAAAAGGTTTTTGCAATCACTGTAGGAAAAGAATAAAATGCTACTTTCCTACTATTCCAGCTTCATTGCATGCTTGGCTGAAATAATGGAAATTGTCCTTTACATGTAAAAACCATTTTGTCCTTCACCCATCATGTTCTCAAGTTTTTTTCTTCAGGGTTGTGAAAACATTGAATTGTTCATCAGTCCTTTACCAAACAATTCCCTTTTACCACACAGATGAAGAAACCCTCTGAAAACATTGCAAAAAAAGGGAAAATACAGGTAAGCAGTCATGTTTATTTTCTCGTCTGCATATTCTTACAATTTGGAAAAGTATAAAAATTTGGTAAAGAGTTGAAAGGATTAAAACAGCATCCCTTGGGGTCTATTCTATTCATAGATCCAGCATCAAAGCTAGTACCTGGCAGACGTATAATGCAATCAATTGCTCTATTACTTAATCAGTAAAAAATCCAACGAGCATCACTCCTGTGATGGCCAATAAATCAAAATGAAAACTGCAGATGCACAAGTTCCCACATCTTGGCAAGCCAAGGATACTAACTCCACTTTGTTCCTTATGTACCCTTGGCCGCTCGCCTCTTTAAAAATCGAAACTCCCGCTACTCCACCTATCGAATATCATGAGTTGCGTAACCTTTGCTGATGTTATTTCCGACTACTCAAAATACTCGTAATGATATAAAATGGAGGCTTCCAGTAACCCTTTCCCAAATGACAAATTTTAGACTGTTCCAAACCCAAACTGTTTGCAGATGACAATCTAGAACTTGATGAGAATGGCAGGAAGTTTTCCGATAGGCTAGAAAACACTAAGGGAAAAGGAGAAATAGCTCGTTCCAAGACTTGTTCTGCAGACATGTAAAAACCAAGGCTTGTTTGGAAAAGAGTTTAAAAAAAACAGTTTTCTACCTTATCAAAGGAAAATTGAATCATTTGAGCCATTATGAAATTGTTGTCTGCAAATGCTTTCAATTTGGATAGTTCGGAAATTTTGCCATGTGCTAAAAGGTTAAAAAGAGTGTAATATAATCAAAATAGAAGAACTCACATGCTGGGATCAAAAGGAACAGGCTTTTTTTGTGTCTGGGAAAGTTATCCTGTACATGATTGTCTGGGACTGTACTTCCAACTGAACTAAACCTAGTATAAAAGATAGAATAATTGAGGTTCACTCAAAGCCAGGTTTGTCAGTCTTCATGAATAATTAATAAATATGTGAGAACTTCAATGGAAATGTTAAAATCTGCCTGTAATACTATCATTTTTGTGTGGTAAAGGGTTGGTTCAAAGACATTTCTTCTTCCATGTGTATACAACTGATTGTAATAGTTTGACTTTTTACCACATGACAGAATTTTAGACTGGTTCAAATTGAAAGCATTTGCAGACCACAAAATAAAGGTGACTGAAAAATTGAAATTTGTTCTGGGAAGGATAGAAAACACTGTGGGAACAGCATTTTCTCCTTTTCCCACAGTGTTTTCAAAAGGCTTCTTTCTAAAGGGCGTCAAAAGTAGGGATTGTGTGGTAATGGCTTAAAGGTCACGGGTGGGTATTTAGAATTTTCACATTTCACCAAATTAAAAAATATATAATTATATCACTGAAATTTACATGAAAAATCAATACAAATCATCAATTATTGAGAATCATAAAATAACCAAAAAATTTTTTTCGATAGTATTCCCTTAAAAGGCTACGTAGCCTCTTAAGGTATTTTTAGATTTCGCGCCAAAAACCAATAAAAGCATTATGGGAATGTAAAGTAATTGGCACATGACTTATGACACTTAAATTCCATATCATAACAAATAGGTAATTATTTTCCATAATTTCTTCTTCGGACACTATGTTTGAAGCGTCATTTGTGTATTTTCGGTATGTAAATGAGTAAGTTGCTCATCTAAAAATAGACCTTATCTCTAATTTCTCTTGTTGTCAGATTGGTTTTGACTACTGGGGTTCGATGAATGAAAATTAAAAGGCCTTGGGAGTATACGGATGATTTTTTTGTATTTTTGTAAAAATTTCGTCCCAGAATCTGAAGGGCCACCTTTAATATGGTGTACCATTTTACAGCTCAGGTCATATCACAGCAGTCAGTGCATGTATGCATGCATTTCCTTGCTTTCTCCAACCTGTATTGACACAACTTTCTTTCCAAGTGACTGAAAACCAGTTCTTTTCTCTCATGCAACAGTGGTGAGAGGCGAAAAATCACTGCAGAGAAAGCTTGTCTCAGCCCATTACCACACAATTCCTACTTCTGACGACCCTGAGTAAGAAGCCCTTAGAAAACATTGCAAGAAAAGGAGAAAATGCTGGTAACCAGCATTTTCTCCTTTTACCACAATTTTTTCTACCCTTCAAAAAACAATTTTTTAATTTTTAGTCACTTTAATTTTGTAATCTGCAAATGCTTTCAATTTGGACAAGTCTAAAACTTTTGTTGTCTGGTAATGGGTTTACATGGTATCATACTCACAATAACCAGGTCCTAAGTAAGATAAAATTTGGAATCATTTGGGACTAAAATTCTTCATAGGCAAAAGATATGCTGATATATATATGATAAACATTTGTTGAGTTAAAAATCCATGGTCCAAGGCAATGTCACCTCAGCAAATGGCTTCCTCGATGGATCGAAATTGTCAAAAAACAAAATGTAAAACATGATATTCGTTAAAAGGTACTGAGGTATCGCCAAATGTCGCAGGTACAGTTTGTGTTGTCTATCGCTAGGCTAAGGGAAATTATGATCAATGTTTGTTTCATGGGTGATTTTGGGTGGGATAAGCAGTCTTGTGTTGGTGTCGTCAATCGGGACATTGCATTCCTTGTGTTTATATTATAAAGGGGAGTTTTTTTTTTTTATATATTATTATCATTTATTTTGCTTATAGAATGTCAAATTCTTGTGCTATGATGTTTCAAAAGGAATTCTATTCCAATGGACAGTTCCCTAAAATTACTATACAGCCATGTGGGTTGAATTTTCTCAACATTGGGGCCGAACTCTCAAACTATGGGCCAAATCTTCTATTCTGAAGTTTTGTCACCGAATCCCCTCAACGTTTGGGGTCAAATTTTCTCCATCTTTTGGCCTAATATTCTCAGTTTTTGGGGCCGAATCTTCTCAATATTTGGGGTAGAATATTCTCAAACTTTGGGGCCGAAAATTCTCATAAATCAGTGGTCGTCATACTGCGAGGGCCGAATCTTCTTTGATCCGAAACTTGTGACATCCGGTTTCTAGGGTTTGTCTACTTTCATTTTAAATATGAGTAAAAAGGACAAGGAAATGAATCATTATTATTACGGCGACACTTTTTGCCTTGAAATAGCCCGTACAAATGTTATCCAGTGTAATTATGGTTTAACTTGCTTAAATTCTACATACATTTGGCCATTTCGTATTCTGACCCGAAAATAAAAGCTTTTGTTAATCTTATCATTGATTGGTTGGATACAGATATTTGGCTTTCGATTGACCAATCAGAAACAAGAAAGGTCGGAAGGCTGAAATTATGAATTTTCAATGGTCTAAGGGAAATAACTCGTACTTAATTTTCGTATTAAGCCTTACAGAGTTGTTTCCCTTATAACAAATGGACGGCATGAAACCACAAACGAATATTCTCGTTACACGTGTAACGTCTTAAACGACGATCAGAATAAAACGATTTTAACGATGATCTGAAGAGATAACATAAACTCCTAGGATTTGATCATAAATGTTTAAAGTTCTGAAGATATATTTATGTCAGGTTTACAGAAGAAAATGCATTTTAAGAAACATATATTGCCTCTTATTTGTACGTGCGGTAGGAGGAAAATGGGTAAATTCGGACGGTTTTTGCAGCACCTTCTTGGAGGCTTAAGCAGTGTAGTGGAGAATCTAGGAACACGGACTATTTTATTGATATGGGCTATCATCTTATAGGCATTTCATCAGCAAGATATCTGGTTGAATATGAGCAAATATGTTGACAAGGCACGATTTTTGAGCCTACTGCCAAACGGGTAAATTCGGACACGATAGGAAAAATACAGACACAAAAACGGGGACACCAGGACTAGTCAATTATCGGAATGTAAAATTCGGACATGTCACAATTTTGTTTTTAACTAGAGAGCTCCAATCAAAATTTGATTGAACTTTATCGGCCCTTTTCCAAAAAAAAAAAAAAAAAGAAAAGTGTTATATTTACAGCTCTAGGGCTTTTTGGAAGGCACATAGGAAATAACAATAACATTCGCTATTGGTTTATTCCAATTTATACCTTGATTTCTGCTTATCTGAATTTATGAAACATCTAAAAAACAGTGGAGCGAATTCGGACGACTGAAACTTTCCTTATTTTCCTGATGTTTTCTGCCTAGAAGTACTTCATTTTTTTATAACCGTGTTGCCCATTAACTCATCTGTCAACAAACATCACTTCTATAACGTTTTTTTATTCATACTATAGGAAACTCCAGTAAATCCAAGATGAACAAACCAGAGGCCTCGAGTTAATATTTAACCTCTGTGCCAAGCAGGGCCACCATCATCACATTTGTGAACTCTACAACCAAAAACTTCAGGTTAAGTTACAAGTACATGTAAATGTTATGTATTTTGACATGAGATTTTCGACACCGTTTGTTCGTGATCTATGTCAAATATGCTGTGTTGTCACATTAACTATATATTGCTTTGAACAAAGAAAATATAGAGAATCACACGCGTTTTAAATCTACCTGGGCACTCTCAACTCTTGGAGTTCTATATATTTTCGCGTTTGTCATGGTCAAAATATAGAATAGGAAATAGATATAGATGAATAGCTCATATAAGCACATTTCCTAAGATCAAATTGTCGATATTGACAAACAAAATAGATTCTATTGTTATGTGAAAGTTTTCTCCAAATAAACAGAAAATCGTATTCATTCCGATCTTTTCGTCCAAACTTTTATGTTACCCATTTCATTCGTTTGGAGTTTTATGCCGTCCCTGCTATACATGGGAGACAACTCTGTTAGACATAAGAACGAAAGGAAGTACGAGTTTTCTCCCTTTGACCATAAATCGATCAAAATTTCAAACGTTTATCTCTTCCCGTTTTTGATTGGTCAATCCAGGTGACACATCAATGTAGTCCGCCAATCAGATTTAAGATTTCTTTTTTCAATTATTTCCGGGTCAGGAAACAAAGTTGTCAACCGGCACAAAATTAATGAAGACTCACTTCGAATGTACCTGTACGGTTAGTGATCGTTTACGTAATAAAAACTGTAACTGATAGCGCTTGATTGCATCCGTGCGGGGAACTTGAAGGGAATTCATGTCATTTTGATTATGAACATGCATGTCAGCGTATTTCTCTCAACTTGGAACTTGTCAATAGCAAAAGTTAAACAATGTTACAGGCAAGCACCTGTTTTCGTACCAAAACACTGGTTATCAGCATTTTCTCTTGTGCCAACAATGTTTTCAAAGGACTTCTTTCCAAGGGTCTTTAAAAGTCTGCATAGTGTAGGATTAATGCATCTTCTTTGACGGTTTCTGGTCAACTCGTACCTAAGTCAACTCGTACCTTAGTCAACTCGTACCTGTTTTGGTCAACTCGTACCTGTTTTTTGGTCAACTCGTACCTACCCAAGTCAACTCGTACCTATTTTGGTCAACTCGTACCTGTTTTGGTTAACTCGTAACCTTTGTAAAAAAGATAGATATATCTATAGCTTCAGTCTGAAAGTTTGCTTCGAAGCTATTTTTCTTTTAAATATTTATTTGAGGAGACAAATAACAAAAATAGCTTCGGAGCAAACTTCCAAACTGAAGGTAGATGAAAACATAGTGGTGGGTTGATAATCGACTATAGTCAAAAGTCAGTTGGTTTCTGTTTCCGATTCCGATAGTCGATTGAGGAATCCCGTTTTGTGAATTAAACATAGTGGATAACAAACACGGAAATTGGCCGGAAAAATAAGAAAAGAAAACTTTATCCATGGATGTCCTGACAAAACTTGACAACTCGGCAAGCTTTTGAGTTGATCCCTGAGCCCAGGTTTTGACAATTGGAAATTTGAAATGCCTGTCTTTGACAATGAAAAATATCTGCCTAAATGTCAATCTGACGCGTGAAATAATCGTCTAGAGCTTCATTTAACCTAGCCTGAGCGCAGCCGGCAGAATATGGGCTGAGCACTATCAGTATAAATTGCGACGGACACGCGGACGATAATGAAGCTGGCGAGTCATTTATGACTGTGAAAGTACCAAAGGTGTTAATCCTCTTATCCAGTGTAAAGTGACAGCTTTTAAAGTTACCTGTCATTGAAACTGACTAATTGGTTTCAAATCAATTATTAATACTTCTCCAAAAATTAATTGTTGCAAAGAAATAGATCGCCAAAAAAACGTGAAAACCAGTGACACTACAATGGGCAGCGTGGCATCTTCCGATCAGAGGGTCTTTAAACTATCTTCCCATCTTTAACATTGAATTTAAACAATGAATTTACACAACTATCTTCTCATCTTTTATACTGAGTTTGAAGAATGAATTTACACAAATCTCTGAATAAAAAGCAATAAACGGTAACTGAAATTCTGTTCATGAGTGAAAGAAAAAACTGTTGTTTTATGAAATGAAAATATAGGTCTATAGCAGAAGTGGGGTGGGGGTGCGTAGGTCGTCAGCAAATGCTTGAAATATATCTGATTCTTTTTAACTCGTTTAGAAATTAAAATATAAGGAACAAAATAAATACAGCAGAAAATTTTAATGTAATATGTATTTCCACTGACTCATTACCAAACGACAATATTTTAGGCTTGTCCAAATCGAAAAGCGTTTACAAACGACGAAATTCGTTTTGTGAATGGTAGAAAACCTTGTGGGAAAAGGAGAAATGCCATTTACCAGCATTTTATCCTTTTCCCAAAATGTTTTCTAAAGGCTTCTGTTCCAGGAGTGTAAAAAGTAGCCATTGTGTGGTGATGGGTTAATGAAAGTGCAGAATACAACATCTTTATACTCTTTATCCTTTCCCCAACGGCAAATTTTGGACCAGACCAAATTGAAAGCATTTTGCAGATGACAAATTAGCAGTTGCTAAAAAGATGATTTTTCTTCATGATGGGGTAGAAAAGGAGAAAATGCTCGTCACCAGCATTTTCTACTTTTCCCACAATGTTTTCAAAATGCCTCTATTCCTGACCTGTAAAAATCAGTGATTGTTTGGGAAAGGGTTAAAACCATGTAGACAATATTGTCACAGTATTTAAAGATAATCCCATTAAGTTTTTTGTTAATTCAATCAACAGGTGCGAAAGGTAATAGACATGTTGCACTTTACAAGTATTGATAAGAATATCTCCAAGAAAGTTTGTATTAATTGATGCTTTGAAAATTGATTAGATTAGATAAATATTTGCACCACTAAATAGTATAAACAGTATGCATAATATGCATGAATCGAAATGAAAGGTGTAGATCAGCTAGTCTGCTCCTATGTTTTTGCACATAACATGTTTTATCATGATAGACGCTGCTCATATGTAATTTAAATCTAATGGCCGTATTATATTTTGCAAGACAAAGATCTTTTTGGAAAAAAGTATTACATTATCATGTGGCTTGCATTCGTTTCTTTCCTATGCTAGAACTTTCAGTCATTTAGGTGTTGACATATGACGGGTCTGAACATATGACGTCCAGCACCCCAAATCCCCCCAAACCCAATTTTTATTTGGTTTTTTACACATTTTGTGTAATATGAATCCACACAAAAAAATACTTTGTTTTTGACATGATGTTGTGTGATATGAATGGAATTGGTCAGGTTTTAGAATGGGTGGAAATGATACGGCACTGAGGTTTTGATGATGTCAATATATATATAAGAAAAATACAAAAATATAAACAAGAACACATACTTAAATATACGGATACTGATAAAATTCGCAAAATAAAATATACGAAATACTTAGGTACGAGTTGACTTAGGTACGAGTTGACTCGGGTACGAGTTGACCAAAATAGGTACGAGTTGACTTAGGTACGTGTTGACTTAGGTACGAGTTGACCAGTTACCTCTTTGACAGTGCAAGCCATCCTGAAAAGAACAATTATTCAATCACAGAAGAAATGTGACATTCAATAAGTATGGCCTTTTCTCATTTCTCCATTCATTCTCGCTTCTCCGTTCATGTACTAAAGCGGAAGGAATAAGCACTTGTGATGTTTTGTTCCACTGTGGTTCTGTTCTACTCAGTCAGGCATTATGCATAACAGCTTATCCTACATCCGTAGTATTTTTCTATCAAGTAAGATGCAAAAATGCAACAAAAGAGAGTAATTTTCATAGTTTGAAAGATAATATTTTATTAGATACAATAAAAATCAAATTTTCAATGTTTTTCAACATTAAATCCGCCTAAATGGGTTGTGTTTACCCTTTACTATGAATAAGCTAGTCTGTCTGAACTAGAGTGTAGAATATTCACCAGTCTTAAGCGACCGGTCTTGACACTGAATCAAATGAATGGAAAAATGAGAAAGTGGCCATACTACCTAGGTTGGCGAGGTGGGTTTGAAAAAATCCTCGGATCGAACCTTTTGATGCAGGTTGTACTGACTTTTTTCAGTTACAAATTTGATTCAGATTTTATATTTGATCATTACACGAAAATTTTTATTCCTTGACTGAAAAATTAATATGAATTTTGTGAGCTTATTTATGCTTAGGTGAGAAAGGAGAACATAGTATATAACCAAAATAAATTATAAAATATAAAAAAAAATCTCCCCTACATAGTATAAACACAAGGAATGCAACATCTCGATTGCCAGCGCCAGTACAAGCCAGCCTTTCCCACCCAAAATCATCCACGAAACGGACATTGATCATAATTTCCTTTAGCCTAGCGATAGACAACACAAAAATGTACCTGCGACATTTGGCGATATTTCAGCATTACCTATTAACCGTAGGTATTCGTCATGTTTTACATTTTTTTGACAATTTCGATCCGTTGAGGAAGACATTCGCTGGTAATCAGCATTTCTCAGTTTCCAACAATGTTTTCAAAAGGCTTCTTTCCTAGGGTTGTTAAAACTCGGGATTGTGTGGTATAGGGCTAAAGCAAAAACTGAAAATTTAAAATTGCTTCAGCTCTCAAGGATCTGCTCAAGAAAGATCTATTTGCCCAACTCTTTTAGTGCCAAATAAATGAACTCAACTTCGGTTGATAGCCGAAAATACAACCCACTGAAAGTAAGGCAGTCTTTCATAACATAAGCTTGATCAAACAAGTACATATCCAAGATCAGACTACATATTTTGTGAAGTCTGATCTGAATCTATGCTAGCCCCACAAGGCCCTTTTTTCCTCTATGGCTCAGAAAGGATTAAGGATGTGGGAGAGGGGATAGGGGTGAACAGGTCATTTCCCTCTCTCCTGGTATTCTGTCAATCACAACCAAGCAGAACTCTCTATCACCCTTTACAACATGACAAAATTTCAGACCCATTTAAATTGAAAGCATTTGCTGCCACAATTTCAAATGAGGCTCAAATTATGCAGTTTTTCTGTGATTGATTGGAAAACATTGTGGAAAAAGGGGAAAACGCTGGTCTCCAGCATTTTCTCCTTTTCCCACAATATTTTCAAAAGGGATCTTTTTGAGGGCCATTTTAAAAAGTCGTCATTGAGTGGTAAAGTGGTAAAGGGTATTAAAACCCTGATACATTACTTTTTATATCTCCAGCATTTTCTCTTTCTCCCACAATGTTTTCAAAACGGATCGTTTTGAGGGCCCTTTTAAAAGTCGTCATTGAGTGGTAAAGGGTTAAAACCCTGCAACATTACTTTTTATACATTTGGTTACAGATTCCCAGTCTAGTGATGTTTGTTCTAATGGTGCAAGCTTGTCAGCATCAGGCCAAGAAAATATGCAATATCTGAGAAGAATTCACAGACCCAGGCGGACAGAGCTTCAGGTACACAAGTACATGAAGTGGTAATATCAGCATTTTCTCTGTTTCCAACATCTTTTCCAATTTTCTATTTCCAACATTTTCTTCTGAAAAAGTTATGGGAAAGGAGAAGATGCTGGTTTTCTACTCTTCTTAAGTCAGCTTTCAATGTCTGAGTCACAGTCATTTTTGTTGTTTGCAAATGCTTTGAATTTGTGCAAATCAGAAATTTTGTTTTTTGTTAAAGAGTTAAAACTCCAAAACATTACTTTTATTTACTTAGTTACAGGTTCCTAGTCTAGTGATTTTTGCTCTAATGGTGCAAGCTTGACAGAGCTTCACATACACAAAGTACAGGGTGTCCAGAAAGTAAGGTAACACTTTCATACATTTATATTTTGGCTTGAAATATAAGATAAATAGTTGAAAATACATGTACATTAATTAATAATCTAATCCAGTGTTCATCACATTTCGCGTTTCTATACAGATTTAAATTCAAATGTGCTTTTGTCGGTCATTGGCATCATTTTAATGATTACCAGTAATGATGTTTTCAAAGTGACGGCCGATCACAATTGCTCTTTCCTTGCGGAACATGCAGGATAAAATTGACAGTCACTTTAGCATACCTATCAATATCAATCTTCTTGATTTCACTTTAAGTGTTTTTTAACAACATACATGTATCTGTGCTGTCTGGGTGGAAATGTCGACCTTTGACTTCACATAACCCCACAGAAAGAAGTCGAGATCAGGATGAAGTCATACAGATATCATATGCAAAAAATGGTTCATGCAGGATGCTGCTAGGGCACACATGTCTGAATCTGTGACAAACTTTCAGGTTACAGATTGCTGAAGATTATGACCTGCACACAGTCCCAACCCCAAGCTGCAGAACTTCTTCCTTTGCATTACTTTGAGGTCGAAGGTTTACGATCCCTACCCAGACAACATAGCCATGTTCTTTAAAAATCTTTCAAGTAAACTCAATATCATTGATATTTGAATGTGTCCTAAAGTGATCAATAATTTCATCAAATTGAAAACGTTGTTACTTACTAAAATGACGCAATGACAAAAAGGTATATCTGATTTGAAATCTGTATGAAAGTACGTATTATTAAGAAAATTGAATGAAATTACCACACCAAAAACTTGCATATTTTATATACAGATGTGGCTATTTCTACCTCTTTAATCTTTTAAGCTATATTATAGATAAACAAAAGTGTTACCTTACTTTCCAGACACCTTGTACTAAATTTCATAAGCAGGTTTTTCTCTATATCCAAGTATTTTTTCTACCCTTCCAAAAAAGTTCAATTTTTTAGTACGTTTATCTTTTCCAACTGCAAATATTTTGAATCTGGATTAGTCTAAAATTTTGTAGTTTGGATAACACTTTACAAAACGACAGAATTTTAGATTGGTCCAAATTCAAAGCACTTGCAGACGACAAAATAATAGTTACTCAAAAATCGAAATTTGTTTCCAGCAGGGTTACTAGCATTTTCTCCTTTTCCCAAAATGTTTCCAAAAGGCTACTATCTCAGGGTCGTAAAAACCAGGGATTGTTTGGTAAAGGGTTAAGAGTTAAAAAAAAATTTAGGTGAAAGAAGAGTCAGTATACAGACAAGGAACATTTTCAATATATGGGTAAATGACACAAAAATGTACTTGAGACAACTTCTCAAATACATTTGAGCCATGATCTGTGAAAAGGAGGCACAATGCATCTCCATGATGCATTGTAACAAGAAATTCATTACATAGTTATTTATTATACTGCAAAGAAATTTCTTGTGATCTGTTTGGTTAACATGCAGGCAACATATATCATGTACCCTGGCAAAAACCATGTAAAACCAGTTTCCTTTTGAGTGCCCCTTAAACATCACTACATGTGTAACACAACATCCAAAAATGGCGGCGTCGATCAATCGACTGCACGTTTATGCACCAAACTGCATGATTTAGTTACGTCAGTTTTCAGTGACGTCAGTTTTCATTGAATTGGGGCACTCAGAAGGGAATTTTTATTTCGTCAGCATACCCGATTCTTAAAATGTAAAACAAGACAATTTTGCTTAACATGCTTTGAAAGGGTAAATCTTTCCAGTATAATAAATTCTTTGTACGGTCAGGTGGCAGGGGACTTGGAGACTTGTTCACGGCTGTGGCGAATCATGTCGCCACCTCAGCTTAGGCTCCTGGTGATATGATTGACCACAGCCGTGAGCAAGTTTCCAAGTCCACTGCCACCTGACTGTACAACTAATAAAGTCCATAAAATCTATTTTGTCTGAACTACAGGGTGAATTTTGCTGGATAGAATGGTCCTTATACAAGCAGAAAATTGATCAATATCAGAAAGTTTTGACACGGGTCAGCAGCTGATACCTTTCTGCTTGTGCATTAAGGCCCCTTTTCCCAAACAATCCCTGGTTTTTACGGGTCTGAAATAGTAGCCTTTTGAAAACATTGTGGGAAGGAGAAAATGCTGGTAACCAGCATTTTCTCCTTTTCCCACAATGTTTTCAACAGTATCATAGACAGAAATCATCTTTTCAGCAAGAGTTGAACTGTTGTCTGCAAATGCTTTGAATTTGGTCCAGTCCAAAAGTTTGTCATTTGGGAAAGGGTTAATAGAACACTGGAAAGGGACAAAGCCCCTTTTTAATTCTGTTTGACAATGTCCTAGAATCTCCGCCACCGGAGAATATTGGGACAGAGGCTGTGTTTTATTATTTACCCTTTTCTAGTATTTTCTGTCTTCAGATGAAAATCAGAGGAATGACTGTAGTGAGAGTTAAAACCTGTAGCAAGCTGAAAACAAGTTGTTTATGTCTGTAGAGGGAGTTGAAACCTACAGTGAGCTGAAAACAAATTGTTTATGTCTGTAGAGGGAGTTGAAACCAATATAACAAGCTGAAAACAAGTTGTACATGTATGTAGAGGGAGTTGAAACCTGCAGTGAGCTGAAAACAAATTGTTTATGTCTGTAGAGAGAGTTGAAACCAAAAGCAAGCTGAAAACAAGTTGTTTATATCTGTAGAGGGAGTTGAAACCAATATAACAAGCTGAAAACAAGTTGTACATGTATGTAGAGGGAGTTGAAACCAATAGCAAGCTGAAAACAGGTTGTACATGTGTGTACAGGGAGTTGAAACCAATAGCAAGCTGAAAACAAGTTGTGCATGTGTGTACAGGGAGTTGAAACCAATAGCAAGCTGAAAACAAGTTGTACAATGTCTGTAGAGGGAGTTGAAACCAATAGCAAGCTGAAAACAAGTTGTACATGTGTGAAGAGGGAGTTGAAACCAATAGCAAGCTGAAAACAAGTTGTTGATGTCTGTAGAGGGAGTTGAAACCAATAGCAAGCTGAAAACAAGTTGTTTATGTCTGTAGAGGGAGTTTAAACCAATAGCAAGCTGTGAACAAGTTGTACATGTGTGTAGAGGGAGTTGAGACCAATAGCAAGCTGTGAACAAGTTGTACATGTGTGTAGAGGGAGTTGAGACCAATAGCAAGCTGAAAACAAGTTGTACATGTCTGTACAGGGAGTTGAAACCAGTAACAAGCTGAAAACAAATTGGCAAGTTAAAAGAGGAATACAAGAACAACAGCACAATAATCAAATTCTCCGATATTTATTGTGACAGTAGTTTTAGTCTAACATGCTGATTAGCATAACCAAAAATTGTATGTTTTTAAAACTATATACCAAAAAAAAAATTTGGACTGGAACAAAACCATTAATTTTGCAGACTACAAATTAATTGTTGCTAAAATAGCAGTTTCAGTCTTTGATAGGATAGAAAACATTGAGGGAAAAAGGAGAAAATGCTGGTTACCAGCATTTTTTCCTTTTCCCATAGTGTTTTCTTAAGGCTTTATCCTCAGTGTAGTTAAAACTTAGGATAATGTGCCAGCGATAAAGGATTAACTCTTTAGCACACAATCCTGACTTTTAAAAACCCTGAGAAAGAAAGCCTTTGAAAACATTCTTGGAAAAGGAGAAAATGTGGGTTACCAGCATTTTCTCCTTTTCCAACAATGTTTTCTACCCTTTCCAAATCAAATTTTAATTTTTGATTCATGTTAAATTTGTTGTCTTCAAATGCTTTCAATTTGGACTAGTTCAAAAGTTTGTCATTTGGTAACGACTTAAAGGTGGGTATTTAGAATTTTCACATCACACCAAATTAAAAAAATATATATATATCATTGAAATTTATATGAAAAAACAATACAAATCATCAATAATTAAGAATCATAAAATTACAAAAAAAAATTGATAGTATTCCCTTAAAAGGCTACGTAGCTTCTTAAGCTATTTTTAGATTTTGTACCAAAAATCAGTAAAGGATTGTGGGAATGTCAAATGACTGGCACGTGACTAATAACGCTTAAATTCCGTTACATAACAAACATGTAATAATTACTTTCCATAATGTCTTCTTCGGACGGATGTTTGAAACTTTGTGTTTTCCTGTATTTAAATGAGAGAATTAATAATCTAAAAATAGAATGTGTCTACCGCTGGTGTCAACTTAGTCCGCAACCAATCTCTAATTTCTCGTGTTATCGGATGGTTTTTGACTAATGGGTTTTTATGAACGCAAATTAAAAGGCTATTGGAGTATAAGGATGGTTTTTTTGTATTTTTGTAAATTTTTCGTCCCAAATCTGAAGGGCCACCTTTAAAGGTGGCCCTTCAGAATTTGGGACAAAAATTGTACAAAAGTGCAAAACAATCATCCTGATATTCCCAAAGCCTTTTAATTTTCATTTATAAAACCCCAGTAGTCGAACACCGTCCGACAACACGAGAAATTAGAGATTTACTACAGCCCAGATCGACACCGACGGGAGACACATTCTATTTTTAGAAGAGCAATTCGCTCATTTACATACAGGAATACACAGTCAAAGTTTCAAACATAGCGTCCAAAGAAGACATTATGGAAAATAATTATTACATGTTTGTTATGTAATGGAATTTAAGCATTATGAGTCAAATGTCAGTCACCTCGCATTCCCAAAATGCATTTTTGATTTTGGGCGTGAAATCTAAAAATACCTTAAGAGGCTACGTAGCCTTTAAAGGGAAATGTAATCTGTGTATGAAGTTTGAAGTACATGTACCTAGCTTTAATACTTTGGATGTTATGCTCTGGACAAAAAGCCAGAGTTAAAATTTGCAAAGGGCAAAAAGTTCATGCGGTAATAATTCCCCAATGAATGACAGCAAGGTCGTGAAAATTGCTCGAGCCAAATTTCATATGTACCTAGACATTATGTGTAAATTTCAATGCAGTAATTGAAAAACTGTAGGAGAAAGGCTCTGGACAAAATTGTGTCTACAGACAGATGGACAGACAGACAGACGGACAGCCATGGTGATTTCAGTATACCCCCCTCCACTTTGTTGTGGGGGGGAGGGGGGGTATAAAAAAGGAGAAAATGATGGTAACCAGTATTTTCTCCTTTTCACTAACTTTATTCCACACTTGACAACTGGAAATCTAAACCTCTAATTTTCATTTGTTTAACTTGCAAAGTTAATGCTCTCTGCTTGGATAAACTATATTTATACAACGGTCAAAGACCGGACGTGTTATGCGATCACCCATGGCGTACGGGCATCTGGGAGTCCAGGCAGGTGGCTGCCAGTCCTTTGTCTAGAGTATAACTTTGTCATCTCCAGTCCAATTGAAACTTGGCTTCTGTGTTTGTTACAATAATATATAGTGCAGTGGGAAAGACCCATGACTTTACCTGGTGCTGTCTTTGGGTTATTTCCTGTTGTCATTTTTACAGCATTTTCTGCTTGTTTGCTTTGTCATCTCTTGTCTGAACATCTTCAAATTTAATATGCATGATTGTTTAAAAATCATGGAGTGCATTGTACAAGAATTGTAACTCTGCCTTGTGCTGTCTTTGGTATGCATGTTTATTGCATTATTACAGAGTACAGTGCTCAAGAACAATAACTCTACTCAGTGCTGATTTTGAGTAATTCCACTTTGATCTACAGAATCTTTTGCTTGTCCAGAACAGAACTTTACAACACCATATGGTTGCATACTACAGCATGTGTCCTTAACATTAGAGGAG
The DNA here is from genome assembly GCA_943736015.1 of Tridacna crocea. Lineage (NCBI taxonomy): Eukaryota > Metazoa > Mollusca > Bivalvia > Cardiida > Cardiidae > Tridacna > Tridacna crocea. The sequence continues at coordinate 15,440,924 of OX031069.1, read as the reverse complement.
ACATTCATGCATATTTCAATCACTTACATGATTTCTGCTGCACTATTATTTTCCTCTACCTGCCCTTTACGATCAGTATGCCCCTCGACAACTGGTGCAAAAATTTTCTGCTCTTGGGTTTTTTTTTTCTTTTTAAATTTGGAAAAGAGTTAACCTTTAACACACAGTCTCAAGTTTTAAATTACCCCGAGGAAGAAACCTTTAGAAAACCAAAAGGAAATAGCATTTTCTATTACATGTATTCCAGTAACCTTCTCTGCCCCTTCTGTAACCAAATCCCATCATTTGAATCATTAGTCGTCCGAAAATACTTTCATTTGAACCAGTCAGTAAAATGTTGAACTCTTTACCAAACAACAAAATTTTAGACTAGTCCAAGTTGAAAGCATTTGCAGACAAAATAAAGGTGACTGAAAATTTGAAATTTGTTTTTTGAAGGGTAGAAAACATTGTGGAAAAGGAGAAAATGCTGGTTGCCCCATCCTCACAGAGTAAAATACTCCCTTAAAAAAATGAAGATTTGTCCAGACCGAAAGCATAATTATGTATATGGTTGTTTTTGTTTTCAAATCTTTACACACAAAAAATATACCCGTCTAAATTCAATGCATTTGCGGACAACAATTCCAGTATGGCTCAGATGGTGTGATTTTTCTCTAATGTAGTAGAAAACATTGTGGGAAAAAATGAGAAAATGCTGATTACCAGCACTTTCTCCTTTTTATACGCCCGTCGAAGACGAGACGTATTATGGGATCACCCGTGGCGGGCGGGCGTCCGGGCGGGAGGGCGGGCGGGCGGGCAGGCGGGTGGCGTCCAGTTCTTTGTCCGGAGCATATCTCCAAAACTATTCTAGCTAGGGTTATGAAATTTCATGGGTGGATAGATCTCATCAAGGGGGAGTGCAGTGCACAAGAACCATAACTCTTGCTTGCTTAATTTTTGAGTTATTGCCCTTTGTTGTTTTTCATACTTGAATTTTGTCCGGAGCATATCTCCAAAATTATACTAGCTAGGGTTATGAAATTTCATGGGGTGGATAGATCTCATCAAGGGGGAGTGCAGTGCACAGGAACCATAACTCTTGCTTGCTTAATTTTTGAGTTATTGCCCTTTGTTGTTTTTCATACTTGAATTTTGTCCGGAGCATATCTCCAAAACTATACTAGCTAGGGTTATGAAATTTCACGGATGGATAGATCACAAGGGGGAGTGCAGTGCATAGGAACCATAACTCTTGCTTGCTTAATTTTTGAGTTATTGCCCTTTGTTGTTTTTCATACTTGAATTTTGTCCGGAGCATATCTCCAAAACTATACTAACTAGAATTATGAAATTTCATGGGTGGATAGATCTCACCAAGGGGGAGTGCAGTGCACAGGAACCATAACTCTTGCTTGCTTTATTTTTCAGTTATTGCCCTTTGTTGTTTTTCATACTTGAATTTTGTCCGGAGCATATCTCCAAAACTATACTAGCTAGGGTTATGAAATTTCATGGGTGGATAGATCTCACCAAGGGGGAGTGCAGTGCACAGGAACCATAACTCTTGCTTGCTTAATTTTTGAGTTATTGCTCTTTGTTGTTTTTCATACTTGAATTTTGTCCGGAGCATATCTCCAAAACTATACTAGCTAGAGTTATGAAATTTCATGGGTGGATAGATCTCATCAAGGGGGAGTGCAGTGCACAAGAATCATAACTCTTGCTCGCTTAATTTTTGGGTTATTGCCCTTTGTCATTTTTCGTACTTCATTTTTGTCCGGTGAAAATCTCCAAAACTATACTAGCTAGGGTTATGAAATTTCATGGGTGGATAGATCTCATCAAGGGGGAGTGCAGTGCACAGGAATCATAACTCTTGCTGGCTTAATTTTTGAGTTACTGCCCTTTGTCGTTTTTCATACTCAAATTTAGTCTGGTGCATGCCCCAGCTTTACAACTTGGGGTAAGACAGGCGTATCTTGCGACAATTTGCCGCTCTTGTTCCACAATGTTTTAGAAAGGCTTAATCTTTCTCAGGGTCGTTAAAAGTTGATATTGTGTGGTAATGGGTTAATGACTTCAATGAGTGTTCATTTCCCATAGATTTAACCCTTTACTCCATAGATACTCATTTCTACGCATTGCTTGCAGGAGTCTTTGGAAAACATTGTGACAAAAGGTGAAATTGCTCGTGACGAGCAATTTCACCTATTGTCACAATGTTTTCTGTGCTATCAAAGGGTGTCATATACACATAAGAAACCACTTCATCTTTGCTGTTAGTTAAGGTCATTTAGGGATACTATAGAAATGCCTTATGGGGTAAAGGGTTAAGATATCATGATAACATATTAGACAGGCTGTGATTAAACAATTGTTACCTTAACTTCACAGAGTAAGTTACCCCTTTACCAAATGACAAAAATGTAGACTTGTTTGTCCAGACAGAAAGCACATGCAGATGGTAATAAGATTTGACTCCAATGGTTGTCTTTGTTTACAACCCTTTACCACACACACAAAGAATAGACCTGTCTGTATTCAAAGCATTTGCAGACAACAATTCTAGTATGGCTCAGATGGTGCGATTTTTCTCTAATGTTGTAGAACACATTATGGGAAAACGAGAAAATACTGATTACCAGCATTTTCTTTTTTTCCCCATGCCTTTAGAAGGCTTCTTCCACGGGATAGTTACAAGTTGGTATTGTATGGTAAAGAAATAATATGGTAGAAAACATTGTTGGACAGCAGAAAATGTTGGTAACAAGCATTGTCTTCTTTTACCACAATGTTTCAAAGAGATTCTTCCTCATGGTAGGTAAACCTCTTGACTGTGTGGTAAGGGACTCAACAATTTAACCCTTTACCAAGCGACAAAATTTAGCCCCCTCCAAATTGAAAGCATTTGCAAACGACAATTTCAGTGTGACTCAAATGGTGTGATTTTTAGCTCACCTGAGCACAACGTGCTCAAGGGGAGCTTTTAGGGTCACCCAGTGTCCGTCATCCATCGGTCGTCGTCAACTATTCTTTAAACATCAACTCCTCCTAAACCGCTGGGCCAATTTGGACAAAACTTGGCTGGAATGTTCCTTAGGAGGTCCTCTTTAAAAATTGTTCGCAGAATTAGATTCCGTCAAAAACTCTGGTTGCCATGGCAATGAAAAGGAACTTTTTAGGAAATTCTTAAAAATTCTTCTCTGAAACCGCTGGTCAGATTTTAAGATATTTTCACAGAGATGTTCCTTGGGTGACCCTTTTCAAAAATTGTTTGCGAAATTTTGATCCGTCAAGAAACATGGCTCTGGTGAATGGGGGCTTCTTGCACTATACAGAAATGAAGGAATTCTTAAAAATTCTTCTTCTCTGAAACCGCTGGTCAGATTTTAAGATAATTTCACAGAGATGTTACTTGGGTGACCCTTTTCAAAAAGTGTTCGTGAAATTTTGATCCATCAAGAAACATGGCTCTGGTGAATGGGGGCTTCTTGCACTATACAGAAATGAAGGAATTCTTAAAAATTCTTCTTCTCTGAAACTGCTGGTCAGATTTTAAAATAATTTCACAGAGATGTTCCTTTGGTGACCCTTTTCAAAAACTGTTTGCGAAATTTTGATCCATCAAGAAACATGGCTCTGGTGAATGGGGGCTTCTTGCACTATACAGAAATGAAGGAATTCTTAAAAATTCTTCTTCTCTGAAACCGCTGGTCAGATTTTAAAATAATTTCACAGAGATGTTCCTTGGGTGACCCTTTTCAAAGACTGTTCGTGAAATTTTGATCCATCAAGAAACATGGCTCTGGTGAATGGGGGCTTCTTGCACTATACAGAAATGAAGGAATTCTTAAAAATTCTTCTTCTCTGAAACTGCTGGTCAGATTTTAAAATATTCACAGAGATGTTCCTTTGGTGACCCTTTTCAAAAATTGTTTGTGAAATTTTGATCCGTCAAGAAACATGGCTCTGGTGAATGGGGGCTTCTTGCACTATACAGAAATGAAGGAATTCTTAAAAATTCTTCTTCTCTGAAACCGCCATCAGATTGTGAAATAATTTCACAGAGATGTTTCTTGGGTGACCCTTTTCAAAAAGTGTTTGCAAAATTTTGATCGGTCAAGAAACATGGCTCTGGTGAATGGAGGCTTCTTGCACTATACAGAAATGAAGAAATTCTTAAAAATTCTTCTTCTCTGAAACCGCACGTCAGATTTTAAAGTAATTTCACAGAGATGTTCCTTGGGTGACCCTTTTCAAAATTTGTTCGCGAAATTTTGGTCCATCAAGAAACATGGCTCTGGCGAATGGGGGCTACTTGCACTATAGGGCAATGAGGAAATTCTTAAAAATTCTTCTTCTCTGAAATGGCTGGTCAGATTTCAAAATAATTTCACAGAGATATTCCTTGGGTGACCCTTTTCGAAAAATTGTTTGTGAGAGTTTGATTCGTTGAGAAACATTGCTCTGGTGAATGGGGGCTACTTGCACCATATGGAAATGAAGAATTTCTTGAAAATTCTTCTTCTCTGAAACGGCTGGTCAGATTTGAAATTTATTTCATGGAAATATTCCTTGAATGACTTTTTTCAAAATTTGTTTGCGAAAATTTCGATAGGTCTAGAAACATTGCTCTGGTGAATGGGGGCTACTTGCACTGTAAGGAAATTAAGAAACTCCTAAAAATTCTTCTTTTCTGAAACTGCTGGTCAGATTTTGAAAGGACTTTTACAGGTGACCTTTTAAAAATTGCTTGGCAAAAAAATTATTTTGTTTCCAGTGTTTCAATACCTTCAAAAAAAAAAGGCTATGGTCCTCTCAAAAATTCAGGTGAGCAAACCAGGGCCATCTTGGCCATCTTGTTCTTTGATAGGGTAGAAAACATTTTGGAAAAAGTGGAAAATGCTGGTTACCATCATTTTCGCCTTTTCCCTCAATGATTTGTAATCTGCTTCAATGTAATGAGTGTTCTTTCCCATAGATTTTAGATATTATCATGGTTTTGTATTAAACAGACATTGATTAAATGGTTGTTAAGTAGTCTTTTTTTTTGTTTTATTTTGTTAATTATTCCCCCAAAAATCTTTAACTCATTACCACTCGACAAATTTTTAGACTGGTCCAAATTCGAAGAATTTGCAGGTGACAAAATAAAAGTGACTGAAAATTTGAAATTTGTTTTGGGATGGGTAGAAAATATTGTGGGAAAAGGAGAAAATGCTGGTTACCAGCATTTTCTCCTTTTCCCTCAATGTTTTCAGAAGGCTTTTTTCTCAGGGTCGTTAAAAGTCGGGACTGTGTCGACAAATTTTTAGACTGGTCCAAATTCAAAGAATTTGCAGATGACAAAATAAAAGTGACTGAAAATTTGAAATTTGTTTTGGGATGGGTAGAAAACATTGTGGGAAAAGGAGAAAATGCTGGTTACGAGCATTTTCTCCTTTTCCCTCAATGTTTTCAGAAGGCTTTTTTCTCAGGGTCGTTTTAAGTCGGGACTGTGTGGTAAAGAGTTAAAGTCTTACAAATATGAAAGCTCGCAACAAATGCATGCCAGAAATATAAACTACATCTGGTGGGATTCAAACCATGATGGACAATTATCCTTTTTTTTTGAATTTTAAAAGACCAATACCATAACTACTGAGCTAAACAGATATCTCTCTATCCGACTGTTAGGTATAGTATTTAACCCTTTCCCAAACAATCCCTGGTTTTTACGGGTCTGGAATAGTAGCCTTTTGAAAACATTGTGGGAAAAGGAGAAAATGCTGGTAACCAGCATTTTCTCCTTTTCCCACAATGTTTTCTACCCTATCATAGACAGAAATCATCTTTTCAGCAAGAGTTGAATTGTCGTCTGCAAATGCTTTGAATTTGGTCTAGTCCAAAAGTTTGTCATTTGGGAAAGGCTTAATTAGGATGAAGCCATGCATGAAGGAGTGCACTCTCATAATACATCCCCCTCTGGAAGTTGTCACTTATTGATGACTCAAAGTCTCTTTTTGGCAGAAAGTCCATCTTTGAACAACAAATAGGAATAATGGCTCAATGACCAATCTTGGACGAGCCCCCATCTGACAAATATGAAATTTTGCAAGAAATGCATAAAGCTGAAATATAAACCACATCCCGCAGCATTTGAACCCATGATGGACAAATATCCTCGGTTTTTTAAAACTTTAACCCTTTACCCCATAAGGCATTTCAATAGTATCTCTAATTGACCTTAAAATAACAGCAAGAATGAAGCTATTTCTTATGTGCATATGACACCTTTTCATAGCATAGAAAACATTGTGGCAAAAGATGAAAGTGCTCGTCACGAGCAATTTCACCTTTTGCCACAATGTTTTCCAAAGGCTCCTACAAGCAGTGCGTAGAAATGAGTATCTGTGGAGCAAAGGGTTAAAACACCAATACTATAACCACTGAGCTAAAGAAATACCTCTCTTAACACAGGTTAGGTACTGTGTTTAAATCATGACGAAGCCATGCATGGAGGAGTGGTCTGCCGTAAAAAAGGGCATTAACTCTTTTACCAAACAATGCCGACTTTTAACAATCCTGAGAATGACAGGTTTTGAAAACATTAAAGGAAAAGAAGAAAATGTTGGTTAGCAGCATTTTCTCCTTTTCCCACAATGTTTTCTACCCTTCTAAAAACAAATTTCAAATTTTCAGTCACTTTTATTTTGTTGTCTGCAAATGCTTTCAATTTAGACCAGTCTAAAATGTTGTTGTTTGGTAATGGGTTGAGGGGACCACTCTATGGCATCTGTTAGTTGGTTGTTTTCATGGATCCATAATTATGTAATGACATGTTTTGTAGCATACATCACTGAGATGCAATGAAGCCCCCTCCCCCCTGCTTTCTTTTGCATAACACATAGTAGAAAGAAGCAGATTTAACCCTTTCCCAAACAATCCCTGGTTTTCACGGGTTTGGAATAGTAGCCTTTTTAAAACATTGTGGGAAAAGGAGAAAATGCTGGTAACCAGCATTTTCTCCTTTTCCCACAATGTTTTCTACCATATCATAGACAGAAATAATCTTTTCAGCAAGTGTGGAATCGTCGTCTGCAAATGCTTTCAATTTGTTCTAGTCCAAAAGTTTGTCGTTTGGGAAAGGGTTAAGAGACAAATTTAATCTCTGTGAAAGTCATCTTAAAATTTACAAAAAAATTGTTACACATAAGTATATTGTTTTAAAGGAAAGACAGCAATGATTTTTCATCTGTAATGAAACAATTAAGATGAGGACAATTTCTTGTAACAAGCAATTTTTCCTTGTCCTATATATTTTTCAAACATTTACCAAAATGACAAAATTTTAGACTAGACCAAATTGAAAGCACTTGCAGATGATAAATAAGCGCAACTCAAAAATTGAATTTAGTCTCCAGGAGGGTATGAAACATTGTGGGAAAAGGAGAAAATGCTGGTTACCAGCATTTTCTCCTTTTCCCACAACGTTTTTAAACGGCTTCTATCTCAGGGTCATAAAAACCAGGGATTGTTTGGTAAAGGATTAGCAAAACTTTATTAACCCTTTTCCAAACAACAAAATTTTGGACAAGACAAAATTGAAAGCGTTTGCAGACAACAAATTAAATGTAATACAAATGATGATTTTTGTCTATGGAAGGAAAGAAAACATAGTGGGAAAAGGAAAAAATGCTGGTTACCATCATCTTCTTCTTTTCCTACATTTTTTTCAAAAGCTTTCTTTCCCAGCAATGTAAAAATCAGGGATTGTTTAAGAAAGGGTTAAAATATCTTCTCAAAACATAGTGGTTAAGTCATAGAAAATCTGTTTCTATCGATTATTATGTTTTCCACCACTTTCAACATTTTTGCAGGCATATCAGTGTGACAGGTCCTGTACTGATGTACTATGTCCCTTGTTTCACCTGTACTAGGCGAAAGCTTTAAAATGCCTTATCTCAAGACACTCCCACACAAAAAGACAATACTGTGGGTGAGGATTAAAGGCGGGACCTCCATATTATGAATCCTACACAGGGCCCAAAAGATTTCAGAATTCTTGCTTGTCCTCCTGCCATATTGCACACATCCCACAGTTAAATAGAATTCATTTCATCAGGTTGTGTTTAATGCGGGGAAATATTTGCCAAAAAAGGGAAAGGTCAGCGAAAATAACAAGTGCTGTAAGGCACGAGTTATTTTTGCTGACCTTTCCCTTTTGAGGCAAATATTTTCCCATTTTAACCACAAGCTGATGAAATAAATCATGTATTTCCTCTGATTATTCTGTCAACGAATGCCACCAAAAACACTTTTAAAAGTAGAACTAAAACAGTAGTTCCATATTTTCGGAAAATATTCACTGTGACAGGGAAATAATTCCCCCCCCCACCCTTATGCTTATATTTCGACATTTCTTTACCCATAACATTTCTACAGATAGACACATGAAATAAAATATAGAAAAATAATCCACTTGCCCTAACCAAATTTTTACTAGTAAGGACAGGCTGACAAGTGTATTTTTTGGATCCGGTACATCTTACTCTCAGCCATGTAGGATCCTGCCGTATGTCTTCAAAGAAAATTTTGTAACAATCATACAGTTTTATGATCAAGTATTGGTGTCTCCTTTGACAACAGTTATTTGTGAGGGTACATTATGTTCTGTGCTGAACACTGATGTAATTCCAACATCACTACCACCACCAGATTGCACAACACTTTGTGATCCCCCACCTGGAACCACCACGATTTTTTGTCCAGAGTTCCCACACGAGATGCCTGTACCTTGACTGGGGATTACTTTGACAACAGATGAAGCAGGGCTTGAACCCAGCCCCTGTACCATTCCGACTGTTGACCTGGCTTGAGATGACATAATGACGAATTTCTGGGATGTGCCACCTGGGATATTTGGAGTGGACGGTGTCCGTGGCAATGTGATGCTTGTTTGCTGGATTCTGGCCGATGTTGGTGTTTGAGGAAGGGATCCAGATCCAATGACAATGTGTGGGGTTTGGCCTACAAATTGAGAAATTGACAATATATATATGGTTTGCAATGCGCAAAAAAGGACATTCCGACATTTGCGTAAATTGTTGTCTCAGATCAGCCTGTGCAGTCTGCGCAGGCTAAACTGAGATGGCACTTTAGGACTAAATTAGATTTTGTAATACTGTAGACTTTGGCAAAACAGAAAATTATACATAAAAACAGAAACAGAAAGTGCAGGCTGATCCAAGACAACACTGTACAAGTGTCTGAATGCCCCCTGCAGGCCATAACAGAGCAAAATGAGGATCAATGCACCTCATGATACAGTCGTTTATTAGACAAAAAGGGTTTTAATTCATTACCACACAGCAAAATTTTAGACTTTACCAAATTGAAAGGACTTGCAGACGACATGGTAAATGCAACTCAGAAATTGAAATTTGTTTCCATCAGGGTAGAAAACAATGTGGGAAAAGGAGAAAATGCTGGTTACCAGCATTTTCTCCTTTTCCCACAGTGTTTTCAAAAGGCTTCTATCGCAGGGTCGTAAAAACCAGGGATTGTTTGGGAAAGGGTTAATTTATTACCACACAGCAAAATTTTAGACTTAACCAAATTGAAAGCATTTGCAGACGACAATTTCAAAGTGGCTCAAATGGTGCAATTTTGCTGTGACAGGATTAAAAAATTTTTGTGGAAAAAGAAAAGGTACAAGGTACCTTTTAAAAAGACCACGCTAAAATTTCACTTCTCAGAGAATCAAAACGATGTCTGTAATATTTCTATGAGAAATTGTAACATATGTAACACACTGAGTTACGTTTGGCCGTAACTCTTCTCTGGATCGTATTGTGGATTTTAGTTCACTACCCTTTGGCCTATTGCAATACATGTAAACTACCCAAACTACCCAAACATGAACTGAAAACATGAATCAGTCACTTTAGTAAAACCCTTCATGGTTTCTAAAGCCAATTGTTCCTACATTCTAGATCTAATCACTTCAGTATGATGGTACCACAACATTCTGTCCTGATTTTAACATTCTCTCAACAGATCTTAGATAAATAAGTATTTACATAAAAAAAAACTCGATTGTGCATCGCACGACTCATTTTTAGGGTAACAAAACACCCCTAAAACCGGTATTCATATGGCGGTATAAGCGAAAAGGGGTAAATTTGGCCCGCAAGAAAAACACAATCAACAGGAAAAGGTAGATCTTGTACGCCTATTGACGCATAATTCTTTAAGTTTGTGCATCATTCTGATGGTCAAGAAAACCAGGCGCAGTATCACGGTTAGGAAACTTCATATTCAGAGCCAATGGCTCCGACGAGAAAATGTTGTGTTGGTCTTCCGTTTCTGAAGATGTCGGCTGAAAAACAATCTCAAAACAGGTAGGCATGTCAGTATTTGTAATTATGTGTTCTTATGTCTTTGAAATTCAAAAAAAGGAGAATGTCATTCGATCCACTGGTCTTTCAACGTGTTTTCTGCACTACGTAAAGTTGGAACAGGTGTTCGATGTTGTCTGAATCATTTGTGGCGTGGATTGACCGTAGCCAAAATAATACGTCTTGGAGATAAATGCAGACTCTTTCTGCCCTTTAAATGAGCAAACTAAAGAAATTTTCCTGTTCTACAGGCTTAGATAATTGTCTTTGACGTTTCCATTCGCCCAATCCAAGAATCTACAGAAAACTATTCAAAACGGGCGTAATTTAAGAAAGACTCCGACTGTGTGGGTCGGTTACGAAAATATCGGTTGGCTCCGATGGGAGAGGAATTTCGTTTATTTTTTTATCTCTCTAATTTTCGGGTATATAAAAAGGTGAGTCGAGTTAAATGTGAACCAACAGTTCATTTCTCGTTTTGTTTATATATGTAAATAGCAAAGAGAAGTATTTTACCAGTTTTACATATTGTCAAATTTGCATTTTGCTAATATGAATGTACAACCAGAAAACGTAAAAGATGCCATTCATTCCTTTTTTTAGCAACGTGCTCAAGGGGAGCTTTTAGATCAGATGTGTCCGTCGTGCGTCGTCCGTCGTCATTTTTTAGCAACGTCCTCAAGGGGAGCTTTTAGATCAGATGTGTCCGTCGTGCGTCGTCCGTCGTCAGCTATTTCTTTAAACATCCTCACCTCCTTTACCACAGGGCCAATTTGGACCAAACTTGGCTGGAATGCTCTTTGGGAGATCCTCTTTAAAAAGCGTTCACAGAATTTGATTCAATCAAAAACCCAGGTTGCCATAGCAACCAAATGGAATTTCTAAGAAATTCTTTAAAAATCTTCTGCTCTGAAACCGCTCGTCAAATTTTGAAATAATTTCACAGAGATGTTCTTTAGGTGATCATTTTCGAAATTCGTTGGAAGAAGAATTTTTAAGAATCTTTTTATTTCCGTTTAGTGCGAGTACTCCCCATTCACCAGAGCCATCGATGGATCAAAATTTTGCTAATAAAAATGGTTATCCGAGGAACATTCAGAGAAGAATAATGTTTGAAAATTTCTTCATTCAGTCCGTATAGTGCAAGTAGCCCCCATTCACCAGAGCCATGTTTCTTAAGGGATAAAAATTTCGCCAACAAATTTCGTAAATGATCACCTAAGGAACATCTCTGTGAAATTATTACAAAATTTGACGAGCAGTTTCAGAGCAGAAGATTTTTAAAGAGTTTCTTAGAAATTCCATTTGGTTACCATGGCAACCTAGGTTTTAGATTGAATCAAATTCTGTGGGCACTTTTTAAAGAGGACCTCCCAAAGAGCATTCCAGCCAAGTTTGGTCCAAATTGGCCCTGTGGTAAAGGTGGTGAGGATGTTTAAAGAAATATAGCTGACGATGAACAACGCACGACGGACGACGAATGACAGACGACGCACGACGGACACACCTGATCTAAAAGCTCCCCTTGAGCACTTTGCTAAAAAATGGAATGAATGGCATCTTTTACGTTTTCTGATTGTAACGTTACATTCATATTAGCAAAATGCCAATTTGACAATATGTAAAATTGGTAAAATACTTCTCTTTGCTATTTATGTATATAAACAAAACGAGAAAATAGGCTTAAAATGAACTGTTGCTTCACATTTAACTCGACGCACCTTTTCATATACCCGAAAATTAGAAAAAAAAAAACGAAATTCCTCTTCCATCGGAGCCAACCGATATTTTCGTAACCGACCCACACAGTCGGAGTCTTTCTTAAATTACGCCCGTTTTGGATAGTTTTCTGTAGATTCTTGGATTGGGCGAATGGAAACGTCAAAGACAATTATCTAAGCCTGTAGAACAGGAAAATTTCTTTAGTTTTCTCATTTAAAGGGCAGAAAGAGTCTGCATTTATCTCCAAGACGTATTATTTTGGCTAAGGTCAATCCACGCCACAAATGATTCAGACAACATCGAACACCTGTTCCAACTTTACGTAGTGCAGAAAACACGTTGAAAGACCAGTGAATCGAATGACATTCTCCTTTTTTTGAATTTCAAAGACATAAGAACACATAATTACAAATACTGACATGCCTACCTGTTTTGAGATTGTTTTTCAGCCGACATCTTCAGAAACGGAAGACCAACACAACATTTTCTCGTCGGAGCCATTGGCTCTGAATATGAAGTTTCCTACCCGTGAGTATATCTAATCATACCTTCATTATCAACGATAATTTGAATATGAAGACAATGATAATTTCTATGGCCAGAATAAAACTGTTGTTGGTTTTGAACTGGTCGGTATATTTCATGGCTTGTTCCATCTATCGCCCCTACAGCAGAATGTATTTCATGCCAATTTTCCTCCAATTCTCTCCTTTCTGCAATAGAGGACCATTATGTAGGCCTATACATAGACAAAATGGAGGAAAAAAAGAAAATGTTGCAAGTAGCTTTTTATCCCTTCCACATAATATTTTCTTTCCAATCAAAGGTAGGAAACATAGATTTAGCTACACTTAATTTGCTGTCTTCAAGTGCTTTCGATTTGGTCCAGTCCAAAATTTTGTTTTGTGGTAAGGTTTTAAATGATGCAGTGTTTTCATTTGTTTTCTTTTTTTATCATGTCAATTGTACATGCTACTATCATAAAGTCTCTCAGAAGATCTTGCTACTTCATGATTTAAATTCATGATTTTTTGGCCCCAAACCAGTGCATAGAAATCGGAATTCACTTTACCATGGGTTACGTTTTTTTTTTTTACATAAATATAAAATTTGACATCTACATTAATTTGGGAGCAAAATAAATATTTGTTGAACGACTGTAAAGTAAACATGGTAAAATGACTAATTTCTTAAAGAAATTGATAGAGGTTGGCCAGCGCACATGAAATCGTTTGATGTTGACTTTTTGTTTTTTGCAAATGCGAGTAGACCCCTTTCATATATTCCACGGAAACAAATTAAACGTACTCATGTTTTCCTAGCTTTCTCAAACCAGTACTGACACAACTTTCTTTGCATATAACTGACTACTTTTCTCACATGCATCAGAGCGGTGAAAAAAGCCGGAGAAAGGTTTGCTTTATCTAAGTATCGAACCCGCAATTATCACAAGGCAGATACGCTATAATCACTGAGCTACCGGGGGAGGGGGGGGTTGCCATGGTGTCAGAAAGAGCCTTTGAATATGGATTAGCTGCACGTGGTAACGCTTACAAATAAGCAATGCTCTGGAAAAAGGGGGATCAATGCATTTCCGTTATCCATGGTACTAAACAAGAGCTGTCAGAGACGGGTTATGCTCACCGAACAAGTGCTTGTCGTAAAATATATGGAAATGATATAAATTTACTTCTTTTATCCTAAAAGGACCTGTTCATGCTCCCCAAAAATTGAATTGAAAAGGCATTTACCATCTTAGAGATAGCCAACACAAACTTGTTGAGGACAATCAGCCCACTAAGCCCACTTTAAGCTCTCTTTTCCCATAAGGCAATACTGCATCATTGAAATAAATACAACTGGTGTGTGATTTGTGGCATTTTTTAGTAATAATTCAAAATTCGAAATTTCATAAAATTTTGAGCAGTCATGTAGTAAATATTACATAAAACGATTTTTTACATGAAGCCCCCTTTTTCCGTGACGCAGCCTGAAATTGAGAAACCGGAAGAGAGGTACCTGGGCAATGTTCAACAAGTTCAGATTTGAAATTTCACAAAGTATTGAGCACCGATGTAGGAGATACTAGTGAAAAACAATTTTTTTTCCATGAAGTCCCCTTTTTCCGTGATGCAGCCTCAACTTGAGAAACCAGGAAAGACGTATTTGCGTATTAATAATTCATAGATTGAAAATAACAAGGGCACATATTGAAACTTGTAAAACAAGATATAACCATGGAGTTTCACGAAATTTTGACAAAACTGAACAAGATATTAGTAAAAATTGCAATTAAGGCCCCTTTTTCCTCGGCATTTTACAAGAAACCCCCTTTTTCCATGACAGAGGGTCAAATTGAAAAACACATAGATAAAGAAACAAGAGCACATGGTGAAACTTTGAAAAACAATATAACCATGAAGTTTAATGAAATTTTGACCAAAACTGAATGAGACATTAGTAAAAATTGGAATTTTGCAAGAAACCCCCTTTTTCCGTGACAGAACGTCAACTTAAAAAAAAGTCTGGATTAAAAATAGCAAGGGTACATGCTGAAAATTTCCATAAACAATATAACCATGAAGTTTCATAAAATTTTGACAAAAACTGAATGAGATATTGATAAAAATTGCAATTTTGCATTAAGCTCCTTTTTTCCGTGACACGGGGTCAAACTGAAAAACCGGGAAAGATACGATACTTACCCTAAGGAGTACATATATGAAGTTTTATCCAATTTGGTCAAGGGATTGTGGAGAAATGGCTTCGGACGGACGGACAGACGGACGGACGGACGGACGAAGCGGCGACTATATGCCGCCCTTCGGGGAGCATAATAAGTCATCATATAGTTATGGGTGAATGACACCTACCTTTTTTAACAACCTACTTAATAATGAGGTTGACTAGTCCTTTGACATACAAAACTGATCAATAGCCAAAATTTTCTGCCAAGGTCAGCCTGATACTTTTCGCAGATGCACTAAGCCCCCTTTTGCCAGAACATCCCCAAATGATATCGTCCCCAAATAAAAATTTGGAGAAATCGTCCCCAATTTCAAATGTTCATATCATTGGCCAGGTTGTCATGGAAAAATATGTTTGAAGTTTTGTTTATGCTATTTACATCACAAAACTTCAAACATATTTTTCCATGACAACCTGGCCAATGACAATTTCTCCCAGGCACGATTTCTCCGGGGGCCGATTTCTCCTGACACCATTCTAATGTGCAGTCACGGATCAGGCTGAGAAAACACATATTCAGTGCTGAGTAATCCAATAAAAACCGCATTTTTGTGGACAAAATTATCTGAATTTTTCAACACGGTTAAATATGATCGCTAGAGTTTCGCTATTTTTCGAAAACACCCAGAATTTCACGAAATTTTGTTTAGCGATAGTATATTATCTGATCTACAAAAAAAGAAGACGAAAAAGGTGCCGCCAGCTTTGGAAAAATTCAAGGAATATATCTTATATAGTACACCCTGCATTTCGGCAGTTCAGGATGAATTTCACTAATAAAAACTATGTCTGTGTATATTTTTTTAAAATGAGATTTATGTCACTATATTAATTAGTGAAACATCAAATTTAATGGAAAAAACAGTACACTGAAAATCAATCTTTAAAAAAGAACCCTTAATTTCTGGCGAAAACAGTTATTTTGGAAATTACCAAATAGAAGAAAACAATGTATTTCTACATTCAAACATCCAGGTTCTTCTTATTTTTTTTCTATAAATAATATTCAGATATTAAACTAAGTAAATCATCCTCAAAACAAATAGGTAACCAGCCCTGTTTTTTTTTTTTTTCAGAAATTATATTTTAAGTGGGAGACAAACTAATAAGTAAATGTAGGTTATGTCAAACACGAAGTACATGAAGTAAATTATTATCTAAATTACCTTTTTTTTCCCAACTATTCAACAATGTTTATTAAAATCAAAGTTTGTTGGGCATAATAAACGAATCCATGGTGTATTTAAAATGTAATTTAATGCCGATGTTAGCATTTAACCCATTACCAAACAACTGATTTTAAGTTCATCTGAATTTAACGCGTTTGTAGACGCTAAACGAAAAGCTGGTATTCCTGTGTCACCATTCTTTAATGGGTCAGAAATCAATGTGCGAAAACGAGAAATCAATCATAAGGTGCAGTCGCTCCTTTTGACACTGATCAATGCTTTCTTGCCGCAGACTCATCAAGCTAAGGGATAACCTGCTAAAGAAGAAAGAGTTACAGCCCCATGTTTCAAGCAAGTCTTTACCATGTTACATAAATTTGGACCGGACGAAGTACAATTTCTCACACCCAATCACGGGCCAAATGACAGACCGTCAATGTACAGAATCCCATGTCACCTACAATGCGTACTTGTGGTCCTTAACTGTGCGGTAAAATCTTTTTTCCGTCCTTTAAATTTAAGTAAGGTAACTTGTACAATGTTTCATAGAGACCAAAGGGGCTGTAGAGATCTCAAAAACATATTATTTTCATTATAACAAATTCATCTATTTTTCTAATGTTAAATTAACATTAATAATATTTAGGCTTGGGCCTACCGTCCTGTTTTGTCGTTTTTAGGCATACCCGAACCACGTGCATACTCGAAAGTCACGTGATTACTCAAACCTTTAGGCGGGTGGACTGCATGGACGAAACAACCTGTTCTAAAAATTTAAGCGTAAGTAGAATCTATTTTATCCGCTCGTAATCTTTAGAGATTGTGTTCCTCAATGATTTAATGTTGATCAAGTGTGACAGATCTAACTGTAGAGATGATTCATTTATTTTACAACCCTGATTTCCTTCCTTTTTTAAACAAACCTCAGGAGGCTATCTAACGCGTAAAGCTGTTCATAATCCCGCCCTAAAGTGTTTCTAAAAGATTGACTGCAGATCTAGCTCTAATCTAGAAATTCTGAATTACGATGTTTTTCTTATGCTGCCTTGATTTTACGTAAACAATTTTACGGCCTTTCTTTTCTATTCAATATTTCTTGTGATGGTGTACCGTCATTACATATGACGTGCTCCGGCAAAAGGGGCTTTGTGCATCTACGTTATCCATGGTACCAAGCAACTTCATTTAACAACCAACTTAATTATAAGGTAGTCTGGTCCTACATACAGAAAATTGACCATTAGCAAAAAGTTTTGGCTCAGGACAGCTTGCGCTGGCTAACCTGAATCAATATTTTTCGCATAGGCATTAAGCCCCTTTTTTCATAGCAGTTTTCATATATTGACAAAAATTATTGTTACTTTTTTAAACAAAGTTTTAAGTACATTTAAATCAGACATTGTAAAATTGGTGCAAGAAGATCATCAGCCCAGGGTTCGAAATTCCCACATATTTACTCGCAAAATGCAAGCCAAAATTGGAAAATGCAAGTTGAAATTTCAAGCACTTGCTAAAAAATTTGAGTGCAAATTATTGAAGAACAGTTACCAAATGTACTAAATTTCATATGTGAATTAAAAAAAAAGTAATTATTTTCGTTCTGGATAAACATCAGTCATGTATCACAGAGAATACCCTTCGCCGGCTGTTGACAATTTTACATATCGCCATTGAAGCCACCGAGTTGTCGTTCGTTATCAGAATTTCGTGAGGCAAGTGGGTTTGTCTGCACTCACAGCCGATACTGAGGTTTTACGTTTTTTTATATGGAAAAACAGTAGGCGAATTCAATCTCTGATTATAAAGCAAAAATATTTGTCAATCTTTCATGAAAAGTTAATCATTATGCACAAATAGCAACGGGAAGTGAGTCGGACATGGTGGACTCGATAAACCAGTTACCGGACATGCAGATATTCGGATGTGATACGTCCGTATTTCACAAAATCGTCCACCATTGTAAGTTTTACAGAAATTTAACTTGGTTTTAGAACAGAAATTCAACTGGAGTTAAATCGATTGCTAAATGAGGGTTTAAATATCAATTAACATCCCTTTTTTGTTTGGTTGTTGTCTCAGTTGAAAGGTTATGTAATAGAACATAATTGAATAGTTTGTACAGGCCATTCATTCTTTACAATTGATAGGCAAGCTGAGCTTCAAAAGAAAATGCGAGTCCAATTTTGATTTTGCAAGTGGAAATAAAAGCTACTTGTTAAAATTTGCAAGTGGATAAAAAAATGAAATTCGAACCCTGCAGCCACTGATGAAAATGGAGAATACACAAAGATCACATTAATCTATTTACTAAAGCCCCCATTCCACTGGGCAGAGATCCCACTGTGCTCATGGCGCATCTCTAAAATTTTCCAAATGGCAGAAGAAGCGCTGACATGAGCAACATCATGCGACATGTTCATTTACAAATTTCAGACTTGTCTAAAATTTCTAAAAGACAAAATTTTTTTACCAAGATTCATAGGTATCAAGCTGAAAATCTGGTCTCTAGACTGTATTTTTTTTTCAGATTTGGCCATGTGACTTTTTCTTTGGCCACATGACCGAATTTCAAACATGTGCAAGACATCGTCAAGAGAAATATTCTGACCCAAGTTTATGTAACTGACTGAAAATGTGGCCTCTACAGTGCACACAATGTATATGTTGATGCCTGGACAACGGAGTATGGATGAAGAAGGTGAGCTAAAATGGATAGTTGCTCCAGTAGCTGTGCTAAAGCTTGCAATTATGAAAAATATGTTGAAAGGGTTGGGTCTTGCTTTTGTTTCGATGCACTGCATTTTCGCCATATAACTCGTGCTGCCACTCCCATATTGCTTCGTTCACAAATTTCCAGTTGCACTTTTAGTACATTTTTGTGATGCTTTGAGCCCACTGTTATCCCACCATGCTTTTCTTCCGTGCTGTTGCCTTCCCTGCTATGATTTACGGCATTTCAACCAAAAATTTAAAGTATAGTGGACATGCCGTCCAGTGGAGTGGTGGCTTAAAAGACCAAATTTCAGACTTGTTCAAATAAAAAAACGTTGGCAGGCAACAAATAAAATTTGGCTTAAAATGTGTGATACATCTGTGAAATAATAGAAAATATTGTGAGAAAAGGAGAAAATGCTAGTAGATCTACCAGTATTTTCTCCTGTACCCAGTTCATATTTTGTTTAACCCTTTACCAAACAATCCCTGGTTTTTACGACCCTGAGATGGAAGCCTTTTGAAAACATTGTGGGAAAAGGAGAAAATGCTGGTAACCAGCATTTTCTCCTTTTCCTGCAATGCTTTCTATCCTGCTGGAAAAAAAGTTCAATTTTTGAGTTACATTTATTTTGTCGTCTGCAAGTGCTTTCAATTTGGACCAGTCTAAAATTCTGTCATGTGGTAAAGGGTTAAAAAAGCTAGGGGCATTAACCCTTTGCCACACAACGATGTTTATGGAATTATTTATGGAAATGAAAGTGTTGCAAATGACAAAAATAAAAGCAGCTGAAATAAAGATTGATAACAACAGGGATAACAAAGATTGGGGAGTACAGAATATGGAATCTAATCTTGAAATCAGGTCGCAGATCAAACTGCATGTTCTTACTAAACACAAGCAAGGTCAGACAGGGCAAACATGCAAACTGATCTTAGATGATTACATGTATCACCCCTCACAACCTACGTCAGTGTGACGTCACAGGTAGTGATATCAGACCCTTGTTATAAAGTAAGTGTGCGTGTTTGGTAAGACTGTTTTGTTTTTTTGTAATCGTTCCTTTAAATGATCTGAAAAAAGTCTTTAGACCTCCAAAGCGTACAATGCCTAGGGACTTTGTTTTTTGTCAAAGCTTTTGTTAACTACTTAAAATAATGGAATAGACTTCGACCAACTATTAAAACCCAATCACTTTTTTATATTTGGTCAAAGTGTTTGTGCATATAGACATCTGCTTCCTGTCTAAAACATCAGAATATTAAATGTATTCATCTAATGTCTTTGATAAATACATGAGAGTCTTTGTAGTCCGTTTGTATCCCCCAAGCTAGCCTCATTCTATCTTCATATCGTACTTACTTTTCAATATAAGTTACGAAAATGTGCAGGTCCGATATCACTTCCTGTGACGTAGGTTGTTACCCTTGATGTATACACATCCTGATTTTTAATAACCCTGAGAATTAGGCCACTTGAAAACATTGTGGGAAAAGGAGAGAATGCTGATGACAGTCATTTTCTCCTTTTCCCGCCATATCTGATTCAAATTTCATTATTTTTGCCAATTTGAATATTTGGTTAATTTTTTACCAGGTTTCAAATTTTAAATTTGTCTGAACTCAACTTGTAAAAATAAAATTTCAGGGCCACTTGTTGGTGAAAGTTAAATCCCAGGGCTAGACACTTAACATTTCTAGAAAGTCTTTTGGATGACATAATTTATTAACCCTTATCCTGCCGTTCGCGACCATCGATGACATTTGCGGAGAGTGTACAGCAAGATCAGACTGCACATACGTGCAGTCTGATCTTGCTCTACACCCTCCGCTGCTTTATCGGTAGTTTGGATCATATAAACACAGCCCAATTACTGTACATTCAGCAAAGTAGCTTTGCGTAATCATTGACAATTTTTAATCGGCAGGATAAGGGTTAAACCTAACCTCCATGTGATGGTGCTGTACATGGAGCATATTAGCTTAACCCTTTACCAAACAATGCTGACTTGATAACCTTAGGAAATGGGACTTTTGAAAATACTGTGGGAAAAGGAGAAAATGCTAGTTGGCAACAATTTCTCCTTTTACCACAATGTTTTCTACCTTATCAAAGACATCTTCTACAATTTTAGCAATGTTGAATTTTGGGCCTGCATGCCCTTTGGTTTTGGATGGGTCTAAAATTATATTGTGTGGTAAAGGGGTAAAGGGCAAAATTTTCCTGGAAATGTCCATGAACAAAAGTTAAAAATATTGCTAGATGCATATATTTATTGTACAGAATACCGAGAGTTGAAAAAATACAGATAACAAGCATATTTTTTAGCTCATCTGAGCAAAACATGCACAAGGGGAGCTTTCAGGATCATCCTGTGGCCGTTGTGCGTCGTCAACAATTCTTTAAACATCAACTCCTCCTAAACCACTGGGATTTTCCTTGGATGACCTTTCCAAAAATTATTTGCAAAATTTTGATTGGTCAAGAAACACGGCTCTGGTGAATGGGCCTACTTGCACCATAGGGAAATGAAGAAATTCTTAAAAATTCTTCTTCTCAGAAACCGCTGGTCAGAATTTGAAATAATCTCACAGAAATGTTCCTTGGATGACCCTTTTCAAAACTTGTTTGGGAAATATTAATCTATCAACTAACATGACTCTGGTAAATGGGGGCTTCTTGCACTTATTATGGCCATGAAGAAATTCTTTAAAATTCTTCTTCTGTGAAAGAGCTGATCATATTTTGAAATAATCTCACAGAAATGTTGCTTTGGTAAGCCTTTTCAAAGAATGTTCACAAAATGCTGATTTGTGTAGAAACATGGCTCTTGTGAATGGGGCCTACTTCAACTATTTGGCCATGAAGGAATTTTTTTGCTCTAAAACGGCTGATCAGATTTTGAAATAATTTCACAGAAATCTTTCTTGGCTGACCCTTTTCAAAAATTGCCCGAGAAATTTTGATCCATCAAGAAACATGGCTCTGATGGCCGTGGGCTATTCACACTATACAGAAATAAAGAAATTTTTAAAAATTCTTCTTCTCTGAAATGGCTGATTAGACTTTGAAAAAATTGGCTATGCTTCTTTCAGAAATTAAGGTGAGTGATCTTGGGCCATCTTGGCCCTCTTGTTTGTTTTCCCACATTTTTTAACATTTTCAAAGGAATATTAGACTATAAATTTGTGACACTTAAAACTTTTTGTCTTCAAATGCTTCCAAATTCATCTAGAGTAAAACTTTGATATCACTGGTTGATTCATAATATTATGCACAGATAGCTATAACAATCGGTCCGACGAATCACGGAAATACCACCGAAATGCCCCTATTTTTTCATAACTACAATTATTATTACTTTTGAATTTCAACAGATTTGTCTTTTTTGTGGAATTGGACCCAAATAATGTCAATAGAGATGAAGGGGTGTTAGTTTAACTCATTACCACACGAAAGAAAATTTTAGACTGGTCCAAATTGAAGCATTTGCAGACAACAAAATAAAGGTGACTCAAAAATAGAAATTTGTTCTGGTAAGGGTAGAAAACACTGTGGGAAAAGGAGAAAATGCTGGTTACCAGCATTTTCTCCTTTTCCCACAGTGTTTTCAAAAGGCTTCTTTCTCGGGGGCGTCAAAAGTAGTGATTGTGTGGTAATGGGTTAAATCATAATGACAAAATAACAACGTATCATCCAACGTAAACAATTCACCAAGATAGAGGTATGTTTACAAGTCCACCGAAATACCTGTTCAACGTTGTAAATATTTGTTTTATAGGGATTCAACCTCTGCAAGATTTGGCTATTTTTCGCATAAAACATGACTATATTAATGATCACTACGGGAGAAGATTAATGTTGAAGAAAAATGTCATTAATATATATGTTGATTATTGATTCATGTGGAGAACAATCACCGAAATACTCACATGTCAAGTCCTGATGCAATGAAATACCTGACCTTTAGTACACAAAATACAGACTTGGGAATTATCAGATGGAATTATCACCTATATTTTATTTCTTTAAATCATAAACACAGATAGATCTATATGCTCCACAGAGTATGCAAGTGCTTTCCGTTTGCAAACAAAGCACCTAAATTAAGCATTGCATGATGTATCCATCATCACTCACGTGTCGCCTTTGACAACATTTTCTGCTTTTTCCACAATGTTTACGGACCTATATGGTGAACTGCAAATATATATCAGGGGTGTGGAAATACTGAAATTTTCTACTTGTCCATGGACAAGTAAATCTAAAAAATCTACTTGTCCATCAGAAAAGCTTACTTGTCCAAAACAAAACAATTTTAAATAGCACACAAAGACCTTATTGAATGTAGTTTGTAGATAATGCTGTTCTTTTAACCATTTAAATTTGCTTTGATTTAGGTTTTAACGATAATGATGAAAATAAATCAAGCTAACCTTTATGGGGCTTTTTTCCCCAAGATGGGAATGGGCCTAAGCCTTTCATTTTAGGATATTCAAGCACAACTTTGGCCAAATGGGAAAAAGCTGGCGGACTTTCAAGGTACATGTACATCAAATTAATAAAATAATGGCACTGTACACAGATACAGAAATTAGAAAGGTGCAACGATTTACTAATTAAAAAAGTTTCAACACTGTAACAAGATTACACAATAGCTGCTTAAACCATGGCCAAATGTCTCAGTGTTTGCACTTACTGTCCCTTTTTAACATTACTGTCGTACACCCATGGCTGGTGGATTTAATACTTAGCAGAACTGCCTATCAGCCGTCATAATGATACAAGGGAATCATTATCTGTGGCTTGGTTATTGTGTATGGAGATGTAGAATTTGCATCATGCGCAGTGATGATAACTGTCTAGTTTCAAGACAACAGGAGATCGGCGATGTCCAACATACCCGGCACTTAAGATTGAGAGTCAGTATGCGGAGATTTGATTACCTGCAGATTGATCTGCAAAGAATTCGAACGTTTTACGCTGAAAGTAAAAAGGCTGCGCTGGCCTTTATGGTCTACATTCCTTTTAACAAACTGTTTGTAATGTTTCCCGGTTCTTGACATGTTTTGCTTAGATCCAGCTTGTTTGGTTTTCTTTCAAACACGTTTACTGCGACCGAGTAAGAATGTGTTCCAATGTTAAATTCAGACAACTTCTTTTGTCACCTGTAAGTTCTTGCAAACAACAAAAAAAAAAGAATTTAATGTTGAATGATAGAGATTGAATGACAACCGCGTCTAGTCTATGTACGGTGTTATGATCATAGATGTGCAAAAAATACAGGCTAACTCGATTCGTTTATTGTTCCCTCCATTAAACAAACCAAATGGCGCCAACAAACCACAACATTTTGGCCATGCTGCAGCGCAGTCAAAATTAAAAGTCAGCATTGGCGATAAAATTTGAGTCAGCCAAATGTTTAGCCTTTTTTTTTTAAAATTCCAGATATGAGGGAAATAGTTTATCACAATTCAATTCAATTTAAAAATATTCTTGCTTACGAAGTGAGATGGAGAGAATATGTCTATTTCACACGGATAATGTTATTTAATATTGATCTTTTCTTCCAATTTCCCCCTCGTTTCCAACTTGTCCGCGGACGAGTAAATTGCAAAAAGCCACTTGTCCGACGTCAAATTTACCCGAGTCGGACGTAGGAATTCCACACCCCTGTATATATATATTATATAGATCTAAATAGATATTTGATTTATCATCAGGAGATGTGGAATTTAGACAGAGAAGTGTACAAATTAAGACAGGGTAACATGTTTACCCGATTCAAAATGTCTGCCAGTTGTCCTTCTAGATCCATTAATTTTTAATTTCATTCTCCAAATATCATGAAAGGAAACCATTTTTTCTAAGCATATTCAATATGGATACAGATCTGACACATCAGAGCTACTGTAGTGGGAACGTAAACTCCCTGAATCAACATATTTTACTATGTCATGCGGGTATTTTGGTGGACAACAGGCTCGTATTTCGGTGAACATCCATTATGGCGGACGTCAATGGTGTTGTTATTTTGTCATTTTGCTTTAAACTAACCACCTTTCATAAACAGAAGTTTGTGTTAAAAACAAAAAAAGAAGGCAATTTTTTTGCATTTGTATCAGTTACTTGACTTAATTGTGAAAAAAAACCCCGGGGTATTTTGGTGGTATTTCGGTGATTCCTCGGACCAGATCACCATCACAGTATTTTTACAGATTATGCCCCTTTTTTTACTTAAAATTTGCACAGATAGTCATGCACTTACAGCCAAGTAGTGGCATTAGTATGCTGTGCCCTTGTTGAAATTGGGTATGAGGAATCAACAGGATTATTTTTTTTATCTTTGTAGATGTGCAGTTTGATGAAAAGTGGACATAATTGAGGTAAGAGTCACTGTACATAGGGTAGTTACAGGTCACCTTATAAACTAAACAGATACTTTGAATTCCTGATATTATGTAAAATGTATTATCAGGAGAAAATGAGATTTATATTTGAGATTTTCATCTTTAAAACAATTTCACCTTTAAAACTAAATTTCATGAGATACTAAATGGCATAAAATAATTATACTGTTCCAGCAGAGAAAACTCTGAGAGTTTGCATCAAATTTCCAACTTCTAGCAGCATTTTGACAAGGTTGTGCTCTGTCTTCAGATTGTGACATGCTTCCCTAATATCAACCATGAATGATTAAAATAAATTAAGGGTACAAAAATGCATTGCGTCATCAAGGCATGTAGCTGTAAAGTCATTATTATCCATCTTTATCACTCATAAGCTACATCTTATCTCATTGGAGACAGGACCTCTTTAATGGGAGTATTTGATCCCATTGGAGGCTCCAATCTTTACCAATTTTAACCTCATTTCCAAGGAAAAACAATATTATCAGTCTTGCCTTTTAATCTAAAACTGTTGAGTAGGCAGGGAATGCCCAGCCACTCAATATCATATTTTATGCACATTATAAATGACACATATTTCTTTTTCATTTAAAAAAACTTCTTTTTATCAAACCAGCATTGAGTTTAAACCTTTTTATCACATTCTTAAATCTTATCATTTAAAACTTTTGAGTATATAGGGATTGCCCTGTAACTCGATATCTAAAACTGTTGAGTAGGCAGGGAATGCCCAGCCACTCAATATCATATTTTATGCACATTATAAATGACACATATTTCTTTTTCATTTAAAAAACTTCTTTTTATCAAACCAGCATTGAGTTTAAACCTTTTTATCACATTCTTAAATCTTATCATTTAAAACTTTTGAGTATATAGGGATTGCCCTGTAACTCGATAATGCCCTTTATGCATTCTTCTTAATTCAGTTCTTATCATTTAAAACATTTGAGTATATAGGGATTGCCCTGTAACTTGATGATGCCCTTTATGCATTAAATTTTCTTAATTCAATTCTTTTATTGTCATTCAAACTTTATTCAGTTTAAACAACTCCACGTTTATTATCTTTTAACATAGATATGCGCGCTAAATGACCAAAGCTGTCGATGCGCCATAAAACAACATTCATTCATTCATTCACTCATAAGCTGCCAATTTGTAAATTCAGTGTCTGTGAAAATTGGTTACAGTAGACAAAAAAAGATAAACAGCAAAGATGAGCGATCCTTAGTACATTGTTTTAAGTTTGCATAATTAAGTAAAAAATAAAGGTACAATGCTATAGAGGCTAGGAGTGCTACTAGAACACTTAGCGCTCATGGTGAGCTTTTGTGATTGTTTTGTATTGGCCATGGTCAGTAGCCATCCTCAGTTTTTATCTTGTGTACACACAAGGGGGCACATTTTTAGTCCAGTACTCAGTTGATATGTTTGTCTTGATGGTACATATATCTCTGAAAGTAGGGGTCAAAAACTAATTCACCAGGTCAAATAATGAAAAAAACCTTATCTGTTATTAGTCACATTATCCGTTCAATACTATTGAAAGTTAGTCAAAATGATGGTCCTGATAATATCTTGGACTGTTTTGAAAATACATTGTAGGTCAGGTCAGGTTAAAACTAGGTCATGAGGTCAAATGTTTAAAAGAACATTCTCTATAATACTGGTGGAAACTAAACATGTTTTGTCTTGACAACATCATTAATGGATCACAAATGGGTTACATAGAGTCAACAAATAGGTCATCAGGTAAAATCTTTGAAAAGCCATGTGTATGTTCTAGAGGTCATATGTTCAGCCCAAAATTCATAAAATTTGTCAGAATGTTTGATGATCTTGGATTAATTTGAGAATGGACAAAACATGGTGTTGGGTCGAAAACCAGATAAACAGACACTCTTGAAGACACTCTGGAAGCCATATTTTCAGTTTAAACTCGGAATTATTGGCTGGACTGTTCGTATAGATGATGATTAGGACGTGTTGGCTAAAAATGTAGGTACACTCGAAAGGGTTGTATTTTCAGTCCGGTTCTCATAAGAATTGATCATAGTGTTTATTCTAGAGCGGAATAGAAGGGCGCGCCGCCCTGCCCCTTTTTCACTCCGCCCTTGTGCCCTCGAATTTGTGAACGCCCGCCCTGTTGCCCTTATCATATACATACTAAACTTGTCTGTGTATTGTTCTGGTTTAAGAACAAACCACCAGCTACATGGGCAAAAAACTCTTCTTTAGTGTCTCGGCTCAGTCTCGTCAAGCTTGCACAGTCACAAAAGTTGGCGATAAATTTCTACTGACCTGACTATATTCATGAAATACAGCCAATATAAGACTAAGGATGACACTAATTTTCCTTCATCAACTTTGTCAGTTAAGGCAGGACAGCAGGGTGTTATAACCCTTCTCTGTCACTAACTTACTAAACCATCCCTTTATCCCTCGAAACCATGACTTTTTTTCCCCCATAGGTACTTGGTCTGCTAATTTGTGTTAAATGACGTCACACAATCTGATATTTATCAATACTTAAATAGTTTTAAAATAAAGCTGAATTAACTCTTCTTGCAGCTGGAGATTATCATTTCGTATATTTTTTGCATGAATTACAAGTGTGGATGGTAAACTAAAGTTGCAAACTATCTTGAAAATACTCGATGTTTGCTATCCAAGCATCGGCATTTTTTTTTACAGCATTGCAGTGTTCTATTTATAGCAGTCTATTTAAAGAATGGCTATGCAGTAGTACACTACACCATCAGAAGGCCTACACATTTTGTTATTCTTTCTATATGTAATAACTAAGTCCTTTTGATGTCTTTTAATCAAAATTATTGCCCTTTCTTAAAACAGCTGAGAAGCTTTTCTTTTATAATTACTCTGGACATCTTTTGAAATCTGACTAGAAGTTAGGTAGTGGACCCGTAATAGAAAACAGCTATTTCCACAATATTAATATCCTACAAAATTTGCTAAAATGAGTCTTATTGTACTACTTTAACTGAGCCACTTTTCCTTTCTTTCCTAGAATTAACATTTATAAATCAAAAAACCACTGTATTATCATTACAAAGCAAATTAATAATTACCTCCCTTTTCTGAAAACTAACCAAAGTATAAACAATTGTTTTTAGATAGACAGTAAAGGCATTTCTAGTCGGTAAAAAATATGCATAAGTATTTTATCCATATAAATCCGTATTTATCAACTATCTAGAACTTTTATTCCATGCTACACCAGAAGTGTTATGGGTCTACTACATTAAAGCTAACTGTGACAGTGCATCATAGGATCATAAATTACATGGCAATCAAAACCTGTATAGTCAGAGTGTGTTGCTTTGAGTCTATGAGTTGATTATGATAAGAATCTTTTCTTATTCTTTTCTTTAATATGCAATTCATATCTAAAGTTATAGTTAGAACTTGTTTCGAAAAGAGTAAAGGACACTGTTTTGCCTTTGTCTGATATGAGAAGTCATTCAACAAGGCAATGTTCCTCCCTGCCCCTTTTTCCTGCCTCCCTGCCCTTTTGCCTCATCTGAAATAATCACTAGATCAGAATGTTTGTCTTGATGGTATCTTGCACAGGTTTGAAGCTGAGCAACATCAGGTCCAAGAGTAGGTCACTGACATATCTCAGATTAACCATGTATACACTCTTGGGGTCACCTTTTTAGTCCACAACTCATGTTAGTTGGTCATTTTGTTTGCCTTAATGATATCTACATGTACATTGAGTTTTTGAATGGGCCAAGTTGGGTAAAAGAGTAGGTCACAGAGACAAATCTTAGAAAAGCTAGTGTACTCTCTATATGCCACATTCTCAGTCCAGTAGTCCTGAAAGTTGTTCAAATATTTATCTTGATATCTTGAGATTTGAAATGGGTCTTGATGGTTCGAAAAGGCTCAAAAGACCCAGGACTATCATGGCCCTCTTGTTTATACTTTAATTTTCTTAATTAATACAGCAATACATAAATGGTGTATAGAATTCAAAAGTGCATACCACTGTAAAAAACTTAAAATAATCAACGAAAAATACAACAAAATATTACACTTTTTTTGTTAATAAAGGCCTTTGGCCTAACATACAATAAAACAAAAATATACATATCAAGTAGATTATGTCCCCTTACATTAATTAACTACTCACAAGTTATTTAAAGTGTAGACTGCAAAATTTATGAAACATACATTCACAGTCTATAAGACAAACTGTTTGCATCAGATTTTTGGGACAAAATTTTATTGAGTTCCTATTAGTCACATAATAGATGTATTCTATTGTTACTTAATTATTGTAAATGTTTTAAATTATACCAGTATAAGTAAATGGAGCAACTCTATGGATAATTAATATTTCTGCTTGAAGTAATTTGATAACATTAACATATTTCTTGTACAAATAGCAACTTGCAGAATGTTAGAGCTGAGGGCTAAATAATATCTTTCTAATAAATGTAAATATGAATTAAAAAATTATTGTATTCAAACATGAAGAAAATGTTTTAACCTAATTTTTGCCAATTTTGTATACAAGTGACAGGGATTTTTTTAAGTCATGAAATTGCATGGTAGGGTTTACTTAAGGTTTAACTCTTGAAGCTATGGTTTTGACACTAATTCAAAATTGGTTTTGACTCTTTTGGCTCAGAAATCAATGGCTCTTCTGCTTTAGGGTTTATTGGGGCGAATCTACCATAGATATTGTGTAAAAGTTTCAAAAGTTTGAGGTTTGTTGTCTTGGTTTTTAAAATATTCCATTAGTTGAGAGATACATAATGAACAAAACAAAATT
Source organism: Tridacna crocea (assembly GCA_943736015.1). Classification (NCBI taxonomy): domain Eukaryota; kingdom Metazoa; phylum Mollusca; class Bivalvia; order Cardiida; family Cardiidae; genus Tridacna; species Tridacna crocea. The sequence goes on along the minus strand of OX031069.1, from coordinate 15,410,994 downwards.
TTTGCAAAAGATGAATCCTTTAAAATAGTACCATGTCTTTCAAATTGATAGGTGTGATACATGAAGTATCTAAACATAATGTGTGTCTATCAGACACACATTTGCTTTAAACATGTTTGAAGGTCAGGAAACCAAAGGGATTTATTATAACTATTAACTCTATACAACAAAATTTTAAACTTGTCCAAATTGAAAACAATTTTTGCAGACAACAAATAAAATGTGCCTAAACTTGTTGAACATTTCCAGAAAGATTATAAGCCATTGTGGGAGAAAGGAGAAAATGCTGGTTACCAGTATTTTCTCCTTTTCCACAATGTTTTTAAAGGTCCTATTTCCAAGGGTCTTCAAAATGTGGGATCTGTGTGGTAAATGGTTAAAGATATTATCAGTATAAGGTATTTGATTTTAAAGATCTTAACGCTTTATCAAATGATAAAATTTTAGACTTGTCCAAATACAAAGCCTTTGCAGACAATGAATTAATTATAGCTTGATTCATATTTGTCTTCAAACAAATGGAAAGCATTTAGAGAAGGAGAAAATGCCGATACCCAGCATCTTCCCCTTCTCCAATAGTCTTTTCCAAGCCTTCTTTTTAAAGGTTGTTTCAAAAGGAGATCATTTGATACAGAGTTAACCCATTACCACTCAATCCCTACTTTTGATGACCCTTAGAAGGAAGCCTTTAGAAAACATTGTGGGAAAAGGAGAAAATACTGGTTACTAGTAAACCAGCATTTTCTCCTTTTCTCACAATGTTTTCTACTCCATCAGAGACAATTTTCAACATTTAAAGAACATTTAAATTGTCGTCTACAAATGCTTTCAGTTTCTACATATCAAAATTTTTGTTGTGTCGTAAAGAGTTAAACCCAAACTATCACAAATGAATTTTTTTTAAATGTAGTTGCTTATCTATTCCATTATTTAACAAGAAGAATGTGAGAAAAAAATTTTTTTTTTCTGTAAAAATTGAAAGTGTTTGCATTTTTATATCATCTGTGGCCGTCAGTGCATTGAATTATTTCTTTAACTCTTTCCCAAACAAGAAAATGCCAGACTAGACTTACTTCAAAGCATTTACAAACAACAGAATCGGTGTATAGCCTAGAATATTATTTCTGTCTTTAAGATGGTAGAAAACAATGTGAAAGAGAGAGGAAATTCTGGTAACTACCATTTTCTTCTTTTTCCACCGTGTTTTCAACAACCCTCCTCAGCATGGTGGGTTTAAATGAAATTGTTTGGTAAAGGGTTAATTCTTTTGTACATTCTGCTTGTGACTCAGTGAATTATGTAGTCTATGTTAACTCTTTACCACATAATCCTGACTTTTAATGACCTTGAAGAAGAAAACTTTTCAAGACATTGTAAGAAAAGTAGAAAATGCTGTTAACCAGCATTTTCTCCTATTCCCACATTGTTTTCTACAATTCCAGAGAGAATTTCATTTTAGTTGCCCTCTGCAAATGCTTTGAATTTGGACAGGTCTAAAATTTTATCATGTGGTAAAGGGTTAAGGATTTTTCAATACATGTACATGTATCATGTAAATGAGGAATAATCTGTATCCTGCAATGATGTATGTTAACCCTTTACCCCATAAGGCATTTCTGTTGTATCTCTAATTGACCCTAAATAACAGCAAGGATGAAGCCGTTTTTTATGTGTATATGGCACCTTTTGATAGCATAGAAAACATTGTGGCAAAAGGTGAAATTGCTCGTGACAAGCAATTTCACCTTTTGCCACAATGTTTACCAAAGGCTCCTACAAGCAATGTGTCGAAATGAGTATCTATGGAGTAAAGGGTTAAGGATCTTAAATCAGAAAATAACTTTGCATTCAAGTCTCATGCAACAAATAATCTTAAGGTTCTTAAATCCAGATTTAAAAAAAATATAACTTCAATATCTCTTGCAGTGTTTGATGTTAAGGATGTTAAAAAGTAAATTAGCAAAAACAAAACCCAATATGAGACTGACCACTGTTAGAGAAGACTGAATTGATTTTCCTGAATGAAACCTTCATTGAATGAAGCTCAATCCAATGATGTAAATTCTTAAAATGGCTTGGTAAAATAATACAATTTTAGTATTTTGGCAAAATTTATTGGGATGAAATTGTGGTATAAAAATGATAAAAAAAAAAAATGTAAAATTCACGGCACAGAAAAGTTGTCTTTGTTTTATGGATGATTTCCTTGCACTGGTTAGTATCCAGGAATCATAGACACAGGGCAGAGTTGACTACTGGGTTGGATCCAGGAAAAACTTGAGCCTTGCTATCAAATTGTTTTATTGTTTTTATATTGTTTTATTTATGAGCTTATGAACAACAAGGAAACTGTCACCAATGACGGGTCAAAGCAAGCCAGAAAGGTTGCTGATCTATTCAGGGGCAGATAAAAATAATAGGAAATTCATCTTCACTGAGTAAAGAAACACCAGCTCCTTGTAGACATAGGTCTCTAACAATGAATATTTCATTGTCTGATAATTACTGGTTTGGGTCCAGGAAACTATCATCTTCTCATGCCATGTAAAGTCAGCTTTTCAAAAGCCGAGAATCTGAAAAAAAACAAACAATTTATTAAATTCAAAAAAGGTCATTTTGAAAAATTACATCACTGGATTTGTTTCATCCAATCACTGCCAGAAACCATATTGGAAGCACTGACAGCTGTCAGAGATCAAGATCAGACTAATATACCACCAGAATTACTAGGCCCTGATCAATCAAACAGCTTTGAAGTCAATTTTAAGTTAACAGTTGATCCCAGAGCTGATTGATAAGTTGACCCAGTTCTTGGTCAACTCGAAAACAAATGAGAACAGGCAGTGATGTAAGGTGTCATTCTGTATATTTCTATGTCCACTCCAAGGGTCATGCAATGATAAGGATCTTAACCCCTAAAGTGCTGTTTATCATAACCATAATTTCTTAAGGCCAGTGTAGATTGAGATCAGCTGGATTGCTGTTCTTGCATATACACTGCCCAATTTATAGTGATGCTGACCAAATTCTGCCTTTCCTGTACAATGTGTTTATCTAGCACTTTATGGGTATTTTTCTAATAGGTATGAACAGTTCTCAAATATATACACATAAATTTGTATGCATAGTTTTTGATGTATTGATTTTTTTCTTTTTGTACCTGTTATTTCAAGTTATTTGAGGTTGCAATTTAAATTTTGTATTTGAACTCTTTACCAAACAACAATATTTTACAATTGTCTGGATTCAAAGTTGTTGCAGAGGACAATTTAACCCTTTACCCCATAAGGTATTTCTATGATATCTCTAATTGACCCTAAATAACAGCAAGGATGAAGCTGTTTCTTATGTATACATGACACCTTTTGATAGCATAGAAAACATAGTGTCAAAAGGTGAAATTGCTCAGGATGAGCAATTTCACCTTTTGCCAAAATGTTTTCCAAAAGCTCCTACAAGCAATGCGTAGAAATGAGTATCTATGGAGTAAAGGGTTAAATGCGGCTCAATGAAAACCAATTTTAAAAGGTATAAAACATTGTTGGAAGTAGAGAATTGCTGGTTACCAGCATTTTCTCCTGAACCTGCTATGTTTTTGAAAGGATATTTGTCTGTGAACAGGTAGAAATCAATATGGAAAGTGGGAAAAAATGCTGGTTATCAGCATTTAAACTTTTTTCCATAATGTTTTCACAAACCTTATAGGTTATAAAGGTTGTTGAATCTTAGGATTGTTTAGTGAAGAGTTAATCTACAAAACTACTGTCAAAAGGTTTTTTGTGTGTGTGTGTCATTTATAAAAGTCTGAAAGTATTCCTTTTGGTTTAAAGACATTTCAAAGATGTTTTGCATGAAGATATTTTAGACTTTATGGGGGGAAAATATCGAACAGATATTGGGCATAATCCAAGACATGGTGCTTATTAAAAGGTTTATTTGCTGCAAGCCTTGGTCTAAATGTGTTGGGATGTCTTATTTCATGGAAATCAGTTTTTGGAATATTTTGAGTTCCAGCAAGTGAAAACCTTTAACTTTTGTAAACTTGTCAAATCATGTCAGACACTCTTTATATTGCAACATCTTTGGCAAATATCTTGCCATTTAGGATTAGTAGCCTAAATTCTTGAAAACCTACAGCAACAATAAACTCTTTCTATGATATTTTGTCAAGCTCCTGTTACAGGTCAGAAAAAAAAAGTTACCACTATGTTGCCCTGCTAAAACTTCTTCATAATTATATCAATGGATTGGTCTAACCTTAGCCTAGACTTTACACATGGGTGGATTTTAACTCTTTACCACACAAGGAAATTTTAGACTGGTCCAAATTGAAAGCATTTGCAGACGACAAAATAAAGGTGACTAAAAAATAGAAATTTGTTCTGGGAAGGGTAGAAAACAATGTGGGAAAAGGAGAAAATGCTGGTTACCAGCATTTTCTCCTTTTCCCATAGTGTTTTCAAAAGGCATATTTCCCAGGGGCATCAAAAGTAGGGATTGTGTGGTAATGGGTTAAAATATATTTTAAAACAGATTTTCACAATAGTTCTCCTTTATGTGTTTATGTGGCAATCTAAACATAAGGTCAGGGTCATACTTGGAGGTCCTAACTTAAAGCTCTACATATACTTGTTCATAGAGAATACTCCTATACTCAAGCAAATTTGAAAACAGGTATCTAATATAAGAATGACAGACATTTAATGATATGGTCACTTTTTGTCCTAGTGCAGTTTCAGTTCATTACTAATTTACCCCTCACACTGTTTCCAAATTTCTATTGTTTTTGTCTGTCAAGGTCATTTTGTAAAATTAGTATTACTTTTGCCTGTCAAACCAAAATTAGATAACTCTATAAATTTTCAGTAGGTCAGTAAATGGTTGGTATGCAGCTTTTTTCTACTTCTGTAGAAGACTAGTTATAATGGTACAACATATATAGAAAACTACATGGAGTAAGTTGACACACAAGTTAATCAAGAATAAGGCAAAAAGCTAAAGCTACAAAAATTTTAATGAGAAAATTAGCAAGGTAAAAATCTCACTCAATAGTCTATATCAAGAGGTCACCCTCAGTAACAAACACAGGTTTGAGCAAGAAAAACCTAAGAATTTTGATAAAGTAGTTTAAAATGTAAGGTTGTACATTCACCTTATAAACAAATGCATAGGTACATCCAAACAATTTTTAATCAACAAAACTTAAGAAGATACAGACCAAAGTAAACTAGTTCATATTAGCTAACATGTGAGAGAAAACTTAACAAGCAAGCACCATATATTCTGCTATAGAATTAGGTTGAATTTAGATAAAGACATCAGAAAGTTTCACTTGATTGTTTAAAGTAAAATGCAAAAGATCATGACCCTTGCCTTGATTTCTACATTTGTGACAAGCCTAGAAACACTGTTAATTAGCATTCTCCCTAAGAATCATGCAGATGGTGATAAGTGACTAGTCACAGATTTCATTGGTTTTACCCTCATTCCATCAGACTTGTTGAAAAACTTTCCCAAAACAAAGCATTCCGTTTTTCTGACAGTGGTTACCATGGAAACGAGAAATCAAAATTTCACGGAAATTGGTCGAAAGTTGTCAGTCAAAAAATTGAAAAATGACACTTTTTAGGGTGGTTTTTGACAAATTATTATTATTTAGATTATCTAAAATACTTCTTATATTACAAAAGGGACATGAGTAGTACTCAAAATTACATTGAAAAATGGAAAATGTCACTTGCATTGTGTTGCATAGCAACAGACGTTTAGCCATAGAAACCAGTTTTTCAAACTTCCAATTTTGAACATTTTCAAACCAAATTATCTTCTAACAGCAAAGGTGCATATGAAAAATACGTATAGGGCCTAAATGGGCAACATTTGATTTTTCACGGCCAACAATAAAAAAACTCAAAATGTTTATAATTTTTGTTACCATGGCAACAAAAGTATTGACCCGTCAGTGATTTTGCAAAAAAGTGGCAATTTCAAAGCAAATTATCTCCCTTCTGCAAAGAGAAATATTAACAGTGTATTTACATATTAAATGATCCACATCTGTTCAACCAATAAAGAAAAAAAAAAGTTCTGCAACAATCCAAATATTAGTTACCATGGAAACCAAACTATCCAACAGTTTGCGACTTTAACAAAAATCAGCATATTCAAAGTGAAATACCTCCCATTTAGATAATCTATACTTCTACAAATGTTAAAAGGAAGACATGAGTAGTACTTGAAATTACATACAAAAATAAAAAATGTCACTTGCATTGTGTTGCATAGCAACATAAGTTGAGCCATAGAAACCAGTTTTTCAAACTTCCAATTTTGAAGATTTTCAAACCAAATTATCTTCTAACAGCAAAGGTGCATATGAAAAATACATACAGGGCCTAAATGGGCAACATTTGATTTTTCACAGCCAACAATAAAAAAACTCAAAATGTTTATAACTTTTGTTACCATGGCAACAAAAGTATTGACCCGTCAGTGATTTTGCAAAAAAGTGGCAATTTCAAAGCAAATTATCTCCCTCCTGCAAAGAGAAATATTAACAGTGTATTTACATATTAAATGATCCACATCTGTTCAACCAATAAAGAAAAAAAAAAGTTCTGCAACAATCCAAATATTAGTTACCATGGCAACCAAACTATCCAACAGTTTGCGACTTTAACAAAAATCAGCATATTCAAAGTAAAATACCTCCCTTTTAGATAATCTATACTTCTACTTATGTTAAAAGGAGGACATGAGTAGTACTTGAAATTACATAGAAAAATAAAAAATGTCACTTGCATTGTGTTGCATAGCAACATAAGTTTAGCCACAGAAACCAGTTTTTCAAACTTCCAATTTTGAACATTTTCAGACCAAATTATCTTCTAACAGCAAAGGTGCATATGAAAAATACATATAGTACCCAAACGAGCAACATCTGATTTTTCAAAGCCAACAATAAAAAAACTCAAAATATCTATAATTTTTGTTACCATAGCAACAAAACTATTGACCCGTCAGTGTTTTTGCAAAAAAAGTAGCAATTTCAACGCAAATTAATTCCCTTCTGCAAAGAGAAATATTTACAGTGTATTTATGTATTAAATGATCTACATCTGTTCAACCAATAAAGACAAAATTAAGTTCTGCAACTATCCAAATATTACTTACCATGGCAACCAAACTAACCAACAGTTCGCGATTTTAGCAAAAACCAGCACACTCAAAGCAAACTACTGCCCTTTTAGATTATCTATACTACTACTTATGTCAAAAGGACGGCATGAGTAGTACTCGAAATTACATAGGAAAATATAGAAAAATATAAAATGTCACTTGCATTGTGTTGTATAGCAACAAAAGTTTAGCCATAGAAACCAATTTTTCAAACTTCCAATTTTGAAGATTTTCAAGCCAAAAATATCTTCTAACAGCAAAGGTGCGTATGCAAAATACATGTAGTGCCTAAACAAGCAACATCAGATTTTTCAAAGCCAACAATGAAAAAGCTCAAAATGTTAATAATTGTTGTAACCATGGCAACAAAACTATTGACTCGTCAGTGTTTCTTCAAAAAAGTGGCAATTTTAGAGCAAATTATCTCCCTTCTGCAAGGAAAAATATATACAGTGTATTTACGTATTGAATAGATCCACATTGGTTCAACCAATACAGAAAAATCTGAGTTCTGCAACAATCCAAATATTAGTATCCATGGCAACCAAACTTTCCAACATTTTGCGATTTTAACAAAAATCAGCACATTCAAAGTAAACTACAGCCCATTAACAAAGGATTAGATTGATAAGTAATACTTACTTAAATTACCCACATCTGTTTGTCAATATTAAAATGTAAAAGAAAAAAATAATGGCCCAGTCATGTTACCATGGCAACCAAATCAATGAACCATAACAAATAACAGCTTGTTCAAAGCAAATTAACCCCTTCCAGCTAAGAATCATCTGAATAAATTAAACCTACATTAAATGACTAATATGTGTTATGCACATACAAAAGATAAAAAAGTATTCAACACCTCAGAAAAAAATGTTACCATGGCAACAGAACAGTAAACTCATCCCCATAAAAGTATGGAAAATAACAAAATATCAAAGGGCAATAATTCTTGAATATGCAATCAAGAGTTATGGTTCTTATGCACCACACTTCTCTTTGATGAGATCTATCCATCTGTGAAGTTTCATGTTTATCCCTCAAATAGTTTTTGTGTTATGCTCTAGACAAAATTTAAGTGAGAAAATAAAGGGCAATAACCCTTAAAAATTGCAATCAAGAGTTATGGTTCTTATGTACTGCACTTCTCTTTTATGAGATCTATCCATCTGTGTAGTTTCATTTTTATATCTTGAATAGTTTTTGAGTTGTGCTCCATACCAGAAATTGGGATGCGAAGAGGGATAGACAGAATGGAGAAAGAATGGATAGACCGACAGAAAGACAGACAGACAGACGGATGGCTACTATTACCATATACATAGCCGCCTTTTAGGCGGGAGATAATTAGCATGTATTCTACTTTATGAATGAAAACTAACATGCCAGGAACTATGTATAGAGGGGTATGAACATTCTTAATTTTTGGTCATTCTATTTAATAGATAATTGTATTTTTCTCAATTTTACAGATATGTTGCCACTTTGGCTACCATGGTAACCTGGAGTATGATATGATATGCTCATTGCTATTTTTTCATGGACAACACATTATATTAATAGCGATTTTTAAAACCAAATTATCCAGTTTACTTATTCTTGTCTCTACAATTATGCCTTGAAAATAAGCAAAAATTGCAGTTTTATGCCAGTGTCGAGATTAAGGTTGCCATAGAAACCAGAGTTTTTTAAGGAATAAAATTCTTTTTAAAAAATTCTGAAGAGGATCATGGCAGAATCATTTCTGTGAAATTTCATCAAATTTGGATGGGTAGTTTCAGAGAAGAAGATGTTTGAAATAAGATTTAACGTATGCACACATGTACCACGCACGTGTACGCACACACGGACAGACACACAGACGCAAGACAGATACCTGGCCATGACATAAGCCCAATGGCCTTCTGCCAGTGGAGCTAATGAAACTGACATGCCATGAACCATATATAGAGGGGTATGAAGATTCTAAATTGTTGTTCATTATATTTGAAAGAATGGTATTTTCTCAATTTTACGGATACATTGCCACTTTGGCTGCCATGGTTACCTAGAGTATGATATGATATGCTTATTGTTATTTTTTCATCGACAACATGTTAGATCAATAGCTATTTCTGAAACCAAAGTTATTCAATTTACTTACTCTAGTCTCTACAATTTCGCCATGAAAATAAGCAAAAATTGCAATTTTATGCCTGTGTCGAGATTCAGGTTGCCATGGAAACCAAATTTAGACACAAAACCAAAATATCTTGTTTGCAGCTTTTCAAATTTGTATTAATACTTCATATGCCATATTAACTCATGTTCAAATATTTGTGTTTAGTAGTCATTTTTTTGCATAAAATACAGCATTATCCAAATTTTCCAAATCTGTTGTCACTTTGGTTGCCATGGTAACCTGGCCTAAAAACATTTTGACCTTTTTTATTTTTTTATTTGTGACCCAATACATTAGTCTTTATGCCCAATATTGAAACCTTAAATCCTAGCTTTGCTGTTAGGAGATAATTGAGATAGAAATTTGTCAATTTAAGCCACCAGCAGAAATGCGAAATACAGCCTTTGTTTGTTGCCATAGAAACACATTCTGCAAGCTTATTTTTGCTATTGCATTTTTGATATTGTAAGCCAATACATGGGTGATTATGTTATGATAGCACAACTGACTGGACTTTTGGTGACAAATATGTTGTATTAACTTCAAAGTACTTAATATTTCAAGTTTTAAAAAGCAAAAAATATGCCTCTGGGGGCAAAAACTTTCTGTGGCCGTTGCCATGGTAACAGCATGACAATAAAAGTTTCCCTTTGGCTTTTGAACTTTTGTGACTAAAGGAATCAATTGCACTGACTTTTTTTGGTATTCTGAAAAAGTCACTTATCACCATTTCTACAGGGCCTGCATGATTCTTAGGGAGAATGCTAATTAATTCCTAGATAACCTACAGGCTGAATTAGTCAGTGCACTACACATTTAATATATTTAATAGCATTCACATAAATGCATAATTCAAAAATCCATATTTTCAAAATCACAGATAATTGATATTCATCATTATGCCTCTTCAAAACAGAATTTTGAAGTGACAAAATCACATTCCCATCCCAGTCTGCTTGGGTAGCAGTTTCCACACCACATTAGGAGCATATTGACACAGGCATATTGACTCGGACATGTAAGTTTGACATGTGGGAACAGAAATGGACTGAGTGGGTTTTGAAGGGTTTTGTAGTTTTAAACTGGTTTTAGACTACCAGATGGACAGACGGAGAGTCAAAAACTGCACTTGGGTTTTGAAGGCCGGTACTACTATTCTGAAATAAACTGGGTTTCTGGGCTATTGCAATTGATGAAATTAAGGCACATTTTGAATACTAATTGATTTACACATGTAATAGCAGTCTTTCTATTTTTTTATTTTTTTTTAATGATAAAAGCAGGTCTTCAAATTTTTTCTTTTAAAGCTGCCTAAGCACACACATCTCTTTTATTTTGGAATTTCCTTAGTTTTATCATCTGGTAAAAAGGATTAAATCTGTGTAACAAAGTTCTGAGATTTAACCACCCAAAGACAGAATCCTTTCAAAAACATTGTGATAATACTGGTAACCCAGCATTTTCTCCTTTTCCCACTGTCACGAAATGATAAGGCTTGGTGTGGATAATAATATATTCAGAATCCAAGGTCAAACTTTCTGATAATTTTCCTGTTAAAAAATGAATTATGACATAAAAATCTATCACAGAATAACTGATAACCTAATAAGTCCGATATCTTAAATATTTAAAGCAGCTGAAATTTTAACACTCCTAGCTTCCATTTAATTTCCTAAAAGTTCTGATGAGGTCTACTTTCTGAATTTTCCCCCAAAATTCTTCAAGTGGTACCCTGCCTAGCATCACACTGAGCCCACCAGTATTTTTGGTGTGATATTTCCTTTCCTCCCAAATACAGGCTCTTTTACCACCAACCAAAATTATTTTCTGAGTCAGTAAGCCTTTGTGCCCAATCTATAGGTCTACCATTCACAAGCCACAACACCCTAACTGCCAGTTTAAAGCCTGACTGTTTGTCTTGTAACCAGTATTTTCTCCCTTTTCCATAATGCTCCCAACCATTTTGCAGACAGATCCTATCATTAAAGCATTACATTATTTGTTGCCTGTGAGTGCTTTATATTTTGTAAAGTCCAAAATTTTATCATTTAGGCAAGAGTTCAGAAGATTTATATGTTATATATTTTGACAAGAAACTTAAATTTACCAGGTTTAAACTACAGTTTTTTTCTGTGTTTATAAATTCTGCCTTCAGTTTTCTGCTTAACTAAGCTATTTCCATATATTAAAATAATCTTTTTTTTTTCCTTAAGGATATTTCAAATGGTTATGTGTGCTTCTGATACCCCCTGTCCCTGGTCACAATACTGCAGAAAGGATCAGAAGCTAGCATAGCCATTTTATCTTCATTTTTATGAGTAACTGTAGGAATTTGAAGAGGGGGAGAGTGGGAAAGGAGAAATTTGGAGAGAGAAAGAGAGAGAGAGAGATTTTTAAGAGTGGAATATTTAGAGGAAGAAGATGAGAAAAAGTGAGAGAAATTTGCACAGAGAGAGACTGATATTAAAAAAGAAAACTGTCTCAAAGATGTAATACAAAAGTAAGGCTTTTGTTTTTTCAATCTATTTGCAAAACATGGCTAATTTAATGTAGTATAAAAAATAATCTTTTTATTTTCCTTAAGGATATTTCAAATGGTTATGTGTGCTTCTGATACCCCCTGTCCCTGGCCACGATACTGCAGAAAGGATCAGAAGCTAGCATAGCCATTTTATCTTTATCTTTATGAGTAACTGCAGGAATTTGAAAAGGGAGAGAGTGGGAAAGGAGAAGTTTGGAGAGAGAGAGAGAGATATTTAAGAGTGGAATACTGGGAGAAAGAGGACAAGAAAAAGTGAGAGAAATTTGCAGAGAGAGAGAGAGAGAGATTTTTAAGAGTGCAATACTGAGAGAAAGAGGATGAGAAAGAGTGAGAGAAATTTGCAGAGAGAGAGAGATTTTTAAGAGTGCAATGCTGAGAGAAAGCGGATGAGAAAGAGTGAGAGAAATTTGAACAGTGAGAGAGAGACTGATATTAAAATAAAGAAAACTCTCAAAGATTTAATTCAAAAGTAAGGTTTTCGTTTTTTTTTAATCTATTTGCAAAACATGGCTAATTTAATGTAGTATCAAAATAATCTTTTTTTTTCCTTAAGGATATTTCAAATGGTTATGTGTGCTTCTGATACCCCCTGTCCCTGGTCACAATACTGCAGAAAGGATCAGAAGCTAGCATAGCCATTTTATCTTTATTTTTATGAGTAGCTGTAGGAATTTGAAGAGGGAGAGGGCAGGAAAGGAGAAATTTTGTAGAGAGAAAGAGAGAGATTTTTAAGAGTGGAATACTGAGAGGAAGAGGATGAGAAAGAGTGAGAGAAATTTGTACAGTGAGAGAGAGACTGATATTAAGATAAAGAAAACTGTCTCAAAGATTTAATTCAAAAGTAAGGTTTTCGTTTTTTTCAATCTATTTGCAAGACATGGCTAATTTAATGTAGTATCAAAATAATCTTTTTTTTTCCTTAAGGATATTTCAAATGGTTATGTGTGCTTCTGATACCCCCTGTCCCTGGTCACAATACTGCAGAAAGGATCAGAAGCTAGCATAGCCATTTTATCTTTATTTTTATGAGTAACTGTAGGAATTTGAAGAGAGAGAGAGTGGGAAAGGAGAAATTTGGAGGGAGGAAGACAGAGACATAGAGAGAGATTTTTTTAAGAGTAGAATACTGAGAGGAAGAGGACAAGAGTGAGTGAGGAATTTGCAGAGAGAGACAGAATGATAAAGAAAAATATCTCAAAGATGTAATGCAAAAGTACAGCTTTTCCTTTTTCAATGAATTTGGATAACATAAATAATTCCATGTAGTATTAAAATAATCTTTTTTTTCCTTAATTTAAGGATATTTCAAATGGTTATGTGTGCTTCTGATACCCCCTGTCCCTGGTCACAATACTGCAGAAAGGATCAGAAGCTAGCATAGCCATTTTATCTTTATTTTTATGAGTAACTGTAGGAATTTTGAGAGAGAAAGAGAGGTGGGGAGGAGCAAGAGTGGAATTTGGAAGGAGGAAGAGAGGGAGAAAGATGATAAAAAAAAAATTAAGTTAGGCTTTTTCTATACATATTAAGTCATTTAATCCTTTACAATACAATCCCATGTACTCACTTGAGGGAGTTTAGTTTTGGAAAGTATTGAGGGAAAAGGAGGTAGGCTTTGAAAAGTATTATGGGAAAGGAATAAAAACTGGTTACAGTATTTATCTTTTTAACACTTTTTTATAAGTTCCAAAGACAAATGCCATTATTTGATCCAAATTCAATATGACTTGTCTGCATAGAAATTATTATGCTGTAAATTTTGCAGAGCTTAAAACTTTGTCATTTGACACAGTTTCAACTATATTTCAGTTATAAAGTGGGGCTAGTGCACCTATTCATGCTTTCCTTGAGCTTCTTTATCCAGTAATTTCTACTATATTCTTCCAAAGCAACAGTGTGCTTTCCCACATAACTATCTTGAACCCTTTACAAGACAATCCCTTGTTTTTAAGACCCTGAGATAGAAACCTTTTCTTTTTTTCTCACAATGTTTTCTACACTGCTTGAAAGAAATTTCAATTTTTTAGTCATGTTTATTTTTTCTTCTGCAAATGCTTTCAGTTTGGACAAGTCTAAAATTTTGTTGTTTGGTAAAGAGTTAAAATATTGATTAGAATTCAAAGATGAATGTATCTTGTTGCAATCACTGTCATCAAACTTTGGAGAAAAAAAAAATTTGGCCAAGCTGAGGATTTGAACCAGAGACCTGCTGGTCTTATGTTGTGTGCACAACCAACTATAATGCAGGGGGCTAGGCTCAGCAAAGAAGTTACGAAATGCTGTTGGAGTTGGTGTAAAATTACACTTTTGTTCTCAATTATCAACTAAAACATATAGCTTGTAAATGCACCAAAGGTATTTGTCTTTACCATACATCCCAACTTTTAACACCCGAAGAAAATAAGCTTTTAAAAAATACTGGAAAAAAGAAAATGCTGGTAAAAACCAGCATTTTCTCCTTTTCCCTCAATATTTTTCTTCCCTTTTCAAAAGAATTGTCAACTTCTGGGTCAAATTTATTTTATGGTCACATGCCTTCAGTTTTGACTTTTATTTAACTTAGTTTTCTCTCACATGGTGGCTAATAGAAATTGTTACACAAGAAACTGTCGCTCAACCCCCAGCCCATTAAAACATAGGTTTTCCTGGTCTTTTATTATTTATACTTAAAGGTACCCTGGCTTTGTAGAGGCACTGCTTAGACAGCATGACAAACACTTTATACTAAGAGAAGTCTACAAGACGACACTGTATTTACATGGTAAGTTGAATACTTAACCTATTAGATTATAATATATATCAATTGTAGTAACTTCACGAACACACAGGTCAAGCAAGTTCAGGACTCGTATTCACCAACCATTCTTAAGAATGTTCCTTGTTTTATTCTCCAGAATTTTCTTTGTCTGTTAGTAACACAACTTCTGATTGGCTAAACCGAATGGTTAAGCGAATCAGAAGTTGTGTTACATACAAATTCACAATAACTTGGAGAAAAAGACCAAGAATATTCACAAAAATGGTTGGTGAATACGGGCCCAGACTGCACATAATATAACATCACATAGTCCAGAGTTTTAATAAACCTGAGATGGATGTCCTTAGAAAACATTGTGAGAAAAGGAAAGAGTGCTGGTAACCATCATTTCCTCCTTTCTCCACAATGTTTTCTACCCTAAGACAATGCCATTTTATGAACTACGCTTAACCCATTACCACACAATCCCTACATTTTACGACCCTGAGAAAGAAGCCTTTAGAAAACATTGTGGGAAAAGGAGAAAATGCTGGTAACCAGCATTTTTTCTCCTTTTCCCACAATGTTTTCTACCCTTCACAAAACAAATTTCAAATTTTCAGTCACTTTTATTTTATCGTCTGCAATTTTTTTTTAATTGGACAAGCTTGAAATATTGTCGTTTGGTAAAGGGTTAACCCATTACCACACAATCCCTACTTTTGAAGGCCCTGAGAAAGAAGCCTTTAGAAAACATTGTGGAAAAAAAAGAGAAAATGCTGGTACCAGTATTTTCTCCTTTTCCCACAGAGTTTGTTACCTTTCACAAAATAAATTTCAATTTTTTAGTCACTTTTATTTTGTCATCTGCAAATGCTTTCAATTTGGGCAAGCCTCAAATATTGTTGTTTGGTAATGAGTCAACCACTTGAAAATGTCATTTCTGTTTGTTTAGCAATCCTCTGAGTCAAAGCAAATGTGGAGGGAAAGGTTTTGAAAATATTTTAGTAAAATAGGGATTACTGAAATGGATTTAGATTAAATACACATGGAAACATAGTGACAGAAATTACTCATAAATAGTTACCCCATCTGCCACAGTGTTTTCAGAACTACTGTACTGAAAAAAGGCTATCATCTATAGGTGATAGTGTGTTAGTTTTTCCCTCTTCAGCAACTCCTTAACCCTTATTCTGCTAAATAACTAAATTGAAATTTCCAGTTTGACAGTTAAAACCCCAAATATTGCTATTTCAAAGTTATGTTTTGGGTAATGACATCTCCTTATCAGACAGTGTAGATCCAAGATCAGACTGCACAGAATGTGCAGTCTGATCTTGATCTACCTTGTCCACAAAAGGTCCTTTAGTTGCGCTTAGCAGCCAAAGGGTTAATGTTTTCAATTTTTCTTACAGACATGTATATCTGGATACTGCACAAAACCCGCTGTCCCTAGACAGGATCTAGCATGGAGGGAATTCTACATCTAGTCATCTAGAAATGCAGGACCCTGCAAGCTTCACACATATTTTTGACATGTAGACGCTTTACCAGACATCAAACTTTAACTCAGGTACAAACTTAAATCATTTTCAGATGATAAACTAGTTTAAACTGTTGTTCAAATAAAGCACCTTTTCTTTGAAAGGGAAGAAAACATTAAAGGAAAAGCAAAAATGTTGGTTACCATCATTTTCTCACAATTTTTTCAAAAGGCCTGTTGACATCCTCAGGGTTGTCAAACCTCGGGATTATGTAGTAAAGAGCTAAAAGTGAATCAAATAATGAGTTTTTTCTCTGAAAGGGTGAAAAACAGTGAAAAAAATAGGAAAAAGTGTTAGTGATCATTCATATCTCAAAGGGTTCTTTTTTTCTAAGGTCATTAAAAGATAGATTGTATGATAATGGACTAGTTGGTCCTAAGGAGGACTTGAACTGTGTTATCTACAGTTCCATAGATTCAGATCAGACTTCATAGGTCATAATTGGGGAAACACTTGTTTATGACAAGCAATTGTTCTTTTTGCACAATATCATTGGTCCTCAGAATCCTGGAGAGAACTTGAACTGTATTATCTGCAGAGTATCATTACCCAAGATCTGGATCTGTATACCCGAACCATTCTTCAGAAGTAAATCAATTGGTTTAGCCAATCAGATATTGCATTACTTTCAAATTTTAAGGTAAGACCTGTGTAATGCACTTCCGGTGAACACGGGGCAAAAATTCTAATTAGTTGATAGATAAGGATGAATAAGGACTTATGCAGAAATAATATTTTTGCACATTTCTAACTGATCAGAAATTGTGTTTATGTCTATCTTGAAATTATTTTTTGATACTTTTGTGAGTTTTCTGAGAAGGGAGGTAATTATTATCTCTGTTTGAATATTGAGAATATAGTGGTTTTAGATTTATAATTGATAATTCAAAAAAGGAAAACATGAAAAGGTGAAAGTAGTTCAATAATACTCATCTAATTATAGCTAATTTTGCAGGATGATATTTTAGTGGAAATAGCTGTCTTCCATTACACAGGTCTTACCTTAAATAATCTAGAGATTTAGGCTGAAAACAATCTTTGGAATGTTTGGTGAGCACTGACCCAGGCCTTCATAGGACATCATGATGGAGGAAGCAGTTGCTTGTAACAAGCAGGTGCTGCTTTCCCACTGTCGCTCAAAACTAGAGCGTAAAAAAAGGAAATATGGCAAAGAAATACTAGTTTGGTTAAGAAATACATGCATCATAAGGGATGTGTTTCAGTCTAGTATTTTAACCCTTTACTGCATGACAAAATATTAGACCTGTCTGAATTGAAAGCATTTGCAGATGACTGTTTCAATGTGGCTCATATGGTATTGTTTTTCCCTGATGGAGTAGAAAACATTCTGGGAAAAGGAGAAAATGCTGGTAACCAGCATTTTCTCCTTTACCCACAGTGTTTTCAAAAGCAGGATTGTTAAAAGTCACTCTTGTGCAGCAAAGGCATAGAAATAGCCCATAATACCAGAAAACAAAATTTTAGAAAAGGAGAGGATACTTGTTACCAGCATTTACTCTTCTTACTTTAATGTTCTCCAAAGCCTTTCTGTCAGCTTTTGATAAAAGTCTGGATTGTGTGGTGAAGATTGAGATAAGAAAATTTGAAAGCACTTTAATTTGTCTGACAGGTTTCACATTATTTATTTTGTCTGCAAATGCTTTCAATTTTGACTAGTCATATAGTCCAAAAATTTGTTGTTTGATAAAGAGTTAAGCCACCTTTTCCAGTGCATGGTTCATATATACATGTATACTGCCACCAATCTCTTGTTGGTATGCAAACCTCCATACCTTTAACCCTTTACAATCCAATCTTGAGTTTTAACAACCCTAAAGAAGAAAGCTTTTGAAAACCAGCATTTTCTTCTTTTCCCACAATGTTTTCTACTAATATCAAAACAAGTTTAGATTCTTGAATCAAATTTATTTTGTCATCTGCAAATGCTTTCATAATTGACTGGTCAAACATTTGTCATTTGGTATATTTGGTAAAGAGTTTAAACTGTTTCCACAAAAAAAATGAGCGGTTTCATCTCAACATAATAACTTGTTCTTTTTACTCATAAGCAAAAAAATATCATACCTGTCAGTGCACCACAAAATGCCATTCATTCATTCATTCATTCATTCATTCATAGTTTTTGCCTTTTAAATATGTTTCAGGAAAGGCATGAGCTCGCTTTAGGAAAATTCAGCTTGAAGATAGTTTGGGGGTAGGTCAAAGTTTTCAGTTTCTAGCTGTTTTCTTGATTAATTTGTTTTCTAAACTTGTACTGCTTTGGCTAAATCGAAGTTTTATTCATAGAGCTAAGTTGGGTTGTTGTGTATTTCTTTATTCATCATTTTAATGGATAGAATACCTGTCTGCACTGCTCTTAAATTGGCTGTAATGGTTCAATAGTTGGAACAGTAGGTATAAGATATTCATTCTGGTCATGAGTGTACAAAGCATGATAATGTTAAATGACAAAAAAAAAAACAAGAGGGCCCTTATAGCCCTGTATTGCTCAACTGGCAAAACAAAACTTTTTTGCATTATAGATCTTTTTGTAAATCTCAAACAGCAAAATTTGGAAGTATTTTTTTAACAACCTGAACTAGGATTTTTTTCAGTTCAAGTGATAACATTCAAAAACATTGCATTTAAGAGATCTGTGAGGTTCAGTAAATTGACAGTAGAAACTTCGATTATATCGAGCGCAGCTGGTTTAAATAAGTTACCTGCTAGGTTAGATATGAATCAAACGATCAGGTTATATGTTTCCTAGTCAATTATCCTTCTAACATTATATTCCTATAGGCAGGTGAGGTTTAGTAGACTGATAGTAGGAACTGCCATAGTATACATTGTGGCCAGGGACAGCGGTTTTATAGTACAAATGTAAGTTTCAATTTTCAGGTTGCTGGCAATGCCTATTTTTCAAACTTTTGTGAACTGCCATTGTATACACATATATTGTAACAAGGGACAGGGGTTTTATAGTACAAATGGAAGTTTCAATTATCAGGTTGCTGGCAATGCCTATTTTTCAAACTTTTGTTAGCACTTGTGTCAAATGCAAATCAAAATTTCTCTTTGGTAAGACGAGGTTCAATTAACTGAAAGTAGGAACTTCAGTTTTATATGGTGGCCTAGGACAGGGGTTACTTTTTTCACACTATTTATATTTCAACTATTTGTAAGCAATTTGGTCATAATTTATACTTATGGTATCAAAGCGTAACTTTACAGGCCTGGTCAACTTAAAAACTTACATGTACCTCCAATGCATTCTTTTTTGTTTTGAAAACCCATCTTTCAAATATAAATAAGTTACATGCTAGGTTAGATATCAATCAAACGATCAGGTTATATGTTTCCTAGTCAATTATCCTTCTAACATTATATTCCTATAGACAGGTGAGGTTCAGTAGACTGATAGTAGGAACTGCCATTGTATACACATATATTGTGAACAGGGACAGGGGTTTTATAGTACAAATGTAAGTTTCAACTATCAGGTTGCTGGCAGTGCCTATTTTTCAATTTTTTGTGAGCACTTGGGTCAAATGCAAATCAAAATTTCTCTTTGGTAAGACGAGGTTCAGTTAACTGAAAGTAGGAACTTAGGTTTTATATGGTGGCCTAGGACAGGGGTTACTTTTTTCACACTCTTTATATTTCAAATATTTGTAAGCATTTGGGTCATGATTTATACTTATGGTATCAAAGCGTAACTTTACAGGCCTGGTCAACCTAAAAACTTACCTCCAATGCATTCTTTTTTGTTTTGAAAACCCATCTTTCAAATATAAATAAGTTACCTGCTAGGTTAGATATTATTTATCAAACGATCAGGTTATATGTTTCCTAGTCAATTATCCTTCTAACATTATATTCCTATAGGCAGGTGAGGTTCATTAGACTGATAGTAGGAACTGCCATAGTATACATTGTGGCCAGGGGCAGGGGTTTTATAGTACAAATGTAAGTTTCAATTATCAGGTTGCTGGCAATGCCTATTTTTCAAACTTTTGTAAGCACTTGAGTCAAATGCAAATCAAAATTTCTCTTTGGTAAGACAAGTTTCAGTTAACTAAAAGTAGGAACTTCGGTTTTTTATGGTGGCTAGGACAGGGGTTACTTTTTTCACACTATTTATATTTCAACTATTTGTAAACATTTGGGTCATAATTTATACTTATGGTATCAAAGCGTAACTTTACAGGCCTGGTCAACTTAAAAAACTTACATGTACCTCCAATGCATTCTTTTTTGTTTTGAAAACCCATCTTTCAAATATAAATAAGTTACCTGCTAGGTTAGATATGAATCAAACGATCAGGTTATATGTTTCCTAGTCAATTATCCTTCTAACATTATATTCCTATAGACGGGTGAGGTTCAGTAGACTGATAGTAGGAACTGCCATTGTATACACATATATTGTGAACCGGGACAGGGGTTTTATAGTACAAATGTAAGTTTCAACTATCAGGTTGCTGGCAATGCCTATTTTTCAAATTTTTGTAAGCACTTGAGTCAAATGCAAATCAAAATTTCTCTTTGGTAAGACAAGGTTCAGTTAACTAAAAGTAGGAACTTCGGTTTTATATGGTGGCTAGGACAGGGGTTACTTTTTTCACACTATTTATATTTCAACTATTTGTAAACATTTGGGTCATAATTTATACTTAAGGTATCAAAGCGTAACTTTACAGGCCTGGTCAACTTAAAAACTTACATGTACCTCAAATGCATTCTTTTTTGTTTTAAAAAACCCATCTTTCAAATATAAATAAGTTACCTACTAGGTTAGATATCAATCAAATGATCAGGTTATATGTTTCCTAGTCAATTATCCTTCTAACATTATATCCCTATAGGCAGGTGAGGTTCAGTAGACTGATAGTAGGAACTGCCATAGTATACATTGTGGACAGGGACAGGGGTTTTATAGTACAAATGTAAGTTTCAATTATCAGGTTGCTGGCAATGCCTATTTTTCAAATTTTTGTAAGCACTTGAGTCAAATGCAAATCAAAATTTCTCTTTGGTAAGACAAGGTTCAGTTAACTAAAAGTAGGAACTTCAGTTTTATATGGTGGCTAGGACAGGGGTTACTTTTTTCACACTATTTATATTTCAACTATTTGTAAAGATTTGGGTCATAATTTATACTTAAGGTATCAAAGCGTAACTTTACAGGCCTGGTCAACTTAAAAACTTACATGTACCTCCAATGCATTCTTTTTTGTTTTGAAAACCCATCTTTTAAATATAAATAAGTTACCTGCTAGGTTAGATATGAATCAAATGATCAGGTTATATGTTTCCTAGTCAATTATCCTTCTAACATTATATTCCTGTAGACAGGTGAGGTTCAGTAGACTGATAGTAGGAACTGCCATTGTATACACATATACTGTGAACAGGGACAGGGGTTTTATAGTACAAATGTAAGTTTCAACTATCAGGTTGCTGGCAGTGCCTATTTTTCAATTTTTTGTGTAGGCTTCCATATGATTTACTATAATATGAAATACTCTCACATCTATGAACATCTATGATCATCTACCATTTGAATTAACTTTTAACGAAATTGCATCTATATCATCTGAAATAGTAGAGAAACATGAAAAGATTGTTAAAAATTTATTTGTCTATTTATTTTGTTTACGAATCAACCCAACACCTTTATGTCTTTATATTGCTTCCACGCCTGTATTGAATTTATTTGTATTATTTGATAATGAGCTATATGCTTCAAGTCGAAAAATAAAAAATGTGAGCACTTGGGTCAAATGCAAATCAAAATTTCTCTTTGGTAAAACGAGGTTCAGTTAACTGAAAGTAGGAACTTAGGTTTTATATGGTAGCCTAGGATAGGGGTTACTTTTTTCACACTATTTATATTTCAACTATTTGTAAGCATTTGGGTCATAATTTATACTTATGGTATCAAAGCATAACTTTACAGGCCTGGTCAACTTAAAAACTTACCTCCAGTGCATTCTTTTTTGTTTTGAAAACCCATCTTTCAAATATAAATAAGTTACCTGCTAGGTTAGATATGAATCAAACGATCAGGTTATATGTTTCCTAGTCAATTATCCTTCGGTTTTATATGGTGGCCTAGGACAGGGTTACTTTTTTCACACTATTTATATTTCAACTATTTGTAAGCATTTGGGTCATAATTTATATTTTTGGTATCAAAGCGTTACTTTACAGGCCTGGTCAACTTAAAAACTTACCTCCAATGCATTCTTTTTTGTTTTGAAAACCCATCTTTCAAATGTAAATAAGTTACCTGCTAGGTTAGATATGAATCAAATGATCAGGTTATATGTTTCCTAGTCAATTATCCTTCTAACATTATATTCCTATAGGCAGATGAGGTTCAGTAGACTGATAGTAGGAACTGCCATTGTATACACATATATTGTGACCAAGGACAGGGGTTTTATAGTACAAATGGAAGTTTCAATTATCAGGTTGCTGGCAATGCCTATTTTTCAAATTTTTGTAAGCACTTGTGTCAAATGCAAATCAAAATTTCTCTTTGGTAAGACGAGGTTCAGTTACCTAAAAGTAGGAACTTTGGTTTTATATGGTGGCCTAGGACAGGGGTTACTTTTTTCACACTATTTATATTTCAACTATTTGTAAACATTTGGGTCATAATTTATACTTATGGTATCAAAGCGTAACTTTACAGGCCTGGTCAACTTAAAAACATACCTCCAACGCATTCCTTTTTGTTTTGAAAACCCATCTTTCAAATATAAATAAGTTACCTGCTAGGTTAGATATGAATCAAACAATCAGGTTATATGTTTCCTAGTCAATTATCCTTCTAACAGTATATTCCTATAGGCAGGTGAGGTTCAGTAGACTGATAGTAGGAACTGCCATTGTATACACATATATTGTGACCAGGGACAGGGGTTTTATAGTACAAATGTAAGTTTCAACTATCAGGTTGCTGGCAGTGCCTATTTTTCAATTTTTTTGTGAGCACTTGGGTCAAAATTTTTTAATGCAAATCAAAATTTCATTTAGGTAAACTTATAAAACTAATCCTCATTAAATTCAGAAGGACAGAAGTGCCATCTTTAAACCATAATTAGGTTTATGCTTGTTTCTGCATATAAACTCATAAAGCAAGCCACATTAAATCCAGGTCAAACTACTACCTGTACACCATTTCTGCATAAATTTCATCAGGTCAACTTTTAAACAGTCTACATTTAATTCAGGTCTCAAGCGATACCATCTTCAAATCTCTGTTACGTAAGGTTCTTTAAGATAAACTTATAATACTAGCTTGCACTGAATTTAAGTTCTAAGCTATACCATCTTTTAAACTTGAAGTTATTTGTTACAAAAATTTCTTCATGTAAACTTTTGAAATAAACCTATGTTAACTCCAGGTATCAGAAAAACTCTTGTCAGGTAAATTTAGTAAACCAGCCAACATTATATTCAAGTCAAAATCAATAGGTACATCTTTAAACTACACATTACATAGATTTCTTCGGGAAAATTCTAAGGCTAGCTTTCTTTAAATTCATGTCTCAAACAACACTGTCTTAAATCCTTTTTTACACAATCCAGAGTTTTCATGATCCCCAGGTAAAAGCCCTTTGAAAGCATTGTGGGTGAAAGAAAAAATGCATATCACCAGCTTTTTCCCTACCTTCTGCCTTTCAAAACTAAATAATTTGAGCTGCACTTAATTCATCATCTGTAAGGTTTTCATTTTGAACTAGTCTAGAATTTTTTACTGAGGTAACCCGCAAAATTGTTTGAAAAGTCTTCGGCAGAAAAAAAACAGATTCATATCAGGTAAAGACTCTCCAGTTTGTTTATATTTGAGTGAATTTTCAATATATAGAGTCGGTTTGCAAACTCACTATGCAAAATATCAAATTCTTTCAGTAAATGTGTATTGTAAAAAAATTTAGGTAGTTTAAAGAAGATTTAATGTCATATAAGCTAAGCTTTGTACAATTCAAGCTTACACTATGAATGTCTTGCACCTCTACTTATATTACAGGATTGTTGTTGTCTTTTCATGCTTAATTATGTCTGATTGGATGAAATAAGAAATATGTATACCCTCAAATCTTGGCATAAATTTTCAAAATTCAAAATTGATTTTGTTTCTTTGTGTATTTGTTTGTATGTTTTTGTTTGTTTCTGTGTGTGTTTGTTTTGTTTGTTTGTTTTTTCATGTTTATTTCAAACTTTTGCAGAGGTTTTGTGTGCAGTGCTATCACCACATTGATTACCTAGGTACCGGCCTGCAAAAATGTACCCGAAATGGCCAATGTGCAGAGAGGATTAAAGGCCTTTCCTTTTCTGATGCATGTATTTGCAGGTTAAGATAGTACTGTCTTGGAGTGTGTTTGCAACCCAGGTCAAGAGATCTTATATGGGTATAAGATCTCAGGGGCCCAGTCTGTTTCAAAACCTCACCCCCAACAAATTACACTTTCTTTATACAAAAAAAAATGCATCCCTGTCTTCTTGATCTACATAAGACTGTTAGGCCAAGGCATGTCAGAAAACATTGAAATTGTGACCCCAAAGTTACAGTTCGATGGCCATTTACATGCTGACACCCATATTGTATTGAGCAGGTAAGAAAATGGCCATGGGCATGCCTAGAGAAACTGCTCCTATCTATATTGGCCACACCGTGCTAGGTGGACAGTCTTGTCAGATGTCTGGAGTGTGTATAAGATATATTAAATACTGTGTCAGCATTTTAATACGGGTAATGAACTCTACCTTCTACCATACATTGCCATACCTGTATGGTGGTTAGTTTTTTATAAAAGACTGTGTGGCCAGAGTGTGTTTGAAAGCATTTGATCATGATCTCAAAAAGACGGTGAAAATGGTCATTGCAAAGCTGACACCAAAATAAGCTATTCAAGAAAATGACCATTAATGTTTACAACATACTTTTCCTTAAATATTGGCCACACTGAGTGAGCAGTCTTGTCTGGGTCAGTGTTTGAATTTGTATGATATAGAATACAATAGTGTGTCAGCCTACAAAGAAAGCATTAGTGAATATAATCATACTGTTTTCAAAATTTGCAATATTGTGAGAGCAATAAGCTGAATCCAATGATTTCTTTGGCCTACTTGGGGATGTGGTTGTGGTTCCTTACCCTTACTTTGTATTCTATTTTTAGGTACAGAATAGTACTGGAGCCACATACAATATGGTAAAGCAGAAATGAACCATCTTATTGAGAAACAGAACCTAGACTAGTGAATGTTGTGTACTGAACAAATGTAAATGGCAGTGGTCCACAAGTTATCATACATTCTTTAGATTGCTGAAACAACTTGGGAAAAGCAGTGTTTTTCACACCGCTGTGTAAGTGCTGACCTTATTTTTTGTGAGTCTAGCCAAACTGATCTTGATGTTACAGGAATGGCATTAGCAAATTCACCCTTACCTGGTATTTTGTCCAAAGTTCTATTCTTTAGAATTGAGCTACATTTTGTCAATAGAATGCTACCTAAAGTAAAAGTTGCACCTAAAATTTAATTAGTGACTCTTGGGTTGCTCTGGGGAACATGTGCAAAGCTCAAAGGTATATGCTGATATTAGCCTGTTTGTATCTGATATTAGCCTGTTTGGTTATGGGATAACCTCTTTTCTTTTGATTGACAAATATGATAAAGTATGATAGAATGATGTGAATTAAAGCAGTGGATCGATTTCCTGCTCTTTTTTTCTATTTTACAATGGTTATTCTTGCCAAAGCGTTGACTTACTCTCTTGGCAAATTTGTAGCCTTCTTCATATTGAACGACTGGATTTCTCCTTTT
This sequence comes from Tridacna crocea, assembly GCA_943736015.1. Lineage (NCBI taxonomy): Eukaryota > Metazoa > Mollusca > Bivalvia > Cardiida > Cardiidae > Tridacna > Tridacna crocea. The sequence continues at coordinate 15,384,991 of OX031069.1, read as the reverse complement.
TCCTCAACCCAGGATATTTACAACATCATCTTTCTTGTGGGCTTCACTTTGTACCACACAAAAATTCTTTATATTTGTCAAAATTTAAAATCTAAATTCTAGTGAAGCTCAAATTATGAATTCTCTGAAAAGGGTGGGAAAAAAAAGAAAATACTGATTATCAGCATTTTTTTTCTTTTCACACAATGATTTCAAAATTTTTCCACCCCAAGTTTGTGTAATCTAGAATTGTTTGTTAACTTTTTAAAAAACTTATTTGGTAAAGGATTAAAATATTTCTTTTGAGGTGAGACATGATTATTCAAATCTTTTTTGTCTGCTGTATTGCCTAAATTTATCTGCCCCTCTGCTTAGATTTTTAACTCTACCTGCCTGTAATGGCAAAATTTTAGACTTGTCCAAATTGAAAACAGTTGCAGACGACAAAATAAATGTGACTTAAGAATTGAAAAGCAACTTTAGAAAAGTGGAAAACAATGTGGAAAAAGGAGGTTCATGGTTACCAGCATTTTCTCCTTTTTCCACAATGTTTTCAGAAGCTTCTCTGGGTCGTAAAAACCATGGATTGTTTGGTAAAGAGTTAAAAGAATAATCACACTGAATGAAGAGCAGCCAAGAAACTACGGAATTTGGTTTTATCTTATCACCATGGATCCCTGAATTGTTTATCACTAATGCTGTTTGTCTTTCCCTCTTCTTAAATCCTTGGCAATAACTGATGAAACTTCACACATCTGTTACTTATGCTAGTAGGCCATTTTATTTGTGTGTAGGGGTGGGGATGTATTACTTAATGCAGTGTCATTGAAAAAGGGGGCTGAAGAGTCTGTCATAAAAAAGTCTTTCTCAGTTAACCCTTTCCCAAACAATCCCTGGTTTTTACGGGTCTGGAATAGTAGCCTGTTGAAAACATTATGGGAAAAGGAGAAAATGCTGGTAACCAGCATTTTCTCCTTTTCCCGCAATGTTTTCTACCCTATCATAGACAGAAATCATCTTTTCAGTAAGAATTGAATTGTCGTCTGCAAATGCTTTTAATTTAGTCTAGTCCAAAAGTTTGTAGTTTGGGAAAGGGTTAAGGATATCATTTCAAAACAATAATCTGTTTTCTTTTAAATCTCTTTCAGGAAAGATATGAGCTTGTTGTAGGAAATTTCAGCATGACGACAGACTTGAGGTAGGTCAGAGTTGTCAACAGTTTCTAGCTGTTTTCTAAATTAGTTTGTTTTCTAAATTCAAATTGCTTTGGCTCAATAGAACTTTCATTCATAGAGCTAAGTTGGGTTGTAGAGTATTTTTTGTTTCATCTTTTTGTGTATAAAATCTTTGTCTGCAATGTGCTTCATTTGGCAGTACTGGTTTAATAGTTTGAAAACTGGAATTTTGGTCCCGAATGTACAAAGTGAAATTGGGGTAAAATGAGAAAACGAAATCTTTTTTTGCATTATAGCTCTTCTCATAAATCATTAATAGAATTTTTTATTTCTTTTCATCTCAAAGAGCCTTTTATTCTCAAAACAACAATTACTATAACATTTTTCTAATCAACTCATAAAAAATTCAAATTACTTGGCATTTTCCTTAACACGTGAGGTTCAGTAGAGTGACAATAGGAACTTCCATTATTTATTCATATATTAAAAGTATGCGATGTGGCCAGGGACAGGGGTTATATTGTACAAATGGAAGTTTCAACTATCAGGTTGCTGGCGAAACTGTTTTTTGGCATAGCTGAATGTGCTTGCTTTTGACCTAGGTTTTGGCATTGATGAAAAATGAATAAACACAAATTTGTGATTGGTAAAAAATGTATACATGTTTATACCAAGACCCCTGCCTATAAGCTGGCAAATTTATGCAGTCAATCTTTTTTGAAGATATTTCTTGTTAGAAGCAATATTAGAAAGAGGTCGAATCTACAATAAATATCGAGTAAGAATTTCTTGAGCTTGTGAAACTTACATAAAATTCTTGGCTGTACCACCATATAGCTGCATGCATACATGCATTTCATGAAGTGTTAGCCCAAATACATCAAAGTGTTATGACAAGTTCAGTCAACTTTTTAATTGACATAAAATTCAGGTTGCTGGCAAACTTACTGGTAAATTGCATAATCATATCTGCATTGTTGGGTCAAATATGTAACAAAGCAAGTATGTTCAACTCAAAAACTTACTTACATTGCCTTCTGGTTTCTCAAAAATCTGCCACATATAAATATGTAACCTGTTAATTTAGATATGAATCAAAGTATAAGGTTAAAAGTTTCTTGAAAAACAGGGAGGTAAGGTTCAGTAGACTGACAGTAGGAACTTCCATTATTTATTTATAAATATATATATATTGTGACCAGGGACAGGGGTTATATAGCCCAAATGGAAGTTCCAACGATCAGGTTGCTGGCAATACCTATTTTTCAGCAATTCGTAAGCAGTTAGGTCACATGCAAATCATGGTATCAAACGTAATTTGACAAACTTGTTCGGCTCAAAAATTTACCTACAATACATTCAGGTTTATTGAAAACACATTTTTCAAATATCTAGCTATACTGTTTTTCAACCTTTCGTAAGCACTCGGGTCAAAATGCATATCAAAAGTTCCTCCAGGTGAACTTAAAAAACTAGCCTTCATTAAATTCAGGTCAAAAGCAGTGCCCTCTTGAAATTATTTATTATTTAAGTGTCTTCAGGTAGATCTAAAAATCATCCTACATTAAATTCAGGTTGCAAATACCATTTTCTTTGTTACATGAATTTCTTCAAGTAAATTTATAAAACAAGTATACACTAAATTTAAGTCTTTAGCAATTCTGTCTTTAAATATCTGTAAAGTATGTTCCCTCACTTAAACGTGGAAAACTAGCCTACATTAAATTCAGGTCTCCTTCAAGCAATACCGTCTTTAACCCTTTACCACACATCCCAGAGTTTCAATAACCCTAAGGAAAAAGCCTGGCAGAAATATTGTTGGGAAAAGGAGAAAATGCTGGTTACCAGCAAAATATCAACTTACTTCATTAAATTTTTCTCTTTCAAAATTTGAGGTAGTTTAGGGCATCTTTAATGTCACACTAAACTTAGAATTTTAACTCTTGACCAAATAACAAAATTCTAGACCGGTCCATATTGAAAGTGTTTGCAAACGACAAAATAAATGTGGTTGAAAATTCGAATTTGTTGTTGGAAGCGTACAGTATGAATATTTTGTACTCTTGTTCATACGGAGTCCAGATTGTGGTTCCTTCCATGCTTGGTTATATCCAAATGAATGAAATAACAAATACTTGAACCTGTAAACCTTGGCATTAATTTTCAAAATCCAAAATTGTTTTTCTTTGTTTGTTGTATTTTTGTTGTTTGTTTGTATGTTTGTTTGTTTTTTCATGTTTATTTCAAACTTTTGCAGAGGTTTTGTGTGCAGTGCTATCACCACATTGATTACCTAGGTACCGGTCTGCAAAAATGTACCCGAAATGGCCAATGTGCAGAGAGGATTAAAGGCCTTTCCTTTTCTGATGCATATATTTGCAGGTTAAGATAGTACTGTCTTGGAGTGTGTTTGCAACCCAGGTCAAGAGATCTTATATGGGTATAAGATCTCAGGGGCCCAGTCTGTTTCAAAACCTCACCCCCAACAAATTACACTTTCTTTATACAAAACAAAAAAATGCATCCCTGTCTTCTTGATCTACATAAGACTGTTAGGCCAAGGCATGTCAGAAAACATTGAAATTGTGACCCCAAAGTTACAGTTCGATGGCCATTTACATGCTGACACCCATATTGTATTGAGCAGGTAAGAAAATGGCCATGGGCATGCCTAGAGAAACTGCTCCTATCTATATTGGCCACATCGTGCTAGGTGGACAGTCTTGTCTGATGTCTGGAGTGTGTATAAGATATATTAAATATTGTGTCAGCATTTTAATACGGGTAATGAACTCTACCTTCTACCATACATTGCCATACCTGTATGGTGGTTAGTTTTTATAAAAGACTGTGTGGCCAGAGTGTGTTTGAAAACATTTGATCGTGATCTCAAAAAGACGGTGAAAATGGTCATTGCAAAGCTGACACCAAAATAAGCAATTCAAGAAAATGACCATTAATATGTACAACATACTTTTCCTTAAATGTTTGCCACACTAAGTAAGCAGTCTTGTCTGGGTCAGTGTTTGAATTTGTATAATATAGAATACAATGTACAACATACTTTTCCTTAAATGTTTGCCACACTAAGTAAGCAGTCTTGTCTGGGTCAGTGTTTGAATTTGTATGATATAGAATACAATAGTGTGTCAGCTTACAAAGAAAGCATTAGTGAATATAATCATACTGTTTTCAAATTTGCAATATTGTGAGAGCAATAAGCTGAATCGAATGATTTCTTTGGCCTACTTGGGGATGTGGTTGTGGTTCCTTACCCTTACTTTGTATTCTATTTTTAGGTACAGAATAGTACTGGAGCCACATACAATATGGTAAAGCAGAAATGAACCATCTTATTGAGAAACAGAACCTAGACTAGTGAATGTTGTGTATTGAACAAATGTAAACGGCAGTGGTCCACAAGTTATCATACATTCTTTAGATTGCTGGAACGATTTGGGAAAAGGAGTGTTTTTCATGCTGCAGTGTAAGTGCTGACGTTATGATTTGGTTTAAGTTGTGTGAGTCTAGCCAAACTGACCTTGATGTTACAGGAATGGCATTAGCAAATTCACTCCTACCTTTGTTTTGAAAAGGGTCACCTTATGACGACAGGTTTTTTGTCCAAAGTTCTGTTCTTTAGGATTTAGCCTCATTTTTCAATATAATTGAGCTACATTTTGTCAATAGAATGCTTTCTAAAGTAATAAATGCACCTAAAATGTAATTAGTGACCTTTAAGTTGCTTTGGGAAACATGTGCACAGCTCAAGGGTATGCAGGTCAATGATGTATCTGATATTAGCCTGTTTGGTTTACACCCATATTGTACTGAGCATGCAGGTAAAAAAAATGGCCAATGGCATGCCTAGAGAAACTGCTTCTATCTATATTGGCCACACCGTGCTAGGTGGACAGTCTTGTCTGATGTCTGGACTGTTAAACTATATTAAATATTGTGTCAGCATTTTAATGACTTCTACTTACTACCATACTGGCTCATTTTTTGTTTCGGTTGAAAAAATGGAACAGTGCAAAAGTATTTGTAGAAAGTCATCTGTTTTGAGAACAAAGTGAAAATATGCACAGGAATGGAGGCATTTGTAATGTGCTAATACTACATTTCCACAGACAGTTTTGTTTAGAGCTTTAACCCTTTCCCATACAAGCCCTCGTTTTTACGTGTCTGCAGTACAAGTCTTCTGAAAACACTGTGGGAAAAGGAGAAATTGCTCGTAATGAGCAACTTCTCCTTTTCCCACAAGGTTTTCTGCCCCTTTGGATAATTTTCTGCCATTGCTATGAAAGTTAAAATTGTCTTCTGCAAACTCTTCCAGTTTGGAAGAGTCTAAAATTTGCCATTTGGGAAAGAGTTAACAAGTCATAAGTAATGTGGTGGTGAGTTGATAAGTTTATAAAAGACTGTTACACCAGGGCATTTTTGAAAACATCTTATCTTGATCCAAAAATGTGACAGTAAAAGGTGGTCATTACAGAGGTAACACCAAAATGACTAATTGCAAGTATTGGTCACACTGTGATAGGTGAACCGTTGTGTCTGGTTCTGTGTTCGAGTGTTTATTATACACACAATATTGTGTCGGCTTACAAGGAAAAGTCTTGGATAAATTTTATATCATTGCATATGTTTACAATATGTTCAAAATTTGTAATTCTGTTGGAGCAATAAACCGATTCCAATGATTACTTTGGCCTACTTATGGATGTGGTTTTTGTGCCTTACCCATGTTTTTGTTTTATATTTAAGTCGAGTATAGTGCAAGAACTACATACACAGACTATGGTAAAGCTGAGTTGAATCCTCTTTTTGAAAAAAAGAACCTAGACTCATGGATGCTATATATTGTACCAATGTAGACAGTGTTGTTCCACAAATTACCATATATTCTTCATTCCCTGAAAACAATTTACAAGAGGCAGTGTTTCTGGAACATCAAAGTTGATTGTTTGAGTCCAGAACTGATCATGATGTTACAGAAATGGCATTCCAGAATTGTCCTGCGAAAACTAGGAATTTCTACTTTGCCTGTTCCGGAATTGTATCGGACAATTCTAGAATTGGGTGAGGGAGCTTTAACATACTGTTGTCTTAGAATTACCAAGGGGATAGATCAGGATAATGATAAATATGTTGGGACATCCCCATGTATTGCAAAGGTTCTAGATTCTGGTGATCATGATTCTCTTACTTCCTTTACACAGTGTTTTCTACTCTTTCAGTCAAGTATACAACATATGCCGTCTTTGAAGCGACATCTGATTTCTTGTTTTGCAAATGCTTTCATTTTGGACTAGTCAAAAATAATTATGGTTATGTCATAAAGGGTAAAAGTTAAAAATGTATTCTAACAACATGAAAGTTCTTTTCAACTGAGAGATAATCTCACAGTATTAAAGAGTGTATATTAAAGATCAGGCTGCACTCTTGTGCAGTCTTATCTCTGCAAAACACATCATGTTCATGCTTAGCAGCCAAACAGTTGAGCCTGAGACATCTTTGCGCTAACTTAAGACTGAGACAAAACAGATTAGTGACGGTCAACCCATTACCGAACAATCCCGACTTTTAATGACCCTGAAAAAGAAGCCTTTTGAAAACAATGTGAGACAAGGAGAAAATGCTGGTAACCAGCATTTTCTCCTTTTCCCACAATGTTTTCTACTCTTCCCAAATCAAATTTCTATTTTTGATTCCCATTTATTTTGACTGTAAATGCCTTCGATTTTGGCTAGTCCAAAATTTTGTCGTTTGGTACGGGGATAAATTTTTAGACTCAATCAAATTGAAAGTATTTGGAGATGGTAGATTAAATGTAGCCCAAATGAAAACATTATGGACAAGGGATAACCAGTATCACTATGTTCTCATTTTTCCAAATTGTTTTTAGTAGCTTTCTTCTTACGGGTTTTTAAAACTTTGGATGGTGTGACAAAGGGTTAATGTGAGAGAAATTTTTTTATAGGTTTTGTTTCCCTTATACTGCAAATTTTGCACATCAATTTGATGAAAACAAATCAAAGATTGTGCAGGTCAATTTAATTTGATACTTCAAAAATGATTATACAGTAAGGTTTTATACAGAAACTGATGATCAGAAAAGAGAAAAGTGTCGACCCTGGTCAGCCTGCATAATCCACGCTGTCTGACCAGGGTTGACACGGTACATTTTTGTCTAACAGGTTACAATTTTTATACAAGTATGGTACCCTGGTTGTCATGATAAACAGTATAGATGTACATGCTATCTCATTTATTGTATTGTCGGTTTACTTCAAAAACCTCATAACTACAGCTTGTAAGCTGTATATGTACCTCATAAAGCTGTAAGATAAGCTCCAGATCGGCCTTCTGATGATCAGACTAAAACGGTGTGCACGATGAATGATACAGAAGTACCTTTTAAAGCAGTACGTTTAGACTCGTATCGGCCTTCTGGTGACCAGACTTAAACGGTGTGCACGATGAATGATACAGAAGTACCTTATAAGGCAGTAATTTCAGACCCGTATCGGCTTTCTGGTGACCAGACTTAAACGGTGTGCACGATGAATAATACAGAAGTATCTTATAAAGCTGTAAAGTTTAGACCCGTATAAGCTGTCTGGTGATCAGACTTGAACGGTGTGCACGATGAATAATACAGAAGTACCTTATAGAGCAGTAAGTCTAGACCCGTATCGGACTTCTGGTGACCAGACTTAAACGGTGTGCGCGATGAATAATACTCAAGTACCTCATGATAGAGCAGTAAGTGTAGACCCGGATCGGCCTTCTGGTGACCAGACTTAATCTATGTTCATGATGAATAATACTAAAATACCTTAAAAAGTAGTAAGTGTAGACTCATATCGGTATTCTGGTGACCACACTTAAACGGATTGCACAATAAAATGCTGAAATTCTTTGAAAAAAAGCTATATAACTTTGGACGAAGATCGGCCTTCTGATGACCAGGCTCAAACGGTGTACACAATCAAATGCTTTTAAAATACTACGAAATTCTTTGAAAAAAGCTATATAACTTTTGACAGAGATCAGCCTTCTATTGCCCAGACTCCAACGGTGTGCACATTGAAGAATCATGAAATTTTGAAATAAAGATTTAAGTGTACATTCAGATAGGCCATCTTTTGACGGTGTGTTATAATGAATAATCCTGAAATACAACATCAAGTTTTAGTGTTGATGAAGCCCGGCCTTCTGGAGGCCAGACTCAATTTGGTTGAAATTGACTCAGTGGTTTTGGAGGAGATGATTTTGAAAGAATTGTTGACGACGCACGACGGACACACGGTGACCCGGAAAAGTTCCCATTGCGCACGTTGTGCTAAGGTGAGCTTAAAAAGCTATATTTTTCTTACAAAAATCGGCATTTTTATGATCTGGCCAGACTTAAGAACGGTTTGTACAGTAAATATAAATTATTTTTTATATAAAGTAGTGATCTAATACATCCAGATAGCCTTTCTTTTGACCTGACTTAAACGGTGTGCAAACGGAATAACCCTGAAATATACCATAAAAGTAAGTGTTGACCGAGTTCGGCCTTCTGGTGACCAGACATAAACGGTGTGCACAGTGAATAATCCTGAAATACAATATAAAGCTGTAAGTGTTGGCGAAGATCGGCCTTCTGATGACCACACTTAAACGGTGTGCACAATAAAAATGCTGAAGAGGATACTCCTGAAACACAATACAAAGCCGTAAAGTTCTGTATATCCAGATTGGCATTCTGTTGGCCATGGCCAGACCAAATTTTCGGCCGAAAATGAAAAAATGGCCTTTTGTGGTGGTTTTCCTCATTTTCTCAGCCAAGAAAAAGAGAGAATTCGCAGCTAGAGAAAGTGCGTAAAAAGGCCTTAAAATAATGCGTCAGAATGCACCGACCGGAGAGCGTCCTATTTTCCGGGGGGGGGGGGGGGGGGGGGGGGTGAGCGCATTTCCCCGGACCCTGGTCCCCTCCAGCATGGCTTCATCTGTACAGCCACAAAATAAAATTTTCTTCCAACGGGCCTGTAAGTCGACATTTGCAGCTTTATTGCATTTCATAATTACTGAGTGTGCACATCGTTTATTTCTAGTTACCCAGGGATCATATATACGTTCCCTGAGTCACCAGAAGGCCGATCTGAATCTACACATACAGCTCTGACATATAGGCTATAGGCCTACATTATATTGTATTTCAGAATTAATATTCAAAGCGCCGAATAAACCCAATTGATATTTAAATATTCTACAATGTTACAAGGATAATGGCAGATCCTATCTCAAATTGTCTCAAACGGTAGAAAACAGTGTAGTGCAAAGATCAGGCTGCATAAAACATACAGTCTGACCTTGATCTACATTGCACGTAAAGGCAACTATTTTAGTGATAGACGTTGTACACATAACAGTAAATAACTCTAAACATCCTTTAAAAAAAAAGGACGTCATTAAATCCTTACCGAATAAGAAAAAATAAGAAAAAAAATAGGGCGGTGCTTGGAGATAACTGACACCAGACCTAAACGGTGTGCAGACATGAATAGACTGAAACAGTGGCGATGTAGCAATTTCCAGTCACTAAACGTGGTGATCGATCGACACCGACATTTTGGATGTTGTGTTGCAAGTGTAGTGATGTTTACGGGGCACTTTAAAGGGAAACTGGCTTTACGTGTTTTTTGCCAGGGTACATGATATATAAATTCTCGGCATGTTAACCAATCAGATCACGAGAAATTTCTTTGCAGTATGATAATAAATTCTGTCCTACAGTTGACCTGTGCATAACAGAAAATTACATAAAACGGCTGAAAGTTTCGTTTCGGATCAGCCTGCGCGGATTGCACAGGCTGAGCCTAAACGACACTTTACGCAAATGTCTGAATGTCCCTTTTCGCGTGTTACAGGCAATATAGAGTGTATTTATAATACGATCCCTGGGTAAGATTGTTGCGGCGACTTCCTCGCTTTAACCCATTACCACACAATCCCTACTTTTGACACCCCTGAGAAAGAAGCCTTTTGAAAACACTGAAGGAAAAGGAGAAAATGCTGGTAACCAGCATTTTCTCCTTTTCCCACAGTGTTTTCTACCCTTCCCAGAACAAATTTCAATTTTTCAGTCACCTTTATTTTTTTTGTCCGCAAATGCTTTCAATTTAAACCAGTCTAAAATTTTGTCGTGTGGTAAAGCGTTAACTCATTACCAAACGAGAAATTCATAGACTGGTCCAAATTGAGAGCATTTGCAGACGTCAAAATAAACGTGATTGAAAAATCAAAATCAAAATTTGATTCGGGAAGGGTAGAAAACATTGTGGGAAAAGGAGAAAATGCTGGTTACCAGCTTTTTCTCCTTTTCGTACAATGTTTTCTGAAGGATTCTTTCCAAAGGTCGTCAAAAGTTGTCATTGTGTGGTAATGGGTTAACTCTTTTACCAACAGACAACAAAAATAATGACACTCAAAAACTGAAGTTTGTTTTGCGCAGGATAAAAAACACTATGGGAAAAAGAAAAAATGCAGGTTACCAGCATTTTCTCCTTTTTTCCACATTGTTTTGAAAAGGTTTTTCCCTAGGATCGTGAAAGCCAGGGAATTTTTGGTACAGGATCAATGCACCACTACGATACATTCATTATAATTGAATTCCCTTTTCCAAGACCGCTGCATGTGTAATGTAAAATGTTGTAGATATATTATGTCTAAAAGATTTAGAACTGTGCCTTTAAAAGTACAGAATGCGATCGATTGATTGAATTTGCGTTTATTTATCGTCACCACTGGTTGCTCATTGGGCGACGCCTCCTGAAGCCTGCTAGTATTTTTACGGTGGAGTGTGCAGATACTGCCATGTACGAAACCCATCTAAATGTACACATATGCTCAGCATATAGCACCGTTACACGGGACCTAGGTTTAACGTCCCATCCGAAAGACTAGAAGTAATTTTAGATGACCATCCGTGGGTATCGAACCCACACCCTCAAGTTACTCGAAACATCACGTTTACGAGTCTTACTCTCTACCGACTGAGCTATGCGGGCTGGTCGAATGCAATTGAACGTATTTTTTCGGTGCATTTCCAAGCGGTGCAAACCAAATCAAGCAAAAACCACAGTTTATACTGACTGGTCTGTGGCAAGTGGCAATTCATTAATTCACTCTTAATTAACTCTTTACCAAACGACAAAATTTTAGAAATGTACAAATTGAAAACATTTTCAGACGACAAAATAAACGTGACCCAAAAATTGAAACTTGACATTAGAAGAGTGGAACACATTGTGAGAAAAAGAGAAAATGCTGGTTACCAGCATTTTCTCATTTTCCCACAATGTTTTTGGAAGGGTTCTACCTCAGGGTCATTAAAAGCGGGGATTGTTTCGTAAAGGGTCACGCAATGTGGTACACGTACATGACATTCAAGTTTTCGCGGAAAATGTCTACCGCTTGTCTATTATTGTGACGTCATATCCGCTATTGTGACCCGCCGCATGGCGACAAAGTGAAGATGGATTTAGCTTGGCAGTATAGAGAGATTTGCTTGACGACCTGGCTATTTTTATCAAGTAGGAAAAGTTTTAATGACGATGAAATCGGCACTAGCATTGGACACACGGAGGCGACGTTTGTATGTCTGTTTTTCATTCTTTTTTTTTTCTTTAATTACGTTCCAGTTAGATCTCTCCCATAGGCGCTCGGTTTCTTTGCCTTTTATATTTGCATCTTAGTTTTTATATTTCTGCATATCTGAATTATTATTATTTTAGATATGCAGAAAAAGAAGAGCTAAGATATAAAAGTAAAAGACAAGGAAGCCCAGCGCCTATAATCTCTCCTAGACGTAAACTTATCTAAGGCCTACAGTACAGTAGACTCAACCATAAGAAGAAATCCCGTAATCAATAGTCACTATTTAGACGCTTCTTTTGAAAACAGTCTTGGAAAATGAAAAAAAAAATGCCGTTTTAGCTCGCGCTCAGCATTTCTCTCCCCCCTCCCCCCCCCCCCCCCCCAATCATGATGCAAATGCATAAAGACCTTATTGTATTTTCAGTACATGTAAAATATACATGAACATTCAAAAACAATTCCTGGCTTTCTAAAAATTGTCATCTGTTTAGCTTAAAAATAATCCATGTTATTGCCATTATTTCCAAAGCACGGATATGTCATTCTTATAAAAAAAAAAAAAATGGAAAAGGCGGCAAGAAAGCCACAGGCTCAAACAAAAAAGGAAGCTTGCATGCAGAAAATTGACAAATACCAAAAGGTTTCGACACAGGTCAGCCTGCGCGGCCTACGCAGACTGTGCAGACTGACCTGTTTTTTTTTTTCAGATGCATTAAAAGTTCTTTTCAGGCAGCTGACAGTGCAATTCCTTGTCATAGACCATGATTAACCCTTTCCCAAATATCAAAATTTTAGTGGTGTCCGTGGTCGTGAGGTAGAGCGTCGGCCTCGTAACCAAAAGGTCCTGAGTGCGATACCCGGGAACGGGTGTCAACTTCGGGATTTTTCATTGGCCCACACTTTCGGCGCGAGTACTGGTGTAGTTCCCAGGAAGCAGAATCGAGAGAGATTAGTATAAGTTGTCAGAACTTGTTTCCCAATCGATGTAAAATAATTATGTTTAAATATAAATTAAATAAAAAAATTTTAGACTGGTCCAAATTGAAAGCACTTGCAGACGACAAAATAAATGTGACTCAAAAATTGAATTTTTTTTTCTAGCAGGGTAGAAAAACTTGTGGTAAAGGAGAAAATGCTGGTCACCAGCCTTTTCTCCTTTTCCCACAATGTTTTCAAAAGGTTTCTATTTTTAGGGTCGTAAAAACCAGGGATTGTTTGATAAAGAGTTAACTCATTACCAAACGATAATATTTTAGACTGGTCCAAATTGAAAGCATTTGCAGACGACAAAATAAAAGTGACTTGAAATTTGAAATTTGTTTTGTGAAGGGTAGAAAACTTTGTGGGAAAAGGAGAAAATGCTGGTTACCAGCATTTTCTCCTTTTCCTATAATGTTTTCTAAAAGCTTCTTTCTCAGAGGCGTCAAAAGTAGGGATTGTGTGGTAATGGGTTAAGATGAACTTTTAACCCTTTACTAAACGATTTGTAAATTGTTCCGGACCAGTCCAAATTCAAAGCATTTGCAGAGAACAACCTAAGTATGGCTCAAAAATTGAAATTTGTCTTGGAAAGCGTAGAAAACATTGTGGGAAAAGGAGAAAATGCTGGTTTCCAGCATTTTCTCCTTTTCCTACAATGTTTTCAAAAGGTTTCTTTCTCAGGGTCGTCAAAAGTCGGGACTGTGTGGTAATGAGTCAACCACATCTGTATTATTAACCTATTGCCACACAATCCCTACTTTTGACGCCCCTGAGAAAGAAGCCCTTTGAAAACACTGTGGGAAAAGGAGAAAATGCTGGTAACCAGCATTTTCTCCTTTTCCCACAGTGTTTTCTATCCTTCCCAGATCCAATTTCAATTTTTCAGTCACCTTCATTTTGTCGTCTGCAAATGTTTTCAATTTGAACCAGTCTAAAATTTTGTCGTGTGGTAAAGAGTTAACTGGTATCACATTTTTTGTTATTGATAGAATGCACTAACGCAGCTGTGTTTGTTGAATGGTCTGGTATGGTTACTGCTGATTATACTGCAAGGTAGGTTTTTTTTTTTAACTTGATTTAGATCTATGATGAGCCATGCTCTGGCAACCAGGGGGTTTATCCGTTGTCTGCGCATGTCATATTCTTCGCAGATTCAACCTGTCTTATATGACGCATCACTAGCCCCGAAAGCGGGCAGACTGAAATATTACGCTCTATAAAGTAGTAATGTAGAAAATAGCTTTTATCATACGTTTGAGGAGAAATGAGACCTGCTTTAGCTCCAGATTTCTCTAAACTGCTGATCATAGCTCAGTGAATTGCACGAGGTAGCGTTTTATTGTGTAAACGTTTATTTTAGTTTGAAATCCAAAGTAACGGTTGTCGCGAAGGGAAGTGGTTCGGTTCTGTACCCAGGATGCCCAAACCAGATAGATATTTATATAATGCCATCTAGCGGGAGATAATGGGGGTTTATCTTCTTAATGGTGTCACACCACTGCGAGATTGCTTCCGGGTCGTAGTAGTCAAAAGTAGTCCTTTGTGAAATTTTGCAGTAGGACATTTGTTGCACTGTTACACGCAGCCGAGATGGTATATGATTTAGATTTGCTTGAAATTTGGTGGGCAATGGTGTGGGGGGGGGGGGCACTTAGATGTGTTTTTTATGTGCACTGACAGGACTTCTTTGTATCAGTGGAGGAGGAAAAACTTGGGGTCATTGCGGTCAATAGGTGTTCCCGAGAGGATGAAATTTAGGGTGCCTGTGTTGGTTGGAAGTTAGAGAAAAAAGCAATGAGTTGACATGTTGTTTATTTTTTTTCTTGCATTTGTTTGCGGGCCTATGGTGGTACTTTTCAGAGTAACGAACGAACAAGCCATAATACGCGAAGGTTTTCAATACAGGAATTTTTAGTGCAATAGAAACTAAGAAATACATTAATGTTTGAATGAACCAATACATACATTTAAGTGAATCAATATGTAAATAAAATAATTACTGCTTTTTTAGACCAGAATAAACTAATAAGTGAATTAATATATAAATAAATCGATACACACTAAGTCTTGTAAGTGAATAAATAAATAAACAAATAAACAAGTAATTTGTTAGTTGAAATCAAACCTCGATCCTGTCAGCAACTCGGTCTCTCTGCGCCAGAATCTATATCAATGCTTTACTTCAAAAACCTCGTAACTACAGCTTGTTTCAATGAGGATTTCATTTACATACATTCCATTTATTTCAGCTGGAAAGAAAGAGTTATTTTACTACAAAAGGGACGTAACTTCAGTCGTGTTCCAAAATCGAAGTCCCTCAGAGACTTTCAAAATCATCAGCAAGCGTATGAGAGACACTTTCACACAAACCGAGGCTCGTGTACTGAAATGTGACCTACAGAGGGAAAGAAATATACACAAACGGAAGTCAAGACGTCTATCTCGTAACTTCACACGTTTCAGAACAAAGCTTGGAAATTCGTGTAAGTCTGTTACTTTAACATGTAAGATAGAGTTATCTCTTTTTGAATAATAGTACACTCTTATAATTGGAGTGCAACACGCGAAAAGGTGCATTCGGACATTTGCGTAAAGTGTCGTCTCGGATCAGCTTGTGCCGTCCGCACAGGCTAATCCGAAACGACACTTTCCGATTTTATGTGATTTTCTGTTTTACACAAGTTTACTGTAGCACAAAATCTAATAAAGTCGTAAAGTGCCGTCTCGGATTAGCCTGCGCGGACTGCGCAGGCTAATCCGGGACGACACTTTACGCAAATGTCTGAATGCACCTTTTCGCGTGTTGCACTCCATGTGTACATGGTACGAAAATTAACAAGTATTGCAAGACAGCACGATAGTATCGGAACTTATACATGGTGCCAGTATAGTAAATAAATTGTAAGCTAACCCATAACGGGAAAAGATAACGAGAAATGAAAGACTAAACAAACTATAAGACAATTCATCACACTGAAATGTGGCCCCGTTAGTACAGATGGTTGCGCTTGATTGTCATTGGTGGTTTATTTTTGTATGTGCGGCCCCAGTACTACGTCCAAATCAGCCTTCAGCTGGCAAACCGTGTGGCATACACTGAATATCTGAATAATCGTTTATTTGACGGAGACAGAATGTTTAAATCAATAAGAGTGCGAATCTTGAATTTATGTATAAGAATGGTCATGAAGCAGTCATAGGGTCCAATTCTGACAGATGAGCTGTATGATGAGAATGTAGTAAATTACGAAACCATAAATGTCCCGTATTCTGAAGAAATGTTTTGCACCTGCAATTCCGTACCATAACTTTTTGATCGGTACTGTCAGAACGTTGATTATCTCATCACGTCCAAATCTTTGCAATGATTTCTGACAATCAGCGCGAAACGATATGTTCCATATTCGGCTGATTCATCTCGATAATACATACTATATTTATCATCACTAGTTGTAATATTCTCTGTGAAATCCCATTAATTTCATCATGGTAGGAATATAATGAATTAAGATATATTCCAATTCAAAATTCTTGCCTAAAATACAAATGAACGGCTTTATGGGAAAAGGGGGCTCAGTGCATTTCTGTGAGAAATGCACTGAGCCCCCTTTTTCCCATAAAGCCGTTCAACAGGCCGTCATGTAATGATGGATCGATCTATTGTGTGTAACAACCGGCCGAATTACCAGGTAAACTGGTCCTATGGCTTACAGAAAACTGACTAATAGCAAAAGGTTTCAACCAAGGTCAGCCCGCGCAGGCTGCATGGCTCGAGACTTTCTCCTAATGCATAAAACCATTTTTAATAGAACATGAGTCATTTATTTCCATTTAACCCATTACCACACAATCCCTACTTTTGACGCCCCTGAGAAAGAAGCCTTTTGAAAACATTGTGGGAAAAGGAGAAAATGCTGGAAACCAGCATTTTCTCCTTTTCACACAATGTTTTCTACCCTTCACAAAACAAATTTCAAATTTTCAGTCACTTTTATTTTGTCGTCTGCAAATTCTTTCGATTTGGACAAGCCTAAAATTTTGTCGTTTGGTAATGAGTTAAGGTAGTGGACCCGTAATACTTCTAGTGCAGCATGGCATAAAATTTCTTGACAGTAACTTGATAAAGACAGATTTATACAGCTATAATACTTTTGCACATATGTAACCGACCAGAAATTCCTTTGTTGTCTATCTTCCAATTATTTGTTGATACTTTTGTTAGTTTCTAAAAAAGGGAGGTAATCATCATATCTCTTTGTAATGAGAATACAGTGGTTTTATATTTATAAATGATATTCCAGGAAGGACAAAAAGGAAAAAGTGGCTGGGTGAAAGAAGTACAATGATACTCATTTTTAATCTTAGCAAATTTTGTGGGATAAAGATTTAGTGGAAATAGCTGTTTTCTATTACGGGTTCAGTACGTTAAGGTTGAAAACGAAACTGTACTTGAACTGTAGACAAAATTCTCTAAGAGGACGTAAATAAAGAAAAGCAAAAACTCAAGATATACGTTATAGATCTAGATAATTTTTCTCTGTTTTCTTTGTCAGATAGAGAAATACAGACAAGAACCGACAATGACCGACAACTGCTTATAGAGGAAAAGTCAAAATTCTTGCCCCTTCAAGAGGTACGACAAGATTTAATGTTGGAGAAAGATTGTCTGATTGAAGCACTTCGACAGGAAATAAAAAGCCATCTTGGACTCGTAGAGAGATACTACAGGTGCCATCATGTTGTGTTCGGGTAAGTTTGTAAATCCTTACCAAACGACAAAATGTCCGACTAGTCCAAATTGAAAGCATTTAAATTGCTGCAGGCTTGACTTAAAAAAAGGACCGTTTAGATCTAAAATCAGCATGCATCTAATTTCCATCTTCACAAGCCAAGGGTGACGATTCACTACGCTACTCTAACCATTGGCGGATCGAGCTTGATTTCGACGTTCTCCCGATACGCATTTTCATTGGTTGCAGCTAGCTCTAACTGCACGAAATCAAATCGGTCGTAGCATTTCGTCTTTGATAAAAATAGAACAAGGTCGCCACCTTACTTCGGATAGAAATAGAAGGTAAACATGAATACCTCCGTGGATGTGTGAAGGATCTGTAATGATTTATTACCGAAAAAGACATACACGAACAATATTTACAGAAAGTTTCAGTGTGACCGATCAATTATCAGAGATTTTAGGCTGTACCCCAGCACCTGACCATGGAATGTCGAAGTACGCTTGTTGTCGTTGCTTCATGTTGAACTAATGTATTCGTAAGCGGTTTGTAACACGACATTTCATTGGCTATAAGAAATATGATGTGAAGGGGGGAAATAAGCAGTACCAAGTTCTGGGCCTATCGCGGAAATCTCGAAATCGGGCTCGATCCGCTAAGGTAAGATCCACGTAGTGATCGTAACCTTGGCTCCCGAAGATGCTAATTTCAGTCTAATTCTGAGCCTTTCACAAAAGCTATTGCCTATGAATCATCACTAAGACCCATTAAACCTTATTCTGCTAAATAAGTAAAAATGAAAATTTCGATTCGATTGTAAAAAATGCAAATATTGTTAATACAAAGATATGTCTCGAGGAATAGTATCTCTTTATTGGAAAGTGTATATCCAAGATCAGACTGCACGTGGGTCGCGCTTTGCAGCCAAGTGGTTAAACGCCCTGTGGTGCCTGTTGGTGTGAGGTAGAGCGCCCGTCTCGTAATCATGTATAAGGTCCCGAGTTCGATATCTGGAAGCGGGTGTCAACTTTAGGATCCTCAATTGGCCCGCACAGTCGCTGCTATTACTGGTGTAGTTCCCAGAAAGCAGAATCGAGATATTACAACCCCTCTCCAGAGCATGGTTTATTCATAGAATAATCTTTTAGCATTAGCCTCGATCTGAATTCAGAATATCAGCAAAATACAGTTTTTAGGGGTTTTTTAATGGGCAAGGGGTGGGTGACTACAGTTGCCTTGCTCTTAATCGGTTTTAAAGATTTTAAACGAAAGCCGGTGTAATGCAGAGAAATGACCCTCCCCTACAGATTGACCCACGGGTCATTTCTCTACGTAGAGTTGACCCGGGTCATTATTCTATACATAGAGAAATAACCCTAGGGTCATTATTCTACGGAGAGAATTGACCCCAGGGGGTTGTTTCTCTAAGCAGAATAATGACCCAGGTCATTCCTCTACGTAGTGAAATGACCCATGGGTCATTTTGCAGGGAAGGGTCATTTCTCTGCATTACACTGGAACCAGTCTTTTCTTCATGTAAAAATGAATACAAGCACCGTTCCAGATTGGCTTCGGCCCGCCCGGGTGGCTCAGTGGTGAGCATGTCGGACTCATGACCTGGTGGTTGTGAGTTCGATACCCGGTTGAGGCGAACTTTCTTTCCGGCGTATTTTAGCCTCTCACCCCTACTGAAGCATGTAAGAAAAGTAGTCGGTGGCTATGGAAAGTTTTGTAAATACCGGTGTGAGAAAGCCGGGAAACACATGTGCGTCACCGACCGCCACGATATGACCTTAGCTGTTAAAGTGGCGTTAAACATCAATACAACCAACCAACCAGATTGGCTTCAACAGCAATAGCAATTTCTACTCTACAGAACACCTGGATTCACGACAGAGCAAATGGACATACTAGGATCAGGCGATTTTTTGATGATGACACTTGACTAGATGGGAGGACATTTTATGTAAAATACTGACTTTTTGTTACATTTTTTTTTTCTACAAAAATAAAGAATTAAGTATCATTATTATGTTCCGAAATTGTATGTAAAATGGTGAATAAAATGTTGTTTTTTTTTTATTCAGTACAGTAAATTAAATGGTGACAATAAAAATAAACAGAACTTTATGCTCATCTGTTGATTGTTTATTTTGTATCTTTATTTCTTATTAATCATGTTAGATTATTTAGGAATGGAAGCATTTTCGATGGCAGGAGGTTTTACGAACAGCAAAGATCAAGATCAGACTGCACATAACGTTCTAGAAGAACTGAAAAACAAATAATACCTCCTACAAAAATATTTTGAGGGTTTTCTACCCTTCATAGTTAACTCTTTACCAAACGACAAAATTTTAGACTGGTTCAAATGGAAAGCACTTGCAGACAACAAAACAAACATAATTAAAAAAAATTGAAATTCAGCAGAGTAGAAACGTTGTGGGAAAAGGAGAAAATGCTGGTTACCAGCATTTTCTCCTTTTCCCAAAATGTTTTCAAAAGCCTTCTTTTTCAGGGTCGTAAAAACCAGGGTCTGTATTCACCAACCATTCTTAAGAACATTTTTCAGTCTTATTCTTCATCATTTTGTCAATTTAAAGTAACAGAACTTCTGATTGGCAAAAGCCAACGGTTTAGCCATTCAGAAGTTCTGCTACTTTCACAATCAGGAAATTCTGAAGAATAAGACCAAGAAAGTTCTTAAGAGTGGTTGGTGAATATAGACCCAGGGATTGTTTGGGAAAGAGCTTATAACAAGGGTAACAACCTACGTCACAGGAAGTGATATCGGACCTGGGCATTTTCATATCTTATGTCCGCCATACTGAAAAGTAAGTACGATATGAAGATAGACTGAGGCTAGCTTGGGTGGATACAAATGGACTACAAAGACTCTCATATATTTATCAAAGACATTAGATGAATACATTTAGTATTCTGATGTTTTAGACAGGATGCAGATATCTATATGCACAAACACTTTGACCAAATATCAAAAAGTGATTGGGTTTTAATAGTTGGTCGAAGTCTATTCCATTATTATAAGTAGTTAACAAAAGCTTTGACAAAAAACAAAGTCCCTATGCATTGTACTCTTTGGAGGTCTAAAGACTTTTTCAGATCATTTAAAGGAACGATTACAAAAAAAATAAAACAGTCTTACCAAACACGCACATGGACGTTATAAGAAGAGTCCGATATTACTACCTGTGACGTCACGTTGACGTACGTTGTGAGGGGTGTAATAAGTAGCCCGAATCTGAAGTAAATATCTTTATCAAAGACAGAGACATGAGAAAACATATAATGTCAAAGTCTTTGGTAAACGGCAGAGTCCTCAAAATTTATCAAAGTCATGACACGAGGACATGGACGGCGCATGCGCAGACGACAGGGCTATGCATTTTAATACCGCGACATCTCCTATGAGAATACCCGGGCTAACTGAAATTCTCATTCGTTAATCCAGTTCAGCACGTTGAATGTTAATTTACCAAGTCAATGTGTTCAGTTTTCCGCTGGAGTCACCCGCCAGTACCACGTCTTCTTCAACACACACTAACCGATCTATAGGGCTGTAGTAGGCGCACCGAAGTTTAGCGTCATTAGTCATATCCCATACGCGCATGCTCCGGTCTGCACACGTGACCATTACGTCACCGGAACGAGAAAAACTGACGTCCTTGATCTTCGACGTATGTTCGGTTCTTGAAACGGATAACGTGATTTCTTTATCAGTTATATTCCAAATATGGATCTCCCCGTTTTCAAAACATGTAATTAGACAATTTCCAAGGGGCGAAAATGCACATTTTGTGTAGTTGAACTCTACTTCTGGAAGATAGGCGACTGTATCATATCCGTCCAAACTGAAAATATGGAAAGTATCTTTTAAATCTAATCTACAGTGCCAGCTAGCATGACATGTATTGTTTCAGTTTTCTCTTTCGCTTCATCCTACTATCTTTTCGTCTCTTTCAGAAACCAATTTTATCATTTCACAAAGACCAAATATGTCGTCTGCAAATATTTTCAATTTTGGCTAGTTTAAATTCTTCTTTGATTTCCATGGAGAAAAGTGTCCTTCATGGCTTGCTGATTCAGATCTTGGATTTTGGACATGTTTATACTAAAAGCGTTTTAAAAAATTCCTCTTTTTCCTCTTTTACCGCTGATCATTCTTTTGATAATGGTTATGTTGGAAAGCAGCCAGTGGCTTCGAAAAAAAATATCGTTGGTAAAAGAAAGCCTAGGAAATCATGGATAGTTGGACTGACCGCCGGGGTATAACTGAAATAATGTAGAAAATAGCGTTAAACACCAAACAATCACCCAGTCAATCTCTAAACACAAACCTGATTTTCCAAATAATCGCCTGTGTAAAGGAAGTAGCGATTACGTAATTTTTCACCGTGCAGGTAGCCATCTCGGTAATTTCGTCATGCCACGAGATTTGCTGCAGCCTCTCAAAGGCCTTGTCATCAAACACGTGCACATCCCCTTTGTTGGTTCCTGATATGTAAACGGTTTTAATATTTTGTAAAGTTAATGCCGAAAACCAGATTTGTTTTTTAAAAGACATTTTTGATTGGCATTGCTCAGTTGTAGAACTTAGGTCTAGTCACAAAGCAATCTAAACTCTACCGCAGGCTTTTGAAGCTCTATTGGTGCCTCACAGAACACAGAAATTTTAATTGGATGGCTATCGATGATGTTACTAGAAATAGCACATTAACTTGTATCCCTGGGACAATGCCCTTTTTTCAGTAACGGTGTCCGATGCTCGAGCAATGAAGATTTATTCTGTGATAGACAGATAGAGTTTCAGAGGCTTATGTTCCTACGCATAGAAAACCCCAACAATCAAGAAATTGATCTATTGATGTTTTCAAACGAACAAAGATATTACTTTTTTTGCAATCCTATTAAAGATTGGGTATCATTTTAGGCATCAGTATCATATTTTTTGACCCATTACCACACAAGCCCTTCTTTTGAAGACTGAATACTCTGTATGTTCAATAAGGGGGGGTGACCGAATCTAAGGTGCGAGAACTTGTGGCTAACCCCTTTGTCTTTTTTTGTATAGTAATAAAATGTATTCCTTGTAAGAACTTGTAAATAATGACTATTAAATATGTTTTAACTACTTTTTTTTATTTTAAATTATTATGTTACCTATTGCTATGAACCAAGCTCCGCAACAAAACTTTGTCGGCATTTCGTCATCTGCAAACTCTGTCGCATGGATCACGTGACACTTACGTCCTGTCTCACTGTCACATATCAACAAGCTTGATTTAAGTGTTCCTGATCTCTGTAAAACAAAAGGAATGACGCTTTTAAAGCTGTAACATCGCTATGAAATTAATAGATCTGAATGTAAATTGGAAGTTAGCGATTATATTTGAATCAATAATAAAGATATAGCCTTTTATCCAGAGAGTGAGAAAAAAAGAAACGTTTTTTAACCTTAGAATGGCTCATCTGTCTAAAGATTAACTGAAGCTGTAGTTACGAGGTTTTCGAAGTAAACCGACGATATGTCATAACGGATCTATAGAAAAACACAGGGAATTTGTCCTCATTTGTAGCCGGAAACGATAGTTCAGCGATTGCTGTAAAGGCATCCGAAACATGAAATACATTTGTCTGTCCGTCGCAATCTGTGTAATCTTGCAGCCATACGGTTTCATGAAATGAGGATGAAATAGGTTAAAACTAACTAAAACCTACATAAAATCGAGTACAGATTTATCTTTGAATATTCGGTAACCCTGCAAGGAGGAAAGACTAGTGATGTGTCAGGACACCAAGTAAAGCTGTCATACACAATATTACTACAAATTTGATCTTGGTTTTAAAAACGTAAAGCAAATCGTCGTTTCACTTCGAAAACCTCGTAACTACAGCTAGTTACAAGCTGTAGTTACGAGGTTTTCAAAGTAAACCGACAAAATACCTTCCCCTCGGGCTTGTAGCCAGAATCCAAAATCACAACGTTCGAACCGTCAGCCGTAAAACAGGCCTGCTTCACCTTGCTCGGTAATATTGCCGAGTTAACTGTCGGACATCCGGGTCTTCTAATCCGACAGTATTGATCTAAACCTTTACTGTAGACGATAGCTCCGGTTATAGGCGAGAATGATAGTGTATTAAATGGTACATTTTCTGAAGAGTCAATATCGCCATCTTGATCCGTGACGTCACTCCCTTCTTCAAACCCGTCATCCCTTTCGAGTATTTCCTCTTCCGTTTTTAAAATTGCTTCAATGTTCCACACTTTTAGTGTCCTGTAATGGATGGATCCTTTACTTATAGTTGAGATGTAAATTTGGTTTAAGACATTATATATTGATTACTTTTTTACATGCAAAAAGGGCTGGGTCTAAACATTTAGGCATTTTCAGACTGGAAACAATGTGGGGGAAAAAAAAAATGCTGGTTAAACACAATATCATTTTTTCCCAAAATGTTTACAAATGGTCTCTTTCTCATGGTAGAGAGAGAGAGAGAGAGAGAGAGTGAGAGTGAGTGTGTGTGTATCACATTTTGTTGAAAGTGCCAAGTTAGCAAACTCATAACTACATTATAACATTATCGCATGGTTGTATGTCACAGCTCGCATATATGAGCACATTTTCTCATAAAGAGAGAGATCACCATATAACCAAAGGAAATAAGGCAAATGTCTTATTAGTGAAAGTGCTTGATTTACCCATCTAAGGACGCAGAAACTAAATACGCCTCTTTCACCGGGTCAAGCGTTACCATGGTAACCCTGTCTGAATGTCCAACCAAAGTCGATGTACACGTCCAAGAAGTCTTGTATGACCACATTTTGATAGTTTTGTCCATAGAAGCCGAGAACATTAGGTCGCCATCTTTATTGAGCTTGATCGAAGTCACCCGGCCAAGGTGACCATTGATTCTGTTTACCATGTTCCCGTTGCTTACATTCCATTGGCTGATGCTGTTGTCAGAGGAACCAATCAGAACCTTTAAGGGAAATTTAAATTGAAAACTGGCAACTGATGCACTTTATTTAAGACCCAAATCCTTTGTCATATAATCTTTTCTCCATTTCCCAATATGTTTTCTATTCATTCAAAGAAAAAATTTCGAATGTGTGTGCATTACTGGAATTTATTTTGTCGTCTGCAAATAGTTTCAGTTTGGACCAGTCAGAAATTTTGTCGTTTGGTAAAGTGTTAGAATTTAGTGAATTAAGTTTTAAAACATCCCCTATAAATACTGTGCGTCTTTAATTTATATTTCCGAGTTTGAAACAAAGGACGAGAAGAAACAGTTTTGTCATACACATACAATATTGTACTTGCTGGTTGCCTGTTCGAATCTCCTACGGGCCAGGTTCTTTCCGTGGATTGGTGATAGTCATTGCAACAGGTTTTCAACTTCTCTCTCAGCGCTGATCATTGCTTCAACGATGGTTGAAAGTGGGAAACTAGCCAGTGGCGTTTGAAGATTATTGTGGGAAGTACCAGTGACATACACTCCAGGAAAACATGGATAGGTGCCTTGGACGCCGCTATATATCCGAAATAATGTTGAAAAAGGTTGCTAAAACTATGCAATTCATCCATCCATCCATCCATCCATCCATCAATCAATCAATCAATCAACTGGTTCATATTGTTAAGGATGCCACTCCTTCATACATAGCTTCGTCCCGATTTAAGTACAATATCTAACAATTATATCAGGCAGATCTCTTTAGCTCAGTGGTTATGGTGTAGGTCTTTCGATTTTCGAAAAACGAGGATATATGTCCACCATGAGTTCGAGTTCCGCTAGGTGCAATTTATATTTCAGCTATGTATTTGTTGCGAACTTTCATGTTCGTAACAATATTCAGTACAAAGTACTGTATTTCCACATACACAGCCTGATAGAAAATACTGACCTCTTTTCCGTTTGGATGGAATACACAACACATCCCAAACACGTCTGGAACTTCCTGCTCTATGCTATCCAGAGTTAAGTTATGGGCACCAGATGACAATATCACACGTGTTGTCATATCAGCGAGTACCAAACCTGAACGAATAAGAATAAATCGCAATTCTTTTAAAGAAAACAAAATGGAAAAAAGATTCCGATATCAAATATTCGAATATCGCTTGGCATATTTACTTGGAACGCCTGTTTATGGATGTTGTTATGACAATGGGCTATCAAATGGGACAGGAACTGTTGACAACACCACAGGGTCTCTGTACGTGTTGCTATGTGATCTCGTATAGCAAAGAAACTCTTGGCTATGCGCCAGTGTCTCTCTAGGGTTGTGCAGACGGATATGAGTCGAGCGTTTTTGCAGATTCTTCTTCAAGATGCATTTTGTCTTGAATCGGTCGAATGATCCTTTCACAAGTCGAAAAATTCTCAAAAGCAAAAAGGCTTGTGCCAGGTCAGTCTATGCTGAATGCTCTGGCTATTTCAGGAGTCAGTACTTTTTGCACATGCATTTAAATTCCAGTAGCGGCAAAAGTAAAAAAAATATGTCTGCTAATTAATTCTGTATTTCCTCCATAATTGAAGATTACAAATTACTAAAGAGAGGTATACATTGTAACTAAATAAATACAATTATACATACATATATACAGACCCTCATATTAACATGCTTTCATCCATCAACCAAGACAACAGAAGACAGACAGACGGATGGGCGAACAAACAGGGAAAAAACACCCTTATGACAAGTAAACACAGACACAGACACCCACACATATACTGCCCCCTCTCCCCATCTAATTCATCCTAATTCCACAAATATCCTATACTTCGGGCTTCTAAGATTTATATCTTATAATCTTAATTTACTAAAACTTGGACCAACCCTACAATAACAAATTTTCTCAATAACTTCCATACTCTTTGCTTTAGTATGAGATTCAAATGCACTATTGTTTATTTTAACACCCATAACACCCGTATTGTTTACTTTTGGCCACTACCCGTGTTGTAAACCACATTTTCATCAAGTACCTTTTTCCACAATTGAAAAACTTTTTAAGAAGAATTTCAAAAAAAGATTTCACCTCTTGCGCATACGATAGCAAGTATCTGATCATCCGGCGATATGTCAAGTCCGGTTATTACATCCTCAAGTTGAATTGTGGACTGGTGCTCAACTGTATCCGTATCCCAGAAATATAGTTGACCTTGTCTGAATGACGTCACGAGGGTTTTCCCGTCATGCGAAAACTTCAAACACGTGATATTTTCAATGTCTGTATTTTCCTCTGCAAGCTGAAAGCAAGAAAGTAAAATTTTATGTGTCATGGTTTGTGATTGGACCTGCAAAATTGGTCGTCTCAGATCGGCCTGCGAAGTCTGTGCGGGCTGACCTGGTCGCAACCTTTTGCTATAGCTATATTTTCTACGTCATAGGATTACTTTACCTCACGATCTATCCGATTTCTAGACTTTTTAACAATATATCAGACAAACACATATTTTTCATATTGCAATAGAGAAAATGCTTACCTCATTGAAAGTGCCTAAATGCAGCCCAAATATCGGTTAACCTTATTGAGTTAAGTCATTAATTTACAAAAGAATGATGACTATCATTAAAAAGAAGAACGATAAGTTTAGAAAATAACGTCTTAACCAAATACAAGGGATACCAGGCCCATATTCACAAACCATTCTTAAGAATACTCTTTGTCTTATTTTCCAAAATTTTCTATGTTTGTAAGTAACACAACTTCTGATTGGCTAAACCGCATGGAATATTCTTAGTCTTTTTCTCCAGAATTTTCTATGTTTGTAACACAACTTCTGCTTGGCTAAACCGAATGGTTAGCCAAGCAGAAGTTGTGTTACTTACAAATGTAGAAAACCTTGGGAAATAAGACTAAGAATATTCTCAAGAATGGTTGGTGAATACAGGCCCAGGTGGTTTTTTTTTCCGGGCGATATGGTTCATAATTAATCAAGAACCTCCTCCTTTGGGTTCATTAAAACTCAGGGTTGTTTAGAAAAGTGTAAAAGGACAAAACAGACTGGACGAATATCTTTCACTTTTGTCACCTTTGTCTTTTCAAATATGTGCATGTATTTTTTCTTCATTTTCTTTTACTGTTATTATCGTGTAAGGATGTTTTAAAGTAATCTACACGTATTTCTGTTTCACTTACCGTTGTCCCAGAGCTATCTAGCATAATAACATCACCATCCTGTGTACCGACAGCAATTCTATCACCGGAAGGTGAAAAACAACATGGGTTTGACGGCAATACGTCATTTCCGTTTCCGTCGATCGGGAGAGGAAGTGACGTAATAGCAGCAAGCTCCATTCCAGTGATGACGTACCAAATATTCATACTTCCGTCATCTGCTGTGGACACAATCATGTCGCCTGTGAACGATAAGACAAATCGTGTTAAAGTGGAAAGTAGTGAAGTAAAAGTTTAGACAAAAATCTATATTTGTGAAGTCTATTTGAGGCAAAAAATCCATTTATCCATTTAGCTTTTTATACACACAAATTACTGGTATCTTCAATGATACCGCAGAAATAGTTTCTTTCTTTACAGTTATCATTTAGAAACCATTAGGAAGAAAACATCTAAGGTCTCATTTAGTTCAACTGATCTAACACGAATCATCTATATTTAAAGCAACTATCATTTTTAATTCCACCTATTTTTTTTTTTTTTTTTTTTTAAGAAAAAAAAAATCTTTAGTTTTATTCTTAAATTTTCTCTGATTTTCTTTGAAAGTAACAAACCTCTGATTGGCTGAACCATTTGAGCCACGCACTGCGTTAAAAAAGGGGTTTATGCATGCGCAGAAAATATCTACCTATGTCAGTCAGCGCAGATGATCGAAAACTTTTGCTATTTGTAAATTTACTGCGTGTAATAGGACCAATATACCTCATGCTTCAGTCAGTTATTATACAAAATGCATTCTGTCGATCAAACATTTTGTGATGACTTACTTAGTATCATGCATCATGAATGTGTTTTTAATATCCCTGTCCCAGGGTATAGCTAATTTCATTCAGCCAATCAGAAATTTTGTTACTTTTAAATGTAAAATAAGAATAAGATTGTCCCTAAGAGTTATTCTTGAATACAGATTATACATGTAGGTGGTCACGTTACTAACCCGATGGAGATACGTCACAATATCTCACACCAGCCGAGTGTCCGAGAAGTGTCATTTCACAGGTAGTGTCTTCCTTTACATCAGAAACATTCCGAATAAATTTCATCGGAATGTCTCGAGCGTCACACGCCTTCAACATCTTGAATATTGGACCTGACTGCTCACATTGTGATGCTATCTGGTAGACTGCAAAAGGTTCTTTCATCAACACGGTTAAATTCGAGGCAATAAGCCTTGCAAGCTGCTTCAAGACTTTGCTCTCAGATATCTTTGCGGCTTCAGATATGTCTCTTACACACTCGAACCCAAGTCCGTCCTCAAATTTGGCCTCAAGAAAGCCAAGTTTCATAATACCCTGAAATCTGTTCCACTCTTTCAACTGCGATTGCTGATATGGCAGCTCATGTAATTTCCTGGTATTAAATTGCCTTCTTGTCGACCTTTTTCCGTATAGGACCAGGGGCTGGCTCATCACACATCTCATTTGTATCTGAGCATATTTCTTTTCAGTCGTGGTAGAACTTAGGTTAGAATAGATTTTACCTCTTGTCCATTTATCGTCGAAGTAGTCTGCAATGGCTGTTCTTGCTCTTCGATCGAAAGGCTCTCTGTCATTAAAACTGCTGGTCAAATATCGTCTTGTAGCAATCGCAGCAACTTCTGGTTGGCACCATGTGATCACAGTCGTACCACGAAAATTTCTCTCAACAAAGAAAGGATCGAGGTCTTGTCTTAAAGGTTTTAAAGACCGAGATGGTATGCGTCGCACAGTTGGACTTTGAAATTGAAAAATCTCGTCCAGCACTTCGTCGTCACATGACAAAATATCTTCAAGTTCATTGATGGACAAGCCATGTTTGGATGACGTTATGTAGCTTAAAGCATGTTGAACTAATACTGGACCGTAATTCTTTTCGATGTTTTGAAGAAATGATTCAAACAATTTGAACAGGTCAACTGCATCTTCAAGCAGTTTTGGTGTATCGAACGACCTCCACGTTGATGCGAGGTTTATGGCAAGATTTAGAAATAACAGTGACTTGCTGTTTCGATACAAATCTACAAGTCTCTCCGTTTGATTAAATGTAATCTGCTGTTCCATCCCTGCTAGCTTTTTCTGAAGTATGCCTGATACTTCTGACTCACATAATGGCGCTATTTCTAGAAACTGGCCGACGGGCTGGATACGTCTAAGAACATCTAAAACTGGACCAGGTGTGGTTGATATCACTATCTTTACATTATCCGGCAGTTCCTGTTTGTCCTGGAGTAACCATCTTAAATTGTGACCTAAGTTCTCGTTTGAGAGATTGCTCAACGAGGTAAGAAACAAAATAATTGGGTCCTTCTTTGTAGCAAAGCCCAAACAGTGTCTGAAACGTGATATGATATCCTTAAATGAAGCTGAAGTGTTTAACAAGGGTTTGTGATAGGCACTTGCTAGTTGGATGCAAATGCTTTCCAAGAGATCCTTGACGTGGGTAGATTCTTCCGTGAGTCCAACATGGCGTACAACAAGGACATAATGAGGAAGCTTGACAACCTGAGCCGTTATTGCCATGAATGCCGACTTTCCGACCCCTTCCACACCGTGAACAATCATAGGAACCTTTATAGTTTCATCCTCGAGGTATTTTCGGACAGTTTCAATCTCTTTTTCCCTTCCATAAAAATCCTGAGATAACTCTAATGAATGTTTCTGATGCAGCAAAACCTCTAGAAATACTGGATCTTTACAAAAAGTTTGCTTTGTCTGCGAATATTGAATAACATACTGTAATATCTTTTCACAGACATGATCCGACAGCTCCATGACATTTTCCCCCGTTGCCATTTCATGCATTTCGTCATATGTTAGAGTAAACACATTATCACCACTCTCTTCTAGTTTCTTGGCGATTTCTTTATTAATTCTATCCAGTTGTTCCTGATTATACTTGTTGTATGTCGATTGTCCTGTATCTACTTTTGTGTTATCTGTCAGTTCATTAGATGTTTTCTCAGTTATCGTTTTGACGAAAATCGATTGACCACATTTCAAACCGGCTTGAATTTCATATTCATACATTGAAGCACAGTATTTTGATATAATTTCTTGACCGCATGGAAAACACTCTGGGATTGTCTCAATAAGTTGTTGAAGCAGCCTCGTTTTGATGTCAGGTGTATTAGACACAGTTTCTTCGATGTTATTGTCTTTCAGGATATATTTTCTTCTGATAGGATTTTTATCTAGAGTGTAAAATTGTTTTATCAAACTTGTATCGATTTCATTGTTAATCAAATATGCCATGATCGTATCTAGCGTCTCTTCTTCGATTTCCTGTGGCAATATTCTCTCTCCATAGTCTTCCCTCAGAAAACACAAGAATATGAATCCATTATTTGAGTCGCAGCATCTGCAATTAAATGATAGTATTGGTGTGGATACATTCTCTGACGGGGCTTTATCTTGTGAAACAATATCCCAATACCGTCATATACAGTTTTCATTTAGGTATTACCATCCTAACGCTTCTAGTGCAACATGGAATGAAATTTCTTATTAGTTGATAAATAAGGATTTATACTGATATAATATTTTCCACATTTTTAACCGACCAGAAATTCCTTTGATGTCCATCTTGAAATTATTTGTTGATATTTTTTATGGTTTTCAGAAATGGGAGGTAATTATTATCTCCCTTTGTAATGAGAATAGAGTGGTCCTAGATTTATAAATGATAATTCTAACAAGGAAAAAATGGAAAAAGTGGCACGGTCAAAGTGATACAATAATACTTACTTTCAATCATAGTTGATAAAAAAATCATAGTTTTTTTTTTAAAGGATAATAATTATAGTGGAAATAGCTTTTTCTATTAGAATGGTACTACCTTAAAATGACTTTTATGTCGAGCCTAGACGGGTTTGTTTTATAATGTGCGTAACATGTCAGTTGGAATACACAAATAGATTGGGTTATGCTAGTTTGCCTTTGACCTTGTTTAATGTGACAAACGATGTCGAAAAATCTGAGAAGGGTATGGAGCAAGATCAGACTGCACGAGCGTGCTGGTTGATCTTAATCTATACTCTCCGCAAAATACACTTACAATCACGAACGGGGGATGGGATAAGGCTTCATCAAATAAAGTTATGAAATTAACCTTTTTACCTTTGTAGTTCACGACGACTGGTTTTCAGAATCACATCGTCCTGCTCCGCATTGTTTGTGCCCCAACGTAAATCAGCAACTTCGAATTCGACGTGTAACAGTCTGCAGGTTTCTTTGATAAACGGGTAGACATCTGTTTTAGAATAAGAAAGATTGAAATCGCCTTTGTGCTATTGACGAGTTGACACTTTAACAAAAAATTCCGAGTTGTAAAGATCCAGAGATAGAAGGCTTTTGAAAACATTGAGGGAAAAGGAGAAAATGCTGGTAACCAGCATTTTCTCCTTTTCCCACAACGTTTTCTTGACTTTCAAGACATATTTTTATCACTTGAACCAATATGAATCAGTCTTC
Organism: Tridacna crocea; assembly: GCA_943736015.1. Lineage (NCBI taxonomy): Eukaryota > Metazoa > Mollusca > Bivalvia > Cardiida > Cardiidae > Tridacna > Tridacna crocea. The sequence continues at coordinate 15,352,817 of OX031069.1, read as the reverse complement.
TGCAGATGCTTTCTATTTGGTCTTGTCGACAATTTTGTCATTTGCTTAATATAAAGTTAATGCCCAACCGGATAGCTCTATATCTGTATCTGACACGTGACCTTGAGGTTACGGGTTTAATAACCAGTTGCAGCGTACTTTCCTTCCGGCAATTTATGGCCTCTGACCTCTGATGCATGCGAGAAAAGTAGTAAGTGGCTTTGGAAAGAAAGTTTTGTCAGTACTGGTGTAAAAATAAAACAGGAAACACATGGGTGCGTCATTGACCGCCATGATATGACCTTACGTTAAACTCCAGAATAGAGAAACAAACACAGAGTCAACCTTTAAACTTCTGAGTAAATCAAGTAAAAAAAATCCAGACGACAGTCAAAAATCAAATATAGGGATTTGAAAGGTTTTTAACCGCCGGAATAAAATTCATTTTTAGGAGAGTACAGATCCAGGAGAAGACAACATTCGTTGTTTACGGTGAGGATGCGGGGGACTTGGAAACTTGTCCACGGCTGTGTCGAATCATGTCGCCACATCGCCTTCGGCTCGGGGCGACATGATTTACCACAGCCATGAACAAGGTTCCAAGTTCCCTGTCACCCGACCGTACAACGAATTTATTATACTGCAAAGTTTTACCGTTCCAACGCTTCTTCAGCGGATTTTACCTGTATTTTGGTTTAAAAAATCGCTGACGAAGTAGAATTTTCCTTCTGACTGCCCCAATTCAATAAAAACTGACGTCACTGGGAACTGAAACCTTGGTATTACGTGCTAGTGCAGCTTGGCGCATAATCTCGATGTTAATGTTGGTAGACGCCGCTCCTCCCTCATTTTTAATGCTGTGTTGATAGTTAGTCATGTATACGGGGCTCCCTAAAGGGAAGCTGCTTTTACGTTAGTTTTGCGAGTGTACATGATATATTTCCAGGACATATTATCCAATCAGATCCCGAAAAATTTCTTTGCAGTATGATAAGATCATATAACGACTTGTTCGGTACAATGGACCAAGAAGATGTATTAAATTTCCTTTTCCCAAAGCATGGCTCTTTACCTTTCATCAGCACGGTTCTTTCTACTTCTGTGTCGATGCCAGCCGAACTAACGTACAGAATTATCTTTCTGTTAATGTCAAACAAATCTTCACACGGTAGCCCACCTCTCATCATATGATTTATTCTCTCCTAAATAATGATAATAATAAATTGGTAATAATTAGTATTATGCTCTCAAAGGCTTTATAATAAAGAACATCATCATCATAACAACAACAACAACAACAACAACAATAATAATAATAATAATGATAATGATGATGATTATCATTATTATAGTAATGATAATGATAATAATAATAATAATAATAATAATAATAATAATAAAGCCTTATACAGCCTAACTAATTAAACTGTTACTTTAATAACAGTAACTCAGAAGTTGCTCACATCTTCGATTTCTTGTCTTGGCGCTCTTGAAAGCACGTCGATTTTCCGTAAATATGGCTTCCATTCGGATCTCGCAGCTCTCGTTGTGCCTTCCCATAGGTCGGTTCGGACCACGTGATCAAATACGTCATCCCATGTTTTCTTTTTGACTGGTTGGCTGTCATCTTCTATTTCCTGGGCTAAGTTTCCTCTCTTTTTGTGTACTGACCCAGTCTGTGTAGACGTACTACTATAAGACGAACAAATATTACCCATTTCCTGAAAAAAAGATCACAAGCTATTGACCAGCCCACGTAGCTTAATAGATACAGCGTAGGACACGTGAACGTGATGGTTCGAGTCACTTGAAGTTGCGGGTTCGATCCCCACGGCTGGCCATCTAAAATTACTAGTAGTCTTTCGAATGAGACGTTAACTCATTACCAAACAACAAAATTTTAGGTTTGTCCAAATCGAAAGCATTTGAAGACAACAAAATAAAAGTGACTGAAAAATTGTTTTGTGAAGGGTAGAAAACAGTGTGGGAAAAGGAGAAAATGCTGGTTACCAGCATTTTCTCCTTTTCCCACAATGTTTTCTAAGGACCTCTTTCTCAGAGTCGTCAAAAGGAGGGTTTGTGTGGTAATGGGTTAAACAGAGGTCCCGTGTGACGGTGCTATACACCAAGTACATTAAAGAGCCAGGCGAAACTTAGGATAGGTTTCGTCCTGTATCTGTACCTTCCCCTGTAACAATACTAACAGTCTTCAGGGGATGACGCCCGTATTGGCAACCAGTGGCGTCGATAAATAAACACAATTTCAATCGTAAGCTACGCCCTGGGAAAATACGTTTAGTGTACATGTATGTTTGTAATGCAATGTACCATGCAAGTTTCGGCGTAATATGGTTTTATCTTATCTTAAAGACAACTACATCATGTATCAGAAAGACACTTAGACTTGCAGAATATTTTTGAATAGCAAACAGTTTCAATCGAGGCCAGACTGCACGGACTACGCAGGCTGACCTGAATCGATACTCTTTGCAGATACATTAACCCACTATTTTCAAAAGCATTAGTCACATTTACATGTTTTATACATATCTTCTTGGCTACCTGTAAAGTTAAGAAGTAATCTTCTTTCTATCGCGGTTTATCGTTCAAAATAAACCACGGTTGTGAGTTATGAAGCACAATAAATACAACACGATGTCAATTTTTATACAAGTAACGTTACTTACCTTAATGGTCTTCTAAATATCCATTATTCAGACAAGAAACATAGAGCAATCACTAAAACATTGAGCTTGTTTAAACTCTTTAGCACACAAGAAAATTTTAGACTGTTCCAAATCGAAAGCAAATGCGGACTACAAAATAAAGGTGACTGAAAAATTAAAACTTCGTTTGGGTAGGGAAGAAAACACTGTGGGGAAAGGAGAAAATGCTGGTTACCAGCATTTTCTCCTTTTCCCACAGTGTTTTCAAACGGCATCTTTCTCAAAGTCGTTAAAAGTCGGGATTGTGTGGTAAAGAGTAATAAAATGAAAACAAAAGTAAACTTATTCTACATTTTGAAAGAATATCGACTGTATAAAAGACTTGTTTTTGTCCTTTTGTTTCAAACTACTATAGTATGAACGAAATTTGATCATGGTTCAGGTGAAAAGAACCCATTACCCGTGGTCCGTTAAATTCAGCAAGACGGAGGTCTCTTTTTTCGGACAGTGTAGATCAAGATCAGACTGCACGTTCTGTGCAGTCTGATCTTGATTTACACTGCTCGCAAAATGTCAGTAAATCGCGCTCAGAAGCTTTTCGGTTAAAAAAGAATAGTGGTCTCAGATTTAGTTCAACTTTAGGTCATTCCAAATCATGTTTCCTTTTCATGACAATTTCAAAAAGATATCAACCGTGCTCTGTGAAAAGGGGGCTTAATGCATCTGCAAAAAGCTATCGATTCAGGTCAGCCTGTGTAATGCAGAGAAATGACCCTCTCCCAGAATATGACCCACGGGTCATTTCGCTACGTACAGAAATGACCAGGATCATTTCCCTACGTAGAGAAATGACCCGAGTCATTATTCTACGTAGAGAAATAACCCTCTGGGGTCACTTCTCCACGTAGAATAATGACCTTAGTCATTCCTCTACATAGTGAAATGACCCATGGGTCATTTTGTAGGAGAGGGTAATTTCTCTGCATTACACCGGCGCTGTCTACGCAGGCTGACCTTAGTCGAAACTTTTTCGCTATTGGCCATTTTTTCTGTAGGTTAAAGACCAGATTACTTCACGATTCAGTCACTTGTTTTAAAAAAAAAAAATGAAATATATGAATCCATATACATGTATATCATGAGGACACATTTAACCTCTTTTTTTTTAACAGAATTCATTTTGAAATGAGGATATACACAAGACATTATCTCTTGATTTTTAGGCCAGGGAATCCCTCTCAAGGGATTCCCTTGCCTATAGCGATCGTAAGCTTTTCAGACAAAAATGTTGGACGGTGTGTCCACTCTATATCGCTGAGTCCGCCAAAACAACTAGTTTCCCAAGTATATACAGAGATTGCTTATCACACGGTGTGAAAGCAGCCGATATAGCTCAGTAGGTAGAGCGTAGGACACGTGAACACAATGTTTCGGGTCACTACATGTTGTGGGTTCGAATCCCCGGCTGGCCAACTAAAAATTCTAATAGTCTTTCGGATGAGACATTAAACCGAGGTCCCGTGTGATGGTGCTATACGCCGAGCACGTTAAAGAACCAGGCGAAGCTCTCAGTAGTTTCGACCTGTATCCTTGCACTATCCCCCGTAACAACTAACTGTCTTCTGGGGGCGTCGCTCAGATGGGCAACCGGTAGCGACGATAAATTAACGCAAATAACTAACCAACACGTTGTGAATGCTTTCCTTTCCTCAAAGCTTTCATCTGCCAAATGCCATGGAATTGCAAGGGTATTACGACCTTTTAATAACTGACGAGTGTGTGTTTTTTATCCCGTTTTTGTCATTAACACTGACCTAATAAAGGCGTAACCTAATAAACTTAGCTTTATCCGGCAGTTGTGTATTCCTACGCGCTATATACGGTTAATATCTATAACGCTCTCTCTTGCACTCCGGATCATTCACATTCATGTATGGTGAGAGTTACGAACTCTGCTCGGCGATTGTCTATAACGTTGTGCTGACATTTGAACATATGTGTTACAACACGCGTCTCCGCTAAAATGCAATTGTAAATAAAGAAAACTACATATAGAATATTGGCCCGTGTTATGTTTATCATTTTTTCTTATGTATATCGACTAAATCTAGGGTACTTCAGCGGAATGCTGGAGAAATCGGCCCCTGGAGAAATCGTCCCCAAACTGCTTGTCCCGTGTTATGTTTATCACTCCGTAGAAATCGTCCCCTGGAGACGATTTCTTTGGTGAAATCGTCCACAAATAAAATTTTAGAAAAATCGACCCCAACATCAAATTTCATCCATATCGTTAATCAAGTTGTCTATAAAAATATTTTTGAAAGTTCGTTGTCTTTAGTATGCATATGACATAACTGTGACCAATACCATTTAGCAGGGGCATCTGTGTCTCTGACACACCTATTTCTAGTGTTCACCAGGGCTTGTGTGCATCCGAATATTTCCGGTCCATAACTTCTACAATTGTGGATGGATTTCAAAATAATTTGGCACAATTGACCTCCATCACGAAAAGAGGTGCCATTTGAAACATCTGTTCAAGTAGGTTCAAGATCAAGGCCACATTGAAGGCCAATTTTTCGTCCGAACCATAACTCCTACATTTTTGGATAGATTCCGATATACATTAGCATAATGCATTGTTCTCCATCATGAGTAGGAGTTCCCTTTGAAACATTTATTCAGGTCTAGGGTCTAGGTCAAGCTTGAGAGCCAAGTGTTCGCGGGCTTGACACAAGTTGTCCTTGGACAACGATTATGAATTAGGATTAACGTCTTTTATATTATGTAGATATAGGTATCGAAGCTCAAGTCACTGTGACTTGTCCGTAAAATAGGCAAGTAAAATAGGTAAACCGAGCCTAATCGTTTCCCCAAAACAATCCAACCTTTTCACAGTATTTTATTGAGAAAATATTTTGGCTAAAAGAGGGCTTGTAACAACCAATTCCTCCCAATTTCCCCAAAATCTTACTTTTCATTGTACACGAAGAACTACTTTGGATTTTCATCTACAACTTCTTCAAATATGACCAGTTCAAAATTTCGTCGAGGAGGGTAGAGACAACATGACCAACTGCCATATCACTCCAATCTTTATTATTCATTACATTTTACATTGATATCTATCTTACATATGCATGTATTTTCATTGAAATCAATAAAAATAAATATGTTCTTGCGTCATAAATGTAAAAAATAACGTCATTCAGGACTACAAGACGTCACATGTCTCAGAAAATTTAGATAACCAAAGTTGGTGTTGCACCGATTGAATAGTTCAATTTTGACTTGGGATTGTTTACAAGCACGACAAATTACTAAGTATTCTAAGCCATCATCAAGCATCCCATAACTGTGAGCACATGCCTAGCTCTGGCTTAATTATAGTTTCTGGCTGGTACTTTCTAGTATCAGTTCAAAATTTCCTGTTAAAACCAAGAATTCCAGGGGCTTAGTGGAATCCGCTTGTATCCCTGTCCATCTACCTGTTTGTATTAATTAAAATTGACCTCTTGTGTTGTTTCGTATCCTCAATTTTCTGGCCTTTAGTACTATCAGTACTTTGATTTTAAAACGATATTATCGCAATTTCTCGGACTTATGTAAGTACGAGGTTTGTAAATTGACAAGTGACAACTTGAAATTTAGTCCCGCCCTCGGAAACGACCAATTAACCGCCATTTCCTGTGTACACTTGAACTTTCGTAAATAGTTCGCGCTCAAATTCAGAGGACCGCAGTTTGTAAACATCTCACTGCACTGAGAAACGTCTGGGATAGAATAAAGCTATGTAATTGGGGTTACTTGGCGTCGCAATTTTGCTTTGGGATTACGTAGTTAATTTTCTGTCTCGTTGATTCTGGTATAAAGGTATGTTTATTGTTTTTTCCCCCTTTTTATCTAGAAAAGATACAGGGATTTTTCTTTGCAATACTTAGAGCAAATTGAAATACGAGCTACATGTATGCTCTGGGGAAGAAAAAAGTTGGAGCTTAACCCATTACTACACAATCCCTACTTTTGACGCCCCTGAGGAAGAAGCCTTTAGGAAACATTGTGGGAAAAGGAGAAAATGCTGGTAACCAGCATTTTCTCCTTTTCCCACAATGTTTCCTAAAGGCTTCTCAAAATAAATTTCAAATTTTCAGTCCCTTTTATTTTGTCGTCTGTAAATGCTTTCAATTATGACAAGCCTAAAATATTGTCGTTTGGTAATGAGTTAATGCATTTGCAAAAAGTATAGACCCATGTCAGCCATGACATGGGTCGAAACTTTTTGCTATTTGTTAACATTTCTGCATATCAAAGAACCATTCTACCTCCACATTCTATTAGATGAAATTGAAAAGAGAATTTTGCCAGGCTAGCCTGGATCGAAACTTTCGCTGTTTGTAAACTTTCTGCGTGTCAGAAGACTATTCTACCTCATGATTTAGTCGCTCATGTCTTCTACAAAAATAGATCCATAACCAATGACTTTCTTAGCATAATGCATTTCGGAGTTGCATTAAACTCTCTTTTTGCCAGGCCATGGTTCAAGTGTTTACTAACAGTGTACACGAAGATCAGAGTGCGTTTAAATGCAATCAGATCTTGGATAAATACTTTTAAATGCGCCATGGTCTGCTAAAAGAAGGTTTAACCCTTTACTCCATAGATACTCATTTTGACGTATCAACAACAGACAGCTTTTGAAAACATTGTGGGAAAAGGAGAAATTGCTCGTAACGAGCAATTTCTCCTTTTCCATCAATGTTTTCCACTCAATCAGATATTTGAATCCTCATTTGTCCATATTTTTTGACATCATATCTTTATTTGCTGCTGAAATGGAAGAGCCTCAAATTGGCATATCAGGTCAAGGGTACATGCAATTCAATGATATATTTTTACAATGCAAATCGTCTCATAATTATATATCCATAAAAATCAATTTTGTTTAACTTTTTTAGTTTTTACCAAACGACAATTTTTTGGATTTGACCAAATCGAAAACATTTGCAGGCGACAAGATAAATGTGACTGAAAAATTAAAATATGGTTTGAGAAGGATAGAAAACATCGTGGAAAAAGGAGAAAATGCTGGTTACCCGCATTTTCTCCTTTTCCCACAATGTTTTCTGAAGGCTTTTCCTACAGGGTCATTAAAACTCGTGATTGTGTGGTAAAGAGTTATCAATAGACTGAAACATGATGTAGTATGGTTCCTTTGACACGCAGAAAGGGACCGACAGTGAAAAGTTTCTACCCAAGTCTATCTGCAGGGACTGCGCAGGCTAACTTGAATCGATAATTTTTGCACATGCGATAAGTCACCCCTTCCCCCTCCCCCACCCCCCAACCCAACCCCCCCCCCTCACAATCCCTCCCCACTTTCCACAGAGCACGGCTGAAATATCTGAGCCATGCTCCGGCAAAAGGGAGCTTATCGCATATCCATGACGCATGGAATAAATCAAGCCATTACATACTTATTGATCCATGATTTTCACTTCTTTGTAACAAATGGTTTAATAATGAAGTAGACTGGTTCTTGAACATACAGAATATGAACCCATTACCACACAATCCCTACTTTTGACGATCCTGAGAAAGAAGCCTTTAGAAAACATTGTGGGAAAAGGAGAAAATGCTGATAACCAGCATTTTCTCCTTTTCCCACAATGTTTTCTACCCTTTAAAAAACAAATTTCAATTTTTTTTCGGTCACGTTTTATTTTGTCGACTGCAAATGTTTTCAATTTGGACCAGTCTAAAATATTGTCGTTTGGTAATGAGCTAATTCTTTGCCAAAAGTTTCAGCTCATGTCGGTCTGCAGGGACTACAAAGGTTGATCTGGGTTGATACCGTTTTGCAGATGCAATAAGCCCCCTTTTCACAGAGCACATAGCTCAAATATTTGTTAAAAATTCTATAGCTCAAAAAGAATTTACCAGTAATCATTGTAGACATTTTTAAGACCGTGTAGAGGTTTTGAAACAGAAGTAAATCTAGTTTGAAAACGGATGCATCTGAGTGCTTTAATCCGTTACCATACGATCCCTACTTTTGACGCCTCTGAGAATGAAGCCTTCAGAAAACATTGTGGGAAAAGGAGAAAATGCTGGTAACCAGCATTTTCTCCTTTTCCCACAATGTTTTCTACCCTTCACAAAACAAATTTCGAATTTTCAGTCACTTTTATTTTGTCGTCTGCAAATGCTTTCAATTTGGACAAGGCTATAATATTGTTGTTTGGTAACGAGTTAAAAGCTTTACCATACTTATCATCCCGAGTTTTAAACCAGTTTTGAAGATAGGACTCTTGAAAACAATATGGGAAAAGGACAAAATGCTGGTAACCAGCATTTTCTCCTTTTCCCATATTGTTTTCTAACCATCCCAAAGCAGTTTTTTTGGTCACGTTTTATTTTTTGTCGTCTGCACTAGTTTTCTGTAAGGGAAAGTCTAGATTTTGTTGTTTAGCGAAAAGTGAAATATAATTTTGATGTACAATAACATACATTTACATGTCTCTGTCTCTCTCTCACCCTCTGTCTGTCTGTCTGTCTGTCCGTCCGTCCGTCCGTCCGTCCGTCCGTTCGTCCGCTTGCATGCATGCATGCCTGCCTGCCTGCCTGCCTGCCAGTCTCTCTGTCTGTCTGTCTGTCTATCTCTCTCTCTCTCTTTGTTAACAAAGGATCATAAAATAAGTAACCTATACAAACTGCAAATACAATGCTTATCTGACAGGAAGTCTTACAAAACAATGGACAATTTAAGTAGACATCATGTTTTTGCAGCTTAAAGTACATGTATCTCGGATCCGTATTATTCGTTTAGGTTTTGCCACCAGCCCTATTTATAAACGCACACTTCCTTGTTTGGGTTATAATTGTTGAAATCGGAGGCGGACAGGGGGATGGGACCCGATTTATTGCGGCTATGGATATATGGAAGCGTAGATTGAACACATTAACATCATAAACTTTTCGAGTAAATTTTAACCCTTTACCAAACAATCCCTGGTGTTTACGACCCTGAGATAGAAAGCCTTTCGAAAACATTGTACGAAAAGGAGAAAATGCTGGTAACCAGCATTTTCTCCTTTTCCCACAATGTTTTCTACCCTGCTGGACACAAACATCGGTTTTTGAATTACGTATATTTTGCCGTCTGCAAGTGCTTTCAATTTGGACCAGTCTAGAATTTTGCTGTTTGGTGAAAGGTTAAACGGGTCATCTGAGTCACGTTCTGGAAAAAGGGTGCTTTTGACGCAACTCTGTGATCAATTGTTCCAGGCAAGTCACCCACATAATTTTGAGACACTAAAATACATTTCGTCCAAGAATCCAATGAAACATGAAGTAGAATAGTCCTCTGATATGCAGAAAATTGATCAAAAGCAAAAAAGTATCGACTCAGGTCAGCCTGCGCGGACTGCGCAGGCTGACCTGAGTCGATACTTTTTTGCAAATGCACAAAGCCCCCTTTTCACAAACCATGACTCATTTTCAAGGCAGTCACTTATATTCGTCTGTCATCAAGGTTCCTGCTGAAACAGCTGCTAAACAGTCTGTCTGGCTAGCATGGTTTTGATTAACTCTTTACCAAACGACGAAATTCCTACGCGTGTCTAAATTGAAAGCATTTGCAGACGACATTTTTAATTTAGCTAAAATGGTGGTAACTTTCTGTGACTGTATAGAAAACATTGTGGGAAAAGGAGAAAATGCTGATGACCAGCATTTTCTCCTTTTCCCGCAAAGTTTTTAAAAAAAAACAGGTTATTTTCTCCGGAGCGTTAAACATCGGGTTTGTGTCGTAAAGATGTTACTCAAATCCTACGGAATCTTTTTCTCGCTATTGTGCAGGAGCTTACCGCGTGGGTGTGTTCTCCGGCGAGACAGTGTGTAGGTCAATCGTCACAACTCGGTCGATGCCGTACCTACATCTAGCCTCGTCCGTATAACGGTCGCTCCCCTTTCGGCATACCTCGGGTAATGAGAGCCATCATATCCTCATATCATCCTATGAGATGTAGGTACGGAATCGGCCGAGTTGTGACGAGTGGGTCGCTCCCATTTGAACTGTGAATCATGTGATCTTATACATGGCGCACCTATATCATTCGTTTAGCCACGACATATTTAACAACCTCCACGAAGTTATTCACATCTGTCTATCTGTCGGTGAAAACTTCAATTGGAATTGATAAAACACGTTACAAAATAAATGTACGTACGAACTGTTTGTCAAAGATTTCGATAGAAAATTTAAACTCAAGTTTCCTTTTGTAAGAGGAGCCTTACAATGTTTAGAAGGTAAACCGGCGTAATTCCGGGCGATGAATGTACCAATCTGCTGCATATTAATCCACCAGATACAGCCGGGGAATTTAATGGCTTCCATAATCCGAGGTATGCCGAATGTGTATAGCTATATATTACTAGTGAAAGCTAGGAATGATGCAGATACCACAAATCATTCGGCAAACCTCGGATGACCCGTTGACCAAGTCCCTCGGCTGTATCACGTTGCCCGAAATGCACATACACGGTACATGTCTTCGCCGGAAGTCACCGCTTCACCGTTCTTTAAATCGTAACGCTCCACTTAGAAAGTAAACACTATAGTCACAATTTTCCGTGGGAATCTTTCTAAATACATTTCCGATGCAAACAGTATCTACATTTATTTTCTAACTCGGTCTGTTAATTATGTTGGCATTTTTTCAGCGACAGGTTGCATTTCGCCGGGGCTGTTCAATGCTGCTTTTGGTAATCGATTCATAGGGCCCCGCCAAGTCACAAATCATGTGACTGGCCATTATCTCCTGCTAGATGGCATTCTACAAATACGCATTCTCTATCTCAATTGGGCATTCTGGGTACAGAACTGGACTACTTTTCTACGCGACAAACGTTACTTTGAATTTCACACTAAATTAAGCGTTTACACAATAAAACGCTTCCTGGTGTGATTGATTCAGCTATGATCAGCAGCTTAGAGAAATCTGGAGCTAAAACAGGCCTGATTTCTCCTCAAAACGTATTGATAAAAGCTATTTTCTCCATTGCTACGGATTACTACAATCCATCACCCCCCACCCCCCAAATTTGGGGAAGACTGATGCGTCATATCGGACAGGTCGAATATTCGAAGAATATGACATGCACAGATAACGTAATATATAACCTAGTCGTATGCCCCGCCCCTTTCGATAGTTAACAACTAGATCTAGCCCATGTTTGAAGAAAATGTATTTTGTCGGTTTACTTGAAACAAGCGGTAGTTACAAGGTTTTTGAAGTAAACTGACGATTTAGTAAAACACAGATATCGTCAGTTTACTTCAAAAACCTCGTAACTACAGCTTGTTCCAAGCTGTAGTTACTAAGTTTTTGAAGTAATCCGATGATATTATAAAATGTCAAAGGTTTTGCACGATGAAAAGGAAGCAGACTACCACAGGGCTTTGACATTACATTGACTTTTTCTTCGAAACAGCGGAGCCAACAAGTCAAATTTATGGGTCGTTAGGCCTACCGAAATGTGTCTAATGACACTTCTGATACGCTTATCTGTCATATCACAACAGGTATACAACACATGCATCCTCAGCATGCATGCACGTTTGTCTGCACGCATTAATCGACATTAGGGTGTACATATAAAAACTGACGTCAGTCTATTTCTTAACCTTCCTCGTTGATGAATTCTGGTATAGGGCTTGTCCAAATATTAGTGTCATCTATTGTTTTCGTCAATATTGTTCCTAGGTGCCAGAAAACGTTCCGGTTAATTATACTGCTAATAGTAAAGCGGCAATATGGTTTCAATAGGAGAGGGATAAAACACACAGGTTTAGGCAGATATGTTCAGAATAAAACTTAAGGGCCCAATAGCGGCCAAAAGTCAATATACACGTAGATCTATGCTGAAATGCATTTCAATTTAAATCATAGCGTTAAAGGTATGCAACTTACGGTGAAGATGAAAATCTGTTATTGTGAAGTCGGTCCAAGTGTTCGTTGATGGCAGAAAAATTAATTTACAAGCCTGGAAAAGAATAAAAGATAGAGTGACCTGGCAAATTTTAACCTAGTTTGGAAACTAATTTCTTATAATTATGATCGAACAAAAACATCTTTTTTTGTCAAACGACCGAGTGAATCACGAGGTGGAATGGTCCTTGGACAAGCATGAAATTGACCCTAACACTGACCCTGACCCTGACCCTAGGGTGACCTGGCAAATTTTAACCCAGTTTAAGAATCATCTTCTCTGTCAGGGACTATAACATGATGCAAGTCATTATATAGCTATGGTTAAAAAATAATTCTTGTCATTGGGTCCAACAACCGTGTAAATCATGCTGTAGAATGATCCTTTAACATGCAGAAAATTGACCAATAGCTAAAAGTTTCGATCCAGGTCAGCCTGCGCGGACTGCGCAGGCTGACCTAGTTCGATACTTTTTGCAAATACTATAAACCCCCTTTTCATGAGGCATAGCTCAAATATATTTAAGTAAATAGCTCAAACCATTGAGCGATTCCCACATAATTATGTCTGTAACGCATATAATTAAGAGGGCCATGTGTTGCGGTGTGCTGGGTCCGGCGAAATCCGGTTTCGGAAACCTGGCCAAAAAACCAACGAGCGTCTCGGTGCGAGTTGTCTGGAAACATTTGTTTACTATAATGGCTGGTGATTTCTCCTGTCGAAATGAATGTTTAGAATGCATTATATTTACTCTATAACGGACTATTAACTCTGACGATGTGATAACATACGAAACGGTTATTTGTTTGTTTCCTTTAAAGTCTGTCAGTCTCTGTCTCCCTCTGTCTCTCTCTCCCTAGCGTGTCTCTCTCGCGAGTTTCTCTCGTCTTTTTAACTAGAGTGCCTCTCCCTGATGTGTTTCTCTCTTGGCTGTCTCACTCTGGCGCGTCTCTCTTGCTTGTCTCTCTCTGGCTTGTGCCAGTCTTGCGTGTCCCTCTCTGGCAAGTTTTTTTTCTGGCGTGCGCCTGTCTTGCGTGTCTCTCTCTGGCGTGTTCTTCTCTGGCAAGTCTCTTTTCTAGCGTGAGTCTCGTTTGCGTATCTCTCTCTCTCTCTGGCGTGTTCCTCTCTGGCAAGTTTCTTTTATGGCGTGTGTCTCTCTTGCATGTCTCTTTCTGGCGTGTTCTTCTCTGGCGAGACTCTCTTCTGGCGTGAGCCTCTCTTGCGTGTCTCTCTCTGGCGTGTTCTTCTCTGGTAAGTCTCTTTTCTGGCGTGTCTCTCTCTTGCGTGTCCCTCTCTGGCGAGTCTCTTTTCTGGTGTGTCCCTTTCTAGCGAGTCTCTTTTCTGGAGTTTCTCTCTTTTTTTCAGACAAAATTTGTCCAGAGCGAGTCTTTCATAATAGTTTGTTGGTTATTTCTAACATTACTTATTCACTCGTTGACCAGTACTCCCAGTTTGATCCTATTCTACCCTGTTTACCTTTTCCTTTTCTCCCCTGGTGTTGAATGATTTAGGTCTTAAGATTTCTCATCAATGTATTTGGATTAGGCTCTTTACACAGAGTTTAAATGCATCTGAGTGGTGTCCGTGGTCGTAAGGTAGGGCATCAGCCTCATAATCTAAAGGTCCTGAGTTCGATACCCGGGAGCGGATGTCAACTTCGGGATTTTTCATTGGACCACACATTCGGCACGAGTACTGGTGTAGTTCCCAGGAAGCAGAATCGAGAGAGATTAGTATAAGTTGTAAGAACTTGTTTCTCACTCGATGTAAAATAAATATGTTTAAACTTAGTGCATCTGCAAAAAGTATCGACCCATGTCAGCCTGCGCAGTTCGCGCAGGCTGACATGGGTCGAAACTTTTTGTCGTCTGTAAATTTCCTATTTTCCAAAGGACTGTCCTACCTCATAATTTAGTCATCTTAAGATCGAAGTCCGTAACAAAGAAACGAATAAACAAATGCAGAGCAGAAATACAGGGACCAGACAAGATTCGAATCTCGAACGCCCGGACGAAGGGCTAAGGGGAATTTTCTCTAACGCAGTTGTTAGCCATTGTATTTAAACCGGAGTGAGGCCATCCATGAATGAGTGGTCACCCGTAACACACCCCCTGTTAAAACCATTATTTTGTTGATAACTCAAAATCTTATTGGGTAGAAAGTCTGTTTTGGGGGCAACAAATGGGATTAAAGAGAATTCTCCCTAACGCAGTTGTTAGGTATTGTGTTTAGCTCTTTACCAAACGACAAAATTTTAGACTGGTTCAAATTGAAAGCATTTGCAGACGACAAAATAAAGGTGATTGAAAATTGAAAATTGTTCTCGGAAGGGTAGAAAACACTGTGGGAAAAGGAGAAAATGCTGGTTACCAGCATTTTCTCCTTTTCTCACAGTCTTTTCAAAAGGCTTCTTTCTCGTCAAAAGTAAGGATTGTGTGGTAATGGGTTAAACCGGGACGAAGCCATGCATGAAGAAGCAGTCTTCCGTAACAGTCCGAAAACATCTTCGCAAGCCAAGGCTGATGATTCACTACGTTACTCTACCCTTGGCGGATCAAGCTTGATTTTTACATTCACCCGATACGCTTTTTTATTGGATGCAGTCAGCTCTAACTGCAACGAATGAAATCCCTCGTAGCATTTCATCTTTGATAAAAATAGAACAAGGTCACTACCTTTCGAATAGAAGGTAAACATGGAAACCCACGTGGATGTCTGCTTATCGCTTCATGTATATTTGTAAGCGGTTTGTAAAACAATATTTCATTGGCTTTTAGAAGTATGATGTAAAGGGGGTAATAACCAACATCCAATAGAGGGCGCATCGAAGGAATCTCGAAATCAGGCTCAATCAGCCAAGGTAAGATCCACGTAGTGATCGTAAACTTGGCTCGCAAAGATGGTCTGAAACAAGAAATAATTGATTATTGTGGATTCATTTTTATGTGATAACTAGCTTGATATACATCACGTAGATGCGTTAAACCTCCGTTTTTCATGTCTTGGCTCATCTTTATCAATCTTTAATACAATACAACACGCCTAAACGTCTATTTCTGACCCAACTCTTTTGAAAATTAATTAGCAGATGGAATTTTCATTCACGCACTCCTTGTTTAATTTCCTGACTGGAATCTTTATTTTCTGCGAAATGGGTGGAGTCCTTTTAGTGCCTTTAAAGTGCATGATTTATAATTTATCCATGCTCTGGAAACAGGATGCTTAACCCTTTACCCCATAAGGCATTTCTATGGCATCTCTAACTGACCCTAAAAAACAACAAGGATGAAACCGTTTCTCATGTGTAAATGACACCTTTTTATAGCACTGAAAACATTGTGACAAAAGGTGAAATTGCTCGTCACGAGCAATTTCACCTTTTGTCACAATGTTTTCCAAAGGCTCCTACAAGCAATGTGTAGAAATGAGTATCCATGGAGTAAAGGGTTAAAGAATCTTTGTGATGCACGCTTTACCGTTCAACCCATCACAAAGTTTTGGATTCATAGCGGCCACCTCTTTTAAAAAACGACTTAATCATGAGGCATACTGGTCCCTGGACATACAGAAAAAAAGACCAATAGCGTAAAGTATAGGCCCTGGTCCGCGCAGGCTGGCCTGAGTCGAATCTTTTCACAGAGCACGGTTTAATTATTATGTCAAACACAACATTTTTTATTGTATTTAATTGTAATGGAGGTTAACGCTGTTCTCAACAGGTTAAGTCTTTTGAATCCTGTAGCAATGACTAGTATATATATTCTCATTGCCCGGAATAAAATTGGCCGACCCTGGGATCGAACCGGTGACGTCCTGTTTTCAAGTCCTGTACGCTACCGACTGAGCAACCAAGGCTCCGCATGGTCGTTTAACCCATTACCACACAATCCCTATTTTTGACGCCCCCGAGAAAAAAGCCTTTAGAAAACATTGTGGGGAAAAGGAGAAAATGCTGGTAACCAGCATTTTCTCCTTTTCCCACAATGTTTTCTACCTTTCACAAAACAAATTTCAAATTTTCAGTCACTTTTATTTTGTCGTCTGCAAATGCTTTCGATTTGGACAAGTCTAAAATATTGTCGTTTGGTAATGAGTTAATCTTGGAATTGTTCAACACATGGTCGATTTATGAGTGCATTTTTTAAAATCTAGATATAAAAAATATTGTCGCTAATTGTCTGTCCAAAACGGTTTTCTACAGTACCTAAATATTGTTCTATGCGGGTTGTAGTGGATCTATTCGCATTTATCCGCTAATCTGGCTCCTCCCGAATGCGAATTTTTTCCCCTAATTACAAGTATTTTAGTACACTTTAATGCAAGCTGGGAAAGAAATAAAGTAATTTTATTACTCACACAGTTGTTAAACTAATCACGTCGACAACAAATGAGAATTTTTGTGCTTTGTGTTTGACAGTTTGGATTATTAAGCAAACTGTTTCTCGGTACTATTGTATATATGAGTAAGAAAGGGGTGTTTTAATGAGCACTATTGCATTAATTGCTCGTGGGGGGTATAATTATTGAGGAGTGTATGAGAGGAGGAGACAGACAGACAGAAAGACAGACAGACAGACAGACAGAGAGGGATGGAAGGGGGGAATTATGCGAGAGAAGGCCATATATAAGTGAATTATCGTGACACAACGGAAATTAATATTGCTATGGCGGGGGGGGGGATCTATTCGCTAGTGTTCATACCAGAGACTCTGCTTACGTAGCTAAATACTTATATAGGATAGGAATACATGGGAAACCATTGTAGCAAGAAGACAGCCCTGAAAATTGTTTCGAAGTGAGCAGTAATTATTTTTTTCACCTTATGAAATAGTTTTCAAAAACGTTTTGCGACTAAAAGAAAACTGTGTGTCTGCGATTTAAGCCCATTACATTGCATTCCCGAGTTTTAACGACCCTGAAAAAAATGGCCTTTGAAAACATTGCGGGAAAAGGAGAAAATGCTGGTAACCAGCATTTTCTCCTTTTCCCACAATGTTTTCTATCCTATCAAAGTCAGAAATCATCATTTAAGTCATAACTAATATGTCGTCTACAAACACTTCGAACTTGGTCTGGATCCAAAATTTTGTCGTTTTGGTATGAAGTTAACATTTGGATGTTCATGCCAACTGTCAAAATTGCGTGTTTTGCGTCAAATTATGTTTGAATTTGTAAAATGCTTTAAGAATTTCGACACTTTAATTTTAACCCATTACCACACAATCCCTACTTTTGACGCCCCTGAGAAAGAAGCCTTTAGAAAACATTGTGAGAAAAGGAGAAAATGCTTGTTACCAGCATTTTCTCTTTTTCCCACAATGTTTTCTACCCTTCACAAAACAAATTTCAAATTTTTAGTCACTTTCATTTTGTCGTCTGCAAATGCTTTCGATTCGGACAAACCTAAAATCTTGTCGTTTGGTAAGGAGTTAAGAATTTCGACTCTTTAATTCATCGGTAAATATCGCGTTGCATCTACGTTTTCGTAACGGCTACATTCGGCATATCCCGGCAGCTTCCGTCTTTTATTATGGGTGCTAGGGTGTTACTCAAAAGATGGAATTTGTCTGCGAAAAGGCTGAAAAAAAAACATTGTGGGCAAAGAAGAAAATTATTGTTATTATATTTTCCCCACAATGTTTTATACGGACTTATTTCTATGGGCCGCTAACCCATTACCACACAATCCCTACTTTTGACGCCCCTGAGAAAGAAGCCTTTTGAAAACACTGTGAGAAAAGGAGAAAATGCTGGTAACCAGCATTTTCTCCTTTTCCCACAATGTTTTCTACCCTTTCCAAATCAACTTTCAATTTTTGATTCACAGTTATTTTGTCGTCTGCAAATGCTCTCAATTTGAACCAGTCTAAGATTTTGTCGGGGGGTAAAGAGGTAATTATACTCGTGACTGTGTAGTAAAGGGTTAACTCTTTACCAAACAACTAGAACTAATTTCGGTCTGGTCCAAACTAAAGGCATTAGTATACGAATAATGAAAGATCACCCAAATGGTGGGATTTTCCTTATATTATGGGTAGAAAAGGAGAAAGAGAAGAAGAAAAAATGCTACTTTATCCTTTTTCCACAATGTTTCAAAAGGCGCTTGGGGTCTTTTTATAAACAGTTTAGATCAAATCAGACTGCACAAAATGCGCCATCTATATAGTTTAGTTTAAACATATTTTATTGCCAGTTGTATACATAGTTTTCTATATAATAAAGACAGTATTCATCCAAATAAGGCAAAAGGGTCTGGCCACAATTCTCGCAACTTAGCTTCTGCCGTTCCCTTTTGTATAACATACACAAAATTATATAGGTCTTCAATAATACCAGAGATATTAGAAGAAAAAAAAAAACAAACAATAAATAAATTTCGGGCTAGTTTGTAGAGAAGACAGTGTCTTTCCGGTCACGAACGGAAACAACATGCATACAAATGAAAATTTGGTAAAGAAACAAGTCAATCAAAGGCAACAAAGGTAAATTAAAAAAAAAACTGATGAAAGCTAATGAAAAATTGATGAAATGCGCCGTCTGATCTTGGAAACCGGACCATTACGCTTGATCCTATAGATTAATTCTTAAGCTACTAAGAGCGACTCCCTGACCTTTTTCGGACTGTGTAGATCAAGATCAGACTGCACAGAACGTGCTTGAAGTTATCTAGCAGAAAAAGGCTTAAATATTTACCGAACGATAACATTTTTAGATTCAAAGCTTAAATGTAGACAAATAAATTGAGACCCATCACGCAAAAAGGGACCATCAGGGAATTCTGCTCTCCAAGCAGATGAAAACAGATCGACGATAACCAGCATTTTCTACTTTTCCCACAACGTTTTCTATCCTGTTACTGTGCTAGGAACAAATTTCAACTTTTTGAGTTAAGTTTATTTTGTCGTCTGCAAGTGCTTTCATTTTGGACCAGTCTAAAATTTTGTCGTTTGGTAAAGGGTTAAACTTGTTTCAAATGATTGGGCCTGGCTTTAGAAGGGTTGATAATAATGCTAGCAACCACCGTTCTCTTCTTCTTCTTTTTCTTCTCCCTCTTCTTCTTCTTCTTCCGCAATGTTTTGAAAAGCCCTACTCCTGTTAAAAGACGTGATTTTTCTGTCAAGGGTAAACTCGAATATTTTCCACAGATTTTCCTGTAATTTTAGTCGCAAATTGCTTATCATTTTGAAACGGGATTATTTCACCAAAAATCTGATAAATAATCCTGCTTTCATGGTATTTTTTGTGTTATTTAAACTTAATTTCCGAGAGATAGAGATAAACATCACGAAGGAATTCATGAATGTAAAACTTTGAAAATGCTATTAACCCTTTACCAAACAGTCCCTGGTTTTGACGACCCTGTGATCGAGGCCTTTTGAAAACACTGTGGGAAAAGGAGAAAATGCTGGTAACCAGCATTTTCTGCTTTTCCCACAATGTTTTCTACCCTTAATACAAAAAAGAAAATCAAATTTTCAGTCACTTTTATTTTGCTGTCTTCAAACGCTTTGAATTTGGAGGAGTCTAACATTTCGTCGTTTGGTAAAGAGTTAAACTTTAGGTGGGGCCTGCAAGGTTCGTCTGTTACGTATAGGACTTGAAGTCAAAGGGTCGTTGGTTCGAACCACTAGCTCGACAAATTTCGTTGTCTGGGAATGTCATATCCTTCGAAGACTCGACCTGTCTGCTTTGACCTATCACCCCCCCCACCCACCAAGTTTTGGGAGGATTGTAGTATTACTCTAAGTAGCAATGGAGAAAATGGCTTGTATCAAAAGGTTTGAGGAGAAATCAGACCTGTTTTAGCTCCAGATTTCTCTATAATGCTGATCAAAGCTGAATGAATCGCACCAAGTAGCGTATTATTAAGTAGACGTTTATTTCAGTTTGAAAACCAAAGTAAGGGTTGTCGCGTAGAAAAGTAGTCCGGTTCTTTACCCAGAACGCTTAAAGTCGCATAGAAAAGTAGTCCCGTTTCTGTACCCAGAACGCTCAAAGTATTATAGATGTATCATCTATTGGGAGATAATGCGGCAAATTTCTTTCCGAGATTTGACGATGGTCATTTCGAGAAGATTCATCCCGTGCATGGTCCATTTTTTCCCGATGATAGATGATCGTCATTGCGACCAGGGACCATATTCACCAACCAGTCTAAAGAATGTTCTTTGACTTATTCTTCAAAATTCCCTGACTGTGAAAGTAAAAGAACTTCTGATTGGCTAAACCAAATGCCAACTTTATCCTGTTCACAAATCAAAGCGTTGAGAACGCTGAAGTGGCATTTGTCATGGAAACCATTGTGTGGAATTAATAAATTGTTTAGTTAATCAGAAGTTCTGTTACTTTTGCAGAACTTATTTTAGACGAAAGACTCATACACACAAAAAAAGTAATTTTGTTTTTTGTAAATTGGCTGAGACCCACTAGAGCTGCACGATATGCAGGCATCGTGAATTAAACAAATAGTGAAAAAAATTGAAGCACAATTTCCCAAAGCAATTTGTTTGGAATCCAGTCAAATTTGACAATGTTTTTATAATAATTATGTTAAACTGTATGTATGCAAATTTCAAAGAAATGGGACAATCATCGTTTAGACTAAGTCATCAAATGGCTGCTTTTGCCAGACTAATTCCTGGATTCTCCTCAGTTTCAGTAAGGTTCAATCTCTTGAAAGTATAAATACTTTGTTTAAGTTTCAAGAGAACTCAATTTAAAGAAAAAATGACGACTTTATCACGTACATAAATCAAAGCGTTGAGAACACTGAAGTGGTATTTGTCATTGTGTGGAATTAATAAATGGTTTAGCCTATCAGAAGTTCTATTACTTTCACATTGACGATATTCTAAAGAATAAGACTAAAAATGTTCTTAGGAATGGTTGGTGAATACGGATCCAGGATTCATTCTTCTCTCACCACTGACCATTATTTCGACAATAGCTAATGAAGAAAGAGCCAGTGGCTTGCAAAGAATATTGTGTGGGGTACTTGTACAAGAAACTCCAGGAAAGCATGGATAGGTGCACTGACCGCCTTGATTTACCAGAGTCTATATTCACCAACCATTCCTTAAGAATATTATCGGTCTTATTCTTCTGAATTTCATCAATGTTCAAGTAACAGAACTTCTGATTGGCTAAACCAAATGGTTTAGCCAATCAGAAGTTCTGTTACTTTCACAGTTAGAAAATCTTGATGGATAAGACAAAGAGAACATTCTTAAGAATGGTTGGTGAATACTGACCCTAAAATAATGCTGAAAAAGGCTTTAAATATCAATCAATCAATCAAAGCGACAGAGTTCATCAATGTCTAACCGCTTTGCATTGTTTCAACGATTGTTATGTAAAATATTATGGTATTGAGTTAACTGCACATGTACATCTAGATACTCTTTAGGATTGAACTGCTCTACTGGCAATTATTTTGCTTCTTGTATAGCATACATCATAAACTCATAAAGCTGAGAAAAGGAGAAACGAAAGACTTAAGTCTTATACACACAAAAAGTTTTTTTTTTTTTTGTAAACTGGTTTGAACCCGCTAGAACAGCATGATATGCAGGCATCGCGAATTAAACAGATAAAGAAAATTTGAAGTATAATTTCCCAAATCAAATTGTTTGGAAACCAGTAAAATTTGACAATGTTTTCATAATGATTTTGTTAAACCATAACAAATCATGTATGCAGGTTTCAAAGAAATGCGACAAACATCGTTTAGATTAAGTCATCAAATGGAGAACGGACGAACAGACAGACAGAAGGACAGGCCCGTGGGAAACTACGCCATGACATAAGCTATACCAGTAGAGCTGAAATAACTCCTTTTTCACTCAATAATGAAAACATGGTGGTAACAGTAGCTGTGTCAAAAGCAGCTTCTTTTTTCACACAATATTTCCCAAGTTAGTTAACTTAAATACTTATAACACCTCTACTGGTTTTCGGAGTATCTAAAAATAGCTTGCACAGTAACAAGTGCATGAAAAAAAAGATAAATATAGAAACAGGTTCTCTTATCTATGGCATCGTTGCATTTTACGAATAACAAGCAAGCATGCACTTGTTATACAAGCTGGATTTTATGTTTCTGTCGTGTTTTTTGTCTTATGTCTGCTTTTTCTCGTTTTAATTTTTTTGTCGCGGTTTCCGTTTGAACACTTAGGCTGCACGATTCGCTGATCTTTGGTAGACACTGTGTAGATCAAGATCAGACTGCACAGAACTTGCAGCCTGATCTTGAAACTACCTTATCCGATAAGAAGATATCATTCCCCAAAACATAAAATCAAAATAGTAATACTTGGGGTTTTACTACGTCAAGATAAAATACTTATTTGGCAGAATAAGGGTTCCCCCAGCATTTTCAAACTGTATTTTTTACCCTTCCATTTATAATTGATAACATTTGGGCTAATATTAAACATGGCGTGGAATCGTGATTATCTTCTTGTAGCAAAGACCTAAACTCGATATTGCTGTCCGATAAGTAGATGAAACAAACATAAATGAAACATAAATTTGAAATAGCAATATTTGGGTTTTTTACTATCGAATTGAAAATTCTATTCTAGTTGTTATAGAAGAATAAGGGTATGCCAGAATTTTCAAACTCTGTATTTTTTTACCCAACCATTTATAATTAGTAATATTTTTTTATCCAACCATTTATAACTAGTAATATTTTTTTTTACCCAACCATTTATAATTAGTAATTTTTTTTTTACGCAACCATTTATAATTAGTAATATTTTTTTACCCAACCATTTATAATTAGTAATATTTTTTTTACCCAACCTTATTATTAGTAATATTTTCTTTACCCAACCATTCATAATTAGTATTTTTTTTTTACCCAACCATTTATAATTAGTAATTTTTTTTACCCAACCATTTATAATTAGTGATATTTTTTTTACCCAACCATTTATAATTAGTAATATATTTTTTACCCAACGATTTATAATTAGTGATATTTTTTTTACCCACCATTTATAATTAGTAATATTTAGGCTCATGTTAACCTTTATCTTCCTATATAACTAAAATCAAATTTTCAGTTCGATATTAATAATCCATATATTGCTGTTTCAAAGTTATATTTTGGGGAATAATAATTATCTCCTTATCGGGCAGTGTAGATCCAAGATCAGACTGCACGTTCTGTGCAGTCTGATCTTGATCTACACTGTCCGCTAAAGGTCAGCTAGTCGCGCTTAGCAACCTAAGGGTTAAACATGGCGTGGTACCATGATTATCGTCTTTTAGCAAAGACCTAAACTCAATACTGCTGGTTAGTAATTGTGCCCCCGTCAAACATGACAAGGTCGGTATAATCACCGCAACCAATTCTGTCCAAGACGATGATAAAGCCGCCACATAGCAGCCACATGTTAAGCAACCACTCCACTGGCCTTTGGTGTAACCTGGCACGCCTGTTTGTGCGGTCTAATCAGGACCTCGGTCCGCACACACTAACTATTCTTTAGAAACATTGTAAATATTGTCACCCAGGATTTTCTAAATTTGAAAATAATACATCTTCTGATTGGCTAAACCAAATAATTTATCCAATCAGACGTTGTGAAACTTTCAAATTTTGAAAACCTTGCAAAAATAAGACTAAGAACCTTCTTATGAACGGTCGTTCGAATAAGGATCCTGCTGGACTAAGATATAAGGAGGACATATCGCTTACCCATCTTATTGTAACCTAGTGCTGATAAATGTGGCCTGCCATGCGAAAAGGGACCATCTAGGAATATTACGCACATCAGTTAGATGGAAACGGATCAACAATAGTGAAGGTAAATTTAAGTTGATAGTTCAAAAATGATTGCATAACACGGAAGAATAACCACTTTTCACACAGAAAAATATCATAACAGCGAAAAGTGTCTGTCTGGTCAGACTGCTGACAACTCCGACTATTACTTGGAAAGTTACATATACACGGGAAGGTACTTATATATACAGTTAAACATTTTAACCCTTAGTTTACAAAGCGCGGCTGAAGGCGCATTTGCTAACAGTGTATATCCGAGATCAGACTGCACACACCTTGCAGTCTGATCTTGGATATACACTGTCCGATGAGAAGATATTTCCCTCAAAAGTAACTTTGAAACTGCAATATTTACTTTTATTACTATTGACCGGAAAGTTTCAATTAACCCATCCAGTAAGTTAACCCTTTCCCAAACAATCTCTGGTTTTTACGGGTCTGGAATAAAAGCCTTTTGAAAACATTATGTGAAAAGGAGAAAATGCTGGTAACCAGCATTTTCTCCTTTTCCCACAATGTTTTCTACCCTACCATATAGAAAAATCATCTTTTTAGCAACTGTTAATTTGTCAGCTGCAAAATGCTTTCAATTTGGTCTGGTCCAAAATTTGCCATTTGGGAGAGGGTTAAAGATTGATTGGCGTAAACCGCACGAAATAATGCCGAGACCATTCGGGACATGTGCCGAGTGATGCCTAGGGTAAAAATAAAACATTAATTCATGTAAATGATTTTGACCTGGGTCAGGTCAAATGATGCAAATAATACCTTAGTTAAACGGTGCCAAGCAGCAGCTGGTGATAAGAGTATGGTATTAGCAAAGGACCGCTCCATCATTCCGGCGGCTTGCGTCATTTCAGATTCTAAAACCTGTTTTCTTAAACTTGCATCGGTATAGACCCATAGTTCATCGAGTAAACTTCTGGTTATTGTTTCATGCCGAAAATCAGATACCCTGCACATCGGGTACAAGTATGTAATGCACCGAAATGACATGTTTGAACAGTAAATCATTTCTAGTAGTTCCAAGGAAATTCTTCCTTTCAAACAAGCTTATATGTGCACTAGAGGGCTTTGCAAAAGATAGTTGAGCTATGAGGGCCGACAGATAAGTTATGAGCGGTGTGTTGAAAGAGTTTTAGACAGGGATGCACTTTTTTAGAGTCCGACATTTCCCTGACTATTACAAGCCGTGAAAGCGACGGTTGATGTCATTTCGTAACTTTATGTCGATGAAGTAGCAATCTAAAGTAAACAAGGCAAGTGGTCCTTGAATAATTGACGAAATCGTAGAACGAGGGGTGATTCAAGATTTCGTCGGTTTGCTTCAAAAACCTTGTAACTGCAGCTTGTTTCAAGCTGTGGTTATGAGGTTTTTTAAAGGAAACCGACGATTTGCCTAAGAAAGTTCTAGCACATAAAGGATATCCATATTGATATGGCAGCAACGCTAGCGAATTATGCCCCTTCATATGATACTGTGAAAAAGTGGGTGTTGAATGGTGGTGGGCAGGGGTATATGGCATTCGGCATATCTCATGCGACCCGTTGACCAAGTCCCTAGGCAGTATCGCGCGCCTTGATATGCACCTACACCGTACATTTCTTCGCCGGAAGTATACCGTTTCACCTTTCTCGAAATCGTAACACTCCGCGTAGAAAACAAACACTGTATGCATACAGCGTTACAACTCTCAGTGGAATTCTTTCTAAATACATTTCCGATGACAAATAGTTTATACATTTAATTTCTGACTCGGCGTATTAATTTCATCGGAATTTTTCAGCGACAGGTTGCTTAACATTGCAGCTGGTGTTGTCGTTGCTGATCGATTTACAGGGCCCTGCCATGTTTTAGATCATGTGTCAGTATTTCAAAATGAACCCATCCCCTTGATATGGACGAAGCTAGATGTAGGTACGGAATTGGCCGAGCTGTTACGAGTGAGGCTTGAGGATAATACCCGCCCTGGAAGGAGCGTTACTATTGAAACCTCAGAAATTGTCAATAAAGTCCATGATACTATCATAATTGACGAGCGACTTACTGAGATATATATAGCCTGTACAGTTTATATTTTGTTGGAGAGAGTACATTCCATTGTTATTTTACTGAAGATCTTGCACGAGAAAGCTCTCAGCCTGTTAGGTACCAAGGTTTCTCAATGAAGGTGTGTTGTTTCTCCATAACAATGTATCTGTTTACAAGTCTTCCATTGCCATGGCTAACTATTGATGACTTAGAATTAATTGACCTTATTCGCATGAACCGGCTTCGGCAGTCTCTTATCTGTTTCCAGAACTAAAAATTGCCATTTCTGGTACCGACTTCCAGTCACATGACGACATCATTCATGCTGTGGAGGACATTTTGAACGATCAACAAAAGTGTGTCTTTAAAAGTGGCGTTGAGGCCCTTAAATATTGCTGGCAAAAGAGTATAGACACTGTAGGGGACTATGTTGAAAAATAAATCAGTATGTCCACCAATAGACTTACTGAGCCTCACAACGTATAAATCAGCCTTGGCCTATCGTCGGCGTACTTCCAAAACCTCGTAATTACAGCTTGTTACAAGCTGTAGTTACGAGGTTTTGGAAGTACACCGACGATATTTTCATCTCAAATAGTTATCATTCAAACTTGACATTGTTCTATTTGAGTACAACCCTGTTAGAGCCGAAATAGTTCAACAAGAATCCTACATTTTTCGCTCAACAATCTTCTCCGACGGTTTCATCCGCAATAGGTTTATCGATACAGGTGTTTTTTCCCTGTAAATTTGTTTTTATTTTTCTTATCTCCACCGTTGCACATTTTCATACGGAACAATGCATAGAGGTTTTATGGTATCAGTTTACGCCCGATAGAATTATTTCTTGAATCCTTATATCAGAGCTCCAGATAAGGGAGAGTGATGGTATTTTATATCCATTATTTTTCTTTCAAACCCTATGTTGTGGGTACTCATTAGAATCGTCTCATCGAGACGATTCTAATGAGTACCCTCAACATAGGGTTTGATGGAGAATAATTCATTTTTTTTTTTAAATTTCAGAATCAAAATCACTCCCTCTATCTGGAGCCCTGTATGTTCTGGATAGGTCTTTTGTATACTGTCTGTTTTTTTTAGCCGTTATTTTTAGAGAGGCGCGCCTTGTTTGCTTTCGAATTGATTCATTCATACTCTCAGGAAAAGGGGTTTAACCTTTTACTCCATAGATACTCATTTTGACGTATCAACAACAGTCAGCTTTTGAAAACATTGTGGGAAAAGGAGAAATTGCTCGTAACGAGCAATTTCTCCTTTTCCCACAATGTTTTCCACTCAATCAGATATTTCTGTCCTCATTTGTCCATATTTTTGACATCGTATCTTTATTTGCTGCTGAAATGGACGAGCCTCAAATTGGCACATCAGGTAAAGGGTTAAAACATCTGTCAAAAAGTATCGACCTATGGCGGTTCCATTTGAGCTATGATCTGTGAAAAGAAGGTTTATTAAATCTGCGAAAAGAAGTGACCCTTGTCATGAGACAAAGAAAGAAATGGAGAAAGAGAAGCAGAGCGAGAGAAAGTTCAGAGAAAGAGAGGGGAGAGAGGCACACGGACAGGGAGACAGACAAATAGACAGACAGAGAGATATATAGAAAGAGAAATACAGACAGACACACAGACACACGTCACTCAAGTTACAAACCTTTCCGCTATAGAACGTTAGAAAGAAAGTGTATCCCAATCGGGTATCCATCCAACAACCACCAGGTCACGAGTCAGACACGATTACCACTGAGTTACCTAGCTGGGCTAATGGTAATTGACATAATGATGGTAATTAGCATTAACTCCATCTCCCACAATGTTTTTGACACTTCCAAAGACAAGTTATATGGGCCATTTTTGACACGCATCGGCCCTCACTACAAATACATATGAGCCATGCTCTGGCAAAAGGGGGCTGCATGCATCTACGTGATGCATGGTACCAAGTGAGGCATCACATAGGTATCGCACCCCTAAAACCCATTTTGTTTCACAGCTAACTGCTTCAGGCTATAGACCGGTCCTTTGACATTAAAAAAAAATCAATGAGAGCAAAAAGTCTCGGCTCTTGTCAGCCTGCGCGAACTGTGCAGGCTGACAAGAGCCGATGCTTTTTGGCAGATGCATTAAGCCCCCTTTTCACAGAGCATAGTTCAGATGGAGTTGTCCACTTTTTGTATCCTGTGAAAGAGTTAGCCCTTAACCACACAATCTCGAGTATAACGACCTTGGAAAAAGCTTTTGAAAACATTGTGAGAAAAGCTTTTCCAACAAAGTTCTCTTACAGTCGCAATGAGAGATATATTATTTTCTTTGTTGTTGCCTTGAAGAAAGCTTTTTAAAACGAATGGAAGGAATGAAATGCTAGTATTTAGCATTTTCTCCTTTCACGCAATGTTTTCTAACATTCTGTGCATAGACAGACAACTGTTTTATTCTAAACTGAATTGGTCGTCTGCAAATGCTTGCAAATTGGTCGGGTCTACATGTATGTCGTCTGGCAAAGAGATCAGGGTTACGGAAGAGCTTGATGAGTCAAAATTATACCCTAAAAATTATTGGCACGGCAAGCGTCCCACGAGTAATCATTTGCTGGCAAACGTTTCAAAAATACCCTTTTCTGTACCGACCCTTTCTCCAACCCTTGTATGTCTATCCCACCCTTCAGACTTGTTCGAGTATCATAAGCCTTCATGACTATATATCACAGAGTAAGTAATACATATATTTGATTTTCATTTTGAAAATTCGTAACTCTCTTGTGCAAATCAGGCCATTTTCTTGCACATGACAGTAATTTCAAACCACGCGCAATTTCATATTGCATCTGGTAACCTGTAACTTAAAAAACATTATTGAAACCGTTTGTTCCTCTACTACGAATTGCGGATAGAAAGCCGAAGATCAATCACTGATTATCAGACATGTGTAATTCTTTACTTACGTATTAGAAAAAAAAAACTTATCACCGCACAGTCGTCGCTTTCATTCATTCTTTCATAAATTTCAACCCTTCTTTTTTCTGAGATCAGTGTACAAACACATTGCAATTATGTGGGTAAATATTTGTGCAAGCCAGTCAAGTCTGATATATAGATGATCTGTTTGTTGACGTGAATCACTTCAATACATTACACATGTAAGATCAATTACTGAGTTTAAATCAGTCTCTGATTGATCTTCAACATTTCATTTCAGCAGAAAGAGAATGCTGAATCAGATTATGTATCTATTTCTACTTGATGTCTTCGGATATGACTTGATCTATTGAGGTTAAGCGTTCAGAGCGCTAGGTGCGACTCAATCACCTCTTGAAGACAGCGTAGATCCAAGATCAGAATGCATATGACGTGCAGTCTGATCTTGAACCTACACTGTCCCATAGGATGCTATATTTTCATCCAAAAGTCGGAAAGATTTCCGCTTTTGCAATAGGTTTGAAAAGTTAGGTAATCTAGCAGGTTAAGAGTTTACGACTTTTTACGCCCTCCGAAGGATGTATTGTAAAAAGATGTTCAATTACTTCTGATAACCTATCGCTTCTTTTTCCATACTCAACAATACTTTCGTTTCCTTTGTACATGCCCTTTCTGCAAGATGTAGAATTTCTGGACAAGCTGCGAAATAATGATTATCATGTACAATATGTGTAATCGTTTATCAAAGTTAAAGAAGACTTCATGTACGGGAAAGCGTTATGCAGATTAGCCAGATGTTCTTTCTTGTCAAATTGCATTAAAGAACTCAAAATACCATGGCGGGGTTCATCTGTTCTTGGCTGAGATACCTTGTATTACCTTGTTTCATACTGTTCATAACATTTTTACGCCGTCACTCAGTGGAGGTACATTTTTCGATATTATTAATCTGAAGTTTGGGGGTTACAAAAATGCTACAAAACCGACATCAAGTGTGCTTTGAAATGATTTATACATTATTTCTTACATCATAGACGCAGGTAGCCGATTTTCATCTCCGAAGACAGAAATTACCTGTGGACAAAAATGATATATATGAGAAAAGAGCAATAAAATGCAGACAGGGCAATAGAGTTCACTGGTTAACATCTCTCTATAATAGACTATGAAATGTATTTCATGTTACGGATTCGTTACAGGACTTTTACTACGATTCCATTGCTGTTTTTAAACTGTAGTTAACTTAAACCTATACTTTACTGGCTGTGAGGTAGACGATTGCTGATTTTTATGGATTGCATTTTAATCAGAGTGTATCCGTAATTTAGATAGAAGGCATTCTATGAGGAAAGGGAGTTTTTACTACATCTACAAATAGCATTGACCGAGATCAGCCTGTGAAGCCCACGCAGGCTGACCTAGGTCGATACTATTTGCTAATGGTTTTAATTATTTCATGCTAAAAAACTAGTTCATCTCATGATTTGATTGATCCTAAAACAAACCGGATCTATTTTATATAGAGGCTTGCTTAATGTAAAGCATTACAATGGTGCATTGAATCCTTGTCACAGACCACCATTCTTCTGCATTGAATGACGGTCTGAATGCTCCCATTATTCTACAGAAGCTCAGGATGAAAATCACGAACACAGTGAGAGTTGGGAGGATAGTTATCATATCAAGCAGAGTAATGAATTTACGAGACACGATTATTGGAAACATAAGTGAGGTTTTCTATTCAAGAAAAGATGATCGTATAATTCATATCTGCGTGACATAAGGAGGTCGGACTGAGCCAAATTCTCAGACAAGCTTCAAAGTGAGGGAGATAGTGATCCGAAATAAATATTTTATTACAGGTTATCAGGAGAATATCAGTCTAAGCTTAAAAAAAAGAACCAAGTTTAGATTGATCACAATCGATATTCGCCAATAAGTTTAGATTAATGTTTTTGTTCAATTAGTGCATACTAACGTGGTGTATATTTTTTCTATCATGAAGCAAGCAATGTAATTAAGCAGTGCTGTGACAAGTTAGTGCATCTCAATGATGCATTATATTAAGCCAATCATCACGTGATTATGGATTCATAAAATTAATTTGCTAAACAAACGACTAAAACGTGAGACAGACTATTCCTTAGAAATATAGAAAATGGACCAGTTAACTCATTACCACACGAGAAAATTTTGGACTGGTCCAAATTGAAAGCATTTGCAGACGACAAAATAAAGATGACTGAAAAGTAGAAATGTGTTCTGGGAAGGGTAGAAAACACTGTGGGAAAAGGAGAAAATGCTGGTTACCAGCATTTTCTCCTTTTCCCACAGTGTTTTCAAAAGGCTTTTTTCTCAGGGGCGTCAAAAGTAGGGATTGTGTGGTAATGAGTTAAAAAAAGTTTTGACGTAGACTAGTTCAGCCTGTGCGGACTGCGCAGGCTGACCTGAGACGATACTTTTTCCAGATGTATTCCTGTCAAAAGGTCAATGTTTAAGTGTTTTGTCCAATTGAAAAAAATAAAGAGCTATAGGGATGAAGTGAAACTCATTGAGTCAATGTTCTCGAAGGTCTGAACCAATTTTCAACCACTGTTTTTATTGCATTTTAGTTCTCTTTCTTTTATTTTCAGGGAAATGGCGACATTCAGCTTTATCATTCTTCTTGCGTGGTTTATTTCCGTTTTCTCTGAACCATATATAGATCCACTAGACTGTCCACTACAGTGCTCTTGTGAAAGGTACACCATAAACTGCAAACGTACAAACGTGTTTCCGGAAAATCTACCGGAAGTGACGCAGGGGTTCCGGTTGTCCGATTCTCGAATTGACGCCATACCTTCCAACGTGTTCCTAAACTTAAAGTGGCTAACTGCTATCAATATAACTGATGTAAAAATAAACAAAGTGATGGCGTGTGCATTTGCAGAACTCGAAGGTGTAGAGATAAGATTTGAAAACGTAGATATTGAAATCATGGAGGGTAATTCGTTCTCAAACATTGCTAATTCCTCAGAAATTGTGATCGTGAGGTCCAATATTCAAGAATTGA
Source organism: Tridacna crocea (assembly GCA_943736015.1). Lineage (NCBI taxonomy): Eukaryota > Metazoa > Mollusca > Bivalvia > Cardiida > Cardiidae > Tridacna > Tridacna crocea. The sequence goes on along the minus strand of OX031069.1, from coordinate 15,320,375 downwards.
AATCTTTCGCCTTTCATAATTTGAAAAACATCGACTTTATTGAAATCCATAATACAAATATTGGCACTATTCATCCTTACGCTTTTCGTCACATGGAAAACGTTTCCGACTTTTCAATGGTGAATTGTTCTATTGATCGCTTTTTAAAAGAGGCGTTTTCAAGGTTTTATTTCGTCGAATTCGCTTACATACTTCGTTCCACTATTAAAGAATGGCAGTGCGGGAGTGTTTCGGCAGGTTTACAATCAGGAGAAAATTTAATTGTTTCTGCCTCTTCATTAACATGTGACTGCACGCTCGCGTGGCTGTGGAAAAAGCATCCGAATTCAACCATTATTCACAAAGCATCTAATCGTTGCTATGGTAGCAAGTTAATGTTGGAAGAATTTGAGATGAAGGACATTTGTGAACCGGAAGAGAAGCAAATGATTGGATGTCCTCAGTTATTGCCCTCCACTCCTCACACCTGCAGCCGGATGTTTGATGCGCCCTATGAACCGGAACCGAAAGTAGAGTATCCGAAATACTTTTCCAAAAGCCCAAAAGATGGGAATTCTGCCATTGTTCAATCAGCGTCGTTTGTTTTGATTTTGTCTGGATTTTTTATTGTGAAATTTTCTTACTTGTGTTACTAAATTTTTATTGATATTACGAATACGAATATGTAGACCCATCACGCAAAAAGGCGACCTTCTGGGGACTGCGAGAATTGTCAGCCCTGGTCAGACTGCGCGAATTGCGCAGGCTGATCAGAGTCGAGACACTTTTCGGTTTGAAAAGTGGTCATTGTATCTTGTTATACAATCATTTTTGAACTATCAACTTACACTGATCTGCACTATCGTTGACATGATTATCTAATTGTTGTAGAGAATTCCCAGATGGTCCCTATTTTTGCGTGATGGATCACAAATACATGGGATTTATACTCTGGATTAAACGGCCAAGTTCATACTCGTCAATAATGAAGCGCCATGCCTTGGCAAAAGGCAAGATGCACGATGCCAAGCAAATTATCACGGATGGATACATAGAACCACTTTTGTGTAAATACTGAATGAATTATGAAAGATAATCGCCCTTTGACTTGCAGAATATTTACAAAAACTAAAAGGTTTCGATCCATGTCAGCCTGAGTGGACTTCACATGCTAGCCTGGGTCAATACTGTTTGCAGTTACATTAAAACTTCTTTTTAGAGCATGGCTTATATAAACTGTAGCCGGAGAAAGCTAACCGATAGATATAGAGGATATAAATTTGTGTTTTTCGGTTTAAGATCGAAATGCATTTCATCCAGTGAATATGTGGCTGCGCCATCGTGAAAATATTACATACGGTGTTCACGAAGGTGTCTTCCCAATCCCATTTCGCCCATTCCCATTTCGCCAAACTTTTCTTCCCACTTCGCCCTTTGCCGTCTTCTCCCCTACCCATTTTGACCTTTTTCATTTTGCCCCATTGCCACCTCGCCCAATTATCTTTTCGCCCAATTACCGTTTCGCCCTTTTCCCAATTCACCCTTTACCGATTCGGCAAATGTCATCTCGCCCCTATATTATTTCGCCCCTTCACCACTTCGCCAAATGCCATTTTGCCCAGTTATCAGCTCGCCCCATCACCATTTTGGCCCTTACGTGTTGTAGCCTACACACTGTTCCTTTACCTCAGACCTATAATCATTACCACCATACTACCATACTTTCATGTCATCTTTGAGACAGCGGATTTCATCAAAAATCCTCCCCACTCGTGATCCAAAATGATAAAGGAAATACTGTGTAACCAATATGTCCTCCTCACATGTGATTTGTGCAGGCCATAATAACCCTCAAAATAAGGTCCATTGATTGAGGAATTAACTTATTAGAAAACTTTTCACTGGTTTTGGGCCCGGATATCAGAAAAATGGCGTTTAGGCGAAATGGGAAGGGACCTTGTGGGAAAAGGGCGAAATGGTCTTTGGGCGAAATGGGAAAGTTGGGCGAGATGGCTTCTGGGCGAAATGAAAAGTGTGCGAAAATGAATTTGGGCAGAACGGGAAGAGGGCAGGACAGATATTTGGCGAATTGGGAAAAGGGCGAAGTTGGAAAGGGCGAAAAAGGAATGGGCGAAACGGGAAAAATTCTGGCGAAATGGGAATGGGCGAAATGAGATTGGGCGAACTGGGAATAAACCGTTCACGAAATGAAATACAATTTCAATCTTTAACCGAAAAAAAAAACCTATTCTATTTATTTCATGCCTTTAACCCTTTCTGGGAGGAACTTTATCAAAATCCAGTACAGTTCTATTCAGTTAATCCCTGTCGAGTACCCCCTTCGCATAGCAACGCATTACATCATTACGCCATGCGCGAGAAATGACGTCATATTTCCATCTGCTTGTGAGTCACGAGCATTTTACCTAGGTAACTAGAATACAAAAACCCGTATTTTCAATGGTCGTAACCATGAAATATCGAAAAATATTTCATCAATATTTCTCGATAACCTATAATTATGCGTTATACAGACTATCAGGGAATAAGGAAATTATCCTTGTTTTAGAGGGTAAGAAGAGTCGTGTTATAATTTTTTGCACTTGTATTTGTCTATACTTAATAAAACGTCATGGGAATGGAGAAATCGTTAAAGAAGTACCATTTCATTCGTCATGATATTTCATGATAAATGTGACCAATCACGCACAAAGGGACCATCTCGGATTCTTTTACCACTACTTCGCACAATATTCTTTCCAAGCCACTGGCTGCTTTCTCCATACAATAATCGTCGACACAATACGAGTACATGTAATTAGCGGTGAGGGAGGAATGAACCCTGTCGCAATGACTATCGTCAAACCTCCGAAAGAAATTGGAGCCCAACTTGGGCTTCGAACCAGTGAGCCCTGTACTCAACAGACAGCGCTACCAGGGCTCGGCAACACGTTGTGAGACAAACAATACATCTAAAGACATTATCTCCCGCTAGATGGTATTCTACAAAATACACATCTACATGTATCTAATTTGGGCATTCTGGGTACAAAATTTGGACTACTTTTCTACGCAACAGCCGTTACTTTGAACTTCAAACTAAAATAAACTTATCCTCAATAAAACACTACCTGTTGCGATTCATTCAACTATGATTAGCGATAGAGAAATCTGGAGCTAAAACAGGCCTGATTTTTCTAGCTCGAACGTATTGATAAAAGCCGTTTTTTCCATTGCTATTTTATAGCGCGTATTACTACAATGTCCCAAAAAATGGGGGGATTGATGGGTCATATCAGACAGGTCGAATCTTCGAAGGATATGACATGCGCAGACAACGATCTATAGGTTCTGATGAGAGATCAGCGGATTATGAGTCTTTGGTGCTAGGTTGCCTAGCAACTGGTCCCGGAGTACTTTCTGGCGTAGGTTCTACCATAAAAACAGAGCTAATCTTCGTCCTTTTCGTAGAAAATTTTGTTAGTAAAGCTTTTAGTGCATTTTAACCTTGTAGATGTTTGTTAAGCGAATGGAAAAAAAAAACTTTTACCGAATGATATCAGAGCTCCAGATAAGACGGAGTGATGGTATTCAAAACTCGTATTTGACATTGAAACCCTATGTTCTGGGTACTCATTAGAATCGTCTCGTAGGGTTTAGTGGAGAATGATTAATATTTTCAATTTTGAAATCAAAATCACTCCCTCTATCTGAAGCTCTGATGATATCATCATTCGTCACAACTCGGCGGATTCCGTACCTACATTTCGGATGTGATGGCTCCCATCACCCGAGGTATGCCGAGTGATGATATCGTTTGGCTCTCGGCCCCAAGCTAATTCGTTGTAGATACCGATCGGCTGCTGAACATGGTTTTGCAAGTAACTTTCAACTGACAAGTATATATGTTCGCTGTAAGATAGATAACATGACATCTTGTGCAACATCAGAGGAATGTTCAACGATCAGTCACTGGTTTTTCGATGATTGATGAATCAATTCAATTCAATTCAATTACGATGGACATATCCTCACAGGCACATGCAGCCATTATCTCTGGAAAGTCGTGGTCAAAACCGGTAATGTTTGAGAGAGTAACGGGCGTATTTATACATGTATACTACTTACACAGTTCGCTACATGTATCGTTCATGATGTAACGCCACTCCATACTACTTCCGGATCGTAGTATCCCAAAGTCCCATGTGTCAGAAAGCGCTTCTGCTGCACTGTTTTATCAGAGAGAGTTGAAGGACATGTCAAAAATAAGTTTCTTGTCATTTCATGACTTCTGTGGAAACTGAGAGCAAATTTTGTCATTTCTTGGGGAAGTATTTTGTGCATGTGTCCACATCGAACCTGTGGATCTACCAATAAAAGTACAGCAGGGAGTCAAATACTGTGAATTTCAGTCGATGTTCAATGTTGAAAAAAAAAAACAGTGGTGCGACACCTCGTTTTCTGCTCTTCTCAAAAGCTAAATTTACAATTGTGCTACAGTTGAAGAGAACTTCATTCAAAGATTAGACTTAATTAGTGAACCATCTAGAGACAAGATCAGACAGCTCAATAAGTCCAAAACAGAAACGATAACAGACATTTTGCGCCAGACGGATTAAATCTTTCAGCACCAGATAAGTAAAGTTGTCCCCTTTCGACGGCTCTAAATACAATCTATTGAAACTTACAACGACTTTGATTGTATAGGCTTGTATAAGCCGACGGAATAGATCAAAGATCAGACTGCACGTTCTGTGCAGTCTGATCTTGATCTGTTCCGTCCGCAAAAGTCTCCGTTTTCGCTCATGGCGCCAGACGGGTTAAGTATTTTGCCTTATTAACGCTAAAGAAATTTGACCCCAGTCTATAGAGTAAAATCTCACAATCAACAACTTATATGGAAATGAGCCATGCTCTGTGAAAAGGGGGCTTAATGCATCTGCAAAAAGATTTGACTCGGGTCAGCCAACGCGGACTGCACAGGCTGACCTGAGTCGAAACCTTTTTGTTATTGGTCAATTGTCTGCACGTCTGAGAACCGTACTACCTCAAGATAAAGTCGCTTTTAAGTTGATTGATTGATCATAATTACGTCGCTAGCAACATTATTTCAGCTCGTATGTCGCGGCGACCAGTGCACTTAACCATGGTTCTCTGAAGTTTCTTTTACCAGTACTCCGCACAATTCTCTTCCGAAGCCACTGGCTACTTTCCCACTTAACCACGGTCGAGTCAATGGTCAGGGGTGGAGGAGGAGTGTACCCTATAGCAATGACTATCATAATTCAATCCTCTGACAGAAATTGGCCGAGTAAGGGATCGAACCTACGACCCCAGTTCTCAAGTCCTGCTCGCTACCGATTGAGCTGCAGCTCCCGGGCTCGGCAGTTGGTTGTTATACAAAATCAATTTCACGTGCCCACAAATATAATTGACCTGCAATACACGAAAAGGGGCATCGGCAATTTGCGAAAAGTGTCGTCTCGGATCAGCCTGCGCAGTCCGCGCAGGCTAATCCGAGACGGCACTTTACGACTACATTAGATTTTGTGCTACAGTATACTTGCGCAAACCAGAAAATTATACAAAAACGAAACGTGTCGATTCGGATTAGCCAGCGCGGACTGCACAGGCTGATCCGAGACGACACTTTACGCAAATGTTCGAATGTCCCTTTTCGCGTGTTGCAGGACGTATGATGGCTTTCTTTTGGTGCAGAACATTACTGATATGCATTAAGCCCCCTTTTGCAATAGCCTGACTAAAATACAACCAAACACTTCCCGTTTATATACCAGAAACGTAAAATCAAAGTACCGTATTTTGGAGTAGTCATAATTGGTGTCAAGTGTTTCGTCTCTAACACTTCTCCCTTTATTCCTTTCGCTGGTGAATATTGGGGCCTTATTGATTGAATTTGCGTTTATTTATGGCCGCCACCGGTTTCGCATCTGAAGGCCCCCCTGAAGGCTGTTAGTATTGTTACGTGGGATAGTTTGATCTAAGCTGTTATTAAGCTACTTTTACTACAGAAAGATTTAAAAAGGTAGTTTCTTATTTCTTCAGCAAACTAAAACAGGTTTTCAACATCTAATGGCCCATTATCTCCCGCTAGATGGCATTCTATAAATACCCATTTATCTTATTTGGGTATCCTGGGTACAGAACCGGACTACTCTTCTACGCGACAACCGTTATTTTGAATTTCAAACTAAAATAAACCTTTACTCAATAAAACACTACCTGGTGCGATTCATTCAGCTATGATCAGCAGTTTATAGAAATCTGGAGCTAAAAAAGGCCTGACTTTTCCTCAAACGTATCGATAAACGCCATTTTCTCCATTGCTACTTTATAGGCTCATATTACAATCTCCCCAATATTGGGGAGAGTGATGCGTCATAAAAGACAGGTCGAATCTTTGAAGAATATGACATGCGCAGACAACGCCGATTAAACTGGATACTTATTTGTCTAATTATTAACATCTTAAGCTGAGATTGTACAGACTGTGGCTGTCAGTTTAAAGTAGCAGATCTGACTCTTACACATTTTCTCTTCCACTAAATATTCCCGAGTTTTAATGATCGTAAACAGGAAAGTTTTTGAAAACATTGTGAGAAAAGGAGAAAATCCAGGTAAACCAGCATTTTCTCCTTTTCCCACAATGTTTTCTTCACTTCCGAAGACAGATTTCAGTTTTTGGATCACATTTACTTTGTCGTCTGCTTTAAATTTGGACATGTCTAGAATTTTGTCGTCTGGTAAAAGGTTAAATCTGTACCAGAAGATAAATTCAAAGCTGTCTGGTTGGAAACCATTTGCAGACGACAAAATTTAATGGAGTGTGATTCCAAAGATTTGATTTTTTTTTTATATTGATAGGGAGGAAAACATTGTGGGAAAAGAGCAAAATGCTGGTTTACAAGCATTTTCTCCTTTTCCTGCAATGTTTTCAACAGCTTTTTCTCTGATTTGTTAGACACTCAGGGTTGTGTAATACATGTATACGGTTTCAACCCGGAGACTGCTCAGCGCCACTCAAGGACCTTTTGCAGACAGTGTAGATCAAGATCAGACTGCACAGAACGTGTAGTCTGATCTTGGATCTACACTGTCCGATAAGCAGACCCGCCCTTCCAAGCCACACACACACACACACACAAACAAGAACATTGAAATACCAAAAGTTTTTTTTAATTTTGACAATCGGATCAAAAGGTTTTTTTTTTTCCACTTATAGTAAGTAGGTTAACCCTTTACCTCACAGTGACGACTTTTATACCCACCGGAAGAAGCCTTTAGAAAACATTGTGGAAAAAGGAGAAAATGCTGGCAACCAGCATTTTCTCCATTTCCCACAAAGTTTTCTACCCTGTCAAAGCAAAATTGCACCATTTGAGCAACTTTGAAATTGTCATCTACAAATGCTTTCAAATTGGAGAGGTCTCAAATTTTGCTGTGTGGTAACGGGTTAACCCTTTCCCAAAAAAGCCCTTGTTTTTACGTGTCTGCAGTACAAGACTTTTGAAAACACTGTGGGAAAAGGAGAAATTGCTCGTAACGAGCAATTTCTCCTTTTCCAACAGTGTTTTCTACCCCTTCGGATAATTTTCTGCCATTGTTATGAAAGTTAAAATTGTCGTCTGCCAACTCTTTCAATTTGGAAGAGTCTAAAATTTGTCGTTTGGGAAAGGGTTAAGGTTTCTTTTTTAACTCTTATTACGCCCTGTTTCGTAAGTGTCAAAATAGATCGTATTACAGCTACTTTGAGGAACTTGTACTTTATCACTCAATGACCTTACGATACAAACTAGTACGCAATTATACCTTTCATATCAAAGTCTGTAGTCTGGTTGTAAAAGGTCTAGTAGCGCACAAATTAAACTAGAGCTCAGAGCTCCAGATAAAAGGAGTGATTCTGATTTCAAAATTGAAAAATATAATCCTATGTTGTGGGTACTCATTAGAATCGTCTCGGCGAGACGATTCTAATGAGTACCCACAACATAGGATTTGGACGAGTAATAATGGATTTAGAATACCATCACTCCTTCTTATCTGGAGCTCTGGAGCTATCAATAAAAGTGATTATACCCCCCCCCACCAGCTCCTTGTCACAAAAACAGGTCTTTGTCACAGAATGCAGAATGGTTTGGTACAAAAATAAGAGTTGAAAAAAGTTCAAGGGGAGACAATTGCGTAACAAATCATAGCAGGGTCATGAAAATTGCACTTGTACAACTTCATGTATATAGGAACACTGCGTGTAAATTTGAGTTCAGTACCTGAACAACTATGTGAGTATTTCGCCTGACAAATTTGTGTCTACGTACAGACACTAGGACGGACGGACAGCCATGGTGATTCCACTATACGCCCCTCCACTTCCTTAGGGGAAGGGTATAATAATAACAAAGACACCTCATCAGTACATCAATATGTATAATTAAAGCATCTTAATACAATAAGTACACAAATGAACACCAACTTCATAATATAATAAATAATGTTAATACTCACAAATACATTTCATCCAATTTCTAACAAATTTAAATTCTTTCATAAAACCAAGAAGGCCATAATTGCCCTGAGGTCACTCACCTGAATCTTTCAATCAAACATGATCCACCGTAAATCTCTTTCGAAAGCATACACAAAGTTTTCTTCTAAGATTTGACTTTGAGACCCATAGTTTTTGATCCGACATGACCCATTTTCACACTCATCCAAGATACCACCCAGACACAATTTCTGACCAATTTTCAAAATTATTGGACTAAAAATGTAGCCTCTAGAGAATACATAAGTTCTTTCTAAGATTTGCCCAAGTGACCTAATTTTTGACCCGACATGACCCATTTTCGAACTTGTCCCTGATTTTATCAAGCCTAACATTCTGACCAATTTTCAAGAGTATTCGACAAAGAGTGTGACCTCTAGAGCATTCAAAAGGTTTTTAAAGGATTTTATTGGTCAGAATGTATGTCTTCTAAATTAGATGCAGACTTTTGTAAACTTTGTGGCAATAAGATAAATTGCACATGATGATAAAATTCACATTTTACAAAAGTGTTTGATGTCGTAGGGAGATATTTTTCAAACAAGAGAACCTTAAAAATGCATATTTTTAGTTCTAACTATAGGCAGGTCATGTCCTTGTTAATCATAACACATTCAGCTGTTTCTTAACCCTTTGCCAAACACCAACTTTTTTTACTCTTCCAAACTGAGAGCATCCACAGATGACAAAATCAGAATGGGTACAAATGAGCATTAGGTCTCTGATTGGGTAGAAAACAATGTGGGAAATGTAGAAAATGCTGGATACCAGCATTTTCTTCTTTTCCCAAAATGTTTTCGAACACCTTCTTCCATGGAATCATTAAATGTCACACTTTTGTGGTAAATAGTACAAAAGTCTACATGTATTTTCAAATAAAAGAAGTACCCTACCCACCACCACCAAGCTTCAAGCACACATGTTCTCGCAACACTTCACAAATAAAGCACAAATTCTCAGCATTAACAGCCTTATATAACGCCTGCACTTGATAAATACAGTAATGTATATACAATGATAAAGATTTGAAAATAATGCCTCCTTTAATTCATTATCTTTTACAACAAAGAAACAAATGAACAAATTCATAGTAGAAATAAGGGACAAGGCAGGATTCGAACCCTAGAATGCTCAGATTAATTATTGTATGGTGTTTAACGCCGTTTTCAACATTATTTCAGTTATATCGCAGCGGCCACTGCACCTATCCATGCTTTCCTAGAGTCTCTTTTGCCAGTATTCCACACAATTTCCTTTCCAAGCCACTGACTACTTTCTCAAATAATCATCGTCGAAACAATGGTCAGCATTGAGAGAGGAATGAATCCTGTCACAACGACTATCATCAATCCATGGAAAAACAATTGGCCGTGCAGGGGATAGAACCCACTACCTCCTCTTCTCAAGTCCTGTACGCTACCGACTGAGCTACCGGGGTTCGTTGTGAATGCCCGGACGAAAGGCCAATACCTTCACCACTGAGCTAAAGAGTTATCTCCCCAACACAGTAGTTAGGTATTGTATTTAAATCAGGACAAAACCACGCATGAAGGAGAGGTCTCCTGTAACAACTACTTCTAGATGTATCAGGCCTGTAGGAACAGGGGGGTCTAGGAGGGCTAAGCCCCCCCCCCCTCCCCGCCCAATAATTTTGACAATCATGGTAATTGAAATTACCCTTTGTGGCGGAGTTTCAATCGACGCAAAATTTTCCAAAAAATACGAGTTAGCCCCCCCCCATCTTGAATTGCTTCCTACGTGCATGTGTATGTCTTTTAACCCTTTATCACACAATCCCGAGTTTTATCAAACCTCAGGAAAGAACACTTTTGAAAACATTTTTAGAAAAAAAGAAAATGCTGATGATCAGCATTTTCTCCTTTTCTCAAAATGTATTCAAAAGTGTTCTTCCTATGGGTAATCAAAACAGGGGAATAACAATTGTGATGAACAATTAATCAAAGCCTTTTGAAAACATCATGGGAAAAGAAGAAAATGCTGGTAACCAAACAAGAAATGCGAATTACCATAATTTTCTCCTTTTCTCACAATGTTTTCTACTCTATCAAAGAAAAACTACTGCATTTGAGCCACACTGAAATTGTCGTCTGCAAAAGCTTTCAATCTGGACAAGGCTAAAATTTTACTGTCTGTTAAAGGGTTAATATCGTTTTCGTAGACTCAATAAAAAATTTTATTACATAACCTCCCTTGTTTCCAGTGTAATATACCCATTACAATGTTTCTTAACTTACACACATTTGATATCACTTTTGGATGACATCATTTTTGAGGTCATTTTGTACGTATTTCAAACAAGTGAATGGGTAATACTGTGGATGTTTTTGCATCAGCAGTATCTATATTTCTGAAATATTGTTATGTGATAAAAAGAATCTGATACAAGTGGACTATTGAGATAAAATTTTATTAAACTCATGAAGAAAAATGTTATTAAACTCGCCAAAGGCTCTCTTAATAACATTTTCCCTGGACTCATTTTATGACTTTTTATCTCGACATCAACTTATGTCAGATCCTATTATCTCAAACACCAATTCATATGTGTCATGTCAAATCCTGTATGTATCAAAAAAGACTTGGTAAGTTTGAAATAATTCTTTTCTCAGAAATAAGTGGAGATATTTTAACATGTCAATTTTTTTTACACAATGGAGACGCCAGAGCTATGACAATAACTCTATGTTTTCTTTAAAAACAGCCCAGCTAATGTCAAAGGGGAAGAAACGAAGATCTTTTTCAGAAAATTTTATCTCATAATGACCAAATCACAACAATAAACTCTACAGTATTGGCAGATAAAACCCTAAAAGCAATTTTTCTTTATTTAACCCTATACCAAACAAAAAATTTTTAGACTGGTCCAAATTGAAAGCAGTTACAGACAACAAAATGTAATTCAAAAATTGAAATTTGTGTCCAACAGAGTAGAAAACGTGGGAAAAGGAGGAAATGCTGGTTACCAGCATTTTCTCCTTTTCCCACAATGTTTTCAAAAGGCTTTTATCTAAAGGTCATAAAAACAAGGGATTGTTTGGTAAAGGGTTAAATAAATGTATTCCACTATCTTCTCAAGGGCAGTATTACACCAGTAACCCATTACCACACAATCCCTACTTTTGACAGCCCTGAGAAAGAAGCCTTTAGAAAACATTGTGGGAAAAGGAGAAAATGCTGGTAACCAGCATTTCCTCCTTTTCCCACAATGTTTTCTACCTTCACAAAATAAATTTCAAATTGCAGTCACTTTTATTTTGTTGTCCTGCAAATGCTTTCAATTTAGACAAACCCAAAATTTTGTTGTTCGGTAAAGAGTTAATTCACTCTAAACAAAAATATAAAACACCAATATACAAATAAGAAAAGATTTCTTGGTCCTAGTTTAGAACAAAGTATCATGGTATGGTTCAAAGATCAGACTGCTCTTCTGTGAAGTCCGATCTCAACCTCTGAAATCTGTAAAAGGTATTTTTATTGCACATGACAGGAAATTACGCAAGGTCAAGCAGCAAGATGGAGAGATAGCTAAATAAACAGACACTGACGTCATGGTATTATTTTGTTTTTATGTTCATTACATGGAATTTATTTGCCAAGAGCTTTAACTCGACTGTCCAAACTCTCACAATTTTTCTTCACCGTCATTAAATTTTCTTTCAGAGTACCTTCAACCTGAAAGATAAAGATAGATACAAAATGGATTAAACTTTAAGTTTAGCATTATAAAAGAGGAACAATTCATTTCCATTAAATTCAATAAAGACTGATTGATCAATTGATCAAAATATGTTTTAAGCCCCTTTCAACATTTTTTCAGTCATCACAAGCAGGGTTTTCCCTGTCTCCCTGTTTCCTTGCAATCAGACCCCCAGACTTTTTATATGCCCCCCCCCCCCCAAAAAAAAAAAATCTATAGGTGTGCATTATTTAAGTCATTTTACTCTTTACCAAACAACAAAATTATAGACAAGTCCAAATTGAAAGCATTTGCAGATGACAAAATGAACGTGAATCAAAAGTTAAAATTCCATTTGGAAAGGGTAGAAAACATTATGGGAAAAGAAAAAAATGCTGGTAACCAGCATTTTCTCCTTTTCCCACAATGTTTTCAAAAGCTTTCTTTCTCAGGGTCGCTTAAAGTTGCGATTGTGTGGTAAAGAGTTAAAGGGGTCCAAATTATCCCATACCATAAAGTCCAGGTAGACTTCACTGAAAGTAGAAGATCAACCACTGAGCAATTATAAGCAATTATCAACCCTGCTTAGTGTAAATAAGTATGCTGATGCAGACAACTTAACCCTTTACCCCATATGCCAATTTAAGGCTCTTCCATTTCAGCAGCAAATAAAGATATAATATCAAAAATATGGACAAGTGGGGATATAAATATCTGATTGAGTGCAAAACATTGTGGAAAAAGGAGAAATTGCTCGTTACGAGCAATTTCTCCTTTTCCCACAATGTTTTCAAAAGCTGTCTGTTGTTGATGTGTCAAAATGAGTATCTATGGAGTAAAGGGTTAAATAAAGATCAGACTGCACGGAAGATGCAGCCTTATCTTTCATCTACACAGTTCGAAACATTTCGATTTTTCCAGTAAAAGAAACTTTCAAGTTACAAATCTGGGGCTTTTGCAATTAGGTTGAAACTTTCATTCCATTTCTTTACCCCACCACTATGTCAAGACATTTAACAACCCTGAGATACAAGCCTTTTAAAAAACTTTGTGGGAAAAGAAGAAAATTCTGGTAACCAGCATTTTCTCCTTTCCTCTCAATGTTTTAGTTTAAACATATTTATTTTACATCGATTGAGAAACAAGTTCTTACAACTTATACTAATCTCTCTCGATTCTGCTTCCTGGGAACTACACCAGTACTCGCGCCGAATGTGTGGGCCAGTGAAAAATCCCAAAGTTGACACCCGCTCCCGGGTATCGAACTCAGGACCTTTAGGTTATGAGGCCGACGCTCTACCCCACAACCACGGACACCACAAATGTTTTGAACACTATCAAAGACAAATTCCATCGTGTGTCTGAAAAAAGCTTTCTATTTTGACAAGTGTACATTTTTGTTGTGTGGGAAAAAAAAGTAAATAAATGAACAAGGGTTTACTCTTTTACTTAACGACAAAAATTTTTATTCTACCAGCTTCAAATAATATGAAGACAACAAATTAACGATGGCTTGACTCAAATAATGATTTCTGCATTTGATAAAGTACAAAACATTGTGAGAAAAGGAGAAAATGTTGGTTCCCGCAAACTTTTTAAAGTCCTTTTCTTCGGGTTGTTAAAACTTTGAACTGAGGGTTAACCCTTTACTCACAATCCCGACTTTCAACACCCCTGGGAGAGAAATGTTCTGAAAACATTATGGTGAAAGAAGAAAATGCTGGTAAGCTGCATTTTCTCCTCTTCCAAAAATGTTTTCTACCCTTCCCAAATTTAAGTTTGAGTTTTTGTCAGCAAATGCTTTCAAATTCGATCAGTCTAAAATTTCATCGGTTGGTAAAGAGTTAACCCATTACCACACAATCCCTACTTTTGACGCCCCTATGAAAGAAGCCTTTAGAAAACAATGTGGGAAAAGGAGAAAATGCTGGTAACCAGCATTTTCTCCTTTTCACACAGTGTTTTCTACCCTTCCGAGAACAAATTTCAATTTTTCAGTCACCTTTATTTTGTCGTCTGCAAATGCTTTCAATTTGGACCAGTCTAAATTTTTCTTGTGTGGTAATGGGTTAAAGATTTAAGTGCAAACTTTGTAACTGAAACACAGAGAGACAAGGAAATTAATTAAAAATCACTTCAACTATGCTCCCAAACTCTTACCCCTATACCACACAATGACGAGTTTTAAGTAAGAGAAAAGCTTTTGAAAAACATTGTGGGAAAAGGAGAAATGCTGGTTACCCACATTTTATCCATTTCCCACGATGTTTTCTACCCTATCAAAGAAAAATCATTTGATATGAGTCACACTGAAGCTGTCTTCTGTAAATGCTTTCAATTTGAACTGGTCTAAAATTTAGTTGTATGGTAAAGGGTTAATGCATGTACACAAATTAATTATCTGACTGGTCTTTCTACATGAGTCAAGATCAAAATGTTCCTTATTCCCCTATACTGATTTGTGCTCCTTTAACTCTTCACCACACAAATCCTTGTTTTAATGTCAGACCCTAAAGAAGGTGCCTTTTGAAAACATTGTCAGAAAAGGATAAAATTCTGGTAACCAGCATTTTCTCCTTTACCCACCATGTTTTTAACCCATTACCACACAATCCCTACTTTTGACATCCCTGAAAAAGAAGCCTTTAGAAAACATTGTGAGAAAAGGAGAAAATGCTGGTAACCAGCATTTTCTCCTTTTCCCATAATGTTTTCAACCCTGCTAGAAACAAATTTCAAATTTTACGTCACTTTTATTTTATCGTCTGCAAATGCTTTCAATTTGGACAAGCCAAAAATACTGTCATTTGAGTTAAAATGGGCGACAGGGTCGTAAAAACCGCAGGATTGTTTGATAATGAGATCAAATCAAAGTCTTCACTTAGTGAAAAAATTTAAAATTTGTGAAAAGGAGAAATGCTTCTCATCATACAGTGTAGATAGATCCAACCAAGATCAGACTGCAGTCTGATCTTAATCTCTACTGACTGCAAAAGAACCTTACCTCTTTACCACACGACAAAATTTTCGACTGGTTCAAATTGAAAGCATTTGCAGACGACAAATCAAAAGTGACTGAAAATTTGAAATTTGATTTGTGAAGGGTAGAAAACATTGTGGGAAAAGGAGAAAATGCTGGTTACCAAGGTTGGCTGAGGCACACTATGGGAGCTCCTCCCTGAGTTGTCTTTCTTGACAATTTGGCCATTTGCTGTGACACGGTAACTATTCCCGTTAGGAATTTCAGAGAGCAGACTTTTGCCATTCAATTCCAACAAACGTTCTGTATGTGTGTATATGCCTGCTTATATATTCAGCATAAAGTTCAGGATCAGGTTAAATGAAGAGACAATATCAACAGACAAAAGCTTTATAGTCTTACCTCCTTTAACATGTCACCATGTGATTTCAGACTAGATGATATTTCTTGTTGAGTAGTATCTAAGTAGGACAAAGCCTGTGAAAACTGTAGTGCTGTGAAAAATACACAAATAAATATGAGACATGCTACAGCAAAAGAGTGCTTAACTGCATCGCTCTGATCCATGAAACCAAGCAAGTCATTATATTATAGTGGATCAACAAAATTTGTTTTCTATAACAACTGGTTGAATCACTGGGTACACTGGTCCTTGGACATACAGAAAATTTACAAGAAGCAGAAAGTTTCAATCTGGATTGATACATTTTGCAGATTTTTCTGTCCCTTTTCCCAAAGTTTGAATCATCATTATATATTCCTAAAATTTGTAATAAATGGAACAAACCTTTTTGGTCTAACAGGCAAAAACAAAGGAAGTCACTTCTGGCTGTTTACTGACTGGGCAGTGGAGTTTTGTTTTGGCTATTAACTCTTTACCAAACGACAAAATTTTAGACTGGTCCAAATTGAAAACATGTGCAGACGACAAATTAAAGTGACTGAAAATCTGAAATTTCTTTTGGGATGGGAAGCAAACATTGTGGGAAAAGGAGAAAATGCTGGTAACCTTTTCTCCTTTTCCGACAATGTTTTCAGAAGGCTTCCTTCTCAGGGTCGTTAAAAGTCGGGATTGTGTGGTAATGAGTGAAATGAAACTTGTATAACCAATATTTGTTATGTGAATTTCAATTCTATAACATGATTTACACAATAATTTGCCCAAATGGGAACACAGCTTCAATAACAATCATTGAAATAAGCTGTAAATGTGCAAGCTATATTACCTTGTTCATGAAGGTCTTTTAGAGCCGACAATCTATCCACAACCTGTGGGAGCACATCAGCTACAGTTTCCCATTTCTTCACCATTGCGTACAATTCTGAAATCTGCACAAAAAATAACTCACCTTAGAACATAATTATATAAAATGCTGGTCTAAATCTAAGCAAATTATGGAATACTGACTTGAAACATTTCCTTATTTCCTTGATAATTAAAGATAAAATTACTAAATTTGTTCTCTATCAGTGTACTGGAAAACTAACTTATTATTCAGTTTGATAAATCTCCATTTCTACTTCAAAGAAATGTCTTTAACCCATTACCACACAATCCCTACTTTTGACGCCCCTGAGAAAGAAGCCTTCTGAAAACACTGTAGGAAAAGGAGAAAATGCTGGTAACCAGCATTTTCTCCTTTTCCCACAGTGTTTTCTACCCTTCCCAGAACAAATTTCAATTTTTCAGTCACCTTTATTTTGTCGTCTGCAAATACTTTCAATTTGAACCAGTCTAAAATTTTGTCGTGTGGTAAAGAGTTAAGGCAGTGGACCCATAAATACTTCTAATGCAGCATGGCATAAAATTTCTTGACAGCTGATAAAGCCAAATTTATACAGATATAATATTTTTGCACATTTCTAACCAACCAGAAATTCCTTTTATGTCTATCTTGAAATTATTTGTTGATACTTTTATTAGTTTTAAGAAAAGGGAGGTAATTATCATATACCTTTGTAATGAGAATATAATGGTTTTAGATTTATTAATGATAATTCTTGGAAGGACAAAAAGGAAAAAGTGGCTCCATGAAAGTAGTACAATAATACTCATTTTTAATGTTAGCAAATTTTATA
The DNA here is from genome assembly GCA_943736015.1 of Tridacna crocea. NCBI lineage: Eukaryota > Metazoa > Mollusca > Bivalvia > Cardiida > Cardiidae > Tridacna > Tridacna crocea. Next base: position 15,303,077 of record OX031069.1, on the reverse strand, counting down.
TGATAATATTATAGAGGAAATAGCTATTTTCTATTACAGGTCCACTACGTTAATTGGCAACATTAACCGCCACAACACTGGTATTCTGGCTGACTTTGACAGAAGAACATACATGTTGATGTCAGCAAAGGCCCCAGTCAAGTGCTAAGTCATGACCTTCTGTCTAGGTTAAATATACCTTAACTCTTTACCTAACGACAAAATTCTACACTTGTCCAAACTGAAAGCACTTCAGAAATTGAAGTTTGTCCTGGAAAGGGTAGAAAACATTGTGTGAAAAGGAGAAAATGCTGGTAACCATCATTTTCTCACAATGTTTTCAGAAGCCCTCTCTTTCAGAGACGTTGTTGTGATTGTATGGTAAAGAGTTTATATTGGTAAAATTTACGCTTGCAGATATCTGTGCAATTTTTCATCATTATGGGAAAATTTTCCATCCACATATTTAAGAAAGAAAGTAACAATTAAGAAAAGTAAACCTTTTTTTAGTCATCAGAGTTAAAAAATCTGTATATTTTAGTAGCCATATCAACATAATCAATACAGGAGTACAATAATAGCTGTAAAAAATCTAGAATCTGTACTTACGATTTTTGTTTGTATTTTAATGTTACACTTACTAACACAGATTACTAATAACAAACCGTAAGGTGCACTGAGGGATGGACACGACCTTCATATACTATTTAGATGTGGACAATAAAGTTACAAAAAAAAAATATTTTCAATGAACCACCTACCTACCTGTGTCTTATAACCATATGACTCTATGGCACATAATTAACAGACAAAGTTACATTTATATAAGCTGCGATCTCGGAGCAAGGAATATAATGACAAATGATGACTGTGCCCTTCATTTACATGAAGAAAAGCTTTCAGGAAAAACTCCAGCTAGTGCTATATTTACAATACATTGAATATAAAAGAAAAAATATCTCTCCATACTTTATTCTGTTTCTCTCCATCTTCCTGGTTATTTTTCTTCTCCGCAATCTTGTCCAGTTTCTGTATAACACTGTGTAATCTCACATCCACCTGTTCTATATTGGCAGGTTCTAGCAACGATAGTTTGGAGTTCACAACGGCCACAGCTCCCTGGAAAAGTCAATTATTTTAACTCTGTACCCCATGACAATATCAACTTTTACTTGCCTTTATAATTTAAAATTGAAACCACTTTAACCCTTTACCCCATAAGGCATTTCTATCGTATCTCTAAATGAACCTAAATGACAGCAAGGATGAAGCAGTTTCTTATATGTATATGATAGCATAGAAAACATTGTGACAAAAGGTGAAATTGCTAGTCACAAGCAATTTTACCTTTTGCTACAATGTTTTCCAAAGGTTCCTACAAGCAATGCGTAGAAATGAGTATCTATGGAGTAAAAGGTTAACTCTTTACCACTCAATCTTGACTTTTAATGACCCTTAGAAAGAAAGCCTCTGAAAACATCGTGAAAAAAGGAGAAAATGCTGGTAACCAGCAAAAATATTTAGAACTGAAAGCACTTTAACTCTTTATCACACAATCCCGACTTTTAACAACTCTGAGAAAGAAAGCCTTTGAAAACATTGCATGGAAAATATTCAATGAAACGGGGAAATAATTTCCCCCAGCTTAAATTAAGACATTTCTTTACCCATAACATTTCTAAAAATAGGCACTAGACCATAGATGACAACAGAAGGTTCAAGGTATAACAAGAGATGTTTGTAAAAACATGTATGCCCCCCTAATGGCATCCAATTCTAAATATAACATGTGATTATAAACTGTTAAGTTCAAAGTGTAAAAAGGAACAAAGGTTAATAACTAAAAAATTATTAATGATAAATTAGCAATTCTTGGGCAATGCACTTCCCATCTATGTGAACTATCAACTTTTAAAGTTTCATGATTTTACTTCACAAACTTTTTGAGTTATGCTTCGGAAAAAAATTAAGTACGAAAATCAACAAAGGGCAATAACTGCAAAAATATAATGGGCAGAGTATTGGTTCTTGTGCAATGCACTTCTCCTGAATAAGATCTATCCACATAAAAAGTTTCAAGATGATACCTGAAAAACCTTTTGAGTTATGCTCTGGACAAAAATTAAGTATGAAAATCAACAAAGGGGAATAACTCCAAAAATATGATGGGCAGAGTTATGGTTCTTGTGCACTGCACTTCTCCTTTATGAGATCTATCCACATATAAAGTTTCAAGATGATACCTGAAATACTTTTAGCGTTATGCTCCGGACAAAAATTAAGTATGAAAATCAACAATGGGCGATAACTCCAAAAATATGATGGGCAGAGTTATGGTTCTTGTGCACTGCACTTCTCCTTAATGAGATCTATCCACCTATGAGATTTCAAGGTGATACCTGAACTACTTTTAGAGTTATGCTCCGGACAAAAATTAAGTATGAAAATCAACAAAGGGCAATAACTCCAAAAATATGATGGGTAGAGTTATGGTACTTGTGCACGGTACTTCTCCTTAATGAAATCTATCCACCTATGAAGTTTCAAGATGATACCTGAAATACTTTTAGCGTTATGCTCCGGACAAAAATTAAGTATGAAAATCAACAAAGGGCAATAACTCCATAAATATGATGGGCAGAGTTATGATTCTTGTGCACTGCACTTCTCCTTAATGAGATCTATCCACCTATGTAGTTTCAAGATGATACCTGCAATACTTTTTGAGTTATGCTCCGCACAAAAATGTGGTCTACGGACTGACCGACGTACCGACAGACGGACCAACTGACAAGTGCAAAGCAATATAGCCCCACTTCTTCGAAGGGGGGGCATAATTAGCTTTGACTGTTAAATAACTTGAAATCACTGGTTTTAAAAGTAGCATTCGATGACAAAGTAATCAGAGGAAATGCAATATATAGTTTAATTCATCAGCTTGTGGTTAATATGGGGAAATATTTGCCTCAAAAGGGAAAGGTCCGTATAAATAAATCGTGCCTCACAGCACTTGTTATTTTCGCATACCCTTCCCTTTTTTGGCAAATGTTTCCCCACATTAACCACAAGCTGATGAAATAAACTCCATATATTCTATAGTGAAAGAGTTAAAACACTGTTTAGTCTTGGCAATAGTTGGAGTTTAAACTCTTTACCACACAATACCGACTTTTAAAGACTCTGAGAAAGAGTTAAAGACCATAAGGGTAACACAACACTAAAACATACCACCAGGCTCTTATTGTCTGTATCTGCAGTCAGGATTCCCTGAAATAAAGACAAGGTTGACACATAAATTGTGGCTTCAGTAATTAAATTTCTCATTGACAGGTAAAAAAACATTGTAGGAAAAGGAAGAAATGCTGGTTACCATCATTTCTTGCTTTTCCAACAGTGTTTTTAAATCTTTCTCTTTGTGAGTCATCAAAACATGAAATAATTGTTTGGCTGAAGATTAAAAGAATCCCATTAGGTATAATACATTGGTAACAATTTCTATCAAAATACCAAATTGAACATCTAATAGTTAACAAGTTATCATCTATCTCGCTGCATCACACTTACCAGTTTATCTTGACCAGTATTTCCCATTGCAGCTTCAAGACGATCCAATCTCTCCTCTAGGCTTGCCAACTGAAATACCATACAAATTTCTACAGTTTATTACGAACTAGTGAACTATAAACCATAATTCACATAATCACAATTCACAAGAACATTTTCTCATATTGAATATACACTCTCTTGATATGGTACAAAACAATTTGAAAAAAAGGAGAAAATGCTGGTTACCAGCATTTTCTCCTTTCCCCAAAATGTTTTCAAAGTCCTTCTTACTCAGGGTTGTTAAAACTTGGCATTGTTCAAAACTTAGCATTGCTCCACTTGTGAAAATGTTACCGACGATATTCATTTGACAATGTTTCAATCTTCACCGAAAAAAGTCACATTTGGCTTGTAACACACGAAAAGGGGCATTCCGACATTTGTGTAAAGTGTCATCTCGGATCAGCCTGCGCAGTCGGCACTTTACGACTACATTAGATTTTTTTCCTATTGTAGACTTGCACATAACAGAAAATTATATATATATAAAAACAGAAAGTTTCATTTAAGATCAGCCTGCGTGCACTGCGCAGGCTGATCCGAAATGATACTTTACGCAAATGTCCGAATGTCCCTTTTCGTGTGTTGCAGGCCATCATTACATGCTTCTGACCCTTTTTTTGGGGGGAGGATTTACATGGAAATCCAGTAACACTTCCTTTCTGTAATTCACCATGGCGTACCCCTTCCCTGTATTAGCGCATTACAGTATTTCGTCATATTTCCATTTGGCTGAGTGGCACAGTTAACTTATGTACCGTATAAGTGGAAATTTTTGCGACATACAAATTTTTGTGATTTCACAAATTTGAAAAATTTTCTAACATTTCTGTTCGTGTATTTTAACACTAGTATAAAAGCAAATAAAGAACACAAGTATAAAAGCAAATAAAAATTGTCTTAAATTCCCAAATATTTGAGTTCGGGAAATGTCGGTAATCAGAAACTTTTCGACATGCGTATATATCCACATATACAGTCCTAGTGTGCCACAGTAACTGTTTCAATTGAAGAGTTAGAAACTAAAAACTGTATTTCTTACTGGTTCTAATCATGAAATATTGAAAAATATTTCACTATTATTTCCTGGTAACTACTGGAAAGCATGAAATAAAGTAAGAAATTTAAGTTTGTTAATGAAGCCGGGACCAGATTGTGATTAGAATTACTGGTGCATTTGAAAATGTGACAAAAACCTTTCAAATACCTTAGCATTACGACTAAACTGGGCTTGCTCTGGTCTGTAGAAAAGTTCATAGGTCACATGGTCGCCTGATGCGGCAGACTTTGAGGGAGTTGTTGTTGGTTTCTGGCTGGGTTTGAAAGATTCCAACTGGGTCATTAATCTCCTGTAAAATCATTAACAAGTAGAGTTAGCAGGGTCATGAAAATTGCACATCCACAACTTCATTCATATAGGAACACAGAGTGTAAATTCGAGTTCAGTGCCTTAAAAAGTGTTGGAGTACTGCTCTGGACAAATATGTACCTACTGACAGACAACAGGATGGATGGACAGACAGCTATGGTGATTCTAGTATACCCCCCTCTACTTCATAGGCATGGGGGGGGGGGGAGGGGGTATAATACGTCTAGCAGGGTACCTCAGTGATTAAAGTATCTTGACTTTTGACCTGTCAAGTTTGATTCATACCCCATTCAAGCAAATTTTATTTCCTGCTACTGTTTGCCTCTCACCTCTGTTCAGTTTCCTAAATATGAGAGCAGTAGTCAAAGATTTGGAAAGAAAGATGTGCAACTTCTGGTATGAGAAAGCAATGAATCACATGTGTAGGAGGACTGACCACGATGATATGACCAAAATTGCAAAAATGGCATAAAACTTCAATAGAAAACTTATGTCATATAATTTCATTGGATCTCAGTCATCTTGTGTGAAAAGGAAGTTTAACTCTTTACCTAACAATCCCTGGTTTTAACGACCCTGAATAAGCCTTTTGAAAACATTGTGGGAAAAGGAGAAAATGCTGGTAACCAGCATTTTCTCCTTTTCCCCACAATGTTTTCTTCCCATCCCAAAACAAATTTTAATTTTTGAGTTCCATTACTTTTGTTTTCTGCAAATGCTTCGAATTTGGACCAGTCTAAAATTTTGTCCTTTGGTAAAGAATTAATGCATCTGCAAAAAGTATCAACCCAGGTCAGCCTGAGCAGTCTGTGCAGGCTAACCTGGGTCATATCTTTTTGACATTGGTCAATTTTCTGCATGTAAGAGGACCAGTTTACCTCATGATTGAGTTGGTTGATAGAAAAAGTGGATTTTATGAATTAAGAATTTCTTGATGAATTGCCTGGTACAATGCATCACACAATTTTGTAATCTGAAAATAAAAAATAACATAATACACAAATGGTTGGACTTGTATCAGGAAGGGTTGAAAATATTGTAGGAAAGGAAGTAAAAGGTGGTATCCAGCAATGCATTTTCTCCTTTTCTATAATTTTTTTTTTTAAAGTTTTTTTTTCAGATTTTGTGATTTTCCTCCATAGCTTTAAAATCTTTCTTTCTTTCCATTTTTTTTGAGTGGAGGGTGGGTGGGGGGGAGTGGTGGTAAAGGCTTAATTTATTAAAATTTCAAAGCCTACTTTTGCAGAGCGCCTTGCGGGTCAGACAGGTCTATGGAGGCATCAGGTCCAAGTAGTTTTTCCAAGTGTAGATCCGTCAGCTGATGCTGTAGGTACTCCAACTGTTTACCCAGAGCTACAGGAGAGAGCTGTTCACTGGCTGTGTCTGATTTCACATTCTCCTGGAATGAAAAAATGACTTGCTTTAACGGTTTGTTGGTTTGTGTTGGAAGTTCTAATGCACTTTAACCCATTACCACACAATCCCTATTTTTGAGGCCCCTGAGAAAGAAGCCTTTTGAAAACACTGTAGGAAAAGGAGAAAATGCTCGTAACCAGCATTTTCTCCTTTTCCACAGTGTTTTCTAACCTTCCCAGAGCAAATTTCAATTTTTCAGTCGCCTTTATTTTGTCGTCTGCAAATGCTTTCAATATGAACCATTTTAGAATTTTGTCGTTTGGTAAAGAGTTAAGAGCTTACATATTACAGCAGTTGGTGTACTTATGAATGTGTTTCAAGGCTTCCTCATCTTAGAACTTATATAACTGTCTTCCCAAGTCACTGACTAGTGACTACTTTTCTCACATGCATAGAGAAGCGAAACTCTTTACCATACAACCCTGATGTTTAACACAGCAGTCAGTGCACATAATCCATACAATTATCCAGGCTTTCTCACCCCATTACTAATACAGCTTTCTTTCCAACTCACTGGCTAGTTTTTTCACATGCATCAAAGATGAAAATTTTCAAGAAAGAAAGTTTGCTTCAACCAGGTATTGAACCTGCAACAAGCAGATTAGGAGTCCAATAAGCAAACCCCTGTGGTGCTAATTCATGTTTTTGAAGTCATTAACATTTGCAGAGGCCTGAGAAATAGTTTAACGCCCCAGTACAAAAAGCTTGAGGATTTTGAAGCATTTTGAGGGGCTTTGCAAATGTTAACGAACAAAAAAACGCACATAAATTAATGCTATAACTGCGTAAAGTAACTGTCATTATTTCCATAGAAATGCAAACGGTACATAGTGGACCATTGTGGATAAACTTTACAGGTCTGTATCGATTTCAACTCGGATAAATAAGTGGATATGAATTTCTGTAACCTAAAATTCTACAGATATATATCTATCTAATTTGGGCATTTGGGTTACAGAACCGACTACTTTTCAAAACAACCCCTACTTTGAATTTCAAATTGAAATAAACATTTACTCAGAAAAACATTACTTAGTGTGATTCATTCAGTTATGATCATCAAATGTGATATTGTGTGAAAAAGGGCTAATTTGTGGTCTGAAAATGCTATCAATTTGGCCTGGTCCAAAACTTGAATGTTTGGTAAATGCTTAACCCTTTACCAAACAATCCCTGGTTTTTACAAGAAACCTTTTGAAAACATTGTGGGAAAAGGAGAAAATGCTGGTAACCAGCATTTTCTCCTTTTCCCACAATGTTTCCTTCCCTTCCCAAAACAAATTTCAATTTTTGAATGACATTAACCCATTACCACACAATCCCTACTTTTGACGCCTCTGAAAAAGAAGCCTTTAGTAAACATTGTGTGAAAAGGAGAAAATGCTGGTAACCAGCATTTTCTCCTTTTCCCGCAATGTTTTCTACCTTTCACAAAACAAGTTTCAATTTTTCAGTTACTTTTACTTTGTCGTCTGCAAATTCCTTTGAGTTGGACCAGTCTGAAATTTTGTCGTTCGGTAATGAGTTAAGTTTGTCCTCTGCAAATGCTTCCAATTTAGACAAGTCTAAAATTATGTTGTTTGGTGGTTAACCTCCCTAATGGCAGAACTGGGCTCATAAGAAAAGAATGCAATGTAAAATATCTACCTTGATCTTTCCAACCTCTTCTGTCAGTTCTCGTATCTCATGCTGCAATCTTAAATACTTCTGCTGGGGAGATTCTATCTTCCCAGTCCCTTCTCCAAGCTGTCAATGTATCAATATGTCAAACAAGTTATTTCCTTGAAATGATATCCTCCGCTAAAAAAGACCTTTATTGATAGAAACATAAAAGAGGTATTGTGTTTTACACGTACACATGGCTTTTTTCTTATTGGTCTATAACGAAACTTAATCTCTGACCCTTTTTTACTATAACATGGCATTCTATTAGATAAAAACAAATAATGGTTGTCTGTGGCTTATATAATTAAACAATATTAATAAGAATTTTCATACAATTAATGTGACTTACCAACTCATAGTCAACCTTAGCATCATAACCAGTTCTTCTTCCCGCACTGATTTTGTCTGAAAAATCTACAAGAAGACAAAGAAAGCTATAGAGTAGAATCTAACCCTTTGCAGTCTGATCTTGATCTATATGCTGCCCACAAATACTGTTTAATTCTCCATTGGTAGAGGGAGAGTTCGAGTTTTGTTACTGATGAATGAGTAACATACTTAGGCAAAGGAGAAAAGGTCTGTTACCAGTGTTTACTCCTATTACAGCACACTTTCAAAAAACCTTCCTCGGGATTTTTTCTCTCTTTACCATAAAGCCTACAGTTTTTACAACACAGAGAAAGAAATCTTCTTACACTGTCAAACACTGAGATTTTCCATCAAAAAGGATAAAATTAAAATATTATTTATCCTTTTCATATCATTTGGTCATTTTCATTTTCTGCAAGCAGTTTTAAGCTCAATCATAAGGATTGAATAGTACATTATTGGTTGTATTATGGTCAGGTGGCAGACGACTTAGAAACTTGTTCATGGGTGTGGCGAATCATGTCCCCCCCCCCCTCCCCAAAAGGAGGCTTGGGGTAACATGATTCACCACAGCCGTGAACAAGTTTCTACGTCCCTTCCACCTGACAGTAAAAGAAATTTACTATACTGCAAAGTTTAACCATTCCAAAATCTGCTAAGTGAATAATACCTGTTTTATGGTTTAACCCTTTCCTAAACAAGCCCTGGATTTTATGTGTCTGCAGTACATGTCTTTAGAAAACACTGTGGGAAAAGGAGAAATTGCTCATTACGAGCAATTTCTCCTTTTCCCCCAGTGTTTTCTAGCCTATCTGAAAACTTTCTGCCATTTTCATCAAATTCAAAATTGTCATCTGCAAACACTTTGAGTTTGAGAAAGTCTAAAATTTGTCATTTGGGAAACTGTTAAAAAAGTGAGTATGCCGACAAGGAAGATCTTCCCTTTTGAATGTCCAAATTCAATGAAAACTGATGTCACTGGGAACTGACGTCACTGAAAACCTTGTTAATATGTACTAAAACATGGAGCCTGGGGCACAATCATGCCATTTTGGATGTTACATTGATAGTGTAGTCATGTATACGGGGCTCCCGAAAGGGAAACTGCTTTTACGTTGGTTTTATCAGTGTACATGATAATATTATTATTATATATGTTTGGGGCATATTTTCCAATCAGATCATGAGAAATTTCTTTGCAGTATAATAATATGCAATTGCATAATACATGTGTAACTAGCCAAGTCCCAGTAGGACAGATGGTAGTGTATAGAACTTGAGACCATAGAGTAAATGGTTTGAATCCCAAGCTACACTTATTTCTTTCCAAAGATTGATAATACTCAAAGATTGATGATAGTGATCAGACAAAGTTGAATCCTCTCTCAACACTGATCATGTTTTCAACCATAATTACATTGTATGTCTGAAAGCAACAAGTGGCTAAGGAAAATGATTGTGACAGGTACTGGCAAAAAGAAGTTCCAGGAAAAAATACATGGCTGTACTGGCTACTGGAATATAACTGAAATACTTTAGCCCTTTCCCAAACAACAAGATTTTGGACTAACGGTAGACCAAATTGAAAGCTTTTGCAGACGACAATTCCATTCTTGCTGAAAAGATGATTTCTGTCTATGATAGGGTAGAAAACATTGTGGGAAAAGGAGAAAATGCTGGTTACCAGCATTTTCTCCTTTTCCCACAATGTTTTCAAAAGGCTACTATTCCAGACCCGTAAAAACCAGGGATTGTTTGGGAAAGGGTTTAGTGCTATACAGAAGTGCTCCAGTTAAGAGGGAGTGATGGTACTTTAAATCCATTATTTCTCTTCCAAACCCTATGTTGTGGATACTCATTAGAATCATCTAATTAATATTTACAATTTTGAAATCAAAATCATTCCCTCTATCTGGAGCTCTGCTCTACAGTCAAACAACCATGCCTAATGGATACTACATCCTATAAGACAGACACACACATGATCCCTTACCAATATCAGGACCCTCCACACCTTTTCCTTTGAACTTTTTATATGCAGCATCTGTGCTAAGTTGTATATTTTCTATCGCTTCATTTGGAATCTCTTCTTGCTGCAAACAAAGAGAAAAGATAAAACCTTGATTGTTTTTTAACCAAAGGACAAAAGTTTAGACTTCCATATTAAAAGTGTTATGTACATGCCCAGTTATTATTAGCTTTGTTCATGTGTGTATCTATTTTTGAATGGTTTTCCCCTGTTGCTATTTTTAGAACTGGATTCTCTCTTGCAGAATATTGTGCTGGAAGTTTCCAGGCCTTTTTACAATCTGTTTACTAGAAGTTATGCAACTGATTTTAACATGAATTTTCTGGAAGTTTCTCTGTTATTATAAAAGGAAAAGCTTTTTACATCTCAGTGTTCACTAGTTAATACATGATTGCCAGACTACAGTGGGGATTATTTTGTGTCATATAATTAGTGCTTGGATTACATTCAGTTGGATTAGGATCAGACTAGACTAAAGTGAGGATTATTTCATGTGCTTGGATTACATTCAGTTTGGATCAGGATCAGATTGGAAGTAAGACTGTAATAGTTTGTCTTCTGAATTTAACATCTAAGGTATTGTTTTGTAATATTGTCACTGTTTATTTGATATTTTTGTTAATAAATTCTGTTAATTGTTATCGTTTGTTGCTGGCTTCTTCTTTCTAGTTACGCCTGACTCGTAACAGAAATTGGGGGCTCGTCCGGGATTGGAAAATAGACTAACGTATTTGTTTTCCATTTTGGACTATCCATCGATTGGAAAATAGACTAACGCATTCGTTTTCCTTTTGGGATTAACCATCGATTGGAAAATAGGACATAGATATAATAATTTTGTACTTGAATCCAGCAACAAACAAACATGTCTTTTGACTTGGATAAATTTACGGCTGAACCATCTGTGGAGTTATTGAATTTGGGTAAAAAGACTGATTTGCTTAATCTTGCTAAGCACTATAAATTGTCTGAAATAAAATCTTCAATGCGTAAACATGAAATTAAGAACATTTTGGTACAATATTTTGTTGATGAGGAAATTTTTAATGAAAATGCTCTTTCCCTGATAGTTGACGTTCAGTCAGTTTCAAGTTCGAAAGAACTTGAATTAAAACTTCAGATCAGACAATTAGAAATTCAGGAAAGAGAGAAAGAAAGAGAATGGGAAGAGAGAGAGAAGGAAAGAGAAAGGGAAAGAGAAAGGGAGAGAGAAGAAAGAGAAAGGGAAGAGAGAGAGAAGGAAAGAGAAAGGGAAAGGGAAGAGAGAGAGAAGGAGAGAGAATTTCAATTAAGAATGAGGGAAATTGAAATGCAAGAAAGAGCAAATCAGCCGAAGCAAAAGATTGAATACAATTTCGATGTTACAAAACATATTAGGCTTGTTCCTCCATTTCAAGAAAAAGAAGTTGATAAATACTTCCTACATTTTGAAAAAGTTGCAGAAAACTTAAATTGGCCAAAAGAGCACTGGACTTTGCTTTTGCAAAGTGTTTTGATAGGCAAAGCTCGTGAAATTTATACACAACTAGGTGTTGAACAATGTCATCATTATGAGACTGTTAAAGAACTTATTCTCAAAGGTTATGAGCTGGTCCCAGAAGCATATAGACAAAAATTTAGAAATTGTAAAAAAGATTCTAACCAGACTCATGTTGAATTTGCTAGAAACAAAGAACAGTTATTTGATAGATGGTGCTGTTCTAAGAAAATAGACCAAAATTATGATAAACTAAGACAGCTTATGTTAGTTGAAGAATTCAAACGTTGTATTCAATTTGATGTTAAAACATTCTTAGATGAAAAACAAGTTGAAACTTTAGAAGAAGCAGCTCGTCTGGCTGATAATTACTACCTTACACATAAAGTTTCTTTTATTGCTAAAGCAAAACCTACTTCCTCACATCCCCAAAATAAATTTATGTCTGGTAATTCATCTGGCATCCCCAGTCAATCCAATACACCCAAACCCAATTCTACTAGTGAAACCAAAAGTCAATATCCCTTATCTCGACCCACTTGTAACTATTGTAAGAAACCTGGTCACCTTGTTTCTGAATGTTTGAAACTAAAAAGGAAGTTAGAAAGTGATGAAACCAAACCAACAGGGCTCACCACTCTTAGACCAAGGCCACAGTCTTCTATTAAATCCAATACAATTGACATAGTCACAAAACCCAAGTCTGATTCTACTATGGAGATTTTTGAACCATTTATGTTGAATGGTTTTGTTTCACTTTCAGGTGATAATTGCCCACCTACCCCTATTAAAATTTTAAGAGACACAGGAGCTTCTCAATCTCTTATTTTAGCAGATATACTGCCTTTTTCTGAGAAGACTTCTTCCGGTACTAGTGTCCTTATTCAGGGTGTAGAGTGTGGAACTGTTAATATCCCTCTCCATCATGTTAATTTGTCATCAGATTTGGTTACTGGGCCTGTGGTTATTGGTATTAAACCTTCCTTACCATTTAAAGGTGTCCATTTACTGCTAGGCAATGACTTAGCTGGAGATAAGGTTGTGGTTAATCCACTTGTAACTGACACACGAAATATAGGTCAAACAGATGACCCTATCGAGCAGGAAATTCCTGACTTGTATCCTTCTTGTGCAGTTACCCGAGCTATGGCTAAAAAGGCCATTTTGAAAAACTCAAACTCTGACATTGACTTGACGGATACTTTTATCGGTCAATATTTTAATAATGAGATTAAAAAGTCTCTTGATCCCAGTTTGTCTGATACTCAGACAGACTCGTCAATGTCTTGCCATTCACCACCAAGGTCTATTGACCAAGGTCACGACATGCTGTCGAAGTCACAGCTTATCCAGGAACAGCAAACTGATCCTGAGATTTCAAAATTAATTTTTAGGGCTTTACCTGAAGATGAAATTTCACAGGTCCCAATGTGTTACTATATAAAGAATGGGATTCTTATGAGAAAATGGCGACCATTTGATGTCCCAGCTGATGATGAATGGGCTGTTTACCACCAAATTGTGGTTCCAAAGTCATATCGTCATGAAATACTAAGTATAGCCCATGAAAGTCCTATGTCAGGTCATCTAGGTATAAACAAGACCTATCACAAAATTATTACTCATTTTTATTGGCCTGGTCTCAAATCAGATGTCTCTAAATATTGTAAAACTTGCCATACATGTCAAATGGTAGGTAAACCCAACCAAACCATTCCCAAAGCTCAATTACAACCTATTCCTGCTTTTGATGAACCTTTCAGTAGGATACTTATAGATTGTGTTGGTCCTTTACCTCGAACCAAGTCAGGAAATGAGTATCTCTTAACAATTATGTGTACTTCTACACGTTTTCCTGAAGCTATTCCTTTAAGAAACATCAAAACAAAGTCAATAGTCAAAGCTCTTATAAAGTTTTTCACATTTGTTGGTCTTCCAAAATCAGTTCAGTCTGATCAAGGGTCAAATTTTATGTCTGGTATATTCCAACAGGTTATGCATGAATTAGGAATCAAGCAATATAGGTCATCCGCCTATCACCCTGAAAGTCAAGGTGCTTTAGAAAGATTTCACCAGACATTAAAAAATATGATAAGGTCATATTGCTTTGACACTGAAAAAGATTGGGATGAGGGCATCCATTTGTTACTATTTGCAACCAGAGAATCTGTACAAGAATCTCTTGGTTTCAGTCCTTTTGAATTAGTTTTTGGCCATTCTGTTCGTGGACCTTTAAAACTTTTGAAGGAGAAATTTCTCTCAAATGATGAAACACCTTTGAATTTACTGCAGTATGTTTCTGACTTCAGAAATAGACTGTCTAGGGCATGTGAGGTTGCTAGGTCTAATCTTAAAACGTGTCAGGGCAAAATGAAAGCAAGATATGACAACTATGTTATAGATAGAAAATTTAAACCAGGTGACAAAGTCCTTGCTCTTTTGCCAATACCTGGCAGACCTTTACAGGCAAGATATTTTGGACCCTACACTATTGACAAGAAAACAAGTGATTTAAACTATATAATTAATACTCCAGGAAGGCGTAAAAACAAACAAATGTGTCATATAAATATGTTAAAGGAATACTTTGACAGAGATAGCTCTATTTCAAAACCAATTACAGTTGTAAACACTGTCCCACAAGAATCAAGTGTATCTGATCTTGAAGTAAATTCGGACTTTATTGATAAATCTGATCCTGGTCCATCTAAACTTGAGAATTCGGATATTTTGAGAAACCTTAACAATAAACTTTCTCACTTGGAACCATCACAGCAGGAAGAGCTGAAACAGTTGATACATGAATATGAACATTTATTTCCTGATATCCCCACAAGAACAGATAAAATCTATCATGATGTCATTGTGGAAGATTCTAAACCAATAAAGCAACATCCATATAGAATGAATCCTTTGAAACAGAAATACCTCCAAGATGAAGTAAAATACTTACTGGAAAATGACTTTATTGAACCTAGCCAGAGTAATTACAGTTCACCATGTATATTAGTACCTAAATCAAATGGAACTTATAGAATGTGTACTGACTATCGTAAAGTGAACTCTGTGACAAAAACAGACTCTTTTCCAATACCAAGAATTGATGACTGTATTGACAAAGTTGGAAATTCTAAATATGTCACCAAATTTGACCTGCTAAAAGGATTCTGGCAAGTTCCACTGACTGATAGAGCAAAAGAAGTATCAGCCTTTGCTACTTCAAACGGTCTGTACCAATACAAAGTTATGCCGTTTGGGATGAAAAATTCTCCTGCAACGTTTCAGCGGCTTATAAACAACGTTATATGTGGATTAGACGGCTGTGATGCATATATTGACGACGTCATCATCTACTCAGACAGTTGGAGTGACCACCTTCAAAGAATCAGGAAGTTCTTCGACAGACTCAGTAAAGCGAAACTGACTGTGAATCTTGCAAAAACTGAATTTTGTCATGCTACTGTAACATTTCTAGGACATCTTGTGGGACAGGGTCAAGTTAAACCTTTAGAAGCTAAAGTCAATGCTATCTCTGAGTTTCCTGTGCCTAAATGTAAAAGACAGCTGATGCGATTTCTTGGTATGGCTGGCTACTATAGGAAATTCTGTAAAAATTTCTCAGGTATTGCTGAACCTTTAACAGATTTGCTTAAGAAAAGCACAAAGTTCAAATGGAATGACAAATGTCAAGATGCATTTGATCGTCTGAAAGCCATACTAAAGAGTGCACCAGTTCTCTTGGCACCTGATTTTGACAAATGTTTCAAATTAGCTGTTGATGCAAGTGATGTTGGTATTGGTGCTGTTCTTTTACAAGAAGATAATAATGGTATTGATCACCCAGTTTGTTACTTTTCTAAGAAATTTAACAAACATCAGAAAAATTACTCTACCATAGAAAAAGAGTGTCTTGCCTTAATTCTGGCAATCCAGCAGTTTGAAGTTTATTTAACCTCTTCAACTTCACCAATTGTTGTATTCAGTGATCATAACCCTTTAAGTTTTCTACACAAACTTAAGAATAAGAATCAAAGATTACTGAGGTGGAGTTTATTGCTTCAAGAGTTTAATCTTGACATAAGACACATAAAAGGGAAAGATAACATTATACCAGATGCTCTTTCAAGAGTTTGAAATTCCAATAGTCATTTTTCCCTAAATCATGTTCAAACTGAATTTTTAAATTGTACTTTAATTACCTTGACTATTTTCATTAGTCTGAAATAATTAATATTTGAGTTTGTCATTTCCTATGTATACTTCAGATAAAGTATCATATACATGTATATAAATAATATTGCAAAAAAGAAAGATTTATTTCATAAACCTTTCTTTTTTTTTTCAAGGGGGGAAGTGTTATGTACATGCCCAGTTATTATTAGCTTTGTTCATGTGTGTATCTATTTTTGAATGGTTTTCCCCTGTTGCTATTTTTAGAACTGGATTCTCTCTTGCAGAATATTGTGCTGGAAGTTTCCAGGCCTTTTTACAATCTGTTTACTAGAAGTTATGCAACTGATTTTAACATGAATTTTCTGGAAGTTTCTCTGTTATTATAAAAGGAAAAGCTTTTTACATCTCAGTGTTCACTAGTTAATACATGATTGCCAGACTACAGTGGGGATTATTTTGTGTCATATAATTAGTGCTTGGATTACATTCAGTTGGATTAGGATCAGACTAGACTAAAGTGAGGATTATTTCATGTGCTTGGATTACATTCAGTTTGGATCAGGATCAGATTGGAAGTAAGACTGTAATAGTTTGTCTTCTGAATTTAACATCTAAGGTATTGTTTTGTAATATTGTCACTGTTTATTTGATATTTTTGTTAATAAATTCTGTTAATTGTTATCGTTTGTTGCTGGCTTCTTCTTTCTAGTTACGCCTGACTCGTAACAAAAGTCATTGCAGGGCCCCAAAATCTACCTGTCTGCTCGTCCTTACATGTACAAGTAAAAATTTGGTGAGGGCAAGTGGATTATCTGTCCTTGTGTAACTGTAGGACAAGTGCAAAATGGTAGTAGTGATTATTCTAGACCAAGCAAAAGGGCAGGGAGGCAGGAAAAAGGGGCAGGGAGGCAGGAATAAGGGGCAGGGAGGAACATTGCCTTGTTGAATAACTTCTCATATCAAATAAAGGCAAATCAGTGTCCTTCACTCTTTTCGAAACAAGTTCTAACTATAACTTTGGATATGAATTGCATATTAAAGAAAAGAATAAGAAAAGATTCTTATCAACTCATAGACTCAAAGCAACACAATCTGACTATACAGGTTTTGATTGCCATGTAATTTATGATCCCATGATGCACTGTCACACTTAGCTTTAATGTAGTAGACCGTAACACTTCTGGTGTAGCATGGAATAAAAGTTCTAGATAGTTGATAAATACGGATTTACACAGATAAAATACTTATGCATATGTTTGACCGACTAGAAATGCCTTTAATGTCTCTTAAAAACAATTGTTGATACTATTTTAGTTTTCAGAAAAGGGAGGTAATTATTAATTTGCTTTGTAATGAGAATACAATGGTTTTGGATTTATAAATAATAATTCTAGGAAGGAAAAAAAGGAAAAATTGTCTCGGTTAAAGTAGTACAACAATACTCATTTTAGCAAATTTTGTAGGATAATAACATTGTGGAAATAGCTATTTTCTATTACAGGTCCACTACCTAACTTCTCGTCAGATAACAAAAAATGTCCAGAGTAATTATAAAAAAAAAAAAACCATCTTCTCAGCTGTTTTAAGAGATGACAATAATTTTGATTGAAAAAAAAAACTAAATTATTACATAGAAAGAATTACAAAATGTTTAGGCTGGCCTACTGATGAAGTAGTGTACTACTGCTAAGTACTGCATAGCCATTCTTGAAATAGACTGCTAAAAATAGAACACTGCAATGCAGATTTTGCTTTAAAAAAATTGCCGATGCTTGAATAGCAAACAATCGAGTATTTTCAAGATAGTTGGCAACTTTTGATTTACTATCCATACTTGTAATTTATGCAAAAAATATACGAAATGATAATCTCCAGCTGCAATAAGAGTTAATTCAGCTGTATTTTAAAACTATTCAAGTCTTGATAAATTTCACTGATTGTGTGACGTCATTTAAAGAAATTAGCAGACGTTAAAGTACCTGTGGGGAAAAAAAGTCAGGGTTTTAAGGGATAAAGGGATTGTTTAGCAAGTTAATGACAGAGAAGGATTATAACACCCTGCTGTCCTGTCTTAACTGACGAAGTTGATAAAGGATAATTAGTATCACCCTTAGTCTTAGATTGGCTGTATTTCATGAAGTTCATGGCCACTTTTTGTGACTCTGCAAGCTTGACGAGACAGAGCCGAGACACTGAAGATGCGTTTTTTGCCCATGTAGCCCCGTGGTTTGTTCTGAAACCAAAACAATACACAGACAAGTTTTGTATGTATTTGATAAGGGCAACAGGGCGGGAATTCACAGATTCGAGGGCAGAAGGGCGGAGTGAAAAAGGGGCAGGGCGGCGCGCCCTGCTATTCCGCTCTAGAATAAACACTAGGTAGGAGGACAAGTAAGTATTCTGAATTTTTTTGGACCCTGAATTGCAGAAAATGAATCAATAATTATTCAAATGATATGATTTTTCTTTGTAAGGGTAGAAAACATTGTGGACAAGAGCTTCGGACAGTGGCACATATGTCTGACAGGGCTTGTCAAGTAATATGGCAGATTATCTAGATTGCCTAGATATCCAGGTTTAAAAATTACACACAACCAGCATTTTCTCCTTTTTCCACAATATTTTCTACCCAACCCAAAACAACTTTCGATTTTTGTGTCATATTTTCTTTTTTTGTCTGAAAGGGACAGGGTTCCTTATGTGCACACTATGGTATAACATTCCTCTAAATCCATGGGACAATGTCACACAAATAGATGACTGGAATATGCTTACCGGTTCATTTCTCAATGCCTGATCATCTTCGGGTAAATCACTGGTTTCGTAAACATCTGGGGAATTGACATCCTGAAAAGAAAAGAAAAAAATATACAAGAATTTTTTTCCTTTGCCTCCACATGATCATATGATCAGAACTCCAAATAAGAGGGAGGGATGGCATTCTAAATCTGTTATTACTCTTCCAAACCCTATGTTGTGGGTACTCATTAGAATCCTCTCAATGAGACGATTCTAATGAGTACCCATAACATAGGGTGTTCTGGAGAATAATTGTTTTCAATTATAAGATCCAAATCACTACCTCTTTCTGGAACTCGGATATGATGCCTATAAAGTGATAGTAAAAAATGAATTAACCCTTTACCACACAATCCCTACTTTTGATGACACCGAGAAAGAAGTCTTTCGAAAACATTGTGGGAAAAGCAGAAAATGTTGGTAACCAGTATTTTCTCCTTACCCTTCACAAAACAAATTTCAAACTTTCAGTCACTTATATTTTGTCATCTTCAAATCCTTATTACAATAAGCCCTGAAAGGCTAAATCCCTCACAAGATGTTGACACTCGTGTTTACCCCACCCACCTTCTGACAGTTATGTATGAATCATGTCTAAAGATTGGTACAAATGGTGTTTTTATCCAGTAATGCTACAACCGTTGCTTTCTAAATGTGAGGAAAATGCACATGGTAAAATAAACAAAATTAAATTTTGGTAATTTATAAAATTAACATACGATTCCAGGTAGTTTTGCATATTTTGGGTCTGCCATTATTAGTCGTATAATTTGCTCTCGGGTTTGACTATTCACCCAAATATACCCCAATACACTCAAATATTTTCAAATACACCCAAATACCATCAGGCATGTACCTGAAATATACCCAAATACACTCACAAAACAAACTCAAATTTGCCCATGTAAACTTTTGGGAAACACTGAAAAAAGACATTGTTCAATATATCGGCTTTTACCTTTTTCGAGGACATATTTAACCCTTTACCAAACGACAAAACTTTAGCTTTGCCCAAATTGAAGGCAATACTGCAGACTACAGTTTCAGTGTGTGACTTTAGATCACTGAATATACACAGCGAAAGTTTTCACTGTGGCTTGCAACAGGCAAATTTGAAGGGCATTCGGACAATTTGCGTAAAGTGTCGCTTCTGATCAGACTGCGCAATCCGCTAGGCTAATCGAAGAAGGCATTAATCACGGCTCTGTTTTGTGCACGTCGTATACAATCAGATTTCGTTCTTCGGTAGACGTGCACAAAACAGAAAATTACATAAAAACGGAAAGTGTTGTTTCAGATTAGCCTGCTCGGAGTGTGCGGGATGATCCGAAACGATACTGTACGACGAAATGTCCGATACCCCTTTTTTCGTGTCGCAGGCAATTATAGAAATAGAAATTGTAGTTTCAAGCTTACTTTTGTACAGAATTTCTCGGCAAGTTCATGTTGAACATCAAAGACCAGCAGATTTCAAGTTTTGTGCAGTTCGATCTTTATTTACCCTGGCCTTAAAATCAGCCATAGTTGTGCAGGGCACCTGAGGATAGGCCTACATCTCTACTCGATTTCGAACAATTTTCAGCCATTTTTAACCCATTGCATCCTTAAATCATGGAACTATATCCATTCTCATATCTTCAAGCCAAATGTTTTTCCCCTGTTGGTAGACTGGTGTCAGTCCCTTAACCCTTTACTCCATAGATACTCATTTCTATACATTGCTTTTAGGAGCCTTTGGAAAACATTGTGGCAAAAGGTGAAATTGCTCGTGACGAGCAATTTCACCTTTTGTCACAATGTTTTCTATGCTATCAAAAGGTGTCATTTACATATACGAAACGGCTTCATCCTTGCTGTTATTTAGGATCAATTAGAGGTGCCATAGGAATGCCTTATAGGGTAAAGGGTGAAATAGAGCCATTTCACTAAAATGAAATCATCAAGTAAAACTGCAAAACGAAAACTCATGTGTTCTCAATGTCCTGAATGTCTGGTTTAACGTGTTTCAGAAGAAGGGTATAGCAGAAGAAGGGCAAATAACAATACATATTTCTGTGGCTTTTCTATAGTTGTGTACCTTCTTTGTTAGAATAACTTAAATGCTGGGCCTGAATGCCAGACTACCTCTAATGGCTGCGAGATTACACAGATTACGGCGGATAGAAAATGTATTCGGTCTTTAGGAGGCCTTCAAATCAATCAGGGTTGCCGTTTCCGGTGTTAAATGAGGACAAATTTTATTTTTATCTCTGTAGGTATCGATAATTCATCTGTTTACACAACTGAAGCATTAAACACACTTTCAAGTTTTACCAGGGCCCCAATTCACCAACCATTCTTGAGAAAATGTAAGTAACACAACTTCTGATTGGCTAAACCATTCGGTTTAGCCAATCGGAAGTTGTGTTACTTACAAATGTAGAAAAATCTGGAGAATAAGACAAAGAACATGCTCAAGAATGGCTGGTGAATACAGGACAAAGGATATCTTCTATGTAGCTGTAAGGATGTAGGCCTACACGTCTTTAACCATCCTCGGATACCCCGGGGTCCCCCTATTTGCTACGCTACATCGACCCTGGGACAATTGACTAATAAAACTTGGAATCAGCCGCCGAAAATCAATACGAAACGTCATAGCGTACACTCCACTCGCCCATCACAAAATGATGATGGAACCAATGAAAAGCCAGCATTCGGCCAGCGGTAAAGCGAGGGAAATTAAATTAATTGTCCCAGGGGTCGATGTAGCTCAGCAAACAGGGAGACCCCGGGGTATCCGCGGATGGTCTTTAACCATTTAACTCAGAGCGATATTGTAGACCAGTTCAAGGTAAATAAAAAGTATTTGCAGACAACAAAAAAAAATGTGGATCATTATCCAAACTTAGTCTTTGAATGGGAAGAAAACATTGTGGGAAAAGCAGAAAATGCTTGTTTACAGCATTTTCTCCTTTTCCCTCATTGTTTTCAAAAGTCTTCTTCTTTAAGGTCTTCAACAGTGGAGTTGTGTGGTAAAAAGTCAAAGGGTTACGTTTAAAATAATCGATATTAAACAACTGTGACCAGTCACACAAAAAGGGGCCATCTAGGTTCTGTCACGGCTAGTCTAGTTAGTCCCATTTTCGCAAGCCAAGGGTGACGATCCACTACGCTACACTACCCTTGGCGGATCGAGCTTGATTTTGACATTCCCCCGATACGCACTTTCATCGGTTGCAGCTAGCTCTAACTGCATCAAATCAAATCGCTCGTAGCATTTCATCTTTGATAAAAAAAGAACAAGGTCGCGACTTTCGGATAAAAACAGAAGGTAAACATGAATATCTCCGTGGATGTGTCCAGGATCTGTAGCCCTAATGATATATTACCGAAAAAAACATAGACGAACAATATTTATAGAAAGTTTCAGTACGACCAATCAATTATCAGAGGTTTTAGGCTATATCCCAGCACCTGACCATGGAATATCGAAGTACGTTTGTGGTTATTGCTTCAAGTAATATTCGTAAGCGGTTTGTAAAACGATATTTCATTGGCTATAAGAAATACTAACGTTAGTATGATGTGAAGAGAAATAATTATAAACAGCATCCAGTAGGGGGCGTATTGCGTGAATCTGAAAATCGGGCTCGATCAGCCAAGGTAAACATCCACGTAGTGATCGTAACTTTGGCGAAGATGCGTTAGTCTGCACTGCGAAATATTCGTCTATTCGCCAAAAAGACATCCCGTAAATATCTACATCCTTTTCCATCAAGTACAAATACATGTAATGACCACAGCCTACTGCCGTTAGATTCCCATTGATAACAGTGGAGTACTTGAATAGCTGTGTAAGATTTGGGATAGATTTGGAAAAGATTTTAGTTGATTTGGGAAAGTTTTAGGTAGATTTGGGAAAGATTTAGGAGGAGTTTGAAAAGATTTGTGTAGATTTGGGAAAGATTTTGGTAGATTTGGGGAAAATTTAGGGGGTTTGGGTAGATCTGGGTGGATTTCGAACAGATTTGGCTAGATTTAAGAAAAATTTGGGTAGATTTGGGAAAGATTTGGGTAGATTTGGTTAAGATTTGGGCAGATCTGGTAAAAAAAATGGGTAGATTTGGTATTAATTTGGGTGGATTTTGGGAAAGATTCTTATAAATTTGGGAAAGATTTGAGTAGATTTGGTAAAAATTTGGGTGGATTTGGGAAAGATACTAAAAAACCCAATTGTTGCTTTTTCAAAGGCATTTTGGGGGGAGAAAACTATTTCCTTATTGGACAGTGTAGATCCAAGATCAGACTGCACGTTCTGTGCAGTCTGATCTTGGATCTACACTGTCCACAAAATGTCTTTTAATCGCGCTAAACAGTCTCTGGGTTAAGTTACTCGGTATTCAGGGAAGATAAATAAAAGTCAAAAACTTGGCGTCGAGGAACGTGTAGATGGCTATGGCAACGCAACAGTTAGTTTTTTTCCAAGGATGATTTTTATCCTTGTTTTCCTCTTACAAGTGGAATATTTACTATGACAGAGGTTCAACGCTTGAATAAGCTGAATGCGTCACAAGTTTAACTCTTTACCAAACGACAAAATTTTAGATTTGTCAAAATTGAAAGCATTTGCAGACGACAAAATAAATGTGGCTCAAAAAATGAAACTTGGTTTTAGAATAGCACAATACACTCTTGGAAAAGGAGAAAATGCTGGCTACCAGCATTTTCTTCTTTTTCCACAATGTTTCCAGAAGGCTTCTTCCTCTGGGTCGTAAACACCAGGGATTGTTTGGTAAAGAATTAAGTGTTCATAAATATTCATGGTGCATATATATTTTTTTTATGTGAGCCTGTGCATTTTATGTATTATTTTTTTAAACTATTCTAAACCATAAAACGGAGAATACATTGAATACTAGAAAAATGATAAAGCTTACAAAATCGTGAGGAAAACATTTAAAGACCTAGTGAATGCCAAAATATCAAAGCAGGTGTCATATACATTCAATTTAAATCATACCATTTAAACTGAGTATGGAAAAATACTGTGGAGATGACAGTCTGTTATCATGTGGTCGGGCCTTATATTAGTTGCTGACAGCAAAAAGAATCTTAAAATCAGGTAATAGACATAGCTACCTAGCAGGTTTTAACCTAGTTTTGAAATTAATTTCTCTGTCAGCGACTATAACACTTTGACTGACAGTATAATGACAGATTGCCATTTCCACACTTTAAATGGTATGAAATAAATTCAAAGGCGGTTAAACACCCGCTTTGTTTACGTTTGGCCTTTCAGACTAACGT
The DNA here is from genome assembly GCA_943736015.1 of Tridacna crocea. NCBI lineage: Eukaryota > Metazoa > Mollusca > Bivalvia > Cardiida > Cardiidae > Tridacna > Tridacna crocea. The sequence continues at coordinate 15,278,906 of OX031069.1, read as the reverse complement.
TAATATTGCCATTAAATTAGAAAATACGAGAAAGGTTTGCCGTCCACAAGCTTGAATTATTGTCTTGAACGTTTCTGTTCGCTGCTGACAAGTAACTGATAGGTACAATTCTCACAAATAAACAAAGGCTCCGATTACATGGGGCATTTCTGAAAATGTGAACCGGTGTAATGCAGAGAAATGACCCTCCTCTATAAAATGGCCCATTGGTCAATTCTCTACGTAGAGGAATGACCCATGGGTCTTTTCTGTATACGTAGAGGATTGACCCGGGTCATTATTCTACGTAGAGAAATGACCCCAAAGGACCATTTCTCTACGTAGAATAATGACCAAGGTCATTCTTTTACATAGTGAAATGACTGCTGGGGTAATTTCTCTACGTAGAATAATGACCCCGGGTCATTTTGTAGGGGAGGGTCATTACTCTGCATTACACCGGCTCTGAAGATGTCGATCGGCACCGATGAATTAGGGCTTCCTTTCAAAAATTTAGAACTTCTGTCAGGGAAAGCGCATTAAAGTACGCGACGTCTTTGTGGCGCCGCTTTAGCGCGCGACGAAAACGTCACTTCTACAATAACATTATGTATCTAAGATATACAAGTTTTGAATTATTGAAAGGATTGATCCTGGGCATAACGCTTCCTACTTAAAGGTGGGTATTTAGAATTTTTACATCTCACCAAATTAGAGAATATATATATATATCACTGAAATTTATATGAAAAAATCATACAAATCATCAATAATTAAGACTCATAAAATTACAAAAAAAAAATTTTTGGATGGTGTTCCCTTTAAAGGCTACGTAGCCCCTTAAGGTATTTTTAGATTTCGTGCCAAAAATCAATAAAGCATTGTGGGAATGTCAAGTGACTGGCACGTGACTAATAACGCTTAAATTCCATTACATAACAAACATGTAATAATTATTTTCCATAATTTCTTCTTCAGACGCTATGTTTGAAACCTCTTGTGTGTATTCCTGTATGTAAATGAGAGAATTGATCATCTAAAAATAGAATGCATCTCCCGTTGATGTCAACCTGGGCTGTAGTGAATTTCTAATTTCTTGTGTTGTCGGATGGTTTTTGACTACTGGGGTTTTATGAATGCAAATTAAAAGGCTTTGGGAGTATAAAGATGATTTTTTTGCATTTTTTGTAAAATCTGAAGGGCCACCTTTAATTCCATACCCACTTTACGATAACTTCGTCGCTTACTTATCGAAGACATGTATATGCTCTGCATTCCTGTGAATACCCTTCACTCAAAAAGTTTTAGTATACATTTGTTTGATGAAACGTGGCCGAATTTCTGAAAATACGAGGAACAATTATCACAACTTAAAGATGCCGCATACCAAATATCAAAGCTCTACTCCTTCTTGTTTCAGAGAAGAAGATTTTTAAAGTTTTCCTTTTTTGTTCCTATGTTTCAAACTTGTGACCCCCAGGGTTGGGCCAGTTTTGACCCAAGGGCCATGATATGAACAATCTTCGTAGAGGTCCACTAGGAGATGCTACATAATAGATATCAAAACTCTGCCCCTTCTAGTTTCATAGAAAAAGAATTGTAAAAGTTTTCCTTCTTTGTTCCTATGTTTCAAACTTGTGACCCCCGGGGTGGGATCTTTTTGACCCCAGGGGCATCATATCAATCTTGGTAGAGGTCCACTAGGAGGTACTACATACCAAATATCAAAGCTCTGCACCTTCTAGTTTCAGAAAGGACTTAAGATTTTTAAAGTTTTCCTTCTTTGATCCTATGTTTCAAAATTGTGACCCCTGGGGCGGGGCCAGTTTTGACCCTAGGGCCATCATACGAACAATCTTGGTAGAGGTCCACTAGGAGATCCTACTTACCAAATATCAAAGCTCTGCCCCATCTAGTTTCAGAGAAGAAGATTTTTTAAGTTTTCCTTCTTTGTTCCTATGTTTCAAACTTGTGACCCCCGAGACTGGGCCAGTTTGGACCCCTGGGCCATCATATGATCAATCTTAATAGAGGTCCACTAGGAGATACTACATACCAAGTATCGAAGCTCTGCACCTTCTAGTTTCAGAGAAAAAGATTTTTAAAGTTTTCCGTCTTTGTTCCTATGTTTCAAACTTGTGACCCCCGGGGCGGGGCCAGTTTTGACCCCAGGGGCATCATACGAACAATCTTGGTAGAGGTCTACTAGGAGATGCTACTTAAGAAATATCAAAGCTCTGCCGCTTCTAGTTTCAGAGAAAAAGATTTTTAAAGTTTTCCTTCTTTGATCCTATGTTTCAAAATTGTGACGCCCGTAGCGGGGCCAGTTTTGACCCCCAGGGCCATCATATGAACAATCCTCTCCTCTAGGAGATGCTACATACCAAATATCAAAGCTCTCCGCCTTCTAGTTTAAGAGAAGAAGATCTTCAAAGATTTTGCTATTTTTTCCTTTTGATTGCCATGGCAACCAGAGTTATGGCTGGAATTCAATCTCTTGAACAACTTTGGTAGAGCTTCACCTAAGGAACATCCCTGCCAAGTTTCATCAAGATTGGCCCAGTGGTTTGGGAGGAGAAGATGTTTAAAGAAATTGTGGACGACGGACGACGCACGACGGACGTTGGGCGATCACAAAAGCTCACCATGAGCACTTTGTGCTCAGGTGAGCTAAAAAGGGGCATCTTCAGATCGCTATTTGGTCTCTAAATAGACATACATACTAAATGGCAAATGGCATGTGCATATTACAGACGCCTATATACTCACGGCGGGGAATCACGTGACACAACAACAACAACAATGACCGTTATTTGAAAAAATTCCCTGACTTCAGGTAAGAAAATCTTCAATAATTCCGTTAATACATGACCGATTGGAATTTGGTTTGAAGCAGAGAAGGCGGAAGGACTCCAGGGATTTGCTTGATGTGTTAGATTTTTTAAACAACACCTGATAAAAAAGTTATTGACGAGCAAACAATTTTTTTACCCTGGGTAATTTGTTTGCTCGTCAATAACTTTTTTATCAGGTGTTTTTTAAAAAATCTAACACATCAAGCAAATCCCCGGAGTCCTTCCGCCTTCTCAGCTTCAAACCAAATTCCAATCGGTCATGTATTAACGGAATTATTGAAGATTTTCTTACCTGAAGTTGGGGGATTTTTTCAAATAACGGTCATTGTTGTTGTTGTTGTGTCACGTGATTCCCCGCCGTGATACTGTAGGATGAATACTGTACTTTGACGAGTAAGAAAAGAGAAGAAAATGCTACACGAAGCACACGTTTGAATTGTCAACATATAAGAGCACATATGTATAATGCAATTTATTATGCACTCATCAATAAATTGTTTTACGCTGAATATATAACATGAAAGGAGAGTATGTGTAATGCTTTATATATAAAAAACCCCTTGAATTTGCACCATTCATGAATTTTTTAACACATTCACTCAGTAGTTCAATCGCCCCAGCATTCATTAGGTTACTGTTTCATAATCCACCTGTATAACTTTTTTTTCGTGTGTCTATTTTTAGAAATGTTATGGGTAAAGAAATGTCGTAATTTAAGCTGGGGGGGGGGGGAATTATTTCCTCGTCACAGTGAATATTTTCCTCCTGCCGAAAATCTGGAACTACTTTTTTGTTCTACTTGAGATCACTAGCTTTAAAAGTGGCATCCGTTGACAAAATAATAAGAGGAAATATATATTTCATCAGCTTGTGCTCGCCCGAGTGGCCCAGTGGTGAGCGTGTCGGACTCATGACCTGGTGGTGGTGAGTTCGATACCCGGTTGAGGCGAACTTTCCTTCCGGCGTATTTTCGCCTCTCACCTCTGCTGAAATATTTGAGAAAAGTAGCCAGTGGCTTTGGAAAGATAGTAGTGTTAGTACTGGTATGAAAAAGCCAGGAAACACATGTGCGTCACCGACCACCATGATATGACCTTAGTTGTTAAAGTGGCGTTAACCCCCAATACAACCAACCAACCAATTCATCAGCTTGTGGTTAATATGGGGAAATATTTGCCGAAAAAGAGAAAGGTATGCGAAAATAATGAGTGCCTTTAGGGCTTCGCCACTCGTGAAAATATTACCGATGTTGTTCACTCGATGAAATACATTTCGATCTTACAATAAAATAAACAAATATCATCTACTTCTAATGTGGGCATCCTGGGTATTACCGGACTTCTGTTCTACGCGACAACCGTTACTTTGAATTTCAAATAAACGTTTAGTCAACAAAACGCTTCCTGGTGCGATTCATTCAGCTATGATCAGCAGCTTAGAGAAATCAGGAATGGAGACAATGGTTTTTTTTATAAAAACCATTGTCTCCATTGCTACTTTATCTCTACCAAACCACAATATTTTAGGTTTGTCCAAATCGAAAGCATTTGCAGACGACAAAATAAAAGTGACTGAAAATTTGAAATTTGTTTTGTGAAGTATAAAAAACATTGAGGGAAAAGAAGAAAACGCTGGTTACCAGCATTTTCTTGTTTTCCCACGGTGTTTTCTAAACCTTTCTTTCTCAGGGTTGTCAAAAATAGGGATTGTGTGGTAATGGGTTATAGTGCGTATTACTACAATCTCCCCAATATCGGGGAGAGTGATGCGTCATATAAGACAGGTCGAATCTGCGAAGAATATGACATGCGCAGGCAACGAATCGTATATAGGCGTTAGTTAGCGTCATGGAAAGCGTCATGGAAAGCCTCCGGAAAGTTGTAGATGTCAATAGCCCATGTGCCACCACAGAATGTGGTATTATCTCCTGCACAAGACTCGAAACATGCATTTGACTGCCCAAGATTGGTGAAACCCGAACCGCAGAAACAGAAACGTCTATACTGAAAATAGAGGAAAGATCGTCATTAAAGGCCCAGTAAAGGCCAAATATCAAAGCAGGTTTCATAATATACTACTCAAACTTTGATAGGGATCACTTATATATTTCTGTATGGGTATATATGTTACAACAGTTTTGCATAAACTTTTTTTTATACGGTAAAATTCTACAATTGACCAAGTTGAAAGCATTTGCAATGTGCACTATGCTGTCTGTCATAGGGTAGAAAACATCCTTGGAAAAGGAGAAAATGCTGGTATCCAGCATTTTCTCCTTTTCCAACAACATTATCCAGAGGCTTCTTTCTGGGTGTCTTTAAAAGTCGGCATTGTGAGGAAAAGGCTTAAAGATCCGTTTCCACTGGTTATTTCATTGATCAGTGTGGCAATGTAACATATTGCAAAACCATACATGATACATGCCACACATAGATTAAGGGCGAGTATTTTTGGGTGATCCCTAAGAGTTAAGCAACATTTGATTTGTCATTTGCAAAGGCTTTCAAATTGGACAGTTTGAAAAGTTTGTCATCGGGCAAATCAGATCGCTTTACCACATAATGACGACTTTTGACAACCCTTGTTAAGAAGCCTTTTGAAAACATTATGGGAAGAGGAGGGAACACACAACCCAAAGAAAAAGGTTAAATCTCACCTCTAATCCAAAGTATTTATAACGCATTTCGAAACAATATTTTGCACAAAACGGTATCGTCATGTTGGAAGTGTTCGTGTAAGCTTCGCTGAGAACACGAGTTTGATTGTCAACGTAACAGCCTTCATGAACCACAAAATCTGTAACTGCAACGATAATAAAACATAGCTTTAAAGGTGGGTATTTAGAATTTTTATATCTCACCAAATTAGAAAATAATATATATCACGGAAATTCGTATGATAAAATAGTACAAATCATCAACTATCAAGATGCATAAAATTACAAAAAAAAATTTTTTGATGGTATTTCCTTAAAAGGCTACGTAGCCAAAAATCAATAAAGCATTGTGGGAATGTCAAGTGATTGACACGTGACTCATAACGCTTAAAGTCCCTATCATAACAAATATGTAATAATTATTTTCCATAATGGCTTCTTCGGATGCTATGTTTGAAGCATCTTCTGTGTATTCCTGTAAGTAAATGAGCGAATTAATCAACTAAAAATAGAACGTGTCTCCCGTTGGTGTCAACCTGGGCCGTAGTAAATTTCTAATTTCTTGTGTTGTCGGACGGTTTTCGAGTACTGGTGTTTTATGAATGAAAGGCTTTAGTAGTGTAAGGATGATTTTTTTGCATTTGTGTAAAATTTTCGACCCAAAATCTGAAGGGCCACCTTTAAGGTAGTAGACCCATAATACCTGTAGCGCTGCATGACATAAAGTTTTCTTGATAGTTGATAAATACGGGTTTATACAGGTATAATACTTTTGGACATTTTTAACCGTCCTGAAATTTCTTTGTGTCTATGTTAAAATTATTTGTAGATAATTTTGTTTGTTTCCAAAAGAGGGAGATAATCACTATCTCTCTTTGTAATGAAAATATAGTGGTTTTAAATTTATAAATGATAATTCTAAGAAGGAAAAAATGGGTAAGGTGGCTCGGCTAAAGTAGTATAAAAATATTCTTTTTTTAATCATTGCAAATTTTGTAGTATAATATTATAGCGAAATATCTGTTTTCTATTATGGGTCCACTACGTTAATCCTGTACAAAACAATCCCTGGTTTTTACGACCCGGAGAAAGAAGCCTTTTGAAAACATCGTGGGAAAAGGAGAAAATGCTGGTAACCAGCATTTTCCCTAATTGTTTTCGATCCTGGTGGGAACAAATTTCAATTTTCGTGTTACGTTTATTTAGTTGTCTGTAAATCCTTTCAATTTGGACAAGTTTAAGATTTTGTCGTTTGGTAAAGAGTTAAAAAAATATAGAGGGATTAAGAACTTGCCTGCAGATTGGCTGGGACCCTTAGAATAAACATGTCTATATTTTTTACCAATCACAAATTAGTCTTTATTTGTTATCAGTGCCAAAAAGTAGGTCAAATGCCAGCACATTCGGCATCGCTAAAAAAAACAACAACAACAACACCAGTATTGCATGTAGGTGCAAACCTTTGGCTACAGGTACAGTTCCAGTGAAAATTACAGGTCCTCCTCTTTACAGGGTCCATATTCACCGGCCATTCTCAAGAACTTTATTTTATTTTATTCTCCAGATTTTCCAAACATGAGAGTAACACAACTTCTGATTGGCTAAACCATTTGGTTTAGCCAATCAAAATTTGTGATAGGCCTACTTTGAAACATGGAAAGTCTTGCAGAATAAGACAAAGAACATTCTCAAGAATAGTTGGTGAATTCGGACCCAGGTCGAAATAGGGAAATACTGTTACCGACTTCTGTTTTTATCGAATTCCTTTTTTTAAAATCAATTTTCTGATTTTAGTTTAAATTTTTCAAATTCCATGCTTTTGCAGTTGAATGTGGTATGAATGTTAGATATTGTGTTTTAAATAGTAGGAAACAATATGGGAAAAGTAAAAAAAAATGCACGTAGTATACGATATGACCTTATTTCCTACGTATTTAGAATTACTAAACAAATCAAAGCGTTGAGAACGATGAAGTGGTATTTGTCAAGAAAGCCATTCTGCGGAATTAATAATTTGAAAGAAAAAGAAAAATATTATTTAAACATTGACTTGAACGTCAACTTACTTAGCAAATGAATATCTTTTCGGTTAAAGGTAGAGTACTCGCGAAAAAGTTTGGACAATTTGTGTATTAGTGGTCTCCTTTGATTATAAGGAGGAGTCAGGAGGAATGTCCCTTGATTGTAGGATGTATAATGGGGAGAGAGAGAAACCATGTAAATATATCGGATAACATAAAGGTTGTACCTGAAAACTATGATTTTGGAATGTCTGTGGTCGTTAACATTTAATTCCCAACATCACAAATTCACAATCAATTATTTCAATCTATAAATATTCATACCCAATTATATAGAGTAGCGTGCAATCATAGAATGAATAAGCCATGGGACGAACTGGTTTCGAGACGAAAAGGCCCAGGACCAAGCGATTAGTAGACAAATTTTGTATCATTGCGCCAATAGAAGGCGATGAGCGAGTGAAGCTATTTCCAATCAAAATTAGTATTTCCACGATCGATGGCCTCACTCAGTGTATTTTAACATGTCATTTCCAATTACATATCTGAGTGCTGCCGAAAAAATCATTTGCTTGAGAAAACTTAAGTTTAATTGTGTTTATTTCCTGCGGCTTTGCACAAAATACGATGCATGGTCTTAAAAATTCAATCTTGAAGTCTTAGTGCTATTGCCTTCGACAAAACTATCGCAAAAAACGGTAGGGTTTGTTTTCACACCGTAAGCGATGTCATATAACAAGCCTGCATATGGAGCATTTTGTTGCTAATCTGACGCGTGCTTCAACGTTGGAAAACGAAAACTTGATGTTTATTACTTACTGTTATGAAAGCACGTGATATTCGGCGCCAGCCATTTCCCGTCCTCTTTACAAATACTGGAAACCGAATGGTTGTTCGTCCCTTCGGACACGATGTCATAACAAGCCAGCTCAAAAACTATTTTGCAGCCAATATTGCGCATGTTTCCGCGCAGATTTGAAAGGTCACCAAGTTCATACGGGCTTCCACATTCTGCAATAGTTCGAACAAAGTCGAGTTATTCCACTGGACGCGGTTTAGTGAAATGTGGAGGCAAAAACAACGTTAAATGATTACTGTTTAGGTTGATTAATTGATGGTATGATGTTTAACGTCGTTTTCAACATTATTTCAGTTATGTCGGAACGGCCAGTGCACCTATCGATGCTTTCCTAGGGTTTCTTTTACCTGTATTTTGCACAATATTATTTCCAAGCCACTAGCTGCTTCCTCTTTATTACCATTGTCGAAACAATGATCGGTGATGAGAGAGCAATGAATCCTGTCTCTGTGACTACCATCTGTCCTTGGAAAGAAATTGGCCGACCCTCTGTTCTTGAGCCCTGTACGCTATAGATTGCGCTACTGAGGCTCGCCACTTCTCTTTGGGTGTTTTGTATGGACCGGAATAGTCTATTTCATTTTTTGCGCCCTATATTATAATGTTATTAATCAAGTGATTTCGTATCGGCCCAGTTACAGGTCCGAGGTCAGCCGTATTGGCCTCGGGCCAATACGGCTGACCTCGGACCTGTAACTGGGCCAATACGAAATCACTTGACCAATGACATTCTTATTTGACAACCTAATAGAAGTCATAATAGGGTGTACTAGTCACATTTCTTACTTCGTATAGTATACAGGTCGTGTCCACGGCTTAATACGACTTGACCTACGATCAATACAGATGACCTCGTTTTAAAATTGATGACCCGCGGCTAATAATGAAATCCTTCAACGTGACTGGTCAAAAGTAAGCGCAGACACTCAAGCGACTGACCTTTTGACCAATCACGTTCAAGGATTTCTGTATTGGTTTAACCCTTGCCTAAACTTTATCTAAAACTTAGTGGAAAAATCGAAAATGCTAGTAAGCAGCATATTTTTTATTTCCTTTTGCCCATTCTTTTTCTTTCGAAACAACCAACTCAAAATTTAAGGTTTAACTTACCCTCTATCCTACAAGATGGTGGATTACCTTCTATTCGACATGTCTGCGTGTCGTTACATAAACTGTCACACTCGGAGTCAACTGACTGCTGCAATGTAGAATTAAACTTGATTAATACTTGATAAATACTTGATACTTGTGTTTAAATAGCATTTTTAAGGGAAAAAATGGGCTTTGTTGTTATGGCTCGTATTAAAGGACCAAGAGTGAAGAGTGAAAAACAAACAAAATGTTGAAAATGGCGTTTAACACCATACAATCAATCAATAAATAAATAAATCAATCAATCCTTTTAGACATTCTTCAAGTTTCGTATACAAATACTTTTGATTTCAACTCGTATAAAATTCTATCATTTTGTTAAGAGTTAAAAAGAAGAGAACTATACATTAACATCCTACCTCCGTCCATGTCTGCTTTTCCCCATAAGTCACTTTTGGGTCTCGAACCGTCTCAGCACTTGAACTGTTCGATCCGAGCAAACTGCACAACTTCACATGCCGATAGTAGTTATAGGATTCACATTTTCTCCGTGACTGACATTCAAATTTGCACGCAGCAATATCTAAACCAGAAATATTTCTGAAAGCCGTAGCGTTGAGGCGGTGACCAGGTCGAAATGACCCGATAGTTTCAGTTGAGTGCAGAATCAGTTTAAAACAAACGATGTACAAAATAATACTGTCTGATCCACGCATCGTTCTCTAGTCCTGACTATAGCGTGTGGTACCTTGTAGACAAAATCTAATGTTACACTTGTATCAGTTTGACGTTCGTTCTCAAATTAAAAACACCCGAGTTTTTTTTATCTATAACCAGATCTCCTGTACGAACTGTAGGTGTGTTTAGACTTTGGTCCTGGTAAATCTCCAGGTAGTGGACAACATAGACCTACATGTAGATCAGACTGCACAGAATGTGCAATCTGATCTTGGTTCATGTCGTCCACTAAAGTGCATTTAGTCACGCACATAGCTTTTCAATTTTCAATATACAGAACCGATAAGCCCTTTGGGAATAGAATGCATAAAATGGATTAAGTCAGACATAAAGATCCAAAGATATTCCTATTTCAGTTATTCAATGTAATGCATCACAAATTAACTGAAAGTGTAGACCTATACAGATTGGTCTGCACAGAAAGTATGAACTTATCTAAGTCTAAAATATCTCCAAAGGCGACTTTAATTGATGGTTCCGCCAACGGAATAATTCATTTCAGAAATTAACTAGCGGTAGCAACTTCAGTGCAATGCAGTCTAGATTATGTATTAAAGTGGATTGAAGTAGCAGTTATAAATAGTTGATTAACTAAACGCACTTTAAGCTATAAAAAAAACCCATATCATTAAAAGCTAGAGTATATAGGCATGCATGCATATCGGCAAAACCCGATACCGTCGGAGCTTTTAGCAGCGACCTCCGGACTTCTTTGCGGGGATTGTCTAAAAAAAAATCACAAAACAATAATTATTGTATGTAACGACGAATATCATTTTTTTCTAACGGGCTTATTTTTTTTAAACTTTGCACATGCAAAGCTCATCGTGTAGCTGGGGGATTATAGTAAAAAAAGATATGGGCCACCGTGCTCGTTTCTGACAAATGTGCCTTTGAAAAAGGCGCATAATGCTACATATCACAGTTTACCGTATATTGGACTTCATACGCTTTTCTTTAATAGTAAGTTAAACAAGAAAATAGCCAGAAAAAATATATAAATATACATCATTTTAATGAAAATTAATTTAGTTTCGCACAAAAAATGTATGAAAGCCTGTGCATTTCTTCCTGTTAGGAGTCAAGGTCACTAGATTTGTTCACTTTTGGTCCTTATTTCGAATGCTTTTGGATAAATCTCACAGCCGCAGAGTATGCATCTTGACATGTAGTTGGAAACGCACCTTCAGAAAAAACATAACATTTTAACATAATACGTGAATTCGGCACTATAAAGACAGTTCACCGAAAGCGTGGTAAAAATCTACGTTATTCTGTGTAAAGTGACGTCATTGCAGTTCTACTTCGAATTTCATTCTGATTAAAGTGAGTAAGAAAGTTATTCAATTTTATTTCATGCTTTCCGGTGGGATATCGAGAAATAGCAGTGAAAATATTTTTCGATCTTACACTGGTACCACCAGTGAAAATACCGATTTTCACGTTCTTGTTGCCTAGGTAAATTGCGCGTGCCAAACAACCAGATGGGAAATATGACGTCACATACCTTACATTTCTCGCGCTTGACGTAACGTTGCTATGCGGGAGGGGTACGCCACGGGGAATAAGGGACAAGAACTGTACTGAATATTGATAAAGCTCCACCCAGAGAGGGTAAAACGCATGAAATAAATAGAATATTTGTATTTTTCGGTGAAAGATCGAAATTTATTTCATCGAGTGGACACCATCGGTAATATTTTCACGAGTGGCGCAGCAGCCACTCGTGAAAATATTACCGATGGTGTCCACTCGATGAAATAAATTTCGATCTTTCACCAAAAAATACAAATATCCTCTATGAATGTAACCTACATCCACGTTTTCACTCAAAGTATGAACTTGTTTTCCTTTGATTAAGAGTAAGTTATGTTAGAATCGAAATTTTTTTTCTATCGTGGTTTATCGTTCAATGATCCACTTTTTTCTATCGTAGTTTATCGTTCAATGATCCACTTTTTTCTATCGTAGTTTATCGTTCAATAATCCACTTTTTTCTATCGTGGTTTATCGTTCAATAATCCACATTTTTCTATCGTAGTTTATCGCTCAATATCACTTTGTGAGTTATGAGGGGCAATGAATGAATAAACCATTATATAGTATTTATTGTGCCTCATAACTCATAACTCTGGTTTATTGAACGATAACCACGATAGAAAGAAGATTATTTCTTAAATATAAAGAGATGAGGTTTTTTGTTTTTGTTTTTCACAGAGAGCATTTCTACGTTAAATATACATTTTATCTTTGAAAATAATACCCAATATTTCACTGACCCAAGTGAAAACAAATTTTGAAAACATTGTTGGTAAAAGGAAATGGTGGTGGTAACCATCCCAAGACTTTTTCAACCTTTTCGGAAACAATCACCATCATTTTAACTAGATCTGTCACCTGCAAATGTTTTTTCATGTATATTATTTTTACCATCTGTTAAGAGTTGATCTTTCTCAATAAATAAAAACTCGCTGACAAAAAAAAACTGACACTGACTTACAGACAATTCCAACTTTTAACGATCTTCAGGAGGAAAGAGTTGGAAATCATCGTGGAAAAGAAAGAAAATGCTTTTAACCATTAAGATGTTTTCAATTTTATGGAATTTCATTATCAATTGATTCTTACAATTGCGGTTATACGACTAACTGAAATAAATGCACTTTTCGGGGTTAACTGTGCCAATTCCATAATTGGCCTGCAATACGCGAAAAGGGGCATTCGGACATTTGCGTAAAGTGTCGTTTCGGATCAGCCTGTGCAGTCCTCGCAGGCTAATCCGAAACGACACTTTCCAATTCTGTGTAATTTACTGTTTTGTGCAAGTCTACTGTAGTAGAAAATCTAATAGAGTCGTAAAGTGCCGTCTCGGATTAGCCTACGCGGACTGCGCAGGCTGATCCGAGACGACATTTTACGCAGATATCCGAATGCTCGTTTTCGCGTGTTGCGAGCCATTTGTAATGTTACTTCTATAAACTTGACCTCTTCTGAAGGTTGAAAATTATGCACACAATAAAGTGCATCTTCGCAAGCCAAGGCCGACGATTCACTACGCTACTCTACTCTTGGCGGATCGAGCTTGATTTTTACATTCCCCGATACTCTTTTTCATTGGATGCAGCCAGCTCTAGCTTCAACCAATGAAATCGCTCATAACATTTCATCTTAGATAAAAATAGAACAAGGTCGCTACTTTTCGAATGAAAGGTAAAACATAGAAACCCACGTGGATGTCTGCTTATCGCTGCACGTGTATTCGTAAGCGGTTTGTAAAACGATATTTCATTTGCTTTTAGAAACATGATGTAAAGGGGAGTAATAACCAGCATCCAATAGAGGGCGCATCGCAGGAATCTCGAAATCGGGCTCAATCAGCCAAAGTAAGATCCACGTAGTGATCGTAAACTTGGCTCGCGAAGATGAATAAAATGAAACCCACACAGGTTTTGACTTATAGGCTCGACTTTACAAGTAGACGATATAGATCCAAGATCAGACTGCTGTGTAATTTTGATCTATGTCGTCCACAAAAACCATTGTCTTCGGCCATACCGGAGATAGGATTAAAGCCTACCTGAAAGACTCCAAAATCCGTGCGGAACACCTTTAATAGTAACAACTTCGACCTCAATGTCACATTCTTTCAGCTTTTCAACGTAAGCTGTCGAATAGAAATTGACAGAACGGTTTCCAAATGTTGACATGACCAGCAAAATTTGAAAGATGACAAACAAATCGAAAAGAAATACATTGAAAAGGAAATAAACGAAACTGCAAAACTGACTATAAAAAAAGCGAAACTGTGTCACAGATTTTAAAGCAGGGATCGTATATAACCTATATTCACGAACAATCAAGTGACTAAGAATAGCATCACAGATTCAAGTGACAGATATTGGAACCTAAACGTGACTGTGTATGCTTAGTATGAATATCAACTTATCATGCGAAGTTTAAAGGTGGCCCTTCAGATTTTGGGACGAAAATTGTACAAAAATGCAAAAAAATCATCCTTGTACTCCCAAAGCCTTTTAATTTTCATTTATAAAACCCCAGTAGTCGAACACCGTCCAACAACACGAGAAATTAGAGATTTACTACAGCCCAGGTCGACACCGACGGGAGACACGTTCTATTTTTAGATGATCAATTGGCTCATTTACATACAGGAATACACAGACGAAATTTCAAACATAGCGTCCGAAGAAGACATTATGGAAAATAATTATTACATGTTTGTTATGTAATGGAATTTAAGCGTTATGAGTCACGTGCCAGTCACTAGGCATTCCCGAAATGCTTTATTGATTTTTGGCGCGAAATCTAAGAATACCTTAAGAGGCTACGTAGCCTTTTAAGGGAATACCATCAAAAAAAAATTTTTTTTGTAATTTTATGAATCTTGATTATTGATGATTTGTATTATTTTTTCATATGAATTTCAGTGATATATATATTTTTTAATTTGGTGAGATGAAAAAATTCTAAATACCCACCTTTAACAAGTATAACTCATGTCAAAGTTATTGCAGATTTCTTACTGTCAAATTTTATTGACATTGATGTTTATCAAAGGCATGAAATGGAGGTAAGTTCTTCATTTCCATTGCAGAATCTATCACATTGTAAAGTTAAATAAACATCAGTTATAGATTATTGAAGTCGTTGCCATTCCATTTTCTGTTACATGTATTAGTAACAAGAACCTTTAACCCTTTACCCCATAAGGCGTTTCTTTGGTATCTCTTATTGACCCTAAATAAAAGCAAGGATGAAGCCGTTTCTTATTTGTATATGACACCTTTGATAGCATAGAAAACATTGTGAGAAAAGGTGAAATTGCTCGTCACGAGCAATTTCACCTTTTTCCACAATGTTTTCCAAAGGCTCCTACAAGCAATGCGTAGACATGAGTATCTATGGAGTAAAGGGTTAATTTTTCTTAGTTTCGTTAATAGCGATCTTGATAGAAATGAGACATGTGCACAGTTTTCAAATTACATAAAAAAACAGGAAACGGAACATACAGTAACACCATTCAAATCTTTTGTACTTTAGAAAAGGTTACGAAAGCATTGGTTTATAAACAAATGTAGCACCGGGCCTACCATAGCAACCGTCTCTCAGTGGGTCTAGTTCAGCTACAACTATCAGCGTAGGTGGGTGCCTGGAAAAATCTGTGTTAAGTATAGGTGAAGCTCGAACGTTGCACTTATCGGCATCATTGTTGAGATAGAGTGACGTGTACTTGGAATAGAAACACACAAGAAAAAAACTTCGTAAAAACAATATCTCATTTACGCAAACAAAACCATGGAGAAAGTGAATCATGACAAAAAATGAGGACTTGCGATCCATGTGAACCTACCCAGTGCACAAAGGCTCACCTGGATCGAAATCTTTTTTCTGCGTGTAAACTTTCTGCAAGTGAACGGTCGGTTTACCTCAAGATTCGGCTGATTGTAATGCAAAGTTGATTTCATTGATCAATACTCATGTGATGACTAGCTTGGCCAAATGGATCACAGAGATGTATTAGACCGCCATGTCACTGACCATACACAACATTACATACCTGTTGCCAGGTTAATCAGATATCAGTTTACAGTATTTTAGAAGACCCTCCTCAGCGCTAATGATCTATAAAATATCGTCGGTTTACTTGAAACTTGAAACAAGCTGTAGTTACGAGGTTTTTTAAGTAAACCGACGCTTATGTATGTATGTACGTTAAGTGTATCAGGCGAGATGGCCATTATCAATGATGCAATTTTGTCCTGGTTTTGTAAGAATAAATCCACTTTTTTGAGTTTCTAAATTAAACATTTCGGTGTGGACATACCAGTCTCTCACAGGTTTGGATAAAGCCGGTCCGTCTTTAAATTCCACTTCCGATGGATAACTCTGATTAAAGTTAACCCCTGGATAAACTAAAACCTGAAAAAACATAGGAAATTCGATTGCAAAGTCTATTCACACAAGCTAATAAATACTCGACGCCCTTTCACTTAACAAGCATTTTCCTTTCTCTCGCGATGCTTTGCACGCTATCAACATTTAAAGTAGGATTTACTTTTCTTGCTAGATTTTCTATATTCAGCCGGAAGTGCACAGCAGCCTCTTTGCCGTCAACAAAATGTACCTCTGCACTAAAGTTACTTTTCATTGTGGCAATGATTTTTCATGTGGGACAAAAATAAGTCTGGTTCGTTCGGCTCTCTTATCTTAAATTGTTTAACCGTAACCCGGCCACACTCGATCAACGATCTTAAGGTAGACCAAACAACATGAAAAAAGGAAAACATGCTAGTTACCCGCATTTACTCCTTTTCACATTTTTTTCTACCTTTTTACTGACAACTCCCATCATTTAAATTATATTTAGTTTGAAGTTTGCAAAGCCTTCAATTTGTTTGAGTCTAAAATTGTTTTCTAGTATGGTGAAAAAATGTCAAATAAAGCATACTAATATAAATATTTCCATAGGCAAGAGAAACTCAATTGGCCTATCAAATAATACCGAAATTTTCATTCAACAATTATCTGATGCCGTTTCTAAAAGTAGCACATAATTAGCTATTGTCGCTAATGTGCTATCTTAAGTACCGGTGTTAAAACAATTTCAGCATTTCGTTATATACAAGCTATACACCAATTTGCTATTTAATAACGGTGTTGTGTGATCAATGATTGAAATTTCTAGTGTTCTGAGATAGATTGTTAGAGCATTAAGGCCCGTGGTAGTCCTTACTGCAAAATCTATAAGATCCTTGGCTTCATGACACACCACTGCAGATATACGACCCCCAGCACTGTCGCCGCACACACCCACTTTGCTGTCTGGCTTGCCTCCTGTGATTAAAAAAAAAATGCAAGGACCTCCACTATACAAGAAACAACTAGTCACAGGTTTGGTACCGCAAGTCTGCATATATTTAAATTAAAGATAAAAGAAACGGGAAGATTGATATCGGCTAAATAATAAAATTGGTGGATTCTGCCTCAGTATTTGTTGTAGATATCCATTTTATGTCATAATCTGGGAGACACACTGTCAGTCACACTGCTACTCTTGTTTGTTGTTGCTGTTGTTGAGAAAGGGGGCATGGGCATTGGGCTTCTTGAAATGAAGAAAGTCTTTAGAGGTCGAAAAAACCATATATACCGATTGCTGATCTTAAGAACACGATCGTAAGAAAAAAAAGTATTTTTACAATCCTTACACTACTAAAACAAAAACGAACATGAAAGTTACAACTTAAACTTTTCCAACTTGATTCAAAATGAGGGGTTCGAAAATTTGTGACAGATGATATTTGATTTAAGTGACCTTATTTCTCGAAAATGTATTTTACGGTTTTTCCAAACAACGAAGTTGATACGATTTGGTTTTATCGATTTGACATGGAAAGTACGTTATTTTACATGTTAGAAGACAAAAACTAAGTCCAAATAGAAAAAGATGATAAGGGCTCGATCTAGTAACGAAAGTACTATATTTCAGATGTATGTGAAAAAAAAACTGAACCAGTCCATCAAGTAAACAATATGGCTATCTCCAGGGGCACTTTTCAAAAGCAGGACAAAATGTGGCGCCAAATACAAGCCATGGAAAAAGTCTCTACCTAGATCGACCCGAGTCTAAACTCTATTTTCATTTTTTCCCAAATTTTATGCATGGCCAAGACTCTTTCACTTTCCTGATTTGGCCAATTGTTAGACAAATATATTCATAACTAATTGACGATAACTTGCTTTGTGTAAGGTATCACAGAGATCTATTAAATCCATTTTTGCCAGGGCGCTGCTCATTTGTGTTATACCTTCCATCTTGGTGGAATACTTGTCACGGTATAGACCACTATGCAAGTGAATACAGTAATCATTCTCCACCCTATGTTTTGGTTGTTGTGGGCGCTCATTAGAATTGCATCAACGAGACGATTCTAATGAGCACCTACTACATAAGGTTTCGAAGAGAAGAAATGGATTTACTTTGCCGTCTCTCCCTCTTATCTAAGCTCTGGCATATATATACATGTACCTATTCACACGAAAAAGGCAACTGTTTATCAAAGGTTGCATATTAGTTAGTAACAGTTATTATAGAAAATATTTTACTAACCTATTTCAATTCTATGTGCGGTTATCCAGTCAACAACAGTTTTTGCATCATCTTGACATGCCGGAAACTTATGTTCGGGAGCCAGTCTGTACTCTACATTTACCACAATACAAGGGCTATCTCTGTTAGGTACATGTTTTGAGTTTTGAGCAGTTTGTATAAATCATGATTTCAGCGAACAAATTGGGAGCATCTATGAAATCTGGTGGGTATTTTTTATGTAACTGAAGCTTGTCATTTCCTTAAACAAATAAGTTTACATCAATATATCTGTCCTAGCAAAGCAAGTTTTCAAAATAACCAAGCTTCGCTTATTTCATTTGTTTTCATAAAGTTTGTTCCATAGTTTCAAAGCTTCTCTTCCCTGATTTTGCGAGCTGTATCTCAATTTTGACCAAACTGTCTTTTGGGAATACTGATAGTCATTGCAGTAGGATTATCCATTTCTCTCTGTCTAATATTTCTTAGCCTATGTTTATATCAGATAGCAGTAAGTGGCCTCACTAAAGTGTGCCTAAGTGCGAAATACTTGTTTGAACATCTGGCCGCCGCGTTTTAACTGAAACACTGTTGTCAAGGAAAAGAATTAAAAAAAAAACCCTACGATTGATTTTTTGTTACGGGATTTACTGACTTTTGAATCAAGGGTTCTCTCTTGTTCAGTGGTCAAGATATCCAATTCGTGACAAAAATCGATCGCCACCTGTTGTACTGGTCACGTGGGTTGTCCTATGACAAAGCGTCATACACCTCACTACTTACTACTGTTCGAAGTGTATGAATGAGTGGGCTACAGTTTTGATGTGGTAACATACTATTGAAAGCTTCCTTAAAAACCAATCCACAAACCAACAAACCTGGCTAAGATTTTACACACAGTTTCATGCGTCCCCCGGTTTGCAACAACACTGCCTCCGCCATGAAAGTAGACCAAAACTGGTGGACAGGATGTTACGTCACAAACAGTAGGGCGGTAAATCGTCACAGGTACTCCGTCTAAGTATACAAAGAGTTTTGCTTCATTTATCAGATATGCTGCCCATTCAAATTCTGTTTTGTTTCCATTTATCCTTTCATCCTAAAGGCGAAAACAGATACTTTTTGCGAATGGCATAGATCAAGATCAGACTGCACAGAACGTGCAGTCTGATCTTGGATCTATACCATACGCCTGTTAAGCGTAGTCAACAAGTTAAAAAAGTTTCAGGATCTTTCAGGGCCTTATTGTATTCTTTTCCGTTGAAAGAGATAGCGTTTAACTTTTTTACCCCTTATCGTGGTAAATAACTAAAATGAAATTTTCAATTCGATATTAAAAAAAAAAAACCAGATATTGATTTTCTGGGGTTTTTTTTCTGTTTTCTATCCTTCACAATACAAATTTCAAATTTTAGTTACAAACCTAAAATATTGTCGTTTGGTAATGAGTTAAAGAAAGATGTATACGTTGAACCGGTGCTCTGTAATGCATTAACTGTCCTGTTTATCGTGTGCTATTTTCGTTTTTTGTCTGTTTTTTTTTTCATACTCGAGCTTTGTTTATTTGTTTATTCTGTCTGCCTTTGTTGAATTTGTTGTATATAGCCAAAGACATGTTCTGTCGTTTGCTGAATAAAATGTATGTATGATATCTAAAAGTTATGATTTAAGAAATGATTTCTCCTTATCGGACAGTGCAGATCCAAGATCAGACTGCACGTTCTGTGCAGTCTGATCTTGATCTACACTGTCCGCAAAAGGTCAGTGAGTCGCGCTAAGCAGCCTAGGGGTTAACTCTAAAAGAGTTTTAATGTGACGGTTAACAAGTACTCGTAATATCTAAAGACCGAATAAATTTTCAGCTTGCGCTAGGCCTAGATTAAAAAACAATCTGGAAGAAAAGAGGCGGTTAGGTAGGAATTACTCCTATTGCCAACATTCAAATTCAGATTCATACATGTATGTCATAGCTTTTATTTTATGTATACCCGCACGACAATGAATGAGACTTTACCAAACTGAACCAAATTACAGACGACATATTTACTGTAGACCTATATGGAATCAATGCGGTTTGTCTTTGACATGGTTAAAACATTGTGTTGGAGAGAGGGAAAAAAGTTGGTTACCAGTATGTTCTTTTTGTCCCGACAATGTTTTTAACCCATTACCAAACGACAATATTTCAGACTGGCTCAAATTGAAAGCATTTGCAGACGACAAATTAAAGGTGACTGAAAATTGAAATTTGTTCTGGGATGGGTAGAAAACACTGTGGGAAAAGGAGAAAATGCTGGTTACCAGCATTTTCTCCTTTTCCTACAGTGTTTTCATAAGGCTTCTTTCTCAGGGGCGTCAAAAGTAGGGATTGTGTGGTAATGGGTTAATCGTTTTCTATTATCTCCCGCTAGATGGCATTCTACACATACACATCTATCTAATAATTATGGGCATTCTGGGTACACTAAGCGGACTAATTTTTCTAAACGAAAACCGTTACTTTGAATTTCAAAATACAATCAACGTTTAATCAGTAAAACGCTACCTCGTGCGATTTATTCAGTTATGATCAGTTAGCAGGTAACGTAGGCCTATACTCATTTAGTAAAACAGTCCCTAGAGGCTTGGGTTAAAGGTGGGTGTTTGGAATTTTCACATCACACCAAATTAAAAAATATATATATCATTGAAATTTATATGAAAAAACAATATAAATCATAAATAATTAATATCATAAAATTACAAAAAAAAATTTTTTTGGTGGTATTCCCTTAAAAGGCTACGTAGCCTCTTAAGCTATTTTTAGATTTCGAGCCAAAAATCAATAAAGCATTGTGGGAATGTCAAGTGACTGGCACGTGACTCATAACGCTTAAATTCCATTACAAAACAAACATGTAATAATTATTTTCCATAATGCCTTCTTTGGACGGCTGTTTGAAACTTCGTCTGTGTTTTCCTGTACTTAAATGAGAGAATTGATAATCTAAAAATAGAACGTGTCTCCCGTTGTTGTCTACCTGGTCCGTAATAAATCTCTGATTTCTCGTGTTATCGGATGGTTTTCGACTACTGGGGTTCTATGAACGCAAATTAAAAGGCTTTGGGAGTATAAGGATGATTTTTTTGCATTTTTGTAAAATTTTCGTCCCCAAATCTGAAGGGCCACCTTTAAGCTTCGATATAAGCCCTACTTTTCCCATGTAAATGGGAATGGGTGATGCGTCATATAAGACAAGTCGAATCTTCGAAGAATATGACATGCGCAGACAACGAATCGTTAATACCGGGTGATAAAAAATTGTTAGATTAAAGGTTTACAAGTCGAAATAGATATCCTCATTTCAGTATTTAAAACTACCTGAACTATACACAGACGGTATCACGACTTCCTTTTCCGTCCCTTCGAATTCAACGGTCCCACCATACAGTTTAGCGCCTTCAATACGGGCCAGCCTGGCTCCCTCAACCCCTGTTTCGTACCCCTGTTTTACACCGTCTGTAAACTTTGCACTAAGATATCCTATCGTCTCCTTATGCACATTATACTTCCTCACAAACTCATCCAGGTTGAAAGCCATTCTAATTTATGACCCAAACCAAAACTCTAGACTAAAAAAGAGATTTTGATTTCAAAATTTAAAAATATTTATCATCCTCCACTAAACCCTATGTTATGGGTACTCATTAGAATCGTCTCATCGAGACGATTCTAACGAGTACCCACAACATAGGGTTTTGGTGAGAAATGATGGATTTAGAATACCAACACTCTCTCTTTTCTCGTTGATTTTAAACGAAACGTCAGTGTAGATCAATCTTGAAAAAAGGTTAATCTTAGACTCCACAAAACCTATCGTCTAGTCTCTTATTTACAGAGTCCGCTATGAAACAACACCTTAACACATAAACGATTTAAAGTCACAAACTTTAGAATAACATCTCCTGACGGAGGATTGTGCAAATTGTTTATTTTTCAATTTGATAACGCCTGCCTTACCCTACTATCGTTTGACAAGCTTATACACTTGCATATTCCTTGACCGCTGCTTCAGTAAGACTCTTCTCTCTGAACTGAATAGTTTCATGAGTTTGATGTATACTTCTTATTACAATATATATACCTATACCGTCTTACACTATGGTCACAATGTGAAACTGCCGCCTGCCGATTTTTAGACATCGGTGGATTCTAAAAATTAGATGCCGCTGTAATGCAGAGAAATGACCCCCATTACAAAATGACCCACGGTCATTTCTCGACGTAGAAGAATGACCCATGGGTCATTTCTCTACGTCGAGAAATGACCCATGGGTCATTTCTCGACGTAGAATAATGACCCGGGTCATTTTTCTACGTCGAAAAATGACCCATGGGTCATTCCTCTACGTCGAGAAATGACCCGGGGGTCATTTTGTAATGAGGGTCATTTTTCTGCATTACACCGCCGGCCGATTTTTTACAAATCGGTGAGAGTGGTCATAAATAACTGCCAGTAAAAGGCCGCCTGGCGGGTTCCGGGCGGCGGCAGCAGTTTCTTAAGTTCGAGGGGTGCAGGGTGTCATCAGGGTGTCGGCCGGTGGCAGTTAGGCGACAGTCCGGCAGCCGTCAGATTTTACCTGCCACCGCCCGGCGACCTGGCGGACACCGACCATTTACAACTGACACCGGCCGGCGATCGGGCGTTCGAACTGCCACCGACAGGCGCCTGCCCGATAATCTGACGGCGGCAGGCTGGTTTACGGGGGATATATAGCTAGATTGCTCTCGTATCACTACACAAAGTGTTCACCATTATTATCAACCACAAGATAAATAGATCTAATTGTTAAGAAATTTTTACTTCCAACAAGTTGCCCCCTAAAGGCAAGGGGCAAGACAAAGCGCCAGCACCGAAGCGCAAGAGACCAGAGCCCAACCCAGCAATATGCAAGTCTCTGAGTCGCCCTGGTGCTGTTAGAATCGCCATGACGACAATTTCTTATTGTGAATAGCCTCGGATTTATATTCAGGGGCCCGGGAGTCTGCACTCGGCAGATCGCTATCCTGCCACCTACCAACACTAACAGCCGCCATCCATCTGCTTTTCAATCTCCGCCCTGCCGCCGGCAGGTATTTTGAAATCGCACGGTGGCATGTCGGTAGCATAACGGTAGCAGGCCGGATGCTGGAGAGTGGCATTTAGTTCCTACCGATCGCCGGCCGAAGATTGAAGGCCCTCGAACCCCGTGACGACCGAGTAAAAATCGCACTGCCGCCCGTCTGCCGCTTGATTGCCACCGCGCGACCACGAAATGCGCCCGGCCGGCGCTCTGACGACAGCCACAATCGGAAGAAATCGGCCGGTGGCAGTCAGAATTTTAACTTTTTTTTAAAACTTCAGCGGCGTCCTAGCGGCGTCTAAAATGCCGCCTGCCGCCTACCGATTGTGCCTGCCACCAAGCTGCCACCGGCCGAATTTGAGTGAAAACTGGCAGTTACCACGCCGGCAGGCGGCATTTACTGATTTGTGACCGTACTATTAGCTTACCCCTGTATACATAATAATAGGCATTCACGGACACGGAAGGAGGGTATGCCGAGGTATAATTTGTCTCATTTTAAAATTATTACACTTAACGTAGTGGACCCGTGATAGAAAACAGCTATTTCCACCGTAATATTACCCTAGTAAAATTGCTAAGATTAAAAATGAGTATTTTTGTACTTCTTTCATCGTGCCATTTTTTCCTTTATGTCCTTCCTAGAATTATCATTTATAAATCTAAAACCACAATATTCTCATTACAAAAGGCCTGATAAAGATCAGACTGTCCGAATTTCTCGTTTTACTGTTGGAAAAGAGCGAAATGTTATAAGTAAATAATAGTAACAGTCTAATTCTGGAAAGTAGTATCCTAGGTAAAGAGTACATGTAAGTACCTGAACAAAACACCGACATGTATGTGTGTAACAGGAATATCGCAAATTTCAAAAATGCTGCAATAACTGAATTCTCACTGTTTCAGATAGCGTTGGTATATTATCAGACAGTATACTGTACGCAAGCTAATCTTTATATACAATTATTAATTAACTATTGGATATATAGAAGTTATACAAGGAAACCGGTCCACGCGATACCAGTCACATTTCTGATTTCGTATAGTACACAGGTCGTGACCCCGGCTTAATACGACTTGACCTCCGATCAATACAGTTAACCTCGTATCAATATTGATGACCCGCGACCAAGACAGAAATCCTTGAACGTGATTGGTCAAAAGTTCAGTGGCGTGAGCGTCTGAGGTTACTTTTAGCCAATCACGTTCCAGGAGGCTGCAAAGTAAACGTAACCCAAAAATTGATATTTGTTTCCAGCAGGGTAGAAAACATTGTGGGAAAAGGAGAAAATGCTGGTTACCAGCATTTTCTCCTTTTCCCACAATGTTTTCAGAAGGCCTCTTTTTCAGGGTCGTAAAAACCAGGGATTGTTTGGTGAAGGGTCAATTAATAAAATTGTCATTAATCAAGTGATTTCGTATTGGCCCAGAAACAGGTCCTCGGTCAGCCGTATTGGCCCTCGGCCTTCGGCCTCGGGGCCAATACGGCTGACCTCGGACCTGCAACTGGGCCAATACGAAATCACTTGATTAATAACATTACAGTATACTGTACGCAAGCTAATCTTTATATACAAGTACGCTGTCTGCAACTAAGTACATTGAGTAGCATTCATATGTATAAGTCTAAGAATTACATATTTTTTTCGTGTATCAGCTATTCCAAAAGAGACAGCATTTGATTGATTAATTGATTGATTGGTTGATCGATCGTCGGTCGGTCGATGTTCTCCGCTACTTTTATCTTTAATTCTCTCTTGCATTTATTCATATAAAGTTTGTTCCACTATCTACTCAAAGACATGCTCTTGGTACCACGAGACTGTAGAAACACGGCCACAGCACATCCAGATTTTAGGTAAGACCCTCGACAATACCAGTGCTCGTCTTTGGTTGGGACACCTAGGTCGTTCACAAAGTCGGGCATCTACTTTCTCGGTATAAACAGAGCCACTGAAGCTCCATCGGTCTATATTGGGATAACGAAACTTACATTATCAGACACCGTTACTATAAAAAAACATAGGCGACTGCCTCTTTTATCGAATACAGTAACCCTAGTTGTATATACAATTGCTAGTGTGCTATTTATAGTAATGATGTTATTGCAAATTTAACATTCCGTGACATACAGGCCGAATGCATTAATGTGATAAATGTCTTCAACAAGTACAAAAGTTGCTGCAAAGATGCAGCAAAATGGGTAAAAGCACGGCGAAAAAATAATTTCGCAGCTGCCATTTGTTTCAAGAAATCTTTCAGAATTCACGGAATTCGATAGGCCATTAGTTGACCAATCAGACATAAAATGAGTAGTCCACACGGCGGGGTATCACGTGACACAAGAACAACAACAATGACCGATATTTGAAAAAATTCCCCGACTTCAGGTAAGAAAATCTTCAATAATTCCGTTAATACATGACCGATTGGAATTTGGTTTAAAGCAGAGAAGGCGGAAGGACTCCAGGGATTTTCTTGATGTGTTAGATTTTTTAAACAACACCTGATAAAAAAGTTATTGACGAGCAAACAAATTATCCAGGGTAAAAAATTTGTTTGCTCATCGTTCGTTTCAATAATTAGCTAAGTCGCTCATATTGAATTAGTTCCACTCAAAGCATATTCCCAGATTTTTGTTTGGCATGAAAGGTCCCGGGTTATATCATTAGGCTGACTTGAAACTGGTCTTTATGGGGGGGGGGGGGGGCGCTAGCGGACAAGTATGGCAGATATTTCACTCGTCCTCATTCATTTCTTACTCGTAAGTAGACCATTTGCCAAATTCCATTACTGACGCCTCACCACGAGTTACTTCCCTTGCGAGTATTCTCCACCGAACAATCTTTCCCAATCTTGAATATACCGAATAGTGAAAAGGTCACATTTTTTTTTAAACGGAATCACCCTAAACGTGTTAAATAAGACAACAAAAACCCTAAATCGGCCATGGCAGTAGTTCTATCAATTATCTTTTTCGAAAAAACACACACAAAAAAAGAACTGTTGTTTTGTCAATCTTGCGGTAAACTTCAGAGATCTTAAGCAGCGCTGTCTCCTGTCGGGCGTGTTGATAGAACTTTTTGTATGCAGACTGCATTAACCCTTATGCTGCGAAACGCGACTCAACGACTTTTTGCAGATGATTTAGATCAAGATCAGACTACGAAAAACGTGCAGTGTGATCCTAGATCTATAATGTCCGAAACAGAGATATTTTACCTGAAGATATTCCTTTGAAATAATATCATTTGGGATTTTACTATCGACTTTAAAATTTGTGCCATAACATTATTTAGTAGGATAAGGTTAATAACATGAAATCAAATCCCCTCCCATTCCGAAAGAAATGAGTGCGAATATACAGTTAAACTGAGACCAGTTAAATCAGGTCAATAATAATGCATTTGAAAACAAAAAAAATGAAGGGGCCAATGATTAGAACAGACTTACCCCCTGTAACAGATTTAAACAATTCCAATTTATTATTATTATTATTATTATTACTATTTTCAAACCTTTACAAGTGACCAACGTCACACTGAACGTAATAAACAATTATGACACGTGTGTGTTAGTCGGTGCCTAAGAAGAGCATAACAGCCTTTCAAATAGATGCACCCACTTTGACGGTGAAATACCGAGCTCAAAAGAACACCAAGCTGACCCTTTACTAACTTTTCAATGAAAACAAGTATAGTACGTATTTGCCCACTGAAAATGAATCCTGTAAATTCAAACTGTATAATGTCCCAGTTTTTGGTAAACAGACTGTGTCTGTCCATTTGCAGATACTGGGAGCGATTTTTTTTTTTTTTAAAGAATTATTATTACTTTAATAGTTTAGAAGCAAGAAGAACCCTGTACTCGCTTATTGGTACTGGAGTTCATGGATCAAATGGCATTAACCCAAAGGTTTCATATAAGATATATCAATGCTATGTCATACCAAGAATGCTTATATGGTTTAGAGGTTATACCTATTAATGACTCACAAATGGAAAATCTTTCGAAGTTTCACCTACAAACTCTTAAACGTATTCAATCATTACCAAAAAGAACAGCAAACTGTGCCGTGTACTTGCTTCTAGGAGCCCTTCCATTGCAAGATGAATTACATAAGCGACAACTTGGTCTATTGTACAACATTATCTTCACAGAAAATGAAACATTAGCATCCTTGACTCATAGGCAGTGTGCAATAAATAAAGATAACAATCTTAGTTTCTACAGCAGAGTACAGCGCATTCTGGACATGTATAATCTGCCAACTATTGATACAGTAAGATATCTGTCCCTATCTAAACTGATGTGGAAAAATATAGTCAAACAAACTATCCACTCATACTGGCTCAACCAGCTTAAATTAGAAGCATCAACAAAAACAACTCTGAAATACCTATGTTTAGATAGACTTTGTGAGATTGGAAAAACTCATCAAATCTGGGACAACATAGATACAACAACCACAGATGTGAAAAGGGGTATTATCAAGTGCAGAATGTTGACCGGAAATTATATGGTGCAAGCAAACAATCATAAATTTAGCAACGGCAAACAGAGTGCGCTGTGCAAGTGTTGTGGTCTAAAAGACGAAGATATATCTCATATGCTACTGGACTGTCCTTCTTATCATTTACAAAGAAAAACTATTCTAAACCAAATTAAGGCAATCGTTTCAAATCAAAATGGAAGATTCAACTGGGAACAATTCCGCAATGACGACCGTAAAATAATTCAGTTACTTTTGGATAGTGGAAAATTTTCTGAAATTACGAACAAAGAGTGTCATTTTGAACTGGAAAAACTTTCAAGGAACTTGTGCTATAGTATACACTTGAAGAGACTTAAAAAGTTAATGACCGATAAATCAAAATTTAATACCACGCCTAGCTAACACACAATCTGTAAAATGTAAATAGGTTGTGTTTTAAATACTAAAGAAGATTGCTGTAACTCTACATGACCTATAAAAGTGGAGGTCTTGGTGTTCCTATTATAGGAAGTGAATACAGAATACAGAACAGAACAGTTTAAATGATTCAAACCACCAACCCCTGGATTTCGAGCCTGTATTTAACAAACTTAGCTACGGAATTCGGCAAACATTAGTTGACCAATCAGACATAAAAATAGGGAAGGTCTATTGCAGTTTTATAAATATTATTTTTCCCCTTTTATCGCTATTTTGGATAGCAAAGAAAAAGGAGAAAATGTTGGTTACCAGAACTTTATCCATATTTAACAACATTTTCAAAAGCAATATTTCTCAGGGTTATGTGATATAGGGTTTTTTACCTTTTACCAAACATTTCCTGGTTTTTTATGACCGTGAGATAGAAGCCTTTTGAAAACATTGTGGGAAAAGGAGAAAATGCTGGTAACAAGCATTTTTCTCCTTTTCCCACAATGTTTCACACCTTACTGAATCGAATGTCAATTTTTGAGTTACGTATTTTGTCATCTGCAAGTGCTTTCAATTTTGTCCAGTCTAAAATTTTGTCGTCTGGTAAAAGGTTAGATAGTTACCGTGAATGTTTTCACCTGACGTCAACACCTTGGACTCGTCCAGATACTTAGCATGTGGAGACGATCGAATAAAAAAAAAGGCCAAATGGTTGTAATTGTCCTTGAAAAAGTAAAAGAATATTGTTGGGACAGGAGAAAGTGCTTGTTGCAATCCCTTCCTTTTTTCCACAATATTTTCTCTAACACTTTGAAAATTCATTTTTCACAGATGTCTCTGAACTGTATATTGATTACTTTTTTTCGTTTTTTTTTGGTTTTTTTTTGGGGGGGGGGGGGAAATGTGTTAAGGTTGAGAAAATGAGACAAATAACAAAATGGGCCAAATCAGCACGTCTGTCCCTTTTTTTTTTTCGGAATCTCCATTACTCGGAATACTTTGGTAAAAGGTTAAATACTAGTAGCTGTCCAGTGTCTTCAGAAAGACAGGGACAGTCCATTTACTGATATTATATAGCACTGTTATCACACGTCTTTGTTGCATTTTCAGGCATGTTCCTATCGACGAATAACTTCATATTATATAGATCATGAACGAAAGAAACGTGGCTTCAAATTTCAAACCTTCCATACCTTCTTCACAAAATAATTATTCAAGCTTCATTTTGAGTTATGTATTTAAAAATATGCGTCTAATGAAGTTTTATACAAAAAAAAAATAATGGGTGAAGGGTTAACTCGGTGTTCCTTTGATCTCGGTATCGCACTGTGCTGGACAGGGCGGAAGACCTCTAGAACAGCTGTAATGTACTTACTTCTTACAGATTATCACACACCTGTCACATTAAATTGACCCTTCTTATCTTTTGTTTCATATTTATTTACCCTTTTGGTGATCATTAGTGGACGGGATTATGAATTTTATACAGGTTACAGAGGGTAAATTCATTCTTACTTTCTACCTGCTTTTTATTTCAATACGATCTCATAAAATGCGTACTTTGTCTGTTCCTTTTTTTTCCCCCAAAAGCAATGTCATGAAATATGAATAAATTGTGTTAGAATTGATTTCATATAGATTTCTTACTATGTCACTTTTTTTCAGTGATGAATTTGTCCAAATTTAAAGGATTAGTGAACGGGACATACGGCATTTGTTATTGAAATAATGCCTTGATTGTCCGGTGTCACGTGATACTATCGGTGCGCCGCTTACGATAAAATGGAAATATCGCTGATATCAAATTTAGTTGGCAAATCGTCTATTTATACGAGTGTTTTTTAATTTTTTTTTTGGACCCTGCAAACAAATTTTCATTTCTACTCTCAAAAAAATGCTAGTGGTCGTAAAACCTACTCGCAAAATCAATTTTCCACTTGCATTTTGCGAGTCTGCTAGTGTTTACTTCGAACCCTGGATTTAACCAATTTGCAATGAAAATAGGCACGTTTTAACCAAAAGGGGGACGTTTTGACTGTTGGACGTTTTATCCGGATACCGTCTGCGCATGTGCAGGACGCGCTTTAACTTTTGACTGAAGGGATTCCTCAATAATTATGAGGCAGGAATAAAGTATTATGACATAATATAGACAATATCAGGTATACAAAGAATCGGCAAATTCTATGTTTTTGTCAAATATCATCCGGGTAAGGAAAAATTTCATAAATAACGCCGCAAAAATCGAAGGGAGATTTCTGTGCGGCGTGTTCAACATCGCGGGCGCCTCACAGAGCGCCTGGCGAGAATGCGCCTTGTTAATATTGAACGCAAGCGAGCGCTCGCTTATTTGTCAAAATGGCGTACTCGAGCAAGGAAGTAAATAACGTATTACTGTACAATTTGTACTGCAAGAACTATCAGACGGTATTGGGAACGATGAATATGTTCCAGTAACTGAGTATTTGGCCAGTAAAAGTAGACCGGCCGAATTGATGGGAACAGCCAGAATCGCTAATTACGTAGAAGAAACCGTGCCCACATACAGCGATCCTTTATTCAGAACACATTTCCGTATGACGAGAACATCATTTCAGGTAAATACCCATGGAATTTTGCAATAGTTTAGTAAGTTGCAGATAATTTGATGTCACTATCGAATGTTATCCGTTCAATATTATGCAATGGTATAATAGTTTTATGACTGACTGGTAATGTGTACACGTCTGTGGGTCACTCGGTCGACTCGTTACTTTGTTGATTCTGCATTCCACGTGTAGCTTTTATGCAGTGCATAGAATTGATATCATTATACCGCCGGGGGTAGTTGTGTCCGTCTGTGTACAAAGTAATAGAAGTTGCCTGTTTCTGTCAAGGCGTTGGCGGGGGTATTAAGTCACATTCAGTGACAGCTCTATTTTAACCTGTTTTGAACAAATTGTTTAAATACTGGAGTCATGCTCTGTGAAAAGAGGGCATCTCAGTGATGTATTGGCATATACATGTACCATGAAAGTCATCACATGATGGATTCATAAAATATGTCTACTCACTAGCATAATTATGATGTAGAATTATACTTCTTAAACATCCATAAAATTGACTGATAGCAAAAGATGTAGGTACCAAGATGTATACCCATGGGTCATTTCTCGACGTAGAATAATGACCCGGGTCATTTTTCTACGTCGAAAAATGACCCATGGGTCATTCCTCTACGTCGAGAAATGACCCGGGGGTCATTTTGTAATGGGGGTCATTTCTCTGCATTACATCGGCCTGTGTGGACTGCAAAGGCTGACATGGCTCTCAATACCTGTTGTATATGCATCAAGCCTCTTTTACTCAAAGCATGGCTCAGGTTTTCCTTGAAAACTATTTCTATGGTTTAAACAATTAATTTTTCAGGCACTCTTGAAGCTTGTTGGACCGCATATTACAGTACTAACCATTAGTCTCGAGAAGAGAACACTTGCCTGCCTTTGGTACTTAAGTAATCAGGAGACATTCAGAGGCGTAGCTGATCGTTTTGGTCTCAGCAAAGGCTCACTCCACTTTTATTTAGAGAACTTTTGCAAGGCAATAATGGGGAAAGAACTACTACCATCATTAATAACATGGCCAGACAAATCGGAGTACAAGAAACTAGATGAGGGTTTTGCCCAGAGGACCGGCTTTCCAGGGGTAATTGGTGCTATTGATGGCACATATATTCCCATTACAGGACCGAATGAGTTTCGCGAATCCTATATATGTCGTAAAGGATATCCTGCCTTTCATCTCCAGGGTGTCTGTGATAGCACTCTTAAATTTTTGGATGTGTTTTCAGCTTACCCAGGCTCAGTTCATGATTCAAGGGTATATAAAAACAGCCCGCTTCAACAACACTTAGAAAAAAAGGGTTTGAACCAGTATCACATGCTAGGAGATTCTGCCTACAGTCTTTCACCATTTTTATTTGTGCCATTTAGGGACAATGGTCACCTTTCTCCAAGTCAAAAATACTTTAATTATGCACACAGCTCAACTAGGGTGGATATAGAAAGATGTTTTGGATTATTGAAGGGCAAAGTAGCATTGATTCCTAGTATCATTGTTAGTTGCTGTGCTTTGCACAACTTCATTATAAAACAGGAGTCATTTATTGATGATGATGTTGAAATTACACATGAGGATAACAATGCACATAGCATAAACTATTCAGAAGAAACTTCTAAGTTAGGTTTGACCAAGCGAAATGAAATCATGAACTTGCTAGCCTGAGATTTTTTTTTCAATTCCACAGGCACACAACAAAATCTTGTTTGCTTTACAAAATATCACAGTCTATTTGAGATATTGATGGTTTAGGAAGAAAGTTTCTTTATTTTAAAACTCTGTGCTCTCAATAAGCGGATGTCGGTGAATATCACGTCCAAATTTTGAGAAAAAGCGTCGGTATTTTGGAAGTCGGACGGCTTTTCTAGGTCCAGATTTTCTACAAAAACGCCCGAGAATTTCAACCTAGACGTTTTTTTTTCCCCCAAAAAAAATGCACAAAGGGTTTGGCACGTGTGGAAAAACTTCCATGTGGTGTATTCAATATAACGAAGGTGCTTTACAAAGAGTCTCTAGTAACGTTTTTGCAATCTCCGAGCAGAGTTGTCGTTCGTTACCTCACATACATCTCTGCGATGGGCTAAATGACAAGAATCTTGTCAAACCGAGGAAAAGATGTTTTGTTTCTGTTTAGCGGTTTCATATGTAAAACTGTAAGTTCGGCAAAGGAAATATGATTCTGGATACATTAAAGGTGCGTTCAAACTGATGAATTTACCTGTATAAAATGGAACTATTTTTTTTTTTTTTGAGCCTCTTCACTTTTCAGAATCTTACGCCGATTTTAACAAAAATGGCTGCGCCCAGGAATGATGACAAGTGATTTGACACACCACTGGATCTAAGTTTGTACGATTAAAAATCAAGTTATCGTCCTTCAAAGATATTTAGGCTTTTCAGAAAATCCCTCTTTTGTTCATTTCCTATCACTAAGTCTGATTGGTCACATGCTGTTTGAACAACACACGAAACAATCGATATTGGTCTTTCTTTCACTGGCGTTTGTGTAGCCATTTTGAGTTATGGTCATGTGACAAAAATATGATGTAATGACGGACTACTTTCTGAGCCCACTACAGAGGTGAATGTAATGATCCGGAGTGCAAGAGAGTGGCGTTTTTGAAGCGTTTTGGTGATCCAGATTACGGTGTACAGATCACAATCACACACTGATAAATTTGCGATGGTTTATCTACTTATGACCGGATTGTAGTAAGTGTTTTATTGCTCGGTCAATTTATGAGCGGTTGGTGATCAACCGTTCTTAATTTGACTTCAGCTGTCGAAATTAACGATAAGTGCAATTAATACATACATACATACATTTTATTCAGCAAACGACAAAACATGTCTTTGGCTATATTCAACAAATTCAACAAAGGCAGACAGAATAAACAAATAAACAAAGCTCGAGTATGAAAAAAAAAAAAACGAAAATAGCACAAGATAAACCGGACAGTTAAAGCATTACAGAGCACCGGCTCAACGTATACATCTTTCTTTATCTCATTACCAAACGACAATATTTTAGGTTAGTCCAAATCGAAAGCATTCGCAGACGACAAAAATAAAAGTGAGCGAAAATATGAAATTTGTATTGTGAAGGGTAGAAAACAGAAAAAAAGAAAACAATGTGGAAAAAGGAGAAAACACTGTTTACCAGCCTCCACAGGCTTCTTTCACAGGCTCTTCAAAAGTAGGAATAGTGTGGTAATGGATTAAATTACTAAATAAGTAATGTAATATATAACATTACTACAAAATATAAAGGGAAGTGTGAAAAAAAAGATACTATAAGAACACAATTAATTAGATCCTTCTGCTAAAATACCATCAAAATAAATTTTCCTAAAAAAGTCATTGCTTCCTTAATGAATTTGGACAGTTTATACAATGTTATATCATCTGTTTGAGACATAAGTCGATTAAATTTATGTAAAGAGGGCCATGCAATTGTTCCAATGTATTGTTGGCGTAGATCGTTGTATTTCGGGCAACTTGAAATGATATTCAGATTCAATGACTTTCATATTACATAACTTACAAAGGCGATTATTTCTGTCAATACCATTTCTCCTACTAGTTTCTATTTCTAATACGTGAGAACTTAATCTAATTTGGGTGAGGTGAATTCGTAGTTGATCATTTTTAATTATATGAAGGTATTTTTCAAATTTGAAATCAGTTTTAAAATTGCAGTAGTACATTAGTTTTGGGGTTCTATTTATATAGCTATGCCGATCTTGTATAAACGGATCCCTAATACGGTTTTTCAAACTCTGGAAAGGTGGTATATGTAAATTCATTGGAGCGATATTTGTCAGGAACCCAAAACCTAAATGATCAATAACTCATTTCATTTTAGATGCCCAGAAGTTACTTCTATTGCTCGTAAGTTGACTTAAAAATGCACTATACGTTATACTTTGGGGATTTTGCTTCATTTTAAGAAAGAAATTAACTGATCTCTCTTTGGCCAGGATATAAAGCGGAAAGCGACCTAGTTCGCCATAAACAGCGTAGTTAGGGGTTTGTTGGCTTACTCCTAATAAATAGCGACAGAAACGTAAATGAATTTTATCAACAATTTTGTAATTATAGATGCCCCAGACCTCAGATTCATATAATTAATAAGACACGTAGTCGAAGATCGGTTAATGTTGTTTGTTTGCAAACATGCGACATAAAAGAAATTTGAATATCCGAGTCATAGCCAACTTTCACGGACATGCCTTATCAGCAGTCTCGCATATCAACAAATCGATGAAAAAAATCGATATCATACGTAAAGGTCCGGGAGTTTCCGGAGTTTGGCGAACTTACATTGTGTATACAAGTAATCGATATTCAGTAGCCTGCAGCGATGAAAGATAAGAGAAATGTAATATTACGTAACAGTAGCCTGCTTCAAATTCACAATCCTTGCGTAGACGATATATCTGTCCTGGCATTTTTTTTTCTGATTTAACCTAAACCTTTGTCTGGTACAGCCAGTGTGGCTCTTGAATATCAGTATCAGACTGCACATAATGCGCACCCTTATTAGATTCAACAGCATATTGGAACAACACCTCCTGATAAAGCGATATTTTTCTTTAGAAAAGAACATTGAAATTGTTATGTTTCAGCATTATTTGTCGGTTTATAATTCATTTATCCTCGGATTAAGGGTTAAGTTTTGATTCTCTGAGACATAAACTGATCGGTCCTAAAACTGCTCTGGACAAATGCACTTTTTGTAGTCTGATCCTGAAATCTAATCCTTTCAAATGCACTTTTGCTGACATTGTAGATTTATAACAGGCTGCACAAAACAATCTTTCTGATCTTGGACCTGATCGATTCTATATGTCGAAAATTATTTTGGATAAAAAAAAATCTTTGATATTCATGGCAAAATCAACAAGTTGAATTCAGCAGAAAATTCGACGTTTTGAGAAAACCAGTTTCACTATATATATAGAGCAATCTAACGGA
The DNA here is from genome assembly GCA_943736015.1 of Tridacna crocea. Classification (NCBI taxonomy): domain Eukaryota; kingdom Metazoa; phylum Mollusca; class Bivalvia; order Cardiida; family Cardiidae; genus Tridacna; species Tridacna crocea. Next base: position 15,243,015 of record OX031069.1, on the reverse strand, counting down.
CCTGAGAGAAAAGGCTTTTGTGAACTTTGCTGGAAAAGGAGAACATTTTCTCCTGTTCCTAAAATGTTCTACCTTTTCAAAGACAGACATTATCATTTTGCATATGTTTTTCACTTGGTGCTGTCCAAAATTTCGTCATTCGGTTTTTTTTTTATGAGAAGATTTGCTTTATGTGGCAGTTACATGACCTATCCGACCCTGAGAAAGAAAGACCAATCCGACCCTGAAAAAGCAAGCACGGACAGGAGAAAATACTTGTGGTGTGCAATTTCTCATTTTCCCTAGGGATCGTATATAATATGTTTTCTACGATTCCCACAGTGTTTTCTACCCTTTCGAAAGCAAGGCTCATTATGTGCCGTATTTTTCGTCTGTAAGTTCTTTCAACTTGCAAAAAAAACAGAATCATAATATATTTTGTCGTTTAGTAAATAGCTAGTGGTTATATCTTGATTGGTAAACTTTGTCTTTTGTGTGCATGTGTGGTTTGATGGTTTTGATTTTTATAATTTCTGCTTTCTACGATTTTTAAAAGAAAAAAAAGTTGGGAAGGCGGAGAAATAAAACTGTTATAGCACATAAAATAATTTCACCGGCTGCTCAGAACCATTAGAGTAAATTTTCATGGTTTTACGCAGTCGAAAAGTTACAGATTCGGCATATAAAAAAACATTCATTCAAAGTTGGTTTTCATCGAACAAAAAAAGAAAATGGTTCGTTCCGAACACTCCATGTACTGTGTGGCGCCGATTTGTATTTTGGCTTAATGAGGGATGTTGCATTTGCTTACAATGTCTACTACTATCAATAAATGCATTAAGATGTTTCTATTTTGAGTGAGTCTAAAAGCTGTTTAAGTATAAGTATTTCGGAACACCTTAGGTCGATCTATGCACTAAACTATATTTTTATACAGAAAAGTAGGTCCAAGCTATTATTATCACACAAGTTTAAAAACGCTGCCGATGTATTATATATACTTAAGATTCTTTTTATTGCATCCGAAATGGGAGAAAAATGTGCTCGAGACTCAACAGAAAGTTACTAAAAGGTTCCTGTTGAAAGTAACAGATCAGCACTTGTGAACTGATCCGATGCTACACTCTAGCGCCGCTTACAGGCATGGTAAAGATAAAAAGGTATTTCTTCCTCTAAAAAAGTTATGTATGGTGTCATTTCAAGTAATCATCAGTAGAATTCACCAGCAAGCTGTGTTAAAAACCGGTTTCAAACCAAGATACATGTAAATCATTCTTAATACAAGGTTGATTGAGTACTATCTCTTGAAATAATAAATAATGTTTATGCAGCAGGTAACTTTTTAAGTTACTGGTAAAGGAGAAGTAGCTTGTATTATTCCCATTTCCGTGTACATGCAAGGTTTATGTCATTTTTTTTCCATCTTTTATTCACTCATAGCGGTTATGCTTTTAACAGGTTGCATCGTTTTAAAGATGGAAGAACCTCAATGTTTAGGCTAATTCTTCCAATGAACAATTAAAATATTAAAGATGTTAAAGGGGGGGGGGGAGATAATTGAAAGAAGGGAGAATTTGTTTGATTTATGTAAAAGAAAAGTTGTCAATTTTGATCTAGTGTTGTCATTCTTTGAAAAGTAAATACTCTTTGCAGGAGAAACCGATTGAGTGATGTAGACAATATTGTTTGAAAAGTAGAAGATAACTTGTAAAAAGATAATGCACCTGTTTCCATATTTTATCCTAAACAATCAACAGCAGGGTCGTTAGATGCCGTATTTAAACAGTAACAGGTTAAGCTTGTTATTTGAATCTTTACCAAAAGACAAAATTTCAGACTTGTTCACAATGAAGTAATTTTCTTAAGACAAATAAAGCATGGAAAAAATGGAACTTATCTTTTATTGAGTTAAAAATAGTGTAAGAAAATGAGAAAATGTTGGCAACCAGCTTTAAAATCTTTTTCTTCAATGTTTTCAAGGCCTTCTATGTGATACGAAAGATCAAAGACCGATGTGAAAAAAGCAAGGAAACATGAGTTTGTGAGTTGTCGTCAGAAAAAAAAAAAATATTTGGCATTAATTTCTAAAAAGCTGAAAAGTTGAAAAAATCATCAAACGTACATTTTCTTATTTCATATGTCAATCTTAATCATTGTAAAAGGAAATAATGTCATAAGTATTAAATTCTGGTCTTTTAGATAAATAGGATACATAATAAAACATCTTAAGGATTCTGTCAGGATCAAACGGTATTCGATCTGAAAACCACCCGGGTATAATTCCAGTTTATAATCATGTGGATACATGTATATCATAAACATAGCAGGGGGTCCGTTTGTCAATGAAACATTACGTAACACAATAAAGATACCCGGCTGGCTTATCTAACAGTAAGACTCGGCCAATATCGGCAAAGTCCGGCATAATCCGAACGTTCACGGAAAAAGAAAAAAATAGGATAGTTGCATTAAAAAACTGTAAAAAGGACCAAAAGTTTATTTTTCTAAACGACCCAAAATTATACCATTTGAAAGAGAAATGAATAAAGTAACTCACTCCACTTGAGATAATTTTGACTTTTCAACACAGAAAAAGAAAATTAAACAAATATTACAGTTTTTGACCTCGGAAAATGCGTTTTTCCTCTTTATTCTATATAAACCATACCTACAATTTTTAAGTTAAAAAAGGACCAAAAGTTTCTTTTTCGAATTTTTTCAAATTAAGTTCATTTGAAAGAGAATAAATTGAATTTTCTTACCTCACTTGAGATAATTTTCAATTTTGAAAGTTGATGAAGTTATAAGCGTTTATTTACCTAGGCCCTTCATAATTCTATATAAAAAAATGCAGGTAATATTGGCTGATATCGATTTTTCCATGTCCGCGAAAGTTGGCTATGAATGTCAATTATTTGTTCAACTCTTTAAAAATCGGCAGATTATGTTTTCGATACGCGTTTCCTTTGGGACTTATGCACCTCACTTTGGCAATTTTCTTTAACCCATTACCACACAATCCCTACTTTTGACGCCCCTGAGAAAGAAGCCATTTGAAAACACTATGGGAAAAGGAGAAAATGCTGGTAACCAGCATTTTCTCCTTTTCCCACAGTGTTTTCTACCCTTCCCAGAACAAATTTATATATTTTAGTCACCTTTATTTTGTCGTCTGCAAATGCTTTCAATTTGGATCAGTCCAAAATTTTCTCGTGTGGTAATGGGTTAAACTATCATCAGAACAGCGGCATGACCGCCAATGCGAAGGAAACCACGTTTATCCTACGTATTATCCAAAATCCACTGGTAAATTCATGTAATTTGAACATGGAATTATAAAAATTCCTGAAATGGGCCCTTATTGAGAGCACGATTCGTGATTATTCAGTGCTTCTTTGTTCACTACTACTTCTTAAACTTTTGCTCTGGTTTGTTGAAATTGAAGAATTTTTTTTTTTCAGTATATTCCAAAGCATTTTGTATTATATTGCTTTTTTTTTCTGTAGATATGTAACGTTTATTGTCTAGGTGTACGTATAAGAAGGCTGTGGTACTGCTTTGCTACCAAGCCAGCCTTAGTAGCTACATGGTAGAGCAATAATTATTGCCTTTTGGCCCAAAGTCAGTAGGTTTAATTACCTGCATGGTATATGCCTTACTACTCAGCTAGCTTTTGGAAGAGTCAGCTAAATGATGACAAAATTGTGGTTCTATGCCTACCCAGAAGAAGTCATTTTAGTAATAATTTAGCCTTATTACAGTTGTGGACACACCAAAAAGCACTTAATGAGGAAAAGTTCTTGAAAAAATTGCTGACTTTAGCAAGTTTTCTTATGTTGTCTGCATAAAAAAAATGTTGCGTAAGTCTGCATACTATCATTATTTAGAGTGGCAGATTAAAAAACCTTTTTCAAAGAGACATACAATTTAATAATTGCAAAAACAGTTAAGAAATGCAAATCAATAATGGCAAAGATATTAAGAAGAAAAAGACAAAACATTGTTTTTGTGGTATTTGTCGAAGACAATACCACTATAAGTTCAAGATTGAATTTTGATAACCATGTATCTTATTTTGTGCAAAGCCGAAGGAAATAAACCCAGTTGAACTCATTTTTTCTCAGACAAATGAGTTTTTCAGTGGCACACAGATATGTAATTTGAAATGGCATTTTAAAATACATTGGACGAGGCCATCGATCGTTGAGATACTTATTTTTGATTGAAAATGGCATCTCACGCTCATAGCCTTTTATTGGCGCAGTGATACAAATTTTGCTAACTGACCCTAGGCTTTTTCGTTCCAAAACCAATTCGTTCCATGGCTTGTTCGTCCTATGATTGCGCGCTACTCAATTTGATTGCTTATGAATATTTATAGATCGAGGTTATTGATTGTAATGTTGGAAATTAAATGTAAAAGGCTAGAGATATTTCAAAATTATAGTTTTCAGGAACAAACTTAATTTTGTTCAATAAATCAACAGGATTTTTCTCTCTATTCGTCATGCATCCTACTGCCAAGGGGCGTTACTCCTGCTTCCTTCTAATGATCAAAGGGAAACCACTTATACAAACAAAAAAACAAACTTTGTCATGAATACTCTCCTTTCAACTGAAAAGGTATTCATTTGCTTTGTGGGTTGACTTTTACGCCAATATTTGAACAATATGTCTCTGTTTCTTTCAACTATTAATTCCACACAATGGGTTTCCTTGACAAATACCACTTCAGCGTTCTCAACGCTTTGATTTTTCTTCTTTTCGTTTGTCCTAGAAAAACACATTTCAATAACAATCAAATACAGAAATAACAGTGACATAAACTGAACAATGATTTTGGTCACACTGACTGTCATTGAATATCACATTTAATATTGGCAAAAGCAGAGTTTAAAATTAAAACCCTTGAAAATAAACTCTTTTTTCATTACTGACCGAGCTGACTGTGCAAGAATATGAATGAAAAATGACCCAACATGGCATTTGCAGACTGTGTGGATTCTGACAAGCCTGCATATCTGTGTTGACTGAACTGAATCCTAACTGTCTTTATTCAGGTTAACCTTTTACCATATAATTATGTAATATTGGGTTTACCATCCCTGAGAGGAAAGGAGGAAAGGAGGAAAGTCTGGCAACTAGTATTATTTCCTTTTCTCACAAAGTTTATACCCTTCTGGAGATTGATCCAACCAAATGAGCAGTATCTACATTGTTGTCTGAAAACGCTTGCAATTAGGAAAAATGTGAATTTTTGTCAAGTGGTAAAGGGACAGAACACAAATTACCTTGTGTAGGAAGAAATTGCTTGTAACGAGCTATTTCTCTTTCATCGGCAATATATTCGAATGTTGTTTGGTGCAAAAGTGTCAAAATTTGTTTGATAGAAAGGTTATATTGCATGTACTGTTGTTTCACATATTCATGTACATTGCTGAGATAGAAAAGGTCATCAATTTCAGTTTCTACTTCTAACATTGGTTGTATTTATTTGTATTTGTCTGACTGTTCAGTAAAAGTTTTGTACTTTAAGGCTTTCCCTTGTAGAAGCCACTTTTGGAGACTCCGAGTGTCTTGTGCATAGCAGGGGCAAAGGAGAAATTGATTGGAACAAGTGATTGCTCCTTTTCCCATGCTATGACTACTTGACCTGGAAATTTTAGTGTCCTTTGTTCCAGTTTTGAATATTTTCCTGTAATTACTTTCGATTGGGAAAAGTGGAGAAATAATCTAACAGGAAAGGCTTATCCCTTTGTTTGCCTGATATGCCAATTTGAGGCTCTTCCATTTCAGCAGCAAATAAAGATATGATGTCAAGAATATGGACAAATGAGGATGCAAATATCTGATTGAGTGGAAAACATTGTGGGAAAAGGAGAAATTGCTTGCTACAAGCAATTTTTCCTTTTCCCACAATGTTTTCAAAAGCTGTCTGTTGTTGATACGTCAAAATGAGTATCTATGGAGTAAAGGGTTGATTAAGGATCTTCAACTGATGCACATGCATTTAATTGTCTATTTATATTGTAGCACCCTGAAAATACAATTTCATATTGACAACTTATTTTGAATTTGATTAAGGTAACATTAGGATTTAAGATTAAATATTATTCAAATCATACATCCGACTTTTTCTTTATTATTGTCAGCTGTATTTGATAAAATTGAAAGGAGTTGATGCCAGTGAGTATAACCAAGGCAATGGTGTCAGCTTGCATGATAATCAGTTAAACCAAAGTATAAAAGCACCTGTGTTAACCTTTGGGATGGAAAACCCAGGGTCACCACTACTTCATATACCGGGTAATAGCCAATTAACCCATCACCACACAAGCCCTACTTTTGACGCCCCTGAGAAAGAGGTCTTTAGAAAACATTGTGGGAAAAGGAGAGAATGCTGGTAACCAGCATTTTCTCCTTTTCCCACAATGTTTTCTACCCTTCACAAAACAAATTTCACATTTCCAGTCACTTTCATTTTGTCGTCTGCAAATGCTTTCAATTTGGACAAGTCTAAAATTTCTTTGTGTGGTAAAGACTTAACTATGGAAAAAAATTGTATAAAGAGTTATTACTATGCATAGCAATGGCTTCTTTTGCACATACACAATCTTTCCATTGTAGCTTGTTAATGAAATATGGATATTGTTAAGATATATTCAATACAAAAAAAACTAAATGATATCCTCTTTAAAAACCCAGCACTTTAATTGAGATATGAGATTGTCACATAAAAATTAAAGTGTGACAAAAGATAATACTTTATATAAAGGTTGGCATAAATATGGAACAATGATCCTTTACGCTTCTTTAGATTAAACCTTAAGAAAACACTGATTTTCGTGCTCTTTTAGAGGAAAATTATTAAAAGAGTGTGATTTAAAGATGACATAAAATCTAAATATATGCATATATATTTATACTCTTATAGAGTAAACCTTTGAAAACATTGCGGTCTGTCACTTTTCTTCAGAGGAAAGCATAGTGACTTTATTATGTTCCTAAAGGGAAAGCCTATGAAAATGTTGTGGAAAAAGGAGACAAAGCATCCAAATATTAATATCTAATGTTTCTTTGTATCAAAAAAAAAAGGCCCCTGCAAGTCATTTTTTCTCCCTTAAAAGTGATACTAAGCTTTCTAGAGCTGTTACACGCCTTTCTTCCAAGGCCGTACGCTCATCATGTATCCGGCGCTGCTCTTGTTGATATTTCAAAAGCCACTGAGGAGGTTCATCTAGATCCGAATTGTACCTTCGTCGTTTACGTTGCACTCGAGGTGTGGATGTCGATGTGGATGGCTGCTCTTGCGTGTCCTCTCCGTGGACTTAAGAAATATCAGCTGCCTGAGCTGGCTCCAAACACACTGATGATGCAATGGTGATTGGCAACACTGCTGGATCAGCACCAAACATCTCATCCATGGCATCAAAATATTTCCAAGTGTGTCTTCTATTTCCTGTTTGGCTGTTTTTTTCCTTTATAGTTTTGTACCTGAAATTTAAAAAAATCCTAATGTTTGATTTGTATAGCTATATCCTCACCCTGTAGTCTTTCTAGCAACTGCCAGTATTACATACTATATTCCAAGTTTCAGGCAATGGCAGAAGAATGAATTTAAAAACTAGGTAAAAGTTAAAGAGGCAATAATACTCATTTTCAGCCAGTTTTAACTCATTTTGTTTTTGTTTTATCAAAATATAGTCATTCTTATATATCTATGCCAAATATTGCGCCTGACGGTTGCAAGGTTGCTTAGATTACGCCTGATAGAAAATGCATTTCGCGGACTTGTAGCCTTCAGTGTAAACATACTGGTCGTTTCCGGATTTTGAATTGAAGATTTTCGATATCCGTTATACACTCGGGTAGATTCGTATGATGATCATGCATACTGTAACGTGACTATATTTGACCTTGGCCTTGATGCGGTAAATAAAGGGAAATGGATGCTTCTCTGTTGCAGCCTCTATTTTTAGACGGAGATCGAGGCCTATATGTAAGTTACACCGTATCCGACTCTAGGCAGAAACCAACGATAAATTTCCGTTAGTCACCGGCATTGTTTACAGCTTCGATTGTCAGCCAGTTTTCTTCTGGCCAATTTTAGGTTTTTCACACAAACCCCCGTGTTTCTTTTTTCATTTACACGATATATGTCAGTAATTTATCCTTGTGTACACAAAGGACAGATTTCTGTACCATTCTATTTTTCTTTTTGAAATTTAACAGCGTTTCTGCTCACCGGCTGTCGACAGGCATCTTTAAAGAAAATGATAGAACAACCTGGCAACTTTTGAACCAGTTCTAAACTTGATTTTTGTCTGCCAAGGATTAAGACTTGAACTAAATGTACAATGATAGATTGCCATTCCACAATGATTTCTATACGTTGAAATACATGTATCATGATATGAATTTTAAGTGCACTTTTACACTGGCATTGTCTACATTTGGCTGCTCCTTGGCCTTTAACCTGTTCCCAAACGACAAATGTTGGACTCTTCCAAACTCAAAGAGTTTGCAGACAACAATTTCAAATTTGATAAAGATGGCAGAACGTTCTCCAAATGGGTAGAAAACACTGTGGGAAAAGGAGAAATTGCTCGTTATGAGCAATTTCTCCTTTTTCCACAGTGTTTTCAAAAGACTTGTACTGCAGACACGTAAAAACAAGGGCCTGTTTGGGAAGGGGTTCACCCTTTCCCGAACGACAAAATTTTCGACTGGTCCAAAATGAAAGCACTTGCAGACGACAAAATAAACGAAACTCAAAAATTGAAATTTGTTTCCAGCAGGATAGAAAACATTGTGGGAAAAGGAGAAAATGCTGGTCACCAGCATTTTCTCCTTTTCACACAATGTTTTCAAAAGGCTTCTATCTCAGGGTCGTAAAAACCAGGGATTGTTTGGTCAAGGGTTAAGAATCCTACAACCTTTCAATTTATCTTTAACTGTTGATCAATCTATCAATTACTAATACTAAAATGAGATATGGCAATCATTCTGAACAGTATTTTATCACTGACCAATTGACTTATTGTTCTCAACTTGAAAAGTAATACTGTAACAATCTAGTTTGAAGTCACATGCTGATTGATTAGGACTTGACACTGCATCAACAGTGTTTGGCCCGCAACATGTGAAAAGGGGCATTCAGACAATTGCGTAAAATGTCATCCTGGATTATCATGCCAAGTTGATACAATATCATTCTACGACCTCTCACGCCTTTGTCGGGTGCTCCTGAAAAAGGACACCCAGAAGGTTGGATTCTCATTGTAATACCCTTTGAATACCAGTACCCTGTAACACACCAGGGAAAAGGAACTCAATATTTTGAAAAGCAGCAATACAAGAAAAATTCACTTACCTTCCCTTTAGACCTCTGAATTTTTTACTGCATTCATCAGCCCCAAGTTATAGCCTCTTTTTTGGAGCTCTTCTGCAACTTTTTTCCAAGCCTGTTTCTGAGTCACAGTTGAACTTTCAAACAAATGTGTGAGCTCTCACTGCCTTTCAATTAGCAACCATGTAGCCTTCTCAGCCCAAAATGTGCGAGCTAAAAAGAATGAGATAACATTCATAAAAAGATAAGTACAAACACATAAAGCTGTTAAAATGTAATTACAATTTCTAATAATTAAAAAAAAAATGATTGAAAGCTTTATCACATGCAAGAGTGGAAGACCAAAACAATCCTGGCAAAAGTACTGTATACTTATAATTTAAAACTTGTAAGCAGTTTGACTTAAATGTATCAAAAGCATTGTATAAGTCACATTTGCAATAATCAGTACACACACCAGATACTTTCTTAGCAAGTGAATGCTTTATCACAAAGACATAGTAACCCAGGGTGAGAGATGAATGAATTAGGCAGCATTTACCTTCATCAGATGCTGGAAAAAAATGTTGGGCATGCCAGGGTTTGCAAGTTTTAATGGCCGAGAAAGACTTGAAAAGGAAGGAAATACCTACATTCCCCGCTAAGATCTTCTTTATCACATAGTAACTGCGTCTCACTTTGGGACTCGCTTTGAGAATCCTGCGAAAAGGCTGGTGATGTTCGACCTACAAATATGGATCAGGTAGTTATCTCATAAATAGTACAGATAGGCTTCATGAATTCAAGCAAGAAGGAAAAATAGATGCAAATATTTATGAAAATATTTCCATTTCCCTGAATCGTGATTTTAGAGTCTTCAAAACTGAAAGCATCTGTAGAAAAAGTATCAAAAACTAGGACAAATGATGGTAAGATTTTCTAAGATTGTAGAAAATAGTGTGGGAAAACTGAAGCAATTTCTCTATTAGCCTAAATATATTCTAGTCTCTAAAAAGTAAAAAAGTATCATGTGAAGTAAATTACCGTGTATGTCAGAATCTAGCTAAAGTAACATAGTCAATTTTTCAACTTAATTCTGGGTTCAGCTTAATATTCAACCTTCCTTGGTGCTAACTAGTCACCTTTGCTTTTCCTATGGAATCAAAAAAATATCCCCTATACTCTGAATGCAAAATAAGAAAGCCACAAAGGGCTTTCATTTTGATAATGGCCTCTAGGATGAGCCAGTTGAGGATTAACCCAAAGCCCAGGTAGGCACTTTACCTCTAGATCACAGGGTTACCTTACCATGTATGTATCTGTTTTTCAATATGGTAACAACCCCAATGTGTCAAAATGAATATTGCAATCAAAATGAATATTGCATATGATAACGGTTTAAAGTCTTTCTTAGAATAATAAATATATCATTGTATTATCTAACTTAATTCATGCACAGATTTTCACATGGCTTCTGGAAAATAAAAGCAAGGTGCTTTGCAAGGTGCTTTATCGCATTACCACACAATCCCTACTTTTGACGCCCCTGAGAAAGAATTTTTTAGAAAACATTGTGGGAAAAGGAGAAAATGCTGGTAACCAGCATTTTCTCCTTTTCCCACAATGTTTTCTACCCTTCACAAAACAAATTTCAAATTTTCAGTCACGTTTATTTTGTCGTCTGCAAATGCTTTCAATTTGGACCAGTCTAAAATATTGTCGTTTGGTAATGGGTTATTCACCTTTTTACAAGCTAGATTTACCTAACCTGCTGAAGTTAACTGAAAGAAAAAAAATTAAATATTTTTAGTAAATTAACCTGGATTTTGCTCTTCGGGCATTGCTGCAGCAAGAACCTCTGTATAATGCACCCTCTGTCTTGCAGTCAAGTCAGGCGGTCCTGTTTGTGCAAGTGCTACTATTGACTCATCATTTAAATTCTTGGTATATGCTGAACATGAAATGGCATCAAAAGTGGCACCCGTTCCCATAGTTACACCATGTGACTCTTTTGCGATACTGATAATACCACCGAGCTAATTCATCTCGGAAAGAATCTGCTCTGATTCTTTGTAATCTGCAAAATAAAAGTGCACCTGTTTATCTTATATGTACAACAAAAACATTCTATTGTTAGTAAATTACCAATTAAACTATATCTCTTCCACTTTTAGGCCATCAATATTTTACAGGTTTGTTATAATTGTGAAAAATTAACAAAAGTACTTCAATAGATTTTTGACTGTTGACAATATCAAACATTGCAAAATGTGTGTAATTACTCTGTCCCAAAATAAAAAAAAATCAAAGTACTGAAAGTACTCATGGAAGTCGATTTTAGAATTAGATTGAGAAAATGAAGAAATCGTTCCCCCTGGTCTGAAGGTGCGTTCAATTTGGATGTGACCAAAAGTTTCTCATCATGTGCAGAGTGAAATAGTCAACAAAACTCAATACTATTTAAGATGAAACAGTTAAACAAAAAGAAGAACAGAAACAAAGCTTCTTTTTTTTTCAATTTATTTGAAAGAAGTATCATCTTCTAGTAACATGAATCGAGTACCACAACAAAATGAATATTATGTAAAGGTAGTTGAAACAAGTAAACAGTATATTTGTGAATAAACACCTCAATCTCAAGCAGGACATGTCAATACCCTTTCGCACACAATGACGACTTTTGACTACTCTTGGAGAGAAACAGCTTGAAAATATTGTGGCAAAAGTAGAAAACAATTGAATACTAAGAGTTACATTCTTATCCCAGTGCTTTGTCTCAATTCAGACCTGTCAAAAAGGCTCGCAAAAAGACTAGGAAGTTTAACTTTGAACTGCATAAAAAAGAAAATGTGGCTTTTATTGCATAATATAAAAATCTCATATTTTTCTTATATTTTTGAAACATCAAAATAAGTAATAATAGCTTGTAAAGATCTTTCTAATATTTTTTTTTAATTGTATGCCCTTGTAGTATGATGGACATTGAAAGTATATTTTAATACTTCAGCTAGAGTATATTCTCATACTGTTAAATTTGTTTAATGCAGAGAATACTTCTAAGACAAATTTAGGGACCATACAACTTGTATAAAGAGAAATAAATGGCCCTTGAATCAAAACTTAACCTATAGCCAACTAGCCCGATTTTTAAAGTTGTTCGGTATATTTTTGAAAACACTGTGTCAAAAGGTAAAAATGCTTGCGACAAGCATTTTCATCTCTGCTGATGCTTTGAGTTGCAAATAAATGAAAGTAAAAAAAGCTCAAAATCTTATACTTGATGATGATTTTTAAAAAGAAAACATGAGTACATGTATTTAGCCAACAACTTGCACACTATGTCAAAGGAATCTACAGATAAACACTGGTACATTGCAACACAATGCTTTCTTCATATAATCCAAATAGTGTCTCTTTCCAATAATGTTTATATTTATCCTTTCAGTACCTTTTCCACTTTTTTGGCCGTTTTTTGAAATTGTCTGCTGAAATCTGGGACAATTTAATTTTTGTCTGCTAGTAACTATTTATTAACAACAAAATTTTAGACTGGTCTAAATTGAAAGCACTTGCAGACAACAAAATAAAGGCAACTCAAAAATTAAAGTTTTCTTTCAGGCAAGGCGGAAAACACTGTGGAAAAAGGAGAAATTACTGGTAACCAGCATTTTCTCCTTTTCCAACAATGTTTTCAAAAGCCTTCTATCTCAGGGTCGTGAAAACCAGGGATGATTTGGTAAAGGATTAATTGGTTAAAGAACAGGCAAATATAGTAAGATACAGCATGTAAACATAAAGGTAGTGGCAAAAATATAATGAACATGTACCAAAAAGTAATCAAGTGAAAATATATACACAAAAACCTGACTAGCCAGACGATGTGCATGTAAAATATCAATCTATCACTCTATCTACATAAAAAAAAATTTAGTCTTGAAAAGATTTGCAAACAAGAAATGAACTTTTGCTCAAAGTGTGCAGTAGCCTTTTGAAGAAAGAAAACATGGTGACCAATGGAGTAAATATGTATTACAAGCACTTTCTCGTATATCGAAAATGTTTCCGAAAGCATTCTACCTCAAGTCTATAAACTAGAGGCACTTGAGCGCCTGTATCGCTCCACAGGCCTGATTTTTCTGTAACGGTGAAGAGAAGTTTTTAACAATTACCATTCATTCCTGCATTTTAGGTCACTTTAAAAGAAAAAAAGCTATGAAAACGTGAGAAAAGAAGAAAATAAAAGTAACCTGCATTTTCTTACTTTTACACAATAATTTCTACCCTTTTTGATACAAGTTTTACTAATTTGAAGATTTATTATGTTGTCTGCAACATTGTGAGAATGCTGGTTACCAGCATTTTCTCCTTTTCCCATACTGTTTTCTAAAAGCTTCTTTCTTAGGGTCGTCAAAAGTAGGGATTCTGTGGTAATGGGTTAACTATGTTTCCTAATAATCAGCTGCAATATGCATTAGCAATGTAAGGATTTTCTGCAGTATCTCTGCACTTTTCTTGATCTATGCCCATAGAAATTAGAATTTCTGGTGATAATGGAAATACATGTACATGTATATAATTTGAGTCACAGTTACTTTGAGAATTTTAGAGAATCACAGTGGTTCTATTATTTTCAATAGCAAATGACTGAGGAAACAAGTGAGTCAAGATAGCCCTATTTCAGTCTCCTGAAAAAGAATGTTGAATTATCATCAATGCTGATACACCAATAAGAATGTCCCAACATGTTAGTAAACAAATGGCATAAGATCAATCTTTTTCCAGATCTTACGCTGGACCATGCAAGGTCTGAAAGAGATTAACTCATTACCCAAATGACAATATTTTAGGCTTGTCCAAATTGAAAGCATTTGCAGACCAAAAATAAAAGTGAATGAAAATTTGAACTTTGTTTTGTGAGGGGTAGAAAATATTGTGGGAAAAGGAGAAAATGCGACTTACCAGCATTTTCTCCTTTTCCCACAATGTTTTCAAAAGGCTTGTTTCCAAAGGTCGTCAAAAGTAGGGATTGGGTGGTAATGGGTTAACTTGAGGACAATACTGTCGGAAGTTTAATTATCCTTTTACATCTTAGTGATTCTGTTAAAGATACTGAAAGCCAGTTTGTGACATTGCTTTTCTGGGCTTTGTCAAATAGAACTTCAGGAGCAACATGTAAATGTGCTTGTGCTAATGGTGAACAGACACACAATAGTCAAAATACCAACCCCACAGTATATAAACGAACTGTACCCAAACCGGATATTGGGAGTAAATTCCATGAAGCGATTGGCGAAAACAGATGGGTGCCTTTGAATAATTGAGATCGACAGGTTGTTGTGACTTTCACGCAACTTGTAAACATTTGCATCATTGAATGAAATAATGTATCTTTCAAATAAATACATCATTTACCATCTTTGGCTGTGCAATTGCTGATAAAGTGCAATACTCGTCTTCACTTCTTTTGGTCACTACTATACATGCTGTTTTCACAAGGCAATTTATGTATAATTCTGTCTATTTATCCGATACCCATTTGTAAAGTTTTGTTTCTAAATGTATGCTCTTCACAAAACAGCCAATATATGCCGACAAAATTTGTTAAAATTACCTAAAAATGTATGGAAATTCTGCATGGCGAACGGTTTGATACTGTACCCTTCTTGCAAATATCAAGTAAATGATCTGTACATTACTTGCGAGTTGGCTGAACGAATTCTTGAGAGTACCATACGGGGATTTCCATTGCTTTATACCTATACAAGAGCGAAGCATCCATTACGCACGTTACTAAAGTGCTCAATACAAACTTTGTTTCGCAATTTATTTCTTACATTGTCATTTCAATGCAGTTGTACTGAAGAATCTTTGAAATTTTTGTGGCAAAAGGTGGAACTCCTCGTTAAAGCAATTTCACCCTTTGCCACAACACTTTGTATGCTGTATAAAATCTAATATACATATCACAAGTAAAAAATATTAGCTGTGATTATATGTGAATCATTCCTTAGTATACGTTCAAAATGACAAAACTTTGTCTCATTGGCAAAAAAATAACATGAGCTTCGCACAGCAGTGCATATACGCTAAAAGAGGCTTGTCATTGAAATGGGTTAAAATCTAGAACCCTACAGAGATCCAAATTTGAAAAGTCACATGCAAAACCACACATCATAGAGATACATTGTAGTAAGTTTCAAATCATTCCGATGGAAACTGTGGGTGCATACAAAAAAAAAAATGCTAACGGTGACCGACCGTGGCCATAAAATAATACGACCCTTCTTCCAACGTATAACAAAAAAATCAAAGTGCTGTCAGTACTGTAATCGGTCGACACTGAATAATCTCTAACTTAGCCATTCGACCCCTCGTCTACCCACCGTGTGTACAACCTTATCCTCGCACCACCACTATGAAATACGCTATTTTATATTATAAAAGTGGAACAATGATTTTGTTCTTTTGTCATAATCAGTGCCATTTCTGAACACCATTCATTGTATGTTTTGTTGAAGGATTACATGTCACAAGGACTATGTGTCACATTTTATTTGCGTCTTTAGTTCATGCAGAGTGTACTGCACAGCTCTTTTATTACAGCAGGGTATGGGTGGAGCTGTATTTTATTTCCATAAGTTAGTGTTGAAATCGGTGATCAAGGCGGATCAGAATAAAAGACAATATCAAATATGAAACACGGGGAGATATGTAACAGCTGCGACAGGTCATTGAACATCTATTCTCGTGGCTGTAAACAGTCACTGAAGATCGGGTTTTTGAGAGAAAAGCAGCCAAAAATAATAGTATAAAAAGACTTGGTTTTATTCTTCCTCCTTTTCATGAGTTACAGGTGGCCCTTCAGATTTTGGGACAAAAATTTTACAAAAATACAAAAAAAAAAAATCTGTATACTCCCAAAGCCGTATGATTTTCTTTCATTAAACCCCAGTAGTCTAAAACCATCCGACAACAAGAGAAATAAGAGATTTACCACAGCCCAGGTCAACACCGATGGGACACACTGTCTATTTTTGCAATTTGCTCATTTACATACTGGGAATACACAGACGAAGCTTCAAACATAGCGTCCGAAGAAGACATTATGGAAAATAAATACATCTTTCTTATGGAATTTAAGCGTCATTAGTCACATGCCAGTCACTTATTTATAATTAACATTCCCACAATGCTTTTTTTTTATTTTTTTGGCGCGAAATCTAAAAATAGCCTAATGGGCAAGGCAGCCTTTTAAGGGAATATCACCCCCAATTTTATTGTAATATTATGATTCTTTATTATTGATAATTAGTGTTGTTTTTTCATATAAATTTCAGTGATATATATATTATTTAATTTTGTGTGATGTGAAAAACCTATATACCCACCTTTAAGGAACAGAACGAATTCATGCAATAAAATTTCACAATTCGTATTCATCTGCTAATAGATAAAAAGAGGGATTCATCTGCTGATAGATAAAAAGAGGAATTACCCTTTCCTGATACGGCATCTTGGACTCATCCAATTTGGGAGAATTTAGGGGAAAATTTAGAGATCTGCTTAATAAAAGTATAATTTTGAAAAAGAATAGAAAATGTTACGAGAAAGGAAGAAATTGTTCGTTGAGTGTGATTTCTTCTCAAATTCTTACAATGTTTTCATAAGTGATTGACTGATAACTCATTTCTATGAGGAATAGGAATAACCACTATAAAACAGTATTTCGCATAAAACATTCAGATTCTTCAAGGAACTTGTGAACATCCCTCACTGGTGTCTTTCTTTATGGGGCTTTTTTAAAATGGTGACACATAAACAAGCCTTGAAACTCACTGTCTTAGTATCATCATTAGGTAGCAGAGGCCTGTTGCATAGCTTCAAATCTTTTGGAATACTTTTGAAGTTTTTTTTTTTTTTTTATACGAAATTGTCTCTTTTCTTTGTGAGTCAAATTCTGAAATTTTGATCTTGAGGTTTTTCCGTTGTGGATTTCCAAATTATGATTTATTATATCACCAAAGCTTGTGGTTGACAGTTTGCTGTAAAGGCATCTGAATTACTCCATTTTATAAATGAAAATGTACAGATTTATACCATCAGGCATCAGATTTGTTATCCCAAGAACCGTACAGAATATTTGAAAAAACTCCCAAGACATCGTACAGATAGATTTCCTAATCTCGCAAGTAAGGGTACGAATCACCAGCAAGAAACGTACAGTTGACCTAATTTACATAGAGGCATTAATTCTTATTTTTTATGTTCAAAATCGAACTTTAAAATGCCCAATGCCGCAAATGTCTTTTCTAATTAATTAATTGCACCGGTTCAAACTCAGAAAACGTGTTTCAGCCAGTCTTAACATGATAAAAGCTGATTTAAGATCGGGTCTACTGAAAATGACGCTGTAGCCTGCGGTGAGTATTGAGAATTTCAATGTTTTCAAGCTAAGAATGATTATGTAGCAGTTTATATATTAACAATACAGGTGTGGCATAAACTATACATAAAGATTCACATAGTTTACATTCAGCAGTATGAAAGACGCAACAATTTTTATGTCGGCTGTCTCTAACGCAAAGTGGACATCACCGAAATTTACTCGCAATATCCGGTTCGGGTACAGTTCGTTTATATACTGTGAACCCATCACAACTGTTTACCATGAGCACTAGGGATAACCTGGGAAGACTAGAGTGGATTTAATACCTTAATTTCAGTCTTTGTTTTGGTTGACACTGACATTTCGTCTCTGTATGTATTGACAACAAATATTGTTAGCTGTATGTATTGACCCATTAGGTTCTTTGAACTCATCTCCCTCCACTCCATCCAGAGTGACACCTTTAAGTCATCTGTGCCATCTTGAGATCTTAACTGTCTTGACCTGGACGTCTGTCCCTCTGACCTGCACAATCTTCACAATCTCTTCCTAAAACAGATACAAAGAAATATAACCAAATGATAGCCATACAAAAATCTGAACAGTATTTAACTTAACATTCTTCTTTTATCAAGGATGCATATTGTAGATTGATGCAACATCAAGTTATTGTCCAAAGAATTGAAGAGGGCCTTGATTGTCTAAAATTACCCACCTTACTGTTGAGCAATATTTTCTTTAACAAAAACGTTTTTCAAAAATCTTTTCAAGGGTCAATTTTATCTCTTATGCTGCTGATTTCCCAGAATAGACTATTCCAGATTTGCTTCCGAATTTCAGTCACTGGAAAATTTGCCAACAGTGCAGACCAACATCAGACTAAATGGCTATACAGGTTGATCATTGGTCTACACTATTAGCAAATATGACCAATGTTGCAATAGGCAAGATAGGGGTTATGGCTTCCCGTTAAGCTCAGCCCGCATTTCTTTAGCTTAACTGCTTTATCCCACTTGAAAGCATCATGCTAACACATACAACCAGGTCTAACCCCTTTACCAATTGACAACATTCTAGCCTTGTCCAAATTGAAAGCAGTTGCAGACAACAATTTCAATCTCATTATCTGAATCAAATGCTGCAATTCTTATGACATAGTAGAAAATATTGAGGGAAAAGGAGGCTTCTTTCTTTGGGGTGTCAAAACTCATCACTGAGTGGTAAAAGGTTAAAGAATGCTTCACATCTTTTGTAGATGATAAAATATTGGTTTTAATGTTCAATCAAGGATCATAATCATTTGAGATAAATCTCCCTGACTGTGGCAATTGTTAAAAGCTAAAGTAGTCTGAACAGACATATCTAAAATGGTTTGCATTCTGCATCAACTCAACAGTGCCACTGGTTACCTTTAACTCTTAAGACTACCAAACAATCCCGACTTTCAACGATCCTGAGAAAGAAGCCTTTTGAAAATATTGTAGAAAAAGTAGAAAGTGTGAGTAACCATCATTATCTCCTTTTCTCACAATGTTTTCTATTCTTCCCTAAACAAATTTCAATTTTTGAGCCACATTTATTATGTCATCAGCATGGCTTTCAATTTGGACCACTCTTAAATTTTGTTGTTTGGGAAAGAGTCAACTCATTTCCAAATGACAAAATTTTAGACTTGTTCAAATCTAAAGCATTTGCAGACGACAAAATAAAGGTGACTGAAAAATTGAAACTTGTTCTTGGAAGGGTAGAAAACACTGTGGGAAAGGGAGAAAACGCTGGTTACCAGCATTTTCTCCTTTTCCTACAGTGTTTTCAAAAGGCTTCTTTCTCAGAGGCATCAAAAGTAGGGACTGTGTGGTAATGGGTTAAGCACACATACAGCCTTTTTACCTATGCAAACACAATTTTCAAAAAACCTTTTATATCAGATTTGACTCTTTACCACACAACAAAATTCAGACCGATCAAAATTGAAAGAAATTCCAAGAGACATAGTAAATGTGGCACAAGTAATAAGATTTGTCAGTAAAGGATAAGAACACATTATGGGAGAAGAAGAAAACATTGGTTACCAGCATTTTCTCCTTTTCCCACAATGTTTTCAAAAGCTTTCTTTTGTTCGGTTTTGCATGCACATTCATTTAGCTTTTTTTTTTCAATATTAATGTTTAACCCTTTTCTCTACAGAAGCAGGTATCAATTTTGCAAGATACTGCCAGCTAAATTGAATGAATCTACTAAATATTATGTCAATTAACTTCAAAAACTTCAATACCATGATACTTTTTGTATACATTTTTTTATGGTATTCCCTTAAAAGGCTACGTAGCCTCTTAAGGTATTTTTAGATTTCGCGCCAAAAATCAAAAGAAGCATTGTGGGAATGTAAAGTGACTGGCACGTGACTAATGACTCTTAAATTCCATAACGTAACAAACATGTTATTTTCCATAAACTTCTTCTTCTTCAGTTGCTGTGTTTGAAGCATCATTTGTGTATTTCCAGTAAGTGAGTGAGCAAGTTGCTCATCTAAAAATAGACCATGGTTCCCGTCTGTGTTGACCTGGGCCGTAGTAAATCTCTTATTTCTCTTGTTGTCGGATGGTTTTCGACTACTGGGGTTTTATGAATGAAAGTTAAAAGGTCCTGGGAGTATCAGGATGAATTTTAATATTTTTGTATTAATTTCGTCCAAAAATCTGAAGGGCCACCTTTAAGTAAAAGTACAAAAGCTGCAATACTTTTGACTGAGCCAATTTAAAGATTTAAATGCATATATATGTTAGATCCAGGTTGACAGCATTAAAGTCAAAATTAACTATATGAAAGGGGAAGAATAGATCACCATTTTATATTTTTCCAACATTTCAATATACTTTCACCTTAGGGCTGCAAAATCCTAGTGCTGAAAGGTAAGTTTAGAAGATTATAAAGGTGTAAGATTTATTACACAAATGCAAACCATGTAAACTCACGTTAGGAGAATGGGCCGAAATTGTAATGGCACGAAATTGTTATCGGTCGAAATTTCCAGTCACTGTATGAACTGTTGACATTTGGGATTCGTTAAATATTCTTCTTCGACGAAGAGCAATACATTCAACTAGTTATGGCAGCAAATGGAATACAAATCATTCAGATTTATATACTAATGTAGCCTTCTGAAACGCAGGCGTAAAGCTTTCACGAGCTTACAATCAATCAAAATGGCGACTGTAATCTTTATAAACAACCACTGACCTACTTCGTTTCTAAACAATACTTAAGGAAGGACGTCATGTCCTTCACGTTTAAAACAAAAACACATTTAAAAAAAAATACATTGAACTTTACCTTTGCAGCCTTGGGTTTGTTCAGATCAAATTGTGACTTGCTTGCCTTGCGTTTCACTCGCCGCCGTTTCAAAGAGCTCTGAGTTGTGGATGAAAGTCACGTTGCGCGTATGAATAAATTAGGTTACTAGCTATTCAACACTTCAGACATTCAAGCAAATTTTTGTTGAAAATGTAAATGCCTTGAAAAATAAACGTGTAACAAACCAATAATTTTTTTGGTAAGAGTATTAGTGATGCGTTTTTAACGAAAGCTATTTTTTATGTGAACATGGGTCCGAGTGACATATCATTCATAAAATAATGCCCGTAACATCTCGGCCGATTTGATGGCTCTGGTGTCACACCTGTGGTTTTAGGCCATATTGAAAATAGAGTGAAATTGGCCATCTTTGAAGCCTCACAGATCGCTTAATGGCAAAAATTTTGCTTTCCCGTCTCTTGCTGTCTAAAGTACGTCCATAGTCCTTCGAAAAAATGAATTTAAAACAACATGTCAAACGATGCGTTTTTCGCTAAATCTCAAAAACAACGGGCACCCTATAATTTTCCCTCTCAAAAACACCTGTTCACCGCCATGACCCCAATTTTTTTATCCTCTAGTGACACAAAATAGTCCACTTAATATACAATAAAAATACATCGAAGTGGTCCCCCAATGCCTATATTTGAAGCAAATCTAAATTATATACCACCAAGCCCTCTTAGCTCCATACAACAGTGCAACAAAAGTGCTACTGCAAATTTTCACTTGGGACTACTACGAACCGGAAGCAGTCTCGCAGTGGTGCGACACCCTCTCAACACCTGAGTAATGCCGAATGGCTAGATTCATCCGCATTCATATAGAAAAATATAGGATCTGTGTATTAACAAATATTAAGATTTGATAATTATTCAATGAAATGTCATAACAGTTCAAAGAAAATATCTGTTTAGTGCAATAGTTTGACTTATTTCATTTTTTATCTGAAATTCAATCGTTTTATATGTTTAAATGCTTGAATTTCATAGAACTTTTTTTTCGCTGGTTGAATATTGGTGTTGTTGGGTGATTTCCCAAATGCCTGAGCGTTCACATAGGAAGACCGATTACTGACGTAATCGACTTCCAAAAACATGAAATACAAAATAACTGATATCAATGATGGATGAAAAACATGGGTTTTTATCTTGCATGGCACACTATCAGCCTCGTTTACAATATGGTTACATAAGCAAAAGTCAAACTAAAGAAGGATAGGTAAATAAATAATAGATAATAAAACTATTTCCCTATACTGTTAAGTGTTTACCAGAAGCATAAATGTTAAAAAGCAGTGAAGCTTAATCTATAACCAACAGATCCATACCCATAAACAAAAGACAACCACCAACTTATAATGTCACAATAACCATTAACCTTTTCACTGATGCCTAGTATGGCAATTTAAACCCGTTGTCTGCGCATGTCATATTCTTCGAAGATTCGACTGTCTTATATGACGCATCACTAGCCCCAAAAGCGGGCTGACTGTAATATTACGCTCTATAAAGTAGTAATGTAGAAATAGCATTTATCAATACGTTAAAGGAGAAATGAGACCTGCTTTAGCTCCAGATTTCTGTAGACTGCTGATCAAAGCTGAGAGAATTGTACGAGGTAGTGCTTTATTGAGTAAACGTTTATTTTAGTTTGAAATTCAAAGTAACGGTTGTCGAGTAGGAAAGTGGTTCGGTTCTGTACCCAGGATGCCCAAATTAGATAGATGAGTATTTATAGAATGCCATCTAGCGGGAGATAATGAATTTAACCCATTACCACACAATCCCTACTTATGACGCCCCTGAGAAAGAAATCTTTAGAAAACACTGTGGGAAAAGAAGAAAATGCTGGTAACCAGCATTTTCTTCTTTTCCCACAATGTTTTCTACCCTTTACAAAACAAATTTCAAATATTTAGTCACTTTTATTTTGTCGTCTGCAAATGCTTTCAATTTGGACAAGTCTAAAATTTTGTCGTCTGGTAATGAGTTAAAGCCTTTTACCACAAGAAAATCGTTTTCTGAATTAGCTCTCCTGCTGATTTCACACATCTTCATATGCATCAAAGTTGTAATATACAGTATGTCTTACTGTGCAACAGAAATATTGAAATTTCTAAGATTAAAAAAAAAAATACCAGTAGTATAATAAGTATATTTAAAAAGAAACATTCAACAAAAACTGCCGAAGGAAAAACTTGGAAAGTGTGGAATGAAAGGTTGGGAGTAAAAAGTCCCAAATTTTGAATAAGAAGTGAAAATACATTTTACTTGAAGTGTGTTATTTCATTATCTTTACCACATGAAAAAATTTGAGACTGATCAAAATTGGATGGACTTAGTAAATGTGGCACAAGTAATATGGGATTTGTCTGTAAAAGATTTCTTGTGGGAAAAGAAGAAAATGCTGGCTACCAGCATTTTCTCCATTTCCCAAAATGTTTCAAAAGCCTTCTCTCTCAGGGTCATTAAAACTTGGGACAGTGTGGTAAAGGGTTAGAAAAAACTTCAAGAAGAGAGATAATCCGTCAACCTTTTTGTGTATTCAGATAGCTAGACATATATGCTTACCTTCACAACCTGAGCATGAAACGAAAATAATTTCAATGACAAAAAAATGAAAAAAGAAAAATCACATGTAATTATTAGCATACAGACTGTTTTTAGCCCCATCCATAATAAAGACATGTAACAAGAGATTAAGATATATAATTTAAGGGCACTGGTAT
The DNA here is from genome assembly GCA_943736015.1 of Tridacna crocea. NCBI lineage: Eukaryota > Metazoa > Mollusca > Bivalvia > Cardiida > Cardiidae > Tridacna > Tridacna crocea. The sequence continues at coordinate 15,219,237 of OX031069.1, read as the reverse complement.
ATTTGGATACATTTAAAACATTGTGGGAAAATGATACATTGCTCCTGATGATAATTTTCATGTTTCCCACAATCTTTTCAAATATCAGGTAATGGAAGCATATGGAAAACGTGTCGGAGGGGTAAAAACTTTCTAAAAAAAAAAAGGATTGACCAAATCCAATTAACTGGCACACAAACAGATTTCAAGGAGATTACATAGTCATTTCACAATGCCATAAAATGATTAATCACTGCCAAGGAGCAGTTAAGGTGAATTTGCCTGGAAGTCTGAACTCTTGACCAACTATTATGCAATCACACAACTGATAAGCAGTTTGCCACTTGTTTTCAAAATATGTTATGATATGGGAAAACTCCTTTGCCATTCTGATTGCACACTATACTGCCCCTGACCCTTGACTATACTGACCCCTTTTATACTGTATGCAGTCCTCTCTGATAGGAGTCTGTAAATCTAATAGAAAACGACTACTCGTGTTCATTTACCCTACTCCCAGACAACCAAAGCAATGTAACAGCCGCTACGGATCAATTAATACTCCCAAGTAAACTAAGATCTAGATCTACTTACCAAGTTTTTTCTCTTTCGGTATACCCTTCACAGTAAACGATCGTTCTATCTTCTGGAACAGAACAAAAGAGCTCGCGAGTACTTGAAGCCCTTGCAATGTTGAACGCACCTCTGGTTTTTACCCCAAGATAGAAGCCTTTTTCAAAACATTGTGGGAAAAGGAGAAAATGCTGGTAACCAGCATTTATTCCTTCACCAACAATATTTTTTACCCTGCTTGAAACAAATTTCAATTTTTGAGTTACATTTATTTTGTCATCTGCAAGCGCTAAAAAATTTGGACCAGTCTAAAATTTTGGCGTTTGGTAAAGAATTAATTCTTTATGATTTTCTGATAGAAACAAGGCTATAGAAAACATCTTGTGAAAAGGAAAAAAATCCTCATACAGTGCATGCCTCCAATTCTCATGACTGACTGATTGATTGATTGATTGAATTGGAGTTTATTGCCATTTTCACAGCTGAGGTTATATCATGGCAGTGAGTGCACCTATGCATGTATTTCCTGGCCTCACACCTGTACTGACATAACTTTCTTTCAGGATCACTCGCTACATTCTCTCATGCATCAGCCATAAGAGGCAGAAAAGAAAGTTTGACTCAAGCAGGTATCAAACTCACCACCATCAGGTCACAAGTTTGCTGACCACTGAGCTTCCCAGGGAGCTAATCCCCGAGAAAAACAGAGCTACAGAAAAGAGGTGAAAATGCAAATACACAACATTTCTCCTTCTCCTGAAATGTTTTTTCACCTTTGTTGGTAAAGGCTTTCGGTTTGAGTCTAAAAGGTTTTCATCTTGTAAAATCAACAGGAATTTGGTCGAAAATAAAAAATTAATTCATTACCAAACGACAATATTTTAGGCTTGTCAAAATCAAAAGCATTTGCAGATGACAAAATGAAAGTAACTAAATATTTGAAATTTGTTTTGTGAAGAGTTGAAAACGTGAGAAAAGAAGAAAATGCTGGTTACCAGCATTTTGCATTTCTCCTTTTCATACAATATTTTCCAAAGGCTTCTTTCTCAGGGTTGTCAAAAGTAGGGATTGTGTGGTAATGGGTTAAAACCAGTAAAAACTTGGGTTGGACTTGAAAAACATTCTTACATTTAGGTTTGCATACTCGAATACTATGGCATTTCTTAAATCTGGCCAGCCATCCATTGGAATAAGATAAATCCTGAATCCCCAGCTCACAGCCAAGTTCTTCAGCTTTTTGACAAGCATATTACCACTTACAATAATTATAGTTCTTGAATTTAAGTCTGAGTACCAACGATAAAGGGTCTCATCCAGGCTCATGTGTTTTGGTGTGCTAGTCTGAACCCTGTAATCTTCCGAACCACTGGTCCATTTCTCTTTGTTTTTCAAATAAACCACTGAGTGTGGATGGTGGAAGACTCTTGCCTCATTTTTAGGTTAAATACTTCACAACTTCTTCCCGAAAAATAGTAAGGTTTTCTGTCACATGCTTGGTGATTTCTCTCTTCTCCGACAAGGTAAACTAGTTTCTGCGTTTTGCACCTCCCTTCCATATTTACACTACAAAAATTGAAAGAAAAGTTCATTAACCCTTGATTACCTCCATGAAAATGTATTTTGAAAATAATGTGGAAACAAGAAAATATTGGAAACTAGCATTTTCTACTTTTCTGACTGTGACAAATGTTTTTTTTCTATCAAACACTAAACCCATTTTTGAACTACATTCCCAATATTTTTTCAACTCTGTCAAAGACAAATTTCATTGCTTGAACTACATTTCATTTGTTGTCTGCAATTCCTTTTTATTTCAGCAAGTTGAACTAGAGCTGTGACTTAATGTGACTTAATACCCCTGCCAGCTCTTTGACAGAAAAAAATGTCAAATTCAAGGGGAGATAATTCTCCAACTAGGAAGAGTTGACACTTGAAAAGTGCATCTTGCAATCTTCGATATATGACTAATATATGTGCAAAGGTTCAATACAGTTGAAGGAAAACTGTGGGAGGAGTTTGCAACACAAAATTACTGGTGTTTTGTACACAGACGGACAGACATACAGACTGACACACAGACAAACAGGATGCTTCCACCAGTATACCCCAAAAACATTCATTTTGTTGGGGGGGAGGGGGGTTTACAAGAATTTCTCATTTTTTTTGTAGTTTATATAGAAGTAGTTTGGACTTACCAGCATTTTCTCCTTTTTCCAAAATGTCTTCAAAAGGTTTCTTTTTCAGGGTTGTTAAAAGTTGGGATTGTGTGGTAAACAGTTTAAGAAGAACTTAATTATTAATCAAACGTTCTTTAACTTATTGTTTGGCATGTGGTCCAAATGGCTCACAAAGTCTGCATTGGCGTTTGCTCGTATAAAAAAATATCACTGCCACAATGCTTTCAAAGGTTACCTCACTGCATGACAAAAAACTCCGCTGTGCTGGACGTAAAAGGGTTTCTGTAAATTACAGATTCAGTAAAATTACATACTGTTTGTAGATACATTTTTATATTGAATGTGTGAAGGATATATGTTAACCTTTTTTTAAGTGGTCTAGTTTTAGCATTTGTTATATTTTGTAGGATTTTCATGAATTATGATTTATTCTGATTGATAAAAACTTGAAGTCAAACACAGTTAAAGACAGGTGAAGGTGTGATAAATATTATACTGCATATTAATCTCTTTATTAAGAAGGCTGAGTAGAATACAGAAAATTGTACAGATATACCCATACTCGGAGTAATTCCCCTTGAATAAAGTTATTTAGCCCTTTCCCAAACAATCCCTGGTTTTTACGGGTCTGGCATAGAAGCCTTGATGGTTCTTCCGGTCTGGAATGGTAGCCTTTTGAAAATATTGTGGGAAAAGGAGAAAATGCTGGTAATCAGCCACTATCCTCCAGTCTGGAATGGTAGCCTTTTGAAAACATTGTGGGAAAAGGAGAAAATGCTGGTAACCAGCATTTTCTCCTTTTCCAACAATGTTTTCTACCCTATCGTAGACAGAAATCATCTTTTCAGCAAGAGTTGAATTGTTGTCTGCAAATGCTTTCAATTTGGTCTAGTCCAAAAGTTTGTCGTTTGGGAAAGGGTTAAAAATCTGTTTTGATCACACACCCAAAAAAAATTATAATGATATGACATCTTTAAAAGAAATTAAAGTAACTTGATAATAAAAGGTCGAGTTTAAAAAATGATCTAAAAAATAAGGTGTCGATATGACCAAAGTTTGCAAACATTTTTCCACCGGGGATCGAAATGACCAAAATGTGTCGAAATGACAGGGTGTCGAAATTACTGGGTGTTCAAATGACCGTCACTCGATAAAAACAAGTTCTTACAACTGTATTTATACCAACCTCTCTCAATTATGCTATTTTCTTTATTTTCTTTCCAACTAACGTAAAGTGTTGTATTGAACAAATTTCAAATTTTTCTCACAATTCAAACTTTTATCCGAATATATCTACAATCCGGATACTGTACAGATAATTCCCACTCATGTTTACTGTTTTATTGTCTTTGATATGGTTCATATGCAAAGATATACACGTGTTTACTCGAAAAGAAAAAAAGAAACATGCGACTTACAACCCTTGGCACACGTAGAATCGTAAAGAAATCAAGGAAATAGTGTCATGTCTTCTCTACTATAATTATTCGCTATTTCCGGTTTGCTCCTTTCCCATCAATTTTTGTTTGTAACACCAATTTACATTGCTTTTTCTCCTCAATTTGTTTAATTTGTTGCTACTATCGCTTATTTTCGTCAATTTTATCTGCAAATTTGCTTGGCTTTTTGTTCCGGGCTGATATTCATTCGAAATACAAGGGTCTTGCAAGAGAATGATGAACGACTAATGGTCAAAGGGAAACAACTCGTACAAAATTTTGGAATTAGTAATGCTGCAGTTGCCTCCCTTATTAAAGAGGAAAGGGCTTATTTCAAACTGCTTCACGTCGTGAGTACGTGCATACCATTGAATGGTACGCCTACAAAACAAAGACTCCGCCTAAAACCTCGCTTTGGCTACTTTCGGAGGTGCTTAATTACTGCGGCTAAAGTATGCGCATAGTATGTGCAGAAGGCGGGACATGGAACCGCCTCTTCCTGTCTCTGGTCCTTATATGCCTGTGCACCTTACAAAAAATGCCAGCCAAGAGCAAGCATAAAACCGAGGACGAATAAACACGGTTATGTCTGTAGAGTCGATCCATTTGACGAACGATAATTTTTCATCTAGGTGTAACTAATTTCAATCAGTTCATAAGGTCAAATTGTTAATTTTAACCGTTCTAAAAACGACATGCCACAAAAAAGGTCAAACTTATTATTTTTCTTAACAGGCGGCAGGTAGTCTCCCGTTTATTTCATGTTAATTATAACCGCCAATATTTGAATTTTGAATTCATTGTAAGATCGCGCTACAAATTAAATGCAATTTTTTGTAACAGATATCATTGAGGTAATAGATGTTCAGTACATGAAATTAATGAGTTAATGATAACCACTACGACAACTTAACGCAAACTTACAAACAAAACTATGTTTTCATTCAATGACGATATCGACATATATCGTTAAATATGGAAGGTCATTTTACAGCTCAAATTCAAAACATGAATTGGCTTAATGTAGGAAGATGATGTCTAGTTAAAATAAATCCCAATGAATATCAAACCATTCCCGTTACAAACCCATAGAGCGCCAAATAAACAAGAGATAACTTCAGTCTTTAAAAAAAAACCTTTCCGAACAATTAAGGTTTTAAAGTTGCATAAAATTGTACAGAAAGTCTGAGGAAAGTGGACGGTGTAGATCAAAGATCAGACTGCACGTTCTGTGCAGTCTGATCATGATCTACAAAGACTGTAAAGGCAACTTTTATTATATATGGCACTTTGAAGTTTTCGTTTTTACGCGCCTTAAGTAGACATCAAACCTCTGTCGACGATTTGAACAGTGTACCGGAACTATATCTATCTGATAAAGATTTTAACTCTATCCAAATAGGCTTAACCCTTTCGGCGCCATAGGCGAAGGCAGAGACTTTTGCGGACGGCATAAATCAAGATCAGACTGCACAGAACGTTCATTCTGATCATTGATCTATGTCGTTCGCTGGTGCAGTCAAGCCTATACAAACAAAATCTTTGTGAGTTTCAATAGAATGTGTTTTGAGCCGTCCGCTGGAATTTGAATTTATTTATTTTGCATTGAAATGTTTACGAAAGAAGTTAATTGTGCAGACTCGGAATCAGATCGTACATTCTGTGAAGCGTCATTTTAAACTATGCCGTCCGCAAATCTCATACCTTTGCAAATGGCGATTTTCAAAGATTAAACCCTTCTCGGTGATCCCAATCGACTTTCAAGTAGAAAGAGCAGGAAATAATCTTATTTAAAAGTTAGATTCTAGTGTTTTATATTAAAATCAAAATCAATGACACTCTTTTGTTAAAATTAATTGAAATCTTCATCAAAAACAAATTAAAAACGTTACATGCATGTCACCTTTTTCTCAGTGATGTGTTTAGTACTTTGATCCGTTAAGCGTCTAGGAGAAATGATGAAGGGCGGGATCTTTATAAGGGAGACTACTCTTGCTTTACTTTTACTCTTAGACAGTACGAGTTTTCTCCCCTAGAGGATACATTTTTTTTTTAAAAATCCAAGCTGCGATAGTTTTGTAGTACAATTCCATGGGCATCATTTATTGGTTTGATTGATAAAAGATACAATTCGATATTGTAATTAAACTGTATCTAATTGAGAAAAATGGCTATTTGTCTTATTTGTCTATTTTTTTCGTCATATATGAATCTAGGAAAATCATATTTGCACATAATTATGTGGACTACATCGTAACTTATTTAAATCAATGAAAAATTTTGTCAAACAGTATATGACTCTTTCTTATACATTTTAATCAAATAATTATCGTGCAATTTAACCCTTTACAAGACAGTCCCGATACTTAGGGACACTGTTTAGGCTTTTGGAAAACATGATGAGAATCTTGAGGAAAACTTCTGGTTGCATGCTATTTTCCTTTTGCCACAATAATTTCATATCCTTCACAAAGTCATTCTTTTGAGAAACTTTTAATCAAACACTATCTGTAAATGTTATTAAAACTAAACAGTACAGAACTTTTATAGTCTAGTCGATTTGTTCGTTTAAAATTCAACCCTTATCCTACTAAGTAACAGATGAAACCTTCAAACTGATAGTAAAACCCAAAATTTGGCTATTTCAAAGGTATTTTTTTCAGGATTAGACTCTTATTGGACAGTGTAGATCAAAGATCAGACTACATGTTCTGTGCAATCTGATCTTGATCAACACTGTCTGCAAATGGTCCTTGAGTTGCACTTAACAGCCTAAGAGTTGATACTATTCAAATATTTTCAATGATATCACAGCTGCAACCGCTTCACCTATACATTTTCTCCCAGCTTTTTTTTCCAGCACTTCTAACTATGGTGTTCCTAAGTCATTGGCTGCTTTCCCACATAACCATCTAAGCCACAGATTATTCAGAAGCAAAATAGGAACGTATCCTGCTGCAATGACTATTATAAATTCTCTGACAGAATTTGCAAGCTGGAATTTTGTACCAGCCACATGCTCGCTCAAATGTTGTTACCAGGTGAGCTACAGAGCATTTTCATCTTTTCCCACAATGTTTTCAAAAGCTGTCTTTTTCTCAGAAGACTTCTCCTATTCTGGTCACAAGCATTTTCGTCTTTTCCAACAATGTTTTCAAAAGCCATCTCTTTCTCTGAAAGACTTCTCTTCTGGTCACCAGTATTTTCTTCTTTTTCCACAATGTTTCCAAAAACCTCCAATATTTTAACTCTTTACCAGACGGCAAAGTTTTGACCTTGCCCAACTTGAGAGTATTTGCAGACAACAATTTAAATGTGACTCAAATTATGAAATTTGATCCTGATAGGGTAGAAAACACTGTGGGAAAAAGAGAAAATACTGGTTACCAATATTTTCTCCTTTTCCCACAGTGCTTTCAAAAGGCTTCTTCCTAAAGCGTGTTAAAAATCATTATTGGGTTGTAATGGGTTAAAAAGCCTGTTTTTTCTTCAAAGACATCCTGTCTAGTTACCAACATTTTTTTTTTCTTTTCCTACAATATTTTAGAAAGCCTGCAGTGTTTTCAAAAGCCTTCTCTATTTGGGGTTGTTAAAACTCAGGATTGTGTGGAATGGGGTAAAAGGGATGACAAGATAAAAAGATGGAAATTCATCAAATAAGCCTTATTTATTTCACAATGCAGTTCTGTGCAGAAATATATATATGCATGTATTTTACAAAAATATTCTGAGTGTAATTGCTGAACTCTGTACCAACGACAAAATTTTTAGACTGGTCCAAATTGAAAGCACTTGCAGCCGACAATATAACTGTAACTAGAAATTTGAAATTTGTTTCAAACAGGGTAGAAAACATCGTGGGAAAAGGAGAAAATGCTGGTCATCAGCATTTTCTCCTTTTCCCCATAATGTTTTCAAAAGGCTTCTCCCTCAGGGTCATAAAAAACAGGGATTGTATGGTAAAGGGTAAAGAATTATCATTAAAACAAAGTGAAGTCAGTAAACTCATATTCCTGTTTAACTCTTTCCCACACGATGAAATTCTAGGCTGGTTCAAATTGAAAGCATTTGCAGACGACAAAATAATGTGGGAAAAGGAGAAAACACTGTGGGAAAAGGAGAAAATGCTGGTTACCAGCATTTTCTCCTTTTCCTACAGTGTTTTCAAAAGGCTTCTTTCTCAGGGGCATCAAAAGTAGGGATTGTGTGGTAATGGGTTAAACCTTTACCACAAAATCCCAACTTTTAACAACCCTATGAAAGGAGCAGTTTGAAAACATTATGGGAAAAGAAGAAAATGCTGATAACCAGCATTTTCTCTTTTTCCCACAATGTTTGCTACATTTATTTTCTTGTCTGCAAAATCTTTCAACTTGGACAAGTATAAAATTATGTAGTTTGGTGAAGATTTAAAAATTTAAATCAGTGTTTACATTCTCACTATTTCCTGTACCTGAAGCTAATACTTTAACAAACAATACTGAAAGAATTTCCAACTGACAAATATAGGTCAAGGGATGGTTACTGTTTTGAGTTGTTAAAAAAAAAACTTGGTGAAAAACAACATGTAGGTCACCTACATTTTCCTCTTTTCCCCTAATCTTTTCAAAAGCTTTATACCTCCAATTCTCATGACTGATTGATTGATTGATTGAATTGGATTTGATTGCTGAGGTCATAACATAGCAGTCAGTGCCCCTATGCATGTATTTCCTGGCTTTCTCACACCTGTACTGACCTAACTTTCTTTCAGGATCACTCGATACATTCTCACATGCATCAGCCGTAAGAGGCAGGAAAGAAAGTTTGCCTCAAGCAGGTATCAAACTCACCACCATCAGGTCACAAGTTTGCTGACCACTGAGCTGCCCAGGTGAGCTAATCCCCTAGAAAAACAGAACTACAAAAAAAGACTGAAAAAAGGAGAAAATGCAAATATACAACATTTCTCCTTCTCCTGCAATGTTTTTTCACCTTTGTCTGTAAATGCTTTTGGTTTGAGTCTAAAAGGTTTTCATCTTGTAAAAAATCAACAGGATTTTGGTTGAAATAAAGAGTTAACTCATTACCAAAAGACAATATTTTATGTTTGTCGAAATCAAAAGCATTTGCAGATGACAAAATAAAGGTGACTAAAAATTTGAAATTTGTTTTGTAAAGAGTAAAACAAAACAGTGTGAGAAAAGGAGAAATTGCTGGTGAAAAAAAAGTCAACAGGAATTTGGTCGAGACAAAGAATTAAAACCAGTAAAAACTTGGGTTGGACTTGAAAAACATTCTTACATTTAGGTTTGCATGCTCTAATACTATGGCAATTCTTAAATCTGGCTGGCCATCTATTGGAATAAGATAAATCCTGAATCCCCAGCTCACAGCCAACTTTCTTCGCCTTTCTGACAAGCATATTACCACTTACAACAATAGTTCTTGAACTTAACCCTTTACCCCATAAGGCAATTCTATGGTATCTCTAATTGACCCTAAATAACAGCAAGGATGAAGCCGTTCCTTATGTGTATATGACACCCTTTAATAGCATAGAAAACATTGTGACAAAAGGTGAAATTGCTCGTTACGAGCAATTTCACCTTTTGCCACAATGTTTTCCAAAGAATCCTAAAAGGAATGCGTAGAAATAAGTATCTATGGAGTAAAGGGCTAAGTCTGAGTACCAACGATAAAGGGTCTCATCCAGGCTCATGTGTTTTGGTGTGCTAGTCTGAACCCTGTAATCTTCCAAACCACTGGTCCATTTGTCTTTGTTTTAAAAAAACCACTGAGTGTGGATGGTGGAAGACTCATGCACCACTTTTTCGTTAAATACTTCACAACTTCTTCCCGAAAAATATTGTGGTTTTTGATTTCTCTCTTCTCCGACGAGGTAAACTAGTTTCTCTGCGTTTTGCACCTCCCTTCCATATTTACACTACAAAGATGGAAAGAAAAGTTCATTAACCCTTGATTACCTTGAGGAAAATGTATTTTGAAAATAATGTGGAAATGAGAAAATATTGGGAACTAGCATTTTCTCCTTTTCCAACAAATAATTTTTTCTATCAAACACTAAATCCATTTTTGAACTACATTCCCAATATTTTTTCAACTCTGTCAAAGACAAATCTCATTGCTTGAACTACATTTCATTTGTTGTCTGCAATTCCTTTTTATTTCAGCGAATTGAACTAGAGCTGTGACTTAATATGACTTACATGTAATACCCCTGCCAGCCCTTTGACAGAAAAAAAAATGTCAAATTCAAGGGGAGATAATTCTCCAACTAGGAAGAGTTGACACTTGAAAAGTGCATCTTGCAAATCTTCGATATATATGATTAATATATGTGCAGAGGTTCAAAACAGTTGAAGTGTAGGAGGAGTTTGGGACACAAAATTACTGGTATTTTGTACACAGATGGACAGACACACAAACAGATACACAGACAAAGCGGATGATTCAAGTACAACCCCGAAAACATTCATTTTGTAGGGGGGGGGGGGGGGTACAAAAATTTTTCATTTTTTTGGTAGTTTATATAGAAGTAGTTTGTAGTTACCAGCATTTTCTCCTTTTCCAAAAATGTTTTCAAAATGCTTCTTTTTCAGGGGTGTTAAAAGTTGGGATAGTGTAGTAAAGGGTTTAAGAAGAACTCAGTTATTAATCAAACATTCTTTAACCCATTACCAAATGACAATATTTTAGATTAGTCCGAAGTGAAAGCATTTGCAGACGGCGAAATAAAGAGACTGAAAATTTGAAATTTGTTTTGTGAAGGTCAGAAAACATTGTGGGAAAAAGAGAAAATGCTGGTTAAAATGTGTCGAAATGACTGGGTGTCGAAAATACCGGGTGTTCAAATGACTGCCATTCGATAGAAACAAGTTTTTACAACTGTATTTATACTAACCTCTCTCAATTATGTTATTTTCTTTATGGCATAATACCGTAAAACGCCCCGCCATAAATCGCGAAAACCCATGAAAATCAAAATTATGTGTCAAAAAAATGCAACTGGTTTATGGATTCATTTCGTATACATAAAATACAATATTTTTCAACTGAATGAAGCTGAAAATGTCATTAAATTTCTTCTTTAAACTCTAAAAACCGATGCCATATGTAAGCATTGACTGTATACAGAGGGGCGTTTTACGGTATTATGCCTTCTTTATTTTGTTTTCAACTAGCGTAAAGTGTTGTATTGAATAAATTTCAATTCTTTCTCACAATTCAGACTTTTATCCGAATATATCTACAATCCGGATACTGAACAGATGAATCTGGTTCATGTTTACTGTTTTATTGCCTTTGAGTTTGATATGGTTCATATGCGAAGATATACACGAGTTTACTTTAAAAAAAAGAAACATGCGACTAACAACCATCGGCACCCGTAGAATCGTAAAGAAATCATGGAACTAGTGTCATATCTTCTCTACCAAGCTTATTTGCTATTTCCGGTTTGTTCCTTTCGCATCAATTTTTGTTTGTAACACCAATTTACATTGCTTTTTCTCCTCAATTTGTTTAATTTATTGCTACTATCGCTTATTTCCGTCAATTTTATCAGCGCGTTTGCTTTGCTTTTTATTCCGGGCTGATAATTATTCAAAATATATGGGTCTTGCAAGAGAATGATGAACGACTAATGGTCAAAGGGAAACAACTCGTACAAAGTTTTGGAATTAGTAATGCTACAGTTGCCTCCCTTATTGGAGAGGAAAAGGCTTATTTCTGACTGTTTGGCGTTGTGAGTACGTGCATACCATTGAATGGTACGCCTACAAAACAAAGACTCCGCCTAAAACCTCGCTTTGGCTACTTCCGGAGGTGCTAAATTACTGCGGCTATAGTATGTGCATAGTACGTGCAGTAGGCGGGACATGGAACCTCCTCTTCCTGTCTCTGGTCCTTACAAAAAATCCCAGCCAAGAGCAAGCATAAAACCGAGGACGAATAAACACGGTAACGTTTGTAGAGACGATCCGTTGGACAAACGATAAATTTTCATCTAGGTGTAACGGATATCAACCAGTTCATGTGGTCAACTTGTTAATTTTAACCGTTCTGAAAACGACATGCCACCTGACCAAAAAAAAAAAAAAAAAAATCGGTCAAACTTATTATTTTTCTCAACAGGCAGCAGGTAGTCTCCCGTTTATTTCATGTTAATTATAACCGCCAATATTTGAATTTGGAATTCATTGTAAGATCGCGCTACAATAAAAATAGATGTACAATATTTTGTAAAAGATATCATTGAGGTAATAGGTGTTCAGTACATGAAATTAATGAGTTAATGATAACCACTACGACAACTTAACGCAAACTTACAAACAAAACTATGTTTTCATTCAATGACGATATCGACATATATCGTTAAATATGGAAGGTCATTTTACAGCTCAAATTCAAAACATGAATTGGCTTAATGTAGGAAGATGATGTCTAGTGAAAATAAATCCCAATGAATATCAAACCGTTCCCGATACAAACCCATAGAGCGCCAAATAAACAAGAGATAACTTCAGTCTAAAAAAAATACTTTCCGAACAATTAAGGTTTTAAAGTTGCATAAAATTGTACAGAAAGTCTGAGGAAAGTGGACGGTGTAGATCAAAGATCAGACTGCACGTTCTGTGTAGTCTGATCATGATCTACTTAAACTGTAAAGGCAACTTTTACTGTATATGGCACTTTGAAGTTTTCGTTTTACGCGCCTTAAGACATGGAACCTCTGTCGACGATTTGAACAGTGTACCGGAACTATATCTATCTGATAAAGATTTTAACTCTATCCAAATAGGCTTAACCCTTTCGGCGCTATAGGCGAAAGCAGAGACTTTTGCGGACGGCATAAATCAAGATCAGACTGCACAGAACGTTCATTCTGATCTTTGATCTATGTCATCCGCTGGTGTAGTCAAGCCTATACAAACAAAATCTTTGTGAGTTTCAAAAGATTGTATTTATAGCCGTCTGCTGAAATTTGAATTCATTTATTTTGCACTGAAACACGTTAATTGTGTAGACTCGGAATCCGATCGTACATTCTATGAAGCGTCATTTTAAACTATGCCGTCCACAAACCTCATACCTTTGCAAATGGCGATTTTCAAAGATTACAACCCTTTTCGGTGATCCCAATCGACTTTAAAGTAGAAAAAGCAGGAAATAATCTTATTTAAAACTTAGATTCTGGTGTTTGTATTAAAATCAATATCAATGACACTCTTTTGTTAAAATTAATTGAAATGTTCATGAAAAACAGCTTAAAAACGTTACATGCATGTCACCTTTTTCCTAGTGTTGTGTTTAGTACTTTGATCCGTCAAGCGTCTAGGAGAAATGATGAAGGGCGGATCTTTATAAGGGAGACTACTCTTGCTTTACTCTTGTTCTTAGACAGTACGAGTTTTCTCCCCTAGACCATAATTTTTCTAAAAAAATCCCAGCTAAGATAGTTTTGCAGTACGAGTCTATGGGCATCATTTATAGGGTTGATTGATAAAATATATAATTCGATATTGTAATTAAACTGTATGTAATAGAGAAAAATGGCTATTTATCTATTTCTTTTCGTCATATATGAATCAAGGAAAATCATATTTGCACATAATTATGCAGACTACACCGTAGCTTATTTAAATTAATGAAAAAATTTGTCAAACAGTATGCTTGTATATGACTCTTTCTTATACATTTTAATCAAATAATTATCGTGCAATTTTACCCTTTACAAGACAGTCCCGATGCTTAAGGACACTGTTTAGGCTTTTGGAAAACATTATGAGAATCTTTAGGAAAACTTCTGGTTGCATGCTATTTTCCTTTTGCCACAATAATTTCATATCCTTCGCAAAGTCCTTCTTTTGAGAAACTTTTGATCAAACACTATCTGTAAATGTTATTAATACTAAATAGTACAGAACTTTTATATTCTAGTCGATTTGTTTGTTTAAAATTCAACCCTTATCCTACTAAGTAACAGATGAAACCTTCAAACTGATAGTAAAAACCAAAATTTGGCTATTTCAAAGGTATTTTTTTCAGGATCAAACATCTCCTTATAGGACAGTGTAGATGTGTAGATCAAAGATCAGACTACAAGTTCTGTGCAGTCTGATCTTGATCAACACTGTCTGCAAAAGGTCCTTGAGTTGCACTTAACAGCCTAAGAGTTGATACTATTCAAATATTTTCAATGATATCACAGCTGCAACCACTTCACCTATACATGCTCTCCCAGCATTTCTTTTCCAGCACTTCTCACTATGGTGTTCCTACGTCATTGGCTGCTTTCCCACATAACCATCTAGGGCATCATACACAGGTTATTCAGAAGCAAGATAGGAATGTATCCTGTTGCAATGACTATCATAAATTCCCTGAGAGAAATTGGCAAGCTGGAATTTTGTACCAGCAAAATGCTTGCTCAAATGTTGTTACCAGCTGAGATACAGAGCATTTTCATCTTTTCCCACGATGTTTTCAAAAGCTGTTGATTTCTCAGAAGAATTCTCCTTTTCTGGTCACAAGCGTTTTCTTCTTTTCCAACAATGTTTTTCAAAAGCCATCTCTTTATCTGAAAGACTTCTCTTCTGGTCACCAACATTTTCTTCTTTTCCCCACAATGTTTTCAAAAACATCCAATATTGCAACTCTTTACCAGACGGCAAAAGTTTTGACTTTGCCCAACTTGAAAGTATTTGCAGACAACAATTAAAATGCAAATCAAATAATGAAATTTGATCCTGATAGGGTAGAAAACACTGTGGGAAAAAGAGAAATGCTGGTTACCAGCATTTTCTTATTTTCCCACAGTGCTTTCAAAAGGCTTCTTCCTCAAGGGGTGTTAAAAGTCGTCATTGAGTGGTAAAGGGTTAAAGAGCCTTCTTTTTCTTCAAAGGCATCCTGTCTGGTTACCAACATTTTTTTCTTTTCCTACAATTTTTTAGAAAGCCTACAGTGTTTTCAAAAGCTTTCTCTACTTGGGGTTGTTAAAACAAAACTCAGGATTGTGTGGAATGGGGTAAAAGGAATGACAAGATAAAAAGATAGAAATTCATAAAACAAAGCTTATTTATTTAACAATGCAGTTCTCTGCATATACATGTATATATACATGTATTTTACAAAAATATATAGTTCTCTGGATGTAATTACTCTTTACCAACAACAGAATTTTAGACTGGTCCAAATTGAAAGCACTTGCAGACGACAATATAACTGTAACTGGAAATTTGAAATTTGTTTCCAGCAGGGTAGAAAACATTGTGGAAAAAGGAGAAAATGCTGGTTATCAGCATTTTCTCCTTTTCCCACAATGTTTTCAAAAGGCTTCTCCCTCAGGGTCATAAAAACCAGGGATTGTACAGTAAAGGGTTAAGAATTATCATTAAAACAAATTGAAGTCAGTTAATTCATATTCCTATTTAAACCTTTACCACAAAATCCCAACTTTTAACAACCCTGTGAAAGAAGCAGTTTTAAAACATTATAAGAAAAGGAGAAAATGCTGATAACCAGTATTTTCTCCTTTTCCCACAATGTTTCTACCCTGCAGAAAACAAATTTCAATTTTTGAGTTACATTTATTTTCTTGTCTGCAAAAGCTTTCATTTTGGACAAGTCTAAAATTATGTAGTTTGGTAAAGTTTAAAAAATTTGAATCAGTGTTTACATTCTCACTATTTCCTGTACCTGAAGCTATTACTTTAACCCTTTACCCCATAAGGCATTTCTAAGGCATCTCAAATTGACCCTAAATAACAGCAAGGATGAAGCCATTTCTTATGTGTATATGACACCTTTTGATAGCATAGAAAACATTGTGACAAAAGGTGAAATTGCTCGTCACCAGCAATTTCACCTTTTGCCACAATGTTTTCCAAAGGCTCCAACAAACAATACGTAGAAATGAGTATCTATGGAGTAAAGGGTTAACAAACAATACTGAAAGCATTTGCAACTGACAAAATTTAATATAGGTCAAGGGATGGTTACTGTTTTGAGTTGTTAAAAAAAAACTTGGGGAAAAACAATATGTAGGTCATCTACATTTTCCTCTTTTCCCATAATCTTTTCAAAAGCTTTATACCTAAGGGAAGCCAAGCCCTGGTAGCTCATTTGGTAGCACGCAGGACTTGGGAACAAAAGGTCGTGGGCTTGATCCCTGGCTCAACCAATTTCTTTAGGGGATTGCTGATAGTCATTGCCACAGGAATCATCATTCTCCCAACACTGGCTATTGTCCTGGCAATGGTTATGTGGGAAAGCAGCCAGTGGTTTGGAAAAGAAAACTGTTTGGAATACTGATAAAAGAGACTCCAGGAAAGCATGAATAAGTGAACTGGCCACTGTGACATAACTGAAATAATACTGAAAGTGGCTCTAGTCACCATACAATCAAAACAATCAATTGTACCAGCAGGTATTAAACTTTTACCACATAATCCTGTTTTATTAACCCTATGGATGAAGACTTTAGAAAATAATGAGGAAAAGGGAGAGAAACGCTGGTAATTAGCATTTTCTGCTTTTCTCACAATCTTTTCTATCCATTCCAAGACATATCTCAACATCTGGTTGACATTTAATTTGTTGTCTGCAAATGATTTCAATATGTACTGGTCTAAAAGGCAGCATTCTCTCATTTTCCCACAATGTTTTCTATCCTTTCAAAGAAAACTTTTCTACTCTGTGCGCCATGTGATTCGTCTTCTGCAAATGCTTTCAGTTTTGACCATCCCTTATTTTTTTTTTTCATTGTAAAGAGCTAAAAGAGACTACCGGTATTAACCTCAGTGAGTACCTACACTAATACTTTTCCTGTTTTCCTTTGAGTCATTATTTGCCTTTTCCCTTCTCAAATATTCCTTTAGCCACAAATTGTTAATTTGCAATATATCTTAACTCTTTACCAGATGACAAAATTTTGGACTAGTCAAACTTGAAAGCATTTGCAGACGACATAATAAGCATGACTCAAAAACTGAGATTTCATTTGGAAAAGGTAGAAAACATTGTGGGAAATGGAGAAAATGCAGGTTACCGGCATTTTCTCCTTTTCCCACGAGGTTTTTAAAGGTTTTCTTTCTCGGGGTCGTCAAATGTCGGACAGTGTGGTAAAGAATTAATCCATGTCAGTTATCCATAATTTAATTCTTTACCAAACAACAAAATTCTAGATTTGTCCAAACTGAAAGCATTTGCAGATAACAAACTAAACAAAACTCAGAAATTGAAATTTGTTTTCAGCAGGGTAGGAAACACTGTGGGAAAAAGAGAACATGCTCGTTACCAGCATTTTCTTCTTTTCCCACAACATTTTCAGAAGCCTTCTTTATCAGAATTGTTAAAAGTCCGGATGGCTTGGTATAGGGTTAAAGCAGTTGAAGGGGACAGTTTTAATTTAGCTTCAGGTTTTGAGATTTGAAAATATTGAACGATGATAAGGAGAAAAACCTTAGATACCATCTTCGCAAGCCAAGGATACTAACTCCACTTTGTTCGTTATGTACGTACTACCTTAGTATCCTTGGCTTGCGAAGATGCTTAGATACCAGCATTTCCTCGTTTTCCATCAGTGTTTTCTGCTTTTATAAATCATGAATCTAATAACTTTAGCTATATGTAATTTACAGAATGCAAAACCTTTTAACCCTTTACCAGACAAAAAAATTTTAGCCTTTGTCCAAATTGAAAGCATTTGCAGACGACAATTTCAAAGTGGTTATAATTGTGCAGATTTTCTTTGACAGGGTAGAAAACTTTGTGGGAAAAGGAGAAAATATGTGGTTACCAGCATTTTCTCCTTTTCCGTCTTTCAAAGGCTTCTTTTCCAGGAGGATCAAAAGTCGGCATTTTGTGCTAATGGGTTAACTTTGACAATTTTGTAGTCTCAGTTATCATGAGTTAACCCTATTCCAAATGACAAAATTTTACACTGGTCCAAATTGAAAACACTTGCAGATGACAAAATTAAAACCTAATTGAAAAACTGAAATATGTTTCCAGCAGGGTAGAAAACATAGTGGGAAAAGGATA
Source organism: Tridacna crocea (assembly GCA_943736015.1). Taxonomy (NCBI): domain Eukaryota; kingdom Metazoa; phylum Mollusca; class Bivalvia; order Cardiida; family Cardiidae; genus Tridacna; species Tridacna crocea. The sequence goes on along the minus strand of OX031069.1, from coordinate 15,201,023 downwards.
AAATGCTGGTAACCAGCCTTTTCTCCTTTTCCCATAATGTGTTCAAAAGGCTTCTATCTCAGGGTCGTACAAACCAGGGATTGTTTGGTAAAGGGTTAGGCATTTTGTTCTTTTGTTACAGAATCAAAATAATGAGTTTCAACACATGATAGTTATCTTCTTATGAGAGGGACATACCACTAGCTGGTTCTGTTCCTTTATAAATGACTTCACAGTGGTTCTATAATATGGTAGACGTCTGAATTCTGTTTCTTCAGTGTTCCACATGTTTCTTATGGAACGTTCGTGAAGTTTAAGTGCTGCAAAAATTACTGGACAACCATTAACTCCCCAAGCAATTCTGTACTGAAAAATCTGAAATAAAAAAAAGAAATTTTCAAACCTTTCACACACTGTATTAGTAAAAAAAAAAACCCACCCATGAGGTAGAGGTTTTTTTTTTGGAAGGTAATATAACCGGGAGGGGAATTCTACATCATTTATTATTTCTCCACCACTTTATCACTGGGAGGGGAATAACAGAATAAGTCAACAAGACAAATGTTTCGTTTCCACAATTTCAGTTTCTAATTTCATTTATCCAAAGATTCTAAAATATGCCCAAAGTCATCAAAGCCAAACTAATTTCTATAATGTTCAAATATTCCAAACAGGTCTAAATTCTTCAAAGCCAAAATAATTTCTGTCCCTCTCATCCTCAAATCTTTCTCTCCAAATCTCATACTTCCCATGATCCTCATCCATCCTACATCAGAATCATTCTTACACTCACTCATCTTAATTTATTTACTTCTCTCTCTCTCTCTCTCATCGGTCAATCGCTCACTCACTCATTTTCCCGCCTTTTCTTACTCTATCATCAACATAAAAGAAGTATAGCACCTACTTGAAATTTATTACCAACATAGATTACCAATAGGGGTCTAATACAATAGTTCCACTAGATTACTGCAATGACTTTCTGATAAGGTTCCAAATGCTACCAAATGTTGCATATCCATATGTTCAAGATGAGACAAATAGCAAACCCTTTATATAGATAGATTACTTAGTAAAACTTAAACATAGATAGATTGATTATTAAAACTAATTTTTTTAACTATTAATTATTAATTAAATATTTTAACAAACAATGACTGCAATATGCCTTGGGTGACAGTAGCTGAATGCACTGGCATTTGACCTACTTCTTTGTACATACTCAGATAGAACAAATAGAATTTAATTTGGGATTTGTAAAAAATATTCACATGCTTATTGGCAGGCCCTTGCAGCAATATTTTCTTGAACATCCATGAAACCATTATTTACGAGCACTGAGCATCACCCAATAACCCAATAGATATATCACTTTTTAACAAAACAAAACAATGGTGACGATTAAAAGGTAATTGCTTGCCAGGTTACTTTTCATTATCTTACTTCATTTTGAGCCATAAAAGAATTTCAATGTTTCTATTTAACTTATTACTATACGACAATGGATTAGGCTTGTCCAAATCGAAAGCATTTGAAGACCGCAAGATAAAAGTGACTTAAAATTTGAAATTTGTTTTGTGAGGGGTAGAAAACATTGTGGGAAAAGGAGAAAATGCTGTAAATGGTTATCAGCATTTTCTCCTTTTCCCACAATGTTTTCTAAAGGCTTCTTTCTCAGGGTCGTCAAAAGTAGTGATTGTGTGGTAATGGGTTAAGTATCTTGTACGCAACAAGCCGTCGTTTTTGAAGACATTCATTGTTTTCAAACCACCATAATAAATGGCATTTTCTCCTTTTCCAACAAGGTTTTTCTACCCTTTTTATGGCAAATTTCATTATTCCAATCACATTGTATTTACACATATAGAAATCATCTACATGTATCCATGGGCTGACAATGCTTCAGAACCCTGTGGCCAAAACAGAACATACAAAATGTTTTCTTCAGTCTGACAGTATGGTTTGATATCATGTTATAGAACTGACTTTAGATTTGTTGGTCAATAAGAAAAGGATCTATGTACAAAGCCTACATTCGATCCAAAGGGGAGCTTCAATGCCATTTTTTAAATGTTTCTCCTCTCCGAGACCCAATTATAAAATGACACCTGGGAAATCCTTCAGTCTACATGTATATACAAAGCCTAGTGGTTGCATGCTTGCTCCAATGCTATTTTTGTTATTTGGTCTCCACAGCAGAGACTAAATAACAACAATAGCATCGGAGCAAGCCTTCAGAGTCGGACTGAAGGTACACAGTCCCCAGCTTCAAAATATATCCTTGAGAACTCTATGTTCTTTTGAAACCACTATAGAAATAGGATGAAATACTATTATCCAGCATTTTTCCTATCATTTCATTTTTCCTATCCTATCAAGGACAGAAGTCATCTTTTGACAACTTTTAGATTTGTCGTCTGCTAAATTGCATCTTCTAAGTAGTTAAATGTTTACCAAACATTTCCTCCATTTTTTGTTACTTATTTTTCAAAACTTAAATGAAGTGTTTTAATAACAGAACTTTTACGCTTCTTCTACAAAGCCAAACTTTTATCCAAATACATGTATATGTACAACCCGGACACTGTGAAAATAAAACTCATCAATGATTCCAGTATTTTGTGGATTGTTTTACGGTTTATATGTGAAGATATACTCGATTTTTTGTGTTAGATTATGAAATGTACGACTAACAACAAGAAGCACCCGTTAAATCACAAGAAATCAAGGTAAACTATCTCGTCTCCTTGTGTTTGTTTATGTCCAGTTCCTTCATGTTGTTTCAACTGATATTTGTTAAAACATTATCATGTATTTTTTGTCCATTGTTTTATTTACTTTCTTGCTCCCTTCCTTCGCTTATTTATTCCATTTTACCTGTGCTTGTGCTTGGTGTTTTGTTCTAAACTGATTTTCTTTCACAATTTAAGGCCATTACGATAGAATGATGAACTACCAATGGTCAATGGGAGACAACTCTTACAAAATTTTGTAATTAGTAATGTCAGAGTTGCTTCCCTTATTGAAGAGGAAAGGGCTTATTTCTGACTGCTTCACGTTGTTACCTTTGAAGATAGGTCTACAAGAGACAGGCTCCACCCAAAACCTTGCTTTGGGTTTTTCCGGTAGTGCTAAATGACTGTGGCTACAGTACCTGAATGGTAGAAGCAGTAGGGGGGACATGGAACCTCCTCCTCATGCCTGTGGTCCTTATATGCCTGTGCACCTTACAAAAAATGCCAGCAAAGAGCAAGTGTAAAACTGAGGACAAATAAGCACGGTAACGTCTGTAGAGACGATCGGTTTGACAAGCGAATATTTTTCATATAGCTGTAACGACTTTGAATCAGTTTGTATGGTAAAATTGTTAATTTTAATTATTCTAAAAACGACATGCCACCCGACAGAAAATAATTCAGTAAGACATATTATTTGTCAAAACAGCCGGTAGGTAGTCTCCCTTTTATTTCATGACAATTTATAATGCCAATATTTGAATTTGGAATTAAGGTAAGATTTCACATATACCGCTTAATATTGAAACGTTATCTTATAAACTAGTTCAAAACAAAAATTCTGGTTTGTAGAAATATATGAGGTAGATTCAAAATTGAGCCCTAAAGCTGTCCCCTATACTGACAACTATCTAGGGCGTCAAATAAGCCAAACAGAAATGTTCAGTCTAGAATCTTCTCCCAAACAGTTACATTATCAAGGTTGCTTTTGTGAAGAATGTCTAAGCACAGCGGACAGTGTAGATCAAGACCAGACTGAACGTTCTGTGCAGTTTGATCTTAATCTACACTGGTTGCAAAGACAACTATTATTGTATATGGCGCTTTGATGTTTTTTCGCGCCTACATGTGGACCTCTTTCGACGATTTAAATATATAGACTCTACAGTCCATTAAATGCATCTTGTAGAGATTTTAACACTACATAGGTTCAACAACACAAGCGGACTACATGTATGTACACAGAGAATCAGATCGTACATTCTATGGAGTATGATAATGAATGCCGTCCGCAAATCTCATAACTTTGCAAATGGCGATTTTCCAGGATTCAAAACTTTCTCGATGATTCGCTTCGAATTTCAAGAAATAAAGCAGGAAATGTTCTTTCTTAAAAAATAGATTCTACCGTTATTGTATCGAAACCAAAGTCAATGAAACTCTCTAGTTAAAATTAATTGAAATCTTCATTAAAAACAGATTAAAACCGATACATGTAAGTCACCTTTCCCCCAGTGTTGTGTATAGTACTTTGATTCGTCAAGCGTCTAGGAGAAGTGATGAAAAAAAAGGTGGGGGGGGGGGGCGCAGATCATTATAAGGGAGATTACTCTTGGTTTTCTCTTACTCTTAGGCAGTACGAGTTTTCTCCCCTAGACCACATTTTTTTTTTTTTAAAATCCCAACTGCGATAGTTTTGCATTACGGGTCTTTAGGCTTCATTTATTGGGTCGAATGGTAAAGGATATAATTCGATATCGTAAATAAACTTTAGCTAATGACTAATGACTATTTATCCATTTTTTTTCGTCATATACATGTGAATCAAGGAAATTCATATTTACACATAATTATGTAGATTACGCCGTAGCTTTAAATCAATAGTATGCTTGTATATGATTATTTTTTTATACATTTTTTATCAAATAATTCTCATGCAATTTAACCCTTCACGTGACAGTCCGGATATTTAGGGACAGCACCTAGGCTTTTGGAAAACATGGTTGGAATCTTGAGGAAAACTGCTGGTTACAAGTAATTTTCCTTCTGCCACAACAATTTCATATCCTTCGCAAAGTCCTTCTTTTGAGAAACTTTTGATCACACAGTAGATCCCATCTGCAGATGCTATTTAAAACCAAAGACTACAAAACTTTAAATTTATAGTTTGGTAGATTTGTTGGTTAAGAATTTAACCCTTATCCTTCTATGTAACTGAGATAAAACCTTCAAACTGATAGTAACTAGAGGCGCTTGAGCGCCTGTATCTCTCCACAGGCCTGATTTTTCTGTAACAGTGAAGAGAAGTTTTTAACAATTACCATTCAATCCTGCATTTTAGCTATTAACTGAAGAGAAAAAGCCAAGAAAAAGATTGTGAGAAAAGAAGAAAATAATGGTAACCAGCATACTCTTAGTTTTCCACAATAATTTCTACCCTTTTTGATACAAGTTTTACTAATCTGAAGCTATATTATATGGTCTGCAACATCTTTCAATTATGAGCAGTTACAAAATTTCGCATCTGGTTATAGTTAAAGAGGGTCTTGTAACAAACCATTTTGGGCGGGGAAACATCTAAATATAGAAAACTAGGTCACCAGGATTAACACCCCTTCTGTTCACTTTGCACTTGGTTACCAGTAGGTCAACAAACCTTTACCAGAATAATAAAAGTGCAGAGGTTCTCTTGTTTTATATAAAAAGGACTATGGATTATGTAAAACAACCCTCTTTAACCCTTTACCAAACAACAAAATTTGGAATGTGACCAAATTGAAAGCATTTGCAAACTACACATTAAACATTGATGAAATGATGATTTCTCTCTTTGATAGAGTAGAAAACACTGAGGGAAAAGGAGAAATGCTGATTACCAGCATTTTCTCCTTTTCCAACAGTGTTTTCCAAAGACTTCTCATCTTTGGTTGATTATGAGTAATTTCACCTTTTCCCACAGTGAAAACAACAATGAAATCAAGTGAATGGTTTGAGAAAGGATTTTTTTTTAAAGATTTTACTTTATACCATAAAAGAAAAATGAGTCTCCCATAAAAGCCAAGTTTTTTGACGGATCATTTTTTTTTTTTAGGAATTCTATAAACATCTACCTAAGGAGCATTCCTGTAAAATAATAATGCTATCCAATTAGCGGTTGGGGTGGAGAAGATTTTTAAAGGTTTTTTACTTTGGTTGCCATGGCAACCAGAATTCTTCATGGAACACAATTATTTGAAGGAATTTGAAAGAGGACCACCTAAGGAACATTCCTGTGAAATTTGGTAAAAATCCAGTCAGTAGTTTCTGAGAGGAAGTTTTTTAAAGAAAAAGTTTACGGACGAACGAACGGACGGACGGACAGACGGACGCACGACGGACTCAATGCCATGACAATAGCTCGCTGGTCTTCGGCCAGTGGAGCTAAAAACCAAAATTTGGCTATTTCAAAGGTAATTTTTTCAGGATTAGACATCCCCTTATTGGACAGTGTAGATCAAAGATCAGACTATATGTTCTGTGCAATCTGATCTTGATCAAAACTGTCTGTAAAAGGTCCTTGAGTTGCACTTAACCCTTTACTCCATAAGGCATTTCTATGGAATCTTTGTTTAACTCTAAATAACAGCAAGGATGAAGCTGTTTCTTATTTGTATAGTATATGACACCTTTTGATAGTGTAGAAAACATTGTGGTGAAAGTGATCGTCACGAGTAATGTGTAGAAATGAGTATCTATGGAGTAAAGGGTTAACAGCCTAAGAGTTATTACAATAAAATACTGTCAATGATATCACAGCTGCAACCACTTCACCTATACATGCTCTCCCAGCTTTTTTTTCCAGCACCTCACACTATGGTGTTCCTAAGTCATTGGCTACTTTCCCACATAATCATCTAGGCCATCATACACGGGTTATTCAGAAGCAAGATAGGAATGAATCCTGTTGCAATGACTATCATAAATTCTCTGAGAAGAAATATACCATTTGCCAAATTCCATTACTGACGCGTCACCACGAGTTACTTCCCTTGCGAGTATTCTCCACCGGACAATCTTTCCCAATCTTGAATATACCGAATAGTGAAAAGGTCATATTTTTCAAATGGAATTCACCCTAAACGTGGTAAATAAGACAACAAAAACCCTAAATCAGCCATGCCAGTAGTTTTATCAATTATCTTTTTCGAAAACACACACAAAAAAGAACTGTCGTTTTGTCAATCTTTCGGTAAACTTCAGAGATCATAAGCAGCGCTGTCTCCTGTCGGGCGTGTTGATAAAACTTTTTGTATGCAGACTGCATTAACCCTTATGCTGCGAAGCGCGACTCAACGACTTTTTGCAGATAATTTAGATCAAGATCAAACTACCAAAAACATGCAGTCTGATCCTAGATCTACACTGTCCGAAACGGAGATATTTTACCTGAAGATATTCCTTTGAAATAATATTTGGGATTTTACTATCGACTTGTGTCATATTATTGTTTAGTAGGATAAGGTTTAAAACTTGAAAATCAAATCCCCCTCCCATTCCGAAAGAAATGGGTACAAGTATACAGTTAAACTGAGACCAGTTAAATCAGGTTACAAAATAATGCATTTGAAAAAAGAAATTGAAGGGGCCAATGATTAGAACAGACTTAATCCCTGTAACAGATTTAAACAATTCCAAACCTTTACAAGTGATCAACGTCAGACTGAACGTAATAAACAATTATGACACGTGTGTGTAAGTCGGTGCCTAAGAAGAGCTTTTAAAATAGATGCACGCACTTTGACGGTGAAATACCGAGATCAAAAGAACACCCAGCTAACCCTTTACTGACTTTTCAATGAAAACAAGTATAATCCTGTTTTAACTTTGCTTGGTATTCGTCATTTCCCCTTTTTGTATGATTTGTATACTTGGGAGAGTAAAAGATTAGATTTGATTTTATAGCACGTATTTGCCCAATGAAAATGAATCCCGTATATTCAAAATGTATAATGTCCCAGTTTTTTTGGTAAACAGACTGTGTCTGTCTATTTGCAGATACTGGAACGATTTAAAAAAAAGAATTACTATCAACTTAATAGTTTAAATAATTCAAACCACCAACCCCTGGATTTCGACCTTGTACGTTACAAACTTAGCTACGGAATTCGGCAAACATTAGTTGACCAATCGGACGTAAAAATAGGGAAGGTCTATTGCAGTTATATAAATGTTATTTTTCCCCTTTTTTCGCTATTTCGGATAGCAAAGAAAAAGGAGAAAATGTTGGTTACCAGAACTTTATCCCTATTTAACAACTTTTTCAAAAGCAATATTCCTCAGGGTCGTAAAAAGCTTGGGTTAAGTGGTATAGGGTTTTAACCTTTTACCAAACATTTCCTGGTTTTTATGACCGTGATATAGAAACCTTTTGAAAACGTGGGAAAAGGAGAAAATGCTGGTAACAAGTATTTTTCTCCTTTTCCCACAATATTTCATACCCTGCTGGAATCGAATGTCAAGTTTTGAGCTATGTATTTTGTCATCTGCAAGTGCTTTCAATTTTGTCCAGTCTAAAATTTTGTCACCTGGTAAAAGGTTAAATAGTTACCGTAAATGTTTTCACCCAACGTCAACACCTTGGACTCGTCCAGATACCTAGCATATGGAGACGATCGAATAAAAAAAAGGCCAAATGGTTGTAATTGTCCTTGATAAAGTAAAAGAATATTGTTGGGACAGGAGAAAGTGCTTGTTGCAATCCCTTCCTTTTTTCCCGTAATATTTTCTCTCACGCTTTGAAAATTCATTTTTCACAGATGTCTCTGAACTGTAGATTGATTACTTTTTTTTTTCTTTTATTTTGTGGGTGAGTGGGAGGGGGTGGGGGTTGCTAAGGTTGAGAAAGTGAGACAAATAACATAAAATGGGCAAAATCAGCACGTCTGCCCCCTTCTTTTTTCCCGATCCCCATAACTCGGAATACGTTGGTAAAAGGTTAAATAGCTGTCCAGTGTCTTCAGAAAGACAGGGACAGTCCATTTACCGATATTATAGCACTATTATCAAACGTCTTTGTTACACTTTCAGGCATGTTCCTATTGACGAATAATTTCATATTATAGATCATGAACGAAAAAAACGTGGCTTCAAATTTCAAACCTTCCATACCTTCTTCACAAAATAATTATTCAAGCTTCATTTTGAGTTTATGTATTTAAAAATATGCGTCTAATGAAGTTTTATACAAATAAAATAATGGGTGAGGGGTTACAAAAAAAAAAGCAATGTCATGAAATATGAATAAATTGTGTTAGAATTGATTTCGTATAGATTTCTTACTTTGTAACTTTTTTTCTGTGATGAATTTGTCCAAATTTAAAGGATTTGTGAACGGGACATACGGCATTTGTTATTGAAATAATGCTTTGATTGTCCGGTGTCACGTGATACTTCCGGTTCGCCGCTTACGATAAAATGGAAATATCGCTTATATCAAATTTAATTGGCAAATCGTCTATTCAAACCACCAACCCCTGGATTTCGAGCCTGTACGTTACAAACTTAGCTACGGAATTCGGCAAACATTAGTTGACCAATCACACATAAAAATAGGGAAGGTCTATTGCAGTTTTATAAATGTTATTTTTCTCCTTTTATCGCTATTTTGGATGGCAAAGAAAAAGGAGAAAATGTTGGTTACCAGAACTTTATCCATATTTAAAAACATTTTCAAAAGCAATATACTGTATATTTGCACTAATTTCTTTCGGAATGGAGGGGGGATTATTTGTTTTTTAAGTTATTAAATCTTATCTAACTAAATAAATCAAATGCCGCTTTTAAAGCCGATAGTAAAAACTAATGTTAATTCAAAGGAATATCTCGAGGAAAAATATCTCCGTATCGGATAGTGTAGATCTAGGATCAGACTGCACGTTCTTCCTGGTGTGATTTGAATCTATATTGTCTGCAAAAGGTCATCGAGTCACGCTTGGCAGCCTAAGGGTTAATGCTGTCTGCATACAAAAAGTTCTATCAACAGACCCGGCAGGATACCACGCTTATGATACCGCCTTACTCTCTGAAGTCTACCGAAAAATTGGTAAAACAACAGTTCTTTTTTTGTGTGTGTCTTCGAAAAAGATAATTGATAAAACTACCGGCACAGCCATTTTAGGGTTTTTGTCTTATTTATCCCGTTTAGGGTGTATTCCATATAAAACATATGACCCTTTCACTATTTGGGTATATACAGGATTTGGAAAGATTGTCCGGTGGAAAGGGAAGTAACTCGTGGTGACGCGTCAGTAACGGTAATTGGCAGATGGTCTATTAAACCCCTGAGACACATAGACACCTATTTTATTGAGACACTTAGACCCCTATTTTCAAAATAGAAAATTTACATATTACTTGACTATGTTTATGGATTGTATTACTTGTAAATATTTTCTTGTAACATAAAATAAGTATTTTGACTTTTGAGACCATATATTAATCCAGAAATATAGTAGTTGATGAAATAATTTTGAATTACTAACCAGGGCCGTAGGAACAAGGGGGCCGGGGGGCGGAGTTAATCCATGGACAGGCAGAAAAACCATCAATATATGCACTGCGATGTCGCCGTGCAATGATCGACCAAGGAAACTTTAACCCGTTATCATACATTCCCTACTTTTGAAGATCCTAAGAAAGAAGCCTTTAAAAAACATTGTGGAAAAAGGAGAAAATGCAGCATTTTCTCCTTTTTCCAAATGTTTTCGATCTTGATGAACTTATGGAGCCTCAAAGGCCTGTGGTATAAGCATGACAGAGATGCATTAAACCCCAGTATGCCAGAGCATGGCCTATTTGTTCTACACAGGTTAGTTCTTCGCAATAATTAACAGACCACTTAAAAATTTATCTACATGATTTGTGCAAATACAAAGAAGCATATTTTCATTTAAAATAACTTAGATTTATTTAAAACAACATAGCACATAAAAAACAAACAAACAGTCCACGTCTATATCATAACAGTACACTACTGACTTTGCCACAAAAATCAAAATGTTTAGCTTGTCCAAATTGAAGGCTTTTGCAGATAACAAATTATGTGAGATACAGTTGACCACATATTTCTTTCAGAAATTGTGAACACACTGTAAGAATAGAGGAAAATGCTGTTCACTAACATTTCAACCTTTTCCCGTGTTTCATGGCCTTTTCCTCCAATCTCTTATCAACTCGGGGGTTGAACAATAACTGCTGTTTTGCAAAGCACCTTTAGTCTGATCTTGGATCTTGGATATATAATATTCATGCATTATTCTGAAAGAAACCGTCTTGATATTTTCTTCGTGTTCTGTTTTTGAGGTCAGGTTTTTACGGTCCCATTCCAACTACTCCCAAAGTCTCATAAGTTTATCAAATAGATCTACCAAGGCCGCCACGGTTTTTCGTCTGAAATAATGTTTCCAAGAATACTATTTTCACTTTCTGAAGAAGCACCATAACTGTCTTCACTACTTATAGGTGACACAAAAGAATGCAGGGAACTATGTGACATTGCAGGGGTCGTCGTCATGGAGATGTTGCTATGCATCATGGGTATCGTCGCATGTGACTGTGGTGTTGAACAAAACCTCTGGTATGGGTGACCTTGACATTCCATCGGAACAGAAGCTGCTGACTGCTCTTTTTGTTTGTGACGGTAGAGGGACTGTAAGTGGCTATTCAATCGTGTTAGAGATGCTGGGTCGATTGTACCAGTTGCTGCGAGGAATCGGATTGTCTCCCTTGAACATTCTTCAAAACCTTGAGCGTAAGAATCTGTTATCACGTGGGTGCGCTGTTTTCTTGTTAGATGGTTTACTGTAAGCTCGAGTATTTCAGCTTTGTCCAGCTTCGTCTCGTGGTCAATCTAAACAGAAATAAATTTATTAGACTTTATTTATCATACCATGCACTCCGATAAGACAATCTGTTTATATAGGCCTACAAATTGGCTTCTTTACAAAAGAAGTCCGGAGATCTCGAGGTCAGCATCAATGTTTTGCAAACAGTTTAACCCGTTTTACCAAGCAATCCCTGCTTTTTACGACCCTGAGATAGAAGCTTTTTAAAAAACATTGAGGGGAAATGAGAAAATGTTTGTTACCAGCATTTTCTCCTTTTCCAACGATATTTTCTATCCTGCTGAAAAAAAAATCAAATTTTGAGTTGCGTTTATATTATCATCTGCAAGCGCTTTCAATTTGGACAAGTCTAAAACAAGTCGTTTGGTAAAGGGTCAATGGCTTCTTATTTCAATATGTTTTGGTAAATGTAAACTAAGTAAACGCGTAGAACCTCATATGCTTAAAAACATGACGGTCATTTGACCTCGTTATGACGTTTTCAAGTCGCATGATCTTGTCCAGCGGTCTTCTTTCTCTTGTTAAACGAAATTAGTCTATTTTCTTTTCTTCTGCTTGGATTTATTTTATGTATTTGTCGCTTAATGAAAATTGTTCGGGAGTTCTTAAGCAGCCATGGCAAATAAATAAATATCACAATTCTTTTCTGAAATTCGTCATACAAAAATAAACCGTGTCTTTTTCCTGTTCGTTTTTTTTTTTTTAATTTTATTTCGCTTTATTTATAAAACCATTTTATTGTTTGTAAAGATATACATGTAAGAGGTATTGGGAAATTTACGGCCTCTGATTTATGTCGTCTGCAAATCCTTTCGATTTGGACAAGTATAAAATTTTGTCGTTCGGATAAGAATTAGAAGTAAGGACAAACAGGAGATACATACTTCTGATTGCGACGTGATCAAAATGTTCTTCAGCTGTTCAATACTGGTATTGATACGCTCCCTGCGCCTCTTCTCTATCAGTGGTTTGCGTAACTGAAATGATAAGAATAATAAGAATATTAATGATATTGAAAACAATAATAATCATGATTATAACAGTATTATTGAAAACTAGTTATGAACCGAGATATATACTACACATGCATGAAAAATTTTATATCGCTTTGACTCTTTCCCACACAACATAACTTAAGTTAACCCTTTCCCAAACAACAAGTTTTAGACTCTTCCAAACTGAAAGAGTTTGCAGACGACAATTTTAGATTTTGAGAAAATGGCAGAAAATTCTAGAAAAAAGTGTAGAAAACACTGTGGGAAAAGGAGAAATTGCTCGTTACGAGCAATTTCTCCTTTTCCCACGGTGTTTTCAAAAGACTTTTACCGCAGACACGTAAAAACAGGGCTTGTTTGGGATAGGGTTAAAGACTCGTCCAAATTGAATGCATAGGCAGACAACAATATTAACGTTGTTTAAATGATGAAGAATTGATGGAGTAGAAAACATCGTGGGAAAAGGAGAAAATGCTGGTTACCGGCTTTTCTCTTTTTTCCATAAATGTTTTCAAAGGGCATCTTACGATGAAACTTGCTGAATATGATTTAAAAAATCTTATAGCCAATATGAAACCACGAATCCCAACTTTTGCTGTTTCAAAGGTATGCTTCAGGTATACATCCTTATCGGACAGTGCAGATCCAAGATCAAAGATCCAAGACCGCAAGTGCTGCGCAGTCTGACCCTAAACCAAAGATAACTTGTGAAAACATTGTAAGTAAAAAATGAAAATGCTGGCAACCAAAAAAATTCATATTTTGTGCAGTTGTGGTAAAAAAGAATATAGGCCTACTGGCAACCAAAAAGTTTTCATCCCTTTGACCTTATTATAAACCTACATGTAATAATTCAAGCTTCAAATAATAGTCTTCGATTGTTTACAGTCTGGGCATATCTAGAATTTGATCGATTGGTTAAAGATGAAGAAAGCATGTGTTCTTTTCCTCGCAATATCTTCTTCCCTTTAAAAAAAATGTACCATAGGTATGTCTAAAATTTTATCGTTTGGTTGAATGAATGAATGAATGAATGAATGAATGAATGAATGAATGAATGAATGAAGATGGAGAAATACTGTTAATGAAGTTGTACTTTTGTTGATAAACCTGAACTTTAGGTCAATCAAGAAAGAAGGCAGAATAAGTTTTCTTTTTACCTTTCTGAGATAAAATCCATTTTCAATCGAAGGTTGTTTGTGGCCGACCATAGTTGCAAATTAATTTGTTGATCAGTTCTTTTGATCGTGAAAAAATTAACTGAAACTGTTTCAACCCAAGGTCACTTCGAATGTATATATATGGAGCAACTTTACAAGACTTCACACTTGAACGATTCAATTGACTATGTCTAGAGGGTATCCGCTTGCATTGAAGAATACTCTTTAGATGCACGTGCGGCTCACGCCAATTGTCTAATTGGTAATTAATTGGTTAAATCAACTTTTTTCAATTAATCCTTAAGTGATTTGGTGTTAATTGACACGTGTCAAACACGCTTTGAGTACCTATTATACTATTAGATTAAATTGGACCATCAACGCCTGCTGAAAGCTGAACACAACCGTACCCCCTCGATCTCTCTGTCCCCCTTCTCTCTCTCTCTCTCTCTCTCTCTCTCTCTCTCTCTCTCTCTCCCGTCAACGTTTTTTTTTTTATTCTAGCTCCGAAAAGGATGTCGTTGGTTTGGTTTAAAGAACATATACTTAACAGAGTGACATACATTGAAACAAATAACTTCGTAGATAGAATGCAAACTTCATATAAAATATATAACGTAGAAAAGCATGTAGCCAATAGCCTTTTTATGGATTTGAACCTATCATCTGGCTGTCAGATTTTGAGTCCATTCTCAAACATTAATATTTCGGACTTCATCATTTTCAACTTTTTGTTAATTCCTTTGATCCGTCAGAATATTTCAAAAGATAGGCCTACATAGCATATATGTGACGATAAGAAAACTCTGGGATTTATTGCACGAAACAAATCTGTCATGCGGTTTCTTCAGGAAGATTTTTTTTCCACAATTTAAAGTAACTTATGTTTCCTGGGAAAAAATGCAGTACTTTTTTCATTTTATACGACAGAGTTTAATAAATTTGTGCGCATTTCAAAAGAAAGTGTGAAAGACTGCCGACAAATTATTAGCGTTAACTTTTAAAAGTCACTATTATCTTACGGACAAAAGAAAAAAATCGAATTGTAATTTCTAGTAAATTTTCTGTAGCCTTTCTTGTCAAGATCTGCAACACTGTTTTCAGTAACAAAATGGTACAAAATGCGATTTCAAAAGTCACCCCGCCCCCATCCCGTTAATTTTCTTCTTCCGATTTTGAAACTATCCTTTGAAGATAATACTATGTCAAATATGAATATTTTTTATGCTATCCTTTGAAACAGGAAGTAAACAGTACTTTGACTATATAGCAAATTTAATACTAACTCTTTTAAGCGAACTGAATATTAATTATATATAACAATGACTTTTATCACTTGTTTGTAAATGCATGTTTTTTACTTAGTGCCTTGCAGTGGGTATTCTTTTTACAGGTTTTTTATTTAGACATCTCCAACCAAAGTGCTCCCAGACCCAGAGAGGGAGGGACATACTAAGAAAGAAGAAGAAGACAGGGAAAACAACTGAACATTATCTGCAGTGGACTGGAGAAGAAAAAAAAAAGATTTCTTAAAAAAAACCCGAAAAATTCACCCCATAAGACTCAAGTAACCCGCTCCGCTCAAACAGCGTGAAAAATAGATGATAAGTTGATCCATACGAAAAAGATCTGTTTCGAAAGGGAAACACCATGACGTGAGAAAGTTAGTTAAAGAATTTAGTGAAAGTGTTGACGAACTTTACATCGCAGTTTGGCTCGTATTTTTGTAAACAACGCCCAAGAAGATGGGTCACGGTGAGGGACTGGGGCTCGGTTCAGGAAATGTCCGAGGGAAACAGGAAAGGGTTGCTGTTCCTGCTATGCCAATGCCACTGGCAATTTTGTGTTGTGTATTGAATTTTCTGATTCCAGGGTTAGGTAAGTTGAGTGAATTAAGCTCTCATTTGTCAAAATCTTTACCAAACAATAAAAATTTGGACTAGTCCAAAGTGAAAGCATTCAAAAATTGAAATTTGCTTTGGGAAGGATAGAAGACTCTGTGGGAAAAGGAGGAAAATGCTGGTATTCAGCATTTTCTCCTTTCCCACACTGTTTTCAAAAGGTTACTTTCACAGAAACTCGAAAACCAGGGATTGTTTGGTAAAGAGTTGAAAACCTACTTACCATTGAAATTAACAAAATTGTAGACCAGTCCAATTTGAAAGCACTTGCAAAGAATAAAGTAAATGTGATTCAAGAATTGAAATGTGTTTTTGAGAGAGTATAAAACAATGTGGGAAAAGAAGAAAATGTTTGTTACCAACATGATCTTCTTATACCAAAATTGATTTGAAAGCTTCCTCCTGCAGGTTGGTTAAAACTTGGGACTGAGTGGTAAAGGGTTAAACATTTTTCACCACACAATATGTTTAATATGTTTGGACCAGCGTGTTGGACGTCGCCCTATTCCACCGTCAAACGTCACTCAACGTTAAACGTCACTCCACTAAGACAAGTCTTAATTCTGGAATGGAACAACATTCCACAAGCCAAAATCAATACATTTATATCCGATCTATGCGCCAACGATGCCAGGTAGTCCTTCATGGTGAAGGTGGTTATACCTGGTATTAATTTGTAATTTGGGCAAGCGATCCCTTCCGCAGTTTAACTACCATTTCACTGCTTTTGGATAAACCCTCAGCAATAACCTTTTTCACACAAAGTTGCAATAAAATACTACTTCAAAGCATATAAATATACTTTAATCCTGATTTTCATATTTGTGTATACCTGCAATTAACCCTTTACCAAATGACAAAATTTTAGACTGTTCCAAACCGAAAGCACTAGCAGACAACAAAATAAACGTCACTCAATAATTGAAATATGTATCCAGCAGGGTAGAAAACATTGTGGGAAAAGGAGGAAATGCTGGTTACCAGCATTTTCTCCTTTTTCAACAATGTTTTCAAAAGGCTTCTATATCAGGGTCATAAAAACAAGGGATTGTTTAGTAAAGGGTCAAACACAGGGGAAGTTTCTTTTTTGGTTCAGTATATATGTATATGTGTGTGTATGAATCTTTATTTTCTAAAGGGACTATTCTTGCGGGATTCAGCACGTTTTGTTGTGCCAGAAATGAAGACATGACAATAATGTCACGATGTGGGAGCTGCTGTATCAGCTTTGCAATCGGGTTCTTGCAGTTGTTGACGACGGCCTTACTTCTGATTGGCTGGATATGGAGCTGTGTATGGGGTGTCTTTTTTCTTGGAATGTCAAGTAAGTATTGTTCTATGTTGGTTCCTTGATTTAGTAGCAGGGGCTTAACCCTTTCGCACAGGACAAATTTTATACTCTTCCTTACTCAAAGAGTTTGCAGACGACATTTTCGTATTTGATAAAAATGGCAGAAAGTTCTCCAAATGGATAGAAAACGCTGTGGGAAAAGGAGAAATTGCTCGTTATGAGCAATTTCTCCTTTACCCACAGTGTTTCAAAAGACTCGTACAGCACACACACAGACATGTAAAAACAAGGGCTTGTTTGGGAAAGGGTTAACCAGGGTCTGTAATTATGAACCAGTTTTAAAGACATTGTAAGCTTTATTTATGACCATCTTAGCTGAATTGAATACACGTATGTCATCTGCAAATGTTTTCAATTTTAGATGAAGTTAAAATGTTGTGATTGGGTAAGGGGTTAACCCATTACCACACAATCCCTACTTTTGACGACCCTCAGAAAGAAGCCTTGAGAAAACATTGTGGGAAAAGGAGAAAATGCTGGTAACCAGCATTTTCTCCTTTTCCCACAATGTTTTCTACTCTTCACAAAACATTTTTCAAATTTTCAGTCACTTTTATTTTGTCGTCTGCAAATGCTTTCGATTTGGACAAGCCTAAAATATTGTCGTTTGGTAATGAATTAAGGAGACTGTAAAACAATGAGCTTAAGTCACACCTGAAAGCTCAGTTGTTACTGGTTAGAATGTCTGATTTGTGGCCCTGTGGTTGCAAGTTTGATATCCGGTTGAGGCAACTTTTTGTTTGATTTTTTGTCCTTCGCATCTAATGCATGTAAAACAAAAAACAAAAACTTTACTTAGTGAAGTTTTTTCGTCCAAATGGGCTTGCCAGTGAAATTACGTAAAATAGACAATGCCTACAGAGGTCTGAATTTTAACCCTTTACTCCATAGATACTCGTTTCTACACATTGCTTGTAGGAGCTTTTGGAAAACATTGTGGCAAAAGGTGAAATTGCTCGTGATGAGCAATTTCACCTTTTGTCACAGTGATTTCTGTGCTATCAAAAGGTATCCTATACACATAAAAACGGCTTCATCCTTGCTGTTATTTAGGGTTAATTAGAGATACCATAGAAATGCCCTATGGGGTAAAGGGTTAAGAGTCACATGCACAAATACATATCATATAGATACATTGTGGAAAGTTTCAAATTATTGGAATGGAAACTGAAGGAGGGGTTGCCCACACAAGAAATTGCTAACGGATGGACAGACAGATGGACAGACGACCAGGGCAGAAACATAATAAGATCCTTCGGGTTAATGAAAGGTTGCCAGTGACTTGGAAAGAAAATTGTTTCAATGCTGGTGTGAGAAAGCAAGGAAATTGATGCATAGGTACACTGACTGCTGTTATATGAACTAGGATGTGAAAACGGACTTTAACCCTTTAGCAAACAACAAAATTTCAGACCAAATTGAAAGCAATTGTAGGGGACGAAATTAACATAACTCAAATTGGTATTTGTTTCCAGCAGGGTAGAAAACAGTTTGGGAAAAGGCTTCTATCTCAGGGTCGAAAAAACCAGGGATTGTTTGAGAAACCAAGTGGCAAAATGTTAAACCAGTCCATTTTGAAGGCATTTTCAGAGAACAAAATAAATTTGATTCAAGAATGTAAAATTGTTTTGGGAGTAGTAGAAACCATTGTTGGAAAAGAAGAAAATGCTGGTTACCAGCATTTTCTTCTTTTCCCACAGTGTTTTCAAAATCTTTCTTCTTCAGGGTCCTTAAAACTTGGGAAAACATGGTAAAGGGTTAACTCTGATACTAACAAGCAACTTAAGTACAGGGATTTTTTTTCCAGGTGAATATTACCATGATAATCCACCAGACAGTGGTAGAGGAACTGTTATAAATAACCAAGCCACAGTTGTTGTTCAACCTACAGGGTATCCACAATACCCAAGCACATATGTACAACAACCAGCCTACATACAACAGCCAGCAGCCTACGGAGGATATGCCCCGCCCCAACAACCTGTAGCTGCGCCTCAACCCAATATTGTCCAGCCCCCAGCTTATTCTGGTCCACCGGGTCCTGCCCAGATGTATGAACCGCCCCCACCTTATACGGAAACTCCACAGCAGGCTGTTCCATCAGCACCCCTGGAAGGAAAATAGTGTTGTAGGAATGAGAAAGGGCATTCTTCAGTTATTTCCCTTGATACCTCTCCAGTACGAAATTGGTCCTAAAAACAGATTGAATTTGTTTTCATCCTTGATTTTCTTACATGACACTAATTTGTTCTTAGGATGATATCTCAACTAAGTCTGGTCAGATCATTTAACAAATTGACTATATGCCTTTCTCTAATGTTTATGAATATAATTTGAACTGAAATTACATGGAGTCCTTACATATTAATCCTTTACCACACAATCCTGACTTTTAACAGCTGTGAGAAAGAAGCGGCTTTTTGAAAACATTGTAGGAAAAGAAGAAAATGCTGGTAACAAGCATTTTCTCTTTTTCCACAATGTTTTCTACCCTTCCCAAGACATATTTAAATTTTTGAGTCATACTTATGCTGTCGTCTGCAAATGCTTTCAATTTGGGCTGATCTATAGTTTTGTCTTTAGGTAAAGAGTTAATCATGTACATGTATTATTGTAACTTTTAGTTCAATTTATTTCAAAATCCATATAGGAATCTTGGATAAAAACAAAGGAACACAGGAATAAGTACCAATCTGTTATTCGGTTACTCTTAGTCTTTATCTGGCAAGGGAGATAATTTGACCTATAGAAATGGCCCTTATTGATGTCTTACAGTGAAATTTTGATCATATGAACTATAATCATACACCCTTGAGGTTAATTGACCCTGACACAAAGGCTTTTGAAAACGTAGTAGAAAGAAGAGATCATGCTTTTGACCCGAAAAAAATACACAAATAAGCTCTTGAAACATTTTTGGCTGCTAATGTTTTCAATTAACCCATTACCAAACAATCCCTCGTTTTTACGACCCATGGGAAGAAGCCCTCTGAAAACATTGTGGAAAAAGGAGAAAATTCTGGTAACCAACATTTTCTCCTTTTTCCACAATGTTTTCTAATCTTCCAAAATCAAGTTTCAATTTTTGAGCCATGTTTATTTTGTAGTCTGCAAATGCTTTCAATTTGGACAAGTCTGAAATTTTGTCGTTTGGTAAAGGGTTAAATGGCAAAGTGTGAAAATTTGTCATATGGATAAAAGTCAAGTGGGCAAGCCTAATGGAAAAAGTGTAGCAGCAGTCCTGGATCAGTAATCATCAATTATTCTCAAGAATGCTCTTAGTCTTTTTCTTCAGAATTGTGGAAATTTGAAACTAACACACTTCTGATTATTAAAACCATTTGGTTAATCCTTTACTCCACAGATAGTCATTTCTACGCATTGCTTGTAGGAGCCTTTGGAAAACATTGTGGCAAAAGGTGAAATTGCTCGTGACGAGCAATTTCACCTTTTGTCACAATGTTTTCTATGCTATCAAAAGGTGTCATATACACATAAGAAACTGCTTCATCCTTGCTGTTATTTAGGGTTAATTAGAGATACAATTGAAATGCCTTATGGGGTAAAAGGTTAAGCCAAGCAGAAGTTGTGTTATTCTCAAATTTTCAAAAATCTCAGATATAAAGACAAATAATGTTCTTCTGAATGATTGGTGAGATACATGTAGGACCCTGATTACACTTAGGAAAGCTGAAGGCCATGATTGGGAAGTTCCTAGTGATTTTGTATTATCAGAAATTACAAGTGTATGTCAGTTTGTATTGAACAACAACAAGCACCTCTTCTGAATTTTGAAATAGGCAATCTGATTGGCTCAGACAGTACATCTAGACCTACCAGTTGGCTTGTCTTGAAATTCAGAATCAGATACAAATTTTGACTGGTTGCTGAAAATTTTTCTTATGATTGGTTTTTTGGTAAATGATCAAGATTTTATAGTATGTATATATGTAGTCTTTCAGAGGTAGGTCTGTGCTTGCCGCCATGTTTGTTATTAAAAAGTCTTTCAGATTGTGTTTTTTTATAAAGTATCAGATATATCAACCCATGGCTTGGTTTTTAAACTATCTGGGCTCCCATATTCATCAACCATCCTTAATTCATTACCAAAAGACAAAATTTCAGGTTTGTCCAAATTGAAAGCGTTTGCAGATTACAAAATAAAAGAGACTGAAAATTTGAAAGTTGTTTTATGAAGCATAGAAAACATTGTGGGAAAAAGAGAAAATGCTGGTTACCCTCCTGTTGGCATTGTAAGGTAAAGGTTTCAATCCTTTTTGTCCAACAACCAACAGTTGAATCCTTAGGTAGATTGATCCTTTAACATGCAGAAAAGTTATTTTACTCAATGAAGGGTAGAAAACATTGTGTGAAAAGGAGAAAATGCTGGTAACCATCATTTTCTCCTTTTCCCACTTTTTCTAAATGCTTCTTTTTCAGGGTCGTCAAAAGCAGGGATGCATTAAACCCTTTTTTCAAAATGCATTTGGTGCAGCCAATCAGAAAACTATGCGTTAGCTTCAAATTTGAAAAAAAAAATATTGAGAATTAGACTATTATAATTGTTATTAGGAATGGATGGAGACTACAAGCTTAGATGGTGCCCATGTGAATAGTGATCAAGTTTATGTCATATATTTTACTTTTTAGTGTTCAGATTATGAAATTATCTATGTAAATAAAACTGTCTCGGGGGTAAAAGATTTTTCTGAAGCCAAAGGTTTGGCCTTTTATTATTTGCATGTAGGACTGAAGATATACTTGTACGAAACAGAGGATATTGTTTTTTAGTGAAAGATAGAAATTTATTCCAAGCTTTCCAGTAACTTATCAAGAAATAACAGTGAAATATTTTTTAACCCATCACCACACAATCCTTACTTTTGATGCCCCTGAGAAAGAAGCTTTTAGAAAACATTGTGGGAAAAGGAGAAAATACTGGTAACCAGCATTTTCTCCTTTTCCCACAAAGTTTTCTACCCTTCACAAAACAAATTTTCAGTCACTTTTATTTTGTCGTCTGCAAATGCTTTCAATTTGGACCAGTCTAAAATATTGTCATTTGGTAATGGGTTAAATATTTCATGGTAAGGACCAGTGAAAAATACTGATTTTATTTTTCATCTCTTCAGTTGAAGGTGGAAGCAGTAGCTCTTGCTCACAAGTTACCTAGGCAAAATATGCTTGCCACTCAATCAGATGAAATACATGGAGGATATTTGTTTTTTTCGGTGAAAGATCGAAATTTATTTCATTGAGTGAACACCATTGTTAATACTTTCACAAGTGGCACAGCCACGAGTGAAAAAATTACTGATGGTGTTCATGCGATGAAACAAACTTGGATCTTTCACCGAAAAAAAAACCAATAAATATTCTATTTATTTCAGGTTTTCAACCCTTTCTGGGAGGAACTTTAAAGCCTTTTGAAAATGGTGAGGGAAAAGGAGAAAATGCTGGTAACCAGCATTTTCTCTTTTTCTCACACAGTTCTCTACCCAATCAAAGTAAAATTGCACCATTTGAGCCACTTTGAAATTGTCGTCTGTAAATGCTTTCAATTTGGATAGATCTAAATGGGATTTGTATAAATATTTGTGGTGCTTAAAATGTCTTATCAGCATTTATATTTTGTGTTGTTGTTAGATCAATTTTTTTAACCCTTTACCACACAATCCCAAATTTTGACAACCTTGAAGAGATAGGCCTATTGAAACATTGTGGAAAACAGAAAATGCTGGTTGTCAGCATTTTCTCCTTTTTCCACAATGTTTTCTACCCTATCAAAGAAAATGTTCACCATTTAAGCTACACTATTATTGTCGTCTGCAAGTGCTTTCAATTTGGACAAGGCTACAATTTTGTCGTCTGTAAAGGATTAACCCTTTACCAAACAGCAAAATTTTGAACTGGTCCAAATTGAAAACATTAGCAGAGGACAAAGTGAAAGTGCCTGAAAATCTAAAAATTGATTTGAGAAAGGAAGAAAACATTGTAGGAAAAGGAGAAAATGCTGGTTACCAACATTTTCTCCTTTTCTCACAATGTTTTCAGAAGACTTCTTTCTCATGGTGGTTAAACTTTGGGATTGTATGGTAAAAGGTTAAAACACATGAGTGTCTGGCAAAACGTTAGATACTATGAAGTTTGCTACAACTTTATTTTAGAGCATTTATATAACTATAATATATAATTTGTACAAACCTAAATTACTGATATTACAGCTTTTATTATCTTACATTTAGTGAAAATGATTTTTGAATGGCATCCATTGACTATTATATTTTTTTTCATTTGACTTTCTCGTGATTTAAATGACTCGTTTTCAAGACTTTTTTGGTGTTAATACTCATATGCCTTTTAAAGATCAAAAGACTAAAATCAATGTGATATTGTGACGATTCTTTTTGTTGTTTTATTTTCTCAGCTCAGCTATTTTAGAAGGAAACAGTGTGTAACTCCCATAGCCTTGGTTTCATCATACATGTCATTGTACAGAAAATTTGACTTTGTCGATGCAATTATGCCCCTTTTTGACCTTAGAAATTCCACTGAAATTTAAAGTTAAATACTCACAGCCAGGCATTGGCACCTACCCACATGCAGAGCCCTGATTTTCTTTGTAATATTTTATTTCTTCCCAAACTTTACCTGATTAAAGATTGGTATTAGTAGCTCTGTAGCTTCGTAAAGTTATTTTAGATTTCCCGCCACAAATAAATAAAAGCATTGTAGGAATGTCAAGTGACTGTCAAGTGACAAGCACGTGACTAATGACGCTTAAGTTTCATAAAGAAATGAATTGATTATTGAACATCAAAATACATAATTCTTTACCACATTACACAATCGTAGACTTGCTCAAAATTAAAAGCATTTTCAGATAGAATATTAAATCAGGCTCTAATGATAGAAATGTCTTTTATAGCATTGAAAACGTTGTGGGAAAAGGAGAAAATGGCAGTTACCAGCATTTTCTCCTTTTCCTCCAGTTTTCAAAAGGTATTTTCCTCAAGGGCGTAAAAGTTGTCAATGTGTGGTATAGGGGTAATAAGTATAATGTTGATAATAGCACAGAAAACGTTGTGGGAAAGGAGAAAATGCTGGTTACCAGCATTTTCTCCTTTTCCCACAACTTTTCAGAAGGCTTACTTTTCTAGAGTCATTGAAAGGCTCATTTGTATGCTAAAGAATGCATTTGATTAGGAATAGAGTCCGAAAAGTTTATAAGAATAAATGGTAAAGGGAATCTGTAGTGTAAAATGTAAACTGCTTGGCTATAGTAAAGAGTTTCCAAAGCCTTTTAGTGCACATTTTATATGACATAAAGATAATGTATGTGAAGAGTTTCCAAAGCTCTTTAGTGCACATTTTATATGACATAAACTTCTATATGTGAAGAGTTTCCAAAGCCGTTTAGTGCACATTTTATATGACATAAAGATAATGTATGTGAAGAGTTTCCAAAGCTCTTTAGTGCACAATTTATATGACATAAACTTCTATATGAGAAAAGTTTCCAAAGCTTTTTAGTGCACATTTTATATGACATAAACATATGTATGTGAAAATTTAGATTTTTTTATATATAATTTTTTTATCATTATTAAAATTTTGTCAACCATAATATGCATTGTTCTTTGCCAGTGTTGTTTTTGTTTAATCCAAATGGTTTTGTTTATAGGGTTGCTGGTTCAATCCTGAGCTTGGCTGATTTCTTTCCAAGGATTGATGATACTCATTAGGACAGGATTCATTCCTCTTTCACTGCTGACCATTGCTTGGATCATGGTTTTGTGGAAAAGTAGCCACAGTGGCTTGGAAAGAATGCTGTGTGCAGAATCATTATGCACTCTCAATCAAGAGCACTGTTAAACCTTCAGGCTGCTGAGATCAGACACAGTGCATTGATTGTATAGTGTTTAATGCCGTTTTCAACATTATTTCTGTTATATTGCAGTGGCCAGTGCACCTATCCATGCTTTCCACACAATTTTCTTTCAGCTTTCCCACATAATCATCATCGAAACAATGGTCAGTGGTGGGGGAGGTATGAATCCTGTCACAATGACTATCATCAATCCTTGGAAAGAAATCGAACGGGGAATCGAACTCACAACCTCCTGTTTTTAAGTCATGTATGCTACCGATTTAGCTACCGGAGTTTGGCAGTCACAGTGCAGCTTAGTAGACTATTTAAAGCAAGATCTGAATTCACAGAAGATGCAGCCATGACCTTGATCTACACTGCCCTATACATTAAAATTTTCCATCGTAAAGAATTAGGATAAAATCATATTTTTGTTTTAGCTATTGGTTGAAAAAGAAAAAAAAAATTGGGGGGGGGGGGGGGGCTCTAATTATGAAGAAGGATTTCGCCTGTTCAATTTTTCTGCTTTACGCATATGTTTGCATTTGCATATTATGCATTACAGAAGCACGCCTTTGCCCTGTCAGCTAATGTAATAGCTTTGTAATAGACATTCAAGTAATTTTTCAATTTCTTCAGTAATTTCAACATAATCCACACAGAACAGAAAAAACAACACAATATTCCACTGAATAAAATGGATATACATATAAGTTTAACCATTTACTAAATGAATCATCTTTGAGCAGTGCTGAAGAAGGAATTTAACTCATTACCAAGCGACACAATTTTAGACTTGTCCAAATTGAAAGCATTTGCAGACGACAAAATAAAAGTGACTGAAAATTGGAAATTTATTTTGTGAAGGGTAGAAAACATTGTGGGAAAAGGAGAAAATGCTGGTTACCAGCATTTTCTCCTTTTCCAACAAAGTTTTCTAAAGGCTTCTTTCTCAGGGTCATCAAAAGTAGGGATTGTGCGGTAAAGCTTTAAAAACATTGTGTCAATGGGGAAATGGTGGTGACGAAGTTTTTTTTTTTCATTTCCTACAACATTTCGTACCTTTTCAAGGACAAATCTCGCCATTTGAGCCCCAGTTGATTTGTTGCTTTAGCTGAAATATTTGTAACTGACCAAACGCCAGTTAAAACATTCCCGACTTGTTGTTCTAAAGACGCTAACTGTATGGCTACTGCAAGAAAGATAACCCAGGAGAAGCTTGAAATGCAGTTATAACAGAGTATTCTCCCTTTGATACGGGAAGACATAATTATTTTTTTGATTATTGCCGCTGGGTTATACCAAAAAAATTTCGTCTCAGTTTATTTAACTCTTTCATTTCTCGTCATACCGAATGCTCAACAGTTTTCATTATCTTATTCCAATACGTCTTACATTCTCTATCATTCTTTTTTTTAAATAGTTTTTTTTTTCAATCAGGTCTAAAAGACTAATGTTGTCTAGTACTTTGTAATGCAGAGGGCAATTCGTGGTGCCAGACATTTAAATACCTATGCACGAACTTCGAGAAACTTTCAGGCAGGAAAATTTGAATAATTAATGTAACCAACCAATGGCGTGAAAAAATCAATTGATTTTAAGCCTTATTCTGCGAAATAAAACTTTCAAGTTGATTGTAAAAACCTGAAATTTTGCTATTTTAACCCTGTACCAAACAACACAATTTTAGACTTGTCCAAATTCGAAGCATTAGGAGACGACAAAATTCTCGGGACTGAAAAATTGAAATTTATTTCATGGAGGGAAGAAAACATTGTGGGAAAAGGAGAAAATGCTGGTTACCCTAAATGTTTTCAGAAGGCTTTTATCTCAGAGTCGTAAAAAAACAGGGATTGTTTGGTCAAAGGTTAAAGTTCTTTTTTTTTTTTTAAGGGAAAAGTATCTCCTAATCGGACAGTGTAGTAGTCTGATGTTCATGTATATTGTGCAGTCTGATCTGCCTCTACACTGTCGCAATAAGTCTTTTAATTAGTCGCGCTTGGCAGACGAAGGCTTAACTATTTACCTCGCGAAAAAAAAAAAAATCCTTCTAAGTATTTGGAGGTAAAAATTCAAATGTGATTAAGATACTGACGCTTGCCTTTGATAGGGTTAAAAACAAAACGTTGTGGGAAAAGGAGAAAATTCTGATTACCAGCATTTTCTCCTTTTCTCACAATGTCTTTAAAAACCTTTTCTCACAATGTTTTTAAAAACCTTATTCCTCGTGGTCGTTTTAACTTGGGGTTGTGTGGTAAGGGGTGAAATGTATATATGAGAAGTTTATTGTGCAGTCAGGATTCTTGATTCTTGATTCTTATTTGCGCAACAGACATCAGAGGTCGCAATTCGTAGGTTATGGGTTGATCAACAACAACAACAACAGCTGCGGCCACAACAACAGCTATAACAAAAAACAACTACAACAACGCACCAGCCTGCTCTTTTGCCTGAAGTATCATTATTCTGTAAGCTAATAGGCAAACATACGAAGCATTTTCTTAATTTTGGCACAAGGGCGCCATGTGCATATTCAGTCATTTAAACAAGGATATCTGGAGAAAAATAGGAGAATTTTGGTCTGTCTGTCTGTCTGTGTATCTCTCTGTGTCTGTCTGTCTCTCTCTCTTTCTTCTTCTTCTTCTTCTCCTCCTCCTCCTCCTCCTTCGTCTTCGTCTTCTTCTTCTACTCTCTTTCTTTCCCTCTCTGTATTTCTCTCTGTCTCAGTCTCTGTCCCTGTGTTTCTCTGTCTCTCTGTTTTCTCTCATGAATCAACTAATATATATATATATATTTTTTTTTTAACATAATGAACAATATTGCGAGAAATGGAACACTCGCTTGTAACAAGCATTCACTCTTTCTTTGCAAGTTTCTTAAAAGATAAAGTAGTAACTTTTGCACTTAAAGGCCATTAAAAAATATTTGTGCACTTACGGATTAAATTTCGATCTTCTTAACGACGTGAAAATCTTATGTCATCGGATTGACTTCAAATATAGATCTCAATGAATTCCAAGGTCACGAGGGTTTTGCACTTAAAATGGCAGTTTGACTGTCCTCGCTTTGTTGAGCGAATAAAGGCTTGTAGATATTAATTGTCCTTGCCCTGTGAAAAGGGGGTTTGAATGCAAGTGCAAAAAAGTATCGACCCATGTCAGCCTGCGCAGTCCGCGCAGGCTGACATGGGCCGAAACGTTTTTGCTATTTTAGTCTCTTCTTCATTTCGAATGGCGTCCAGCCTTATCTTGAATGCGCTTTTATAATTGATTGAGTTATTGTATGGTGTTTAACGCCGTTTTTAATCGGTCGGCTTCAAAGCCGAGCGATTAGAGAGATGGCAAATTTCGGAAAGCCGTGAATTGAACGCAAACAAATGTAACTGCTACCAGTCACAACCCTCACTTACGACTTTTTAACGCCTCGCAGTTCGGTCGTGACCTTATTACAAAAACTACTTTTTCGTCCAGGTGAGCGCGGGAACTGAGTGTGTAAAAAGTCTAAAACATAATCCGGACCTCAAATCATCTGCAGTTCAATAAATAGCGGTAAAGATCTGTTTATCATTTAATTGTGTTATTCTCAAGGCAACAGCCTGACATTTTGGTTCAATTAATTGAATAAACATGCGCAAGGATATCAGTCATTTGCTTTGCAAATCAGAACAGGGTTTTCACACAACAATTCATGAGGAGCGCTTCTATGCAAAAATGGAAAAATCACGTGAAATTGTTGCGTCTTTCATACTGCTGAATGTAAACTATGTGATTCTTTATGTATAGTTTTTGCCACACCTGTATTGTTAATGCATAAACTGCTACATGATCATTCTTAGCTTTACAACATTGAAATTCTCAATACTCACCGCAGGCTACAGCGTCATTTGCAGTAGACCCGATCTTAAATAAGCTTTTATCATGTTAAGGCTGGCTGAAACACGTTTTCTGAGTTTGAACCGGTGCAATTAATTAATTAGAAAAGATATTTGCGGCATTGGGCATTTTAAAGTTCGATTTTGAACATAAAATATAAGAATTAATGTCTCTATGTAATGTAGGTCAACTGTACGTTTCTTGCTGGTGATTCGTACCCTTACTTGCGAGTTTACGAAATCTATCTGTACGACGTCTTGGGAGTTTTTTCAAATATTCTGTACGGTTCTTGGGATAACAAATCTGATACCTGATGGTATAAATCTGTTCATTTTCATCTATAAAATGGAGTAATTCAGATACCTTTACAGCAAACTGTCAACCACAAGCTTTGGTGATATAATAAATCACAATTTGGAAATCCATAACGGAAAAACCTCAAGATCAAAATTTCAGTATGTGACTCACAAAGAAAAGAAACAATATCGTATGAAAAAAAAAAACCTTCAAAAGTATTCCAAAAGATTTGAAGCTATGTAACAGGCCTTTGCTACCTAATGATGATACTAAGACAGTGAGTTTCAAGGCTTGTTTATGTGTCACCATTTTAAAAAAGCCCCATAAAGGAAGACACCAGTGAGGGATGTTCACAAGTTTCTTGAAGAATCTGAATGTTTTATGCGAAATACTGTTTTATAGTGGTTATTCCCATTCCTCATAGAAATGAGTCATCAGTCAATCACTTAAGAAAATATTGTAAGAATCTGAGAAGAAATTACACTCAACGAACAATTTCTTCCTTTCTCGTAACATTTTCTATTCTTTTTCAAAATTATACTTTTATTAAGCAGATCTGTAAATTTTCCCCTAAATTCTCCCAAATTGGATGAGTCCAAGATGCTGTATCAGGAAAAGGTAATTCCTCTTTTTATCTATTAGCAGATGAATCCCTCTTTTTATCTATTAGCAGATGAATACAAATTGTGAAATCTTATTGCATGAATTCGTTCTGTTCCTTAAAGGTGGGTATATAGGTTTTTCACATCACACAAAATTAAATAATATATATATATCACTGAAATTTATATGAAAAAACAATACAAATTATCAATAATTAAGAATCATAATATTACAAAAAAATCGGAGGTGGTATTCCCTTAAAAGGCTGTGTTACCCATTAGGCTATTTTTAGATTTCGCACCAAAAAATAAAAAAAAGGTTTGTGGGAATGTTGATTATAAATAAGTGACTGGCATGTGACTAATGACGCATAAATTCCATAAGAAACATGTATTTATTTTCCATAGTGTCTTTTTCGGACGCTATGTTTGAAGCTTCATCTATGTATTTCTAGTATGAAAATGAGCAAATTGTAAAAATAGACAGTGTGTCCCGTCGGTGTCGACCTGGGCTGTGGTAAATCTCTTATTTCTCTTGTTGTCGGATGGTTTTCGACTACTGGGGTTTAATGAAAGAAAATTATACGGCTTTGGGAGTATAAAGATTTTTTTTTTTGTATTTTTGTAAAGTTTTTGTCCCAAAATCTGAAGGACCACCTGTAACGGATGAAAAGGAAGCAGAATAAAACCGAGTCTTTTTATACTATTACAGTATTACTGTAAGTTTGGCTGCTTTTCTCTCAAAAACCCGATCTTCAGTGACTGTTTACAGCCACAAGAGTAGATGTTCAATGACCTGTCGCAGGTGTTACATATCTCCCCGTGTTTCATATTTGATATTGTCTTTTATTATAGTCCGCCTTGATCACCGATTTCAACACTAACTTATGGAAATAAAATACAGCTCTACCCATACCCTTCTGTAATAAAAGAGCTGTGCAGTTCACTTTTCATGAACTAAAGACGCAAATAAAATGTGACACATAGTCCTTGTGACATGTAATCCTTCCAACAAAACATACAACGAATGGTGTTCAGAAATGGCACTGATAATGACAAAAGAACAAAATCATTGTTCC
The DNA here is from genome assembly GCA_943736015.1 of Tridacna crocea. Lineage (NCBI taxonomy): Eukaryota > Metazoa > Mollusca > Bivalvia > Cardiida > Cardiidae > Tridacna > Tridacna crocea. The sequence continues at coordinate 15,170,300 of OX031069.1, read as the reverse complement.
ACTTTTATAATATAAAATAGCGTATTTCACATGTAGTGGTACCTAATCGGATAAGGTTGTACACACGGTGGGTAGACGAGGGGTCGAATGGCTAGGTTAGATATTATTCAGTGTCGACCGATTACAGTGCTGACAGCACTTTGATTTAAAATGTTTTAGCGATATTACGGCGGCCAGTGTACTTATCCATACTTTCCTGGAGTTTCTTTTACCAGTACTCCGCACAACATTTTTTTTCCAAAGTCAGTGGCTGCTTTCCCACTTAACCGTTGTCGTCAAAATGGTCAACTATTGAGAGAAGAATAGAAGAATATAATTGTATTGTCCCAATGAATTTAGTCAATCCTCAGCAAGAAGTAGGTCAAGCCGTGGATATCAAACCAGCGACTTCTTGTTCGCTAATCCTGTCCGCATCTTCTTGCACTACCGGGGCTCGACCACAAGGGTTACAAATCTGAATCTTCGGCTTTCAGAAACGGGCCATACAAAAGTGTTTTTTTTTTTTCTTTACAAGTACTGACTTTAAATTTGATATATTTATAATTGAATAAAAAACCTTTTGTCATTTCATTGATTTCAAATATCGCTCTAAAATGTCATGTAAAATATGAGGGGTTTGCACTTGAAAATGCACATTGAATGTCTTTGCTTTAAACAGCGATTGGAAGCCTATATGTGACCTGCAACACATGAAAAGGGGCATACGGACATTTGCGTAAGGCTTCGTCTCGGATCAACCTGCGCAGTCTGTATTGGCTAATCCGAGACGACACTTTCCGTTTTTACGTAATTTTCTGTTTTGCACAAGTCCACTGTAGCACAAGATCTTATGTATGCGCAAAGTGCCGTCTCGGATCAGCCTGCGCAGACTGCGCAGGCTGATCCGAGACGACACTTTACGCAAATGTCCGAATGTCCCTTATGCCATCTTGCAAACCAATTTTAATATTATGGTCCTTGCCAGTCGAGATTAAATGCATCTCCGCAAAGTATCAACCCATGTCAGTCTGCGAAGGCTGACATGGGCCGAAACTTTGTGCTGCATGAATGTTTTTACATTCCAGAGGACGCACAGCGTTATCTTGAATGCAATGTTTTGCAATATGGTGGCGGGGATCACTGAATAGGCTACCGTTTGACTGAACATTACTTCCTAAACCTTGTCACCTTTTGTCAAATCACAAGAGCAGATCCAATCTTGATTTGTCACAGTGTTATGATGTTACCTATATCAACATGAAAAACAAAATTCTTTCATTCGTTTAGAAGTATTTGCACAAGGAACACTTTTTTTTAATAAATAGGTTTTTATGTAAAAAGCGTAAATCAATCAAAATCTGGTATTGGCTTTAGAACTATCTCTACAGGTTACCTATTTACCACACGACAAAACTGTAGACTGCTTCAAATTAAAAGCATATACAGACGACAAACATGAACACAAATTTAAAATTTGTGTTTAGGGAAGGGTAGAAAACATGGTGGGAAAAGAAGATAATGCTGGTTACCAGCATTTTCTCGATTTCCCCTGTTTTCAAAAGCTTTTTCAGTTGGGTCTTAAAAAGTCGCAATTGTTCGGTAAAGGGTTAAACGACTCTAAGAAAAAAAAAAACTTTTGAAAATTGATGTTGGGTTCTACGTGGCCTTGTAGTTCAGTGTGGGGCTGGTGACCTGGGGGTTCAGGGTTAGAGCTGCACTGGATCCACAAAGTTTTTCTTGGGATTCTCCTCGGGCAAGAAACTTGAGCAAGCATGTATATGGGAGTTTTCCCTGTGATATAACTTATATAATATAATCTTGGAAGCCGTGTAAAGCGTAAATCAATCAATCAATCAATCAATCAATCAATCAATCAATCAACCAGTCAATCAATCAATCAATCAATCAATCAATCAATCAATCAATCAATCAATCAAATTTTACTATCACTCTAGTTCGTTTATTATGACGATGAGTTTTAATCGGTTGCTAAATGATTTTCTGGGGCCTGAAATTAGTGGTCGTTGATCACGTAGAACAAAAGTCGCTAAATACAACATAAAATTAGAGGAAAATAGCTCGGGAGGACTAAAGGTATTCTTACCATGAAGCGGAACATCTATTTCCACTGTAATTTTACTCTGAAAAATATGGTATCATTAAAAATTTTCACTATTGTTGAGGTATCAACAGAAAATTTCTAGATGGACATTTGAAGAAAATTTGGGCGGTTAAAAGTGTTTAAATCACTATAATTTTTCAATAATCTAACAATAGATGAAAATATGTCATGTTGACTGAAGGCTTCAGGGTAGAAAAGCCTCAAAAACGATAGTTTAATAGTTTTAAGCCGCTTAACTCATTACCAATTTAGGCTTGTCAAAATCGAAAGCATTTGCAGACGACAAAATAAAATCGACTGAAAATTTTAAATTTGTTTTGTGAAGAGTAGAAAACATTGTGGGAAAAGGAGAAAATGCTGGTAACCATCATTTTCTTCTTTTTCTACAGGTTTCTTCTCAGGGTCGTCAAAGGTAGGGATTGTGTGGTAGTGGGTTAAAAGACGTTGTCGCATGCACAAGATTAACTGTATCATTGATACTGCAGTGGTGTGAGACCACCGGAAACCACTTAAAAAAGCCAATGAAGCAGGGATGTAGAGGTGATACACATAATTTATCTATTCCAAATATAGCCCTACGCACTATGCTCAACACAGCCTATTTATAGAAAATTAACCTTTTAGTCCCGAGTAATGTGAATTCATCACACACAGAATAATTACTCTATTTTAATTTTGCTTTGTACTTTTATTTGATCAAATCCGGAAAAAAAGGTCGTGAGCAGAAAATCTTCCTTCCTTTTTCGGTAAAATGTTACAAGTTTAAGCCTTAGATTTAAAAGAGAAAGAGAGAGAGAGAGAGGGAAATGCACAATTTTCACCGAGTTTGTATTTTCAAAGCTTTGTTACGATAAACCAACAAAGAGTCTGGTGGGATCTTAAACTACACCGTGAGTAAAATATACCATACTAGATCTATATAGTCCAAAAATGGTAAAAAATAAACCCAGATTGCAATAATTTAAGTCTGTAAGTACTATATAGATCTATACCAGATGTGGTTTTCAAAGTAAATTGCAGAATCAGCAAATTAAAGTGTCTACTGACACAGTTTGTCAATGTAGACTTTCATTTGGGATCTCATATAGGCCTATAAAAGCCTTGCTCTATGAAAAGGTGGCTGAATGGACCTGCAAAAGTATCACTGCTGATACTATTTTCCATTTGTAATTTTTTCTGTATGTCAAAGGACCGGTCTACCTCAGGATTAGGCAGATTACACGAAAAATGGATTTTGCGGTTCCATATTTATGTGATGGCTTAATTGCTTGACATATTATATCATCACGGGAATGCATGAGGCCCCCTTTTCACAGAGCATTGCTCATAAATCTTAGTGAACAGGTGACGTAGGCCTATGCACAAGTTCGAAAAACTTTAACTCATGTCAGCAGGTGCTGTTCGCTTAGGCTGACCATGGTCCAAGTTGCGCATTCAAGAAGGGAAATGCATAGAACTTTACGTCTTTCAAATGAATGCAGATAGGATAGTGTGAGTGCTTTTGAAGGTTTGTCAGCCGAGGATAGAAATTTCACAGTATACTTCAATGGCTAGATATGGAAAGGCAAAAGTGCACAATAAATCTCGATAGAAAGAAATGGTGAACATCGAAAAGAAGCACAAAGAAATGGTAAACAAAGAAAGGGTGCATAAGTAAATGGTGTGCAAAGAAATGGTATACAAGGAGATGGTACACAAAGGAATGGTGCTAATAGAAAATGGTGCAGAAAGAATGGTGGGGAAAGAAATGGTATGCAATGAAATGGTGCACAAAGAAATTTGCACAAACAAATGGTGCACAAAGAAATCGTGCACAAAGAAATAGTTCACAAAGAAATAGTATGCAAAGAATTGGTGCACAAAGAAATTGTGGGTAAAGAAATGGCTTGCAAAGATATGGTGCACAAAGAAATGGTGCGTAAGGTAATGGTACACAGAGAAATGATACACAAAGAAATAGTGCACAAAGAAACGGTGCATAAAGAAATGGTGCATAAGGAAATGATGCGCAAAGAAATGATGCACAAAGAATTGGCGGGCATAAAGAAATGGTGCATGAAGAAATGGAGCACAAAGAAATGGTGGGCATAAAGAAGTGGTACATAAAGAAATGGAGCGCAAAGAAATGGTGCACAAAGAAATGGTGGGCATAAAGAAATGGTGCACGAAGAAATGGTGCATAAAGAAATGGTGCGCAAAAAAATGGTGCGCAAATAAATGGTGCACAAAGAAATTGTGGGCATAAAGAAAGGGTGCACAAAGAAAAGATGCTCAAAGAAATGGTGCACAAAGAAATGGTGCATAAAAAAAGGTGCACACAGAAAGTATGTGTAAAGAAATGGTGCACAAAGAAATGGTAGGTAAAGAAATGGTGCACAAAGAAATTGGTCCACAAAGTAATGGTTTGCAAAGAAATGGTACACAAAAAATGGTGCATAAAGAAATGGTACACAAGAAATGGTACACAAAGATGATGCATGAAGAAATGGTGCGCAAAGAAATTGTATGCAAAGAAATGGTGTGCAAAGAAATGGTACACAAAGAAATGGTGCACAAAGAAATGGTGCACAAAGAAATTGTGTGCAAAGAAATGGTCACGGTGCAGAGAAATGGTGCACAAAGAAATCGTCCACAAAGAAATAATTGCTAAAGAATAGTTGTTAAAGAAATGGTGCACAAAGAAATTGTACACAATGAAATGACGCGATAACATAATGAGCTATGTTTTGGCAAACTGGTGTTTATTTAATGCAGTATTATACCGGACAGGTCATGAATGACTGTATGTTTAGCGCCATTTTCAACCTTATTTCAGTTATATCGCGGCGTTCAATGCACCTATCGATGCTCTCCTTGGATTTCTTTTACCAGTACTCAGCACAGTGTTCTTTTACAGGCACTGGCTGCTTTCCAAAATAACCATTGTCGTAGATGAATGGTCAGTGGTGAAAGAGGAATGAACTCTGTCGCAATGACTATCATCAATCTTTGGACAGAAACATGACCGAGCTGTGGATCGAACCAGCGGCCCCTTTTGTCAAGTCCTACCGAGCTTCAAGTCCTGCGCTACCGACTGAACCACCGGGATTCGGTTCGTCATATCCAGGTAGAATGGTCTTTGAAAATGCAGAAAATTTACACGCAGGAACAAACTTTAACTCATGTCAGCCTGCGCAATCCAGCATGAGTAGATACTTTTTGGAGATGCATTAGGTCACCTTTTCTCAGCACAGCACAGCTCATTTCCTTTACAATACATGAATATCATAATATACTTAATTCGTCAAACGTACTGTACAATCGATCAAAGTGGGGCAAAGTATCGTATTGGAGTAAAGCTATAAAATTGTTGGTCATACCGAATTACAATATTTGACGTAGGCGTTTCCATGGTAACTGAAAATGTCTAATATAGAAATAAACAATACTACTGTCGCGTTATCAATCCATGATGACGCTGTATATCAAGGCTTGTGCTATGTAAAGATGGGAATAAAAATCAATGTCAACCAGGCTCAGTCGTGAAATGATTATTGTATTAAATATGAAGCGATATATGGAGTGCAACACGCGAAAAGGTGCATTCGGACATTTGCGTAAAGTGTCGTCCCGGATTAGCCTGCGCAGTCCGCGCAGGCTAATCCGGGACGGCACTTTACGACTACATTAGATTTTGTGCTACAGTAGACTTGCGTAACACAGAAAATCACATAAAATCGGAAAGAATCGTTTCGGATTAGCCTGTGTGGACTGCATACGCTGATCAGAGACGACACTTTACGCAAACGTCCGAATGACCCTTTTCGCGTGTTGCACTCCATATTATATGGCTCACAACACGCGAAAAAGGACCATGGGGACATGTGCGTTAAGTGTCGTTTCGGATCAGCTTGCACAGTCCGTACAAGCTAATCCGAGACGACATTTTCCGTTTTTCAATATAAGATTTAGGAGCTGTAGATTCACTGACTCTTCGGTAAATATCGTGTAACATCGATGTTTTCGTAAAGGCTATTCGGCCAATCTCGGCATCTTCCGTCTCTTAATGACAGTAGGGGATGTTGATCTTTAATCAAGCCAGTATAGATCCTCTTTTGCCTAACAATAGCTTTAAAGGTGGATATTTATAAGTTTCATATCTCATCAAATTAAGATATATATATATATATATATATATATATCACTGAAATTAAAAAAAAAAAAAAAAAATACAAATCATCAATAATTAAGAATCATAAAATTACAAATAAAAAAAATTTGATGGTATTCGCTAAAAAGGCTACGTAGCCTCTTAAGGTATTTTTAGATTTCGCACCAAAAATCAAGAAAGCATTGTGGCAATGTTAAGTGACTGGCACGTGACTAATGATGCTTAAATTCCATAACATAACAAACATGTAATTATTTTTCATAACTTCTTCCTCCGACGCTATGTTTGAAGCGTCTTTTGTGTATTTCCGGTATGTAAATGAGCAAGTTGCTCATCTAAAAATAGACCGTGGTTCCCGTCAGTGTCGACCTGGGCCGTAGTAGATCTCTAATTTCTCTTGTTGTCGGATGGTTTTCGACTCCTGGGGTTTTGTGAATGAAAATTAAAAGCCCTTGGGAGTAAAAGGATGATTTTTTTTCTTTGTATTTTTGTAAAAAATTCATCTCAAAATCTGAAGGGCCACCTTAATCTAGGGGGAAAATTATCCTTTTTTACGCAGAAAATTCAACCATAGCAAAAAGTTTCGGCCCATGTCAGCCTGCGCAGGCTGACACGAGTCGAAACTTTTTGAAAAAGCATGAATGACCATTTGACAAAACATAACTCGTATTTAAATGAGAAACATGGAGTATTTTAACGATTGGGAAAACCGGTAGTCACCATTTAAATCTCTCGCATCAGCGATTTTCAAATATGTTACCTTTGTGTTATCAGTTTTGTGACCCATTACAGCGACTTTTAAATGAAAAGAACGTTTCTATAGCTACGTCCAATTAGAGAGAAAACATGTGGAAAAGGAAATATTTCTATTATTTACAAAATACAAACCAGGGGCTTAGGTAGCCCAAAATAAAGTACATGTATGCGTAATTGTAATACCGACGGTTGATTGTATGGTGTTTAACTCATTACCAAACGACAATATTTTAGGCTTGTCGAAATCGAAACCACTTACAGACCACAAAATAAAAGTGACTGAAAATTTAAAATTTGTTTTGTGAAGGGTAGAAAACACTGTGGGAAAAGGAGAAAATGCTGGTTACCATTTTCTACTTTTCCCACAGTGTTTTCAAAAGGTTTCTGTCTCAGGGGCAGCAAAAGTAGGAATTGTGTGGTAATGGGTTAACGCCGCTTTCAACATTATTTCAGTTATATCGCGGAGGCCAGTGCACCTATCCATGCTTTCCTGGAGTCTCTTTTACCATTGCTCCCTCCAATTTCTTTCTAAGCCACTGGCTGCTTTCTCACATAACCATCGTCGAAGTACTGATCAGCGGTAGGAGAGGAATGAATTCTGTCGCAATGAACTATCATCAATCATCGGAAAGAAACTGGCCTAGCCAGGGATCGAACCTACGACCCGTGCTCTCAAATCCTGCACGCTACCGACTGAGCTACAGGGGCCCGGCAATACTGAAGGTGCATACAGATTTGAGGCGTCGAGAGGCTGGAGGATGGGTGTTGAGGATTTCCAGGGAGGGGGTTGAAGTCACAACTGTAGAAACTATATCATGTGGTAGATTCTGGTGACGATTTTGTTTCGCAAAATTTTGTTTAATTTTAACTATCGGCTTAGAATTTCAAAACAACGTTGAGCTTGACCATGACAAGAAAATTCTTTCTCTCTATCTCTCTCTCTATCCCGTCCTTTCTCTCCTCCACCTTTATTTCTCTCCTCCACCCTCTTCAAAGTGGACGCAACTGTTTTTTTTGCCCCTGCAGACAATTGTGGAGATAAAATTGAAAGGGCATTCTGAATCAGTGCTAAGAACTTACAGACAACAAAACTCGGTGCAGGTACAACTAAAATGTTTTGACCTGTTTGTTAGAAGATAAAATGCTGGTTTCCTGCTTTGTCTCCTTTACCACAATGTTTTCAGTTGCTATCTTTCTTGGGGTCATTTGGTTATCGGATTGTTTGGTAAATGCTTGATAAAAATGTTGTCCAGAGAAAACAAAACAGCATAAGTTTTAGTTAAAATGTTTATAATCACAAATATACAAACTTGGTTCTTGTAAAAAAGCAGTTGTTCAAGAAAAAAATCTTAAAACAAAAGAGAAAAATATCGAGGAAGGATTTCACTGGAAAAAAGGTTTTGATTAGGTTTTGCAACACCATTGTACATGAATACTACGCAATGGTGGCATCGAGTCATGTGGTTCGTAAAACACGATATCATTGGCTAAAATGATAATACAGTATGCAAAAGAGGTCTTTTTCAATATCAGAAGATTGCATTGGCTCCAGAGACCCGGACGCTTATATTCACCAGTCGCCGTTAGGAATACTCTTTGTCTTGTTTTATGTTTAAAAAGCCACGCAATTTTTGATTGGCTAAACCAAATGGTTTAGCCAATCAGAACTTGCGTTACTTTCAAATTTCGGAAACCCTCGAGAATTAGATGAAGAAAGTTTTTTTTATGAATGGTTGATTTGTACGGATCTCGTTTTTAGTGACAAAAATATGTGAAAAATGGGGGATGGATTTATCATATATGTAGATCTATGCCATTTGTCAATAGTCGTTAAATGGACTTCGGTCTGGTATGAAACCTAAAATTGCTATTATCAACGAAATTTCACGTTTCAGTCTGCCAAACAGTATTAATAAATGTTACAATCTTGAATATTAAATTTTTGTCAGAATAACAACATATCGGGCAGTGTATATCATAGATCAGACCGCACGTTCGGAAAGCTTACATTCAATTTCAAGATAACTACATTGTCAAGCAGTCAAGGTTAAAGGTCATTCAAGCCTTGATTTTCAGCCATTTAAATCTAGATCTTGATTTTAAGTTCAAGGACACACCAAGGTCAAAATAGGTCAAAATCGCTTACATAAACTCCCGCTAGATGGCATTCTACAAATACACATCTATCACATTTGGGCATTCTGGGTACAGAACCAGACTTCTTTTCAAAACTACAATCGTTACTTTGAATTTCAAAATCAAATAAACGTTTACTCAAGTGATTCATTCAGCTATGATCAGCTAGCATGTAACCCCTGCAATGGCCATTTATTAACACAGCCCCTACAGGCCAGGGTAATAGCTTAAGTATAAGCTCTACTTTTCCACAGTATGTGGGGGCGGTGATGCGTCATAGCAGACAGGTCAAATCTTCGAAGAATGTGACATGCGCAGTCAACGATGTTTCTGCCGCAAAAAATATAGTATATGAGTTTTAACAGGAAGTGAATATATCCGAAACCAGTCTATGGATTGATGACAATGACTGGTTTCGTTCAACATTTTGATTTTGAAAGAATGAAAAAAAAATATATTAAAGAAAAGCTTTATGTCACCTGGCTTGTTTTACAAAGAATCAATTTCAATACACTATTGATAGATAATACACTATAAAAGGAAATTTTAAGAACCTAATACATTTGTACATAGAAAATATGAATCTTTGCAGCACACACTTTCTTCCTGGTCAGACTTTTTTCGCGAGCAACACGCAAAGAAAAAAAAAGACTCAAAAAGTAGCTTAAACCCTATAGCGCCAAAAGAATAAATATGTGAAAAGGGGGCTTGGTGCTTTTGCAAAAAATATTTCGACCCAGATCAGCCTGCGCAGTCCGCACAGGCTGATCTGGGTCGAAACTTTTTGCTTTTGGTGAACTTCATGTATTTTCGGGGACCTTTCTACCTGCGAGATTCAGTTGTTTACTATACAAGATCTTTATGATTTCATTATGTAAAGATTTTTTTTGGTATCATGTACAGTGTAATACGGAATTTCATAAATGAAATCTTTTGTTGGAGTGCAGTATTAAATTCACTGTAAAATTTACGAAAATTTCCAGGGCCGAATGCAATTGCTTGAAAACTGGGAAGGGAGATAAGCATTGCACTTCCGGAAATCCGAGATAATCTCCAAGATGGTCTATTTTTAGATCACTTGCCGACTGTTGCTGCAGAACGTGTGTGTTTGCGGAAGGGGGGTAGGGATGCAAAATTTCTCTACTTGCAAGCATTTTGATATCAACCATTTTCACGGGAGAAAGGATAAAGCAATATTCAACAAATTTTTTTTTTTTTTAAGTTAACTTTAAACCGTAGAGATATAGAAGAATCGACTCACTCTCTTGCACTTCGAATCATTCACATTCATGTATGTTGAGAGTAACGAACGACAACTCTGCTCTGCTCAGAGATTGGAATCGGCCATGGTGCCCCTCGTTTTTTTTTTTCAAATTCCCCTTGTTTATTAAAGGCAAGGAGGGAGGGGGAATTCCCCTCACCGTATCTGGCGCTATAGAAGTTAAAACTATAAAGTAACCCTCAAAACTGCTAAAGAAGTAACATGAACATTTCCAGCTAAACGTAAAGGCCAAAACGTAAGATTTCAAACTTCTGAAGAAAACACGAAAGAACGTCACCTCATCGGACAGTGTAGATCCAAGATCAGACTGCACATTTTGTGCAGTCTGATCTTGATCTACACTGTCCGCAAAAGCTAATCATTTTGTCGCACTGAGCAGTTTAGGTGTTTAAAAAAAAAACCAAACAATCTAATGAGGCACATTAAAAATATAACGTCATACACAATTTCATGATTATAGAAAAACTATCTCAGCAGTCAATTCATCCAAACTGTTTGTAGGATCACGTGGTATACTGAATAGTGTGTTCATTATGACGTCATTTACTCTCTGGCCATCGACTGCGCTTGCGCACCTCCAAGTTCCTGTAAATAAAAGAAAAGCGAAATGAAGGGAGCTGAAATGTTTAACGTTAATTGTAATAAGAGGGTCATAACGGCACTTTATCGCTCCACTAAGTTATAATTATATTTTTTCTGACCTGTAGTATTTTACCAAATAACTCTATCTTTTAATGGCTCTTGGGATAACGACCGTTGAAAAAAAAATGGAGGGAAAACGTAAGGAAACAGAGTGGGAAAAAGAACACTTTCTGAAAACAGAAGTCTGCTCCTTTCACACAGTTTTTCCAAACCGCTAAAAATAGATCGATTTCAAGTCCCTTCACAAACCGTATGCTTCCTCTTTATGTGAGCATTTTTCAGGCTGTGTAAATTTTGCTCTTTCCAGTACATTATCGGTTTACTTTAAAAACATGGTAACTACAACTTGTTTCAAGTTGAAGTTAAGAGGTTTTTTTTTTAAATAAACCGACGATATAATTAAAAACCCATTGCCACACAATCTCTACTTTTGACGACTCTGAGAGGAAGCCCTTAGAAAACATTGTGGGGGAAAAAGGAGAAAATGCGGGTAACCAGCATTTTCTCCTTTTCCCAAAAAAATTTTCAAAAGGCGTCTTTCTCAGGGTTGTTAGAATTCGGGATTGTGTAGTAAAGAATTAATGTGTTGTTGATTTACAAACAAATGCAGTTATCTTCTAGACTAGCTTTCAAATAGTATCTAACGGAAGTGATGTGTAATAATTAGTCTTCTCCGTCTGTGTTCTCAACCGTCTGTCTGTCTGTCTGTCTGTTCGTTCCTCTCTCTCAATCTCTCTCTCTCTCTCTCCTCTAAATCTCTCTCTCTCCCTCTCTCTTCCTCCCCCTCTCTCTTTCTCTTTCTCATTCTTCCTTCCCACTCTCTCTTTCTGTCTCTTTTTCAAAGTCAAGTCTACGTCTGCAGCATTTGATCAAAATCTCATAAAGAACGCCTTAATGGTTTAAATATGACGGCCTATAAATATTTAAGCAATAACCATGGTGAGTAATCTTTTCTGATAAAAAATGTCATACCACTTCTGACTAAATCTATACTCATGGCTTATAGTGATACCTGACGTCCTGAGCAAAGTAAATAGACTGGGATCAGCCTGCACGGCCGTATAAACTGATCTTAATCTCTACTGATGCTTGTACTCACTAGATAAGTCTACCCGACAGTGTAACCTGCTAAGGTCCGTATTCACCAACCATTCTTAAGAACATTCGTTGTCTTACTTTAGCCAATCAGAAGTTCTGTTACTTTCACATTTAAAAAGTTCTGAAGAATCTTTACTCATAATTAAAGGACCAGCCTGCCCGGCAGCATAATCGAACCTTAGTCTTAATTGATACACAGTTACCCACTGCATGCTGGGCTGTCCCTTTAGGAGTAACTGTCTTCAAACTTGTTAGGCTACCATTGCCAAGAAACCTATCTTGATTATGCAAAAACACGTGACACTGGCTTCGTATTTTTTTCAAGAAATAAATATCAACCCATACCCACATAAATCCCTACTTTTGATGACCCTGAAAAAGAAGCCGTCAGAAAACATTGTGGGAAAAGAAGAAAATGCTGGTAACCAGCATTTTCTCCTTTTCCAACAGTGTTTTCTGCCCTTCACAAAACAAATTTTAAGTTTTCAGTCACTTTTATGCTGTCGTCTGCAAATACTGTCGATCTGGACAAGCCTAAACTAGTAGAATACTGTCCTTTAGTAATGAGTTAAAAAAAGAAATGTCGATATGCCCGCAATAGGCATGCAGAGGCCCTGAAAATAAACATGTCCACATTTTTAGCCAATCGGAAGCTTCTTTTCATTCATTCGAGTGCATCAAAACCAGAAAGTAGGTCAAAAGCCATCGCCTTCAGCTACGGCGAAAAAGGATATAAACTGGCTATGTACCAGGACAGTTCTTTCGGGAAAGCCAAGGGGATCGATTGTTAATATCGATATTAGCTTGAAATGTAAATATCATATTTCATGTATGAGGGCCGACAGAGTTTAGATAAACCCAGGTATGCGAGCACTAACCGTTCTATTTTTTTTATCTTATTGAAGCCACCTGATTGGCTGTTACAGAAGCGCCTCGACCAATCAGGTTATCAAGCTTCGAAATAAAAGTAATATACAGAATCATTGGTGATAATGATGTTGTTAAATTGGACTTTGGTGAACTTATAAACTTTATTCAGGTCATGCACACTGAAAAGGGGACTTAAGGTAAGACCTATGTAATGCAAAACAGCTATTTCCACAAAAATATCATCCTGCAAAATTAGCTATAATTTAAAATGAGTATTACTGAACTACTTTCACCGATTCATTTTTTTCCATTTTTTCTTTCTTTGAATTATCATCTATAAATCTAAAACCACTATAATCTCAATTCAAAAAAAGATAATAATTACCTCCCTTTTCAGAAAACTAAAGTATCAAAAAATAAATTCAAGACAGACATAAACGGAATTTCTGATCCCGTTAGAAATGTGCAAAAATATCATTTCTGCATAAATCCTTATTTATCAACCAATTATAAATTCATCGGAAGTGCATTAAACAGGTCTTACCTTAATGCATTTGCAAAAAGTTTGGGCTCATGTCAGCCTGCGCAGTCCGCTTAGGCTGACATTTTTGCTATCAATTCATTTTCTGCATAACAAAGGACTATTCTACCTGCAGATCCAGTCGATCGTCACACAAAATGTTTTCTTAATGGATTCATAATTACATGAATATAATGAGTTGTTTGGTGTAATTGATCAAGGAATTGATCTTGTTTGGAGAGTGAATTTGCCTTTTTATTCTTAAGTGCAGATTTTTTAAAATAGACTCTTAGGTTTTTTTTAACAAAAATCATTTCAAAAGGTCTTTCAACTCTATTGTTCCGTTCATAAATACATAATCTTCCTGGTCGAAGAAGGTAGGGGACCGAAACAGTTCTTTGAAGAAAAAAAAACTAAAACCCTTTACGTAACAATCCACAATTCTAAAAGCACCGAGAAAGACTTTTGAAAACTGTGTAGGTAGCCACTTTTTTCCCCCCTCGTCTTTTTCCACGCACATTTCTCAGCGATGTAGAAATCTAGAGCAAATCTTATCCACAATTAATATCTTACCGGCAGTAAGTGCTTCCAAAATGGAGAGTAGCACGGCCCAGTTGCACATCCATCCTATACATGCTTAGAATATCTCCTTGACGGACAGTGTAGATCCAAGATCAGACTGCACGTTCTGTGCAGTCTGATCTTGATCTATACTGTCCGCAAAAATAGCAGACTTGGGGTCAAGTTTTTACTTAACTAGATCTTAGTATGCATTTTCATCTGCATGCGTGATTTGACTATAACTAAGCTGGTGCCATGTGCATATTTTAAGCACATAAAATCAACCAATGAGATTATTTTCCTTCAGGAGAGCGGAACTTAACCGCCATATTTTCCCATTCATTTGATTGGTTGATTGCGTGGGTTAAACAGCCTTACAGGAATGATTTTGATTTTTGAAAAATTATTTGAAAAATGGAAATAAATGATTACTTTGTAACCAACCGACAGAGTTTTAAACTCTGTTATAAAACAATTGCAACTGTCAAGTACGATGAAGCTCAAATCGTCGGTCTACTTCAAAAACCTCGTAAATACAGCTTGTTTCAAGCTGTAGTTACGAGGTTTTGAAGTAAACGTACGAAATAATATACCTTGTCTTTGTTAGAATAGACAACATCGCCGGGAAAGGCGAAAATGCTGGTTTTGAGCATGTTTTTTTTTTTCATTGTAATGTTTAAAAAAAACTTTCTTCCTGTTTTATCCGTGTGTTAGAACTTAACTTGAGTTCCCCCTATTTCAAGAGCATGTCTAAAAAGGTGTTTGTAGCAAAGCGCTTATATGAAGTAACGGTTAATTCTTTTTAAACATTTTCTATTCATTTTATGCTCTCTAGTAGGTTATCGAAAAATATTGGTTAAATATTTATCGATATTTCACGGTTACGGCCAGTGAAAATACCAATTTTTATATTCTAACTCTTCGATTGAAGCCTTACAGATGGAAATATGACGTCATTTATCTTACATTTCTCGCGCTTGACGTAATATTGTAATGTGCTCCGAGGAGGAATAATCGCAAAACACTGTACTCGATTTTGATAAAGTTTCCCAAGAAAGGGTTAAAGAAAATCTGAAATAATCAGAATTTTTGTTTTTTTTTTTGTGAAAGATCGAACCTTATTTCTTTGAGTGAACTTCATTGGTAATTATATGTTCACTCGATGAAATAAATTCAGATATTTCACCGTTAAAAACAAATACCCTCATTTTCTCCTCTACATTTGAAACCTTTTTGTATTGAATACTCGTTTAAATTGCATACAGTCAATCCAGTTTACAGCCAGGAACCGAATCAGTCAGTATATCTATGTACCGCCGCCGCGTATTGATTTGTCAGAACGAAATGACGTAATACAATAATCAGTCGTGTTCTCAACTGACGGCAAATGTCAATATTCCATGTCTCCCTAGGGTCTTAGGCTTTTTTTATCTCTGAACGTTTTTATCAAACGACAAATTTTAACCCTTAACTTGCTAAATAAATGAAATGAAATTTTCAAGCTGATAGGTAAAAGTCAAACTTTGTTATTTAAGAGGAATTTTTGAGGAACGATATGACTGATCCTTTGCGGACAGTGTAGATCAAGATCTGGACGTTCTGTACAGTATGATATTGATCTACACTGTCCCCAAAGGGTTAGAGATTCGCGCTCAACAGCCTAAGGGTTTAGACCAGTCCAAATTGAAATCATTTGCAGACGACAAATTAAATTTAGCAGAGAGCATTAAACATTTAAGATTATAAGAAAAAGTAAAAAGCTTAAAGTGCTGTGTAACATAAATAGACACTATTGCAAATGGTACAGATCAAGATTAGACCACAAAGAGCGTGCAGTCTCATCTAGAACTCACACAATCTCGCATTTATTAACATCATCAAAAACGCTTTACAAGACCATACATCTGATAGGTCTTCAATGGTACACCGAAATTTTAATTGCTCGATTATCGAACACCGTTACCAAAAATAGCACAGGAGGGGCATTGCCTCTATATCATTTATCTCTTTATCGTATATATATGCTTCAATATCGTATATATACGATAAAAAGACGATGCACAAATGTGCTATATTTAGTAACGGTGTCCAATAATCGAACAATAAAAATTATAGTTTTTCGTGATTGACCAATTAAAAGGCTTATGACAAGATAACCCCTTATATTTCCTGGAAAAAAAACTTCATATTTAAGATCCTAAAGAAAAAGGTGTTTGAAAACTATGATAATGAGAAAAGAAAAACATTACCCCATAATCTTTTCTCTCAGAGCGAAAAACAATTGTAACAAGGTTAATTTGTCGTTTAAAAATGTTTGGCATGTCTAAAAATATGTCGTATTGTGAACAGCTAAGGCCAAAACAACATAAAACTGCAATAATGGGGTCTTTTTGTGGTTAACCCTTCACCAAACGATCCCGAATTTAAACAAACCCTAAAGATGGCTTTTGAAACCAGGATCTTTATTCACCAAACATACTTAATACCATGCTTTGTTTAGATCGACATTTGAAAAGTAACACAAGGTCCGATAAGCTGAACAAAATGGTTTAGCTAAATAATCAGAAAGTGTGTTACTTTTAAAGTTGGAGCATTTTTGAGACAGTGTTCAAGACTGTTCTTAAGAATTCTCGATGAAACCGCTGGCTTTGAGCCCAACACTTAAGTAGATTACCCTTTGCCAGACGAAAAAAAATAGCCTATCCAAATTGAGAGCAGTTGCAGACAATGATAATTATTAGAATGGCTCAAATGGTGCAAATTTTCTTTAACAGGGTAGAAAAAATTGTGGGAAAAGGAGAAAATGCCCACAATGTTTTCTAAAGGCTTCTTTCTCAGGGTCGTCAAAAGTAGGGATTGTGTGGTCATGGGTTAAACAGGTATCATTATAGTTGCCGGTTGATTTTCTTCCACTTTATAGATGAAGGTGGCAAAGCTATACTGCCACAAATTTATCTCATGAGGTCACGAGTTCAGGGTCAATTAAGGCATTAACCGACAGATCTGCATCCCGGTCAGACTACTGATAAATTCACCGGATTGGACCGGATCGAACTTTATGGCCGCATAGTATCTGATTTCATTTTTTCTTTACCACTGCTTTTCACATCTTTTTTTTTTTAACTGTAAGTCATTCTACCTAAATACTTCATATACTTACACCAAAACGATATAGTTAAAAATATCTTATAACATTGGAACCAACTGAACTCGATCCCAAGACGATTAAAATAAACCTTTTCGACGAGGATAAAGACAATGGGGTGGGGTCCCCAGAAAATTCGATCATAATTGAAGGCAAGTATGTCACACATTATGTAGCCATTTGCATATTTACGTACCTCCTATATATAAATGAGCAATAAGGAAAGAATTGAAGCACAAATGTTGTTTTTGTTCAATCTTTAACATAAAAGGTGTTTTTAGGTGCCATCCGGTTATGAAGTTTGTGCCCGGTCCAAACCGATAAATTTATCAGACATTTAAAAGACGAGAGAATCCTATAACCATTCTGATACAGATTTATTTCCATTGGTCACGGGTTGAAGGTCAATTATGGTGATTAATCGACGGATGCATTTCGGTCAGACTGACTCTACGTATTGATTTTCCATTCCACAGGCTATTCAGCCGAGCTATATGGCAATTCGCTTCTCTTGTTACAGAGCTGGCATTTAGGCCTATCGTTGTTGTACGGCGTTTAAAACATTGTAAGAAAAGAAGAAAATGCTGGTAACCAGCATTTTCTTCTTTTCCTACAATGTTTTTTCCCCAACCAAACAAAGACGATTGCACCATTGAACCAACAATTGATACATAGCTTTTAAAAATAATGTCAATCTTTTTTCCAATATGGAGGTCGATATAATAGAAAGTCGGCCTCGGGACATTATGTTCATATTGGTAAACAAAAGCTGTAATTTGCATATCATCGTACCCTGATATGGAACCGCTATTAGAGACAAACGACTTTTGAGGGTTTTGGTTCCCTTTATGACAAATTGTTTGGAATAAAAGAAATTTCCCCAGTTGCCACTCTATCATTTTTTATTCGTTGATATAACATGTTCAATTTGCACACCCACTCTTAATTTTAAAACTTTTGACTGGTGCTCTAAGAAAAGGGTTTAATGTAATACATTATCTCCCGCCAGATGGCATTCTACAAATACTCGTCTATCTAATTTGGGCATTCTGGGTACAGAACCGGACTATTTTTCTACGCGACAACCCTTACTTTGAATTTCAAACTAAAATAAACGTTTACGCAATAAAACTCAACCTGATACCATTCATTCAGCTGTGATTAGCAGTTTAGAGAAACCTGGAGCCAATTTGAACAGACCCGAATTTTCCTAAAACGTACTGATAAAAGCTATTGTCTCCATTGCTACTTTATATCGAGTATTACTACAATCCCCCCAATATTGGAAGGGAGTGATGCGTCGTCATATAAGACAACTTCGAAGAATATGACATGCGCAGACAACGGGGTTTAATGCGTCGTTGACAATAGCAATATAAAGCAAACTGTTGGAGAAGTATGTACCTAGTTTAGACGACTTGACCTAGTCTAAAGACGACTAAACACGTGACTTACAGTGATCTATTGCCAACAATTTACTTATGGCAACAAGTTTCGACCTAGGTTAACCCGCGTTTAATGGTGTTTAACGCCGTTTTCAACAATATTTCAATTATATCGGAGCCGTTAGTGAACATATCCAGTCTTTCCTGGGTTCGTGTTCAAAAACCATTATTAAGAATGTTCTTCGTCTTAATCTTCAAGATTGTATTCTTTGTCTTATTCTTCAAGAATGTCTAACTGTGAAAGTAACAGAACTTCTGATTGGCTACACCAAAAGGTTTAGCCAATCAGATTTTGGTTTAGCCAATCAGAAGTTCTCTTACTTTCAAATAGACGAAATGCTGAAGAATAAGACTAAGGATGTTCTTCAGAATGGTTGGTGAATACAGACGCTGGAGGTTTTTTTTTCTAACCAGTATTTTTATCTGCACAATATTCTTTTCAAGGCACTGGCTGCTTTCCCATATTGCCATCATCGAAACAATTGTCAGCAGTGTTGTAAGCATTGTAAGAGTTTAACAGAATGCATTGTACTAAGGTACAGGTCGTAAACAGTGGCTCATTCCATTTCCATTTGCCCGCCCGGGTGACTCAGTGGTGAGCATGTCTGACTCATGACCTGGTGGTTGTGAGTTCGATACCCGGTTGAGGCGAACTTTATTTCCGGCGTATTTTCGCTTCTCACCTCTGCTGAAGCATATGAGAAAAGTAGTCGGTGGCTTTGGAAAGAAAGCTGTGTTAGTACTGGTTGAGAAAGCCAGGAAACACATGTGCGTCACCGACCGCCATGATATGACCTTAGCTGTTAAAGTGGCGTTAAACCCCAATACAACCAACCAACTAACGAACCGTTTCCTTTGATCGTGTAATTGCAACGCAGAGCAAAGTCAGTATGTAAAGCAGGAAGGTTTGTTTTTTATTGTGATCTAAAATATTGATAAAATCCTCCAGGAGGAAATGTCACTTTCAATCGATCGCTTCATCCTTTTGTCTGCTCAAAACGTTCAGTGAAACGTTCTAGCTAGATATTAAAAACCAAAATTTCGCTACATCAAAGATTTCTTTCTTCCTGGGGAAGATATCTTCCAATCGGACAGTGTAGATCCAAGATCAGACGGCACGTTCTGTGCAGTCTGATCTTGAATCTACACTGTCCGCAAAAAGTCAGTAATTCGCGCTCAGCAACCCGGACGTTTATACAATGAAAATTTTGTGTGGAAAAAAAATCATATATCGTCGGTTTACTTCAAAAGCCTCGTAACTACAGCTTGTAAACAATGTGTAGTTACGAGGTTTTCGAAGTAAACCGACGATATGATCGAGCTGATGGAATAATTATAAACCCGACTACAGTGCCAAATAGATCTAAAGCATGTTAACCAGTCTAGGATTTCGAAAAACGAACCAAACAAATCGCACTACCAATGTCACTTTTGTCTAATACGCCCCGGCATTGATAGTGTAGGTCAAAGATCGGACTGCTAGTTTCGTGCAGTCTGATCTTGGTCCACACTCATTGGCCACATATGAACCAAAGTTGTTAATGGAGCTTTAGGATTAGCTATAGGGATGACTTTTTATCACGTGATGAAATTGTCCATTTTAAAAGATTTTGCCAACAAAAAAATAATAATCACCAATCACGAAGTCAATAATTGAATTTGTCCTTGAAAGGTTAGATAACATTGTGGAAACAGGAGGATATGCACGTTACAAGCCTTTTCCCCTTTTCCACTATGTGTATACGAATCTTCTTCTCCAGTTATTATCCAGAAACGTAAAAATCACTTGACTGTTTGATTTAAGAACCAAGAAGGACCATAATTACTTTCATGATCGTAGTTTAACGACAGTTTCATTGTAAAGTCGAAGCAAATACAACTTTTATTAACCCTGTTCGCGTTTTTCACAATTGCATTTGCCTTTGCAGGCAGTGTAGATCAAGATCAGACTGCACAAAACGTGCAGTCTGATCTTTGTTCTACACTGTCCGTTTCTTTAACCCTTATCTTGCTTATAAGTAAAATGAAATGTTCATTTCGATAGTGAAAACCCAAATATTGATATTTCAAAGTTATGCTTTTTGTGAACCATTAACATATTTTCTTATCGGACAGTGTAGATCCAAGATCATACTATACGTTCTGTACAGTCTGATCTTTGATCTACACTGTCCGCAGAAGGTCAGCGAGTCGCGCTTGGCAGCCAAAAGGTTGAGGCATTCCTGTTGATAGAATGCTTGTAATTTCAATTATTTCTGTCGTGATTTCTGAGCTCAAACTATCTATTGAGTTTATTCGGGCAAGCTAAGGTGTGCACAGATTCCTAAAATCTCAATCATTTATTTACTGACTTTAACAGCTGAATGTTTGCCTTTAGATAATTATGTTGTTTGGTGTTTTACAGCAATTACTACAGTATTTCTTTTATAATGCGGTCTCCAGTACACCTATCTATGCTTTTCCCTGTCGTTTCTTATCAAATTACAGGACATAACACTATTTTCACGCCATCTGCTCATTTCAATCATAATAAAACTCTAGACTTTAGGCCATTTGTTTGCGTGTTTGATTGTGTGGTGTTTATGGCCATTTTCAACATTTTTGCACTTATAAATGCTTTTCTGTGGTTTTCTTTACTAATATTAAGCAATAGCAAGTCCACAGTGGGACAAAATCTAATGTAACTGTAATTAAGTGTCGTCTCGGATTAGCCTGCGCGGACTGCGCAGGCTAATCCGAGACGACACTTTATTCAAATGCTCGAATGCCCCTTTTCGCGTGTTTCAGGCCATTTGTTCATACTCTCACCAAAGTGGCACACCATTGCTACCATACAATACAGAAATGGGCTAATATGAATACAAGAGGACCATGATGGTCCTATATCGCTCACCTGAGTACCAAGCAGCACAGGTCTAAACTAAAGATATATACCAAATAACAAGATTCAAGGCCAAATGATAATGAAACAGGAGCAGCAAATTGTTGCAATCTAACTTGAGACTTTGAAGTTCCATTCCATACAAGCAAGAAATACTGTAAAAATGAAGATCAAAGTGGAATTACTCAAAATTCCTGCTACGTAGAGTTATTGTTCTTGTGCACTATACTCTGTAATATTGCAAAAAACATGAATACCAAGTTCGAAGTAGTTCTGACTTAAGATAACAGTTATATTCAGGGCAGGCACTAAATGCTGTAAAAATGACATTCAAAGGGAAATAACTTAAAGACAGCACAAGGTACAGTTACAATTCTTAGGCACTGCACTTCCAAATACTGCAACAAATAAGCATACCAAATATCAAGTCATTCCTCCTTAAGATGACAAAGTTTTGCTCCTGACAAAGCAAGAAATGCTATAAAAATGAAGGGGGAATAACTCAAAATTTGTGCTAGGAAATTATGGTTCTTGTGCAGTGCACTCCATAATTTTTCAACAATCATGCATATCAAATTGGACAATGTTCAGGCTGTAGATGACAAAGTTATATTCCAGACAAGCAGAAAATGCTGTAAAAATTTCAATCAAAGGGAATTAATTTATAGACAGTATGAAGTAGAGTTATGGCTCTTTCACACTGCACTCTGTTTTATTGCAATAAACACAAATGCCAAGTTTCAAGTAAATTGGACTGGAAATAACAAAGTTATGCTCCAGCCTAAGAACTATTCTAAAAAAAATTTTCTAATTCAAGGGCAAATAACTCCCGTTGTTCTGGTCACCCATAATCGGACTCATCTGAGATCTTAGAGTCATATATGTTGTGACCAAGTTTGGAACTAATTGGTTGATATTTGTAGATGCTAGAGTGTAAACAAAGTGAAATACAGCAATTTGTTTAATTCAAGGGCAAATAACTCCAGTTGTTCTGGTCTGAATACACGAATAATCAAACTCATCCGAGATCTTATGGTCATGTATATTTTGTCCAAGTCTGGTGTTGATTGGTTAGTAATTGTAGATGCTAAAGTGAAAAGAAAGTCAAATATAGCGATTTTTCTAATTCAAGGGCAAATTACTCCAGTTGTTCTGGTCCGATGAAACCAATCATCAAGCTCATCCGAGATCTTATGATCATATATATTTTGACAAAGTTTGGTGCTAATTGGTTGATATTTGTAGATGCTAGAGTGTAAACAAAGTGAAATATAGCAATTTTCTTAATTCAAGGGCAAATAACTCCAGATGTTCTGGTCCGATTTGACTCATAATCAAACTCGTCCGAGATCTTATGGTCATACACACTTTGTCCAAGTTTGGTGTTGATTGGTTAACAATTGTAGATGCTAAAGTGAAAACAAAGTCAAACATAGCAATTTTCTTAATTCAAGGGCAAATAACTCCGGTCGTTCTGGTCCGATGAGACCCATAATCGAACTCATCCGAGATCTTATGGTCATATATATTTTGACAAAGTTTGGTGCTAATTGGTTGATATTTGTAGATGCTAGAGTGTAAACAAAGTGAAATATAGCAATTTTCTTAATTCAAGGGCAAGTAACTCCAGATGTTCTGATCCGATTTGACCCATAATCAAACTCATCCGAGATCTTATGGTCATACACACTTTGTCCAAGTTTGGTGTTGATTGGTTAAAAATTGTAGATGCTAGAGTGAAAACAAAGTCAAATATAGCAATTTTCTTAATTCAAGGGCAAATAACTCCGGTCTTTCTGGTCCGATTAGACCCGTAATCGAACTCATCCGAGATCTTATGGTCATATATATTTTGACAAAGTTTGGTGCTAATTGGTTGATATTTGTAGATGCTAGAGTGTAAACAAAGTGAAATATAGCAATTTTCTTAATTCAAGGGCAAATAACTCCAGATGTTCTGGTCCGATTTGACCCATAATCGAACTCATCCGAGATCTTATGGTCATACACACTTTGACCAAGTTTTGTGCTGATTGGTTGATATTTGTAGATGCTAGAGTGTAAACAAGAAAATGTGAACGGACGACGGACGGACGGACGGACGGACGGACGACGGACGGACGGACGACGGACGGACGACGGACGCCGACGGACGGTGAGTGATCACAATAGCTCACTCTGAGCACTTCGTGCTCAGGTCAGCTAATAAACAAGCATCGGAATAAACATTTACATGTTCCTGCTTTATGTTTAGACGAGAGAATCTAAAAGGTTTTATGGTTTATTGGTTTATGGCGACCCTTCACGTCGCTGTCTCTCTTTCAGAACTTTTCTTGTACAAGGAATAACAGACATGGGTTTATGTATAGAATTAATTGAACGTACTAATTGAATGTTTTGACGGATTTAACTGTTATACGAAAATAAAACTTTTGTAGTTTTGATTGATTGATTGATTGATTGATGGATGAATGGGTGGGTGTGTGGGTGGCCGGACGGATGGACGGACAGATGGACGGATAGATGGATTGATTGATTGATTGTCGATTATCGCGTATTTCAACATTTCAACATTATTCTTATATCACAGCAGATAGTGCACCTATCCAGGCTATCATTGGGCTTTTCTTTTTCTTTTTCGTCCAAAGCTAGTTGCTGCTTTCCCATACAACCAACAATCGCCAGTGCAGCGACGAAGCCTCACAAGAGCTGCACTGAACACCGCTAAATTCTTATTTATTTCCATGATTTTTTCAGATTTTTTAATTAAAAAAAAAAAACTTTAAATATAACAGGCCAAAGCAACAGATTTTGCCAATCAGAAACTTTTGTTACTTTCTAACTTAAAGTTTAATTTATGATAACTCTCCAGCAAGCAATCGCGAGTCTTCACCTTTTCAAGAGAAAGGCCTTTGAAATACTGTGGCAAAAGGAGAAAATGCTGGTTACCAGACTTAGACATGAAATTAAGAATGGTTAGTGAATACGAACCCTAGTGAATTTTGTAAAAAAGGTTTTTTGTGATAAAATTTTCGAGTGTTTCCTATCAATAATCTTTTATGCTTTTTTTTTTAATTTTAACCTCTCCATTGGAAAATACTTGTAAAATTGATATTTAAGCCCGAGCAACCTTTTGAAATATGGCATGATGTATTGAAGCCCGGGCAACCCACATGCCTTTCAAATATGACGAGACATCGCGTCAAATATCGGGGTTAAATTATTCTCGCTTGCACAGACTTGTTATATAACTTTTTGTCTTGAACCTTAAACCTTCCGCTTCATAGCACGACTTAACCCATTACCACACAATACCTTCTTTTGACGCCCCTGAGAAAGAAGCCTTTTGAAAACACTATGGGAAAAGGAGAAAATGCTGGTAACCAGCATTTTCTCCTTTTCCCACAGTGTTTTCTACCCTTCCCAGAACAAATTTCTTTTTTTTTAGTCACCTTTATTTTGTGTTCTGCAAATGCTTTCAATTTGGACCAGTCTAAAATTTCTCGTGTGGTAAAGAGTTAACGACCTTTTGTGGACAGTGTAGATCCAAGATCAGATTGCAAAGAACGTGCAGTCTGATCTTGGATCTATACTATCCGATCAGAAGATATTTTTCTCCCATAAAAATCCTTGATAAAGCAATATTTTGCGATTTACTATCGGCTTTAAAAGTCTCAATTCGCGTATTTAACCCTTTACCACACAATGGCGAATTTGGACGACTCTGAGGAAGATGCATTTTGGAAACATTGTGGGAAAAGGAGAAAATGCTGGTAACCAGCATTTTCTCCTTTTCCCACAATTTTTTTCTAACCCTGTCTAACAAAAATTGCGTCATTTGAGTCACTATAAAATTGTTGACTGGAAATGGTTTCAATTTGGATGAGTCTAAAAAGTTCTGCCATGCCATGTGGTTAAGGGTTAACGGGTAAAGGATGATATATATCTATCGATTGAAAATGGCTTATAAGCAGCTATCGATTATAGATTGGCTTCTGACCCGAACAGTTTTTTTTTTCCTCAAGTTTAATATATTCGGGCAGTACTTTGTCCAAAAAAGTTTGTATAGTGTTTTAAGCCCTTTTAAACCTTGTTCCGGTTATGTCGCGGTGGCTAGTGCACCTATCCATGTTTTTCCTGGAGTTTCTGTAACCATTACTCCGCACAACAGATCTCCAGATAAGAGGGAGTGATGGTATTCTAAATCCATTATTTTTCTTCCAAACCCTATGGTGTGGGTACTCATTAGAATCGTCTCGACGAGACGATTCTAATGAGTACCCACAACATAGGGTTTAGTTGAGAATAATTAAAATTTTCAATTTTGAAATCAAAATCACTCCCTCTAGGAGCTCTGACATAATATTCTTTCCAAGTGAGTGGCTGCTTTCCCACATGACCAATGTCGAAATCATGACCAGCGGTGAAAGAGGAATCAATCCTGTCGCACTGACTGTAATAAATCCTAAGAAAGAAATTCAGCCCAGCTGGGTATTCGAACCTGTACCAGTCTGGTACGCCACCACTGACTGCGCTACCAAGGCTCGGCTAAAAAATAATGGTGATAATTTCAGACTCAGTCATTGGTTCATTGCCTGCCATAGATCTGAATAAATCGTGAAAAGAGCCCGCGATAAGGAATTATTAAAAATTTATTACCGCCCAGACCCATACCATTCTTCTACATTGTATTAAGTAATACTCGTGAGTGAATCATTCCGTCACGAAGGAAATAGATTAAGATCAGCAGGCGGCTGCGTGCTAGCATGCAGCCTGATCATCTTGATTAATTTTCTTCCCAAAAGACCAATGATCCACGCTCTGTTAAAAGGGTCTTAATGCATCTGTACCGCATTTACCACATAACAAAATTTTAGCCTTATCAAAATCGAAAGCATTAGCAGACAAATATTTCAATGCTGGTCAAAAACTGGTCAAATTGTTCTTTAATTAGGTAGAAAACATTGCGGGAAAAGGATAAAATACTAGTTACCAGCATTTTCTCCTTTTTCGTATAATGTTTTCTAAAAGCTTCTTTCTAATGGTCGTCAAAGGTAGGGACTGTGTGGTATAGGGTTACTATTTCGATTCTCTATTCGACCTTAACATGGACTGAAATATTGGGCCTGTCATACTATGTCGAATAGTCATCATTATTAAACCCCCTGATAACACTGTTTTGCCAACGGCGTCGACTTTGTTGTTAGTTACTATCAGTGTTCGTTGGCCATGGTCTTCCAAATTGCACGCATCATGTTGCGTCGTTAAGAACCCTTGATTCGAGTGTTTGCTCGCGGCGTGACTTTAAGACCCATCAATCTCCTCAAGGGCAGAGCACCATAAAGGGATCCTTGCAACGTCATCCTTCATCGCCCCCATCCCCAAAAAATTCATGATGCAAAAGGAAGGGAAAAAAATACGAAGATTAAAACAAGAAATCTTGACTCCATCGCATAAACAAGGAATCGAAATTTTCAACTTTAAATGGCTACTTTTCCCATACTGTTTATCAGATTTTTTTTTCAAATCAATCGGATTGAAGTTGTTGATGAGATAAGCAAATTGTGCAAGTTTCACAAAAATCTGATAACAAATGCAGACTTACCGCGTAAACAAGAAATGAAAGTTTTCAACTTGAAATGGCTCCTTTTCCCCTACTGTTTGTTGGATTTTTTTTTCAAAATTAGTGGGATTCAAGCCACAGATAAGAAAAACAAACTATGCAAGTTTCATAGAAATCTGACCACAAATGCAAAATCTATCGCGTAAACAAGAAATGAAAAGTTCTAACTTGAAATGGCTACTTTTCCCTTACTGTTTTTTTTTTTTTTTATCAATAGGGTTGAAGCTTTTGATGAGATAAACTGTGCGACTCTGGATACCACGGCCCTATAAAAAGGATCATCCGGGTCTATGTTTACAAACAATCTTGATAAATCTTTTGTCTGATTCTGAAGAATTTTCTAACACTGAACGCAACACAATATCTGATTGGCTAAACCAAAATGCTTTGGCCAATCTGAAATTGTGTACCTTTTTTACTTTAACATTAGACTGAAAATGCACTGTAGAATGATTGGTTAATATCGTCCTAGAATCCGGTAACTACTAGTATTTACCAATCAACAAATATGTAGACATGTCAATGTAAACAGCTTTTGTAGTCGACAATTTAAATTTTACTCAAACGATGGAATTTGTCGTTAATACTTTGAAAAAAAAAATGTGGGAAAAGGAAAAAATGCTGGTTTCCAGCTGTTTCTTCTTACCCCACATTTTTTAAAAAGGCTTCTTCCCAAGGGACAGTTAAAACTTTTGATAGTGTTGCAAAGGGTACAGAAAGTAACGGAAGTGACGTAGTCATGCGTAAGGTCATAGTACAAATAAATACGTCTGGTATTTTAGTCCTATTGTTCTACATCCGGAAATTTCAAGTGTGCACTTGCAATAAGTAAGTTTTTCGAAAGCCTAATAACTTCATGTATCCATTCGTCTTGCTCTGGCAAAACGGAGCCTATTGCACCTCCGTGATACATTATAGGGCCTGCACCACACAGAAAGGGGCATCAGTCAGACATTGGCGTAAAGTGTCGTCTTGGATCAGCCTACGCAGTCCGTGCAGGCTGATCCGAGACGGCACTTTACGACTACATTAGATTTTGTTCTTCAGTAGACATTCGCAAAACAGAAAATTACATGGAGACGGAAAGTGATGTTTCTGATTAGCCTGCGCGGACTGCGCAGGCTGATCCGAGACGACACTTCCCGCAAATGTCCGAATGCCTCTTTTCTCATGTAGCAAGCCATATAGAACAACTGGTTAATAAATACATGAAAGTTCTATGGATCCATGAAATCCATTTTCTATAACAACATGCTAATTCTGGAGGTTTACCGGTCCTTTGACATACAAAAAAACTCATTCTAAGCAGAAAGTTTCAACCCAGGTCAGCCTGCGCAGATTGACCTGAATCGATACTTTTTGCAGATGAGTTATTCCTACTTATGCATGGCTCATTTTATAATTATATACACACACAAAAACAAATTTCGTTCGAAATCAAAACATGGTGATGTCGGTTTCCATTTAACCCTTTCCAAAACGATAAATTTTGCACACTTCCAAACCGAAAGAGTTTGCAGACGACAAATTTTAGATTTTGAGAAAATGGTAGAAGTTCTCAAAAAGGGAAGAAAACACTGTGGGAAAGGGTGAAATTGCTCGTTACGAGCAATTTCTCCCTTTCCCACAGTGTTTTCAAAAGACTTTTACTGCAGACACGTAAAAAACAGGGCTTGTTTGGGAAAGGTTTAAACGTATAGTTATTTTCGTTACTTTTATTTTCAATTTATTTTTGCTCGACAAAGCACTTAAAAACCAAATTACGGAAATTGGACTCACTCTCGCAACCCGGACCCCTATTTTCGAAAACAATCCTGGTTGATCACCTGACATTTATCGGTTTGACAATGGATATCGACTGTGACGTCACACGTGTTTTTGTTATCCTGCGATGGATCTGCCCTTGACTTTGTAACTTGGTGGCGAGCCCTACTAGCGCAGTCGGTAGCGTGCAGGATCTAAGACCAAGTGGTTACTGGTTCGAATCAACAGATCGAACATTTTTTTCCTATGATTAATGCTAGTAATCCGAGCTCCAGATAAAGGGAGTGATTTTGATTTCAAACTATAAAAGTATTTATCATTCTTAACTAAACCTATGTTGTGGGTACTCGTTAGAATAGTCTAGGCGAGACGATTCTAATGAGTACCCACAGCATAGGGTTTGAAAGAGAAATAAAGAGTTTAGAATACCATCACTTCCACTTATCTGGAGCTCTGGTCATTACGTCAAGATTCATTCCTCTCCCATCGCCGATCGTTGTTTCGACAATGTTTATGAGGCTTTGGGAAGACTATTGTTCAAAGTACTGGTAAAGAGAAAGTACAGGAAAGCAGAGGTAGCTGTACTGCCTACTGTGATCAGAGTTCCAGATAAGAGGGAGTGATGGCATTCTAAATCCATTATTTCTCTTCCAAACTCTATGCTGTGGGTACTCATTAGGATCGTCTCGATGAGACGATTCGAATGAGTACTCACAACATAGGGTTTAGTGGAGAAATACTTTTTTTTTTCAATTTTGAAATTGAAATCACTCCCTCAATCTGGAGCTCTGTGAGGTATAACTGAAACAAAAGCACCGAAACACCATCTTTGTAAAGTTTTATCAAACTTATCTAGATGATATAGGAAGACGTTTTGTTTACGATGGAAGTGCACAACCATGGTCCACGCTAAAACTTAATCAAGAGCATTTAATGAGGTGAGCTAAAAAGAACTGGGAAAGAAGAAAGCATTGCCACATTGATTCAGTTTCGACTTCGATTGTCCTTGACTATTGTAACATAATTTACGACAGCTTGAGTTTTTCGTCTAGAGGACTGTTGCACTACAGAATAACAGCCAAACTGTCGGTTTACTTTAAAAACATCCTAACAGCAGCTTGTTTCAAGCTGTAGTTACGAGGTTTTTGAAGTAAACGGACGAAATGCTCTGTACAGGGTCTGAGGGAATTATTTTCTTGAAATTTTTGGCTTGTTCAAACGCGCGATTACATCCGACACACGCTCTATGAAAAGGGGGTTTAATGCATCTGCGAAAAGTATCGATTCAGGTCAGCCTGCGCAGTCCTGGGTCGAAACTTTTCCCTATCGGTCAATTTTCTGTACGTCCAAGAACCAGTCTACCTCATGATTAAGTCGGCTGTTAACCCATTACCACACAATCCCTACTTTTGACGCCCCTGAGAAAGAATCCTTTTGAAAATACTGTGGGAAAAGGAGAAAATGCTGGTAACCAGCATTTTCTCCTTTTCCACAGTGTTTTCTACCTTTCCCAGAAAAAAATTCAATTTTTCAGTCATCCTTTATTTTGTTGTCTGCAAATGCTTTCAATTTGAAACAGTCTAAAAATTTTGTCGAGTGGTAATGAGTTAAAGAAACTGGCTATTATGGATCCACGCCTATGTGAAGGCTCGCTTGGTATAACTCGTCACGGAGATACATTAAGCCCCCTTTTGCCGGAGCATGCTTTGTATTCAATCATCGTGCGCTGTATTCAATCTGTATATATGCACTAGACTAATTGACTTCAACAAAGGGCTTTTTTTAGGCCAGGGAATCCCTCTCAAGGGATTCCCATGCCTATAGGGATCGTAAGCTGCCTCTTCAGACAAAAATGTTGGACGGTGTGTCCATTCTATATCGCTGAGTCCGCCAAAACAACTAGTTTCCCAAGTATATACAGAGATTGCTTATCACACGGTGTGAGTGCTTTCCTTTCCTCAAAGCTTTCATCTGCAAAATGCCATGGAATTGCAAGGGTATTGCGACCCTTTAATAACTGACGAGTGTGTTTTTTTTATCCCGTTTTTGTCATTAACACTGACCTAATAAAGGCGTAAGCTAATAAACTTAGCTTTATCCGAAAGTTGTGTATTCCTACGCGCTATATACGGTTAATATCTATAACGCTCTCTCTTGCACTCTGGATAATTCACATTCATGTATGGTGAGAGTAACGAACGACAACTCTGCTCGGAGTTTGTCTATAACGTTGTGTTAACAGTTGAACATATGTGTCACAAAACGCGTCTCCGCTAAAATGCGATTGTAAATAAAGCAAACTACATATAGAATATTGGCCCGTGTTATGTTTATCACTTTTTCTTATATATTTCGACTAAATCTAGGGTACTTCAGCGGAATGCTGGAGAAATCGACCCCTTGAGAAATCGTCCCCCAAACTGCTTGGCCCCTGTTATGTTTATCCCCTGGAGACGATTTCTGTGGTGAAATCGTCCCCAAATAAAATTTTAGAAAAATCGACCCCAACATCAAATTTCATCGATATCGTTAATCAAGTTGTCTATAAAATTATTTTTGAAAGTTCGTTGTCTTTAGTATGTACTTTATGTGTATTAGTTACCTTTATCCAAGAGTCATTTGGTAGTTCTGTCATTGCCTATTTCACATTGATAGGATGTCTATCACACCTTTTACATCTGTCACAAATAGATTACACCTTTGCGATTCTTAAAAATGTCTTTGATTGACTTTGATTTGAAACCAAATAAATATTTATATTTTTTTCTGTAGTCATTCGCTTGTCATTTAATGTATTTTTTATCTCTCTCTCCACTAGTGTCATATGACATACCTGTGACCAATACCATTTAGCAGGGGCATCAGTGTCTCTGACACATATATTTCTAGTGTTCACTAGGGCTTATGTGCATCCGAATATTTCCGGTCCATAACTTCTACAATTGTGGATGGATTTCAAAATGATTTGGCACAATTGACCTCCATCACGAATAGATGTTCCATTTGAAACATCTGTTCAAGTAGGTTCAAGATCAAGGCCACATTGAAGGCCAATTTTTCGTCCGAACCATAACTTCTACATTTTTGGATAGATTCCGATATAAATTATCATAATGCATTGTTCTCCATCATGAGTAGAAGTTCCCTTTGAAACATTTATTCAGGTCCAGGGTCTAGGTCAAGCTTGAGAGTCAAGTGTTCGCGGGCTTGACACAAGTTGTCCTTGGACAACGATTATGAATTAGGATTAACGTCTTTTTATATTATGTAGATATAAGTATCGAAGCTCAAGTCACTGTGACTTGTCCGTAAAATAGGCAAGTAAAATAGGTAAACCGAGCCTAATCCCAAAACAATCCAACCTTTTCACAGTATTTTATTGAGAAAATGTTTTGGCTAAAAGAGAATTTGCTTGTAACAAGCAATTCCTCCCAATTTCCCCAAAATCTTACTTTTCACGAAGAACTACTTTGGATTTTCATCTACAACGTCCTTCGAATATGACCAGTTCGAAATTTCGTCGACTTATGGAAGGTAGAGACAACATGACCAACTGCCATATCACTGCAATATTTATTATTCATTACATTTTATATTGATATTTATCTTACATGTATTTTCATTGAAATCAATAAAAATAAATGTTCTTGCGTCATAAATGTAAAAAATAACGTCATTCAGGACTACAAGACATTGCATGTCTCAGAAAATTTAGATAACCAAAGTTGGTACTGCACCGATTGAATACTTCAATTTTGACTTGGGATTGTTTACAAGCACGACAAATTACTAAGTATTCTAAGCCATTATCAAGCACCCCATAACTGTGAGCACATGCCAAGCTCTGGCTTAATTAGTTTCTGGCTGGTGTTTTCTAGTATCAGTTCAAAATTTCCCGTTAAAACCAAGAATTCCAGGGGCTCAGTGGAATCCGCTTGTATCCCTGTCCGTCTACCTGTTTGTATTAATTAAAATTGACCTCTTGTGTTGTTTCGTATCCTCAATTTCCTGGCCTTCAGTACTATCAGTACTTTGATTTTTTCAAATTGTCACGTCAAACCGAGATCTTTGTCAAGATTTCAACAGACACACAGCCGTGCTATGTGAAAAAAAGGGGAATTGGAGTATACTGCATTTGCAGAAAGTATCGATTCAGGTCAGCCTGCGCACTTCGCGCAGGCTGACCTGGGTTGAAACTTATTGCTATTTATCAATTTTCTGCATGTCAAAGGACCATTCCAGCTCATGATCCAATCGGCTCTGAAACAAAAGTTGTTTTCCTGCAGTTCGCGCAGGCTGACCTGGGTTGAAACTTTATGCTATTGGTTAATTTTCTGCATGTCACACGATCGTTCTAGCTGATGATCCAGTCGGCTCTGAGACAAATGTTCTTTTCCTGCAGTTCGCGCAGGCTGACCTGGGT
The DNA here is from genome assembly GCA_943736015.1 of Tridacna crocea. Classification (NCBI taxonomy): domain Eukaryota; kingdom Metazoa; phylum Mollusca; class Bivalvia; order Cardiida; family Cardiidae; genus Tridacna; species Tridacna crocea. Next base: position 15,136,903 of record OX031069.1, on the reverse strand, counting down.
TGAAACTTTATACTAAATATTGATTAATTATCTGCATGTCAAGGGGAAGTTCTACCTCACGATTCAGTCGGTTTGTTTTTGTAAAATGGTTTTTATTGATCCATAATTACATGTGATGAATTGCTTGGTAATATGATTGTTTGTTTGAATGGTGTTTCATGCAGCTTTCAACAGTATTTCAGGCATATCACGGCGACAGTTCACATATTCATGTTTCCTGGGTTCCACCAGTACTAGGCTAGGCTCTGAAGTATCTTGCCCAAGGACACTCCTGTGAAAAAACCCAATGGAGCCAGCGAGGCTCGAACCCAGGACCTCCGGGTCAAGAGTCCCACACTTTACCACTGAGCCACACAGGACCCTTGGTAGAATGAGCTCAAGGAGATGCATTAGACCCCCTTTTGCCAGAGCTTGGCTCAATTTACTATCTAACTCATTACCAGACGACAATATTTATATGACTTGTCCAAATCGAGAGCATTTGCAGACCACAAAATAAAGGTGACTGAAAATTTGAAATTTGTTTTGTGAAAAGTAAAAAAAAAACATGGTGTGAAACGGAGAAAATGCTGGTTTTCTAGTTTTCCCACAGTGTTTTCTTAGGGCTTCTTTCTCATGGTCGTCAGAAGTAGGGATTGTGTGGTAATGGGTTGAAATACTTTATCACACAACGCTGACTTTGAACACCCCTGAACAAAACGGCTTTTTAAAACATTGTGGGAAAAAGAGAAAATGCTGGTAAGTTGGTAACCAGCATTTTTTCCCTTTTCTCACAATGTTTTACACACTATATGTGTAAAAATGAGAAATCACATGTATCAGTGTAGCGCCACTTCGTTTGTCGTCTGTTAACCCTTTACCCCATAAGGCATTTCTATGGTATCTCTAATTGACCCTAAAAAACAGCAAGGATGAAGCTATTTCTTATGTGTATATGGCCCCTTTTGAAAGAGTAGAAAACATTGTGGCAAAAGGTGAAATTGCTCGTCACGAGCAATTTCACTTTTTGCCACAATGTTTTCCAAAGGCTCCTGAAAGCAATGCGTAGAAATGAGTATCTATGGAGTAAAGGGTTAAACCTTTCAAATTGGTTCAGTCCAAAATCACGTAGAGTGATAAAGAGTTGAAGTATCAGGTTTCTAAAATGTCAACATACATTGCAGTGAACCTTGTGAATGAACTTTGGGATTAACCGCTTGTGGCCTTCACAGGGTAATTTAAACTCATGGCCAAATGTATTACTTCTAGCCATAACGATCCGTACTGGGTTTTGATTCGAGTCACATGACTAAAGGAATTAGAAAGCATGAAATTAGTAGTATATTTGCGTTTTCGGTAAAATATCGAAATCTGTTTCATCGAGTGAACATAATCAGTAATATTTTCACGAATAGCAGCAAAATTTGTCCTCTTTATCTGGCCTGCAGCGCGAAAATAGGGGCATTTAAACATTCGCGTAAAGTGTCGTCACGGATCAGCCTGCGCAGTCCGCGCCGGCTGCCCAGAAAAGACTCATTCCCTTTTCGTGTATTGTTCTGTTTTGCGCAAGCCTACTGCAGCACAAAATCTACTGTTATGACGCAAAGGAATTTCTCGTGATCTGATGGAATAATATGCCCTAAACATATACATCTTATACAAAAACAATGTAAAAACAGTTTCCCTTTCGGAAGCCCCGTATACATGACCACGCTATCAACACAACATCCAAAATGGCGGCGTCAATCAAGATTAGCATCAAGATTATGCACCAAGCTGCACGTTTCAGCAGGTAATAGCAAGGTTTTAGTAACGTTAGTTCCCAATGACGTCAGTTTTCATTCGATTGGGGCACTCAGAGGGGAAATTCTGCTTTGTCGGCGTTCTCAATTTTATAAACTATACAAGAAACAGGTAAAAACGTTGGAATGGTCAACCTTTGTAGTATAATAAATTAATTTCAAGGTCAGAGACTTGAAAACTTGTTCATGGCGGTGGTGAATCATGTCATCACCATAGCCGTAAACAAGTTTCAAAGTCCACTGAACCTAACCGTGCAACCAATAATGTAGTCGTAAAGTACCGTTTCGGATCAGCCTGCGCGGACTGCGCAGGCTAATCCGAGACGACACTTTCCCCAAATGACCGAAAGCCCCATTTCGCGTGTTGGAAGCCATATATAGCCCACGTTTCATTTATTGACTGCAAATGCTTTGACTTCGGATAAATGAACCGTCTAATTCTCAACACCTGAACACTGTATTGACCACCCAACAAAGAAGTGAGGGTAAATAAAGGAAAGATTTCTTCAACCTTAAAGGGCCTTAAATTAAACAAACTTATTTAGATAAGACTTGCAAATGTTTGGACGTCAAATTTTTATGTCACAATTTGTTTGATGAGATACCCCTAAATAAATGTGACCCGTCACACAAGTAGGGGCCATTTGGGAACTGCAAAAGGTGTCGACCCTAGTCAGACTGCGCGAATTGCGCAGGCTGACCAGGGTCGACACTTTTCACTTTTATGTTATTTTCTGTTTGAAAAGTGGTCATTCTACCTTACTATACAATCATTTTCTAACTATCAACTTAAATTGACCAGGACTATCTTTGATCTGTTTTCATCTAATTGATGTACAGAATTCCTAGATGGTCCCTCTTTGCGTGACGGGTCACAAATAAAACAGTGTCTATCTTCTTAAAGTATCACAGCTTATATTCAAAGTCCGTTCCAGAAAAGGAAACCATGAATGAATGTTCAATTACAATGGCTAACCATCCGCCTCGAGGAAATTTGATTGGCTGCATTACTGTCAGCTTGACGTATATCGGTGAAATTGGTGTACAATGACTTTTCCAATCGTTAAAATTAAGAAACGTTTGACCTATGCTCTCCTGAGATGACAAGGTTATTTCGTACCATGGCTTTTCCAATCGTTAAAATTAAGAAATCTTTGACCTAGGCTCTCTAACAGATGACAGGGTTATTATGTGCCATGGCTTGACCTAGACTCTCTGACAGATGACAGGGTTATTATGTGCCATGGCTTGACCTAGGCTCTCTAACAGATGACAAGGTTATTATGTGCCATGGCTTGACCTAGGCTCTCTAACAGATGACAAGGTTATTATGTGCCATGGCTTGACCTAGGCTCTCTAACAGATGACAAGATTATAAATAAGACTTGTTCAAATTGGAAGAATTTGCAATCGACAATTTATATATGTTTCAAATGACGGATTTTATTTGGACTGTTGCCACAACACCCAATTGGCTTATACTCTCTAGTTTCCACTATGTTTTCTATCCTAAGACAATCCTTACCATATAAGCCATATTAAATATTTCGTCTGCAAATGCTTTCAATTTGGACAAGTTCACTTTTTAGTTTGGTAAAGAGTTCAAAATTATGGTAAGACTGTTAGGTAAACCAGTATTTTTGTCGTTTTCTAAATTTTATATCCTATCCTTTATCAAAGGAAAATCTCCCTTTTATTTGTTGTTTGCAAACGCTTTCAATTTTGACCAGTATATTTTTTGTCGTTTGGGAAAAGGGTAGAGTTTAGAGCCAAATTGCTCTTTAAACCGACATTTTCTTTTTTCCAGACATGGTTTTTAAATTCTATCCCATCAACGACAAGCCTCACTGAACAGTTAAGCCATGTTTAATTTGTCGTCTGCAAATGCTTTCAATTTGGACCAGTCTAAAATTTTGGTCGTTTGGTGAAGAGTTAAAACTGATGGTTGGATTGCTTGTTAAATATTGGCAGAGGAAGTTTAAGATGTCGTAAATTAGGCTTTTTTTACCTCACGAAAAGTCAAGTAGATTTACACAGACGATATACAAACTTAACATTATGTAATGGGCGAACATGATCCCTGAAGACATTTAGCACAGCTGAACTGTATTAGTTGTACGCTCAGGTGGCAGGGGACTTAGAAACTTTTTCACGGCTGTGGTTAATCAGGTCACCCCGAGCCGAAAGCAAGGTGGCGACATGATTCGACACAGCCGTGAACAAGTTTCCAAGTCCCCTGCCACCTGACTGTACACCAAGTTTATTATACAGCATAGTTTTACCCTATGAAAGTGCGTTAAGCAAAATTTTCCTCTTTTATAATCTCATGAAAGGAGTATACTCATGAATTCCCCTCTGAGTGCCCCAATTCAATGAAAACTGACGTCACTGGAAACTGACGTCAATAAACCGTGCAGTTTGGTGCATAAACGTGCAGTCTGGTAATCGATCGACACCGCCATTTTGAATCTTGTGTTGCAAATGTAGTGATGTTTACAGGGCACTCAAAAGGGAAACTGGCTTTACGTCGTTTCTGCAAGGGTACATGACATATATGTTCCCGGCATATCAACCAATCAGATCTAGAGAAATTTCTTTGCAGTATAATAAAGCTGAACCTTTCTACTGACACTGTAGATCCATGGTTTGACTGCACAGAACGTGCTCAGGTGAGCTTTTGCAGTGGGTGGGGACGAGAAGTAAATTAAGGAACAAGGACACAAAGAAATAATCCGAAACTTTGCTCTCTACACGCCCACGTTTATCATTAGAGTACACATACTTAAGGATATTCGTCATAATTATACACATACTTCAGATATCTGATGCTATTTTATAGATCCAAAAACTTGCGAAACCGCAGAATTGAAATCGTATTTGGTACAAAATTGAGCCAGACTTTATGAAAAGGAGATTTCATGCTTCTGCAAAAAGTATCGACCCAGGTCAGCCTGCGCAAACCGCGCAGGCTGACCCGAGTCGAAACATTTTGCTATATATGTCAATCTTTTGACACTACATGTAACTCATGTCTCAGACAAATATTCCTTTCAGAAGTCTAGAAAATCGCATTAGATAGATAGAAGATAGATACAATAATTGTGACTGCGCATGCGCACGCTTGATAACACGTGTTTATACAAAGATACTAGTCGCTAAACCCTGCTTGAAATTACGCTTAATAAGGTCTAGTCACGTCAAATATTGACAAAAACCTATACAAACAAAACGCCCCACAAAAATTAGTACAACACTGATATCATAAAGTAACCTTTGTTTGTGTTTTAGATTTTATTAGATTTAAACGGATTTTTAACATTTCTATAGCATGTAATAGTGGCTTTCATGCCAACTATGGGCAATGTCAGGCACCACAAGGGCAACTAATATTCATTAACGGCCCCACCCCCACCACCTACATTCCCTATGCCCTCCAGACAGTTTTTTTTTTTCTTTTATATGAGAAATGCATATGACCAATTCTGAAACCAATATTGCAACCCCACCCTCATTCCCCACGATCTTTTCAGACAATTATTTTTGAGAAATGCCTATCAACAATTCTGAAAGTATTGTCGCACCCCACCCACCTACATTCCCCATGATCTCTCCAAGACATTTTTTAGAAATATAGATCTATAAGAATAATTCGGAGAATACTGTCGCATTCCCACCTAGGCCTACATATCCCACACTATCATTTTTTTTTTTTGAGATATGCATATCAACAATTCTGAAACCATTGTAGCAGAAGGTAGAAATTACTCATAACAATTCTGTAACCATTGTCGTAAAAGGGAGAAATTACTCATCACAATACTAAAACCATTGTCGTTGTCGTAAAAGGGAGAAATGATTCTATAGCCATATAATTCTTTAAATCTCTATTCGTGTTTTTAAGCGTTTCATGGAAGTTGATTTTACATATTTCAGAACGATGTCGTCAAAGTTGGCTGCAATTTTGGTTGCAAAGCAGAAAAAAAGAATGTGGAAAAAGGAGAAAATGCTGGTTACCAGTATTTCCTCCTTTTCCCACATTGTTTTCAAAAGCCTTCTCCATGAGGATCTTTAAAACTCAGGCCTGACGATTATGTCTAGCAGAGCAGAAAAAATGTTGAAAAGGAGAAAATTCTGGATACCATATTGTTTCAAAGGCCTTCTCCATCAGGATCGGGCCTAACAATTAAGTGATAAAGAGTTATAGAAAGATCAGACAGCACATTAGAAGCCGGAAGTCGCTATGTGGATCAACGACCTACCATAATTGAGCCATACTCTATGAAAACGGGGAATTCATACATCTGCAAAAAGTATCGATTCAGATCAGCCTGCGCAGTCCGCGCAGGCTGATCTGAATCGAAACTTTTTGCTATGCATCTATTTTCAGAATGTCAAAGGACCAGTGGACTTCATGATTAAGTGCGTTGTAAGACTTACGTGATTACTTCTTAAGTACCATGCATGAAGAAAATACGTTTAACCTCCCTTTTCCCAAATCACGGATCAAATTGGCGTTTACAATGGTTCTTTGTTTCTTTAAGTACCACATCTAATTGTTACCCAAAGTACTTTGATCGTCAGTCTAAAAGCTAACTTCCGTTTTATTGATACAAAAGGAAAGATATGATCCGCAATGCATTGTTTACAAAATTATACTAGGACTTTATCAGTAGACTACTCCTGATTTATTTGCCATTCGTATGGATCCACAAGTATTTCTATGATAAAGTGCACACGAATCCAACAGTTGGCTATTGACGTCACACAACGCCGATTTTCTGAGAAATGTGTAAGGTAAAAAAAAAAATGGTAGACTAATGGGCATTTACGTTGAAAATAAAGGAGGTTATAAGGTAAAGAAAAGTACTTACATTGGCTTCCTGGATTAAGGCACAAAGACCACAGAACCAGTGCAGTATGCAATCGCTTCCAAACGAACCCTGGAAAGAGAAAAAGAAAAATATAAATAGCTGTCATTGAGTAGAGATCTATTCCAGTTCACTGCAAACCATTAATTTTTTTATAACCCTTTCCCAAACAAGCCCTGGTTTTTACGTGTTTGCAGTAAAAGTCTTTTGAAAACACTGCGGAAAAAGGAGAAAGTGCTCGTAACGAGCAATTTCTCCTTTTCCCACAGTGTTTTCTACCCTTTTTGAGAACTTTCTACCATTTTCTCATAATCTAAAATTGTCGTCTGCAAACTCTTTCAGTTTGGAAGAATCCAAAATTTGTCGTTTGGGAAAGGGTTAAGCAGCAACGACAAAATACAGGAGCTTTTGCGAACGGTACAGATCAAGGTCAGACTGCACAGAAGGTGCAGTCTGATCTTGATCTGTACCGTCTGCTGGATTCGTCAAGCCAGTAGGATTATAAAATCTTACGGAGTTTAATGGATTGCATAATAGTTTATATCGCCGAAAGGTGTCGAATCGTTGTGTGCGCACGTCGTATTCTTCCAAGATTCGACCTGTCTGATATGACGCATCACTCTCCCCAAAATTAGGGGATTGTAGAAATACGCGGTATAAAGTTGCAAATGGCTTTTATCAATATGTTTGAGGAAAAATCAGGTCTGTTTTAGCTTCAGATTTCTCTAAACTGCTGATCATAGCTAAATGAATCGCATCAGGTAGCGTTTTATTGAGTAGAAACGTTTAAGTTTGAAATTCAAAGTAACAGTTGTCGCGTAGGAAAGTAGTCCGGTTTTATACCCAGAATGTATGCCCAAATTAGATAGATGAGTATTTGTAGAATGCCATCTAGCGGGAGATAATGGGTGTCGAATTGATATCTGTTTGAAAATGATTGGTTTCTAAAAGACATGATTATATTTAGGGCATGCCCTGTAAAAAGGAGGTATGTTACATCCTTTAAATGCACTATACCAATATTGTGTGGCATAAAATATAGGTATTTTCCATAAAACTCGACTGAACTAAAAATAGATTGAGGTAAGGTGTTTCTTTAACAAGCAGAGAAAGTCAACCAAAGGCAAAGCAAAAAGTTTCGACACAGGTCAGCCTGCGCAAGCTTGCCTGTGTCGATACTGTTTGCAAATACACCTTTTCGCAAAACAAGCCTCATATAAATACATGTTTAGTAGATCTATCAAAGTGTATATACAGGCGAGAGGCTTGCAAATAGCTAAGGTAGTAGATCCGTAACACTAAGCACTAGTGAAACATGATATAAAATTTCCTGATAATTGATAACTACGGATTTATACAGACATGGAATCTAATAATCTACTTTTGCACATTTATAACCGACCAGAAATTCCTTTGATGTCTGTCTTGAAATTATTTTTAATATTTTTGTTAATTTCCAGAAAAGAGATGTATTTATTATCTCCCTTTGTAATGAGAATATAGTGATTTTAGATTTATAAATGATATATCTAATTCTAAGGGGGGGAAAGGAAAATGTGGCTCGGTTAAAGTAGTACATATATAATCATGTTTAATCATAGCAAATTTTAAAGGAAACTTTTATAAGCGGACATAGATCTAGCTATATTTTATTACGGGCCCACAATTAAAACGGAGCTTAAAACTAAAATCTACACCAGGAGACACAACGGCTCAACAAGACTTTAGGTTATTTACGGTTCTTTGTATTATTATATAAATCTTCGTTTGGGGATGTTTTGGTGGATTTTTGCGCAAGTTTACAAAGTACAAAGCGTTTATTCACGGTTGACACATTTTTGTAGCTCACCTTGACACCCTGTGGCGGATTTCTTTTGATGGTAGCTGTAATGAGCAGCCAAGCAGCAGGTTATGGCCCTAATTAGTCTTCTTAGTATGGATGTCGACCCCAGGATTTACATATGCAGATCTTTAGATTTTACTGGAGAGACGGGACACGGTTAGACAGACGGCAGTGCTTGTGAATATGTCAATTGAATTAGTACTTGTATCTCCCGTAACAGTCTAATAGTTGATTGATTGATTGAATGATTGATTGATTGACTGATTGGTTGGTTGGATGGTTGGTTGGTTTATTGGTTGGTTGGCGTTTTACGCCGTTTTCAACATTATTTCAGATATATCACAGCGACAGCTCACATATTCATACATTTGCTTGGTTTCACCAGTACTAGGCTAGGGATCTGAGGTGTCTTGCCTAAGGACACTCATGAAAATTCCATTGGAGTCGGCGATAAGTAAATCTACATTGAAATTCCTTTTCAGAGACCATGTCTCATAAGAATACGTGCACTGGCCGCCGTGACACTATACAAAATTCAGTTCAAAATGTCTTTAAAGTATGAAAGACCGAAAAACAACCAATGGAACGTGGACAAACGGGCTAGGGGTTTGGGAAGCTATTATTTACCACAGCGGGGGTTTCTTGTTTTATTCAGTTACGACAATGGTCGTCAATTATGAATACACAGAACGTGTATTTGAGTCTATTGTACGTCTGGTACATTATTATGATGAATCTTTTGTATGACCTATCACAAAAATTTAAGCCATGCCATGTGAAAAGGAGGCCTAATGCAGTTGCAAAAAGGATCGACCCAGGTCAGCCTGCGCAGAATGCGCAGGCTGACCTGGGCCGAAGCTTTTTGCTATCGGTCCATTTCATGCATGTCAAAGGACGGGTCTAGGTCATTATTCCATTGGTTGTTATCTAGAAACAAATGAGATTTTATTGATCTAAGCTGGATATACGCCCCCTGATCCATGATGTTGTGAAAACTTGCTTGGTAAAACTAGAGCTGTCACTGAATGTGACTTGATAGCCCGCAAGGGCTTTGGCAGAAAAAAAAAGTGTCATGTTCAAGGGGAGATAATTCCTCAACCAGGAGAAGTTGAGACTTGAAAATTGCGTCTAGCGAATCTTCAATAAATGATCAATATATGTGCAAAGTTTCAATACAATTGAATGAAAAAAGTCGTCGGAGTTTGCGACGCAAAATTATAAGTATTCTGTACACAACACGGACAAACGGACGGACACACAGACAGACATGTTCATTCCAGTATACCCCTGAAAACATTGGAATTGCGGGGATATAATGAATCACTGAGATGCAATAAGCCCCCTTTTGCCAGAGCTGTGCTCGTTTATCTTTAACCCTTTACCCAACAATCTTGATTTTACACGACCCTTCGGAAGAAGGCTTGTAAAAACATTGTAGGAAAAGGAGAAAAAGCTGGTAACCAGCATTTTCTCCTTTTCGCACGATGTTTTCTATTGTTTCAAGCACAAAGCTCATAATTTGACCCGCATTTAATTTGTCGTCTGCATTTTTTTTTTTCGGATTGGAGTTGGTTTGGACGTGTAAAACGGAATGCAGATACGTTACTAATTTGTTTTGAGGTATATTCTTTTGATGTTTTTTTTCAGAAGTTGCAAGAATTATTACGTTTAAAATCCTGACTTTGAACTTTGAAAGTTGGCCTCAAATCTAGAAGAAACTAGAGCCGTCACTGAATGTGACAATACCCCCCCACCCACGCCAGCGCTTTGACAAAAACAGGCTATCATTTGTACACAGACGGACACACGGACGGACAAACAGACTGATTCCAGTATACTCCGGACAACATTCGTTTTGCAGGGGTATAATAAAGAGTTCAGAATAAAGGTCAAAAGCAATCACCCTGAAACGGTTTCCATGGAAACGCTGACCAGGTCCGGAGGGAGCTATTTGATAACCGTTTAGAACCAGACGTAGTGTAAGAATCACTATCTCGTTAATTTCACCCTGAGCTCTTGGGTCTAGTACTATGAGCGACTCGCTGACTTTTGGCGGACTGTGTAGATCAAGATCAGACTGCACAGAACGTGCAGTCTGATCTTTGATCTACAGTGTCCGATACAGAGATATCTTTCCCAAAAAATAATTTTTGAAATAGCAAAACTTGGGATTTTACAGTCAGTTTGAATGTTTCTTTCCTTTATTTAAACAGGAGACGCGAAACTCATAATGGTAGTTTGCTCGTTTTGTGATAGGCGAAGATGACGATCAGCCGACAGAAAACGTGCAGTCTGATCTTGGATGTACATTGACGGACACACAGTCAGATAACTAAGTCGGACACTTTCTTTATAACGTGCAATTTCCCCTTTTACCACAATGCTTTTCAGAGAAGGCCTGGATAAAGCTCTGTCGTGGCTACCGGCTTAACCCTTTCCCAAACGACAAGATTTAAGACTGGTCCAATTTGAAAGCACATGCAGACCACACAATAAACGTAACTCAAAAATTGAAATTTGTTTCCTGCAGGGTAGAAAACATTGTGGGAAAAGGAGAAAATGCTGGTTACCAACATTTTCTCCTTTTCCCACAATGTTTTCGAGAGGTTTCTATCTCTGGATCGTAAAAACCATGGATTGTTTGGTAAAGGGTTAACCCCAGTCAGGCTAATAAATTAACCCTCATCCCCCTAAGTAACTAAAATTCAATTTTCAACTCGGTGTTGCTAACAACCAAAATACTGAGCACTGTTTCAAAGTTACGTCTAGGGAATAACATCTCCTTATCGGACAGTGTAGATCAAAGATTAGACTGCACGTTCTGTGCAGTCTGATCTTGATCTGCAATATCCGCAAAAGGTCAGCTAAGCCGCGCTCATCAGCCAAATCGTCAAGTGAAAAATTCTTCGAGTCCATAGAAAAACCCGAATAATGTCTATATACGAACTTATTTCTTTGAAACAAAGGCATCTTCTTATCTGACAGTATAGATCTAAGATCAGACTGCTTGTTCTGTACAGTCTGATCTTAATCTACACTGTCCTCAAAAAGTGAGCGAGTCAAACATAATATTATTGCCCCTACCTGTTAAAACTAAAACCAACCTTGAGAAAACCTCAAAATCCCAGAAACTTGATACGATCGTTCATCTTTCATTAACCCTTACCGAGAAGCATGGGGGCTAATACTGTTGAATTTTTTGGCTAGTATAGATCAAGATCAGAGTGCACAGAACAAGCAGTCTGATCTTGGATCCACACTAACCGTGGCTTGGCAACTTTTTATTCATTTTCTGGCCGAAAAACCCTTTATATTGCAACTGCCAGCCTTTCCTTTTTTCTGTCTAGTTGAAAACGTTAAATTCATTAATTTTGTTCAACTCTATATGTACTTGAAATTCTACACTCATGCATTGTACTGAAACAAGGACCTTGAAAGTCTGACATTAGTGAATACTGGTCGTGAAATAACAATCTTTTGCAAAACACTTGTTGATAGGAGGCGGTAGTTTATCATTTTATGTTTTTTCATTTTATGTTTAATTTTTAAGAGAAACACAGAGCTATAGTGGGGGTAATTTTGATTTCAAAACTGAAAATATCAACAATTTTCCTTGAAACCCTATGTTGTAGGTGCTCATAAGCATCGTACAAAACTATTTTATTGGTTAATCTATGGTGTGGCCTTGTTCTGGCGCCGCATGAGCGACGGCACTATATTTACATTCGGTTTTGAAAAGTACCTATGGAGGCAGCTACAATGTATATTGTTAACTCGGCTTCGTCATTTCGCAAAACTACGTCATTTCGTATCTATGTAATTTCGTACAATTTTGGTAATTTCCTACCCACTCTAGTTTTTTGTCATTTCGTACTCACTTCGATCATTTTTGGTCATTTTTCATATCCAGTTTTTGTGGTATTCGTCGTAGACAATACCACTGTGAGTTCCAGATTTAATTTTGATAACCATGTATCTTATTTTGTGCAAAGCCGAAGGAAACAAATACAGTTAAACTCATTTTTTCTCAGGCAAATGACTTTCGGTGGCACTCAGATATGTACATGTAATTTGAAATGGCATATTAAAATACATTTGGCGAGGCCATCGATCGTTGAGATACTTATTTTTGATTGAAAATAGCTTCTCTCGCTCATAGCCTTTCATTGGCGCAATGATACAAATTTGCCTACTGAACCTGGGCTTTTTCGTTCCAAAACCAATTCATTCCATGGCTTGTTCACTCTATTTCATTGCTCATGAATATTTATAGATCGAGGTAATTGATTGTAATGTTGGAAATTATTCGTAAAAGGCTAGAGATACTAGTATTTCAAAATTATAATTTTCGGGATTGGAACAAACTTAATTTTGTTCGATATATCAACAGAATTTTTCTCTCTGTTCGTCATGCATCCTAATGTCAAGGGGCGTTACGGCGGCTTCCTCCTAATGATCAAAGGGAGACCACATATTCAAAAATAAACCAAAGTTTGTCATGAGTACTCTCCCTTCAATCGAAAAGGTATTCATCTGCTTAGAGAATTGACTTTTAAGCAATGTTTGTACAATGTGTCTCTGTTTCTTTCAAACTATTTATTCCACACAATAGGTTTCTTTGACACATACCACTTCAGCGTTCTCCACGCTTTGATTAATATCAGTTTGGTAAGTTGAAACCTAGTTTTTAATATTATTTTCTTTAGTTGTTTCCCTAATGACAACTTCTTTTATACATAGCTCCAAATTAAAATTATGTTAAATTTCGCCGAAGAATAGCTATGATATGATTTTTTTTTGAAGTTTTAAGTTGCATTGTAAGGATTGTTTAGAACTTCTCAGTTCATTTCTCACCTAGTTCTGCACAAATTTACTTTGGTCAATTTGAAATGCTGTCACGTTCCTTATTTCAGAAACAACTGATTGGCGGCGCCATTGATGTTATGCATCAACATTTTCTTGTTGGGATAATGTTCACGGCATTGACGATTTCACATGATTTCTCAATACGGTTACTGAACTGACTGAACTCTCAATTTTCAAGAGGTTTGAAAGTCTGTAGCAGTGAAAGTGAAAATCATTTCACCAAGGTTGTTGTAGATCTAGATCTACTTAACTCTTTACCACATGAGAAAATCTTAGACTGGTCCAAATTGAAAGCATTTGCAGACGACAAAATAAAGGTGATTGAAAAATAGAAATTTGTTCTAGGAAAGGTAGAAAACACTGTGGGAAAAGGAGAAAATGCTGGTTAGGCTTCTTTCTCAGGGGCGTCAAAAGTAGGGATTGTGTGGTAATTGGGTTAACTGTTGCCCGACCGAATCGAAAGTTCAGACGTGTTTTCGACAATGAAATGATATTTCCGGTAATAGTGTGGTGCTTAACTTTGTTCTATGGCGCTTATACGGTCTTACTTTGCACGTAGGTGTCTTTTGTTGACTAAAGCCGAAACCCGACTGTTTCTCTTTCAAACAGCGCAGACAGCGTGGATCCAAGATCAGACTGCACGTCCTGTGCAGTCTGATCTTGATCTATGCTGTCCACAATGTGTCCTAGAATCACGTTTTGCAGCCAATGATATTGAAAATCTCTAGAAACGAAAGCGAAAATCATTTAACTTAACTCATTACCAAACAACAAAAATTTAGACTGGTCCAACTTGAAAGCATATGCAGACGACAAAATAAAAGTAAATGAAAATTTGAAATTTGTTTTGTGAAGGGTAGAAAATATTGTGGGAAAAGGAGAAAATGCTGGTTACCATCATTTTCTCCTTTTCCTACAATGTTTTCTAGAGGCTTCTTTCTCTGGGTCGTCGAAAGTAGGGATTGTGTGGTAATGGCTTAAACTGTTTTAGATCTACTTAACTTTTGCCCTACAAGATCGAAAGGTCAGTCTACGCGTTTTCGACTTTTGAATTACATTGTACATGTTTTTTTATAAGGTTTATAAACCGTGCAGCTGCTTAGCACTGTGGGAAAAGAAAAAAAAAATGCTGGTAACGTAACCAGCATTTTCTCCTTTCGCCACAATGTTTTCTACCCTTCACAAAAACAAATTTTAAATTTTCAGTCACTTTTATTTTGTCGTCTGCAAACGCTTTCGGTTTTGGACAAACCTAATTTTTTGTCGTTTGGTAATGAGTTTTAAAGATACATTTCGAGGGGAAAAAAATCTCCTTATCGGACAATGTAGATCCAAGATCAGACTGCACGTTCTGTGCAGTCTGATCTTGATCTACTTTGTCCGCAAAAGGTCGGCAAGTTGCGCTTAACATCCTAAGGGTCAAAATGATAAAAGTATCGAAGGCCAGGGTCAAGATAGAACACTGACAAAGATTCATTCACCTGTTTAATTTTGGGATTTAACCCTTCATCAAACAATCCCTGGTTTTTACAACCCCGAGAAAGACGCCTTTAGAAAACATTGTGGGAAAAGGAGAAAATGCTGATCACCAGCATTTTTTCCTTTTCCCACAATGTTTTCTAGCTGCAACAAATAATTTCATTTTTTTTAGTTATATACGTTTATTTTGTCGTCTGCAAGGACTTCCAATTTGGACCAGTCTAAAATTTTGTCGTTTGGTGAAGGATTAATCGGGTCAAGAGGTCAACTGATCCATTTTACTATGTGCTTAACCCCCCACGTGACAGGGTACAAAATACAGACATTTCAAATCATCTTTTATCATCCTATTTCGAAATCTTTGAATATCCCCCCACGCAACCCTTCACTGCTTTATCCCCAGTTCTGACAACCCTGACGAAAAAAAAAAAAAAAAAATGCATTTTGAAAACATTGTGGGAACAGGAGAAAATGCTGGTTACAAGCATTTTCTCTTTTTGCCCACAATATTTTCTATTCGTGAAAAAGTCGGCAGTCACTTCCAATTTGGACAAATCTGAATTTTTGGTTGTCTGGTAAAGAGTTAACCTTTAGACTGCTAAGCGCGACTTGCTGACCTTTTGCGGACAGTGTAGATCAAGATCAGACTGCAATGAACGTGCAGTCTGATCTTTGACCTACAATGTCCGATGTGGAGATGTTATTTTTTCAAAGAAATAGGTTTGAAGTGGCATTATTACCCAGGCTTTTATCAGTTTCATCTAAGTTATTTGGCCGGAAGAAAAGGTTAAAACTTAACCCTTTACTCCACAGATACTCATTTCGACGCATTGCTTGTAGGAGCCTTTGGAAAACATTGTGGCAAAAGGTGAAATTGCTCGTGACGAGCAATTTCACCTGTTGTCACAATGTTTTCTATGCTATCAAAAGGTGTCATTTACACATAAGAAACGGCTTCATTCTTGCCATCATTTAGGGTCAATTAGAGACGCCATAGAAATGCTTTATGGGGTAAAGGGTTAACACATTTAGAGAAACCTTCCACCGAAATTCTATCCCAAAACCTCGTGAAACTTAAGCTAAAGGCAAATACACATGTATGCATTTTTCTTTGTGCCTCCTTATTCAGTTTACATTTAACCCATTACCACATAATCCCTACTTGTGAAGACCCTGAAAAAGAAGCCTTTCGAAAACATTGTGGGAAAAGGAGAAAATGCTGGTTACCAGCATTTTCTCCTTTTCTCACAAGGTTTTCTACTCTTCAAAAAATAAAATTCAGATTTTCACTCACTTTTACATATTTTGTCGTCTGCAAATGCTTTGGATTTGGACAAGTCTAAAAATTTTGTCGTTAGGGTAATGAGTCAGTGTCGACTATTGTTCTCTTTCGCCGTCACTTTTTGGTTGTTTTTTTTTCTTATTAAGACCTGTCTGAAACCAATAATTTGTGTAAAGTCATAGAAATTGTTGTAATTTATGTTTTAACTTGACTCATCTCTGCAACATATTAAAAATTTGATCCAAACCCAATTTTTCTCTGTCTATCTGTCTCTTTGTCTGTCTGTCTCTCCCCATTTCCTGGTCTGTCTCTCTGTCCCTGTCTCTCTGTTCCTTTCTCTCTCCCTCCCTCTCTTTTCTTGTCTGTCTGTCTGTCCCTGTCTCTCTCTCTCTCTCTCTCTCTGTTTCTGTCTGTCTGTCTGTCTGCCCTCTATTCACACACACATTTCATCTTCAGACAATAGAACTAACAAAAACCATGTTTGTTAAGATATATTGTTCCTTGTTTGGACTGTGTTCCATGTACGTTTCCATGGGCTCGTATTCACGAACCATTCTTAAGAATGTTCTCTGTCTTATTCTCCAGAATTCTCTATTTTTGAAAGTAACATAACTTCGATTTAGCCAATCAGAAGTTATGTCGCTTACAAATTTAGAAAATGTTGGATATTAAGACTAAGAATATTCTCAAGAATGGTTGGTGAACACAGCATGCCATGAAGTTTTCTGTAAAGAGACGCTCATAGTATGTTTTATTTTGAACGGGAAGAAGATATAGGTCACCAGCATTTTCTCCTTTTCCCACAATGTTTTCAAAAGACTTTCTTTCCAGAGTCGTAAAAACCAGGGATTGTTTGGTAAAGAGTCAAACAATATACCCCCGAGCTGCATAGTAGATGCAACTGCCGATAACAGCAAAATTTAATGTAGCTCATATTATGTTTTATTTTCCTTTGAATGGTAAGAAGATATAGGTCACCAGCATTTTCTCCTTTTTCCTACAATGTTTTTTACCATACTTAAAACAAATTTCAATCTTTTGAGTTATATTTGTTTTGTCGTCTGCAAATGCTTTCAATTTGGACCAGTCTTAAATTTTTGTCGTTTGGTAAAGGGTTAAAGTCGACCTCCTTCGGACGGCCTAAAATAAGAACTAGTTCAACCCAAAATTATTATTGCTTATAAGCTTGATTTAATGAGCGGAAGGCACAGATCTAAGATCAGACTGCACGTTCTGTGCCGTCTGATCCTGTTCTTTGGCGCCCCAAAAAGTTCTTTTATTTTACCAACAGCGAAAAGGGTTCAGATTGAGTATCGTCTTGCGTTGCATACGTCAATACGTCCTCAATTTGCAATTTACATTATAACGCCATTGCGCAAGTGTAAACACGTTAAGTGTTTTAGAATATTCCAAATGTTTACTTTAACCTCACGGAATCATTTCATACCGTTTTACTGATTTTCAATCCTGCTTTTTTAGACTAGAAGGAAAAGAAATGCTTTTACTTTAAAGACTTCAAGAAAAAAAAAAGGTTTTTGAAAACATATTGAGAAAAGGAAAAAACAATTCTAGAAACATGCATCTTTTCCGTTTTCCACAATTTTTCTTCTACCATTTTTCAAAACACAATCAATCATATTATTTTTACAACTAGATCTAACGTTCCTAATTTTTTCGTCTGCAAATGCTTCCCATTTTAGACTGGTTTAAAAGTTTGTCCAGTGGTTAAACGATGAAACCTGATTAGCTGTGAACGCTAAAACCCCAGCATTTGAAAACAGTTCAAGTATTGTTTACTTTTGCTCAGTTTTCGAAAACGTTTTGAAACAAAAAAACGTTTTATATATTAAGGAAAAAATGAAAAGATATTTTTTGCTTTCCCATGAATATTTATAGAAGTACATCGACCCTTATATAAACCACATAATCCAAAGTTCTAACAGCCTTGCGACAACAGGCTTTCGAAAACATCGAAGGAAAAGAAGAAAATCCTGACAATCCGCGATTTCTTCTTAACCCGAAAATGTTTTCAACCATTTCTCAGAAATACTTTTATCATTTTAGCCACATTTCATTTTTCTTTTTTTTTTGTGTCTGCAACTGCTTTGAATTTCGACCATATATTATTATATATTTAAGTCACATTTATTTTCTCGTCTGCAAATGCTTTCAATTCGGACCAGTCTGTAATTCTGTAGTTTGTTAAAAAAAAGTTAAACTTTTTCAGCCCAACGTAAAACCCCAATCATTGCTGTTTGAAAGGTATTTCTGGCGGAAAGGCACCTCCTTCACGGAGAGTATAGATCCAAGATCAGACTGTACGTTCTGTGTAGTCTGGTCTTGATCTACGCTGTCCATAAAAGGTCAGTGAGTCGCGCTTAGCAGCCTAAGGGTTAAAGCTCGGATTTGCTCGCTGCCTAGTGATTGCCCGCCCGAT
The DNA here is from genome assembly GCA_943736015.1 of Tridacna crocea. NCBI lineage: Eukaryota > Metazoa > Mollusca > Bivalvia > Cardiida > Cardiidae > Tridacna > Tridacna crocea. The sequence goes on along the minus strand of OX031069.1, from coordinate 15,118,347 downwards.
TGGCTCAGTGGTGAGCCTGTCAGACTCATGACCTGGTGGTTGTGAGTTCAAAACCCGGTTGAGGCGAACATTTTCTTTCCGGCGTATTTTCGCCTTTCACCTCTGCTGAAGCAAGTGAGAACAGTAGTCGGTGGCTCTGGAAAGAAAGTTGTGTTAGTACTGGTATGAGAAAGCCAGGAAATAGATGTGCGTCACCGACTGCCATGATATGACCATAGCTGTTAACCCATTACCACACGAGAAAATTTCGGATTGGTCCAAATTGAAAGCATTTGCAGATGACAAAATAAAGGTGACTGAAAAATAGAAATTTGTTCTGGGAAGGGTAGAAAACACTGTGGGAAAAGGAGAAAATGCTGGTTACCAGCATTTTCTCCTTTTCCCACAGTGTTTTCAAAAGGCTTCTTTCTTAGGGGCGTCAAAAGTAGGGATTGTGTGGTAATGGGTTAAAGTGGCGTTAAACCCCAATACTAACCAACCAACCAAAGCCTCCTGGTTACGAGTCATTCTTTTAGCCACTAAGCTGAGCAGGACTCTTTGATCAGAACTAAGACTCAGTAAGCGGACAGTGAGGATCCAAGATCAGACTGCACATTCTGTGCAGTCTGATCTTGATTTTACGTCGTCGTCAAAAACCTTTCGGAAAATCGCCGTTGGCCACAGTCAGCTACGTACTGTACAATTTATCGGTTACCTCCCCTGGTATAGCTAATCGAATATTTCTAAATGTACAAAGGAAAACGGAATACAGTACATCATGTCCTAGACAAAACAGAATAATTTATTCCTGGGATTGAAAATCGACACAATGAGATCATCATATTCGTTTCGCTTTGTATTTGCACTTCCCACTGAGATTTTTTGGGAATATTTGTGAATATTTGGGAAATTACCGAACAAAGTTCAACAAGTTATGCTTTCGTTTTCACATGCCTTGTCGCTTAGCTGCCATTAAATTTTTAGAGTGCGTTTAGCCATTTATTGGTCACTGAAAGTCTGATCTTGTCTATACAACGATTAGTGTTTGACCAGCCCGAATAGCTCAGTTGACAAAGCGTAGGACTCGAGAACGCGATGTTCCGGGTAACTTGAGGGTGTGGGTTAAATTCCCACGGCTGGTCATCCAAAATTACTGATGTCTTTCGGATGAGATTTCAGTTTAAACCGAGGTCCCGTGTGACGGTGCTATACACCGAGCACGTTAACCCTATTCCAAACTATCCCTAGTTTTTCGAGTCTTGAATAGTAGCCTTTTGAAAACATGGTGGGAAATGGAGAAAATGCTGGTCACTAGCATTTTCTCCTTTTCCCACAATGTTTTCTACCCTATCATAGACAGAAATCACTTTTCAGCAAGAGTTGAATTGTCGTCTGCAAATGCTTTCAATTTGGTCTAGTCCAAAAGTTTGTCGTTTGGGAAAGGGTTACAGAACCAGGCGTAACTTAGGGTGGGTTTCGTCCTGTAGGCTTATCTGCACTATCCCCCGTAACAATCGTAACACTACTAACAGCCTTGGGGGCGGGAGGGCTTCGTCCATATGGGCAACCGGTGGTAAAGAAACGTTTAACTCTTTACCTCACGACAAAATTTTAGACTGGTTCAAATTGAAAGCATTAGCAGACGACAAAATAAAGGTGACTGAAAAATTGAAATTTGTTCTGGGAAGGGTAGAAAACACTGTGGGAAAAGGAGAAAATGCTGGTTACCAGCATTTTCTCCTTTTCCCATAGTGTTTTCAAAAGGCTTCGTTTTCAGGGGCGTCAAAAGTAGGGATTGTGTGGTAATGGATTAAATGTTATTGGCATACATTGGTATTTTATAGTCTGTCTGTGTTCATAACATGGCTATAAAGTTTCCTTGAATACAAACAAGAGGGCCATGATGGCCCTGAAATCGCTCACCTGAGTTTATTGACCAAACATGCACCATCTAGTTTCCCAGTGACCTAGTTTTTTATCAGACATTACCCATCATCAAACACTTTTGAGATATCAATAAGACAAACATTCTGGCCAAGTTTCATGAGTATTGGACTGAAAATGTGGCCTCTACAGTGTACAAAAGGTTTTTCTAAGATTTCATCAAGTGACCTAGTTTTGGACCCGACAATTACCCATTATCAAACTCTTTTGAGACATCACCAAAACAAACATTCTGACCAAGTCTGAAGAATATCAGGCAGAAAATGTAGCCTCTAGAGTGTACACAAGGTTTTTCTAATATTTGACCCATTGACCTAGTTTTTGACTCCACATGACCCATATTCAATCTCATTCAAGGTATCACCAGGACAAATATTATGAACAAGTTTTAGGAGTATCAGACTGAAAATGTGTCCTCCAGAGCATACAAAAGGTGTTTATAACATTTGACCTATTGACCCAGTTTTTGACCCAACATGACCCATTTTCAAACTCATCCAAGATATTATAAAGGCAAACATTCTGACTAATTTTCAAGAGTGTTGGACTGAAAATGTGGCATCCAGAGCATATACAAGGTTTTTCTAAGATTTGACCTGGTGACCTAGTTTTTAACCCCCAATGACCCATTTTCAAACCTGTCTGAGATATCATCAAGACAAACATTCTGACCAATTTACAAGAGTTTCGGGCTGAAAATGTGGCCTTTAGAGCCTACAAAAGGTTTTTCTAACATTTGACCTAGTGACCTAGTTTTTGACCCCACGTGACCCATTTTCAAACTCGTCCGAGATATCATCAAGACAAACATCCTGACCAACTTTCATGAGTATCCGACTGAAAATGTGGCCTCTAGAGCGTACAAAAGGTTTTTCTAAGATTTGACCTGGTGACCTAGTTTTTGACCCCACGTGACCCATTTTCAAACTCGTCCGAGATATCATCCAGACAAACATCCTGACCAACTTTCATGAGTATCCGACTGAAAATGTGGCCTCTAGAGCGTACAAAAGGTTTTTCTAACATTTGACCTGGTGACCTAGTTTTTGACCCCACGTGACCCATTTTCGAACTCGTCCGAGATATCATCCAGACAAACATCCTGACCAACTTTCATGAGTATCCGACTGAAAATGTGGCCTCTAGAGCGTACACAAGGTTTTTCTAAGATTTGACCTGGTGACCTAGTTTTTGACCCCACGTGACCCATTTTCGAACTCGTCCGAGATATCATCCAGACAAACATCCTGACCAACTTTCATGAGTATCCGACTGAAAATGTGGCCTCTAGAGCGTACACAAGGTTTTTCTAAGATTTGACCTGGTGACCTAGTTTTTGACCCCACGTGACCCATTTTCGAACTCGTCCGAGATATCATCCAGACAAAAATCCTGACCAACTTTCATGAGTATCCGACTCAAAATGTGGCCTCTAGAGCGTACACAAGGTTTTTCTAAGATTTGACCTGGTGACCTAGTTTTTGACCCCACATGACCCATTTTCGAACTCGTCCGAGATTTCATCGAGACAAACATCCTGACCAATTTTCATGAGTATCCGACTAAAACTGTGGCCTCTAGAGCGTACACAAGGTAAAAAGTTGACGACGGACGACGCACGACGCACGACGCACGCCGCACGACGCACGACGCACGACGGACGACGGACGACGGACGACGGACACAGCACGATCACAATAGCTCACCATGAGCACTTCGTGCTCAGGTGAGCTAAAAACAAAAACAAAAAAAAGATCGTATTGCAACAGTTTCGGTTTATCGGTTCAAATGCAATAGTTTTAGAGGCGGATGAATACCATTAAGCTCAAGGTCACATATCTAAGCTTCCGGCGTTTAACTCTTTACCTAGAGACCACATTACAAACTAGTCCAAATTCACAGAATATGGAAATTAACCATTGATATAATAGTCATATCTATCTATAAAACGACAGAAAAATATTGTGAGAATTGGAGAATATGCTGAACAGTAACAATGATTTTCAACAACATTTTATATATTGTCTGCTAATTCTTTCAATTTGCTCCAGGCCAAGTTTGTCGATTGATGACATAATATCTCTTTACCAAACGACATTTTTTTTTATTTTAACCAAAATTGACAATAGATCTAGATCTAGATCTATTTGCAGAAAAAAATACCGATAGCTCAAATGATGCTTTCTGCCTTGGACAGGCCAGAGAACATTGTTACAAAAACGGCAAAAATGCTGGTTACCATCCAAGTTATCAAAAGTCTTTTCCTCAAGTCCTCAGAATCGTTAAAACTTTGAAGTGAGTGGAAAAGGGTTAACCTATTACCACACAATCCATACTTTTGACGCCCCTGAGAAAGAGGCTTTTAGAAAACATTGTGGGAAAAGGAGAAAATGCTGGTAACCAGCATTTTCTCCTTTTCCCACAATGTTTTCTACCTTTCACAAAACAAATTTCAAATTTTGGGTCACTTTTATTTTGTCGTCTGCAAATGCTTTCGATTTGGACAAGCCTGAAATATTGTCGTTTGGTAATGAGGTAATGTAGTTTTGGATACAGCAGGATAAGGTCTTGACACAGATTTGACATCTGTCAGCCATGTACCCAGATCGCTATCAGAAGTCAAGGAATGTCAAATTAACGTTACGTCATAGCAGATTGTAAACTCTTTACGACCCAAACAAGTTTTACGCCCCCGAGAAATTAATAAGCCTTTTGAATACCTTGGTGGAAACGAGAAAATGCTGGTAACCAGCACTTTCTCCTTTTCCCACAAGGTTTTCTACACTTTCACAATAACCATCATATCAGATATATACACGGCGGGGAATCACGTGACACAACAACAACAACAATGACCGTTATTTGAAAAAAATCCCCGACTTCAGGTAAGAAAATCTTCAATAATTCCGTTTATACGTGACCGATTGGAATTTGGTTTGAAGCAGAGAAGGCGGAAGGACTCCGGGGATTTGCTTGATGTGTTAGATTTTTTAAACAACACCTGATAAAAAAGTTATTGACGAGCAAACAAATTTTTTACCCTGGATAATTTGTTTGCTCGTCAATAACTTTGTTGCACGGATAGGGAAGGGACCCTTCTACAAGGATAGAGCTAGGCGTAATTTCCTTTGTTTTAGTTTCGCTATTGTTTCCCAATTTTCGATTACGGAAGTGAACTGTACGTGATAATACATAAACAAGGATTTCTCCTCCAGCCCCCGCCGTCCGTCTATCGATCGAATATTCATCAGACGCGGTTTTTCCAGCTGTGTTACTATCAACAAACGTTACGGACATAAACCCATTAGATATATTACAACGCACAAATTAACCCTTCACCAGCGGACAGAAAAATTGTAGTAATTTCCAAACTGAAACCATTTGCAGACAACAAATTCAGTGTGGATCAAATGAGAGGACTTATCTTTGAAGGGATAGAAAACATTGCGGGAAAAGGAGAAAATGCTGGTTACCAGCATTTTCTTCTTTTCCCGCGATGTTTTCAAAGGTATGCGTCTTCTAACGCCTTTGAACGTTATCGGCTGCATATAATGAACACTGTTATAAAAGGAGCAGGACAAAGAGTGTACAAGTTGAAGTACTCTACTTGTTGCAAGCAACAATAATGGAACTGCAACAGTGTGTTCGGCATATAGACACCTAGACCTTTTTTTTTTTTTGCTAAAAAAATCGAAGATCTGGCTGTGCATCTTTGGTCTACATGTATCAGTTTGATCTTAATCATCATTTAAAAGTTTCCAAAAAAAAAAATACAACAACCAACCCGTCTCCGTTTATTGTAACGAGCTAGATCTAAAAAGCATTTGCAGACAACACATGAAAGATGGCTCAGGTGATAGACTACTCTAGGATTAAAAAATATTGTAAGAAAAGGAGAAAGTCCTGATAACCAGCATTTCTTCATCTTTCCACAATGTTTTAAAGAGCCTTCTTCGTAAAGGTCCGCGTAACCCTTAATAAAAGACGAAAGCCTGGTCCAAATTGAAAGCATTTGAAAGCAATTTCAATGTGGCTCCGTTGAACATTGCAATTTTTCCTAGATAGCGTAAAAAAGCATTGTGGAAAAAGGAGAAAATGTTGTTACCACCATTTTCTCCTTTTCCCACGATGTTTTTTAAACCCTTTTCATTCGAGTCCTTTTAAGACTCGAGATTGTATGACAAAGGGTAAAAAAGAATTATTTAAACAAAAACCAAAAGAGAAATGTACTTACATCAATCCCTTTACTCTCTCGAACTTTCCCACGGATCACAGCCCTTGTGTAAATACCAATGGGCCCTAAGATGGATAGAAACCCGTACAAGCAACAGGACTCCCCCACCTTCTCAGCGGTCTGCCCGGCGGTGATGCATGGCAGAAAATACGTCATGATACAAACGCCGCAGTTTGAGAAACATCCGAAAAGACCGTTACTCCATTCACCCATTTTTTTGTCTGTGTTAATTTTTTTCCTCCTAAAAAAAATCTAAATGACCTGCACAACAACTTTCTCACACTTGTTGCTTGCAAACTTCCTGCACGCCCCGTAGTCCACGCCCAGAGTGATAAAATTGGACTGAGAATAGCTAGGGATATGAAATAACACAAGGTGATCGCTGATTGGTCAATGCGATTTACAGTGCGCAGTCTCACACCATGGCAGTTTTGTACTGTTGGGTCCGTTGTCTGTGCATGTCATATTCTTTGAAGATTCGACCTGTCTTATATGACGCATCACCCATTCCCCGATACATGGGAAAAGTAGGGCTTATTCTGAAGCTAAACCCAAGCCTGTAGGGACTGTATTAATAAATGGCCTGTGCATAGGTTACCTGCTAGCTGATCATAACTGAATAAATGGCACCAGGTAGCGTTTTACTGAGCGGGAGATAATGCTGTTGGGTCCGTGAAATTATTGAATGTTAACCTTTTGAATGTAAGCTCTGCTCGAGGACTCTCTTGCAGACAGTGTGGATCCAAGATCAGACTGCACAGAACGTGCAGTCTGATCTTGGATCTACACTGCCCGATAAGTAGGTGTTTTCTCCCGAAGGACCACTTTAAAACAGCAACATATGGGGTTTTTTTCTGTCGCATTGAAAGTTTCATTTAGCTGATTCAACATGCGAAGGAATAATGGGTTACTCGTTAAGTATGACAAGTAACATCATAACTAGTGTTCATGATGATGATGATGATGATGATGATGACGATGGTGCTAACCATTGATTATAAGGCTGTTGTTGCTGCTGCTGCTGATAATGATGATGACATTAGTCGGTTCCATACCATAGTTATCCCGCCCGGGTGGCTCAGTTGTGAGCATGTCCGACTCATGACCAGGTGGCTGTGAGTTCGTTACCCGGTTGAGGCAAACTTTCTTTCTGGCTTATTTTCGCCTCTCACCTCTGGTGAAGCATGTGAGAAAAATAGTCGATGGCTTTGGAAAGAAAGTTGTGTTATTACCTGTGTGAGAAAGCCAGGAAACACATGTGCGTCACCGACCGCCATTATATGACCTTAGCTGTTAAAGTGGCATTAAACCCCAAAACAACCAACCAACCATACCATATTTATATCATTTGCCGTATAATCTGTTGAATGTTAAGTGACTCCCTACAAGGGTCAAACAAAAATAATAGAGATGATGATGATGATGATGATGATGATGATGATAAATAGTATTGGTAGTAGTAATGTGATGATCATCCTCGGATACCCCGGGGTCTCCCTATTTGCTACCCTATGTACATCGACCCCTGGGACAATTAATTGAATTTTCCTCGCTTTACCGCTGGCCGAATGCTGGCTTTTCATTGGTTCCATCATCATTTTGTGATGGGCGAGTGTATACTGTACGCTATGACGTTTCGTATCGATTTTCGGCGGCTGATTCAAAGTTTTATTAGTCAATTGTCCCAGGGTCGATGTAGCGTAGCAAATTGGGAGACCCCGCGGTATCCGAGGATGTGTGATGATGATGATACTCATGATGATTTTGGTTATAATGATTATGATGATGTTGATTGTGCTGGTGACCTGGCTGCGGCTGATTCTGACACTATTGCCGGTGCTGCTGATGACGATTATGATTGGGGAAAATGGAGGCGTCCATTTTGAAAGTACCTGCAAACAACAATTTAGATGTGGCTTGAATTATGCTCTTTGACTTTGAAAGGGTAAAAAAATGTTGTGGAAAAAGATGTATTTACCTGCATTTTCCCCTCTTCCAGAGTTTTTTTTTATCAGGAGCGTTAAAGAGCAGGGCTGTACGATAAAGGAATATTGAATACAATGGTTAACCCTTTACCAAACAACAACATTTCAGACAGGTCCAAATTGAAAGCACTTGCAGACGACAAAATACATATATCCCAAAAATCAATATTTGTTACTGGCAGGGTAGAAAACTTTGTGGGAAAAGGAGAAAATGCTGGTTACCAGCATTTTCTCCTTTTCCTACAAAATTTTCTATAGGTTTTTATCGCAGGGTCGTAAAAACCAGGGATTGTTTGGTAAAGGGTTTAATGTTTTTTCCCGAACTTGATTCTACAAGCACCTAATTTTGTTTGCTGTTCGAAATCATAGAATATCTACTAAAAGATTTAGACAAGAAAAATAACTCGTGTTTTTCGTAGGCCGTGAACATCATGTAAGGCGTAAGTTGCTTCCCTTTAATTGTATCGGTTGAGATGGGTTTTCCAATGAGTTTTTTTTTTGTCGAGTTTTGATTCAGAAAGGTTACGAGCCATTTCTGGGAAAAGAAGAAATTAATGGTTATCAGCATTTTCTCCTTTCCCCACAATGTTTTCTACCCATTCCCTGAGCCAGATCCCATCTCTTGATATTGATTGATAGTCTTTCAGCTTCTATCACATCACAGCGGTCCGTGCACCTACGTATGTGATCACTGGCTTTCTCACACCATTACGGACAGACTTCCTTTCTAACCACTGACTACTTTTCTTACATGCACTAGAAGAGAGAAGTGAAAATTCGCCGGAAAGAAATTTTGCCTTAACCGGGTATGGAACCGTTGTCTGCGCATGTCAAAGTCTTCGAAGATTCGACGTGTCTTATATGACCCATCGCTAGCCCCGAAAGCGGGCAGACTGTATAACGCTCTATAAAGTAGCAAAATAGAAAATAGCTTCTATCAATACATTTGAGGAGAAATGAGAACTGCTTAAGCTCCAGATTTCTCAAAACTGCTGATCACAGCTGAGTGAACTGCACAAGGTAGCGTTTTATTGAGTAAACGTTTATTTTAGTTTGAAATTCAAAGTAACGGTTGTTGCGTAGGAAAGTGGTTCGGTTCTGTACTCAGGATGCCCAAATTAGATAGATGAGTATTTACAGAATGCCATCTAGCGGGAGATATAATGTGTATAGAACTCGCAACCACCAGGTCACGATCTATCCGAGCAGGCCATCTTTCGAGCCATATCTATTTTATGATCTGCAAAGACTTTCAATTTGCACGACAGTAAAGTTTTGTTGTGTGATAAAGAACTAACCCTCCCAAGACCTATACAACTTGTAGTCTTCAAAATTTGATTTCACTTTTTTAGCCGGCTAAGGCTTAAAACTGGCTTGCAACACGTTAAAAAGGAACATTCGGGCATTTGCATAAAGTGTCGTCTCGGATCAGGCTGCGGGGCTAATTCGAAACGGCGCTCCACGAATACATTAGGTTTTGTCTTTCATTACACTTTCACAAAACAGAAGATTACATTAAATAAAACCGGAAAGTGTCGTTTCGGATTAGCCTGCGCGGACTGCGCAGGCTGATCCGAAACGACACTTTCCGCAGATGTCCGAATGCCCCTTTTTGCATGGTACAGGCTAATTTGATACTGTTAAGATCGGTCAGTAAGTATCCTTAACCCTTTACCCCATAAGGCATTTCTATGGTATCTCTAATTGACCCTAAATAAAAGCAAGGATGAAGCCGTTTCTTATGTGTATATGACACCTTTTGATAGCATAGAAAACATTGTGGCAAAAGGTGAAATTGCTCGTCACGAGCAATTTCACCTTTTGCCACAATGTTTTCTCAAGACTCCTACAAGTAATGCGTAGAAATGAGTATCTATGGAGTAAAGGGTTAATAATGACAGTTTACAAGGACCAATATCCGTGTATTCAAAGATGGGTAATTATCCTCAAAAGTCATCCTTATCCGTTCCTTATCAAATACTTAACACATGCTATGAAAAGATAGTTAAATGCATCGGTAAAAAAGCGTCGACCCAGATAAGCCTGATATGAGTATTATTGTACTAATCTAACAGAGCCACTTTTTCCTTTTTTTTTTTTTTCGCTTCCTAGATTGTCATTTATAAAGCTAAAAACTACTATATTCTCAATACAAAGGGATATAAAAATTACCTCCCTTTTTCTGGACACACTAACAAAAGAATCAACAAACAATTTCAAGCTAGACGTCAAAGAAGTTTCTGGTCGGTTAAAATTGTGCAAAAGTGTTACATCTGTATTTAATGGAGTGCAACACACGAAAAGGTGCATTCGGACATTTGCGTAAAGTGTCGTCTCGGATTAGCCTGCGCTGTCCGCGCAGGCTAATCCGAGACGACACTTTACGACTACATTAGATTTTCTGCTACAGTAGACTTGCGTAAAACAGAAAATCACATAAAATCGGAAAGTGTCGTTTCGGATTAGCCTGTGCGGACTGCACACACTGATCAGAGACGACACTTTACGCAAATGTCCGAATGACCCTTTTCGCGTGTTGCACTCCATTTATCAACTGTCAAGAAATTTTATTCCATGTTGCACTAGAAGTGTTACGGGTCTACTACCTTAAAGACTTGAAAAGTAGTTCTCGAGTGGCGCAGTGTTAAACATTACACAGAATTCTTGCCATTGATGTTACGTGCCGTTAGTTTCATGTATTCCTGTATTCTGTGATGACCTAGAGAGTAGTTTTTGTGTGGGGTTAAAGTTACATCAATACTCGTTTTCATCCAGTTTTTTTTTCTAAACCAGTGAGGACCATTTTTCAGTTATTTCCCTTGATTCTTCTCCAGTACTACATTGGTCCTGATAAGGGAATTACTCGGACCTTTTCCTTGTTTTTCTTGCACTGAACAGCTATTTTCCCGAGACAATATTTCATGTAAATTGTGTTAGACTGTTTTACAAATCGATATATACTGAGTTCCTGGTGATTAAGAACATAATTTGATTTGAATTACATGTGGACCTTAACCATACATTATAAATCATTGTTATAATTATCGCAACATCACCAAGGGAACCAAGGATAAAAAGAAAGGAATACAGGTGAAAGGACCACTGTATTATTTGGTTACTTTCAGTCTTTATCTAACAAGGGAGATAATTTTATTGACAGGAATGGCCCCAATATTTCATTGTGGCGCCGCATGAGCGGCGGCACTATATTTTATTCGGTTTTGAAAAGTACCTATGGAGGCAGCCATATTGTTTACTCGGCTTCAAGTCATTCCGTAACTTGGTCATTTCGTACCTAGGCTATTTCGTACAATTTTTTATCTCTTCGAATCCACCTATTCTTTATATTTTAGTCATTTGTACTGACTTCGATCATTTCATAATCGCGTTGGTCATTTCATACCCAGTTTTTAATATCAATTTGGTATTTGAGAACCTAGTTTTAATACTATTTCTTGTTTTTTTTTTTTTTTGTTTTTTTTTTTTAAGCGACAACTGCTTTTGTACATAGCTCCAATTGAAATTATGTTAAATTTCGCCGAAGAATGGTTATGATTGTGTTTTACCATTATTGATTCTTTTTTTTTTCAAGTTTTAAGCTGCATTTTAAGGATTGTTTAGGACTTCTCATTATATGGTAATTAACCCATTACCATACAATCCCTACTTTTGACGCCCCCTGAGGAAGAAGCCTTTAGAAAACATGGTGGAAAAAGGAGAAAATGCTGGTAACCAGCATTTTCTCCTTTTTCCACCATGTTTTCTACCCTTCACAAAACAAATTTCAAATTTTCAGTCATTTTTATTTTGTCGTCTGCAAATGCTTTCAATTTGGACAAACCTTAAATTTTGTCGTTTGGTAATGGGTTAATTTAAAATGCTGTAATGTGCCTTATTTAAAAATAAAAACTGATTCGCAACCCCACTGATGTTATGCATCAATAATTTCTTGTCTTTACTCTATGAGACTATAATCATTCATATATCTTAATGCCAAACCTTGCCCTAGACCGTTGCGAAGTTGCATAGGTTATGACGGACAGAAAACGCTTTTCAATCATTCTGGAGGCTATCCTAGCCTGGCATTCAGGCCCTGTATTTAAGTCATTCTAATAAACAAGGTACACAACTACAGCAAAGTCACAGAAATATGTGTTGTTACTTGCCCTTCTTCTGAAATACGTTAAATCAGACATTCAGAGCATTGAGAACACAGAGTTTCCATTTTGCAGTTTTACTTGATGATTGTTTTAGTGAAAAGGTTCTATTTAACGGACTGACACCAGTCTAGAGGCTATCCCTAAACATTACCATCACAATTTCTGGTTTAAAATCGAAGACAAATCCCTTGAATTTCATTTTTCCGTACACCTTATATCAACATTTTATCTACGTTTACACAGCTAACTAGGTTCTACACACAATAAAGTTTTAGTAACGTTTGTTTATTCTCAATATGTAAAGATGCGTCATCAAATATTACTCAGCGTCCTTTAACCCATTACCACACAATCCCCACTTTTGACGACCCTTAGAAAGAAGCCTTTAGAAAACATTGTGGGAAAAGGAGAAAATGCTGGTAACCAGCATTTTCTCCTTTTCCCATAATGTTTTTTACCCTTCACAAAGCAAATTTCAAATTATCAGTCACATTTATTTTGTCGTCTGCAAATGCTTTTAATTTGGTTGTTGGTTGATTGGTTGTATCAACGCCACTTTAACAGCTAAGGTCATATCATGGCGGTCGGTGACGCACATGTGTTTCCTGGATTTCTCACACCGGTACTTACACCGATTTCTTTCCAAAGCCACCGACTACTTTTCTCCCATGCTTCAGCAGAGGTGAGAGGCGAAAATACGCCGGAAGGAAAGTTCGCTTCAACCGGGGATCGAACTCACAACCACCAGGTCATGAGTCCGACACGCTCACCACTGAGCAATTTGGGCAAGTCTAAAATATTATTGTTTGGTAATGAGTTAAATAGATGTTTCATGGTGTGACTGTGCGGGATTAGTCAAAGGTTGATGCACAAGTCAAGTCCAGGACGGAAGTACTAATCAAAGAAAAAACTTAACACTCTAGTATACAACACTTGTTTATTGTAGACAAGTCCAAATTGAAAAGTTGAAAACATCTTACGAAGGCAAATTAAATACTCTTCCAAAAAAAAAAGAAATCGGATCTATCTATGAAAAGGGTCGAAAACATCGTGGGAAAAGGAGAAAATGCTGGTTTACCAGCATTTTCTCATTTTTCCACGATGTTTTCAAAAGCCTTTTTTTTCCCATTCAGGCCCCTTAAAGTTACAGGATTGATTGTTGACGGATTAATTGAATCGATAAGATGGCCAACACAGGACGTGTTTTTTTCTTTGCTATTGTTTTATGGGGTAAGTAGGGCGTATATTCTCTCTCTTTCTCTCTCTCTCTCTCTCTCTCTCTCTCTCTCTGTCTTCTTTTATTACTATCATATAATTGAGTCCTGCTATGTGAAAGGGGAACTGAATGCATTTTACAAAAAGTATCGACCCAGGTCAGCCTGAACCGATAGCGCAGACTGACCCGGGTCGAAACGTTTTGCTATCCTTGATTTTTCTGCATGTCAAAGGATAATTCTACCTCATAATTCAGTGTTTGTTTTAAACAACGGTTTTCATTGATCCATAATTAGGTCATGTCTTGCTTGGAACTGTGCTTCACGTAGATGCACCAAGCCCCCTTTTGACAGAGGGTCATGCCTTGCTTGGTACTTCACAGAGATGAATCAAGCCCCCTTTTGCCAGAGCGTGACTCATACAATCAATTCATGCTCTATGAAGAGGCAGCTTGATGCATTTGCAAAAATATTTGACTCAGGTTAGCCTGCGCGGCCTGGGTCGAAACCTTTTGCTGTTTTGGTGAATTTTTCTCATGTCCCAGTTCCAGTTTACCTCATGATTCAATCGGTTATGATTCAAAATCGGTTCAATGGATCCATAATTATGTAATGGCTAGCTTGGTATCATAAATCACGGAGAGTTCCGGTAACATGCATTGATTGTGAGATGTAAAGGATTTTTATGGATCCATAATTATTTTGATGACTGGCTCGGCATTATACATGTACATCACAGAGAGTTCCGGTATAACCCTTGATTGTGAGACAAAATGGATTTCTATGGATCTATAATTATGTGATGGCTTGCTTGGTATCATACACAATAGAGAGTTCCGGTACATGCCTTGATTGTGAGATAAAAATGGATTTTAATGGATCCATAATTATGTGATGATTAGCTTGGCATCATACATGTACATTACGAAGCGTTCCGTTACACGCCTTGATGGTGAGATAACATGGATTTCAATGGATCCATAATTATGTGATGATTCGCTTGGTATCATACATCATGGATAGTTCCGGTACACGCCTTAATTGTAAGATAAAATGGATTTGATGGATCCATAATTATGAGATAATCTGCTTGGTATGATCCATCACGGAGATACGTTAAGCCCCCCTTTTTTTGCCAGAGCGTTTACATACTTGTTATGCATTGTTTTGTATCCATGTGATTCCGAAGTTTTTAAATTTCTTTTTCTTTCTTGGGACTAGTTGTTTTCCTTCTGACAATTATATGAACCTTACTCCAGCAAAAGGGGGCTTAATGCATCTCCGTGATGCATGGTAGCGAGCAAGCCATCACATAGTCATGTATCCATAAAATTCATTTTGTCTATCAACCCATAGAATCATGAGGTAGGGCGGTCCTTAGACACGCAGATAATTGACCTATAGCGAAAAGTTTCGGCCCAGGTTAGCCTGCGCGGACTGCGCAGGCTGACCTGGGTTGATACTTTTCGCAGATGCATTAAGCCCCCCCCCCCCTCCTTTGTTCACAATGCATGGTTCACATATCTATATATTCATCTATAAATTTGCCTGCCTATTTGTCAGTCTATATCGATACTTGGTCTATACTACCCTCTGCCTGTATGCCTGTAAGTCGTCGGACCCATGTTTCCTGTCCAAGTCACTATGTCTTGGTCAAACACTATTTTAATGCCTATTTCTCTGTCATTACCTATGTGTATTATGGATACATGATATCAAATTTGTCTCGAAGCCGACTGAATCCTAAGGTAGATTGGTCCATGGATATTCAGAAAACTCATAAATAGCAAATAGTGTCGACCCATGTCAGCCTGCGCAATCTGTGCAGCCCGACATGAGTCGATACTTTTTGCAGATGAACTGGACACCCCCCCCCCCTTACACACACACACACACACACACACACACACCCACCCTTTGTCACATAGCATATCTGACATATGATTTTGTTATGCAGGTATAGTTGGACTCTGCGCCGGGATAGAATGTTACTGGTGTACGTCTGCGGACCTACCGGATAAGTGTGGAGAAAACTTTGGACTCAATTCTTCTCACTCCGATTACATCAGAGAAAGTTGTGACAATTGCCTTAAAACTTTCATAAAAGAAACCAAAGGTAAGTATATGATCTGGCGTTTCTTGTCTGGTTTTATTTACAATAATATCCCCTAAGGCAAATAGTTATGTTACGGGTGATAGCACGAGATACAGGTCGGAAGCCATCCTACGTTATGCCTGATTCTTTAGTATGCTTGATGTATGGGACCATCTCACTGGGCCTTGGTTTGGAGTCTCATCCTAAAATTAATTAGTAATTTTAGGTGGCCAGCTGTGGAGCTCGAACCTACACCTTCAAGTGGTCGAAGACTTGACTATCATAAGTCCTACGCTCTATACCTCAACTGCTCTGGCTGGTCATCAAGCTAATCGTGAATGCCGAAGATAATTTATTTCATGGATAGGGCCTTATAGGCAGCTGTAATGCTACTGGCACAGGCTGAAAAAGAAAGACAAAAAATACATGTATACTTGAATAAAGTATTCTATTTTTGTTTATTTTACAACCGTTTTCATTTAAAAAAAAAAATAATTTCAACACGCCATTCGAAAGTGTTGCATTGAATTTCGTCTGAAGCGAGGTATTTCGTTACTTTCAAAACTGTGGCTCGGTTATGTTTATGAAATACTAATTTCCATTGATGGAACTCTTCAAGCTGGATGCGCTTTTAGGCCTACCAGTGCGACCACGCATATACAAAACCAATGACATTATACATAGTGTACAATCAAACGCAGCCACATGTACTAACAGCGACACACTTCACTGCAAAGCAGAGTGTAATAAGAATATTAAGGCTTTCATCGGCTTCTCCTATTATGGCTTAGTTTATGCTTTTGCTGTTTTCACGGACACTGTGTATATAGGTTCCGGTATTATCGCACTGTCTCACGAGACTCCTGCCATTTCTGTGCAAGAGTTCTTAAAGAGAGATAACTCTGTTGGAGAGGTAAGAATAAAAAGTATTGTTTCTAGTTTTAACTATATCAAGCATTAGGCTACTAAGCGCGACTCCCTGACCTTTTGACAAGTTCGGGTTGCACAAAACGTGCAGTGTCCGATACACAGTGTGGTATACTGTCTTACAAGGACATATACCCCAAATTAAATAGAGCCGTCACTGAAAATGACTGAATACTCCCGCCAGCACTTTGACGGAAACAGGCAATTTAAAAAAAATCAAGGGGAGATTATCCTTGAATTATAGGGCGTAGACGATTGAAAACTGCTTCTTCCACAACTTTAATATATGATCGATAGATGTGCAAAGTCTCAATACAATTGAAGGAAAACTGTAGTAGGAGTTTACGGCATGAAATGACTATAGCATTTTGTACACGAACGGATGGACAAACAGACAGATTCCAGTTTGCCCCCCGAAAACATTCGCTTTGCGCGGGGGAGCGGGAGGGGGGGGGGATGTAACAATATTGAAATAACAAAATTCGGGTTTTACTATCGGCGTAAAAGTTTCATTTCAGATTTTTAGCAGATAAGGGTTGAATTCTTGTGGAGGTCATTATAAACAAACCTTTTTTTTTTTTAAACTTCCGAAAATAATCAGGTGAGAAAGGGTGAGGCTTAAGGGTGGGTATTTAGAATTTTCACATCTCACATAAAAATATATATATAAATTATATATATATCACTGAAATTTATATGAAAAAACAATACAAATAATCAATAATTAAAAATTATAAAATTATCAAAAAAGATTTTTTTTAATGTAATCCCTTAAAAGGCTACGTAGGCTCTTAAGGTATTTTAAGATTTCGGGCAAAAAATTAAAAAAAAGCATTGTGGGAATGTTAAGTGACTGGCACGTGACTAATGACGCTTAAATTCCATACAAACATGTTTACAAACATGTAATTATTTTTCATAACCTCTTCCTCGGACGCTATGTTTGGGGCGTCTTTTGTGTATTTCCGGTATGTAAATGAGCAAGTTGCTCATCTAAAAAAAAGATCGTGGTTCCCGTCAGTGTCGACCTGGGCCGTAGTAAATCTCTAATTTCTCTTGTTGTCGGATGGTATTCGACTACTGGGGTTTTATGAATGAAAATTAAAAGGCCTTGGGAGTATAAGGATGATTTTTATATATTTTTGTAAAAATTTCGTCTCAAAATCTGAAGGGTCACCTTTAAAATATTGCTTACTGCTGCATTCAGAGCCATTTCTTTCTTATTACAGTTACCATTCGTAATTGCACGAAAACCGATGACAAAACGATTTCTTTCCGGAGTGGCTGTAGTTCGGAAAAGATCAACGGAAACGACGTGAAAACATGTGCCTGCAATAAGGACCTTTGTAATTCTTCCGGAAATCTGAGTCACTCGCTGGCAGTGTGGTGCTACTTCCTGTTGTCAACCATTGTGATCAGGTATTTGAATCTCTAACCCTGTGGTTGGGAGACACATATCAGATGGCTTTGGCGAACGGTGTAGATTAAGATCAGACTGCAATCTGATCTAGGATCTACAGTGTCACATACAATGACAATCATTAAGGCAAAAACAACTTCGAAATCGTAATAGTTTTGTTATTAGATCACACCTGAGTGAATCTTTTATTCATTGTAGTAAATATTTCAGTAAATAACTGCGTAAGGGTTACGTTGTAAAACGTTAAGAGTCCGTTTTAATATGTTTCATCAAAGCGCGGAAGGTACTGAGTGGACAGTAGATGTATATTTACTTCTTAGGATAATTTTGCACATCATCCAGTCCCACTTCCTTTAACTCTTTACCAAACGACAAAATTATAGACTGGTCCAAACTGAAAGCATTTGCAGACGATAAAATATGACTGAAAATTGTTTTGGGAAGAGTAGGAAACATTTTGGGAAAAGGAGAAAATACTGGTTACCAACATTTTCTCCTTTTCCCAATGTTTTAAGAATGCTTCTTTCTAAGGGTCGATAAAAGTCTGGATCATATGGTAAAGACTTAAAAGAAAACAAGCCATGATTCAGCAAATGAGTGCTTAGTGCATTGTGCAATGCATTTATCTAAAACCATTTGTCACAGAACTGGGGATCCTTAAAATCCTTTCTGCCTATCAACTACCTGAATCACGAGAAAGCATGGTCTTTTGACATGCAGAGAATATACATATTGCAAAAAGTTTTTATCCAAGTCAGCCTGCTTAAACTGTGTAGGCTGACATGAATAGCAGATGCATAAACACCCCCCCCCCCCATTTTCGCTTAAATCCTTAACTCTTTACAACACAAGAAAATTTTAGACTGATCCAAATTCAAAGCATTTGCAGACGACAAAATACAGGTGACTGAAAAATTAAAATTTGGTTTGGAAAGGGAGAAAACACTTTGGAAAAATGATAAAATGCTGGTAACCAGCATTTTCTCCTTTTCCCACAGTGTTTTCAAAAGGCTTCTCTTTCAGGGTCATTAAAAGTTGGGATTGTGTGATAAAGAGTTTAACAAACAGTCCCTTCTTTTTACGGCCCTGAGATAAAAGCCTTTTGAAAGCATTGTGGAAAACGGAGAAAATGCTGGTAACAGCATTTTCTCTTTTTCCCACAATGTTTTTTACTCTACTGGAAACAAATTTTAATTGTTGAGGTAGATCTACTTTTATTTTGTTGCATCCATGTGCTTTCAATTTGGACCAGTCTTAAATTTGGCATTTGGTAATGAGTTAAACACTTTTCAAATAAAACTGAAAGCATGAAAATGTTATCATATTTTTTACTCACCTGATTCTATAATTGAATATGAAGTACAACCATAACAAAAAAAAACATGTTGCATTAGTCAATGCATTCTTGATTAAATGTATTTTCAGCGCTTTCTCAAACACTTCCAAGGTTTAACAATGTCGAACGATTTTAAAGACATTGTAGGAAAAGAAGAAAATACTAGTAACCAGCATTTTCTCCTTTTCCCACTGTTTTCTACCCTTTCCAAGACACCTACCATAATTTTGGTCACCTTTAATTTATCATCTACAAATGCTTTCAATTTGGAAAAGTCCAATTTTTTTTGTCATTTCGTTAACTCTTTACCAAATGACAAAATTTTAGACCAGTCCAAATTGAAAGCACTTGCCGACGACAAAATAGACGTAACTCAAAATATTGAAATTTGTTTCAAGCACGATAGAAAACATTGTGGAAAAGGGAAAAAAATGCTGGTTACCAGCATTTTCTCATTTTCCCACAAGGTTTTCAAAAGGCTTCTTTCTCAGGGTCATCAAAATCAGGGATTGTTTGGTAAAGTGTTAATTATCAACACAAAGTCTTTTCTATGTTTTGTTGCCATTGTTTTGTTGCCATTATCTATCTACTCATATCTTTTATTTGACAGTCAGGGAAGGGCCGAATCAAAGTTGGAAGAACTTGTGGCCCGTCCTCATTCATTTATTGAATAAAATATGTTTTAACTAAACAAAAAGATTCAATAAATAAACATTTGATTTGTAATATTCTAATCCTGTATTGTAATTTTCGATCTTTCCTCATACATCTTTCAATGAATAAGTTTCATTTCCGACACTACATCATCCTATTCATTAAAACACGAATTGCACAATGTGGCTCTTATAAATGTGAACCGTCACAAAAAAAGGACAATCTGGGAATTCCCTTCATCAATTAGATGAAAAGAGATCACTGATAGTGCAGCTCAATTCAAGTTGATACATGTAGTTAAACAATGATTGCATAACAAGGCAGAATAACCACTTTTCATACAGAAAATATCATAAAAGCATAAAATGTTGACTTGGTCAGCCTGCGCAATTCACGCAGTCTGACCAGTGTTGGCACTTTTTGCAGTTCCCAGATGGTCCCATTTTGCATGACAGGCCACACATTGTTAACCCTTTACGTCATGGTAAAATTTTAGACCCCCTATATCAAAGCAGTTTACAAAATATAACTAAAGCATTTTTCCAATGATTCTATCTGTTCCTAAAAAGGCAGAAAAGGCAGCATTTTCTCCTTTTCCCACAACGTTTTCATGAGGCGTCTTTCTTCAGGTTGTTAAAAATCGGGATCGTGGGATCGTGTGGTAAAGGATTAAATACGAGTACAACAGAAAAGAGGTGGGGCGCAAACTTACAATAAACATGTTTATATAACAACTCTATACATAGGAGAGGCAAACATGCTACACTGTGTGTGGTTTAAAGACTAAACTAGTACAAAATAATGATTCACTCACTATACTAATATGCACAGAGAGCTTGTTTGACTGAATTGTGGTTTATGCCACTTTCAAAATTATTTCAGTCATATTGTGGCAACAGTTCACATATTCATAAATATCCTGGGTAACTCAAACTAATGACAAATAAGTGTATATAACAACTCTATAAATAGAAGAGGCAAACATGCTAAACTGAGTGGTTTAAAGACTAAACTAGTACAAATGATTCTCTCACTATACTAATATGCACAGAGAGGTTGGTTGACTGAATTGTGTTTTATGCCGCTTTCAACATTATTACATTCATACTGTGGCAACAGTTCAAATATTCCTGAATGTCCTAGGTTTCTCTAGTAACAGGCTAGGGCTCTGATGAGTCTTGCCCAAGGACACTCCAATGAAGAGCCTAGAGCTTCCAGTAAAGCTCAAACCTGCAGTCTTCATTTAAATAAAATTGGCAGTGTAAGTTGAAGATCAGTCTACACCTTTTATGCAGTCTTGTCAATCTGCGCTAGCACAAAAAGAAACTGAAATCTTGACATGCATTTAACTCATTACCAAATGCCAGAATTTTAGATTTGTCCATATTGGAAGCATCTGCAGAAGAAACTAAGATTTTAAAAGGCATTGTAAGGGTTTATTCATCAACAAAATTTCAGACTTATTAAAATTCACAGCATTTGCAAAAACAAAATTGAACATGTATTCATGGAAAATCTAGAAATAGCCACTTCAAAATCACAGAAATAAATTGTCTGTTTTATTCAAAAACGTCATAACTACAGCTTGTAAGAAGCAGTAGTTACAAGGTTTTTGAAGTAAAATGACAATATACCACCGCAAAATACACAACGAAACAAGGAAAATAATAATAGAAAAAAGATATAATTGTTATCACAAGATAGCAAAACACCGATATTAGTTCTGTAAAGCAAAAAGGAATTTTTCAAAGAAACATAACGCTACTAGGCTGAATCTTCAATCTCACCTTTCAAACTTCTACTACTCCTTTACAAAGTAATCTTTACTATTACATTACAATTTTACGAGACAATTTTACCAATCCTTTGGAACATATCTGTTGAAAACATTGTGGAAAAAAGGAGAAAATGCTGGAAACCAGCATTTTCTCCTTTTTTCCATAATGTTTCCAATGCATATCTAGTGTTATGGGAGACGACTCCTTCATGCACAGCTTCGTCCCGATTTAAATACAAAACCTAACAACTGCTATAAAGAGACGTCTCTTTAGCTCAGTGATATACAAGCCAGTTCAAAATCAAAATGGTATTGGTTTTTTAAACCTCTAAAAAGGAGGATCTTGTTCGCCATAGGTTCAAATCCAGCCAGAATGATGCAGGTTACATTTCAGCTTTGCACTTTTTGTGAACTTTCATGTTTGTGAGATGGGGGCTTGTCCAGGATTAGCCATTGAGCCATTAATCCCATTAATTTTGATGTCCAAAAAATGTACTTTCTGCCTAATAAGGCTTTTTAACTCATTACCAAACAACAAAATTTTAGGCTTGTCCAAATCGAAAGCATTTGTAGACGACAAAATAAAAGTGACTGAAAATTTGAATTTTGTTTTGTGAAGGGTAGAAAACATTGTGGGAAAAGGAGAAAATGCTGGTTACCAGCATTTTCTCCTTTTCCAACAATGTTTTCTAAAGGCTTCTTTCTCAGGGGCGTCAAAAGTAGGGATGGTGTGGTAATGGGTTAAGTCATCAATAAATGATGACTTTATGAAGCCTTCTGAGGGGGTGTGTTACGGAAGACCTCTCCTTCATGCATAGCTTCTTCCCGATTGAAATACTATACCTAACAACTGCGTTAGAGAGATAACTTTTTTGCTCAGTTGTTATGGTACTAGTCTTTTAAAGTTCGAAAAACAAGGATCTTGTCCGCCATGGGTTCGAATCCCGCTAGATGCGGATTGCATTTCAGCTATGCATTTGTTGCGAACTTTCATGTTCGACAGACAAGACATTTCTGCAGTATTGGTGGGCCTAATTTTTGTTTTGTTTTGGAAAAGATTTATCTACTAAGTCAAATGCATTTTGTCTGTGACATACAATACACAAGTGCATAATGAAACAATGGGAACAGCCAAAACATTGTTTTATCACCACTTAGTAAAACAACTCCATCTTCAAGAGTAGAAACTGGTGGGCTAATTTCCGGGTAACTTTATAGTTTGCATTTTTAAAAATTTATAATATTGGTACTTCTTTTGATTGATGAGTCAGTTGCCATGACGACAGGGACTTTAACACTTTACCAGACAACAAAATTTTAGCCTTGTCCAAATTGAAAGCATCTGCAGACGGCGACAATATTCATGTAGCTCAAATGGTGCAAATTTTCTTTGACTGTCACTGAGTAGGAAACATTGTGGGAAAAGGAGACAATGTTTTCAAAAGGCTTCTTATCCAGGGTCGTTAAAAGTTGGCTTTGTGTGGTAATGGGTTAAAAGAGACCTTTAAAACAACTGATGCTAACTTTAAACAACATGCGCGTCTGGCACTTCTATGCAAGAGCTTTTTCAGTGAAATTTCATTCCAAAATAAATTTCAATCTTTCACAGTAAAAAACAAATGTTCACGCTTTAACCTTTTCTGAGAGGGGCTTTATAAAAATCCAGTACACTTCTTTTCAGTTATTCCCCTTGGAGAACCCCTCGCGCATAGCAACGCATTACAATATTCCTCAAGCGCAAGAAATGGAAGGTAAATGACGTCATACTTCCATTTGGTTGTGAGTCACACGCAATTTACCGAGGTAACTAGAATATAAAAATTGGTATTTTCACTGGCCGTTTGGGTGGAATATCAAAAAAGATCCATCAAAACTTTCTTTCTGGTTACCTGCCCTTGTTGAATGGGTTCCCATTATAACCTTTTACAACACAATCCGGAGTTTTAAAAACCACAAGAAACACAGTTTTAGAAAACAATGTGGGAAAAGGTGAAAATGCTGGTAACCAGCATTTTCTCCTTTTCCTACTCTTTCAAAGTCAAAGAATGGTAGAAAAGAAAAATATGAATAGACTGGTACCAAGGCTAAAGATAACAGGGCTTTTACAATTTTGTGATGTTTCTTTGAAAACAAACAAGCTAAAAGCATCCCTTTAAATAAAACACAGCTCAGCATAGCACAAAATAACTGTGTGCCCGATCAAAAGCATTTGACCTTATAACACACATCCCTGACTTTTAACAACTATGTTGCAGATGGCTTTTGAAAACATTGTGGAAAAAGGAGACAAGAGGACCATGATGGTCCTATATCGCTCACCTGAGTACCAAGCTGTAAAATCAAACTTGTGACCCCTGGGCAGGGCCAGTTTTGACCCCAGGGGCATCCTCAGAAAAAACTTGGTAAAGGTCCACTAGGAGATGCTACTTACAAAATATCAAAGCTCTACACCTTCTAGTTTCAGAGAAGTAGAATTTTAAAGTTTTCCTTCCTTGTTCCTATGTTTAGGGCAAGTTTTGACCCCAGGGGCATAGTATGAAGAAACTTTGTAGAATTCCACTAAGAGATGCTACATACGAAATATCAAGGCTCTACGCCTTCTAGTTTCAGAGAATAAGAAATTTAAAGTTTTCCCTTTTTGTTCCTATGTTTCAAACTTGTGACCCCTGGGCCGGGGCCAGTTTTGACCCCAGGGACATCATATGAACAATCTTGGTAGTGGTCCACTAGGAGATGCTACATACCAAATATCAAAGCTCTGCACCACCTAGTTTCAGACAAGAAGAATTCTAAAGTTTTCCTTCTTTATTTCTATGTTTCAAACTTGTGACTGGGGTGGGGCCAGTTTTGACCTCGAGGACATCATATGAACAATCTTGGTAGAGGTCTACTAGGAGATGCTACATACCAAATATCAAAGCTCTGCACCACCTAATTTCAGAGAAAAAGAATTTCAAGGTTTTCTTTCTTTGTTCCTATAATACAAACTTGTGACCCCCGGGGCGGGGCCAGTTTTCACCCCAGGAACATCATATGAACAATCTTGGTAGAGGTGCACTAGGAGATGCTCCATATCAAATATCAAAGCTCTGCACTTTCTAATTTCAGAGAAGAAGAATTTTAAAGTTTTCCTTCTTTGTTCCTATAATACAAACTTGTGACCCCCGGGGCGGGCCCAGTTTTGACCCCAGGGGCATCATATGAACAATCTTGGTACACGTCCCTTAGGAGATGCTACATACTAAATATCAAAGCTCTACGCCTTCTAGAAGAATTTTGAAGTTTTCCTTCTTTGTTCCTATAATACAAACTTGTGACCCCCGTGGCAGGGCCAGTTTTGACCCCAGGAACATCATATGAACAATCTTGGTAGAAGTCCACTAGGAAATACTACATACCAAATATCAAAGCTCTGCACTTTCTAGTTTCAGAGAAGAAGAATTTTAAAGTTTTCCCTCTTTGTTCCTATAATACAAACTTGTGACCCCCGGGGCGGGCCCAGTTTTGACCCCAGGGGCATCATATGAACAATCTTGGTACACGTCCCTTAGGAGATGCTACATACTAAATATCAAAGCTCTACGCCTTCTAGAAGAATTTTGAAGTTTTCCTTCTTTGTTCCTATAATACAAACTTGTGACCCCCGTGGCAGGGCCAGTTTTGACCCCAGGGACATCATATGAACAATCTTGGTAGAAGTCCACTAGGAAATACTACATACCAAATATCAATGCTCTGCACCACCTAGTTTCAGAAAAGATTTTTAAAGTTTTCCTTCTTTGTTCCTAAGTTTCAAACTTGTGACCCAAGGGGTGGGGCCAGTTTTGACCCCAGGGGCATCATATGAACAATCTTGGTAGAGGTCCACTAGGAGATGCTACATACCAAATATCAAAGCTCTGCACTTTCTAGTTTCAGAGAAGAAGAATTTAAAAGTTTTCCTTCTTTGTTCCTATGTTTCAAACTTGTGACCCCCAGGGCGAGACCAGTTTTGACCCCATGGGCATCATATGAACACTCTTGGTAGAGGTCCACTAGGAGATGCTACATACCAAATATCAAAGCTCTGCACCACCTAGTTTTGGAGAAGAAGATTTTTAAAATTTTCCTTCTTTGTTCCTAGCTTTCAAACTTGTGACCCCCGGGACAGGGCCAGTTTTGACCCAAGGGACATCATATGAACAATCTTGGTAGAGGTCCACTAGTAGATGCTACATACCAAATATCAAAGCTCTGCACTCTCTAGTTCCAGAGAAAAAGAATTTTAAAGTTTTCCTTCTTTGTTCCTAAGTTTCAAACTTGTGACCACCGGGGCGGGGCCAGTTTTGACCCCAGGGGCATCATATGAACAATCTTGGTAGAGGTCCACTAGCAGATGCTACATACCAAATATCAATGCTCTGCACTTTCTAGTTTCAGAGAAGAAGAATTTTTAAGTTTTCCTTCTTTGTTCCTTTGTTTCAAACTTGTGACCCCCTGGGCAGGGCCAGTTTTGACCCCATGGGCATCATATGAACACTCTTGGTAGAGGTCCACTAGGAGATGCTACATACCAAATATCAAAGCTCTGCACCACCTAGTTTTGGAGAAGAAGATTTTTAAAATTTTCCTTCTTTGTTCCTAGCTTTCAAACTTGTGACCCCCGGGACGGGGCCAGTTTTGACCCAAGGGACATCATATGAACAATCTTGGTAGAGGTCCACTAGTAGATGCTACATACCAAATATCAAAGCTCTGCACTTTCTAGTTCCAGAGAAGAAGAATTTTAAAGTTTTCCTTCTTTGTTCCTATGTTTCAAACTTGTGACCCCCGGGGCGGGGCCAGTTTTGACCCCAGGGGCATCATATGAACAATCTTGGTAGAGGTCCACTAGGAGATGCTAAATACCAAATATCAAAGCTCTAAGCCTTCTAGTTTCAGAGAAGAAGATTTTCAAAGATTTTGCTATTTTTTCCTTTTCGTTGCCATGGCAACCTGAATTATGGCTGGAATTCAATCTCTTGAACATCTTTGGTAGAGTTTCAACCGAGATCCCTGCCATGTTTCATCAAGATTGGCCCAGTGGTTTAGGAGGAGAAAATGTTTAAAAAAATTGTGGACGATGGACGACACACGACGGACAACGGACATTGGGCGATCACTTTGTGCTCAGGTGAGCTAAAAATGCTGGTAACCAGCATTTTCTCCTTTTCCCACAATGTTTTCTACCTTGTCAAAAACTTCAAGCTTCAAGTCTTCTATCTGCAGAGCTTTTTTAAGTGTGAGGAAGTCAGGAATTTGTTATTTTGTTAAGAGTTAATGACCCTCACTTTCCCGACTGGTATCCAGCTCATACTCTTCCAGAAATTCAAAATCCTCTTCAATGTCCAAAGTTGCTGAATTATCTGAACCCAGTCTATCTCTGGAAGCATCTAAATGACCATGATCAACATGATCATCCGAATCATCTGAATCACTGTGGATGCTTTCTGGCCTTTCAGCAGCACAAGGTGCTTGACTTGCAGTGTTCCCAGACAGTGTTTGCAAAGCACCCATAACTGAACTTTGAATCGCTGCCTGCATAGCAGCACCAAGTGTGTTTTTCACAAAGTCACCTACTTCAGGTTGTTTAGACGCTTGTCTTTTTCTTGGCCTGCCCTGAGGTTTAGCTTTGACAGAACTAGACTTTCTGGGATCGGTTCCAACCGTGTCTTCATCTGAGGAATTATCTTCAAAATACGAGGGGTCAAATGACATCTCTTCCCGTCTTCCTAATGCCAAACTAGGCATGGAGTTGTTATCCAAGGCAAGATCGGAATTTAACAGTTCATCGTCAGTATTGTCGAGTGCATCTACAGACGGCATGGCATCAATACTGAGAGCAAATTCATCCTCGATATCATCTTCAAGCATTCCATTTTCTATAATCAGAACAAAGAAGATAGCTTGACATTTCAATCAGCACTAATATCATTTCAATGGTAATGTGAAATGTCTACATTATTGTGGTGTAACAGTTCTGGTAAATAATCC
Organism: Tridacna crocea; assembly: GCA_943736015.1. Lineage (NCBI taxonomy): Eukaryota > Metazoa > Mollusca > Bivalvia > Cardiida > Cardiidae > Tridacna > Tridacna crocea. The sequence goes on along the minus strand of OX031069.1, from coordinate 15,090,610 downwards.
TCAAAGGCCTGGATTGAACCCCAAGCCTCTACATTCCAGGGTGACTGATCTACCACATTGCTGCAAGAGCTATTTCTATAGCAAAGCACTATTGATATACCCTTAACTTTTCACCACACAATCCTGAGTTTTAACGACCCTGAGGGAGAAGGCTTTTGAAAACATTGTGGGAAAAGGAGAAAATGCTGGTTGCCAGCATTTTCTCCGTTTTCCACGTTGTTTTCTTACCTTTAAAACAAAAATTCCTATTCTGTGTAACAATGAATTTGTCTTCTGTAATTGATGGTTTGAATTTATATCTGTCTAAAACTTTTGTCATTTGATATAGAGCTGATATCAATTAATAAGCTATATATTTATACCTATCTGCATCTTCACGAGCCAATGTTACGATCACTACATGGATATTACCTTGGCGGGTTGAGCCCGATTTCGAGATTCCTGCGATGCGCCCTTTATTGGATGCTCATATTTCTAAAAGCCAATGTAATATCGTTTTACAAACTGCTTACAAATACACATGAAGCGATAAGCAGACATCAACGTGGGTTTCCATGTTTACCTTTATTTCGAAAGGTAGTGACTTTGTTCTATTTTTATCAAAGATGAAATGCTACCAGCAATTTCATTCGTTGCAGTTAGAGCTGGCTGCATCCAATGAAAAAGCGTATCGGGTGAATGTAAAAATCAAGCTCTATCCACCAAGGGTAGAGTAACGGTAGTGAATCGTCAGCCTTGGTTTGTGAAGATGGCCTATCTGTGGAATAGACCATTATACTACAATAGTTTTATCTGGCAAAAAGTTCTCTAGTTTTATCTAGCATCCAGTCTCCTAGATTAGACTGGCCTTTACTTGTATGTGTTTTTTTTAAACTCTTTACCAAACAACAAATCTATAGATTAGTCCAAATTGAAAAAATTAGCGGACAACAAAAGGAATGTGTCTGAAAAATCGAAATTTGATTTGGGGAGGGTAATAAACATTGTGGGAAAAGGAGAAAATGCTGGTCACCAGCATTTTCTCCTTTTCCCACAATGTTTTCAAAAGGCTTCTACCACAGGGTCATCAAAAGTCGTCATTGTGTGGTAAAAGGTTAAATCTCTTTCACATGACTAAAATTCAGAATGTTCCAAGTTGAAAGATTTGCAGTCAACATTTAAATACGGATATGGGATTTGTCTTTGTTGGGCTAGAAAACATTGCTTGTAACCAGCATTTTCTCCTTTTTTCCACAATACTGGGAGAAGGCATGATCTTTCTCAGTGTTGTTGAAACTCTGCATTGTGTTGTTAAAGGGTTAAAGTAAAGTAGAAGGCCCTTGGAAAGCCTGAAATCACTTTATTGGCAGAGATTTTGCTTCTATGCAAGCATACATTATGAATTCATGATGCAAAAAGAAAACTAGTGAAATCAGTGTGAAGGAAAGCACTTATAAACAAGAAATGGAAATTTTCAACTCTGAATTGCTACTTTTCCCATACTGATTGTCAGATTTTTTTCAAAATCAGTAGGGTTCCAGCTGCTGATGAGACAAAGCAACTTGGCAAGTTTCATGAATATCCAACCAAAAACACATGTAAATTAGAAATCCAAATTTTCAACCAAAAACGCATGTAAATTAGAAATCCAAATTTTCAACTCAAAATGGCTACTTTTCCATTACTGTTTGTTAGATTTTTTTTTAAAATTAACAGGATTAAAGCTATTGATGAGATAAACAAACTGAAAAATTCATGAAGGAAACCACGCCATGACATAAGCTCTGCTGGATTTTAGCTGGTAGATCTAAAAACACAGTTGCCATACCATCATCAGTGTATGTGATAGACGGCTCTTTTGACAAGTGAGGAGTCAATGAAGTTGACGGAGGGCTTCCTTCATCTTCGCTATCAGTGATTGCCCGGGCAAGGGCAGCTGAGATAACTGGATCTGTGGGGTCAAAGTCTTCCAGATCACTCTCATTGTCTGCACAGATGGAGGAAGTGTGAGTGCCATTATCGTTTCCTTCCTTTGTGGATATAACAGGATGTGTCCGATCTAAAATTAACATCAACAAAACTTTGATAATTTGAATGGTAGAGTCATAAACCTATGCAGCCTTGAACTCGAATTTAACCCTATACCACACAATGCTGACTTTTGATGCTCCCTGAAAACAAGACTTTTAAAAACATTCTGGGAAAAGAATAAAATGCTGATGCTGGTAACCAGCATTTTCTCCTTTTCCCACAAAGTTTTCTACTTTACACTGTTTGAGCCACACTGAAATTTTCGTCTGCAAATGCTTTCAATTTGGACAAGACAATTTGTCATCTGGTAAAGGGTTAAGGTACGACCTGTGTAATGCACTTCCGGTGAACATTTGGCAAAAATTCTAATTGGTTGTTATATAAGGATGAATAATGATTTATGCCGAAATAATATTTTTGCACATTTCTAACGGATCAGAAATTCCGTTTATGGCTATCTTGAAACTTTTTTTTGATACTTTTGATTGTTTTTTAAAAAGGGAGGTAATTATTATCTTTTTTTCAATTGAGAATATGGCGGTTTTAGATTTATAAAATTAATGATAATTCAAAGAAGGAAAAATGGAAAAAATGAAAAGGTGAAAGTAGTTCAATAATACTCATTTCTAATTATAGCTAAGTTTGCAGGATGATATCTTAGTGGAAATAGCTGTTTTCCATTACAGAGGTCTTACCTTAATTACAAATGCTGACAGTATTGATTAAGATCAGACTGCACAGAATAAAAAACCAAATATGAGTGAAATTTCCATGATTGGGGCAATCATAACATTACATGCCCTTTGGCTATTTACTGCCATGATTAGGTGTCAAAAGGCAATAGGTACGATTTATCTGCATGTCCACCTTACTTTTAAGACCAAGTTTCAGACCCATACAACCAATTTAATCATACAGTAATCGTAAAATAATCATGATTACTGTCATTTTTTTCACCAATAATCGATTCAATTATCAACCAATAATCACAAAAAGACAACTTAATCAATTAACTCATTATTAACGGGAATTGTTAATCGATTAACTCATTACCACACAATCCCTACTTTTGACAACCCTGAGAGAGAAGCCTTTAGAAATATTTGTGGGAAAAGGAGTAAATGCTGGTAACCAGCATTTTCTCCTTTTCCCACGTTTTCTACTCTTCACAAAACAAATTTTAAATTTTCAGTCACTTTTATTTTGTCGTCTGCAAATGCCTTCGATTAGGACAAGCCTAAAATATTGTCGTTTGGAAATGAGTTAATAATCGATTAAATTACTGACTATGATTACCCCATGTCTGCCACAATCTAATCAGACAAGGGGCATAACTGTGCCAAAAATAATTTTACCATTCTCTGCTCCTATTGTATATAAATCCCTCCTTTTGACAGTAAACAATTAGTCTGCGTTTCAAGTAAATATGTTCGGTAATGACAGAGATACATGTATTATAACATGTTAAAGGTTTTTTTAACAATGATGTAGGTTAAAACACTGATTCAGACAATACCAGGGCTGGGAAATTACCTTGATGAGTTCTTCTAAAACAGCTGAGCTAAACGGTTCAGAACATCAATCAAAACAGTCAAAAACAAACAAACAAAACTAGAGCTAACATTGAATGTGACTTAATACCCCCGCCAGTGCTTTAACAGAAAAAAGTGTCGAGTTCAAGGGGAGATAATTCCCTCAACCAGGAAAAGATGACACTTGAAAATTGTGTCTTGCAAATCTCCAATAAATCATCAGTATATGTGCAAAGCTTCGATACAATTGAAGGAAAACTGTAAGGAGGAGTTCACAACACAAAATTATTAGTATTTTGTACACAGATGGACCCACCCACGGATGGATGGACACATGAACGAATGCACGGACAGACACACAGACAGACAGGCTGATTCCAGTATACCCTCAAAAACATTCGTTTTGTGGGGGTATAATAAAACTCACCTCTATATCGCCACTGATTCTTAACTTTGATTGAATAGTCTAGTTTCATAAATACAGGTTCAAACTTCATGTAAATCTTCTTCAACAGGTTATGATACTGTAAACATGGCCAAAGTACAAGGCTCATCACTGAAAAATAATTCAAAAGAAAACCTTTTGTCATTTGAATGAAGCAATTTCTCTCCCTTCACCATTCCATTTTCATTTGTATTGGAGTTGACTTTTTACCAAACGACAAATTATACACAGTGACACTTTGAATTCCTTTGGGAATAATTGAAACACTATGAAAATAACACTCTAATGTCTAATATTTTGGCTATTGCCTTTTTCAAGAGTTGGAAACAATTTATCCTTCTAGAACACTTTTTTAGCATGTATCATTATTATTATTATTCTAACTCTTGAAAAAAGGCAATAGCCTTTATAGAGTGGTCAAATTTGAAAGCATTTGCAGACAACAAAATAAATGTGACTGAAAAATCGAAATTTGATTTGGGAAGGTTAGAAAAAATTATGGGGAAAGGAGAAAATGCTGGTAACCAGCATTTTCTCCTTTTCCCACAATGTTTTCAAAAGGCGTCTACATCAGGGTCGTCAAAGGCTGTCATTATGTGGTAAAGGGTTAAACGCCCTTTTAATAGTTTAGGTCATATCACTGCGGCCAAGCACCTATGCTTCTGTTTCCTGGCTTCCTCACAACAATACTGACACAACTTTCTTTCCAAATCAATGACTGCTTTTCTCAAATGCATGAGAGAGAAGAAGCAAAACATTACAGCAAAGAAATGTTGATTCAACCAGGTACCAAACCCCCAACCATCAGGTCACCTGTAAACTCCTAACCACACATCTTGAATTCTAATGAACCTGAAAAAGGGTTTCAGTTAAGTTTAAACATATTTATTTTACATCGATAGAGAAACAAGTTCTAACAACTTACACTAATCTCTCTCTATTCTGCTTCCTGGGAACTACACCAGTACTTGCACCGAATGTGTGGGCCAATGAAAAATCCCAAAGTCGACACCCGCTCCCGGGTATCGAACTCAGGACCTTATGGTAACAAAGCCGACATTCTACCTCACAACCACGGACACCCACAATGTTTTAAAAAGGCTTCTTTTTCAGGGTCGTTAAAAGTCTGGATTGTGTGGTAAAAGGTTAATGAAATGAGGTTATTTTTTCATATATAGCTGTAATGATATAAGTGGGGACCTGCTGAATTTCTGTTGTCAAACTGTAATTTTACTAAACACAGCCTATTGTTGAGTGGAGGATTCTTTTCACTTTTGTCAGAGTTATTACCCAAGAAAATATAAAATTGTGATCTTGAAGTGGTTGACAGGGAGATTTGGCCAATAGCCAACAGCATAATCAATATTGTATATGGTTCACTGATAGATCTACATTATTCCACTTACCAACAATATAGGACAGGGTTACCCCAGATATGTAGGAACCCACCACAGCTCCACATGTGCATAAAAAACATACCTCTATACAAAACTGAAAATGTAAAAAAAAAATCAATGTACAGTCATCTGTTCATTTTATTTTCAATGAACCAAAATCATCTTCAGTATTACCTAAGAAACAATGAAAGTGCTGAGCACAGTTAATTTTGTGAACAAAAAAGAGATCCAGATCAGACTCTAAAGCATACTGCAGTCTGATCTTGGATCTACAGTCATAATAATTTTAAAATATGGACCCGTAATAGAACAGAACAGAATAGAAACTTTACAGAAACATTTTTTCACTATATCATTATGCTACAAAATTTGCTATGATTAAAAATGAAAATTATAGTATTACTTTCACTGAGCCGCTTTGTCCTTTTTGTCCTTAGAATTATCATTTATAAATCTAAAACCACTATATTCTCATTACAAAGGGAGATAATAATTACTTCCTTTTTCTGGAATCTAACAAAAGTATCAAAAAATAATTTCAAGATAGACATCAAGGGAATTTCTGTTTGGTTAAAAGCGTGCAAGGGAATTTCAGTTTGGTTAAAAGCGTGCAAAAGTATTACATCTGTATAAATCTGTATTTATTAACGATCAAGAAAATTCATGCCATGTTGCACTAGAAGTGTTGCAGGTCTACTACCTTTAAATCTCATATTTTTAGCTGCTGGGGTAAAATAAATTTTAAAACTTGTGAAAAAATTATCTTTTGTTTAGAATTTACCTGATTACAAAATTCATTTTTTCTGCCAACAACTTATACCTGGACAGACTTATTCATGGATTGATCATTATTTGTTATCTTCACAATAATTTCCAATGCCATGATATAAATCTTAACAAGTGTGACCCGTCACGCAAAAAATGGACCATCTGGGAACTGCAAAAAGTGTCAACCCTGGTTAGACTGTGCAATTCGTGCAGTCTGACCAGGGTCGACACTTTTCCCTTTGTATGATATTTTCTGTATGAAAAGTGGTCATTCTTCCTTGTTATACAATTATTTTTGAACAAGAAACTTAGTTTTTGAACTGTAACTTGACATATCCCCATTAGCATCCAGGGAGGCATCGCAAATACTGGCAACTGATGGCAACAATACTAAATATAAAATCAATCAATCATGGGAATTGAACGAACGCCCATACATATTCAAAGATTACGAATCTCATGCTATACCACTAATCTGGTCGACAACAGAAATACAATACCTTAAACGGGCGATTGGCACGCAGGTTTATCCACCAGTTGATACAGCGTTCCGTATAGCACCATGAGTTTGACAAGTGTTTCGATATTTCTGGTACACTTAACAACCTTGGATGTACAGGGGTCCACCTGAAAATATCATTTTCAACATTAACTCTGTCCCTAATCAATTAACTCTGTACCTGATAAATAAATGTTCGACATGCCCTATTAACTCATTACCAAACGACAAAATTTTGGGTTTGTCTGAATTAAAAGTATTTGCATACGACAAAATAAAAGGGACTGCAAATTTGAAATTTGTTTTGTGAAGGTTAGAAAACATTGTGGGAAAACAAAAAAATGCTGATTACCAGCATTTTCTCTTTTTTTTTCCACAATGTTTTCTATAGGCTTCTTTCTCAGGGTTGTCAAAAGTGGATAATGTGTGGTAATGGGTAAAAAAGGCAGGTCTAATGTATCTACATAAACTACTGATCTGTGTCAGCAAAACGATAGACAGCCAGGTCAGCCTGTAAAGCCAAAAGCTGAAACGGGTCAAAACTTTGTGCCATTTGTGTGATAAAATTTCTGCATGTCCAAGGAACATTCTACTTTATGATTCAATATGCTTAACCCTTTCCCAAACAATAGATTTTGGACCCTTCCAAACCAAAAGAGTTTGCAGACGACAATTTTAGATTTGGAAAAAATGGCAGAAAGTTCTCAAAAAGGGAAGAAAACACTGTAGGAAAAGGAATAAATTGCTCGTTACGAGCAATTTCTCCTTTTCCCACAGTGTTTTCAAAAGACTTTTACTGAAGACACGTAAAAACCAGGGCTTGTTTGGGAAAGGGTTAAAGACAAAATGGAGGATCTTACAGATCCATGATTATATGATTGACTTGTTAGATAATTATAATGTAGCAGGGCTCTGTAGACCCCTTTTTGTACAGATGATTTGTATTGTTTTTTTATATAAATTTCAGTGATATATATAAATTTTATTTTGGTGAGATGTGAAAAATCTAAATACTTAACATTAACTTGAACCATAAAATAATTTGTTACTTACTCATTTATATCTGGACTTTTTGGAGGAACTGTAAAGAAATTGAAATATAAAAAGCTGATTATGACAGGAACTGTATTTAACTCTTAACCAGTGACAAAATTGTACACTGGTCCAAATCGAAAGCATTTGCAGACAACAAAATAAAATCAATGTGAATCAAAAACTGAAATTCGATTTGGAAAGAATAGAAAACATTGTGGGAAAAGGAGAAAATGCTGGTTACCAGCATTTTCTTCTTTCCCCATAATTTCATGGACAACTTATGTTATATTCAATTTGTTGCAAATATTCTTATGTTGGACTGGTTTAAACTTTTGCTGTTTGGCAATATGCTTTTTCTCCTTTTCCCCTTACAACAAACTTCTCAAAAATATGCTTCAATTATTTGACACTGGACAGTTACATGCTATGAAAGGAGGAAAGATGGCACTCGATAAATGGGCTGGTTAGTGGTTTCTTTACAATCCATATGTCTGTATATTTTTACAAGATCAATTTCAAGTAAGAGTAATCTTGAAAGTCTGAATATTTTTCCACAAAATTGAAGCACCTGAATCATGTGACATTCCCTGAAACCTCTTGCGAGATTCTAGAAAAAAAATCTTGAAAACACTGTAAATTGCTACATAGCCCAATAAGAAAATACCATTGAAAAACATTTTTTTCTAATATTTGGATTTCTTCTTTACCACTAGGTTGTCAGCAATTACCCTACTCAACTGTTAAACTCATTACCAAACGACAATATTTTAGGCTGATCCAAATCGAAAGCATTTACAGATGACACAATAAAAGTGACTGAAAATTTGAAATTTGTTTTGTGAAGGGTAGAAAACATGGTGGGAAAAGGAGAAAATGCTGGTTACCAGCATTTTCCCTTTTTCCCACAATGTTTTCTAAAGGCATCTTTCTCAGGGGCGTCAAAAGTAGGGATTGTGTGGTTATGGGTTAATATTAGGCAAAGTTTTGGACACATTCAACTTGAAAATATTTGCAGATGAAAAACCATATGTGCCTTATGATGAAATTGTCTTCCTCAATGTTACAGTTTTCCCAAAACAATTTTCAAAGTTCAAGTCAAAATTTATCTGCCATCAGCAAATGCTCTCAATTTGGAGAGGTCTAAAATTTTGTTTTTTGATAACGAGTTAACTCTCTATCGAACAAGGAAATGCTGTGCTTGACAAAATTGAAAGCACTTGCAGGCATTTGCAGCCGACAAATTAACTGTATAAAATGTCTGATCAAGTGAAAAACATGAGATAGGACAAAAATAATGGTTACAAGTGTTCCTCCTTTCCCCACCATGTTTTGAAATAGGTCTTTCTTAGGGTTGTTAGAAAGCCTGGTTTTTTTGGTAAATATTCATACCTCTGATTTCTGGCCATATCTTTTTCCTCCATGTGTGTATAAAATATAAAACCATCAAAACTGAGCTGGCAGTGGAATAAAATCTACAACCACTGTAGGCGAAAAACCTGAAATTAATTCAGAAAATTATACATAACTAAACTCTGACATATAGGGATTTCATACATCTCCATGATGCATGATACTGATTGAGACATCATTGCTCCAGATAGAGTGAGTGACTTTGATTTCAAAAAGAAAAATATCAATTATTCTCCACTAAACCCTATGTTGTTGGTACTCGTTAGAATCGTCTCATTGAGACGATTCTAATGAGTACCCACAACATAGGGTTTTCAAAAGAAATAATGGATTTAGAATACCATTAATCCCTCTTATCTGGAGCTCAGAACATCACATTTTCATAAATCTATAAAATCCATTTAGTTTACGGTATGATCTAAGCCAATGAAATGGTCTAAAATTCCATTACAAACATATCACATGCTGGTTTATTGTGTCACTTGTGCAACTTCCCTCTGCCATAATCTTTATTTGAATTTGCAGTATTCCCACTCACACAAATTATTGCGTAAATCATGTTACAGAATTGAAATTTACGTAACAAATTTTGATTAAATGCAAGACATCACATAAGAAAATACATAGACAATTGGACCACTCTACTTATCTCCGATACAACCACAGGTTTTGAAGTTCCTTGTTATTCTTAATGAAAAATTTATATCCAATCATGCAGAAATTTACTTATCCAGATATTGCCAGGTATGAAAAATCAAAGGGAACAAAAACTGTGGAAACCCATGACACAACAAAATGTCTCTTAGACATTGCCCGATCAGAGTCACTCATTCAGCTTTTTAATGACATTAGGCAGTAAATTTACATAGATAAATTATTATAGCAGACTCTTTTTTTACTGTAAATTATCATTATGGATTTCTTTACCTCAAGTTGAGAACCATTATTATCATACCCCCAGATTTTCAGGTCAGGTGTAAGTGCACCCTTGAAATAAAAATCTAGTGGAAACAATGGTTTGAAAATGACATTGATGAACCTCGAACTTATGCTTGTGACCAATTTCAGCCTCAAGAACTGTTGCGATTTCCTTCTGCATTCAAAATGTTCACAAAGTCAACATATCAAAACAGAACTAGAATTATAATTCATCAGACTGCTTACAAATTAAAGTTACAATAACCATTAGGGCTGTTCAGTTTAACCCTTTACTCCATAAGGCATTTCTATGGTATCTCTAACTGACCCTAAATAACAGCAAGGATGAAGCTGTTTCTTTTGTGTATATGACATCTTTTGATAGCATAGAAAACATAGTGGCAAAAGGTGAAATTGCTCGTGACGAGCAATTTCACCTTTTGCCACAATGTTTTCCAAAGGCTCCTACAAGCAATGCGTAGAAATGAGTATCTGTGGAGTAAAGGGTTAACTGTCCTCACTGATCATCAATTAAGACTTTACAACATACCAAAATTTAAGACTTGTCCAATTCCAAAGCAATTGCAGATGGCAAATTAAACACAGCTCAAAGTTTGAAAGTGTCTTTGATAAGGTAGAAAACATTGTGAGAAAAGGAGAAAATGCTGGATAATTTGTTCAACCTTCTAAAGAACTGAGATTTATTTTAGATATAGTTTAGTTTATTTTAAACATATTTATTTTAGATCTACATCGATTGAGAAACAAGTTCTAACAACTTATACTAATCTCTCTTGATTCTGCATCCTGAGAACTACACCAGTACTAGCGCCGAAATGTGTGGGCCATTGAAAAATCCCAAACTTGACACCCGCTCCCAGGTATCGAACTCAGGACCTTATGGTTACGAGGCCGATGCTCAACACTTATTTTAGATATAGCACTAAAAGAGTGGAATCTAGGTCTATATTCACCAACAATTCTTCAGAAAGTTCCAAGTCTTATTCCTTAAGTTTTACTACATTTGAAAGAAGAACAATTGCTCATTGGCTAAACTTTTGACCCTTTACCACACAATGACAATTTTTAATGAGGAAGAAGCCTTTTGAAAACATTGAGTAAAAAATGCTGGTGACCAGCATTTTCTCCTTTTCCCACAAAGTTTTCTACCCTATCAAAGCAAAATTGCACCATTCGAGCCACTTAGAAACTGTCAACTGCAAATGCTGTCAATTTGGATGGGTCTAAAATCTTGCCGTGTGGTAACAGGTTAAGGGGTCTCACTAAAATATGCCACAGAAGAAATATATGCCACTATTCTGTGGTGTACCTGTGGCGTATATTTCTTCTGTGGGGTATTTTAGTGAGACCATGGGTTAAGCTCTATTCAGTACCGTAAAACGCTGTGTATACGACGCAGGCATGTATAATACGCAGGCCTTTTTCAGCATCAGATCCGAGGAAAAAAGGTTGTTCAGATGTACAACATGCATCAAAAATTGACCAAAATATGTGAAGCTTAGGTCGCCGTCTTGAAAAATTGTAAATGGCGATACTTTATCAAAGGGAAATAACCATTTTTAATCAAAGTGGAAATGGTAATGATTCGATGTGTACTCGGGGGATTATAAAAACATGCCAGCTTATGACATGTTGCAAATTCACACATTGAACTGACGACTATAATTATCGTAGTTAATTTCCTATTTTCTCACCTTGATCGACAAATGTGACAGGTGTGAAATAAACATAGATCTATATGATGTAAATCACGGTTTTTGTAAAAAGTAGCGATAATATATATATTTTCAATCATTCATTTCTTTCTGAATCATTATTTTACTCTTTTACAATTGTTCAATTTTAGCTATTAACAAAGAATAAAAAAAATATGAGATGAATCAGACGATAACAGTAAATCAATATTAATCATTCCGGGTTACGTTCGCCATTGCCAAAATGGCTGATAGAATCGAGAAATTACGAATCCTAATCCACAAATTAAGAATGTACAAGTACATTTCAGCAAAATTAAAACATAATGTTTTTTTTTTTTTAAATCGGTAAAGTTGAAATGGGATGATGATGAAAGTTAAGGCTGTGGCTCGAGAACTTTGCCATTTTGTACCTACGCCCCCACCCACCCATTTTGAACAGGTATATGACCGACTTTCAAGAAGGAGAAAAACATGGTTTTGCTTATTGTAGTGTATAACACACAGTCCCCAGTTTGAAATTATTCAAAGCTGAAAAAATGTGCGTGTTATACGCACCAAAACAAGGTATTCATCAACATACCAAAATATAACATGAACACCAACAAGCATAATAGCACTCTTTGCTGGTTTTTCCCACACTAACAAACTTTGCAGACGCATGATCGTAGGTTCCATGGGACTCAAAAACGCCTGAAGCTTTTCTGACAGCCTTTGGATCTTGTCGTCCAAGTCCTCATCATTGGACACCGAAGCTGACATAGTTTGGGATGACTGTATTTTATGTAGTTGTACAGTATGAATCACCTGTGTGGAAAAACAAAATGAAAAGATTAAGCTTGTAACTGGAATGCCTACTCGACGGGTATTGAGTGTGCAGCTGTTCAGATATCAAGCATAAAAGGGCAAAAGAAGTTAAAACTTTCTCGTTTCACTCATTTGTTTACTTTCGTCAGATCAAAACATGGACTGGTTTCACATTTACGATTTAGAAAATAGGTCTGGTATAAAACCGCGATGTAAGTTTATTCTGCGGACCTTTAAATGAAAAAGAAATACCACTTAATATTTCAACATACTGGCCGAAACCCTCCTAACCATCCAACCAAACCACTAAAAGACCTTCACTGACAGACTAACTTACCAACTGACTGACGGACCAACCGACTAAGTGACTGATGGACCTACTATTGACCAACTTACAGACCAAATGACTGAAACACCTACCAAACTACCAACCAATCGGTTGACAAAGCAACTGCCTGACTGACAGACTCACCGACTGAATGACATGCCAATTTTCAAACTAACTGAATGTCCTACTGACCGACCAACCGACCGACCGACCAACTGACTGACTGACCAACCAACTGACTGACTGACCAACCAACTGACAGACTCACTGATGCACTGACCGACCGGCTCACTCACTCACTCACTCACTCACTCTCTCACTGACCAACTGACTCACTGACCGACCGACTGACTGACTGACTGACTGACTGACTGACTGACCCATTGACTGACCGACTGATTGACTGACTGACTGACTGACCCACTCACTCACTCACTCACTGACCGACGGACTGACTCATTGACCTCTTCCCAAAACTTAACTGAAAAAGCCAATCAAGAAATACCTAGGGCGGGTCCTTCTACCCGTAATTGGGAAAATTCAACCAATGAAAATAGTGCTCAGTATCAGAGTAATGAATATGCAAATTCAGTATGTGACGATTGATGTGAAGGCCAGGATCCCAGGGACAGCGATACAGACTATTCTTTTTTCAAGATTATTTCTTGGAATATTGCTGGTTTAAAAAAATATTCACAAGATACCGAATTCAAAAAGTTTTTGAAAACTTTCAATATTATTCATTTATCCGAAACATGGGCTGATAAAAAAGATGAATTTGTGAACTTTTTAGACGATTACAGGTATTTTGACGTTATAAGAGATAGGAAAGAAAAGGCAATTCGAAATAGCGATGGTATTTCAGTTTTTATTGAGAGCAATGTCTTCCGGAAATTTTTTTATTGTAGATTACATGTGGAATTTCCGGAATGTATTGCCTTTTTATTAAGCAATACATTAGTTCAAGTTTTTGGAAAAAATGTTATTCTACTATTCGTTTATATATCACCAGAAGGTTCGATTGTCTATGAAAATGAAAGTAGCAATGGTATTGAATTACTTTACGAACATATTCTTTTGTTACGTAACGAATTTCCGGAATGTTTGTTATTTTTAGCCGGAGATTTCAATGCAAGAACTAAGGATTTACTGGACTTTATATCTGATGATTCACTAGAATTTATTTTTGGGGATGTTGCCTATAGTAATGATCCCCTTAACTTACTTGAATTTCCAAGAAAAAATAAGGATTCTAAATACAATAACTTTGGTATATCACTTGTAGAAATGTGCAGTGTTTTAGATATCCATATTCTGAATGGAAGAGGTTTTCAAGACAGAGAGGGCCATATTACTTGTATCTCCGGAAACGGATCTTCAGTAGTAGACTACTGTATAGCTTCAAGTGATCTTTTTCAGTTTGTTGAAAATTTTCAAGTCCTAGATAATAGTAATTCTGATCATTTTCCCCTGATTTGTTCGTTGAAATTGCCTGTCATTACTGATTATAAATCAATTGATGAATCTCTGGACAAATACATTAATAATAATGAATATAATACATTTAAACCACTAATTAAATTTTACTGGAATGAAAATAAACGTGATAGATACGTTTCTTTGTTCAATTTGAAATTTACGCTTAGCTATGATGATATTGTATATTTGATTGATACAAATATAAATCAAGTAATTTCCATGTTCAATGATATGTACACACAGACCGCCACCGAATTAAATATGAAATGTAAAAGCAGACCAATTAATCTAGAATATAGTCGAGCCAAAAAACAACCAGTATGGTGGGATAATGAGTTACAATCTTTAAAAGATATAAAATATGCATCCTTAAAATTGTTTAGAAACACCAATAATATAAATGATCTCAACATATACAAAAATAATAAAAAAGAATTTAAATTAGCATGTAAGAAGAAAAAGAATTTATTATGCGCAAAAAGTAGACAAGAGTTGATAGTTTGTAGAAATGACCCGAAAGCATTCTGGAATTTACTCAGAAAGAGGCTTAATCCTAAGGCAGTGCAGCCGAGAATCTCGGGTCAGGCTTGGTTTATTTATTTTTCTAACCTTTTGATGAGCAATGAAATATTTGATTATAATTTTGAAGACCTGAACCCAAATAATAATAATAATCATATCTTAAATACACAGATTTTAGAAGATGAAATACATATAGCTATTAAAAAGATAAACCCGAGTAAATCGCCTGGACCAGATGGTATTCTTGGACACTTTATTACGTCAACATAACATGTGACTATCCCAATTTTAACTAGACTCTTCAATGCTATTTTTAACAGGGGTGAACTCCCTAAACTTTGGTCAGAGAATATTATTTGCCCAATACATAAATCTGGATCGTTAAAGGATGTAAATAATTATCGCGGCATTTCTCTTAGTAATATTTTATATAAAGTTTTTGCTAATATTCTAAATACACGTCTATGTCGATGGTCCAATGAACATAAACTCGTAGACGAAGCTCAGGCTGGTTTTAGAGCTGGTTATTCAGCAGTAGACAATATGTTTATCCTACATGCAATGATTCAGAAATATCTTTCTAAACGAAAAGGCAGATTTTATGTTCTTTTCATTGATTTTGAAAAAGCATTTGATAATATATCACATAAAAAGCTATTTGAAAGTTTATCTTGTAAAGGCGTTAATGGAAAATTTTTGAAAATCCTTTCAGAAATTTATAAGAAAAACAACTCCTGCGTTAAAGTAGCAGATTCTTGCACTAGTTACTTCCCCTGTCAGAAGGGAACCCGACAAGGGGATACCTGTAGTCCACAAATTTTCAATCTTTTTATAAATGATCTCTGTAGTTATGTGGGAATTAATTCGGACACTGGTATATTTATTAACTCAAACATTCCTAAAATAGCTTATCTTTTATTTGCTGACGATGTTGCTTGCCCGGCTGATACAGTGGCACAGCTTCAGCGCCAGATAGACAAAGTTGAGAATTTCTGTAAGAACACTGGCATGAAGATTAATGTTAAAAAGACCCAAATTGTTATATTTAGGAAAGGGGGTAGATTACGAAAAAATGAAAAATGGAAATTTGGAAATAAACCTTTATCTGTAGTTAGTTTTTATAAATATATGGGAATACTTTTCACTCCTAAATTGAAATGGACAAAGGCTCTTCGAAATCTATCTGCACAAGCAACCAAAACGTTAAACTGCCTTCGTGTATATAACTACCAATATGGGACACTCTATTACCAAGATCATTTTAAGGTATTTGATACAATGGTTAAA
This sequence comes from Tridacna crocea, assembly GCA_943736015.1. Taxonomy (NCBI): domain Eukaryota; kingdom Metazoa; phylum Mollusca; class Bivalvia; order Cardiida; family Cardiidae; genus Tridacna; species Tridacna crocea. Next base: position 15,074,458 of record OX031069.1, on the reverse strand, counting down.
CCAATACTTTGCTATGGGGCAGAACTTTGGGGCTATACATATAGAGACATCGTAGAAAAAGTACATGTCCAAACCTGTAAACAGTTTTTAGGCGTTGGTAAAACTACTTGTAATGCTATGGTTTTGGGTGACTGTGGTAGATATCCTCTATGTTTAGATTATTTTGTTAGATTTATCAAGTACTGGTGTAAACTACTACAGATGCCGAATAATAGATACCCAAAACAATGTTATTTAATGCTGAAATATCTGGATGAAAATAATAAAAATACATATGCTACTGAAGTAAGAAAACTTTTGTTTAGCTATGGATACGGCTTTATTTGGCTATCTCAAGATATAGGCGATATAAATAGTTTTATCAAAGAATTCAGATTTAGAGTTAAGGACATATTGCAGCAAGATTGGCATAATAGCCTCATTAGTTCTCCAAAAGCTAATTTATATAGTCAATATAAGTCATTATTGAATGTAGAAAGTTATATTTCATTTAATTTTCCATTTCATCTCAGACAAGCATTTGCGAAATTCCGATGTTCCGATCATAAATTAAATATTGAAGTTGGTAGGCATTATAATACACCCAGAGAAGAGCGTATTTGCTCTTTTTGTCTTGAAAACTCTTCAATTTCAGTGATAGAGGACGAATTTCATGTCTTCTTTCAATGTAAAAAATATGACTATTATAGGACAATTTATCTTGGACATAATTATATTTGTAATACTGAAAGGTTTATTTCATTTATGGTCAGCAAACAAGAGTTTTTACTGTTAAATATATGTAAGTTCGTCCATAAAATACTAGAAATTAATAAGAATAGTATGTAATATTAAATTCTTGAACGGACAGAAAGATCTTGGAATGGATAACATCTGATGAATTTGTAGAATATAAAATATAATACAAAAACGGAAGGGATAGGGAGTTTTGTGGACAAGGAGATAATGATAGTATTCAGTATTTCTTCCCTCTCCCCCAATGTTTTCAATGCCTTCCCTTGCAGTTCGTTAAAGGCCATGATTATTTGGTAAAGAGTTTCAGTTTGAATATTCAAACGTTTTTTTTTTTTATCTTTTGTATAATGTGCTAAGTACTATAATGTAACTACACATGTCTTGCCATTTGTCAATGCGTTGGACTTTATTATTCAAGTGGCTGTGTGGGAGGTGGAATTTTTAATATGAATTTTAGAATTTCTTCCCTGCACATAGCTCTTTGACCTGTATGTATTTTTCTTTCTTGATTTTCTAAATGTTATCTGTTTATTAACCCAATACCGTACAATCCCTACTTTTCACGCTCTTGAGAAAGAAGCCTTTTGAGGGCACTGTAGGAAAAGGAGAAAATGCTGGTAACCAGAGTTTTCTCCTTTTCCCACAGTATTTTCTACCCTTCCAAAACGACAAATTTCTATATTTCATTCACCTTTATTTTGTCGTCTGCTGCAAATGCTTTTAAATTGAGCCAGTCAAAAATTTTGTCGTGTGGTAAAGAGTTAACAGTGACTTTCATGCCTTTTTGTTAAGGGGAATTATGAAATGGTATATGTTGTACGCTGGGCCAGAGGCCTAAATACTCAATAAACTAATAATAAATAAATAATAAATTTTCAACTGACTGACTGACAGACCAACTACCTGACTCACTGACCCACCCACCCACCAATCCACAAACCCACCTTCCAACCCATGGACAGAACCCACCCACCAACCGACTGTCTGACTGACTGACCCACCCACCATCCACCCACCCATTTACCTACCCATCCTCCCTCAACCCAACCACCAACCTACCAACTGACTGACTGACCGACCGACCGACCAACTAACCAACTGACCAACCGACTGACTGACCCACCCACCATCCACCCACCCATTTACCTATCCACCCTCCCTCACCCAACCACCGACCTACAAACTGACTGACTGACCAACCAACCAACCAACTGACCAACCGTCTGACTGACCTACCTACCACCTGACTGATCTGCTGACACAATGACTGGATTACTGACACACTTACTGATAGACCAACTGATAGACTGATAAAAAGACCAACTGATAAACCAAGTACGAAACCAAATTTAAACTGGTACAACAACCATTCAGCAGATGTTTATAGTTCTAAGATAAATAATATGCTACAAGTTTAATTGAAGATCCGATAGTTGTCAAAACATGTAAACAAAGCATTATCTCCTGCTAGATGGCATTCCACAAATGCTTATTCATCTAATTTGGGCATCCTGCTTGGTACAGAACCGGACTACATTGTACTTTTATACGCAACAACCGTGACTTGGAATTTCAAATTAAAATAAACTTTTATTCAATAAAACGCTTCTTGGTGTGATTCATTCAGCTAATGTTGAGTAGTTTAGAGAAATATGGAGCTAGAACAGGCCTGATTTTTCCTCAAACGAATTGATAAACGCCATTTTCTCCATTGCTACTTTGTAGCGCATATTACAACAGTACGTCTCCCCGATATCGGAAAGTGAATCTTTGAAGAATATGACATGCGAAGACAATGGTAAACAAAGCGGAGTAGACCCTAAACCACTCAATGAAGACTTTTAACATCCCTGATAGTCTAAGGCCTGGCAAGCTGGATTCAATTTTTTTTCAATCCGTCTAGTAGAAAAAATTCATTGGTACCAGGTGACAGTACAGCTATATAGAAGTCAAATTAGGGTGGATGCCAGAAACAAAAGTGGTGCAGATTTTTTTCAGAAGACATTTTGTTACCCCACCCACTGAAAATGCATTGAATTGAGCTTATGTGTATAAACAACAAAATTTCAATATCTTCCGGAGTATATTGATTGCAAATAGGTCTAATTGATAGTTAAGCACATAAGCAATGGTAAAATTCAGTTACAGGAGAAGATAAAATACACTGGGTGTCCTGGTGTTACCCCACCCACCAAAATTTGCATACATTTTTTGAAAATCATGAGCAACATAATATCATTTAAGACTTTTGTGTTTCATCTTCTTGTGAAAGGGTTTGATGAGAACTAAGTGCTTACTATTGAACTAAATTGCTGCATTGTATATTTGTTACGGTCTTGCTTATCTTTTACCCTACCCACTAATGTATATTCACGGCCATCTATGAGCTATTATATAATTATGGCAGATTTTAGGAGACACGATTTTTGAAAATTAAGTTGGATTTTTTTTTTGTTTGATAAGGTTCCTTATAACTACACTGGAATATTGTCTACTGTGATGCAATACTAGTCATAACACATCGACATGTCCTTCATGTAACAAAATTGTAAAGTAAAAGAAATTCCATTCTAATTTAGAAAAATAAATATTTTCTGGTTCAGATTATAATATTTCACTTCGAATCATCTGTATAACACATATTTGTTTTATATTAATTGAGTATTTGGGAACAAAATTTTGGCATATTATATGTCAGAGAAGATCAGTGTTTTGCAACTATTTTAATTTCTTGAAAAAGTTATATAGATCTAGTAAATGATCCCTAGCTGTTTGTACTAAAAATGTAACTGTATTTTCCGTTTTGTTCCCAGAAATTGTTTTTATTAAATTAAACGTCGCGGCTTCTTTTCATGAGCATTTTTATCATTGTTATATAAATGACTCATATTTTACTGCAATGATACAAAATGTTACAGCACAGATACATATAAGTATCAAAAAAAGGTTTGTACTTAGTGCCTTTATTTGAGAAAAATCAAATGAAACAATAATTGAATAGTTACACATGAAATGAAGAAAAGTCATTTGCACCAAAAATACTGTCTTGTTGACAAGTTAAGACTTTAAATGTTATTACAATTACATTTAAGTTATTTCAATTACTCTACAATACCCACTGTTAGCTATATTCATGCTATATGCATTAAAAATATCATTGTTATGTAGGAAATAAATCTGTTACATCATGACATTTCAACAAGAGGGACATTGGTCCTGGAGTGCTCACCTGAGAATATAGCTTTATTTCCCTCATGTTTATGTGTTGATCTTTAAACTAACCTGTGACCCCAGGGGCAGGGCCAGTTTTGACCCCAAGGGCATGATATGAACAAACTTGGGAGAGGTCCACTAGGAATTGCTAAATGCCAAATATCAAAGCTCTATGCCTTCTAGGTTTAGAGAAGAAGAATTTTATAATTTTCTGTCTTTGTTCCTATGTTTGAACTTGTGATCCCCAGGGCAGGGCCAGTTTTGACCCCAGGGGATCATATGAACAAACTTGGTAGAGGTCTACTAGGAGATGCTACATACCAAATATCAAAGCTCTACGCCATCAAGTTTCAGAGAAGAAAATTTTTTAAAGTTTTCCTTCTTTGTTCCTGTGTTCGAACTTATGACCCTCGAGGCAGGGCCACTTTTGAACCCAAGGGAATCATATGAACAAACTTGGTAGAGGTCCACTAGGAGATGTTACATTCCAAGTATCAAAGCTCTATGCCTTTTACTTTGTGAGAAGAAGAATATTAAAGTTTTCATTCTTTGTTCCTATGTTTGAACTTGTGATCCCCGGGGTGGGGCCAGTTTTGACCCCAGTCGCATTATTTGAACAAACTTAGTAGAGGTCCACTAGGAGATGGCCACATACCAAATATCAAAGCTCTATGCCTTCTACTGTCAGAGAAGAAGGTTTTCAAGGATTTTGTATTTTATTTTTCCTTTTTGCGGCCATGGCAACCAGAATTATGAGTGGAATTCTATTCTTTGAACAATTTTGGTAGAGCTTCACCCAAGGAACATTCCTGCCAAGTTTCATCAAGATTTGCCCAGTGATTTGGGAGAAGATGTTTAAAGAAATTGTTGACGGACGACAGACGTTGGACGCCGGACATAGGACGATCACAATAGCTCACTTTTAGCACTTTGTGCTAAGGTGAGCTAAAAAAAAAAAGAACCCAGAAAAACACCACATCCACACACATATATATGTATACACACGTGCACAACGCAGCTGTACTGTAAATGCGGCAAACAAAGAAACTGATGATTGATTACTCGTACGTCACAATTACGCTGAATGAACAGCGCATTTGTTAATTTTAAGTCAGCATGGGGATTTTAGCTCCACTGGTCGAAGGCCAGCGGGCTTATTTCCTGACCCGCTGTCCGTCGTGTGTCTGTCCGTATGTGCATTAACTTTTATTTCAAACATCTTCTCTGACACTACCCATCCAAACTTGATGAAACTTCACAGAAATGATCCTGCCATGGCTTTCTTCAGAATTTCTTGAATGAATCTGATTCCTTCAAAAATTCTGTTTGCCATGGCAACAAAACTGAAAAATATTGAAATCTTTGAAAATAAAATCTTCTTATCTGAAAGCATAAGGCCTAGGGCTACCAAACTTGGCATGTAGCTTTATGTTGTGAACCTCTATCAAGTTCCTTCAAATAATAGCCCTGGAGTCGAAATTGCCCCCCCCCCCCGGTCACAAGTTTTATACGGGATTATATAGGGAAAACTTTATAATCCTTCTTTAGGGCCTTGGGCTACCAAATTTGGCATGTATCTTTATCAACTGGGCATCTACTAAGAGTGCCCAACTTATAGTCCTGGGGTCAAATTTGGCCCGGCCCCGGGGTCACAAGTATTACATGGGCTTATATTGGGAAAGCCTTTAAAATCTGCTAGTACATAGCCACAAGGCCTAGAACTACCAAATTTTGGATGTAGCTTTATCTAGTGGGCCTCTACCAGACGGGCCCAAACTATAGCCTTGGGGTTAAGTTTGTCCCCACACCATGAATCACAAGTTTTACCTTGGCTTTTGAGTTGAAAACTTTATAAATGATATTTTTACTAACCATAATAAAGCCTAGGGCTTCCAAATTTAGCCCTGTTTCATGGGTCTCGTGTTTTACATGGCCTTTTTCTTTTAAGAAACTTTGAAAATCTTCTTGTTTATAACACAACATTCTAGACCTGTATTATTTGGTACGGGGGTTTATCTTGTGGACATCCACCAGTATTCAAGTAATTATAGCTTTGTGGTCAATAACGGCTTTGCCCAGGGGTCAAGGGGTCATAATTTTCTCGTAGGATTTTATAGAAAAAAAATGTATGTCTCAAGTTTAAAACCAATTGCCCAGAGTAGTAATATTTGGCTTGTAGTGTTTTCACGTATTAGCCAGTGGCACGATACAGGGGCGTCATGGCCCTCTTGTGTTAAGTTATACCCCCTATTGCATCAGTGAACTAGAGAAACAGATGAATGAAAAAAAAAAAAAAAAAATAGGGCCCTTTTTTGACCTGGGCCTTAGCCTATTTTATGTCTTCAAGTCTGAAACCATTTGGCCGGAGTTGTAATGTTTGGTTTGTAGTGTTTTCACTTATTAGCCAGTGGAGCGATACAGGGCCATCATGACCCTCTTGTTTCAAGTCATATCCCCTATTGCATCGGTGAAATAGATTAACAGAGTAGGAGAGTAAGAATAACAAAGGGAATAAAGTAGCTTAAGTAATGAAAATAGCCAAATCTTAGCGTTGGCATACTTAAGGTAACAGTTGTGAATATATAATGAAATAACGGAATCAAAGGGTATTGCATCTTCGCAAACCAAGGATACTAACTCCACTTTGTTCGTTATGTACCTTGGCCGCTCGCCTCTTTAAAAATCGAAACACCCGCTGCGCCACCTGTCGAATATCACGAGTTGCGTAACCGTTGCTGATGTTATTTCTGACAAATCAAAATGCTCGTAATAAAATTGGTTGGTTATGCATCAAATATGGCTGCGCTTTCGGATTCATCACATCAAAACAAGACGAACAGACGCAATCATTTGGCTATGGAACCCGTCCTAATACTTCACATAATTGATCGTAAACAAAAAAAAAACTCACTAAATATCGATCGTCTACTCCTTTTTGGCAAATTTCGTCACAAACACGACAACTTTCGTTTTTGATGGGCGCCGCCATTATTGTTTTCTGTTTTGCGAAAGATTTCTTGTTACGGATGGTTTGATTGGACGCGATGGGTTTTGATCGCATCCAATGAAAAGGCGCAGCGGGAGCTTCGATTTTTAAAGAGGCGAGCGGCCAAGGGTACTACCCTAGTATCCTTGGCTTGCGAAGATGAGGGTATTGTGCAACAACAAATTATACTGTTGCACTCATAAATGAATCATTTTTGAGGTGCTAAGTGCTAAAACTCCATAACTGTTCTTAATTCTGGTCCTCTATGTCTGTCCTAGTAGCTCTAGCCAAAACTGTGAAAAAATCTAGCCAGAAATATTAACACATTCAATGTGAAGACAGAAAATCGGAGATTGTTTTCAATTCATTCTGCAAGGAACATTTATTAGGTGTTTTATGGTATGTGAAATTGGTCAGACTTGATTTAATATAAGTCTTACATACATGTAAATCTGGATTTTTATGAGCATCTTAAGTTCAAAAGATTTGTCGAAAAGATTGCATTGTTTCATTGTTTTTTTTTTTTTTTTTTCATTATTGTGAACATAGGAAAAGTTTAATTTTTGTTATAGGCAAATCTGGGGTGGGCGCGTTTATTAGCATATAAAAAAAAATCTGCACCACTTTCAGATCTGGCATCCATGCTTAAAGTGACTTTAATAGGCTATCCTAACTCACTGTACCATTTGAATTTTTCTACCAGATGGATTGAAAAATAAATAAAAATAGGGCCCTTTTTTGATCTGGGCCTTAGCCTATGACGGAGAAGCCTTTTGAAAACAGTGTGGGAAAAGGAGAAATTGCTGGTAACCAGCATTTTCTCCTTCTTCCACAAAGTTTTCTACCCTACCAAATTAAAATTGCCCATTTGAGCCACTTTGAAATTGTCATCTGCAAATAGTTTCAATTTGGATAGGGCTAGAATTTTTTCTGTGTAGTTTATAGGGGTTAACATTGCATGCATCTAGAATTTATTAAAAAAAATAGGAAATTATTTTAAATGTAACAGTCTGTTTAAAATTTATTTAAAAAAAAAAGAGGAAATTATTTTAAATGTTACAATCTGCTTTTGTATGCTTGGTCCGAATGTTAGTCTTTGGCAAAAAGATGAATTTTTAACCCATTACCACACAATCCCTACTTTTGACGCCCCTGAGAAAGAAACCTTTAGAAAAAAATTGTGGGAAAAGGAGAAAATGCTGGTTACCAGCTTTTTTCCTTTTTTCACAATATTTTAAACCCTCCACGAAATAAATTTCAAATTTTCAGTCACTTTTATTTTGTTGTCTGCAAATGCTTTCAATTTGGACAAGCCTAAAATATTGTCGTTTTGTAATGAGTTAAACTGGGTCAAATGTTGCTAGGTCGCTCTATCTTTTATTGGTCGCCCGGCAGAAGCCGGCGACCTTATATTTAATATAGTCCGGAAGAGATGTTCATGGAGAGTGTAGGTACTTCCGGTTGAAATCTTTCATCACATTCGCCAGGTTTAATTTGGTAAAATAAGTGTGAATATTTGTGAAATTGTTGTGTGGGGTTTTCATCACCTTTTTTGAAGTTGTTTACTTGTTTTTAAACCGATAAAGAATCGTAAAGGAATTATTAACGGTCTAGTGCGCAACATTTTGTGAAACAATTAATGATCTGGTGCAGAATACATCTATTTTTAACGCAAATGAACTCGTCCAGTCACATGATCTTAGGAGCCAATGGAAATGCAAAACTGCTCCTAATCTTTACCGTTGTCTGCGCATGTCATATTCTTCGATGATTTGAGTATTTATAGAATGCCACCTAGCGGGAGATAATGACTCTTTACCGGTAGGCCTAAATTGGCGGAATGGAAATATTTTAGAGCAATGGACGGAATGGAAAAGAAAATACGCATGGAAATATCTTATGCCTGTTTATGAAATAGAATAACAATAATGATTTGAAACATGTTTTTTTTCTACCCATTAAAGGTACATATACAAGTAAAAACCACCGCTGAAAAAAATGTACCTGTAGTGATATTTTTCCTTTATGCAGGTATTCCCAGATGGCAAAATGAAAAATTTACCAACAATATATTGTACCCAAAATGTTACAGGTCTTTAATGTATTTTCTTATGGGTAGTTTATTGAAGAAAATGACTGGAATTTCTTTATGCTTATAAGTACAAAAGTTAAAATATTTTAAATTTCCTTTGTGCGGGACTGGCGCAATGGAAAAGAAAGTAAAATAGGTGTGAATATTTGTGAAATTGTTGTGTGGGGTTTTCATCACTTTTTTTGAAGTTGTTTACTTGTTTTTAAACCGATATAGAATCGTAAAGGAATTATTAACGGTCTGACGTTAGTGCGTAACATTTTGTGAAACAATTAATGATCTGGTGCAGAATACATCTATTTTTAACGCAAATGAACTCGTCCAGTCACATGATCTTAGGAGCCAATGGAAATGCAAAACTGCTCCTAATCTTTACCGTTGTCTGCGCATGTCATATTCTTCGATGATTCGAGTATTTAATGCCACCTAGCGGGAGATAATGACTCTTTACCGGTAGGCCTAAATTGGCGGAATGGAAATATTTTAGAGCAATGGATGGAATGGAAAAGAAAATACGCATGGAAATATATTATGCCTGTTTATGAAATAGAATAACAATACTGATTTGAAACATGTTTTTTCCTACCCATTAAAGGTACATATACAAGTAAAAACCACCGCTGAAAAAAATGTACCTGTAGTGATATTTTTCCTTTATGCAGGTATTCCCAGATGGCAAAATGAAAAATTTACCAACAATATATTGTACCCAAAATGTTACAGGTCTTTAATGTATTTTCTTATGGGTAGTTTATTGAAGAAAATGACTGGAATTTCTTAATGCTTATAAGTACAAAAGTTAAAATATTTTAAATTTCCTTTGTGCGGGACTGGCGCAATGGAAAAGAAAGTACGCTATAGTCATTATATATTTGTTACTACACGTATATAAAGTAAATATGTATGATTTCAAACGTGTGTATTTGTACTCATATAGGGTATATCTATAGGAATATTGAAAAATAACGGTTAAAAAAATATATTTGTAGCAATATTTCCTTTAAGCACGTGATCTCAGAAAGGGAAATGGAAAATTTACCAAGTTCGAACAAGTACAATATAATACACTCAAAACAGATCTTAAAGTTCAGATTGAATTTTAAAATGGATAATAACTTGATTTAGATATCAGCTTACATGCATTTGATTGCGTGAATCTAGCATCAGACTACAATTTTGGTAAGTCTGATCTTGATCTACACCCTCTTCAGATATTTCACTGACCGGCTTTGGTTACATGTATCATCTTATAAACATTAGATTGCGTGAATCTAGGATCAGATTGTAATTTTGGTAAGTCTGATCTTGATCTACACTGTCCTCAGATATTTCACTGACCGGCTTTTGTTACATTTATCAGTTTACAAGCATTAGACTGCGTAGATCTACTACCAGACTGTAATTTTGGTAAGTCTGATCTTGATCTACACCGTCCTCAGATATTTCACTGACCGGCTTTGGTTACATTTATCAGTTTACATGCCAGCTTACATGTTTAGCAATACCGGTAATTATTACTTATTTTGTCAGGATATATATGAATTCATATACATGTACGTAAGTTCAGCGTGTTGATCAGTGTATTGGACTGTGTAGATCTAAGATCAGGCTGCATTTCTGGTAAGACTGATCTTAATCTACACTGTCCTCAGAAACTTCACCTACAGAATTTGGTTGCAATTATCAGTATACATGTATATGTTTTATCATTCGCAGTTGATTACTTGTATAAATGTACATGAAAACTTTTTTTTTAAAATTTCAGAAGTTCGAAACGTTATCAGACTTTCCTCGTATTTATGAATGTAAATGAAAATTTTTGAGGAAAGAAAAGTTGACGATTGAGTAATTCGAACCGTTAATTTTCAGACTTTGTGGATTAGCGATCAGAATGCACATTGCGTGCTGTCTCGTCCTGATGCACAACGTTTGCAATACCTTTTTTAGGCGGGCTCAGCAGCAGATAGTTTTGGTGATGTCTGAATTCTTGTATGTCAATTGTTTTTGGTTTTTCAACGTAAACAACGAAATTTGTATTTATCTTTTCCATTATTCCTTCGGAAAACACGAAGTATTTCATGTAATGCCGACACACACTTATTTTTTCCAAATTATACTGATATACATGCATTTTTGTCTTTCTCATGTCTTGCATATTTTGTATTGGCTATACATAGATAATACAAGAAATAAATGTGAAAAGGATCGGAACGAAAGCATATTGCTTACATAGTTCTCCTCCCCAAGCTGGATCACATGATACGCCAATAATATCAAATAATATCAAGAAGAGAAAAGATTATCATAAAAAACAGAAACTAATGAATGTAAAGAACAAAAAGGCTTCATTATCTGAAAAAGTAAAAAAGAAAAAAGGAATGGTGATTGGTGATTGGGTGATGGAGCAGAGTGGCAACAAAAGATACAAAATTATACTTGTACATGTATATAATTTATATGTTCTCGACAGTAACGTGTTACGTTGTCAAAAAAGAGGACCTTTAATGTATTGGATTAAAACTAAGAGAATCTCTTGCTTTTATCAATGTATTCATGAACTGCATTGAAGATCTGTCCGTTTTCGACAAGGGAGAGTTCATTGTCTCCAAAAAGAACTGTATCAATATTAAAAGCAGATTTTGCACTAATATGTTGTCTGAGTGTTGTTCGAATGATAAAATCTGCATTCAAAGAAGTAGTGTATATTAGATTCAACTTCCCTGCAACGACAAAGAGGAGACGCCACATATTTTTCCAGAAGAGATGTTGTTTTAGATCGCTACAATTACATGTATTTCTATGTCGAGTATGAATAATTTGCATTTTTCTTTCCCCATAAAAATACAGTTTACAAGGAGTGGGTTTGTCTATGTTCAGCAAACGTTTAAACGACGAGAGCGAGTCAGATTCTCTTGTAGCTTGTGGCAAAGAGTTCCATGCGTTTACACCTGATGGCAGAAAAGAATTCATATAAAGGCTAGTTCTACAAACTATGTTTGCCAAGTCATTAGAATTACGAAGATTATATACGTTGTGTTACTTCCAATAGCGGACGGAACAAGAGAGCATAGGTAGTTTGGAACTAGACCATTGACCATTTTGAAAAAAAAGAAAGAGTTTATGTTTGATAATATATATGATAAAGATGATATTACTTGATAAGGTATAAGTTAAATAAGCTGAAACTTTTTCCCCATACCTATTGAGTACCAAGATCATTAAACTTCCTTCTAAATTTCCATTTCGCGGGACTGGCGCAATGGAAAAACAAAGTTCACAAGGGAAATATAACTTAAATGTAAGTTGTAAAATAAACTATTTAGTAACCACGTGTATATTTTGTAATCATTGACCAATTATAAGGTATACATGTATCTCCAGTTATAAATGAAATACAATATATTTGTACTAATGGCTAAAAAAAAATGTATTTGTAGCATTTTTTTTTTAATTATGCAGTTATTCTCAGATGGCGAAATTGAATACTGGCATAAAAGTAGAATAAAATGTAAATCGGGCATTTGAACGTTTTGCAGTGCGAAAGCCCAAACTTTATTTTGACAGTTGGTCATATGGCAAATTTATGACATTATAGGTCACTATTGTCATGTCAATTTCATTGGAAAACAATAGATCTAGCTATTTTTATCACAAATGAAAAATAACTGAAAAAAATTGGAGTCAGATCAATTCTGTTGTCTACATATTTCTCAGTTTAATAATGAAAAAAAAATTCATTTTCGGGCGACCTTGACGCCCTTGCGTCTTCTTTTTCTCTTGTTACTTCTGTTGTAGTCGCTTGTAGACACTTGTAGACGCTTGTAGAGACTTGTAGACACTTGTAGACGCTTTTTAGGGGACCCCTTTTTAGGGAGACTGGGTTTTTTATACCATACCAAGTCCTATCGAGCTTCAAGTCCTACCGAGCTTCAAGTCCTACCGAGCCTCAAGTCCTATCGAGCTTCAAGTCCTACCGAGCCTCAAGTCCTACCGAGCTTCAAGTCCAACCGAGTTTCAAGTTCTGGGCTACCGACTGAACCACCAGGATTCGGTTCATCATATAAACATGGACGCATAATATCCATTGTCGAACAATTGATTTAACTCTTTACCACACAATCCCGACTTCTAACGACCCCGAGAAAGAAATCCTTTGAAAACATTGTGGGAAAAAGGAGAAAATGCTGGTAACCAGCATTTTCTCCTTTTCCCACAATGTTTTCTACCCTTTCCAAATCAATTTTCATTTTTTCATTCACGTTTATTTTGTTGTCTGCAATTGCTTTCAATTTGGCCTACTCCAAAATTTTGTCGTTTGGTATAGAGTTAAACATGAGGTAGAGTGGTCTTTGGAAATGCAGAAAATTTACAAGCAGGAAAAAACTTTAACTCATGTCAGCCTGCGTGGACTGCACAGGCTGACATGAGTCGATACTTTTTGGAGATGTATTAGGCCACCATTTTCTTCAATAAACTACCCATAAGAAAATACATTAAAGACCTGTAACATTTTGGGTACAATATATTGTTGGTAAATTTTTCATTTTGCCATCTGGGAATACCTGCATAAAGGAAAAATATCACTACAAGTACATTTTTTTCAGCGGTACAAAAACATTGTTTTTGGTTTTTACTTGTATATGTACCTTTAATGGGTAGAAAAAAAACATGTTTCAAATCATTATTGTTATTCTATTTCATAAACAGGCATAATATATTTCCATGCGTATTTTCTTTTCCATTCCGTCCATTGCTCTAAAATATTTCCATTCCGCCAATTTAGGCCTACCGGTAAAGAGTCATTATCTCCCGCTAGGTGGCATTCTATAAATACTCGAATCATCGAAGAACATGACATGCGCAGACAACGGTAAAGAGTAGGAGCAGTTTTGCATTTCCATTGGCTCCTAAGATCATGTGACTGGACGAGTTCATTTGCGTTAAAAATAGATGCATTCTGCACCAGATCATTAATTGTTTCACAAAATGTTGCGCACTAGACCGTTAATAATTCCTTTACGATTCTATATCGGTTTAAAAACAAGTAAACAACTTCAAAAAAGGTGATGAAAACCCCACACAACAATTTCACAAATATTCACACCTATTTTACCAAATTAAACCTGGCGAATGCGATGAAAGATTTCAACCGGAAGTACCTACACTCTCCATGAACATCTCTTCCGGACTATATTAAATATAAGGTCGCCGGCTTCTGCCGGGCGACCAATAAAAGATAGAGCGACCTAGCAACATTTGACCCAGTTTAACTCATTACAAAACGACAATATTTTAGGCTTGTCCAAATTGAAAGCATTTGCAGACAACAAAATAAAAGTGACTGAAAATTTGAAATTTATTTCGTGGAGGGTAGAAAATATTGTGGGAAAAGGAAAAAAGCTGGTAACCAGCATTTTCTCCTTTTCCCACAATTTTTTTCTAAAAGTTTCTTTCTCAGGGGCTTCAAAAGTAGGGATTGTGTGGTAATGGGTTAAAAATTCATCTTTTTGCCAAAGACTAACATTCGGACCAAGCATACAAAAGCAGGTTGTAACATTTAAAATAATTTCCTCTTTTTTTTTTTAAATAAATTTTAAACAGACTGTTACATTTAAAATAATTTCCTCTTTTTTTAATAAATTCTAGATGCATGTAATGTTAACCCCTATAAACTACACAGAAAAAATTCTAGCCCTATCCAAATTGAAACTATTTGCAGATGACAATTTCAAAGTGGCTCAAATGGTGCAATTTTAATTTGGTAGGGTAGAAAACTTTGTGGAAGAAGGAGAAAATGCTGGTTACCAGCAATTTCTCCTTTTCCCACCGTGACTGTTTTCAAAAGGCTTCTCCCTCATAGGCTAAGGCCCAGATCAAAAAAAGGGCCCTATTTTTAATTTTTTTTCAATCCATCTGGTAGAAAAATTCAAATGGTACAGTGAGTTAGGATAGCCTATTAAAGTCACTTTAAGCATGGATGCCAGATCTGAAAGTGGTGCAGATTTTTTTTTTATATGCTAATAAACGCGCCTACCCCAAATTTGCCTATAACAAAAATTAAACTTTTCCTATGTTCACAATAATGAAAAAAACAATGAAACAATGCAATCTTTTCGACAAATCTTTTGAATTAAAGATGCTCATAAAAATCCAGATTTACATGTATGTAAGACTTATATTAAATCAAGTCTGACCAATTTCACATACCATAAAACACCTAATAAATGTTCCTTGCAGAATGAATTGAAAACAATCTCCGATGTTCGGTCTTCACATTGAATGTGTTAATATTTCTGGCTAGATTTTTTCACAGTTTTGGCTAGAGCTACTAGGACAGACATAGAGGACCAGAATTAAGAACAGTTATGGAGTTTTAGCACTTAGCACCTCAAAAATGATCCATTTATGAGTGCAACAGTATAATTTGTTGTTGCACAATACCCTTTGATTTCGTTATTTCATTATATATTCACAACTGTTACCTTAAGTATGCCAACGCTAAGATTTGGCTATTTTCATTACTTAAGCTACTTTATTCCCTTTGTTATTCTTACTCTCCTATTCTGTTAATCTATTTCACTGATGCAATAAGGGATATGACTTGAAACAAGAGGGTCATGATGGCCCTGTATCGCTCCACTGGCTAATAAGTGAAAACACTACAAGCCAAACTTTACAAACTCCGGCCAAATGGTTTCAGACTTGAAGACATAAAATAGGCTAAGGCCCAGGTCAAAAAAGGGCCCTATTTCTTTTTTTCATTCATCTGTTTCTCTAGTTCACTGATGCAATAGGGGGTATAACTTAACACAAGAGGGCCATGACGCCCCTGTATCGTGCCACTGGCTAATACGTGAAAACACTACAAGCCAAATATTACCACTCTGGGCAATTGGTTTTAAACTTGAGACATAATTTTTTTTTTCTATAAAATCCTACGAGAAAGTTATGACCCCTTGACCCCTGGACAAAGCCGTTATTGACCAAGGTTCATTGGAGTGACGCGTCGAGAGGCTGAAGGATGGGTGCGGGGGATTCTTTAGGACTGGGTTGAATTGTAGAAACTGAATGGCCAGATTCTGGTGACGATATTTCTTTTGCAAAACTTTGCCTAACTTTAACTATGTGCTTAGAATTTTAAAAAAATATCGAGTTTGACCATGCCAAGAAATCTCTTTCTCTCTCTCTATCTCATTCCCTCTCACTCTTTCTCCTGTTCTTTCTCTCCTCCACCTTTTTTTTTCTCTCTTCCTCTCACCTCTGCCTAAGCATGTGAGAAAAGTAGTCGGTGGCTTTGGAAAGAAAGTTGTGTTAGTATTGGTGTGAGAGAGCCAGGAAACATATGTGCGTCACCGACCACCATGATATGACCTCAGCCGTTAAACTAGCGTTAAACCCCAATACAGCCAACCAATCAAATTTCTCTCCTCCACCTTTATTTCTCTCCTCCACTGTTTTCAAAGTGGACGCAACTGATTATTTTACCCCTGCAGACAATTGAGGAGATAAACTTGAAAAGGCATTCTGAATCAGTGCCAAGGACTTGTAGACAACAAAATTCGGTGCAGGTACAACTAATATGGTTTGACAGTCTGTTAGAAGATAAAATGCTGGTTTCCTGCTTTGTCTCTTTTACCACAATGTTTTCAATTGCAATCTTTCTTGGGGTCATTCGTTATCGGATTGTTTGGTAAAGACTTCATGAAAACGAAGAAAAGAAAACAAAACAGCATAAGTTTTAGTTAAAATGTTTATTATCACAAATATACAAATTTGGTTCTTGTAAAAAAGCAGTTGTTCAAGAAAAAAAACTTAAAATAAAAGAAAAATATTGAGGACGGATTTCACTGAAAAAAAGGTTTTGATTGAGTTTTGCAACACCATTGCACATGAATACTACGGAATGATGGCATCGAGTCATGTGGTTCGGTTCGTATAGCACAAAATCATTGGTTAAAATGATAACACAGTACGCAAAAGAGGTCTTTTTCAATATCAGAAGATTGCATTGGCTCCAGAGACCCGGGCGCTCATATTCACTAACAGCCGTCAGGAATGCTCATTGTCTTGTTTTATGTATAGGAAGCAACGCAAGTTTTGATTGGCTAAACCAAATGCTTTAGCCAATCAGAACTTTCGTTACTTTCAAATTTAGAAACTCTTGAGAATTAGACGAAGAATGTTTTTGTATGAATGGTTGATTTGTACGGATCTCGTTTTCAGTGACAAAAATATGTGAAAAATGGAGGGTGGATTTATCATATATATGTATGCCATTTGTCAATAGTCGTAAAATGGACTTCGGCCTGGTATGAAACCTAAAATTGCCTTTATCAACGAAATTTGAGTTAAATTTTGTCAGAATAACCAAATATCGGGCAGTGTATATCATAGATCAGACTGCACGTTCTGTGCAGTCTGATCTTGATCTACACTGTCCAAAAAGACACCTTAAATTATTCATGGCATAACATCTTAGCATTTTGGCTAACTGGTCGCATGCATTTACACGGGAGTTAGGAATACAGCCTTTTTGTATGAAACAGCAAGGTCAAATTATATCTGCTCTAATAATTTATAGAGGATATTTGTTTTTTTCGGTGAAAGATCGAAATTTATTTCATCGAGTGGACACCATCGGTAATATTTTCACGAGTGGCGCAGCCACCAGTGAAAATGTTACCGATGGTGTTCACGAGATGAAATAAATTTCGATCTTTCACCGAAAAAAAAAACAAATATTCTATTTATTTTATGCTTTTAACCCTTTCTGGGAGGAGCTTTATCAAAATTCAGTACAGTTCTTTTCCGTTATTCCCCGTGGCGTACCCCTCCCGCATAGCAACTTTACGTCAAGCGCGAGAAATGTAAGGTATATGACGTCATATTTCCCATCTGGTCGTTAGGCACGCGCAAATTACCTAGGCAACAAGAACGTGAAAATCGGTATTTTCACTGGTGGTACCAGTGTAAGATCGAAAAATATTTTCACTGCTATTTCTCGATATCCTACCGGAAAGCATGAAATAAATATATATATAATATATATCATCGAGCCATGCTCCGTGAAAAAGGGACTCAATGCATCTGCAAAAAGTATCGACCCATGTCAGCCTGCGCAGTCCGCGCAGGCTGATATGGGTCGAAATTTTTGCTATTCATTACTGTCCTGCAATGTAAATGGACCATACTACCTCCCGAATCAGTCGGTTATTTGATCAAATAGATTTCATGAATCCATAAATATAATTATGATGGCTGACTTGGTAATATACATCGCGGAGAGTCATTGAGTCCCCTTTTGCCAGAGCATGGCTCAATTGTTGAATTGGACGGATGTACTTAATACACTGTTTCAAAGTCATTTGCACTTGACAAAATAAATGAAAAAATAAAATCCCGGAAAAAATGGACGTCAAAAGTTGGAAATCATATAAATGTTCGTGATAGTCATTGATAAATAGATTTCGGTAAGTTAAAATTCAATTTCAAGATAACTACACTGTCAAGCAGTCAAGGTCAAGGGTCATTCAAGCCTTGATTTTCAGCCATTTAAATCTAGATCTTGGTTTTAAGTTCAAGGTCACACCAAGGTCAAAATAGGTTAAAATCGCTAGTATGTTTCTTACAATTACTCCTGGTAGATGTCATTCTACAAATACACATCTATCTCATTTGGGCATTCTGGGTACAGAACCGGACTACTTTTCAACCGTCACTCACTTTGAATTTCAAAATCAAATTAACGTTTACTCAATAAAACACCACCTGGTGTGATTCATTCAGCTAGCATGTAACCCACGCACTGGCCATTTATTAACACAGCCCCTACAGGCCAGGGTAATAGCTTTATTATTAGCCCCACAGTATATGGGGGCGGTGATGCGTCATAGCAGACAGGTCAAATCTTCGAAGAATATGACATGCGCAGTCAACGATGTTTCTTCCGCAAAAAAATATAGTATATGAGTTTTAACAGGAAGTGAATACATCCGAAATCAGTCTATGGATTGATGACAATGACTGGTTTCGTTCAACATTTTGATTTTGAAAGAATAAAATAATATTAAAGAAAAGCTTTATCCCACCTGGCTTGTTTTACAAAGAATTAATTTCAATACACTACTGATAGATAATACACTATAAAAGGAAATTTTAAGAACCTAATACATTTGTACATAGAAAATATGAATCTTTGCGGCACACACTGTCTTCCTGGTCAGACATTTTTCGCGAGCGACACGCAAAGAAAAAAAACACACACACAAAAAGTAGTTTAAACCCTATAGCGCCAAAAGAATATGTGAAAAGGGGGCCTGATGCATCTAAAAAAAGTTTAAACCCAGATCAGCCTGCGCAGTCCGCGCAGGCTAATCTGCGTCGAAACTTTTTGCTTTTGGTGAACTTCATGTATTTTCCGGGACCTTTCTACCTGCGAGATTCAGTTGTTTACTATACAAAATGGATCTTTATGGATTCATAATGTAATGACTTTTTTGGTTTCATGTACAGTGTATTACGGAGTTTCATTAAAAACTCTTTCGTTGGAGTACATTAATAAATGCACAGTGAAATGTACGAAATTTTCCAGGGTCGAATGCAATCGCTTGAAAACAAGAAAGGGAGATAACCATTGACACTTCCGGAAATCCAAGAAAATCTCCAAGATGGTCTATTTTTAGATCACTTGCCGACTGTTGGTGCAAAATTTCACTACTTGCAAGCATTTTGAATTCAACCATTTTCACGGGAATAAGGATAAAGCAATATTCGACAAAATGCATTTTTCTTTTAGCTACCTTTAAACAGAAGAGATGTAGAAGAATCGGCCCACTCTCTTGCTGCACACTGGATCATTCACATTCATGTATGGTGAGAGTAACGAACAACAACTCTGCTCGGAGATTGGAATCGGCCATGGTGCCCCTCTTTTTTTTTTCAAATTCCCCTTATTTATTAAGGCGGGGGCGGGGGGAGGGAGGTGGGGAAATCCCCTCACCGTATCTGGCGCTATAGAAATTAAAACTATAAAGTAACCCTCAAAACTGCTAAAGAAGTAACATGAACATTTCCAGCTAAACGTAAAGGCCAGAACGTAAGATTTCAAACTTCTGAAGAAAACACGAAAGAACGTCACCTCATCGGACAGTGTATATCGAAGATCAGACTGCACGTTTTGTGCAGTCTGATCTTGATCTACACTGTCCGCAAAAGCTAGTCATTTTGTCGCACTGAGCAGCTTAGAGGTTAAAAAAAAAAAACGATCTAATGAGGCACATTAAAAATATAACGTCATACACAATTTCATGATTATAGAAAAACTATCTCAGCAGTCAATCCATCCAAACTGTTTGTAGGATCACGTGATATACTGAATAGTGTGTTCATTATGACGTCATTTACTCTCTGGCCATCGACTGCGCTTGCGCATCTCCAAGTTCCTGTAAATAAAAGAAAAGCGAAATTAGGGGAGCTGAAATATTCATTGACAATTGTTATAAAAGGGTCATAACGGCACTTTATCGTTTCACTTAGTTATAATTATATTTTTTCTGACCTGTAGTTTTTTACCAAACAACCCTACCTTTGAATGGCTCTTGGGATCATGACGACTGCTGGAAAAATCGTGGGAAAACATAAGGAAACAGAATGGGAAAAAAGAGCTCTTTCTGATTGCAAACTGCTTTTTTCCACACAGTTTTTCCAAACCCTTAAAAATAGATCCATTTCTAGTCCCTTCACAACTGCATGCTTCCTGTCCATGTTAGCATTTTATGGCTGCGTAAAACTTTGGTCGTACAGTTTTTACCAGTATATATCAAAGCGCTAGGAAAGTCCAAAACTACCTCCAAAATGCATGGAGAAGCCCGTCGATTTCACGGACGCCATTGATGGAGATAACCTACATTACCGTTCGCGTTTTTTTTTTTTTTCAAAACTTGAATGGGGACAAAACGATCAAGCGAATGAAAGTTTTGTTTTGAGACACTGAATGATCACTTAGTGTTTACGTCACTATTATGTCACTGCTGACATTTATGACGAAAAGTCGGCTAATCGTCGGCGATCGCAGATGTAAACAAACAGATAATGTGACATGATAGGAATCTTTTTCTTTTCCATTAACTGGAACTTTTACGAACTACTCCTTTACATATCCTGAAAGTCATAGTAATCGCCATATTTTTACATGGTCAAAATGAAATTTACTTTTATTTTATATACAACTTTTTTTCATTTTGACGTTACTGTGGCTTTAAATTATGATCCATACTCTGGCAAACGAGGTTAATGCAACTTCATGATACATTGTACCAAGCAAGACATCACATATACCAAGCAAGACATCACACATAACAAGCAAGACAACACATATACCAAACAAGACATCACATAATCATAAATCCAAAACAGCCGTTTTCTCTAGCAATCCACTGGTTCTCGGACATTAAGAATTCACAAAAAGTAAAAAAAAAAAATTTAGACCTAAGCCAGCCTGGGTCGATACTACTCGCAGATGCATCAAAACTCCTTTTCACAAAGCCTGGGGGCCCGCATAAATAACGTAATGCTTACATTCAAAGTATCACACCTAACTCTTTACCTAACAGCCTAATTGTAGACGAGTCCAAACTGAAAGCATTTATAGACAAGACAACAAAATGTCTCAAAAAGTATTTTGAGTAGGGTAGAAAACATTGTGGGAAAAAGGAGAAAATGCTGGTTACCAGCATTTTCTCCTTTTCCAACGATGTTTTACGATGTTTTCCAAAGGCGTCTTTCTCAGGGTTGTTAGAATTCGGGATTGTGTGGTAAAGAATTAATGTGTTGTTGATTTACAAACAAATGCAGTAATATTCTAGACTAGCTTTCAAATAATATCGGACGGAAATGATGTGTAATAAATAGTCTTCTCTGTTTCTGTTTCTCAACCGTCTGTCTGTCTGTCTGTCTGTCTGTTCCTCTCCTCTAAATCTCTCTCACTCTCTCTCTTCCTCTCCCTCTGTCTTTCTCTTTCTCTCTTCCTTCCCCCTCTCTCTCTCCCCCTCAAAGTCAAATCTACGTCTGCAGCGTTTGATCAAAATCTCATAAAAAAAACGCCTTAATGGTTTAAATATGACGGCCAATAAAAATTTAAGCAATAACCATAGTGAGTAATCTTTGCTAATAAAAAATGTCATACCACTTCTGGCTAAATCTATACTCATGGCTTATACAAATACCTGACGTCCTGAGCAAAGTAAATAGACTGGGATCAGCCTGCACGGCCGTATAAACTGATCTTAATATCTACTGATGCTTGTACTCACTAGATAAGTCTACAGGACAGTGTAACCTGCTAAGGTCCGTATTCATCAACCAGTCTTAAGAACATTCTTTGTCTTACTCTTCAATTTTTTTTTAACTGTGAAGTAACAGAATTTGGTTTAGCCAATCAGAAGTTCCGTTATTTTCACATTTACAAAATTCTGAAGAATCTTCACTTATAGTTAAAGGACCAGCCTGCCCGGCAGAATAATCAAATCTTAGTCGTAATTGATACACAGTTACCCACTGCAGGGCTGTCCCTTTTGAATGGTTAGGCTACCAATGCTAAGAAACCCATCTTGATCATGCAAAAACACGTGACGTTGGCTTCGTTTTTTTTTTCAAGAAATAAATATAAACCCGTACCCACATAATCCCTACTTTTGACGACCCTGACAAAGAAGCCGTTAGAAAACATTGTGGGAAAAGGAGAAAATGCTGCCTTTCACAAAACAAATTTCAAATTTTCAGTCACTTTCATTGTGTCGTCGGCAAATATTTTCGATTTGGAAAAGCCTAATATACTGTTCTTTGGTAATGAGTTAAAGAAGAAATGTAGATATGTCCGTAATAGGCATGCAGGGGCCCTGAAAATAAACATGCCCACATTTTTAACCAATTGGAAGTTTCTTTTCATTCATTTGAGCACATCAAAACCAGAAAGTAGGTCAAAAGCCATCGCCTTCAGTTACGCCGAAAAAAGATATTACTTGGCTATGTACCAGGGCAATACTTTCGGGAAAGCCAAGGGGATCGATTGTTGATATCGATATTAGCTTGAAATGTAAATATCATATTTCACGTGTGAGGACCAACAGAGTTTAGATAAACCCAGGTATGCGCGCACTAACCGTTCTATTTTTAGATCTTATTGAAGCCATCTCATTGGCAGTTACAGAAGCGCCTCGACCAATCGGGTGTATTAAGCTTCGTGATAAAAGTAATATTCAGAATCTTTGGTGATAATGATGTTGTCGAATTGGGACTTTGAAAAATTTATAAAGAATCAGCAGCGACATAGACTTTATTCAAGTCATGCACTGTTAAAAAGAATACTAAATGCATCTGCAAAATATTTCGACCCATGTCAGCCTGCGCAGTCCGCGCAGGCTGACATGGGCCGAAACTTTTTTCTATCAATTAATTTTCTGCATAACAAAGGACTATTCTACCTGCATATCCAGTCAATCATCAGACAAAATGTTTTTTTAATGGATTCATAATTACATGTATATAATGACTTGTTTGGAATGATTTATCAAGGAGTTGCATTTAGCCCCCATTAAGCGTGGCTCTTGGAATTTTGATTTTTGTTTGGAGGGTGAACTTGCCTTTTTACTCTTAAATGCAGATTTTTTTAACAGACTCTTGTGTTTTTAACAAAAGCATTTCAAAAGGTCTTTCAACTCTATTGCTCCGTTCATAAATACATAATCTTCCTGGTCAAAGAAGGCAGGGACCGAAACAGTTCTTTGAAGACAAAAAAGAACTAAAACGCTTTCCGTAACAATCCATAATTGGATGGTCACACACTAAATTGAACTAACCCTTAAAAGTATACTTTTGAGAAAATGGCATTTAAAGTGTTTGTACCTGCCCAAGCATGAGTATAAAACAAATACGTAATGTGAAGGTAATGCAGCGTAAAGACCATTTAAAGCATTAAAAAAAACTACAGTATGTGTTGAAATCGTTTATTGTTTTTTTTAAAACAATACATGTGCGGGATAGTTCATTATTGCTTGGCTTCTTTTTTATGCATCAAGAAATCGCACTATACTGAACTATCCACAATAAAATTGGTTTTAAAAAAATTCAAACACAATAAATCATATTTTAACGATACCCAAAATATATCAAAGAGATGTAATGAGAATGCCTATAATATCTGCTTTGCAAGAAGTACGAATTCAGACCAGCCTATGCCAGGAACATTGTTTGATCTGGATTTGTCTTGTCGGCTTCAGATAGCTCAGATTTTATCAAAACTTCTTTCAAATAGTATGGATCAAGACTAGACTGCAAATATGCTTATATATATGCCCATGCAATGAGTGACCTTGATTCATACTTCTTGATACAACACAAAAATATTACTGATTTATTTGTAGGGATTCATAATAGGCAAATGTTTATATGATGTGCTTTCATCAAATACAAAGTTACTCATAAATTTAATAACATCATGTATAACTTGAAAACATAAACATCAACTTTGTAACTAATTTGCTTATTCACTGCCTGAGGAATCATATGATGCCCAGATTGGTGTCACTTCAGTGAGGTCAAGGAAGTGCTTCGAGGTGCTTTTTCAACACAGACTCAAAATCCTTTCCGAAAGTTGTATGTCTGAACTGCTGGTGGTCTCTTCCATCTTGGGGAGAATTTCAAAACACAATTGCCACTGTATGACAACAATTTATGACATTGCATTGGACACAGGAATAATGTTCTTTCAATGTCAAGTTCAACAAGCCCTGGCACATATTTTGGAAGTTGTAGAACATAAACCATTGTCTTTGATTGCCTAGGCAGCCTACAGTCCCAAGGTAAAAGAAACTTTAAAGTCGCGTGGCCATGCAACATCACAAGTTCTTCTATGTCAAGGAAACAACATCCACTTATGTTCAATACTGGCAGATTTGGCATACTTTTCACAAAAGACAACTTCTCCACCAAAAGATTGTTTTGAAGATCAAGTTCAGTGAGATTTTTACACAAAGAAATGTGACTAGTTAGTTGACTAATGAAATATTCATCAAGTGTACCTTTTTATCTCTGTAGGTTATAGTCTTGAAATGGCTACTGTGCCTTGTTACAACCATTTCAGGTAAGGTAGACACAGCCTCGATATTTCTCCATAATGTTTTATCATGATAGATGTTGTTTAATCTTCTAGACACAAGAGACAGTTGTGCAGATTTATGCTGTGTCAGATATCTATAAAGTTATAGAAGATATTTGTTTTTTTCGGTGAAAGATCGAAATTTATTTCATCGAATGAACACCATCGGTAATATTTTCATGAGTGGCGCAGCCATGAGTGAAAATATTACCGATGGTGTTCACGGGATGAAATAATTTTCGATCTTTCACCGAAAAAAACAAACATTCTATTTATTTCATGTTTTAAACCCTTTCTGGGAGGAGCTTTATCAAAATCCAGTACAGTTCTTTTCCGTTATTCCCTGTGGCGCATCGCTCCCGCATAGCAAAGCATTACAATATTACGTCAAGCGCGAGAAATGTAAGGTATATGACCTCGTATTTCCCATCTGGTTGTGAGGCACGCGCAATTTACCTAGGCAACAAGAACGTGAAAATCGGTATTTTCACCGTTGGTACCAGTATAAGATCAAAAAATATTTTCACTGCTATTTCTCGATATCCTACCGGAAAGCATGAAATAATAAGGATTATTTTATCAGGTAGAATAAGTATGTTCCGTTCTGAAAGAGAAAAAAACAAAGTGATGGTGTTTTCTGTATTTGACTTGTAACTGAAATCAAGCTTTGCATGTGCTTGGTCAGTAAACAAAGGACTTTAAGAATTTGTGACCTTCAACAAATGTTTCTAATCAAATTATGTTTCTTGATCAAAACCATGGAGTTACTCCATTTCATAATAAATTGAGTTTCCATTAATGTCACAACATCTGCATGGGCTCGTAGTGACCTTTAGAATGAGTGGTGTATAGGAGGTTTGTAAGGTAGGAGAGCTTTCAGATCTTCTTTTTTCTCTTTGGTTATTGCTCGTCCACGTGGGTTCAACAATGGCTGCTCCTCAGATAGCTGATGTGTTGTGGCTTTCTTTGGTGTAAGACTTACTTCTTTGAATGTTTCTTCCATATGAGTATATTTGTAGTAGAGCATCACCGGGAATTCTTTTTCACAATGGATAGCAGATTTTCACAGTTTGGGTGCTTTATGTTTCTTTTTATATTTACTTTGTTCACTTGAAACAACATTTTGCCCTTGATCCGGGATTCTATCCTCTCCTTCAGTTGAATTATTATTCTCTTCAACATTTCTACAAATATTTTCTGTTGTCACTATGTGTTTCCTCTTCTCTTTCTGTAGTTTGTCAGGTTGGCTATCATCAGTATCACTAGCTACAGCTGAAAACGAGTGTACCCATTACCACACAATGCCACATTTTGACGCGCTAAAGTTATATAGTTATATACCCATTACCAGACGAAAACATTGTTACAAGCAATTTCTCCTTTTCTCACAATGTTTTCCACAGCTATATGGCATTTATTTTTCACCTTAAGTACACTTTAATTTTGTCTGCAATTTGTTTCAATTTGGACCAGTCTAAAATTTTGTCGTCTGGTAATGGGTTAAAGCATGTTGTGGTTAGGTTGGTATAATAATTATATGCATGTACTAAGTCACAAGTTTGCATAGAAAATATTGAGCTAAAGTTAATTATACCATTTCCATGATTTTTCAAAGTTTAGCACTTGCAAAATTGCCCCTTATTTTTTATTAACATGCAAAATGCTTAAGCAATAAATGACAATTGAACATTTGCTGTTCATGATTTTTAATTTTCTGACACAGTATGCATAAAATACTGTAAATGGCAACGTTTGAAACACCAGCAAGTTTTCAGTCAATAAATCCAAAACGTGGAAACAAACCCTCTGGATGATAGTCTGGATCTTTGAGACTGTCGTCAGGATCCTCCGGCTCACTGCTGTCTTCCTCTAAAATTTGTTTCGGCATAGATTTTTTTTTTTATTTCTTCCACCTGTAACTTTATTTGAGCTTGCACAGATGCCACATTTGGGGTTAGTTCATTCTGTCATGGTAACTGGAATGTACTAAACAGCTTAGTTCACTCTAGCAGAATATAGGCTATATGGATTACAGTAGATGTGGGTTAGCACACCCCATCAATAACTTTTGGTTTAGGCATGCCATAATTACCTCCACTAGATGAAACGATAGCTCTCGGAGTGAAGAGTGCCAAAGGGCAAATAACTCAATTTTGACCAATTTGAGGGTTAGTTCACTTTAGTGTGTGGCCACCCAATTCTAAGAAGCACTGAGAAAGACTTTTGAAAACTGTGTAGGTAGCCACTCGTTTTTCCCCTCTTCTTTTTCAACGAATATTTGTAGAAATCTAGAGCAAATCTTATCCGAAATTAATATATCTTACCGGCAATAATTGCTTCCAAAATGGAGAGTAGCACGCCCCGGTTGCAACATCCATCCTAAACATGCTGTGAATATCTCCTTGTCGGACAGTGTAGATCCAAGATCAGACTGCACGGTCTGTGCAGTCTGATCTTGATCTATACTGTCCGAAAAAGCTCCTTGAGTCGCTCATGGCAGACTTAGGGTCAAGTTTTTACTTAACTATATCTTAGTATGCATTTCATCTGCATAGATTTGATTATAACTAAGCTGGTGCCATGTGCATATTTTGGGCACATAAACCAATGAGATTATTTTCCGCCAGGAGAGCGGAACTTAACCGCCATATTTTCCCATTCATTTGATTGGTTGATCGCGTGGGTGAAACACCCTCACAGGAATGATTTTGATTTTTGAAAAATGATTTAAAAAATTGAAATAAATTATTACTTTGAAACCGACCGACATAGTTTTAGACTCTGCTGTTCTAAAAACAATTGCAGCTCTTAAGTACGATGAAGCTCAAATCGTCGGTCTACTTAAAAAACTCGTAACTACAGTTTGTTTCAAGCTGTAGTTACGAGGTTTTTGAAGTAAACCGACGAAATAATATAACTTGGCTTTGTTAGAGTAGACAACATCGCCGGGAAAAGCGAAAATGCTGGGTTTGAGCATGTTTTTTTTTTTTCCATTGTAATGTTTAAAAACAAACTTTCTTCCTGTTTTATCCGTGTGTTAGAACTTAACTTGAGTTCCCCCTATTTCAAAAGCATGTCTAAAAAGGTGTTTGTAGCAAAGCGCTTATACGAAGTAACGGTTATTTCTTTTTCAACATTTGCTTTTCATTTTATGCTCTTTAGTAGGTTATCGAAAAATATTGGTGATATATTTATCGATATTTCACGGTTACGGCCAGTGAAAATACCGATTTTTATATTCTGACTCGTCCATTGAAGCCTTACAGCCAGATGGAAATATGACGTCATTTATCTTACATTTCTCGCGCTTGACGTAATATTGTAATGTGCTGCTAGGCGGAGAAGTGCACCACGAGGAAAAACACTGTACTGGATTTTGATAAAGTTTCCCCAGAAAGGGTAAAAGAAAGCATGAAATAATTAGAATTTTTGTTGTCGTTTTCTTTTTTTGTGTGAAAGATCGAACTTTATTTCATCGAGTGAACCTCATCGGTAAATATGTTCACTCGATGAAATAAATTCCGATATTTCACCGTTAAAAACAAATGCCCTCAATTTCTCCTCTACATTTGATACCTTTCTGTATTGCATACTCGCGTAAATTGCATACAGTCGATCCAGTTTACAGCCAGGAACCGAATCAATCAGTATATCTATGTACCGCCGCCGCGTATTGATTTGTTAGAAAGAAATGACGTAATACAATAATCAGTCGTGTTTTCAACTGACGGCAAATGTCAATATTCCATGTCTCCTTAGGGTCCTAGACTTTTTTTTAAAACTCAGAACGTTTTTATCAAACGACAAATTTTAACCCTTTTCTTGCTAAATAAATGAAATGAAATGTTCAAGCAGATAGGTAAAAGTCAAACTTTGTTATTTAAGAGGAATTTTTGAGGAACGATATGACTTTGCGGACAGTGTAGATCAAGATCAGACTGCACGTTCTGTACAGTATGATCTTCATCTACACTGTCCGCAAAGGGTTAGAGATTCGCGCTCAACAGCCTGAGGGTTTAGACCAGTCCGAATTGAAATCATTTGCAGGCGACAAATTAAATTTAGCAGAGAGCATTGAACATTTAATATTATAAGAAAAAGTAAAAAACTTAAAGTGCTGTGTAACATAAATAGACACTATTGTAAATGGTACAGATCAAGATTAGACCACAAAGAGCGTGCAGTCTCATCTAGAACTCACACAATCTCACATTTATTAACATAATCAAAAACGCTTTACAAGATCATACATCTGATAGGTCTACAATGGTACACCGAAATTTTAATTGCTCGATTATCGAACACCGTTACTAAAAATAGCACAGGCGGGACATTGCCTCTATATCATTTATCTCTTTATCGTATAACTATCCTTCACATTATCTCCCGCTAGATGGCATTCTATCTGATATGGGCATCCTGGGTACAGAACCGAGCCACTTTCCTACGCGACAACCGTTACTTTGAATTTAAAACAAAAAAAGGTTTACACAATAAAACGCTACCTCGTGCAATTCACTCAACTATGATCACCAGTTTAGAGAAATCTGTTGCTAAAGCAGGTCTCATTTCTCCTCAAACGTATTGATACGTAAAAAAGCTATTTTCAACAGTGCTACTTTATAGAGCGTAATATTACAGTCAGTCCGCTTTCGGGGCTAGTAGTGATGCGTCATATAAGACAGTCGAATCTTCGAAGAATATGACATGCGCAGACAACGATATGCTTCAATATCGTACATATACGATAAAGAGACGATGCACAAATGTGCTATATTTAGTAACGGTGTCCAATAATCGAACGATAAAAATTATAGTTTTTCGTAACTGACCAATTAAAAGGCTTGTGACAAGATAACTCCTTATATTTCCTGAAAATTAAAAAAAAAACTACATATTTATGATCCTAAAGAAAAAGGTGTTTGAAAACTATGATAATGAGAAAAGAAAAACATTATCCCATAATCTTTTCTTTCAGAGCGAAAAACAATAATTATTATTGTACCAAGGTTAATTTATCGTTTAAAAATGTTTTGGCATGTCTAAAAATTGATCGTATGTGAACAGCTAAGGCCAAAATAACCATAAAAATGCAATAATGGGGTCTTTTTGTGTTAACCCTTCACCAAACGATCCCGAATTTAAACAAACCCTAAAGATGGCTTTTGAAACCGGGATCTTTATTCACCAAACATACTTAATATCATGCTTTGTTTAAATCGACATTTGAAAAGTAACACAAAGTCTGATTGGTTAACCCATTACCACACAATCCCTACTTTTGACGCCCCTGAGAAAGAAGCCTTTTGAAAACACTGTGGGAAAAGGAGAAAATGCTGGAAACCAGCATTTTCTCCTTTTCCCACAGTGTTTTCTACCCTTTCCAGAACAAATTTCTATTTTTCAGTCACCTTTATTTTGTCTTCTGCAAATGCTTTGAATTTGGACCAGTCCAAAATTTTCTCGTGTAGTAATGGGTTAAACCAAATGATTTAGCTAATTAGAAATTGTGTTACTTTCAAAGTTAGAACATTTCTGAGACAGTATTCAAGAGTGTTCTTAAGAATTCTCGGTGAAACCGCTCGCTTTGAGGCTAACACTTAAGTGGATAACCCTTTACCAGACGAAAAAAAAAAAAAATAGCCTATCCAAATTGAGAGCATTTGCAGACAACAATATCAGTGTGGCTCAAATGGTGCAAATTTGCCTTGATATGGTAGAATTCATTGTGGGAAAAAGAGAAAATGCTGGTTACCAGCATTTTCTCCTATTCCCACAATATTTTCTACGGGGTTCTTTGTCGGGGTCGTCAAAAGTAGGAATCGTATGGAAATGGGTTAAACAGCTATCACCACTGTTGCCTGTTGATTTTTTCCACTTTATAGATGGAGGTTTGCAAAGCTATACCGTCACAAATTTATCCCATGAGGTCACGAGTGCATTAAACCCTTTCGACGATGGAAAAAAGGGTGTGGGTGGAGACTTGTCCTGCAGAAACTGCGATCATAATATTGGAGGCAAGTATGTCAGACATTTTTTAAGTAATTTGCATTTTTACGTACCTCCTATGAATGAGCAACGAGGAAAGAATTGAAGCACAAATGCATTTTTATTAGCTCACCTGAGCACAACGTGCTCAAGGGGAGCTTTTAGGATCACCCGGTGTCCGTCGTCCGTCGTCCGTCGTGTGTCGTGCGTCGTGCGTCGTCCGACGTGCGTCGTGCGTCGTCAACAATTCTTTAAACATCAACTCCTCCTAAACCGCTGGGCCAATTTGGACCAAACTTGGCAGGAATGTTCCTTGGGAGATCCTCTTTAAAAATTGTTCACAGAATTTGATTCCATCAAAAACTCTGGTTGCCATGGCAACGAAATGGAATTTTTTAGCAAGGTCAGCGAGTCGCTCTTGGCAGCCAAAGGTTAAGACATTCCTATTGAGAGAATGCTTGTAATTGCAATTATTTCGGTCGTGATTCTGGACTCAAACTGTCTATTGATTTTATTCGGCAAGCTAAGGGGTGCACTAATTCCTAAAATCTTTTTTCTTCGTTTATTTATTGACTTTTACAGCTGAACGTTTGCCTTAAGATATGTTGTTTGGTGTTTTACAGCAATTACAACAGTATTTCTATTATAACACGGTGGCCAAGATACCCACCTATGCTTTCCCGTGCCGTTTCTTATCAAATTACAAGACTTAACACTATTTTCACGCCATCTGCTATTTCAATCATGATAAAACGCTAGACTTTGGTCATTTTGTTCGTGTGTTTCATTGTATGTTGTTTATAGCCATTTTCAACATTATTGCACTTATAAATGCTTTTCTGGGGTTTTCTTTACCAATATCAAGCAATAGAAAGTCCAAAGTGGGACAAAATCTAATCTAACTGTAATAAAGTGCCGTCTCGGATTATCCTGCGCGGACTGCACAGGCTAATCCGAGAGGACACTTTACTCAAATGTCCGAATGCCCCTTTTCGCGTGTTTCAGGCCATTTGTTCATACTCTCACCAAAGTGGCACACCATTGCTACCATACTATACAGAAATGGGCTAATATGAATATAAACAAGAAACAGGCGTGCAGCCTGATCTTGATTTATTTTCTTCCCAAAAGACCAATGATCCACGCTCTGTTAAAAGGGGGCTTTATGCATCTGTTAACCCTTTACCACACAACAAAATTTTAGCCTTGACAAAATCGAAAGCATTTGCAGACAAATATTTCAATGCTGGTCTAATGGCGTAATTGTACTTTGATCAGGTACAAAACATTCTGGGAAAAGGAGAAAAAGCTGGTCACCAGCATTTTCTCCTTTTCCAACAATGTTTTCAAAAGGCTTCTTCCTCAGGGATGTTAAAACTCGTCAGTGTGTGGCACAGGGTTAAAGAGTATCGACCCATGTCAGCCTGGGCAAGCTGTCAACAAGTGCCGGTGTAAATGCAGAGAAATGACCCTCCCCTACAAAATGACCCATGGGTCACTTCTCTACCTAGAGGAATGACCCGGGTCATTATTCTACGTAGAGAAATAACCATCTGGGGTCATTTCTCTACATGCACTAATGACCCTGGGGTTATTTCTCTACGTAGAATAATGACCCAGATCATTCCTCTACGTAGAGAAATGACCCATGAGTCATTTTGTAGGGGAGGGTCATTTCTCTGCATTACTTGTAAAGGGTAGAAAACTTTGTGGGAAAAGGAGAAAATGCTGGTTACCAGCATTTTCTCCTTTTCCTACAGTGTTTTCAAAAGGCTTCTTTCTCCGGGGCGTCAAAAGTAGGAATTGTGTGGTAATGGGTTAATATTTAGATTCCCGATTCGACAACATGGATTGAAATATTGGGCCTGTCATGTTATGTCGAATAGTCATCATTATTAAACCCCTGATAACTCTGTTTTGCCAACGGCGTCGACTTTGTTGTTAGCTACTATCAGTGCTCGTTGGCCACGGTCTTCCAAATTGCACGCATCATGTTGCGTCGTTAAGAACCCTTGATTCGAGTGTTTGCTTGCGGCGTGACTTTAAAACCCATCAATCTCCTCAAGGGTAGAGCACCATAAAGGGATCCTTGCAACATCACCCTTCTTCCCCCCCCCCACAAAAAAAAAAAAAAAAAAAAAACCTAGCAGGCCCTTAAGGGCCTGAAATAGCTCTACTGGCAGTGATTTTGCTCTTATGCTAGCATACAGTATGAATTCATGATGCAAAAAGAAGTAAAAAAATACAAAGATTAAAACAAGAAATGCTGACTCCATCGCATAAACAAGGAATCGAAATTTTCAACTTGAAATGGCTACTTTTCCTATACTGTTTATCAGATTTATTTTTTCAAGATCAATAGGGTTGAAGCTGTTGAGGAGATAAGCAAACTGTGCAAGTTTCACAAAAATCTGTCAACAAATGCAGAAGAAATGAGAGTTTTCAACTTGAAATGGCTAATTTTTCCTTACTGTTTGTTGGATGTTTTTTTTCCAAAATCAATAGGCTTCAAGCTATAAATAAGATAAACAAACTGTGCAAGTTTCATGGAAATCTGACCACAAATGCAGAATTTATCGCGTAAACAAGACATGAAAATTTTCAGCTTGAAATGGCTACTTTTCCCTTACTCTGTGTGTGTGTGTGTGTTTTTCCCCAGAATCAATAAGGTTGAAGCTACTGATGACATAAACAAACTGTGCGACTCTGGATACCACGGCCCTATAAAAAAGATCATCCGGGTCTGTGTTTACAAACAATGCTTGATAAATCTTTGTCTTATTCGCCAGAATTTTCTAATACTGAAAGCAACACAATATCTGACTGGCTAAACCAAAATGCTTTGGCCAATCTGACTGAAATCCGGTAACTACGAGTATTTTACCAAACAACAAATATGTTGACATGTCAATGTAAACAGCTTTTGTAGTCGACAATTTAAATTTTACTCAAACGATGGAATTTGTCGTTAATACTTTGAAAAAACAAGAGGGCCATGATGGCCCTGAAATCGCTCACCTGAGTTTATTGACCAAACATGCACCATCTAGTTTCCCAGTGACCTAGTTTTTTATCAGACATTACCCATCATCAAACACTTTTGAGATATCAATAAGACAAACATTCTGGCCAAGTTTCATGAGTATTGGACTGAAAATGTGGCCTCTACAGTGTACAAAAGGTTTTTCTAAGATTTCATCAAGTGACCTAGTTTTGGACCCGACAATTACCCATTATCAAACTCTTTTGAGACATCACCAAAACAAACATTCTGACCAAGTCTGAAGAATATCAGGCAGAAAATGTAGCCTCTAGAGTGTACACAAGGTTTTTCTAATATTTGACCCATTGACCTAGTTTTTGACTCCACATGACCCATTTTCAATCTCATTCAAGGTATCACCAGGACAAATATTATGAACAAGTTTTAGGAGTATCAGACTGAAAATGTGTCCTCCAGAGCATACAAAAGGTGTTTATAACATTTGACCTATTGACCCAGTTTTTGACCCAACATGACCCATTTTCAAACTCATCCAAGATATTATAAAGGCAAACATTCTGACTAATTTTCAAGAGTGTTGGACTGAAAATGTGGCATCCAGAGCATATACAAGGTTTTTCTAAGATTTGACCTGGTGACCTAGTTTTTAACCCCCAATGACCCATTTTCAAACCTGTCTGAGATATCATCAAGACAAACATTCTGACCAACTTACAAGAGTTTCGGACTGAAAATGTGGCCTTTAGAGCCTACAAAAGGTTTTTCTAACATTTGACCTAGTGACCTAGTTTTTGACCCCACGTGACCCATTTTCGATCTTGTCCGAGATATCATCCAGACAAATATCCTGACCAACTTTCATGAGTATCCGACTGAAAATGTGGCCTCTAGAGCGTACAAAAGGTTTTTCTAAGATTTGACCTGGTGACCTAGTTTTTGACTCCACGTGACCCATTTTCAAACTCGTCCGAGATATCATCCAGACAAACATCCTGACCAACTTTCATGAGTATCCGACTGAAAATGTGGCCTCTAGAGCGTACAAAAGGTTTTTCTAAGATTTGACCTGGTGACCTAGTTTTTGACCCCACGTGACCCATTTTCGAACTCGTCCGAGATATCATCCAGACAAACATCCTGACCAACTTTCATGAGTATCCGACTGAAAATGTGGCCTCTAGAGCGTACAAAAGGTTTTTCTAAGATTTGACCTGGTGACCTAGTTTTTGACCCCACGTGACCCATTTTCGAACTCGTCCGAGATATTATCCAGACAAACATCCTGACCAACTTTCATGAGTATCCGACTGAAAATGTGGCCTCTAGAGCGTACAAAAGGTTTTTCTAAGATTTGACCTGGTGACCTAGTTTTTGACCCCACGTGACCCATTTTCGAACTCGTCCGAGATATCATCCAGACAAACATCCTGACCAACTTTCATGAGTATCCGACTGAAAATGTGGCCTCTAGAGCGTACAAAAGGTTTTTCTAAGATTTGACCTGGTGACCTAGTTTTTGACCCCACGTGACCCATTTTCGAACTCGTCCGAGATATCATCCAGACAAACATCCTGACCAACTTTCATGAGTATCCAACTGAAAATGTGGCCTCTAGAGCGTACACAAGGTTTTTCTAAGATTTGACCTGGTGACCTAGTTTTTGACCCCACGTGACCCATTTTCGAACTCGTCCGAGATATCATCCAGACAAACATCCTGACCAACTTTCATGAGTATCCGACTCAAAATGTGGCCTCTAGAGCGTACACAAGGTTTTTCTAAGATTTGACCTAGTGACCTAGTTTTTGACCCCACATGACCCATTTTCGAACTCGTCTGAGATTTCATCGAGACAAACATCCTGACCAATTTTCATGAGTATCCGACTAAAACTGTGGCCTCTAGAGCGTACACAAGGTAAAAAGTTGACGACGGACGACGCACGACGCACGACGCACGACGGACGACGGACGACGGACGACGGACGCCGGACACAGCACGATCACAATAGCTCACCATGAGCACTTCGTGCTCAGGTGAGCTAAAAAAAATGTGGGAAAAGGAAATCATGCTGGTTTCCAGCAGTTTCTTCTTACCCCACATTTTTTTTTAAAAGGTTTCTTTCCAAGGGACGGTTAAAACTTTTGATTGTGTTGCAAAGGGTACACAAAGTAACGGAAGTGACGTAGCCATGCGTAAGGTCATAGTACAAATAAATACGTCTGGTATATTAGGTCAGACATTTGCGTAAACTGTCTTCTAGGATCAGCCTGCGCAATCCGCGCAGGCTGATCCGAGACGGCACTTTACGACTACATTAGATTTTCTCCTTTAGTAGACATTCGCAAAACAGAAAATTACATACAAACGGAAAGTGATGTTTCTGATTAGCCTGCGTGGACTGCGCAGGCTGATCTGTGACGACGCTTCCCGCAAATGTCCGAATGCCCCTTTTCTCATGTAGCAAGCCATATAGAACAACTGGTTAATAAATACATGAAAGTTCTATGGATCCATGAAATCCATTGTCTATAACAACATGCCAATTCTTGAGGTAAACTGGTCCTTTGACATACAAAAAACTCATTCAAAGCAGAGAGTTTCGACCAGGTCAGCCTGCACGGATTGTGCAGGCTGACCTGAATGGATACTTTTTGCAGATGGATTATTCCTACTTATGCATGGCTCATTTTATAATTATATACACACACAAAAACAAATTTCGTTCGAAACCAATACATGGTGATGTCGGTTTCCATTTAACCCTTTCCCAAACAATAAATTTTGCACACTTCCAAACCGAAAGAGTTTGCAGACGACAAATTTTAGATTTTGAGAAAATGGTAGAAGTTCTCAAAAAGGGAAGAAAACACTGTGGGAAAGGGAGAAATTGCTCGTTACGAGCAATTTCTCCCTTTCCCACAGTGTTTTCAAAAGACTTTTACTGCAGACACGTAAAAACCAGGGCTTGTTTGGGAAAGGTTTAAACGTATAGTTATTTTCATTACTTTTATTTTCTATTTTTTTTTTGCACGACAAAGCACTTAAAAACCAAATTACGGAAAACTGGACTCACTCTCGCGACCCGGACCCCTATTTTCGAAAACAATCCTGGTTGATCACCTGACATTATTGGTTTGACAATGGATATCGACTGTGACGTCACACGTGTTTTTATTATCCTGCAATGGATCCGCCCTTGACTTTGTAACTTGGTGGCGAGCCCTACTAGCGCAGTCGGTAGCGTGCAGGATCTAAGACCCAGTGGTTACTGGTTCGAATCAACAGATCGAACAATTTCGTTCCTATGATTAATGATAGTAATCAGAGCTCAGAGTGATTTTGTTTTCAAAATAGAAAAACATTTCTTATTCTCAACTAAACCCTTTGTTGTGGGTACCCATTAGAATCGTCTCGAAGAGACGAGACGATTCTAATGAGTACCCACAACATAGGGTTACTCCGTATAATCAGGAGCTCTGGTCATTACGTCAAGATTCATCCCTCTCTCATCGTTGATCGTTGTTTCTACAGTGTTTACGAGGCTAGTTTTGTTTACGACGGAAGACAACAACAACGGTCCACGCTAAAACTTTATCAAGAGCATTTAATGAGGCGAGCTAATTAGAACTGGGAAAGAAGAAAGCATTGCAGAATTTGACAAATTCAGTTTTGATTTCGATTTTCCTTGACTATTGTAACAAGATTGAGCTTTTCGTCTAGAGGACTGTTGCACTAGAGAATAACAGCCAAACTGTCGGTTTCCTTTAAGAACCTCGTAACTACAGCTTGTTTCAACTTGTAGTTATGAGGTTTTTGAAGTAAACGGACGAAATGCTCCTTAACTTTTTACCACAAGACAAAATTTTAGACTGGTTCAGATTGAAAGCATTTGCTGACGACAAGATAAAGGTGACTGAAAAATTGAAATTTGTCCTGGGAAGGGTAGAAAACACTGTGGGAAAAGGACAAAATGCTGGTTACTAGCATTTTCTCCTTTTCCTACAGTGTTTTCAAAAGGCTTCTTTCTCGGGGGCGTCAAAAGTAGGGATTGTGTGGTAAAGGGTTAAAGGGTCGGACGGAACTATTTTCTTGAGATTTTGGCTTGTTCAAACGCGCGATTACATCTGAGCCATGCTGTATGAAAAGGGGGTTTCATGCATCTGCGAAAAGTTTCGACCCAGGTCAGCCTGCGCAGTCCGTACAGGCTGACCTGGGCCGAAACTTTTCCCTATTGGTCAATTCCCTGTATGTCCAAGGACCAGTCTACCTCATGATTAAGTCGGCTGTTAAAGAAAGTGGCTATTATGGATCCACGCCTATGTGATGGGTCGCTTGGCATAACTCGTCACGGAGATGCATTGAGCCCCCTTTTGCCGGATCATGGCAATTTTTTATTGCGCGCATGCTTTGTATTCAATCATTGTGCATTGTATTCAGTCCGTATATATGCACTAAACTGATTGACTTCAACAAAGGGCTTTTTTTTTTCAAATTGTCACGTCAAACCGAGATCTTTGTCAAGATATGAGCATACACATAGGCGTGCCATGTGAAAAAAGGGGAATTGGGGTATACTGCATTTGCAGAAAGTATCGACCCAGGTCAACCTGCGCAGTTCGCGCATGCTGACCTGGGTTGAAACTTAATGCTATTTATCAATTTTCTGCAGGACAAAGGACCATTCCAGCTCATGATCCAATCAGCTCTGAGACAAAAGTTGTTTTCCTGCAGTTCGCGCAGGCTGACCTGGGTTGAAACTTTATGCTAAATATTGATTAATCATCTGCATGTCAAAGGAAAATTCTACCTCATGATTCAGTCGGTTTGTTTGGATAAAATGGGTTTTTTTATTGATCCATAATTACATGTGATGACTTGCTTGGTAGAATTACTTCCGCGAGCCAAGGTTACGATGACTACGTTGATGTTACCTTGGCTGATTGAGCCCGATTTCGAGATTCCTGCGATGCGCCCTCTATTAGATGCTGGTTATTACTCCCCTTTACATTATATTTCTAAAAGCCAATGAAATATCGTTTTACAAACCGCTTACGAATACACATGAAGCGATAAGCAGACATCCACGAGGGTTTCCATGTTTACCTTCAATTCGAAAGGTAGCGACCTTGTTCTATTTTTATCAAAGAAGAAATGCTACGAGCGATTTCATTCGTTGCAGTTGGAGCTGGCTGCATCCAATGAAAAAGTGTATCGGGGGAATGTAAAAATCAAGCTAGATCCGCCAAGGGTAGAGTAGCGTAGTGAATCGTCAGCCTTGGCTTGCGAAGATGCTCATTACCAGACCACAATATTTATAAGGCTCGTCCAAATCGAGGGCATTTGCAGACGACAAAATAAAAGTGACTGAAAATTTGAAATTTGTTTTGTGAAGAGAAGAAAACATTGTGGGAAGAGTAGAAAACATTGTGGGAAAAGAAGAGAATGCTGGTTACCAGCATTTTCTCCTTTTCCAACATTGTTTTCTTAAGGCTTCTTTCTCAGGGTCGTCAAAATAGGGATTGTGTGGAAATGAGTTGAAATACTTTATCACACAACGCTGACTTTTAACACCCCTGAACAAAATGGCTTTCGAAAACATTGTGGGAAAAAGAGAAAATGCTGGTAACCAGCATTTTTCCCTTTTTTCCCACAATATATTACACACTATATGTATCAAAAGCAGAAATCACATGTATCAGTGTAGTGCCATTTCGTTTGTCGTCTGTTAAACCTTTCAATTTGGTTCAGTCCAAAATCACGTCGAGTGATAAAGAGTTGAAGTGTCAGGTTTCTAAAATGTCAACATACATTGCAGTGAACCTTGTGAATGAACTTTGGGATTCACCGCTTGCGGCCTCACACGACCATTTAAACCCATCGCCAAACGTATTATTTCTAGATATAACGATCCGTACTGGGTTTTGATTCGAGTCACATGACTAAAGGAATTAGAAAGCATGAAATTAATAGTATATTTATATTTTCGGTGAAATATCGAAATCTGTTTCATCGAGTGAACATAATCGGTAATATTTTCACGAAGAGCAGCAAAAATTGTCCTCTTTATATGGCCTGCAACGCGCAAATAGGGGCATTTGAACATTAGCGTAAAATGTCGTCACGGATCAGCCTGCGCAGTCCGCGCCGGCTGCCCCGAAACAACTCTTTCCGTTTTTCGTGTACTGTTCTGTTTTGCACCATCCTACTGTAGCACAAAATCAATTATCATATTGTAAAGCTATTTCTCGTGATCTGATGGAATGATATGTCGTGAACATATACATCTTTTACACTGGCAAAAACAATGTAAAAACAGTTTGCCTTTCGGGAGCCCCGTAAACACGACCAAACTACCAACACACCATCCAAATTGGCGGCGTCGATCAAGATTAACATCAAGGTTATGCGTCAAGCTGCACGTTTTAAACAGGTAATACCAAGGATTCAGTAACGTGCATGTAAGTTCCCAGAGACGTCAGTTTTCATTGAATTGGGGCACTCAGAAAGGAAATTCTACTTCGTCAGCGTACTCAAAGTCAATTTTAGAAACTAAAAGAAACAGGTAAAAACGTTGGAATGGTCAAACTTTGCAGTATAATTAATTAGTTTTAAGGTCAGGTGGCAGGGAACTTGAAAGCTTGTTCATGGCTGTGGTGAATCATGTCATCACCATAGCCGTGAACAAGTTTCAAAGTCCACTGAACCTAACCGTACAACTAATAATGTAGTGGTAAAGTGCCGTCTCGGATCAGCCTGCGCGGACTGCGCAGGCTAATCCGAGACGACACTTTACCAAAATGGCCGAATGCCCCATTTCGCGTGTTGGAAGCCATATATATAGCCCACGTTTCATTTATTGACTGCAAATACAGAGAGTTCGGATAAATGAACAGTCTAATTCTCAACACCTGAACACTGTATTGACCACCCAACAAAGAAGTGAGGGTAAATAAAGGAAAGATTTTTTCGACCTTAAAGGGCCTTAAATTAAACAATCTTATTTAGATAAGACTTGCAAATGTTTGGACGTCAAATCTTTAAGTCACAATTTGTTTGAAGAGATACTCCTAAATACATGTGACCCGTCACACAAAAAGGGACCATATGGGAACTGCAAAAGGTTTCGACCCTGGTCAGACTGCGCGAATTTTTTTTCGCTTTTATGATATTTTCTGTTTGAAATGTGGTAATTCTACCTTACTATACAATCATTTTTTTTTAACTATCAACTTAAACTGACCTTGCACTATCTTTGATCTGTTTTCATCTAATTGATGTACAGAATTCCTAGATGGTCCCTTTTTGCGTGACGGGTCACAAATAAAACAATGTTTATCTTCTTAAAGTATCACAGTTTATATTCAAAGTCTGCTCCAGAAAAGAAAACCATGAATGAATTTTAAATTACAGTGGTCCATCATCCGCTTCGGGGAAACTTGGTTGACTGTATGACTGTGAGTTTAACGGATATGGATCAGACTGGTGTACCATGGCTTTTCCAGTTATCGTTAAAAGCAAGAAACGTTTTCAGATCTAGGCTCTCTAAAGATGACAAGTTTATTACCATGGCTTTTCCAATTGTTACAAGCAAGACACGTTTGATCTAGGCTCTCTAAAGATGACAAGTTTATTATGTACCATGGCTTTTCCAATTGTTACAAACAAGAAACGTTTGACCTCGGCTCTCTACAGATGAACAGTTTATTATGTACCATGGCTTTTCCAAAAGCAAGACACGTTTGATCTAGGCTCTCTAAAGATGACAAGTTTATTATGTACCATGGCTTTTCCAATTGTTACAAGCAAGACACGTTTGATCTAGGCTCTCTAAAGATGAACAGTTTATTATGTACCATGGCTTTTCCAACTGTTACAAGCAAGAAACGTTTGACCTCGGCTCTCTACAGATGAACAGTTTATTATGTACCATGGCTTTTCCAACTGTTACAAGCAAGAAACGTTTGACCTCGGCTCTGTAAAGAAGACAAGTTTATTATGTGGCATGGCTTTTCCATTATGTATTATCCCCCGCCGTAGGCGGAGAGATATAGTTTTAGCGTTGTCCGTCCGTCCGTCCGTCCTGGCAAATATCTCCAATACCATTGGACGAAATTTCGTGAAACTTTATACACATGTACAATGAGAGACACTTTTTTTTTTTTTTTTTATTCGATGCAAAGT
The DNA here is from genome assembly GCA_943736015.1 of Tridacna crocea. NCBI lineage: Eukaryota > Metazoa > Mollusca > Bivalvia > Cardiida > Cardiidae > Tridacna > Tridacna crocea. The sequence goes on along the minus strand of OX031069.1, from coordinate 15,032,102 downwards.
GGCCGGCTGAGAGCGATTTTAAGTTTCACTTAAGTTACACTTAAGTACACTTTTGATGTTTGGAGTCTTGTCACATCTGTCAACCCCCATTAGGAAATGCAGAAAAAAAAAGTTTCACCTACATTGACTGTGCAACACCACAGTTATTTGCCCTTGTTTTTGTAATAAGGTGTCACGGAAAAAGGGGGTTTCATGTTATATTTCATTCCATTTCTTGTGAAGGCAACTCCTTCCACATTTCTTGATGGAATTGAATAGAATTTTGACAGAATATTTCTTGTCATGTGACCTATTGCATATTGTAAACATTTTGCGATTTGTACCTGCGTCATGAAAAAAAGGGGCTTCATGTTTTATTTCCTTTTATTTCTTGTGAATGCAACTCGTCCCATATTTCTTGACAGAATTGAAAAAAAAAATCACAGAATGTTTCTCATCATCTGACCTATCGCATACTCTCAAGGTTTTGCGATTTGTAGCTGCGTCATGAAAAAAAGGGGCTTCATGATTTTATTTCATTCCATTTCTTGTGAAGGCAACCCACATTTCTTGGCAGATTTGAATGAAATTTTTACATTATCATGTGACCTAACACAACGCCTCCCAAATTTCTTGGCAGATTTGGATGGAATTTTCACATGATCATGTGACCTACTGCATATTGTCAAGGTTTTGGGATTTTTAGCTGCATCATGGAATAAGGGGGCTTCATGTTATAATTACATTTTTCACCAGAATCTCTTCAATTACTGGACACATCTCAATAGATTTGGATGAAATTTTCACAGATCATGCGACCTAGCACATGTTGTCAGGGTTTTGCAATTTATCACTGTATCATGGAAAAAGGGGACTTCATGTCAAATTTAATTTTTTATCAGTGTATCTCCAACTTTTGCACATATTTTCATAGAACTTCATATTTTTATTGCTTGATCAAAGCCAGTACGTGACCAATGAGTCAATTGTGCATTAGTCTCTCTCCATGCATCAGTCTGTTCGTTAACCTTTTAGATCACAAGTAATACCATATATCCATTCAGCTACCCAGGCAGGTGCTACAAATTTCAACACTTTAGTCTCTAGGTACCTGCTTGAAATGGCAGCAGTGTGGCGGCTTATATTGTGAGAGGGATATCTTCTAAAGTCCTTGACAAAAATTGATGAAACTTCATGCATGTTTTCCATTGGATAGTCCGTTGATACATTTTTTCCCCTACATACATGAAATCCTGAAATGGGTACTTAATGTATAATCCTGTTATGGACCTCTTTTATATTTTTTTATGTAATGAAATCCTGTGCCATGGAACAAGGGAGCTTAATGTATAATTTCATCATGGACCTATAACAAAAAGGCCACACGTGTACATGCAAAACAATACCTCTTATACGTTTGTATCAAAAAAGGTCTTTTTCGGCGGGAGATATCATTTCAACGAAATTGCTTCTTATTATTACTATTAATTGGTGTTTTATGGCGCATCGTGGCTTTTCCAATTGTTAAAATCAAGAAACCTTTGACCTAGGCTCTCTAAAAGATGACAAAGTTATAAATAAGACTTGTTCAAATCGGAAGAATATGCAGACGACAATTTAGATGCGTTTCAAATGACGGATTTTGTTTGGACTGATGCCACAACACCCAATTGGCTTATATCTAGTTTCCACAATGTTTTCTATCCTAAGACAATTCTTACTATATGAGCCATATTAAATATGTCGTCTGCAAATGCTTTCAATTTGGACCAGTTCAGGTTTTAGCTTGGTAAAGAGTTCAAAATTATGGTAAGACTGCTAGATGAACAAGCATTTTTCTCATTTCTAAATTCTATATCCTATCCTTTATTAAAGGAAAATCTCGCAATATTTTATTTGTCGTCTGCAAACGCTTTCAAATTGGACCAGTATAATTTTGTAAACAATGCATTGGGGATCATATCTTTCCTTTTGTATCAATAAAACGGAAGTTAGCTTTTAGACTGACGATCAAAGTACTTTGAGTAACAATTAGATGTGGTAGATCTACTTATTAAAACAAAGAAACCATTGTAAACGCCAATTCGATCCGTGATTTGGGAAAATGGGGCTAAACGTATTTTCTTCGTAAACGCCACGGGATTTTAGACTTGATCGATTGCAGATTTCTATATTTACCAGCAAAGCGCTTAAAATTACTAGATCTAGTAGATCTACTAGAAGTTTTGCCTTTGCTGATGTCCAGTATAAATCAACAGCAGAGTATCTTAACGCAATACATAATTTTCATGAATTGAAAAACTTTCACCATTTTGAAAAAAAAAAAATCAAAATGACGTCACAATTGACGTCACAATTGATGTCAGACAACGCTGATTTTCTGAGAAATGTGTATGGTACAAAAAAAATTGGTAATGGGCATTTACGCTGAAAATAAAGGAGGTTATAAGGTAAAGAAAAGTACTTACATTGGCTTCTTGGACTAAGGCACAAACACCAAAGGCCCAGTGCAGTAAGCAATCGCTTCCAAACGAACCCTGAAAAGAGAAAAGAAAATATAACTAGATTTAGTCTCTGTCCTACTTTTCTATCCAATCAGAACACTCATATTTGAAAATTTTTGACCGTCTATCTTCCATAATCTACCCAACGCAGGTTTATTTTGATCATTTATCCATTTAAACGTCGCAGTTTATCTGGAGTTTATCTGGATTTACTGCGCATGCGTACCTAAACCCTACCCCCTTCATTAATATTCAACAATTACTTAACCCTCTCCCGAACAAGCCCTTGTTTTTACGTGTCTGTAGCACATCTCTTTTGAAAACATTGTAGGAAAAGGAGAAATTGCTTGTAACGAGCAATTTCTCCTTTTCCCACAGTGTTTTCTGTCTCTTCGGATAATTTTCTGCCATTGTTTATTAAATTGTGGTCTGCAAACTCTTTCAGTTTGGAAGAGTCTGAAATTTGTCGTTTGGGAAAGGGTTAAACTAGGTCTAGCACATGCCAAGTAGATCTAAAAGTTACGCCGTTGAAAAAAAAAGGTAAAACACAGATACAATTTATGTAATAAAAGCCGATCAATCTATATGGTCGGTTCAGGTTGTCTTCTTAAACATACCACCTGTAGCTTGAAACAACAAGCTGCTGTTACGAGGTTTAAGAAGTAAATCGATGATATGTTGAAATTTTAAGACAAGAGGACCATGATGGTCCTATATCGCTCACCTGAGTATATTTGTAACTTATATGGTTTATCAAGGGCAGGCTATTAATTCTTTTCAAATAAGGCATACCCTGGGGTTTGTCACAAAAATATGTTTACAGATTTTCTCCTTTGTCTTTGGCCAGTGGAGCTAAAAGCTGCTGCTTATCATCAATTTTTCTCTTCACAGTGTCTTGTTCCCTTTTTGACTTGTAGTTTTGCCATTACCAGACGACAAAATTTTAGACCGTTCCAAATTGAAACAAATTGCAGACAACATTTTAAAATGTATCTAAAATGAAAAATAAGTGATCTATATGGTAGAAAAGATTGTGAGAAAGGAGAAATTGCTTGTTACAAACAATTTCTCCTTTTTAGATGGAATTGATTTTAAAAGATTTCCTTCTATGATTCTATGTGAAATAGTGTGCACCAGGGCACAGAGCCAAAATATGACCCCAAGGGGATAATTTTAATTATTTTCATAAAGGGTCACTAGATGATGCTACATGCAAAATATGAATGCTCTAGCCTTTATGATTTGTCACAAGTAGATTTTTAAAAGATTTCCTTCTTTGTTTCTATGTAAAATAGGGTGCGCCCGGGCAGAGCCCAAATATGACCGCAGAGGGATAATTCTAGCAATTTTGGTAGAAGATTATCAGATTTTGCTACATAGCAAATATGAATGCTCTAGCCATTAAGGTTTGTCAGAAAAAGATTTATTAAAGGTTTCCTTCTTTGTTTCCATGTAAAATAGAGTGTGCCCGGGCAAAGCCCAAATATGACCCAAGGGGAATAATTTTAATAATTTTGGTAAGGGGGTCACCCAATAATGCTTCAAACAAAATGTGAATGCCCTCCGCCTTATGGTTTGTCACAAGAAGATTTTTAAAGATTGTAAAATAGGGTGCGCCCGGGCAGAGCCCAAATATGACCGCAGAAGGATAATTTCAACAATTTTGGTAGAAGATCATCAGTTAATGCTACACACTAAATAGGAATGTTCTAGCCATTATGATTTGTCACCAGAAGAAGTTTTAAAGATTTCCCTCTAAATTTCTATGTAAAATAGAGTGCGCCCGGGCAAAGCCCAAATATGACCCCATGGGAATGATTTTAACAATTTTGGTAAGGGGTCACCCAATGACGTTTCAAACAAAATATGAATGCTCCCAACCTTATGTTTTGTCACGAGAAGATTTTTAAAGATTTTAAAATAGGGTGCGCCCGGGCAGAGCCCAAATATGACAGCAGAGGAATAATTTTAACAAGTTTGGTAGAGGATCATCAGATAATGCTACATACCAAATATGAATGCTCTAGCCATTATGGTTTGTCAGAAGAAGATTTTTTAAAGCTTTCCTTCTTTGTTTCTATGTAAAATAGGGTGCGCCCGGGCAAAGCCCAAATATGACCCCAGGGGAATAATTTTAACAATTTTGGTAAAGGGTCACCCAATGATGCTTCATACAAAATATGAATGCTCCCGGCCTTATAGTTTGTCACAAGAAGATTTTTAAAGATTTTTTCCATTTTCAGCCATTTTGTTGCCATGGCAACCAGAGTTTTTGTTGGAATTAAATTCTTTTAACAATTTTTGTAGAGCTTCACCCAAGGAACATTCCTGCCAAGTTTTATCAAGATTGGCCTTCTGGTTTTGGAGGAGAAGATTTTTAAAGAAATTGTTAACGGACGGACGGACAGATGGACGGACGGACGGACGGACGGACGGACGGACGGACGGACGGACAGACGGACGGACGGACGGACGATGACCGGTCACAATAGCTCCCCCTGAGCACTTTGTGCTCAGGTGAGCTAAAAAAAACAATGCTGTGGTAGATCTAAATCTGTAGAAATTTTCATAGGCTGAATCTAGTCGTTACTTCCTCAAAATCTTGGTCAAATTCTGCCATATTTGACATTGCTTAACACTGGCGATTGTCAAGTGTGAACTGGAAATGAAGCTGATAACGAAGGTTCTGTACATAACCCTTTCCCATATGACAAATATTAGACCATACCAAATTGAAAGCATTGGCAGATATAAAATTTTGAAAGTGGAACAAATGAAATTGAGTTTTTTGACAGGGTTGAAAATATTGTAGGAAAAGGAGAAAATGCTGATAACCAGAATTTTCTCCTTTTCCAAAAATAACCTTCCTTCCCAATGGATTGTTTGGTAAAGGGTTAAATACCACGCGGTCGTGTACGAGGTTTAGCCCCGATATTCACGTGGAAATTACGTCATTTTTTAGCGATGATGCAATGATGACGTTTCTTTAGCGAATCAGCCAACTCCATATATGGGTGAAAGGGCGTTCCTTTGTGAATAGTGGATTCCGTATATGGAACATTATTTTAGCGATGATGTAATGTGGGCGGAAAAAGACTAAGTCGGTTAAACGCTAAGAAGTTCAAAATTAAACGATTTAAACAGCCACAGTCGGTCGCTACGCTCCCTCCTTTTGGCTGTTTAAATCGTTTAATTTTGACTTCTTAGCGTTTAACTATTACCTAGATCTAGCTGAGATTGATTAGACTATATCTATTCTAGTTCTAGAGCTTTTGCAGACGGTACATATCAAGATCAGACTGCACAGAACGTGCAGTCTGATCTTGGATCTATACCTTCCGCTTGTTTTGTCAAGCCAGTAGGATTAAAAATATTTCGGGGTGAAATTGTTTGTAGACTATAATAATTAACGTCACAAAAAAGTATCAAATCATTGTAGAGGCGCATGTCATATTCTTCGAAGATTCGACATGTCTGATATGACGCATCACTTTCTCCAAAATGGGGGGGGGGGGGGGGGGGAGGGGGGGAAATACGCGGTTTAAAGTAGCAATGGAGAAAATGGATTTTATCAATACGTATAATGAGAAATCAGGTCTGCAAACTGCTGATCGTAGCTAAGTGAATCGCACCATGTAGCGTTTTATTGGGTAGGTCTACACGTTTATTTTAGTTTGAAATTCAAAGTAACGGATGTCGCGTAGAAAAGTAGTCCGGTTTTGTACCCAGAATGCCCAAATTAGATAGATGTGTATTTGTAGAATGTTATCTAGCTCGAGATAATGGGTGTCGAATTGATAATTATCTAGATCTGTTTAAAAATGACTGGTTTCCGGAAGACATAATTATATTTTGGGCATGCCCTGTAAAAAAGGGCGTTTGTTACATCCGTTTGATGCATTATACCAAGCAATGTGTCACATAAGATAGAGGTATTTTACATAAAACTCGACTGAACCACAGAATAACGGTTTTTTAACATGCTGAGAAAGTTAAACAAAAACAAAACAAAAAATATCGATACCGGTCAGCCAACAAAGGCTGATCTGTGTCGATACTTTTTGCAGATACACTTTTTCGCAAAACAAGCCTCATATAAATACATGTTTAGTAGATCTATCAAAGTGTATATAGATCTACAGGCAAGAGGCTTGCAAATGACTTAAAGGTGGGTATTTAGAATTTTTACATCTCACCAAATTAAAAAATATATATATCACTGAAATTCATATGAAAAAATAATACAAATCATCAATAATTAAGATTCATAAAAATACAAAAAAAAATTTTTTTTTTGATGGTATTTCCTTAAAAGGCTACGTAGCTCTTTAAGGTATTTTTAGATTTCGCGCCAAAAATCAATAAAGCATTTCGGGAATGCCTAGTGACTGGCACGTGACTCATAACGCTTTAATTCCATTACATAACAAACATGTAATAATTATATTCCATAAAGTCTTCTTCAAACGCTATGTTTGAAACTTCGTCTGTGTATTCCTGTATGTAAATGAGCGAATTGATAATCTAAAAATAGAACGTGTCTCCCCTCGGTGTCGACCTGGGCTGTAGTAAATTTCTAATTTCTCGTGTTGTTGGACGGTGTTGGACTACTGGGGTTTTATGAATGAAAATTAAAAGGCTTTGGGAGTATAAGGATGATTGTTTTGCATTTTTGTACAATTTTCGTCCCAAGACCTGAAGGGCCACCTTTAAGGTAGTAGGTACCCGTAATACTGCTAGATCTAGTGAAACATGGAATAAAATTTCTTGATAATTGATAAATACGGATTTATACAGATATAATACTTTTGCACATTTTTAACCGACCAGAAATTCCTTTGATGTCTATCATGAAATTATTCATAATAGACTACTTTTGTTAATTTCCAGAAAAGGGATATAATTACTATCTCCCTTTGTAATGAGAATATAGTGGTTTTACATTTATAGATGAAGATTCTTAAAAAAAAGGATATGTGGCCGCTGGTGCTCGGTTAAAGTCGTTACTTGAGAGAGACGGGACACGGTTAACACTTTACCAAACAACAAAATTTTAGACTGGTCCAAATTGAAAGCATTTTCAGACGACAAAATAAATGTGAAGAAAGATTTGAAATTAGTTTCAGGAAGGGAAGAAAACATTGTGGGAAAAGGAGAAAATGCTGGTTACCAGCATTTTCTCCTTTTCCCACAATGTTTTCAAAAGGCTTCTTTCACGGAGGTGTTAAAAGTCGGGATTGTGTGGTAAAGGGTTAAACAGAGGGTGGTGTATCTGAACGTAATTAACCCTTTCCCAGACGACAAACTTTTGGACTAGACCAAATTGGAAGCATTTGCAGACGACAATTCAACTCTTGCTGAAAAGATGATTCTGTCTATGATAGGGTAGAAAGCATGGTGGGAAAAGGAGAAAATGCTGGTTACCAGCATTTTCTCCTTTTCCCACAATGTTTTAAAAAGGCTACTATTTCAGACCCGTAAAATCCAGGGAATGTTTGGGAAATGGTTAATATTCAACCAGTACTTATATCTCCCGTAACAGTCCTATAGTTGATGGATGGATGGATGGATGGATGGATGGATGGATTGGTTGATTGATTGATTGATTGATTGATTTACGCCGCTTTCAACATTTCAGATATATCACGGCGACAGCTCACATATTCATACATTTGCTTGGTTTCACAACTACTAGGCTAGGGATCTGAGGTGTCTTGCCTAAGGACACTCATAAAAATTCCATTGGAATCGGCGATAAGTAGATCTACATTGAAATTCCTTTTCAGAGACCATGTCTCATAAGAATACGTGCACTGGCCGCCGTGACACTATACAAAATTCAGTTCAAAATGACTTTAAAGTATGAAAGACCGAAAAACAACCAATGGAACGTGGACAAACGGGCTAGGGGTTTGGGAAGCTATTATTTACCACAGCGGGGGTCTCTTGTTTTATTCAGTTACGACAATGGTCGTCAATTATAAATACACAGAACGTGTATTTGAGTCTATTGTATGTCTGGTTTATTATCCTGATGAATCTTTTGTATGACCTATCACAAAAATTTAAGCCTTGCTATATGAAAAGGAGGCCTAATGCATTTGCAAAAATGTATCGACCCAGGTCAGCCTGCGCATTCCGCGCAGGCTGACCTGGGCCGAAACTTTTTGCTATTTTGCTATCGGTCAATGTTATGCGTGTCAAAGGACGGGTCTAGGTCATTATTCCATTGGTTGTTATCTAGAAACAAATGGATTTTATTAATCCAAGCTGGATATACGCTCCCTGATCCATGATGTTGTGAAAACTTGCTTGGTAAAACTAGAGCTGTCACTGAATGTGACTTAATACCCCGCCAGGGTTTTGACCGAGAAAAAGTGTCAAATTCAAGGGGAGATAATTCCTCAACCAGGAAGAGTTGAGACTTGAAAATTGCGTCTTGCAAATCTTCAATATATGATCAGTATATGTGCAAAGTTTCAATACAATTGAGGGAAAAATGTCGGAGGAGTTTGCGACACAAAATTTTAAGTATTTTGTACACAAACGGACACACGGACGAACGGACGGACACACAGACAGACAGGCTGATTCCAGCATACCCCTGAAAACATTCGTTTTGCAGGGTTGTAATGATTCAACGAGATGCAATAAGCCCCCTTTTGCCAGAGATGTGCTCGTTTATCTTTAACCCTTTACCCAACAATCTTGATCTTGGATGTACATTGACGGACACACAGTAAGATAACTAAATCGGATAGTTTCTTTATAACGGGCAATTTCTCCTTTCACCACAAAGCTTTTCAGAGGTGGCCTGGATAAAAGACCTCTGTAGTGGGTACCGGTTCAATCCTTTACCAAACAACAAAATTTTTAGACTGGTCCAAACTGAAAGCACATTGCAGACCACACTATAAACGTAACTCAAAAATTGAAATTTGTTTCCTGCAGGGTAGAAAACATTGTGGGAAAAGGAGAAAATGCTGGTTACCAGCATTTTCTCCTTTTCCCACAATGTTTTCGAAAGGCTTCTATCTCTGGGTCGTCAAAAACCAGGGATTGTTTGGTAAAGAGTTAACCCCAGTCTTGCTAATAAATTATTCCTTATCCCGCTAAGCAATTAAAATTCAATTTTCAACTCGATATTGATAACAACCAAAATATTCCCGTTTCAAAGTTACTTCTTGGGAAATAACATCTCCTTATCGGACAGTGTAGATCAAAGATCAGACTTCTTGTTCTGTACAGTCTGATCTTACTACACTGTCCGCAAAAAGTGAGCGAGTCAAACATAGTGCCCCTACCGGTTAAAACTAAAACCAAACTTGAGAAAACCTCAAAATCCCAGAAACTTGATACGATCGTTCATCTTTCATTAATCCTTACCGAGAAGAATGGGGGATAATACTGTTGGATTTTGTGGCTAGTATAGATCAAGATCAGAGTCCACAGAACGTGCAGTCTGATCTTGGATCCACACTACCCGTGTCTTGGTAACTTTTTATTCATTTTCTGGCCGAAAAATCCTTCATATTGCAACTGCAGCCTTTTCTTTTTTCTCTCTAGTTGAAAAAGTTCAATCATTAATTTTGTTCAACTCTGTATGTACTTGAAATTCTACACTCATGCATTGTACTGAAGCAAGGACCTTCAAAGTCTGACAATAGTGAATACTGGTTCACCGTTGTGAAACAACAATCTTTAGCAAAACACTTGTTGATAGGAGAGGGTAGTTTATCGTTTTATGTTTATTTATCATTTTATGTTTAATTTTTAAGAGAAACACAGAGCTATAGAGGCGGTAATTTTGATTTCAAAACTGAAAATATCAACAATTCTCTTTGAAACCCTATGTTGTGTGTACTCATAAGCACCGTACTCTCTTTCTTTCTGTTTGACTGCCTCTCTTGATTTTCTCCGATAAACACACACATTATACCTTTTAATAATAGATCTAATTCAAACCATGTTTCTTCAAATACATATTGTTCCTTGTTTGGACTGTGTTCCATGTACGTTTCTATGGGCTCGTATTCACGAACCATTCTTAAGAATGTTCTCTGTCTTATTCTCCAGAATTTTCTGTATTTGAAAGTAACAATACTTCGGTTTAGCCAATCAGAAGTTATGTCACTTACAAATTTAGAAAATGTTTGATATTAAGACTAAGAATATTCTCAAGAATGGTTGGTGAACACAGCATGCCATGTAAAGAGATCAAATTGAATAAAAAGAGGCCATATCGTTATCTATTCATATATTGTATCCTATTGTATTTATGCATAAGTGGATTAAATGTATTGGAATGTATTGTATTTTTATTCTATTGTACCATATCTGTACAAAAGGATTATGGGCAGGTAAGTTTTTATGAGATTTTCAGCGCCAAATTAAAACAAGACATGACAAAATTGATATTAACTAGTTGACGCAAGCTTATACAGATCCTAGTCATGTACCCACAGACACAGGCTATAACAATAATTGCAATATACTATAGTAAAAGGGACGACCATATTGATCCCAGTCCATTATGAATAACCATTATAGTGCTAGGCATGGTCAACCTACCTTTTGCGAACAGTGTAGATCAAGATCAGACTGCACGGAACGTGCAGTCTGATCTTGAATCTACACTGTTCGATAATGATTTAAAATACCGCTTCATGTCTACCTTACGACTGTCAATCATATACCTCAATACCTCACCCCGTAATATTGATTAATTAAGAATTTATGATAAATTGTATTAGAAATATTCAAAACGTTGTCATTCCAGTCATTATAACGTTCATGGATGTACTTATGTACATGGATCGGAGGCCAAAATACTGACATTAACCCAAATCCTGATCTGTCGATAATCTATTAATCTATCTTATTGACGGTTATAGGTTGAACCAATGGCTATCCATCCTTTTGGTAAGACCAGGCAGTCACTATAATAGAGACGAGGCGGGTGTGTCAAACTGACGTAATTGACTCGAGACGTTTTGCGTTTGCAAGACAATGCGCCCACTCTTCGTCGCAAGTTGCCATGGCTGCTGCGACTTTATGCCGCAGCTGTCTGATCTTAACCTACACAGTACACTCTCAGTAACAGGGCAATGGGCCGAGCTACCAATAACCATTATGTTTTGCGCAATTCTACTGTAGCACAAAGTCTAATATGTAGCTTCTTTTCCAAGATATACCACAGAAACCAAACCAGCTATCTTTTAAGTTGAGTATAAAGCAACTGGACATTTCAGCAAGAATGAGCTATCTAAAGATAACTGCTATATTTTTCAGGTCATACAGGTTGAAATCATGCCAAAACATTCTATCAAAAGATAGCATGTTTTGGCAGGAACAAAATACCAACATCATTGGGATCTTTATAATGCAAAAAGCAGCTAACGTGAAATAGCTGTTTCTTGCACAAGCTAAATCAGAAATTTGAAGGAAAAAAAAGTGTGCTAAAATAGGCTATGTAAAGATAGCCTCTTTCAGTTTGATACAATGGAATACTAGCTTTCTACAAGATGAGGTTATGTCAACATAGCTGCATCTTGCAGACGGCCCCATGGTATCTTAATGTGTGATTACAGTATCAACAAGAGAAAAAGAAGACGCAAGGGCGTCAAGGTCGCCCGAAAATGAATTGGTTTTTTTTTTCCATTATTAAACTGAGAAATATGTAGACAACAGAATTGATCTGACTCCAATTTTTTAAGTTATTTTTCATTTGTGATAAACATAGCTAGATCTATTGTTTTCCAATGAAATTGACATGACAATAGTGACCTATAATGTCATAAATTTGCCATATGACCAACTGTCAAAATAAAGTTTGGGCTTTCGCGCTGCAAAACGTTCAAATGCCCGATTTACATTTTATTCTACTTTTATGCCAGTATTCAATTTCGCCATCTGAGAATAACTGCATAATTTAAAAAAAAATGCTACAAATACATTTTTTTTTTTTTTCAGCCATTAGTACAAAAATATTGTATTTCATTTATAACTGGAGATACATGTATACCTTATAATTGGTCAATGATTACAAAATATACACGTGGTTACTAAATAGTTTATTTTACAACTTACATTTAAGTTATATTTCCCTTGTGAACTTTGTTTTTCCATTGCGCCAGTCCCGCGAAATGGAAATTTAGAAGGAAGTTTAATGATCTGGGTACTCAATAGGTATGGGGAAAAAGTTTCAGCTTATTTAACTTATACCTTATCAAGTAATATCATCTTTATCATATATATTATCAAACATAAACTCTTTCTTTTTTTCAAAATGGTCAATGGTCTAGTTCCAAACTACCTGTGCTCTCTTGTTCCGTCCGCTATTGGAAGTAACACAACGTATATAATCTTCGTAATTCTAATGACTTGGCAAACATAGTTTGTAGAACTAGCCTTTATAGGAATTCTTTTCTGCCATCGGGTGTAAACGCATGGAACTCTTTGCCACAAGCTACAAGAGAATCTGACTCGCTCTCGTCGTTTAAACGTTTGCTGAACATAGACAAACCCACTCCTTGTAAACTGTATTTTTATGGGGAAAGAAAAATGCAAATTGTTCATACTCGACATAGAAATACATGTAATTGTAGCGATCTAAAACAACATCTCTTCTGGAAAAATATGTGGCGTCTCCTCTTTGTCGTTGCAGGGAAGTTGAATCTAATATACACTACTTGTTTGAATGCAGATTTTATCATTCGAACAGCACTCAGACAACATATTAGTGCAAAATCTGCTTTTAATATTGATACAGTTCTTTTTGGAGACAATGAACTCTCCCTTGTCGAAAACGGACAGATCTTCAATGCAGTTCATGAATACACTGATAAAAGCAAGAGATTCTCTTAGTTTTAATCCAATAAATTAAAGGTCCTCTTTTTTGACAATGTAACACATGCGCGGATCCAGATATCTTTCTCAGGGGGGGTCCCACCGAAAACGCACTCGTCTTATTATATGATACTTTGAATTCCGGATTTCAGTGGGTGTAAGCCGTATACAAGGAAAGTCAACGTTTCAAGTTCTAACCATGAGGCCTCCACATTTTAAACCCTTTTTAGATTTATGAATGTAGTTTACATAAATGCTGTGCAATATCAAACCTGTCCCAATCACGAATCTGATAACCACTTTTTTGCCAAAATTCCAGGGGGGGTCCGGACCCCCGGTCCCCCCCCCCCTCTGGATCCGCCCTTGTAACACGTTACTGTCGAGAACATATAAATTATATACATGTACAAGTATAATTTTGTATCTTTTGTTGCCACTCTGCTCAATCACCCAATCACCATTCCTTTTTTCTTTTTACTTTTTCAGATAATGAAGCCTTTTCGTTCTTTACATTCATTACTTTCTGTTTTTTATGATAATCTTTTCTCTTCTTGATATTATCTGATATTATTGGCGTATCATGTGATTCAGCTTGGGGAGGAGAACTATATAAGCAATATGCTTTCGTTCCGATCCTTTTCACATTTATTTCTTGTATTATCTATGTATAGCCAATACAAAATATGCAAGACATGAGAAAAGACAAAAATGCATGTATATCAGTATAATTTGGAAAAAATAAGTGTGTCGGTATTACATGAAATACTTCGTGTTTTCCGAAGGAATAATGGAAAAGATAAATACAAATTTCGTTGTTTACGTTGAAAAACCAAAAGCAATTGACATACAAGAATTCAGACATCACCAAAACTATCTGCTGCTGAGCGTGCCTAAAAAAGGTATTGCAAACGTTGTGCATCAGGACCAGACAGCACGCAATGTGCATTCTGATCGCTAATCCACAAAGTCTGAAAATTAACGGTTCGAACTACTCAATCGTCAGCTTTTGTTTCCTCAAAAATTTTATTTACATTCATAAATACGAGGAAAGTCTGATAACGTTTCGAACTTCTGAAATTTAAAAAAAAAGTTTTCATGTACATTTATACAAGTAATCAACGGCGAATAATATAAACATATACATGTATACTGATAATTACAGTCTGGTAGTAGATCTACGCAGTCTAATGCTTGTAAACTGATAAATGTAACAAAAGCCGGTCAGTGAAATATCTGAGGACGGTGTAGATCAAGATCAGACTTACCAAGAATACAATCTGATCCTAGATTCACGCAATCTAATGTATATAAGATGATACATGTAACCAAAGCCGGTCAGTGAAATATCTGAAGAGGATGTAGATCAAGATCAGACTTACCAAAGTTGTAGTCTGATCCTAGATTCACGCAATCAAATGCATGTAAGCTGATATCTTAATCAAGTTATTATCCATTTTAAAATTCAATCTGAACTTTAAGATCTGTGTTGGGTGCATTATATTGTACTTGTTCGAACTTGGTAAATTTTCCATTTCCCCTTCTGAGATCACCTGCTTAAAGAAGGAAATATTGCTACAAATATATTTTTTAAACCGTTATTTTTCAATATTCCTATAGATATACCCTATATGAGTACAAATACACACGTTTGAAATCATACATATTTACTTTATATACGTGTAGTAACAAATATATAATGACTATAGCGTACTTTCTTTTCCATTGCGCCAGTCCCGCCCAGTCTACTCGAATCGTCGAAGAATATGACATGCGCAGACAACGGTAAAGAGTAGGAGCAGTTTTGCATTTCCATTGGCTCCTAAGATCATGTGATTGGACGAGTTCATTTGCGTTAAAAATAGATGCATTCTGCACCAGATCATTAATTGTTTCACAAAATGTTGCGCACTAGACCGTTAATAATTCCTTTACGATTCTTTATCGGTTTAGAAACAAGTAAACAACTTCAAAAAAGGTGATGAAAACCCCACACAACAATTTCACAAACATTCACACCTATTTTACCAAATTAAACCTGGCGAATGTGATGAAAGATTTCAACCGGAAGTACCTACACTCTCCATGAACATCTCTTCTGGACTATATTAAATATAAGGTCGCCGGCTTCTGCCGGGCGACCAACAATACAAGTTAACCTTTTCCCAAACGACAAACTTTTGGACTAGGCCAAATTGAAAGCATTTGCAGACGACAATTCAACTTTTGCTGAAAAGATGATTTCTGTCTATGATAGGGTAGAAAACATTGTGGGAAAAGGAGAAAATGCTGGTTACCAGCATTTTCTTCTTTTCCCGAAATGTTTTCAAAAGGCTACTATTCCAGACCCGTAAAAACCAGGGATTGTCTGGGAAAGTGTTAAGTGTAATAAAATTATCCAAATCACAATAACAGTTATATATTGTAACACATTAGGAGATGACAAATTGGACTGTCTCTAATTCAAACCAGTTTGAATATAATAGTTTTAAACATGATAAAAATGAAAGAGAGTTTACTGAGATAATAGAATACTTGTTGAGAAAAGGAGAAACTGCCCATTGCAAGCAGTTTCTCCTTTACCTACAATGTTTTTACACACTTGATTTTTGTGCAAGAAAGAGCTATGAAAGGATTAGCCTTTAATGGTGAGTAGTTTTTATGAACTTATAACAAAAATTGCTTCTGCCATAACCAGCCATCTTTTGATGGATTCTTCTGGCATTGTGAATTATTCCAGCTTTTACCACATTTGTTGCTGCCAAAAAGTGCTATCAAAAGATAGCATGTTTTGGCACAAACTTTTGATTACGTTCCTGCTGGCTATCTAGTTATAGCCCGTTCTTGCACAAAATAATATCAACCAAACATCAAAATAATGAGTGTTGAAACCAGCTATTTCATGATAGACTGTTTTGGCATAACAGACTTTGTGCTCAAATTGGCAATTCTTAATGGCTATATAAGTTTTATCAATTTCAAGCTGTATTAATGTTTATTTGACAGTGGGGTATATTTAGCATTATAAAGTACACTAACATGAATAAACTGTCCAAGTTTGGATCATGTGTATGTTTTATTATAGAAATGAGACAGAAAAATGCTTCTCCTGAAAAATCTCAATATGCGAAATACTATCGCTTGATTTTTCAATCAAAGCTCTTTAGATTGGTACCTTACTCGTTGTAGGGGATGCAATTTGAAACAAGTTTGGACCAAAATTAAACGACACTTACTTTGTCAATAACACGTGTCCGCCATCTTGAATTCACCGAAGAAATTTCCCGTACAGAGTTTCCATACAGTGGTTTAGCTGTTATAAAGTTTTGAAATTTTGCATGGTGTACTCTTCGGTGCAAACCGAAACTAAACTGCTGTACGGTTGGGTGATCGGAATTTCTGTATGCTTCGGTGAGAAATATGAAGTCAAAAATCTGTACGCGTCGGTGAAAACGATTAAGGGAGGAAAAAAGGAAATGTACGAACAACCTATATGGGTCATTTACTTGATGTTTTTATGTTGAACGCAAAGAAACATTATGTATAAATAGCATGTTCAGTGCGGGATTACGGACAAAAGGCACTCCCGTTTTCTCATAAGCTACTATCGCTTGATTTTTCAATCAAAGCTCTTTAGATTGGTACCTTACTCGTTGTAGGGGATGCAATTTGAAACAAGGTTGGACCAAAATTAAACGACACTTACTTTGTCAATAACACGTGTCCGCCATCTTGAATTCACCGAAGAAATTTCCCGTTCAGAGTTTCCATACAGTGGTTTAGCTGTTATAAAGTTTTGAAATTTTGCATGGTGTACTCTTCGGTGCAAACCGAAACTAAACTGCTGTACGGTTGGGTGATCGGAATTTCTGTATGCTTCGGTGAGAAATATGAAGTCAAAAATCTGTACGCGTCGGTGAAAACGATTAAGGGAGGAAAAAAGGAAATGTACGAACAACCTATATGGGTCATTTACTTGATGTTTTTATGTTGAACGCAAAGAAACATTATGTATAAATCCGCAACTTCGTACACTAAAATGGGTCGTTATTGAGAAGTGCTGAGCAACATGAACAGAAGCATCTTGTATACGTGTATATATATTTATGGGCCTTCAACATAACAGTAATAAACACAAGGTTTTTGTCTTAGTCTAACACTAAATATGTAGAGGCCATCCATAGTATAAACTTCAAAGACGCATTATGTGAAAAGCGAAATACAGAACCGTACCTCTTCTATCATCATTTATTGATCAGGGGCAGTAGGTAATGTAAATTTTTAGTAACTTTTTGTGGATGGTGTTGGTTAGAATTCCACAAAGGACACTGGTTATGTTTGTATGTCTGTTGGCGACACATTTTTAGAGCCCAAGCCCGGTGCTAGTGAACACATGAAGCACTGTCAGAGCAAATTTTGTGCTGGACCAGAACCAGTTGGAAAGCCATATAAAGCCCGAATCAAACAATGACACATCTCTGAGCTTTGGCTTGACTTTTCAAACACTAAAAATCGGCAGTGAAAAATGCAATACAAAACTCCTTCGTGTACTGCCTTGTAGCTATATAGCTCATTTTTAATTTACATTGATGTCGCCTAAGTGATCATTGGTTACTCTTTATACCATAAGAGACCTTTAAAAAAATAATCGTATGCCTGTTCTTAAATTCACATTCAAGTGTTTGCTTTAGCATAAATTATGCGGTTTTTTTTTTTTTTTTTTTTCATTAATTGAAACCGTCAATTTTTATACATTGATAGAACTGAGAAATTCAGCCTAGAAGAACCATAGCTCTCTTTTCATTTAGGGGGAAAAACACTAATTTCGACCTTAATTTTCAAAGTATCAAATCCTTTGACTAGAAACTCTGGATGACTATACAACACACTCAAGCAACTCTGTCTTTTTTGAAAGCATTTCCAAGGGACATTGTCCTTATTCCGTAGCTTTCATTTAAGAGCTTTTATAAACTCCCACTTTCATGTTTCAGTTACACGGGTGACGAACTACTTTAGTGATATTATTTTTCTTCTGCTTTCAGTGTTCTACTATAAAATTATATACATGGAACTTAAAAAAAATTGTTACATTCTGTTAATAACATATTTTTATTTTGTTACACTCCGGTATTTAGTATATCCGCATAAAAGGTCTTGATCGAGGTCATCTGAATGCGTTGATACATTTTATCTGGGGATAAGATTTTTTTGTAAATTCACACTACTTTTAAATACTGTTTTAAAATGACTCGTACTTTTCCTTTACAAAATAAGAATAGCAAAGAATTCTCTATCAAATCCTTACAAAGCCAGGAAACCCTGGCGTGACTCATTTTTGAGGCATTATACGGTTTTAACATAACAAACAAGATTTAGAGTAAATGACACAAATTGGTTTCATGTACTTGTATAAGGAACTCTCGCTGGGATATACAAGTAGACTGTTCTAGCAATTTTTTCCTTTAATCATTTTCACCCACGCGTACAGATTTTTGACTTCATATTTGTTACCGAAGCGTACAGAAATTCCGATCACCCAGCCGTACAGCAGTTTAGTTTCGGTTTGCACCGAAGAGTACACCATGCAAAATTTCAAAACTTTATAACAGCTAAATCAGTAAGTATAAGCAACGTATTTTGGTACAGTTGTAAGAATATGACATTTCCCCATCGAACGAGGCACATTCTTTTATCATTAGCTTTCTATTCGATGAAATAAAGCCAGTTTTCTTCCGATCTCCCGCTTAGTTTTTCAACTTCATCAAAACATCATGTTCAGCGCGGGATTACGGACAACAGGCACTCCCGTTTTCTCATAAGCTACTATCGCTTGATTTTTCAATCAAAGCTCTTTAGATTGGTACCTTACTCGATGTAGGGGATGCAATTTGAAACAAGTTTGGACCAAAATTAAACGACACTTACTTTGTCAATAACACGTGTCCGCCATCTTGAATTCACCGAAGAAATTTCCTGTACAGAGTTTCCATACAGTGTTGTCGCTTAGCTGCCATTACAGTTTTAAAGTGCGTTTAGTCATTTATGGGTCACTGAAAGTCTGATCTTGTCTTTACAACGATTAGTGTTTGACCAGCTCGAATAGTTCAGTTGATAGACCGTAGGACTCGTGAACGCGATGTTCCGGGTAACTTGAGGGTGTGGGTTCAATTCCCACGGCTGGTAATCCAAAATTACTGATTGTCTTTCGGATGAGATTTCAATTTAAACCGAGGTCCCGTGAGACGGTGCTATACACTGAGCACGTTAAAGAGCCAGGCGTAACTTAGGGTGGGTTTCGTCCTGTAGGCCTATCTGCACTACCCCCGTAACAATCGTAACAATACTAACAGCCTTGGGGGGGGGGGGGGCGGTGGACGGGAGAGCGTCGTCCATATATGGGCAACCGGTGGAAAATAAACGCTTAAACGTTATTCGCCTACATTGGTATTTTACAGTGTGTCTGTGTTCATAACATGCCTATAAAGTTTCCTTGAATACAAAAAAAAAGACATCAAAAGATCGTATTGCAACAATTTCGGTTTATCGGTTCATGCAATAGTTTTAGAGGCGGATGAATACCATAAAGTTCAAGGTCACATATCTAAGCTTCCGGCGTTTAACTCTTTACCTAGAGACCACATTACAGACTGATCCAAATTCACAGAATATGGAAATTAACCATGGATATAATAGCCATATTTATCTATAAAACGACAAAAAAATATTGTGAGAACTGGAGATATATGCTGACCAGTAACAAGGATTTTTAACAACATTTTGTAAATACGTTGTCTGCTAATCCTTTCAATTTGCTCCAAGTTTGTCGATTGATGACATGCTATCTCTTTATCAAACGACGTTTTCTTATTTTAACCAAAATTAATAGATCTAGTAGATCTAGATCTATTTGCAGAAAAAATCCAGATAGGTCAAATGATGCTTTCTATCTTACACAGGCCTGAGAACGTTGTTGGAAAAAGCGAAAATGCTGGTTACCGACCAACTTATCAAAAGTCTTTTCCTCAGTTCCTCAGAATCGTTAAAACTTTTGAAGTGAGTGGAAAAGGGTTAAGGTAGTTTTCGATACAGCAGGATAAAGTCTTGACACAGATTTGACATCATTCTGTCAGCCACCCAGATCGGTATCAGTAGTGAAGGAATGTCAAATTAACGTTACGTCATAGCAGATTGTAAACTCTTTACGACCCAAACAAGTTTTACGCCCCCGAGAAATTAATAAGCCTTTTGAAAACCTTGTTGGAAAACGAGAAAATGCTGGTAACCAGCATTTTCTTTTTTTTCCCCACAAGGTTTTCTACACTTTTACAATAACCATCATATCAGATAGATGCAATTTTTATGTGTCGTCTGTTTACAAATGCCTGCCATTTTTGACCACTCCAAAGTTTTGTCGTGTAGTAGAGAGTAAATGTAAATCTAGACATAAATGGATTGTTTTGATTTTATAAAACACTTTCAAAAGTTTTCAAGCAATTGTTTATAACGGAGGTCAGTGTATCTAACCCCGCATTCCCAGTATTAAACCGGTACCATGCACAACATTCTTCCAGCTACTTTTCCACGTATACAACTCCAATATCCGACAGAAAAACGGAAGTACGGTCCAACAGCAGTGCAGAACAAAACAGATTTTGGCGATAACTTGACAAATTCAATATTCTGTTTCCTACAATAACCTTTTAAAGCAACTCAACCTCGAAAAAGAAAAATTTCAAAAACAATGTAGGAAAAGAAGAAAATGCTGCCGACCAGCACTTTTCTCCTTTCACTCGCAATATTTTCTATGTTTTCAGAGACAAATCTCATTACTCGATTTAGATATCATCTATATTTAATTTGTCGTATGTGCATATTCTTTTTCATTTGATTGGGTCTAAAAATCTGCCGTTTGGGTAAAAGATTGACCGATTGTAAAGAGTGACGTCACCACCCCTCACAACGTACATCATTGTAACGTCACAGGTAGTGATATCGGACCCTTGTTATAATATCAATGTGCGTGTTTGGTAAGACTTTTTTTTTGTAATCGTTCCTTTGAATGATCTGAAAAAGTCTTTAGACCTCCAAAGCGTACAATGCCTAGGGACTTTGTTTTCTGTCAAATCTTTTGTTAACTACTTATAATAATGGAATAGACTTCGACCAACTAATATTAAAACCCAATCACTTTTTGATATTTGGTCAAAGTGTTTGTGCATATAGACATCTGCTTCCTGTCTAAAACATCAGAATATTAAATGTATTCATCTAATGTCTTTGATAAATACATAAGAGTCCTTGTAGTCCGTTTGTATCCACCCAAGCTAGCCTCATCAGAGTTCCCGATCACGCAAAATCGTGCGTGAAACACGTATAAATGAAATAAAACACGTACAAAATCACAAACCTATATGTGAAATCACGCACAAAAAATACAGAAGATCGCACAAAAAAGTAGGAAACGCTTGCATAGAACAGCTCACGTAAGTGCGATTTTCGGAAAATATAAATCATCGGAAACATTTTGGATTTCCAGCTTTCTATTTATAGAACATTTACATGATCGGCCTACTCGGTCTTTATTATCGCGATCAGTAATATCGCAGACTCGGACTCGTTTGTTTCCAAATAAATCCTTACTTCAGCTCTCCTTTGTTTAACGCAGTCGATAAAAAAGAGTTTTGTCGACGTCAACGTCTTTCGTCTGTAAACCTGTATTTGGAATAGCTCAGAAATATACTTTAGACGCTTCCGGAATTCAGAATTCGGGTTCCCGTAGGCGAGCAAGGTACACTAGTTGTAGAACCATTCAAATGTAGAAAACAGAATGCAATTAACGCAGAAAGACTTATCCATAAATGAACGGGCATGAAAGATTGATCGGTCAATAAAACGCGGAAACCCATGACACAACAAAATGCTCCATTTTACATTGTCCGATCAGTCACTTCCTACTGTCTTTCCAGCTTTTAATAGGTGTAAACTGTAAATTTCCACAAATATCTTGATATAACGAACTGTTTTGGTGCAAATCATCAGTATCGATCGCTTCGAGAATCATTATTGTCATAATCTCAGAATCAAATATGAAATCTAGCCCCCCGGTTTACAGGTCAAGGGGTAAGTGTGTACTCTCGAAATAAAAAGCTAGTGGGAACACTGCATATTGAATACATCAGTCTTCAGTCAGACTTCTGCAATGATTAATGTTGATAAGGCATGTGAAAAGATGAGCATAAAGACTACTACATGTAGTTAACATGTTGCCAAACAATTCTTTAAGTGTCAGTTACATTTAGAAATGTATATTTACATAGTAGATCTATATGATTGTTCTGCATCTGATCGAAAATGAGGCATTAAGTAAACAATTTAGAGTTGTGGACATACTATTTTTCTCTTAATTTATACCTCCATTTTTTTCTTATACCCCCATTTTTCAATTGTAGGGGGTACAAAAAACCCCCAAATAAAATTTTCAGTGGGAACACTGCTCATTCTATCTTCATATCGTACTTACTTTTCAATATAAGGTACGAAAATGCGCAAGTCCGATATCACTTCCTGTGACGTAGGTTGTTACCCTTGGTCACTGTGTAATTAATATGAATGTTTATCATTTTGGGGACTATATCTAACACAGTATCATCTTTTCCTAACCCTTTACCACACAATCCCGAAACAATTCTGATAAAAAAAGGCTTTCCAAGACATGTGGGAAAAGGAAAAAACGCTGGTAACCAGCATTTTCTCCTTTTCCCACAATGTTTTACCCCTTTAGAGACGCACCCAAACATTTGAGCCACATCTGGCTTGAAAAACAGCATACGCTTTCCACTTCCACCGGTCTGACAACACGTTAAAAGGGTCATTGGGACATTTGCGTAAACTGTCGCTTCGGATCAACCTGCACTGTCCGCACAGGCTAATCCAAAACAAAACTTTCCATTTCTATGGAACATTCTGTTTTGCGCAAGTCTACTGTTGTACAAAATCTAATGTAGTCGTAAAGTGCCGTCTCGGATTAGCCTGCGCGGACTGCACAGGCTGATCCGAGACGACATTTTACGCAAATGTCCGAATGCCCCTTTTTGCGTGTTGCGAGCCACTTTATATACTCATGGATTTCATTAGTTTATGGCCAGACTTCTGGTTAAAGTGTCTTGCCCTCTTGTCTTGAGAGGTTAGTACCACAATGCCCCCTGCTCTTAGAGGGAGTACTGAACCCGGAGCTTCCAGGGTTATGGGCTATATATAAAGCCAGACAGAAAGAGAAACTCAGGAATTTTGGGTGCTTTTGGGGGCAGTATAATTTACGTCAGATTTCGTTCCGCGTAGACCACTTTGAATTCGCTAGAAATCCCTATATAGATCTAGATCTATAGCGATTTTTCTTTTTCTTAGCGAAAATTGTATCATACAGTAGATCTACGGATTTATTTGATCCACTTTGTACCCAGCAGAGTGGACAAACGTTCAAGCGTCAAGCCTAATGGGTTACGCGTATGGCAAGCTCCGGAACGACGGGTCTACTTTGTTAAGATCCGCCGCCATGTTACAACTTGCAATAACCTCTGGGTATCTGTTTTCTGAACTGCCAGCGGCCTGTTATCGATCTCCGTATCAGTAACAGGCAACATCAAATGTTACAAGGCAGATTTTTTGCCCTGATCGAGGCTTTGAGAGATAACTTGAGACTTGAATTGTGATATTCTTTTTGGTAAACAATATCGCAATGCATTCAAAATTTCACAATAATCCACACAGATAGTCGTTACTACTATAGATTAATCTCTGAAGCAACTTTGATAAATTGATGATCTGGAACGAAACAATCCTTGTCACGCAATTTTAGCCGCAGATAGAATCTACCTTAACAGGTAAAGCGGCGGGCGCTGGCTATTGTCTACCGTGAGATACAATGGGTTATCAGTTCTTCCCCGATGGCCGACAAATATCTGTAAACCTCCGGTGATTAGGTAGGTGATCAAGTCCCTTAGCTTTATCACGTAGCTTTATATGCACCTACACATAACATTTCTTAACCGGAAGTTCGCACGCCGCTTTACCGCTCAGGGACTACATTTCATTGGAGGTTTTCAAGGACAAATTGATAGATGTTAGTAATTTCACCGCTGTTGTCTATGTCGTTGCTCATTGACTTACATGGGAGCCGCCATATTCAAGATATTGTGATTAGCAGTTCGAAATGGAAACCCATTATCTCCCGCTAGATGGTATCCTACAAATACTCATTTATCTAGTTTGGGCATCTTGGTACAGAAACAGACTACTTTCCTACGCGACAACCGTTACTTTGAATATCAAACTAAAACAAACGTTTACTCAATAAAACGTTACCTGGTGCAATTCATTCAGCTTTACTGTAATCAGCAGTTTAGAGAAATCTGGATCTAATACAGGCCTAAATTTTCCTCAAACGTATTGATATGAGCCGTTTTCTCCATTGTGTCTTTAGAGCGCGTATTACTACAATCTCCCCAATATCGGGAAGAGTGATGCGTCATAAAAGAAAGGTCAAATCTTAAAAGAATATGAAATGCGCAGACAACGAATGGAAACCCTGAAACGGACGAGATTTGGTATAGTTACGTAATCGTCTGAGTTGTAACGAGAGCCAATGATAAGACAGTCTGTTACCCTTGTCTAACTCGCCCCGGTTAAAGTGTTGGGAAGGGAACCCTTCTACAAGGATAGAGCTAAGCGTAATTTCCTTTGTTGTAGTTTTGCTATTGTTTCCCAATTTTCGATTACGGAAGTGAACTGTACGTGATAATACATAAACAAGGATTTCTCCTCCAGCCCCCGCCGTCCGTCTATCGATCGAATATTCATCTCACATGATCTGACGCGTTTTTTTCCAGCTGTGTTACTACCAACAAACGTTATGGACATAAACCCATTAGATCTAGAGCGTTGTCGGGTATTCCCGAACCATCGGTAGTTTTCGGACAAATCCTATAATTTCGTTTATGAGCGTTGTTCGATTAGTGTGATGAACAGAAACACACAAACGAATCGTCCTTTTTTTATGCGTCTAATGGGTCATCTGCACGTCCATGTAGGATCAACATTTTGGCAAAATAATATGACGAAACTGTAGAATTTTTTTTTTTTTTTAAGTACATCACTAAAAAAATATGATTATCTCTTAACAATATAACTCAACAAAAAGCAGCCCTTTACGATTTTTAAGTCATATTTACCAGAAACAAACATGCCTAGAACACTTACAGAGTGTCTGCATTCTTCTAGCTACACTCGATTCTGCTTTCTGAGTGGTGCGAAAACACCCGACATAATTTTGATGGGGTTGGGTGTAATTCTGTAGAGCAATATACCACCATAGTTCCACGATATTGTCTACTTTTCAAAGAGAAACATAATCATAATTATGATACACACTAAATGTCTCGTCTGCAAATGCATACAAATTGAACAAGTCTAAAAATTTGTCGCCTTATTCAGATGTAGGATACGGATAGCATAGGCTTCAACCTAAAGGTATGGAAAATATTCCGAGGATGACAATCTGTGTATTATGTCCGAATGCAAGTTGCAGGCAGACCAAATCATGTCAAAATCAGGCAAAAAGTAAACTTAAGACTTGCCAACTTTTAACCTAATTTTTGTATTAATATCCAGCGACAAACAGTTGGCACAACCAGGGATCTTATATACAAGATCCCTGGCACAACCATGCAATAACAGATTGTCATCTTCATAATTTTCACTATTTTAAATGCATTTTAACACCAGCTTTGTTTACTTCGGCAAACATTATTACCTACAGCACTCGAATGCAGTCAAAACAACTGGTACTCATTTAAAGTTACGATTTTACAGACATCGTGGATTGAGATCAGACAACGCATCACGCAATATTTGATCTTTAAAAGATCACTGCCCGCATACTAGTCTCAGAGTTATCCAAATAGCCTGATTCTACAATTTATTTATGCAACTCTTGCCTACGGTTGATGTCGATTCCATTTGAGCCATGCTCTGTGAAAAATTTGTTTGTTGTGTCTACAAACAGTATCAACCCCGGTAACCCTGCACAGAACGTACAGGCTTACCTGTGTTGAAACATTTTGCTCTTTGGTCAATTTTCAGCATGTCATTCTACCTCATGACTCGGTCGGTTGTTAAATAAAATGGATCCATGATTTGTGATGGCTTGCTTGGTGCGTCACGGATATGCATTAGAACCATTTTTCACAGAGTATGGCTCATTCAGTTTGCACTCAACGAGAAAATAACTCATTGTATGGTTGTTTTCGTAGGTCAGCCGATTACCAGTTCGAAGGGAGACGGCTTCATTATGATGGTTAATAAATGCATAAATTAATTTATAATATCTAGTTATCTAAATAAATTCTGCATGTTATAAGATTCTGCAAGTTCTACAGCATATTTGATTTACTCTCTCTCTCTCTCTCTCTCTCTCTCTCTCTCTCTCTCTCTCTCTCTCTCTCTGTCTCCCCCCCCTCTCCTTTCAAATCACACCAGTATTCATGATAGAACTATTTTAATATAAAAAGCTACTTATAACGTGAACGGTATCATAAAAAAAAGTCCTGACGTGAACAATAATATTTTAGTGTAATGGTAATTTTCTCTTTAGTTGTAACAATTTCTATTGACATATTAATTTCATATATAGGTTTTTTTTCCAAAAATGATGATGAAATAGAAATAATATTGTGTATCTAATTGAGTTCACTCCTTTTAGTAGACATTTTAACCCATTTCCTTCTTCTTTAATTGCCTGTTAAACATATTTATTTTATATCGATTGAGAAACGAGTTAATCTCTCTCGAATCTGCCTTCTGGGAACTTGAATATAATAAAAAAAGTCTTTCATATGCCTTCTGGGAACTTGAATATAATAAAAAAAAAAGTCTTTCATAATCTCAGACAGTTAAGTTCCAAGATGTGAACGCATGCCTTTTTCTGATCTTGGTCTTCTCTGCAAAAGCAGCTTTATGCTGAAAGGTTTGAGATGCTGAAGAGAACCCCCGTCTCGTTTTCGAAAACTACCGAAGTGCCTAAAACTAACCCATTACCACACAATCCCTACTTTTGACGCTCCCGAGAAAGAAGCCTTTAGAAAACATTGTGGGAAAAGGAGAAAATGCTGTTAACCAGCATTGCCTCCTTTTCCCACAATGTTTTCTACCCTTCACAAAACAAATTTCAAATTTTCTGCCACTTTTATTTTGTCGTCTGCAAATGCTTTCGATTAGGTCAAACCTCAAATTTTGTCATTTGGTAATGAGTTAAATCTGTTGCGGTATGGCGAGATATTCTAGCCGGGATAACCTTCAAGTCCAAAAGATTACACGATGTTCAGCAAAGTTGATGGGATGGGATCCGCCAATATCTAGGCCTAATGGCAGCAAAATGAAGAGAGGGAGATGTAACCGTTTTTTTCGGTTTAAAAATAACTTTGGTGAAAAAAAAGGAGAAAATATTCCGAACATTTTAAGTGACATAATCATTTCTAGACATTCGCTGCTATTCGAATATTTTTTAATTTCTTATAGAAAATTAAACAGATCTATAGTTATTTTGACTTACCAAATGAACTGGTAATCCATCATCAGAATCTAAGTCGTAAATATTTAACAAGGGTTAGATAAGGTCGTATGAAAAAGTGTCAGTCGGTTTAGTATGACACGTGCATATGGAACTAACAACTGGGACAGTACTTCACACTGCCGGAGTGCTATACCCAACATCAAAGGAATACCGAGTTAACCCTTGCCTCTCCTTTGTGTTAAGTTTGCATATGTTATTTTACCCTTTATCAAAGTACAAAAGTTTAGACTGGTCCAAATTGAATGCACTTGCAGACGGACAAAATAAATGTTACTCAAAAATTGAAATTTGTTTCTAGCAGAGTAGAAAACATTGTGGGAAAATATGAGAAAATTCTGGTTACCAGCATTTTCTCTTTAGCCCACAATGTTTTCAAAATGCTTCTACCTCAGTGTCTTAAAAAAAAGGGAATGCTTTTGTAAAGGGTTAGAAGGCAATGAAAAGAGCGGGTTTTTATTTAACCCTTTCCCAAACAAGCCCTTGTTTTTACGTGTCTGCAGTACATGTCTTTTGCAAACAATGTGAGAAAAGGAGAAATTGCTCGTAACGAGCAATTTCTCCTTTTCCCACAGTGTTTTCTGCCCGTTCAGATAATTTCCTGCCATTGTTATGAAAGTTAAAATTGTCGTCTGCAAACTCTTTCAGTTTGGAAGAGTCTAAAATTTGTCGTTTGGGAAAGGGTTAAGAGAACAAGAGGATCATTTTAGTTCAGAATGTGGACCGATGTTTTGTTTTTCTGACGATCCAGCCTGCATTTTGAAAAAGCTGAATATATGTACTGTTCTATTCGTTACCCTTTGGTTTCTTTACATCCAGAGACTGAGAAAATGAGGATAAACAGTGTGATAATATACACGTACAGGGTAGCATAATTTTTAAATTGTGTTTAAGTTTTTAATTATTAACAGGATAAAAAAAGAAATGGTTAATAACTGCTATATCTGTTTCATCTAATGAAGGGTAAGAAAGAATGTGTGATGAAAATACACCTAAAGCCTGTTGTACATGAACTTTAAAATAGTGCGTTTTTTTCTAGTGTGCAGTTTCAGACCGCGGGTGTAGTGGTAAATTTTCGTTAATGCTACATTACACGGTTTTGCTCTTTAACCCATTATACGGCATTCACAACAATAATTGCCTTTGTGACTTATAAAAATCAAGTTCAGGCTGCACGAATTGTGCAGTCTGATTTTGGATGTACACTTTGCACCCTTGTAGGACGAAAACAACATTGAAAAATGCTGGTTCTTGGTGTTTTTTTTTTTTATTTTAGATTATGTTATGGGTTTTCGGCGCTCTCTAGGTTAAGTTATTAATTGGCATTCCAGTCGGAGTTTTTCCACTTTTAGAGTACACGCTTGTGAGTCACAAACAATCAAGAAGTAGTAACTTTGGTTTTCGGTTTCTGGAATCCAGCATGAAATTGCACTTTTAATCCGAAATTCGAATTTTAATATCGCTAACACTAAATATGGGATAGGCCTACAAATTTGTAACTTAGCGAATAGCTGATTAAAATGCGTTTTGTGGCATCTTAAATTAAGTAATCCCTGTTGGCAAAGCTTATATCCGCATTTAATGGTACGAAAATGTTGCGGTCGTAATGGAAGAATTGGTTTCTGGTTCCCGAAACAGTGGGGAAAATTACAGATATTTAAATAAAAATTTACAGTCAGCCGGGCGAATATTCCCCCGCGATCCCTCGCAACGTTGCCGCGATCCACCGCGTTTACCTCCTGCTGTGAAGTTGCCCGATATTTTCTGAGGCCGCGGTGACACGTCCGCCGCGTTTCCGTGGCCGATACCTGTACAGCAGATTTGCCGCGGTCAAATTGGTCCGTCGCGGCTCGCGGACTTGAGCAAAAACCGCGAGGAGTGTACTGTACTTACATCAATCCCTTTACTCTCTCGAACTTTCCCACGGATCACAGCCCTTGTGTAAATACCAATGGGTCCTAAGATGGATAGAAAGCCGTACAAGCAACAGGACTCCCCCACCTTCTCAGCGATCTGCCCGGCGGTGACACATGGCAGAAAATACGTCATGATGCAAAGGCCACAGTTTGAGAAACATCCAAAAATACCGTTACTCCATTCACCCATTTTTGTGTGTGTGTTAAGTTAATTTTTTTCCTCCTAAAAAAATTTAAATGACCTGCACAACAACTCTCTCACACTTGTTGCTTGCAAACTTCCTGCACGCCCCGTAGTCCACGACCAGAGTGATAAAATCAGTGTGAGAATAGCTCGGGATATGAAATAACACAAGGTTAACGCTGATTGGTCAATACGATTTACAGTGCGCAGTCTCACACAATGGCAGTTTTGTACTGTTGGGTCCATTGTCTGTGCATGTCATATTCTTTGAAGATTCGACCTGTCTTATATGACGCATCACCCATTCCCCGATACATGGGAAAAGTAGGGCTTATTCCGAAGCTAAACCCAAGCCTGTAGGGACTGTATTAATAAATGGCCTGTGCATAGGTTACCTGCTAGCTGATCATGACCGAATAAATCGCATCAGGTATCGTTTAACTGAATAAACGTATATTTTATTTTGAAATTCAAAGTAACGGTTGTCGTCTTGAAAATTTAGTCCGCTTATATACCCAGAATGCCCATATTAGATGGAAGTGTATTTGTAGAATGCCATCTAGCGGGAGATAATGCTGTTGGGTCCGTGAAGTTATTGAATGTTAACCTTTTGGCTGTAAGCTCGGCTCGAGGAATCTCTTGCGGAAACTGTGGATCCAAGATCAGACTGCACAGAACTGTCCGATAAGTAGGTGTTTTCTCCCAAAGGATCACTTTGAAACAGCAACTTACGGGGGTTTTTTGCTATCGCATTGAAAGTTTCATTTAGCTGATTCAACATGCGAAGGAATAATGGGTTACTCGTTAGGTATGACAAGTAACATCATAACTAGGGTTCATGATGATGATGATGACGATGATGATGAGGACGGTGATGCTAACCAGTGGTTATAAGACTGCTGTTGCTGCAGCTGCTGCTGCCGATAATGATGATGACATTAGCCGGTTCCATACCATATTTAGCCCGGCCGGGTGGCTCAGTGGTGAGCGTGTCGGACTCATGACCTGGTGGTTGTCAGTTCGAGGCGAACTTTCTTTCCGGTGTATTTTAGCCTCTCACCTCTGCTGAAGCGTGTGAGGAAAGTATATATAGTCGGTGGCTTTGGAAAGAAAGTTGTGAAAGTACCTGTATGAGAAAGCCAGGAAACACATGTGCGTCACCGACCGCCATGATAGGACCTTAGCTGTTAAAATGGCGTTAAATCCCAATACAACCTGAACTGGCCACCGTTGTATACCGTGTATACCTATACACGTAGTAGTATCAGGGGCGGTAACCAGTCTAAATACAACCAACCAACCAACCATACCATATTTATATCATTTGTCCTATAATCTGTTGAATGTTGAGTGCCTCCCTACAAAAGCCAAACAAAAATAGTAGAGATGATGATGATGGCGATGATGCTGATGATGATAAATAGTAGTAGTAGTAGTAGTAGAGTGATGATGATGGTGCTCATGATGATTTTGGTTATCATGATGGTAATTGTGCTGGTGATCTGGCTGCTGCTGATGCTGACGCTAAATTGCCGGTGCTGATGATGACGATTGTGATTGGGGAAAATGGAGTCGTCCATTTTGAAAGCACCTGCAAACATCAATTTCGATGTGGCTTGAATTATGCTCTTTGACTGTGAAAGGGTAAAAAACGCTGTGGAAAAAGATGGTGTTTACCTACATTTTCCCCACTTCCAAAGAGATTTTCAAAGTCTTTTTTTTTATTTATCAGAAGCGTTAAAGAGCAGGGCTGAACGATAAAAGAAGATTGAATACAGTGGTTAACCCTTTACCAAACAACAAAATTTCAGACAGGTCCAAATTGAAAGCACTTGCAGACGACAAAATACATATATCCAAAAAATTGAAATTTGTTACTAGCAGGGTAGAAAACTTTGTGGGAAAAAGAGAAAATGCTGGTTACCAGCATTTTCTCCTTTTTCTGCAAAGTTTTCTAGAGGTTTCTATCTCTGACTGGTTACCAGCATTTTCTCCTTTTCCCACAAAGTTTTCTAAAGGTTTCTATCTCAGGGTCGTAAAAACTAGGGACTGTTTGGCAAAGGGTTTAATATTTTTCTCGATTATGATTCTACAAGCACCTAATTTTGCTTGCTATTAGACAATGACAGAGCTCTACTTAGAGACTGATTCAGACAAGAAAAATAACTCGTGTTTTCCATAGGCCGTGAACATCAGGTAAGGCGTATACTAAGTTGTTTCCCTTTAATCGTATCGGTTGAGATGCGGTTTGATTGAGGTTTTTTCTGAGTTTTGATTCAGAAAGGTTATGAGCCATTTCAGGAAAAGTCGTAATTGCTGGTTATCTGCATTTTGTCCTTTCCCTACAATGTTTTCTACCCATCCCCTGTGCCAGATCCCATCTCGTGATATTGATTGATAGTATACTACAGCTTCGATTACATCACAGCGGTCAGTTCACCAACGTAGGTGATCCCTGGCTCTCTCACACCAGTACGGACAGACTTCCTTTCTAACCACTGACTACTTTTCTCACATGCACTAGAATAGAGAGGCGAAAAATCGCTGGAAAAAAAAATGCCTTTACCGGGTATAGAACTCGCAACCACCAGGTCACGAGCTACCCGAGCGGGCCATATCTATTTTATGATCTGCAAAGACTTTCAATTTGCACGATAGTAAAGTTTTGTTGTGTGATAAAGAACTATAACCGCCCCAAGACCTATACAACTTGTAGGCTTGAAAATTTGATTTCACTTATTCCTTTGGCTAAGGATTAAAATTGGCTTGCAACACGTTATTAAAAAGGGACATTCGGGCATTTGCATTTATAAGTGTCGTCTGGGATCAGGCTGCGAGGCTAATCCGAAACGGCGCTCCACGAATACAGTAGGTTTTGTCCTTCATTACATTTTCACAAAACAGAAAATGACATAAAAAAACGGAAAGTGTCGTTTCGGTTTAGCCTGCGCGGACTGCGCAGGCTAATCCGAAACGACACTTTCCGCATATGTCCGAATGCCCTTTTTTCGCATGGTGCAGGCGAGTTGAATACTGTTAAGATCGGTCAGTAAGAATCCTTAATAATGACAGTTTACAAGGACCAACATCCGTGTATTCAAAGATGGATAATCATCCTCAAAAGTCATCCTTTTCCGTTCCTAATCAAATACTTAACACATGCTCTATGAAAAGAAAGTTAAATGCATCGGCAAAAAAGTGTCGATTCAGATCAGCCTACGCGGACTGCGCAGGCTGATCTTGATCGACACTTTTTGCTTTAGTTAAATTTTCTGCACCACTCTGCCTCATTGTGCCTCATACTTCAACCGGATTTTAGGTAAGAAATGGGTTTTTTTTCCGTCATATAGTTTGCGTAAAAAATATGCATTTAAGGTAGTGGACCCGTAAAAGAAAGCAGCTATTTCCACTATGATATTATCCTACAAAATACTAGGATTAAAAATGAGTAAATTATCGCACTACTTTAACCGAGCCACTTTTTCCTCTTTTTTTTTTCCTTCTTAGATTGTCATCTATAAATCTAAAACCACTATATTCTCAAAGGGAGATGATAATTACCTCCCTTTTCCGGAAACAAACACATGAATCAACAAATCATTTCATGCTAGACATCACAGAAATTTTTCGTCGGTTAAAATTGTGCAAAAGTATTATATCTGTATAAATCTGTATTTATCAACTATGAAGAAATTTTATTCCATGTTGCAAGTGTTACGGGTCTACTACCTTAAGATTGAAAAAGTAGTTTGTGTGTGTGTGTGGGGGGGGGGGGGGGGACGAGGTTCAATATTATTCAGCATTCTTGCAATTGATGTTACGTGCCGTTAGTTTGCACTTTAGCATACACATTTTTTTTTGACGCCACTGGACCTTAAAACAGAACCGAAGAGGATTCCTGTATTCTGTGAGGACACAGAAAGTAGTTTTTGTGTGGGGTTAAAATTACATCTATACTCGTTTTCATCAAGTTTTTAACCCAATGAGGACCATTCTTCAGTTATTTCCCTTGATTCTTCTCCCAGTACTATATTGGTCCTGATAAGGGAGTTACTTGGATTTTATCCTTGATTTTCTTGCACTGAACAGCTATTTTCCCGAGACAATATTTCATGTAAATCGTGTTAGACTGTTTTACAAATCGATATATACGGAGTTCCTGGTGATTAAGAAGAGAATTTGATTTGAATTATATGTGGATCACACATCTTAAATCATTTTTATAATTATCGCAACAACGCCAAGGGAACCAAGGATAATCAAAGCGTTGAGAACGCTGAAGTGTTATTTGTCAAGGAAGCCGCTGTGTAAAATTAATACTAGTAATTTGAAAGAAAAAGGGAAATATTACTCGAACATTGGCTTGAAAGTCAACCAACTAAGCAAATGAATACTTTTTTGATTGAAGGGAGAGTAGTCATGACAAAGTTAGGATTATTTGTGTATTGGTGGTCTACATTTAATCATTAGGAGGAGACAGGAGTAACGTCCCATGACAGTAAGATGCATGGTGGATAGGGAGAGAAACCATGTCATTGATGGAATAAAGTTAAGTTTGTACCTGAAAAAGATGATTTTGGATATTTTTGGCCGTTAACTTTTAATTCCCAACATTACAAACACTTTTTCCGATCTATAAATATCCATGCCAATCAAATGGAGTTCTGCGCATTCATGGGATGAATAAGCCATAGGACGAACTGGTTTTGGAACGAAAAAGCCCAGGACCAAGCGTTCGATAGACACATTTTGTATCATTGCGCCAATAGAAGGCTATGAGTGAAATGAAGCCATTTTCAATACAAAATTAGTATTTTCACGATCGATGGCCTCACCCAGAGTATTTCAATATGCCATTTCTAATTGCATATCTGAGTGCTATCAAAAAAGCATTTGCCTGATAAAAATTGAGTTTAACTGGGTTTATTTCCTTCGGCTTTGCACAAAATACGATACATGGTCTTCAAAATTCAGTACTGAACTCACAGTGGTATTGTCTTCGACAAATACCAAAAACAAAAGAATACAGGTAAAAGGACCACTGTGTTATCTGGTTACCTTCAGTCTTTATCTGACAAGGGAGATAATTAAATCGACAGGAATTGCCCCCCCCCCACCCATCGTGGTGCCGCATGAGCGGCAGCACTATATTTTATTCGGTTTTGAAAAGTACCTATGGAGGCAGCCATATTGGTTACTCGGCTTAAAGTCATTTCGTAACTGGGTCATTTTATACCTAGGCCATTTCGTACAATTTTTGGTCTCTTCGTATCCACCTATTCTTTATATTTTGGTCATATTTGTAATCACTTCGATCATTTCGTACTCGCTTTGGTCATTTCATATCCAGACTTTTAATATCAATTTGGTAATTTAGAACCTAGTTTTAATAACAATTTCTTTTTTTTTTTTTTTTTTCTTTTGTTCTCGACAACTGCTTTTGTACACAGCTCCAATTGAAATCATGTTAAATTTCGCCGAAGAATGGTTATGATTGTGTCTTGCCATTATTGATTCTTTTCTTTTTTCAAAGTTTTAAGCTGCATTCTAAGGATTGTTTAGGACTTCTCAGTTGATTTCTCACCTAGTTCTGCATAAGTTTTCTGTGGTTAATTTGAAATCCTGTAATGTGCCTTATTTCAGAAACAACTATTTCTCGAAGCCATTGATGTTGTGCATCAATATTTTCTTGTCTTTTCTTTATGAGACTATAATCATTCATATACATGTATCATCATGCCAAACCTTGCCCCCCAGACCGTTGCGAAGTTGCATAGGTTATGACAGAAAACGCTTTTCAATCATTCTGGTGGCTATCCCTAAACATTACCATCACAGTTTCTGGTTTAAAATCGAAGACAAATCCCTTGAATTTCTTTTTCCCATACACCCTAAACCAACATTTTATCTATGTTTACAAAGCTAACTAGGTTCTACACACAGTAAAGTTTTAGCAACGTTTGTTTATTCTCAATATGTAAAGATGGGTCTTCAAATATTAATCAGCATCCTTTAAATAGATGTTTCATGGTGTGACTGTGCGGGATAAGTCAAGTCCAGGACGGAAGTACAAATTAAAAAAAAAAAGTTACCGCTCTACTATACAATACTTGTTATTTTAAACAAGTCCAAATTGAAAAGTTGAAAACATCTTACGAAGGTAAATTAAATACTCTTCTAAAAAAAATCAGATATATCTATGAAAAGGGTCGAAAACATCGTAGGAAAAGGAGAAAATGCTGCTTAACCAGCATTTTCTCCTTTTTCCACGATGTTTTCAAAAGCCTTTTTTTTTCAATTCAGGCCTGTTAAAGTAACAGGATTAATTGTTGACGGATTAATTGAATTGATAAGATGGCCAACACAGGACGTGTATTTTTCTTTGCTATTGTTTTATGGGGTAAGTAGGGCGTATATTTTCTCTCTCTCTCTCTCTCTCTCTCTCTCTCTCTCTCTCTCTCTCTCTCTGTCTTCTTTTATTACTATAATATAATATAATTGAGTCCTGCTATGTGAGAGGGGAACTAAATGCATTTTACAAAAACTATTGACCCAGATCAGCCTGCGCCGACAGCGCAGACTGGCCTGGGTCGAAACTTTTTGCTATCCTTGATTTTTCTGCCTGTCAAAGGATAATTCTACCTCATAATTCAGTCGGTTTGTTTTACACAATGGTTTTCATGGATCCATATTTAGGTCATGTCTTGCTTGGAATCGTGCTTCACGTAGATGCACCAAGCCCCCTTTTGCCAGAGCGTGACTCATAGAATCAAGTCATGCTCTATGAAGAGGTAGCTTGATGCATTTGCCAAACAATTTTGACTCAGCTTAGCCTGCTCGGCCTGGGTCAAAACCTTACGCTGTTTTGGTGAATTTTTCTCATGTTCCAGTTCCAGTTTACCTCATGATTTAATCGGTTGTAATTCTAAAAGGATTTTTATGGATCCATAATTATGTGATGACTAGCTTGGTATCATAAATCACGGAGAGTTCCAGTACACGCCTTGAGAGACATAAAGGATTTTTATGGATCCATAATTATGTGACGGCTTGCTTGGTATCACGGAGAGTTCCGTTACATGCCTAGATTGTGAGACATAATGGATGTTTATGGATCCATAATTATGTGATGACTAGCTTGGTATCATACATCACGCAGAATTCCGGTAAACGCCTTGATTGTGAGACGAAATGGATTTTTATGGATCCATAATATTACGTGATGGCTAGCTTGATATCACACATCACGGAGAATTCCAGTACACGCCTTGATTGTGAGACAGAAAAGGATTTTTCATGGATCCATAATTATATGATGACAAGCTTGGTATAATAAATAATGGAGAGTTCCGGTACACACCTTGAGAGACAAAATGATTTTATGGATCAATAACTATGTGATGACTAGCTTGGTATTATGCATCACGCAGAATTCCGGTACACACCTTGACTGTAAGATAAAATGATTTTTATGGATCCATGATTATGTGATGGCTTGATTGGTATCATGCATCAAGGAGAATTCCGGTACACGCCTTGATTGAGAGACAGAATGGATTTGATAAATCTGTAATTATGAGATGACTCGCTTAGTCAGATTCAACATGGAGTTACGTTAAGCCTCATTTAGCCAGGGCGTTTACATACTTGCTTTGCAATTTTTTTAATCCATGTGATTCAGAATTTTTCTTTTCTTTTCTTTCTTGGGACTTATTTCTTTCCTTCTGATAATTATATGAACCTACTCTGGCAAAAGGGGACTTAATGCATCTCCGTGATAAATGATACCGAGCCAGCCATCACATAGTCATGTATCCATAAAATTCATTTTATCTATCAACCAAT
This sequence comes from Tridacna crocea, assembly GCA_943736015.1. Taxonomy (NCBI): domain Eukaryota; kingdom Metazoa; phylum Mollusca; class Bivalvia; order Cardiida; family Cardiidae; genus Tridacna; species Tridacna crocea. The sequence continues at coordinate 14,994,206 of OX031069.1, read as the reverse complement.
GGAATCATGGGGTAGGGCGGTCCTTGGACACCCAGATAATCGACCTACAGTGAAAAGTTTCGGCCCAGTTTTAGCCTGGGTCGATACTTTTCGCAGATGCATTAAGCCTTCCCCCCCTCCTTCACAGAGCATGGTTCTCATACATATTTATATATAAATTTGCTTGTCTATTTGCCCGTCTATACTACCCTCTGCCTGTATGCCTGGAAGTCGACGGTCCCATGTTTCCTCTCCAAGTCACTATGTCTTGTTCAAACACCATTTTTATGTCATCACCTACATCTCATCTTCGCAAGCCAAGGCTGACGATTTACTACGCTACTCTATCCTAGGCGGATCGAGCTTGATTTTTACATTCACCCGATACGCTTTTTCATTGGATGCAGCCAACTCTAGCTGCAACGAATTAAATCGCTCGTAGCATTTCATCTTTGATAAAAATAGAACAAGGTCGCTACCTGTCGAATAGAAGGTAAACGTGGAAACCCACGTGGATGTCTGCTTATCGCTTCATGTGTATTAGTAAGCGGTTTGTAAAACGATATTTCATTTGCTTTTAGAAATATGATGTTAAGGGGGGTAATAAACAGCATCCAATAGAGGGCGCATCGCAAGATCGAATCTCGAAATCGGGCTCAGTCAGCCAAGGTAAGATCCACGTAGTGATCGTAAACTTGGCTCGCGAAGATGCCTACATCTACGATGTGTATTATGGATACATGAAATCAAATTTGTCAAAAATCCGATTGAATCCTGAGGTAATCTGATTCCCTAGATATGCAGAAAACTCATAAATAGCAAATAGTGTAGACCATGTCAGCCTGCGCAATCTGCGCAGGCTGACATGGGTCGATACTTTTTGCAGATAAACTGGACCCCCCACCCCCACCCTTTGTCACATAGCATATCAGTGTCGCATCCAGGAATACTGCCAAGAGGGGGAGATCCCCATGGAATTTTCAAAATGGGGGGAGTAAAAATTTTCGGGGGTGGGTGAAAGAAAATCAAGTATACACAAAATATGTATTTACCTGGTCAATTTACGTTTTTGAATGGAAATGAATACTGTCTTTCAAGCCTTCAAAGGCTGCAAGGATATTTGCTAGGTCTAGATATTTCTACTGTCGACAGGGAAGGGTTGATGCCTATTGGGTTGATCTTACCTTATTTCTAACACAAAACATTATAGTATCTCATTCTTGATTGATAATTGCATCTAAAGATGTACTGTACAATCAATTTTTGTTCACGATTACGATGCATCCTCGGTAGTAAGTCAGAATCGGGGGCTGAACAAACTTAAGTTTATTCCCCGCTGTTTTCATTCGATTCTTTCCATAATATCATCGTATGAACCATCGGCGTCGGCAACAGAACCATTGAAAGTCTTTGACATGTTTCCTTCCGGCGGAATACAAGACAATTCGCAAGTTTAAAAGCGCCGCGTTCTTCATTTCGTCAGCCGATTATGAAAGTAAACAATCAATGCGCATGCGTAGATATATTGTTTCCCCGCTTCAATTGAAACTTCACTACAAAATCGGAAACCACCTGGAACAGTCTACATGTAAGGAAGCATTGTCGGACTTCCAATTATTTTATTGAAATGACGTGAAACCGGACCCGACTTTTTTAATATCTCTTTTATGCACGCAACTGTGTCTTCTTTTTGCGGGAGTTACACCGATATTGCGCAATGCCTCCCCCATCACATTTACGGAATTGCGTGACGGCAAAAAATAAAGCGTGAATCCCGCAATCGCGCGGCCTGGATGGGGATGCGGTCAAAACGTATACCCAAACCAAAACGTACCCAAAAAATAAGTCATAACGTACCCAAAAGTTAAGTCAAAACGTAGGTCAAAACGTACCCAAAGTAAAATTTTCATTGAAATAAGTTCAGTGTTAGTTATAGATTAAAAACTTCATGTATCTTACCTTTTAGGGATGTTTTAAGTCCAGACTCACTTTATATCCTTTTAATTTTTTAAAAATGATGCATGATTTCAATCCTATGTAACGTTCAATTATGGGTGATGTGTTTATGTCAGGACTAATCAGGTGTAACAAACTAGTTGTAATTAACAGTTTTATTTTCATAAAAGATGATTTACAAACATTTGTACACAACGCTAGATAGTATTAATTATTTTCACCACCCAGCCCCTTTTCAAAGTTAAAAAAAAAAAGTTAGATCTAGTCAATTTAAGTCTTTATTAATGAAAACCAGAAGGTCATAGACCTATGAGGTGTATGAAAAACATATAAATGTATAATACAATATGGCGAACCTATTCCAATATTATGAAAAGTAATTTAGCTTTATCCTTTTTTGACATAAATCCCCTTCATTCCATTTATGTCTTCCTTGTTCGAAACGAAAAAGCAAGGTAGACAAATGGACTGCTGGGGAATAAATCTAAAAACATCGTCTGCAAAAAATTGTGTAACTATTCTTTAATGATAACTTGCTATCACTCCATCTGCGTTCAAAATTGAGAATAAACAAAGGGAGCGATAGAAAATCGTCATGTTCAGAAACTTTTGTCATAGATATAATGTATCTTGATTAACCAAACAAATTTGCAGAAGTATATTACATAATTACAAAATAGTCGTAATACAGCAGAAGTCTTTTGAAAACATTAAAAAAAAAAAAGTTAAATATGGAAAATAGCAATTATTCAAAACGATCAGATTGTAATTACTTGCAAGCCACCTAATTTTAGACTTACCAAAATCAAAAGCATTTGCACACGACAAAATAAAAGTGACTGCAAATTTGAGATTTGTTTTATGAAGGGTAGAAAACATTGAAAACATTGCGGGAAAAGGAAAAAATGACGGTTACCAGCATTTTCTCCTTTTTCACAATGCCCTTTACAGGCTTCTTTCTCAAGGCTGTCAATCATACTGTACACATGTGCAGGCCGTTAGCCGCTAGCAGTTTCACTTAAAGCGTAAAAGATAAACAATGGAAATAGGAAATAACCACTGGCATAGGATAAGATCAGACTGTACAAATGTGCAAAAATAAGAACTTAACGCCGAAAGTAGCGAAAATTGCGGAAAGTGTGAAACAAGATCAGACTGAAATAACCACTGGCATTATATTAGATCAGACTGTACAGATGTGCAAAAATAAGAACTTAACGCCGAAAGTAGCGAAAATTACGGAAAGTGTGAAACAAGATCAGACTGAAATAACCACTGGCATAGGATTAGATCAGACTGTGCAAATGTGCAAAAATAAGAACTTAATGTCGAAAGTAGCGAAAATTGCGGAAAGTGTGAAACAAGATCAGACTGTACACAAATGCAGGCCTATTCATGTCAACACCTTCTTTATAAAAGAAAGTATACCGAAAAAAAAAAAACCTTTAGTGTAAGACAGGATCATTATACTGAGGACATGTGCAAACAAAGGTTGCAAACTGAAAAACCCGAAAAACAACAAAAATATCTATAATAAAGAAGAGCGTGGAACAAGGTCAGACTGTACTTACAGATCAGACCGATCTCATTCCACACCTTCCTTCAAAGCACGAAAGTTAAAATAGCGAAAGTAACGAAATGTAAGACAATATTAGACTGCATATTACATATGACATGATAATAAACATAATATAAAAATATGTATAAAAATGTAGTCAGGAGCTACGAATCTGCTGTTCTTTTATACAGAAAACTATTTCTTAGCATGAATGCTTTGTTTACATAATTACCAAGCCCTCTTATCAAATTAGTATTATCGGAATTCATAAGTTCTAAAAATTTGTACATGCTAGGATGTTCCCAGAAATGTTTTGGTATGAATTGCTGTCTCAATTCTGAAAAAACTTGAGTTTAAGTTTACAGTGAAAGTGTTCAATGATATTTAGTTGAACATGTTTTATTTTCATAAAAGATGATTTACAAACATTTGTACACAATGCTACATAGTATTAATTATATTCACCACCCAGCCCCTTTTCAAAGTTAACAAAAAAAAAAGTTAGATCTAGTCAATTTAAGTTTAAAATGAAAATGTTCAATGATTTTCAGTTGAACATGTTTTTTTTTTACCCACAAGAAGCACAGGTTACCTTTAATTACACAATCTGAAGTATTTACAATCCTTCTAAAGAATAGCTTTTTACAACATTGTAACGACTTCCTCCCATTTCTTACAATGTTTTTTACCCTTCGAAGCCTTATATTATAACGGTTGTTTGCAAATGTTTTCAATCTGGAAGAGTCCAAGATTTTATTGATTGGTAAAGAGTTAAGTTTACAATATTTTCAGTGCAGAATATATCTTATAATATTCACCCTCTAAATATTAATATTTTAATTAACTGAAAAATTGTGTAAATATTTTTTCTTGTAATGATAAGAAGGTGTAACCGAGTCACCACTCATAGACAACAAAATCTTTTACTGTCCATGTTTAGGGAATTTCCTGATGATAAAAATGTTACAAAGAAGAACTTTCAAGGGGAAGAAAAGGAAAATATGAGTAAAATTTCCATCAGGGCATTTAATGAATTTAAGAAAAAAAAATCAATCCTTCAGTTCTTCATCTAACGCAAACTGTCTCTCAAATCATGAATATTTACAAAGCATTCAAATATAAAATCAGGTAATGTACAGCAGCTTAAATACCACTGTGAATAATTAATTCATTCACCACATAATTAGAGTTTATTACGCTCTTTTTGGGTCTGAAAATTGAACCTATTGTTATCCAAACAATGTAATTAATGTATCTCACTTTTATAAAAGTGCTAGTTCTTATGAAGATGTTTTTCAGATTTTTTTTTTTTTTTTTTTTTTATTGATAAAATATACATGAATAATGATGGATAACGATATCGAGGTATCTGATGCTTTTTCCCTAATGTTAATTGTTTTTGCCTAAAAAAGAGAGATACACACACTGTAATTTTATCATGAAGCGTTTGATAGACTTAGCTATATGTTCTGTGATATACATGTACTTCATTATTTGATTTAATCATGTAAGGCAAATTTGAAATAAAGCAGAATTAAAAATTACCATCATCAAGATGGCGAAAACAATATTTCTATTAATTTGTGGAAAGACTGAAGATAAAAACACTATAAAAATCATGGGTACATTTTGACTTCACATTGGGTACGTTTTGACTCCACTTGGGTACGTTTTGACTTCAGTTGGGTACGTTTTGACTCCACTTGGGTACGTTTTGACTTGGGTACGTTTTGGTTTGGGTACGTTTTGACTGTAACCCGTATGAATCACCTGTGTGGAAAAACAAAATGAAAAGCTTGTAAATGGAATGCCTGCTCGACAGGTATTGCGTGTGCAGCGGTTCAGATGTCAAGCATAAAAGAGTAAAAGAAGTTAAAACTTTTTCGTTTCACTCATTTGTTTACTTTCGTCAGATCAAAACAGAGACTGGTTTCGCAATACTTCGTTTAGACTGGTTACCGCCCCTGATACTACTACGTGTAATACACGGTATACAACGGTGGCCAGTTCATACTTCGTTAAGTCGCATAGACTGGTTACCGCCCCTGATACTACCACGTGTATAGTGACTGAGGGACTGACTATTGACCAACTAACTGACCAAATAACTGTTCAAAACACCTACCAAACTTCCCACCAACTGGCTGACAAAGCAACTGACTGACTGACCAACTGACCAACTGACTGACTTGCAAACTTTCCAACTAACTGACTGTCCTACTGTCTGACTGGCTGGCTGACTGACTGACTGACTGACTGACTGACCAACCGACTGACTGACTGGCCGGCCGACCGACTGACTGTCCGTCCGACTGACTGACTTGCCAACTAACTGACTGACCCACTGACTGACTCACTGATCCACTGACTGACTTACTAACCATCACCAGCTGACTGACTGATTGACTGACTGACCAAACCACTGACTGACTAACTTATCAACTTATCAACTGACTGACTGACTGACTGACTGACTCACTCACTCACTCACTCACTCACTCACTCACCGACCGACTGTCTGACTGACTTACATATCAACTTTTTGACTGACTGACTGACAGACCATCTACACGACTGACTGACTGACTGATCCACCCACCAATCCATTGACTCACCTTCCAACCCATGGACAGACCCACCCACTGACCGACTGTCTGACTGACTGACCTACCCACCATCCACCCTTCCATTTACCTACCCACCTTCCCTCGATCCAACCACCAACCTACCAGCTGACTGACTGACCGAGCAACCAACCAACTGACCAACCGACTGACTGACCCACATACCACCTGACTGATCTGCTGACACAATGACTGACTTACTGACACATTTACTGATAGACCAACTGATAGACTGACAAACAGACTAACTGATAAACCAAGTGACAGACTGGTACCACAACCATTCAGTGGACATTAATAGTTCTAAGATCGATAGCATGCTATGAATTTAACTCACACGGCAAAATTTTAGACTGGTTCAAATTGAAAGTATTTGCAGATCGATGACAAAATAAAGGTGACTGAAAGATTGAAATTTGTTCTGGTAAGGGTACAAAACTCTGTTACTGGTTACCTGCATTTTCTATTTTTCCTACAGTGTTTCAAAAGGTTTCTTTCTCAGGGGCGTCAAAAGTAGGGATTGTGTGGTAATGGGTTAATTAGAGACCTGATAACTGTCATACGTGTGAACAAAGCATTATCTCCTGCTAGATGGCATTCTACAAATAATTATTTATCTAATTTGGGCATCTGGCTTGATACAGAACCGGACTACACTGTACTTTTATACGCGACAACCGTTACTTTGAATTTCAAACTAAAATAAACGTTTACTCAATAAAACGCTACGTGGTGCGATTCATTCAGCTTATTTTCAGCAGGTTAGAGAAATATGGAGCTAGAGCAGGCCTGATTTTTCCTCAAACGTATTGATAAAAGCCATTTTCTCCATTGCTACTTTATAGCGCATATTACAACAGTCTTCCTGATATCGGAGAGTGAATCTTTGAAGAATATGACATGTGAAGACAAAGGTAAACAAAGCGGAGTAAACCCTAAACCACACAATGAAGACTTTTAATGCCCCTGAGGGAGAAGCCTTTTGAAAACATTGCGGGAAAAGGAGAAATTGCAGATAATTTTCATTCTCGCCTTCATATGTCAACGCTCGGCAGCTTGCTGAAAATGCCTCCGAGCAGTATTATCAAAACGCCTTTCAAATAGTTCGATACTTCTCGAGTACATTAGAACGAAATAATGTCAAGACCATTGTAAATCTAATCAGAACAGCAAGAAGAAACTTCAAGTTTCTTGAAGAAATGAAATCGAAAGCATCATTTTTGACAAATGCAAAATACTTTGGATCAGTTCATTGATAAAATCCTGTTGCTACAGCAACAAATAAACCGTAGCTATATTATAAGCCAATCGAAAGCCACTAACATGACATCATTCGGACCACAACGCATAAACAACTAACCAGTGGGATCGTATATACATGTAAATTTACGATCCCAGAACTAACCAATCGGATAACTTCTTTGAATGACGTATCGCTGATAGACCCCTTTCCTATGTTGGCAACCTAATTCTGTCTTTGTGAGAAGTAAAATTTCAATGAAATAAATTCCTTTGACTCATCAAGTGTTTAAACAAAATTTTCTCTTTCAAAAAAATATTATTTTTCTTTTATCAAAGTTGTGCTTGACTTTATTATAAATGACTAGGTTATTGTTACGCGTCGTCGTGGCCGAGTTTTGATTTCCGGAGACCCGTGAAAAGAAAAAGGTAAATCAGTTGAAATCACAATATGTGTCATTTCGAAGTAGTTCTGGTCAGTATAGTATATCGATGTATATCCTGGGTTCCAGTCTGATAGCTTCTTTCCTTATATAAGAGGATGATCGGATTTTACTGCGTCAAAAATGACAATAACATGATCTGTAACCGTTTTAACACGCAAACAGTTTTAACTTCTTCTTTTGATTGTCACGTTGCTTAACGTTCAGCAAGTATTCATAAATATTTAACCCTTTACCACTCATTTGAAACGACTCTGAAAATCAAGCTTTAAAAACATCGAGAGGAGAGGTGAAATTGCAACCGGAAACCGGCATTTTTTCATTTTACCACAATGTTTCTATCCTATCAAGAACAAATTTTGTCGCTAATTTAGGCCACCCTGAATTTGTCATCTGCATAAATCAGTACTTTCAATTTCAACTTAGTCTGAAATTTCTTTGTCAGGTAAAGTATAAACGCTTATCGCCATGAATTGGTATCATAATCATTTACCTCCGTCATTATTAGAACTGAAATCTTTACGTTATATATCCCATTTATATTCCCCTAAAGAATTTCCGTCAACTATTTTTTTTTTTCCAAAACTGAATAACACAATGATAAAATTATCTTGACATGGAAAATCCCACTGTCCCAGCGTGCATCGGACGTGTTCATGATTTTCTAAGAACAAAGAACGAGGGCCTGTATTTGTGTAACTGCACAAGATATATTTTGTCGAACAAGGGAATAGGGTGTATCTCAATATTGACGAGTTGCCAATCATTTTGCTTTCATGTTTGCCGACAAGCTGAACGTACACTCCGGTTACGCGGAATTAATGAAAGACAAGCGTTATGTCAATGAACCCTTTAATCGCTTATTACGCTTATCTCTTTTGAAGACAAGGGAGATGATTCTATAGTCTGCACAGAATATGCAATCTTATGTCGGATTAGCTATATAGTGATAACCCGACCAAAACAGACCTGGTGGAGTAGCAATAATTAAGCATTTTCCCGAGATGTAAAATGCCATTTTCATCAATCCAGCACTCTAGTATAAGGGTTAACAGAGTCATAGATTACAAGAATCGTATAAACGAAGAACACCTTCCGACGTTTCTCATAGGACCTAAGAAGTCAACCGTCAAATGATATTGGTTGGTTATCCTTAATAGGATGGTTAACATTGCGTAAAACGGGGAAAATGTTCGTTGCCAGTATTTTCTCATGTTCCTGCATGCTTTCAAAATACCTTTCCCTTTCTAAAAAGCCCCATCCTTTAAGGTCATTAAAACTCAGCATATGTATTTTAATCTAAAAGTTAAATCTCCGTTTTGAACATTGAAAGTCGTTTTTTTTAAAACTCTTTTTCATTCTTGATGCAGTATATTTCAAATAAAATGGTAAACAAATAAAAAAAAAAGCCCTTTTGACTGAACTACAAAATTTTGACAACCTCAAGGGACAAAAAGTTTCAAAATACTTTTGGAAATGGAGAAAACGCTAGTCACCAGTATTTTCTCTTTTTACCACTATGTTTTGTACTTTTCCCCAGCCAAACGGCATATTTTCAGCTGCTCTTAACTTGTTACATGTATATGCTAATTGCTGTAATGTAGACGGTCCTATTTTTTTTGTTATTGTCTGAACAATAAGGGAAAGGTTTTGTAAAGGGTTACTAAGATGGAAAACATTGTGGGAAAGTCAAACAAAAGGTTGATTGTCATTATTTGCTCCTTTTCGTTCAATGCTTTGAAAAGCATCTTCTTCAACATTGTTGAAAGTCAGTATTGTGATCTAAAAGGGTGAATCGCAGTTTCTATACTATAAAATGTACCTTTCTAGAAACTCTTTGCTCTCTCAATAAAATTGTCCATGGAGTAAAATGGTAAAGATTTTCAAGAAATTAATCATCTCATTACAGAGTTACAGTTTTAGATCTATCAAAATTGGTTGCATTTTCAAGCAAAAACTATTCTTTAATCCTTTACCATACCCCATAAAGTACAGTTTTAACAACCCTGAAAAAGAGGTCATTTAAAAACTTAATTTTGAAAAGGAGAAACTTTCTTGACTCTTTACACGAAGAAAAAATTCAGACTTCCCAAAACTGAATGCATTTTCAGGTAGCAACTTTTTGATCTGGCACCATTGATGGTACCTGTATGAAATGAGATGGAAGACATTTTAGGAAAAGGAAAAAATGTCAAAAGCACCGTATTCTCCTTTTCAGACCAAAAGTTATCAAGGCGTCTTCCTAGATCTTTTAAACTCATTATTAGGATAAAAGAGGGTTAGATCTATACAACATAAAAACATACACAGGTAACGGTAAATCAAAACTCTTTGCTATCGCATAAAACTTTTCCTTCAAATGAAATGGAAAGGAGTTTCAGAAAAAGTCCATTCGTTTTAATTTTTTTCAACATATTTTCACAAGCCTTCTTCAAGTTTGTTAATACTCAGGATGGTAAACTGGTCTTCATTGCATAGGAACATTGCACAACTTTATAGACTTTGCTGTATCAGGAGAGGCGATTTAAGTACAGGAAAATGTATTGCAATATGTTATGCCTATATATATTCTGAACTCGCCTTCTAACAGTACTTTCAGTACTTTGATTTTTTTTCCTGTCACTGAATAACATTAGAACAGACCATGTATTACCATATTTTCAAAGGGCTACAATTTACAGAATACAGTTTGGGCCATCGCCTTCAAATGTATTAATTTGAAACTCGATACTCGATAGTACGATGACAATAATGCAAAACAACAAACATACGATGGTGAAAACGCAATAGTACGATGACGATAACACAATAATACGATGGTGAAACCACAACAATATGATAGCGCAATGATGATAGTGCGAAATAGTATCGTGTTTTCACCATCATACTATCGTATTATCGTCATCGTTGTATCGTGCTTTCACCATCATTCTATCGCCTTCCTGTGGGCATGCACATCCTCAAATATTCAAGACCTGCAGGACAACAGTACACATAGACAAGTTTATTCAAAGTCATTTTGAGAGGGGCAATGCTAGTCCATCTATATCCAATATTTTTCCAGTACCAAAGTTCTTCACCTCTTCCACTGCCTGTGGGGATTAAAATTGCTTTTGGAACTCTGAGACAGTTTTTAGCAAAACCATATTACAGTACAAGAGTAATCTACTTTCAAGCTTTGAAATATCCTGAATTTATCATTATTTTTTTTTTGGTGGCAAAAAAAATTACAGTCTAATATATTTTTTATTCTGCTGAAAACACACATTTTCCTCTTCTATAAGTATATATCCTAAATATAAGGTGAAATGGGATTGGTAAAGCTAAAAAATAGCTGGTTAAATATGGGTTTAATTTGTTTGTGGAAGAAAGACAAAAGTTTATGAGAGGAATTTAATATACACATTATCTTTTAGTTGTTTGGTTGTATGGTGTTTTACATCATTATCAGTATTATTTTACTTTTATCACTGCGGTCACTGTCCACATGTATCCATGCTTTACGTTAAATTTTGTTTCCGTTACTCCCCACAATATTCTTTTCGAGCTACTGGCTGCTTTCCCACATAACCATCATCAAAACAATGATCAGCAGAGAGAGAGAGAGAGAGAGGAATGAATCCTGTCACAATGACTATCATCAATCCTCAGAAAGAAATTGGCCGAGCTGTGGATCAAACCAGTGACATCTTTTCTCAAGTCTTGTACACTACTGACTGAGATACCAAGGCATGGCAGATTTATGCTTTAGACATTTAGTTGTACCCAATTATGAGAAAAACAAAAGAAGCCATTTTTTTTTGCCTAAAGACCCCTTTCTGAAGTCACTGATACAAATTTGTTGAAGTCAAAGGCAAGTGTTCCTGATAAAAATTTCTGACTATAACAAAGTTTAAAAAAGTTAAGACAGTGGAGAAAATCTAGTTTAAAAAAGAATTCTGCGTCGGATTTGAACCTTGGTCTACTTCACTCTGAGCACGTGCCTTATCCATTAGGCCATTGATTCTGCAATTGTTTAAGCGGGTAGATTAACAAATTAAAGGCATAGCCTCGCTCAAAATGACTTTGAATAAACTTGTTCATGTGTACTGTTGTCCTGTAGATCTTGAATATTTGAGGATGCGCATGCACACCAGAAGGCGATAGTACGATGGTGAAAACGGGATACTACGATGACGATAATGCAATAGTACGATGGTGAAATCATGACAGTATGATGACGATAACACGATAGTATGATGTGAAACTATGATAGTGCGATGGTGAAAACACGATAGTACGATGATGGTAACATGATAGTACGGTGACGATAATACGATGGTACGATGGTGATAATGCGATACTACGATAGCGCAATGGTGAAAATACGATGGTGAAATCATGACAGTACTATTAAAAAGAGTGTGATGTACATGTGGATGCCATATTGTCTATAAAGTCACATGGTGACCACTCGATGCGTTAGTCTAGGAATCATTGAAAACAAAAACTTTTTCTCTTCCTTCTCCGTACCTGATTTCAGAAATTAAAAACATCATTTAGTTGGTTCGGATAAAATCCCTACCTACTTTGGCAAACTTTTCTGACTTATATTTGAAAAGGAAACATTTACTTTCCATAATATAAGAAACAAGAGGAGGGAGCATGTTCCTGTTTATGTTCTTGTTTTATTATATTTTCATTGGATACATCCTTATTACTTATTCTTAAACAATAATTAGCACATTATTAAGAATATCTTATAACAGGTTGTAAATTAGTTTTTTAAGCACAAATAGATATCTTAGTTTGTAAAACCATCTTTTAAAAGTTCAAAATCTAGAACTAACCAGCAATAAAACCAAAAATAAATATTTTATCATCAAATTTTATCTATTTCGTATGATATGGCAAACTTAATACTAACTAAGCGACTTGAATATTAATTATATATAACAATGACTTTTATCACTTATTTGTAAATACATGTTTTTTACTTAGTGCCTTGCAGTGGGTATTCTTTTTACAGGTTTTTATTTAGACATCTCCAACCAAAGGAAGAGTGCTCCCAGAGAGGGAGGGACATACTAAGAAAGAAGAAGAAGAAGGTGAAAACACAATACTATCATCATCGAACTGTCGTATTGTCATGGTTTCACCATCTTAGTTTTGTGTTATCGTCATTGTACTATCGCATTTTCACCGTCGTAGTTTTGTTGTTTCGTGTTATCATCACCGTACTATCAAGTATCATGTTTCAAATTAGCACACTCATAGGCTATAGCCCTAACTGTATTCCGTAATCATTAAATGCTTTTAAACCGCTCTATTTACAAGTGGCAGCTGGAGAGGGGGGGGGGGGGGGGGGCTATGAAAATGTTCTGGGGGTTTTTATACCATACCAGAAATTTGCACCGGAAGCTTGAACCCGTCAAGGAAATGGTTGCCGCTGAAGTTTGAGCAAGTTTGGGTGATGTTTTCCTGTTGGTTTGGCCGAAAATAAACCTTCAAAGTAACGATGCCACGTGAAATAATTACGCTGCAGCTTGGGCAATGTGGCAATCAAAGTAAATGAACTTCAATTTGATCTATCATAGAGAATCTTCTCTGGTACTTGGGTAGTTGCGAAAGATTATTTCGCCATCAGTTAAGTTCGTACTGAGAAGTTCCGATGGGTAACTACACTCACGGAGCGGTGAGGGAGTGCACCCCTTTAGATGAATATTATGCAAATGTTCTATATATACTTTACATCAGTAGATGAACTTTGAAGCATGAACTGCATCGTCTCTCCCTCCTTTTCTGTGCAATCTTGCAGGGCAGCCATTTGGCATGAAGATACAAGAATGATTATGCATGTAGTTTTATATGTTAAAGATGAAGTAAGTTAAAACTGCCAGAAAACGGCTGGAAGAAATGTATCCTAAACTCATTACCTCATGAAAAATGCACACTTCCCCAAAGAGATGTTATTTGCAGATGACTATTTAAATGTGACTTGAATGAACCAATTTTAGAAAAAGTAACCAGCATTTTCCTTTTCCTGCAATATTCTCAAAAGGCTTCTTCCTGAAGGTCATTAGAAGCTGGTTTTGTGTGGTAAAGGCCTAAAGGGTTAAGATGTGGTATTCATTATAATGTTATTTTTCCCTTGTTTTTCAGTTGGAATGGAGTTTTGGAAACAGCTGTGTGCTGAACATGGCATCAGTCCAGGTATATAGATGATATGATTTATCGATGTTTTGGTAACAGACTAGTTAGGTAACCTAGACTTATTAAGTAAATGGATTGGATGTTTTGTAGAGCTGGGGCGATATCATCGATGCATCGGTGCATCGTGATATTTTTGCTGGCGATAGTATATCGCGATACTAACTCGTTGTATCGATACTTGGCGATACATTTACGTCCAGGGTTCGCGCTGCCGATCGCCATTGTCGCCATTTGCGACAAAAACTAAAATTTGGCGCAAGATTTTTTCATTTGGCGAAAATGCGTGGCGACAAGTTTTTACAAGCTGGCCCCAAAAAGAAATTCTTTTGAAATTCATTGTCGTAAGCGTTTGCGAGCTAAGCTTGCGATTGGGCGAAGAAGTCACCGGATTTCAAAAAACTTCGCGCATTTCGCCAAGAAAAGCGAAGTCCAAGTCGACTGAAAAAAATCGGGAAATCGCCTCGCGTATATCGTCAAAGCGTCCTGTGTGTAATCTACCATATCCGCGTGTGCCGTACCCGATTCACAGTTAGGGCCCGATCAGCGAGTTTAATTAGTTTACAACATACCGAGAGTCTGATTGACAAGTCATTGTTATTTAACTTTACGACACCATGGGATAATCCCCTATTATTGACAAATATCAGCGCCGCCTATCGGTGTTTGTCGGACCTCTATTTTTGAAACACAGTTTGCTAAATTTAGTAACTACCTATATGAAAGTGAAAGTACCACTCCGGATATCGGTCAATCTTCGTCAACTTTTATTTCCAAAGTTTTAAATGGATTGAAATATCCCAGTTTTAAAAACCATGGAATCGGTACCTACTTGCTTATAACCATTTACTCCTTATTAGTTATTAGACTCTACTCGCAGTTTTCCAAACGAACAAATATGATGACGTACTTAGATCATTTAGATCATGTGGCAATATTTTCAAATCATGTGACTAATTTGGCGCCAATGTAGTATCACGTTACAAGGCTTTCGGCGAATTTAGCGAAGTCACATGATTCAACTTCAAAATGGTAGCTCGTCACTGCAACAACGTTTGGATGAAATCGAATATATTCTATGACACTAAAGTTCTATAACATAAAATGTAAAAAAAAAGTTAGTGTATTTTATTCTAGATAGATCTAAGTATTGTGTTGATTTTATAGTATTCCCTTGATTGGGCTGCGAACCGCAAATCTACAAGGCTTTGAAAGTAAATCAGGTGTTAGATTTACTTGTTGAATGATGGTTTTAATTACGATTTATCCGATATTAATCAAAGACAAACGCTAATCAGACAGCTGTATTTTCGATGTCTCTTGCCCTCTGAAACTGGGTCTAACTTATCAATAGAAAGTTGAAAACATCGTGGCAATATGAGAAAATGCTGGAAGTAAGCTTTTCTACATTTAACAGACTATATATTTTTTTTATATACATGTATCTTTAAACATTAGTTACAGACTTTGAGCGGTTATCTACCGGTATTTGCCTGCTGCAAATGCTGTCAATTTGATAGGTTATAAATAGGTAACTTTTTAGCTCTTTCTTTCTATGTAAAAATGGATCGCTGCGTTAATGTCTGTGAGAAAAAGCAAAGCCGATGCCTCCCATAATGAAAGTGAATCTAGTCAACTCGGCACGCCTTCGAAAGTTGCAAAACGATTATTTAAGAACTATTGGCTTTCTGACCCTGAATTTTCTAGCTTTCTCAAATACGATGCTTGCAAAAAAGTTATGCTATGTAAAATGTGTCTACAATGTCAGTAAACAAACTCGTTCACCACTGGCTGCTCTGTCATGAAGAAAGAATCAATTATCAAACACGCAAAAAAAAATGAAAAACCTTGTTCATATGACCCTGAGAAAGTGTTACTTTTTCTTTTTCATAGATAATTCTCATTTTCTAACAAAGTTATCTACCCCTTAACATACATTTTTATACATTATGAATGGACTACAACTCCTTACAATTCCGACCAGTCTAAAATTTTGTCCAGCATGCTGCATTATGATACTCATCTGGCCCCAACTCCTGAAAATTTGGCCCCAACTGTCCCCAGATTGGCCCCAACTTTTTTCATTTGGCGAAAGAGCTGGCGACAACTTTTTTAGACCCAGAGCGAACCCTGACGTCGTGTCGTGTGCAGAGTGTGTGAGATCACGTATCAATGTAAATGATTCATGTATAAAATTGGAAAAAAAATACGCACAGTTTCAGGGTTCGAATTTCATTGTTTTATCCACTTGCAAATTTTAGCAAGTAGCTTTTATTTCCACTTGCAAAATTAAAACTGGACTCGCAATTTTTTTTTTTTGAAGTTCAGCTTGCCTACCAATTGTAAAGAACGAATGGCCGGTAAAAACTATTCAATTCTATTCTATTACGTAACCTATCAACCCGAGACAACAACCAAACAAAAGGAACGTTAATTGACATTAAAACCCTCATTTAACAATCAATTCAATTTCAGTTGAATTTCTGTTCTAATGCGAGGTTAAATTTCTACAAAACTTACACTGGTGGACGATTTTGTAAATGAAAAACTGACGTGTCACATCCGAATATCTGCGTGTCCGGTAACTGGTTTAGCAAGTCCACCACGTCCGACTTACTTCTCGTTGCTATTTGTGCGCAATAATTTATCTTTTCATGAAGGATTGACAAATGTCTTTGTTTCAAATCAGAGAATGAATCCGCCTATCGTTTTTTCCGTATAAAAAACGCAAAACCTCTGTATCGGCTGTGAGTGCAGAAGAACGCACTTGCCTCACGAAACTCCGGTAACGAACGACAACTCGGAGGCTTCAATGGCGACATGTAAAATTATCGACATCTGTCGAAGGGTGTTCTCAGTGCGATATGACCGATGTTTATTCAGAACAAAAAGAATTACCCTTTTTTTGTATTCACATATGAAATTTAGTATATTTGGTAACTGTTCTTCAATAGTTTGCAATCGCATTTTTTCGCAAGTGCTTGAAATTTCAACTCGCATTTTCCAATTCTGGCTTGCATTTTGCGAGTAAATATGTGGGAATTTCGAACCCTGAGTTTGTCTCTGCTATACATACAAGAACGTTAAAAAACTCGCCCTAGAAACAATGAAATTCATAAAACTTTGTAATTTGGGGAATAATTTGAAGCGAAATGTTTAGTCAATCGCTCATGCTTAGGGTTTTCCAGGTTTTAAATATAGATGCTAATTCGGAACGTTCTAAGGTTATCATATTTTCTTCGTGTCCAAAAAGTTGCGGCTGCGTTTTGATTGGTTTGCCTCCTTACCAGTTTTGTCACAAGGACTGTAAAATAGAATAAAGCATTAATTAACAAGGTCATTTGATTTAGTGGACGAATATAAGCTGCAATTTGATTATTTGCCAGCGAAAGATAGCTCAGTTTGAATTGTCTTTGTTCTTTTTAAATAACAAATGAATGAGATGCGGATCGGCAACTGTCTTCCGAAGTTGACTATAGGGCAAGTTTTGACGCTGGGAAATTGAATTGATGTCTTTGAGGCTGAAAAATATCTGCCTAATTGTCAATCTGACACATTAAGTTATGGTCTAGAGATTCATATAACCTAGTTTTAATGCATCCGGCAGAAATATGGGCTTAACACGATCAGTATAAATGCAAAAGACATGCGCATGATCATGAAGCTGGCGAGTTATTTATGACAACAAGGTGTTAATTCTCTGATCTAGTGTAAAAGGACCGATTTTAAAGTTTCCTGCTATTCAAAATGACAAACTGATGTCAAATCATGTAGTAATACTTCTCCAAAACTTATTTGTCACGAAAAAATAGATCGCCAAAAACCCGTGAAAACCCATGACACTACAATGATCAGCATGGCATCGTCCGATCAGAGGGACTTAAAACTATCTTCTCATTTCTAATAGTGAAGTTAAACAGTGGATTTACACAAATCTGTGAATAAAACAGTAAGTTGGGGCTAAAATGCTGTTCATGAGTGAAGAAATTGTTGTTTTAGGAAATGAAAATACAGATGTACGTGGTGGGGGGAGTCTGCAAATGCTTGAAATATGTCTAATTTTTTTTTTTTAAACTTTTGAAAATTAAAAATAGAGGACCAAAATGAATAATATTGAATAAAGCAAAAACTCTAAATGGTACTTCAAAACCATTGATTTTTGAAGTACAAAACAAAGCATCCTTATAAACTTAATATCATGTAGACAAACTGTCATGGTATTTAAAGCCAAAAGGCATTCTCAGTTAAATGGGTACACCGATTGTACAACACATAACTAGTTGGTGTGCTCTTCAAATTACAAAACAATAATCATTTGTGATTTCAACCTGATTGCCCAGCACTACCGATCTGATAGATTTTGTACAGGAATTGGACCAGTTCGATGGTATCTCACATACCTACTTGTTTTAGCAAACATTTGGATTGATTTTGCCAAAAATGGTTGCACAGTTTGAGAAAAGGTTCCTAAAGTCTTTGAAGAGCTTATAACTGTGAACATGTAGATCTATTTATAAAATCTTGTTTGGGCATATATCACATGAAAACAATCTCTCTTTTAAAAGACTGTCATTAAATTAATCTGGACCAATTAAGTATCATGATATTGTATCGTATCGCCTGTCTGGTATTGCGATAGTATCGCGATACATTTTTCTTGGCGATACCCAGCTCTAATGTTTTGGTAACAAATCAATTATATACTGTTTATGTATCATTACGTTCTTTAGGCCTACACCCAATGCATGGCTTTATTTTGTTCAAACCTTCGTTATTTAAAACCTTAATTTGTATTTTCCACTATGTATCATAAATAACTTTTTGGTATATCTCATTCCATGCTGTATATATTAACCATGTGGATTGCCTATCTTTCAAGCAAAAAAGGATGGAAAGTGAAAAAATAAAAGGTTTGAACCTATCTATCAAGGGATAAATACACTAGGTGTTAAGAACGTCTCAGAACATAAACACAATATATTTGCTTTGTTACCGAAACATCCAATAGATTTACTCTATAAGTCTATGTTACCGAACTTGTCTGTTACAGAAACATGTCACCCAATGATATTTCTTGTTTGTTTGTTTTTTTCTGTGTAAGATCACAAAAAATACAGATCACCAAACAAAAAAAGTAGGAAATGCTTGCATAGAATGGCTCGCATAAAAGCGATTTTTCTGAAAATATAAATTCATCTGAAAAATTTTGGATTTCCAGCTTTCTATTTTTAGAACGTTTAATGGTCAGCAGTCTTTATTATTGGGATATATAATTGTAGACTGGGACTGGTTGCTTCCATAAAATTCCCTTAATTCAGGTCTCCTTTGTTTATAACACAGTCTATAAAAGCATTTTGTCTATGTTTTTCGTCTGTAAACCTACATTGGGAATAGCTCAGAAGTGTACTTTAGAAGCTTTCAGAATTCGGGTTCCCGTCAGCAAGCAAGGTCCAGTAATTGTAGAACCATTCAAAATCTAGCAAACCGAATTCATATCAGCATTCCACTCCCGCAAATTACTGTTGAAGTTATGTTACAGAGTTGAAGTTCATGTTACAACTTTTGGTTACACGCATGACCTCACATAGATCTACCAAAAAAAAAATGTAACAAAAAAGCTATTATCTGCTTGTCTAATGTGTAAAATGACAGGTTTTGAAGTTATTTGGTACCCTTATTAAGAACCATTATTGTCATACCATCAAATATGAAATATAGCCCCCCACCCCTCCCTTTTGCTTCCCTCCTATTTACAACTCAAGGGGTATTGTACCCATCAAGGAAAAAGCTAGTGGGAACACTACAATAATATTGAATACAGTAGTCTTCAGTCAGACTTCGACAATGACTTATGTAGAAAAGGCATTTGAAAAGATGTGCATAAAGGCTACTAGTTAACACCAGGCCAAACAAGTCTTTAACTGTCAGTTACATTTAAAAATGTTCATTCACATAATAGATTTGTATGATTGTTCTGCATCTGAATGAGAATGAGGCATTAACTCTTTACCACACAATGCCGACTTTTAACGAACCTGAGATAGGAGCCTTTTGAAAATATTGTGAGAAAAGGAGAAAATGCTGGTAACCAGCATTTTCTCCTTTTCCCACAATGTTTTCTACACTCCGAAAGCCAAGAATCAGTTTTTGATTCACATTTATTTTGTTGTCTGCAAATACTTTCAATTTGGAGTAGTCCAAAATTTTGTCGTTTGGTAAAGGGTTAAGTAAACAAAATAGAGTTGTGGGCATACTAGTTTTTTTCTGAATTCGTATCCCCATTTATTTTCTTATACCCCCATTTTCAATTGTACGGGGTTTAAAACCCCCAAATAAAATTTTCAGTGGGAACACTGATGTATTTTACATGAAAGTGGAACATATTGCAACATACAAACACGATTAATTTTTTACTTAATAGGTGGAATGTTAGAAGAATTTGCCACAGAAGGCACTGACAGGAAAGATGTTTTCTTCTATCAGGTATGGTATATAATTATCATATGTCTAGCTGTGTGAAAAGAGAATTTCATGCATCAGCAAAAAGTATCGACCCAGGTCAGCTTGTGCAGTATGCATAGGCTGACCTGTGTCAAAACTTTTTGCTTTTGGTCAGTTTTCTGCATATCAGACAAAGGACCAGTCTACCACAGGGTGCTGTGGGTTTTATGGATCCATATTGAATTATTAGATTGATTTACTTGTATGGTGTCTAACGCCATTTTCAACATTATTTCAGGTATGTCTTGGCGGCCAGTGCACCTATCCATGCATTCCTGGAGTTTGTTTTATTAGTACTTTGCACAATTATCTTTACAAGGCACTGGCTGCTTTCCCACATGATCGTTGTCGTAACAATGGTCAGCAGTGGGAGAGGAATGAATCCTGTCACAATGACTATCATCAATCTTGGGAAAGAAATTAACCGAACCAGGGATCGTGACCAGGGATCGAATCCTGGACCCAGTGTTTTCAAGTTCTCAACTGAGCTACCAGGGCTCGGCCTAATTATTGGATGAATTTCTTGGCATGATAAATGAAAGAGATGCATCAAACCTCCTTTTGCCAGAGTGTGTCTCTCAATGTTTGTAAGCATTGTGTTATCAGGAAGAGTTGAGCTACATTTGTGACCCATCACGCAAAAAAGGACCTTCTGAGAACTGCGAAAAGTGCTAATTGCGCAGGCTGATCAGGTTCGACTTTTTTCGCTTTAATGACATTTTCTGTATGAAAAGTAGTCATTGTACCTTGTTATACAATCACTTTTTGAATTATCAACTTAAACTGACCCGGACTATGGTTGATCTGTTTTCATCTAATTGATCTATAGAATTTCCAGATGGTCCCTTTGTGTGTGATAGGTTCACATATCTAGAGACTCTGAGTTTGAACTTTATTAGGCTCAATGGTCATTTTTGATAGTGTCAGTTTATAGAAGAGGCACCTTAAAGTCACAGCACAATTTGTTATTCTAAGGTCTGTGCAAGTGTTAGTTAATGGCAGGAAAATAAATTGGATAATTGTTGCCAAGTCTCGCTGTCTTTTGTTGACTTTTTACTTGGTGTTGGATTCTACTTTTCTGACAATGTCTAGTAATTTAACAGACTATACAATAACATTGTTATGTTGTCACCTTCACATTAATTTCCATTCTTTTAACTCTATACCACACAATCACAACCCTGAGAAAAAAAGCCTTTTAAAAACATTGTTGGAAAAGGAGAAAGTGCTGGTAACCAGCATTTTCTCCTTTTCCGACAATATTTTCTATCCTATCATAGTAAGAAATCATCATATTAACAAGATTTAATTTGCTGTCTGTAGATGCTTTAAATTTGGCCCAACAATTTGTTGTTTGGTAAAGAGCTAAATGGCAGGACATATTTTAACACTCGCATGGTTTAATTTTTGGCCTCCACTGGGCCTTTAACTCTGAGTTTTCCGCTACAGGCAGATGATGAACACTACATTCCGAGAGCCGTGTTATTAGATCTCGAACCCAGGGTGATCAACTCCATCATGAACTCTCCATACAGTAACCTGTACAACCCAGAAAATATCTATCTGTCAAAGCATGGGGGAGGGGCTGGGAATAACTGGGCCAGTGGTTTCACCCAGGTGCGTATTTTTGTTTTTATTACAACTGACTGTTTCTTAAAGAAAAAGTGACGGTATTGTGATAGCCCTGCTTGTCAGTACCAGGGTCTAAAAAAATCAGAAATCCTACTTGTCTTGCTGCAATTTTGCACTCGTCCTTCAGGTAAACAAAGAAGGATATTGGTTGGTTGTATTGGTGTTTAATGCCACTTTAACAGCTAAGGTCATATCATGGTGGTCGGTGACGCACATGTGTTTCCTGGCTTTCTCACACCGGTACTAACACAACTTTCTTTCCAAAGCCACCGACTACTTTTCTCACATGCTTCAGCAGAGGTGAGAGGCGAAAATACACCGGAAAGAAAGGTCGCTTCAACCAGGTATTGAACTCACAACCACCAGGTCATGAGTCCGACACGCTCACCACTGAGCCACCCGGGCGGGCACAAAGAAGGATAACCCACTTTGCCTTCACTAAAGTTTTACTAGTTAGGACGAGTGGACAAGTGGATTTTTTGGACCCTGAAATATCTGAGTCAGGGGATCACCATTTTCTCATTTTCCCACAATGTTTCTAAAAGGCATCTTATACCCAACAACAGAATTTTGGACCAGTCTGAATTGAAAGCATTTTCAGGCGACAAAATAAGTGTAAATCAAAAATGGAGATTGAATTTGGAAAGGGTAGAAAGTATTGTGGAAAAAATAGAAAATGCTGGTTACCGTCCAAATTGTAAGTATTTGCAGACGACAATTTCAAAAGTGGCCCGAATGGTGAAATTTTCTTTGATAGGATAGAAAACATTGTGGGAAATGAAGAAAATGCAGGTTACCAGCATTTTCTCACAATATTTTCAAACAGCTTCTTTCCCAGGGTCGTTAAAAGTCGTCATTGTGTGGTAAAGGGTTAATTCCCATGACAGTGTAGGTAAGGTTATGAAATCTGCTCGAGCTTCTTTTACATCAGGAAGGTTTGATTGACAGCCTTCTGTGTGAAGGAGGTTTTTTGTATCATCATAACACATTATACCAAGCAAGACTTTGCATAGTATGGGTCAGTTTTGGGAAAGTAAGAACTGGATCATGTAATAGAATGGTTCTTTGATATGCAGAAAATTACTTATAGTAAAAAGTCAATCTATGCAGGTTGCGTAGGCTGATATGGGTAATAACTTTTTGCAGAGCATTGCTCGAACAAATATTTTACTCTCTTGTGTTACAGGCAGAGAAGTTATATGAGGAGATATTTGACATCATTGACAGGGAAGCAGATGGTAGTGACAGTTTAGAGGTAGCTATATTTATTACATAAAATTCCTTGTTTTCAGTGTAATACATGTATATCCATAACAAATTTTCTTATCTTATACATGTTGTTGATATCACATTTGTGTGACATCATTTTTCACATACTTCATAGAAGTGAATGGGTCCTATGGATATTACCACGGGTGCATCTATGAATGTTTTTGCATCATCTGATCTATATTTTGTGAAATATTGTCTTGTGATAAAAAGAATCTGACAATCATGGCCATTTGAGATAAGATTCTGTTTAACTCGTCAAGATGAAATGTTATTAAACTCGCCAAAGGCTCGCTTAATAACATTTCCCTAGACTCGTTTAATAAAATCTTATCTCAAAAGGCCACTCATGTCAGAGCCTATATATCTGCTGAGATATTGCTGAGAAAGAAGCCTTTAGAAAACACTATAGGAAAAGGAGAAAATGCTGGTAACCAGCATTTTCTCCTTTTCCCACAGTGTTTTCTACCTTTCTCAGTTTTCTAATTTTTAGTCACCTTTATTTTGTCTTCTGCAAATGCTTTGAATTTGGGCCAGTCTAAAATTTTCTCGTGTGGTAAAGAGTTAAGTCTTAGAATTTAATTTGAAACAAATCATCTTAATTCTTCGAAATTATTTCCCTTGATTATTAGGACTGTCATTGTTACATCTATGCTGTATTATACTTTGTATTGTAAAGTTGAGCTGCTACATACATGTAGTTCAAATTTTAGCAAACAATGATCTGTTCTGTTTGCATTTGCAGATAACAAAGTAGATGATGCTCAACTGACTGACTGTCTTGATGAAAGTAGAAAACATTGATGGAAAAGGAAAAAAATGCTGGTAATCAGCATTTTCTCCTTTTCCAACAATGTTTTCAAAAGCCTATTTCTTCATGGTCTTTAAAAGATGTGATTGTTTGTTAAAGGGTTCACCTCGATTTTCTAGAGTAAATTACACAGGTAGTGACTAGCTTATGAAACCAAAATGTTTAGATTCAAGTGTTAGTCAATGGAAGAAAATGAAATTTAATATGTCAAAATTTGTCAGGTAGCTAAGCTCTATCTTTTGTTCACTCCTTTTCTTGTTTTAAAATTCATTTCTCTACTATTTCTCCAAAAATTAAACTGATTGTACAATAACAGATTTTCATCTTTACATGAATTTCTATCCATTTAACTCATTACCCAACAACAATATTGTAGGCTTATTCAAATTGAAAGCATTTGCAGACGACTAAATAAAAGTGACTGAAAATGTAAAATTTGTTTTGTGAAGGGTAGAAAACATAGTGGGAAAAGGAGAAAATGCTGGTCACCAGCATTTTCTCCTTTTTCCCACAATGTTTTATAAAGGCTTCTTTCTCAGGGTCCTCAAAAGCAGGGATTGTGTGGTAATGGATTAAAAGGTATGAATTAAACTCTAATGCATTTTAACACTCTCTTTGTTTACTAATGGCAGCTATTGGGGCTTCAAGTGCCTATCACTAGCAGCATCAACACTATTCAATTGATCAGCCATAGAGTTTATTCATTTAGTATAAAATGATAACTTCTCATTCTTTGTATTTCAGGGCTTTGTACTTTGTCACTCTATAGCTGGAGGGACAGGATCAGGCATGGGTTCATATATCCTAGAAAGGCTGAATGATAGGTGAGTGGTTCTTATTCTTAGTTACAAACAATGCTCGGGTAGAAGGGGATTTAAACCTTTCCCAAACGTCGAATTTTGGACTCTTTCTGTTTTAGACACATCCATAGGTAATAGATTCAAAATTTTGCAAATGAATTTGAGCTCTCTGATAGGGTAGAAAACATTGTGGGGAAAGGAGAAAATGCTGGTTACCAGCATTTTCTCCTTTTCCCACAATGTTTTCAAAATCCCTCTTTACCAGAGTCGTGAAAACAAGGGATTCTTTGGTAAAGAGTTAAACCTCATTTCCACACAACAAAGTTTCAGCAGTGCTGAAACCAAAAACAGAGATGACAATGTATGAATTGCTCAAAACACAAAAAATTGTCTTTGATAGGGTAGGAAAAATTGTGAGAAATGGCGAAAATGCTGGTTACATGGATCAAGGGATTGGTTTACTCTGGAATCTGTCGATTGTAAGAAAAAAATGGATCTTGCAGATCTATTACTATAATTCTATGATGACTTACTACTTAGTAAGGTATATTTCAACTGGCTGAATCCTGAGGTAGACTGGGACTAGGATATGTAGAAAGTTTAGAAATAGCAAATATTTTGACCTGGATAAAGGCAATTTTAGATGCATTTAATCTGCTTTTCAAACAGCATCAGTCATAGTAAATCATTACTAGACGATAAAATTACAGACTGTTCCAAAATGAAAGCACTTGCACATGACAAAATAAACATAACTCATAAATTGAAATTTGTTTTCAGCAGGATAGGAAACATTGTGGGTAAAGGAGAAAATGCTTGTTACCCAGCATTTTCTCCTTTTTCCCACAATGTTTTCTGAAGGCTACTATTTCAGGGTCGTTAGAACTAGGAATTGTTTGGTAAAGGATTAAACTTTCATGCGATTTTTAGCTCCACTGGCCGAAGGCCAGAGAGCTATTGTCATGGCGTTGTGTCCGTCGTGTGTCCGTCTGTGCGCGCGTCCGTAAACTTTTTCTTTAAAAAACTTCTCCTCAGAAACTATGGACTAGATTTTTACCAAATTTCATAGGAATGTTCCTTAGGTGGTCCTCTTTCAAATTCCTTCAAATAATTGTGTTCCATGAATAATTTTGGTTGCCATGGCAACCAAAGTAAAAACCTTTAAAAATCTTCTCCTCCCAAACCGCTAATTGGATAGCATTATTTTGTTGCAGGAATGTTCCTTAGATAAAGGTCTACAGAATTCCTTAAAAAAAAAATATCCATCAAAAAACATGGCTTTTATGGGAGACTCATTTTCCTTTTATGGTATAAAGTAAAATCTTTGAAAAATTCCTTCTCTCAAACTACTCGTTTTGATTTCATTGTTGTATTGCAGGTTAGTTCCAATGGTGGTAAGTCTTTACCATACAATCCTGACTTTTAACGACCCTAAACGAGAAGTCTTTGGAAAACACTCTTGGAAAAGGAGAAAATGCTGGTAATCAGCATTTTCTCCTTTTCCCTCAGTGTTTTCTTCTCTATCAAAGAGAGAAATCATTTCATCAATATTTAATTTGTTGTCTGCAAATGCTTTCAGTTTGGTCACATCCCAAATTTTGTTATTTGGTAAAGAGTTAAAGATGGTTGCTTTACATGATCTATAATCCTTTTCATATAAAACAAGAGAACCTCTGTACTTTGATTAGTTCTGGTAAAGGTTTGTTGACCTACTGGTGACCTAGTACAAAGGGGGACAGGGCTTCACTGTTGTGATAAGGCATTTTGTTATCCAATCAAACTGATCCATGATAAAGAAGACTTTAGAAAACATTGTGGGAAAAGGAGAAAATGCTGGTAACCTTTTCCCACAATGTTATCTACCCTTCACAAAACAACTTTCAAATTTTCAGTCACTTTTATTTTTTCATCTACAAATGCTTTCCATTTGGACAACCCTAAAATGTTCTCATTTGGTAATGAGTTAACTATAACCAGAAGACAAACTTTTTATAACTGGCCATAATTGAAAGATGTTGCAGACAACATAATAAATCTTCAAATTAGTAAAACTTGTATCCAAAAGGGTAGAAATTATTGTGTAAAACTAAGAAAATGCAGGTAACTTTTATTTTCTTCATTTCTCAAAATGCTTTTCATAGCTTTTTTTCTTTAGTGGCCTAAAATGCAGGAATGAATGGTAATTGTTAAAAACTTCTCTTCACCGTTACAGAAAAATCAGGCCTGTGGAGCGATACAGGCGCTCAGGCACCTCTAGTTTTTCTTTGCCTCAAGATTTCCTGAGAAGTTGGTTCTTAAACATGTTCTGCTTACTGCTCAGGCTTTCTGTCGTTCATACGTTTTGCAAATGTATTAAACCCACTTTTCACAGAACATTGCATGTATTAAACTGTCATGTTACTTATTTCTGCCTATCTCAAGATTTCCTAAGAAGTTGATTCAAACATATTCTGTGTTTCCGAATTTGGACGAGATGTCTGATGTCGTGGTTCAGCCGTATAATTCTATTCTCACACTGAAACGTCTGACCCAGAAAGCAGACTGTGTTGTAAGTATATTTCGTATTCTCTGTCCTCTCTTTCTTTAAAGTCCCAGTATTGGCCAAAATTAAACAATGTGGGTGTTAAAATGCATTTTAACTCATTACCAAACGGCAAAATTTTAGGCTTGTCCAAATCGAAAGCATTTGCAGACAACAAAATAAAAGTGACTGAAAATTTGAAATTTGTTTTGTGAAGGCTAGAAAACATTGTGGGAAAAGGAGAAAATGCTGGTTACCAGCATTTTCTCCTTTTCCCACAATGTTTTCTAAAGGCTTCTTTCTCAGGGGCATCAAAAGTAGGGATTGTGTGGTAATGGGTTAAAAAATGCTGCCAACCCTAAACTTTTTTGCCATGATTGTCAGGTGTTATTTCATTATGTGTTCCATGTACATGTAAAAGGTTTTCAGGGAAAGAAAATAAATCCCTACCTACCCTAGCTACTGTATCTCGGACTGAAACCCTAAACACAGATATTTTTTGTTAGGCATAGTATTTTTTATCTTTGTCCATAGACACTGTATTTATTTTAAGACTACATGTACATGTATGCCAGCAGCCAATCATTCTGTTTTTCACGTTGTTTGAATTTCTTTCAGGTTGTACTAGATAACACAGCATTAAACAGAATAGCCGCAGAAAGATTACACATTGAAGCTCCATCTTTTGAACAAATAAACCAGCTGGTAGGTAGCCTGTCTAAATCAAGATGCAGTGATTAACCCATTACCACACAATCCCTACCTTTTCACAACCCTGAGAAAGACGCACTTAGAAAACATCGTGGGAAAAGGAGAAAATGCTGGTAACCAGCATTTTCTCCTTTTCCCACAATGTTTTCTACTCTTCACAAGACAGATTTCAAATTTTCAGTCACTTTTATTTTGTCGTCTGCAAATGCTTTCGATTTGGGCAAGCGTAAAATATTGTCGTTTAGTAATGAGTTAACAGATTATGCACTCACAATGATGGATATATGCATGTGTGGAAGAAAAAATAAGAAAATTGCAAATTACAGATTGTGAATATGTTGTGCAATGAAATGTTTACTATTTTAAAACAGTTGTTTTTTGTTTGTACACTTGTAGTAAAATTCATGAGAAAAAAACTTTTGCCAATCTTTCAAATTCGCAAAATCGTAAATATTCCCTTACCTCAAAATTTCCACTTATACCATACAATAAACAGATTATAGGCAGATTATTGAATACATTTTTACAATTAACTGGCTGAAGGGTTAACCCATTACCACATGATCCCATGTTTGAAAGACTGTAATTGCTGTAGCATTTTCTCCTTTTAACCGCAAAGTTTTCTACTCTTCCCAAAAGAAATCCAAATGTTCAGACATTTATTTTGTCAACCGAAAACACTTTCAGTTTGTACTAGTCTAACATTTTGTTATGTGGTAAAGTGTTTAAACATTTTGGGGAAAAACATCTTATCAGACATTGTAGATCTAAGATCAGACTGCACAGAATGTGCAGTCTGATCTTGATCATCTACACTGTTCTCAAAAGGTCAGTGAGTCACTTTTATTAGCCTAAGGGTTAATTTTTTCAAATGCCTTCTTTCACAGAGGCATTTACATTTTACTGAAATGCAAAATTTTAGACTGGTGGTCTACATTTAAATCTTTTGCAAATGACCACCAATAAATTTTTCTTCTAAAGAGTAGAAAACACTGTAAGAAAAGGAGAAAATGCTGGTTATCAGCATTATCTCCTTTTTCTTCAAAGTTTTGGAAAGTCCTTCTCCTTTGGGTCATTAAAACTGAAGAGTTTATTGTAAAGACTTATGCAAGAGACTATATTATGTAGGGTTAAAAATGATATTCTCTGTACTTAATATTATAGGTATCCACAGTGATGTCAACTTCCACAACAACACTTCGTTACCCTGGTTACATGAACAATGATCTGATTGGTCTGATAGCATCCCTGATCCCCACTCCTCGGCTACATTTCTTGATGACAGGATATACGCCATTAACAACAGATTCCCAAGTAATGATATGCTTAATCATTTGAGTGTTTACCTTTTACCAATTAAAAACTTTTCAACTTGAAGGTACATATAGCACTTGCAGGTATTACATTATTTGCTTTCACTGCAAAAATTAGATCTTCATAAAGCCAGTAGACATTTTGGCATTGGGAATGTATTAAAGCTTTTCTTTTTAAGCTTCTTGTTAACCCATTACCACACAATCTCGAGTTTTAACAACCCTGTCCGAGAAGGCGCTTGAAAACCATGTGGTTACCAGCATTTTCTCCTATTCCCACATTGTTTTCTACCTGATCAAAAACAAAAATCATCATTTCAGTTATATTTAATTTGTTGTCAAATCCTTTCAATTTTGACCAGTCCAAATTTTTGTTGTTTGATAAAGAGTTCACTTGAGCACAAATTGCTGAAAAAACTAAGCCATTGCTTTCAATCAGTTGTCATCCGTCATCAGAACCACTTTGTTACCATTTTATATGTTACCACCAACATGCAGATTAATTTCAATGTTTGCCTTGATACAGATTTGATTTCAATACAAGTCACCTTTTCACATATGTAGCCCGCCCTGGTGGCTCAGTGGTGAGCCTGTCGGACTCATGACCTTGTGGTTGTGAGTTTGATACCTGGTTGAGGCGAACTTTCTTTCCGGCGTATTTTTGCCTCTCACCTCAGCTGAAGCATGTGAGGAAAGTAGTTGGTGGCTTTGGAAAGAAAGTTGTGTTAGTACTGGTGTGAGAAAGCCAGGAAACACATGTGTGTCACCAACCGCCATGATATGAACTTGGCTATTAAAGTGGCATTAAACCCCGATACAACCAACCAACAATTTTCACAGATGCATTGAATCCCCTTTTCACAGAGCATGGCTCATTTACATTGAATTCTGATGTACATGCTCTTGTAGGTGGCCAGTGTTAGAAAGACAACAGTATTAGATGTGATGAGACGATTACTGCAGCCTAAAAATATGATGGTATCTACGCCTGTCACGAGACAAGCCAACCATTGTTATATTTCAATATTGAATATCATACAGGGAGAGGTAGATCCGACACAGGTCAGTTAGTCTTTAGTTTTACTAGCCAAACGTCAGTAGAGTTTTTGTCTTGATGTGGTTTATGTCATCCATCTGACTGTCTGTCTGTCTGTTAGTCTTTGTTTGGTTAATTCAATAAAGTCTACATTTTAGGCTGAATTTTTCTTTCAAATTGAGGTGTTTCCATATTATCCGTAGCTTATACCCTATCTATTTTGAAGAAAAACTGACAGTTAGGGAAAAGTAGCCATTTAAAGCAACAAATTTATATTAAAAATTTTGTTACCTGATAAATTCTTGCAGTTGTGGTCAGATTTTGGTGACTTGGTATTGGGTTAACTCTTTAACCCATTACCACACAATCCCTACTTTTGACGCCCCTGAGAAAGAAGCCTATAGAAAACATGGTAAGAAAAGGAGAAAATGCTGGTAACCAGCATTTTATTCATTTCCCACAATGTTTTCTACCCTTCACAAAAAAAATTTCAAATTTTTAGTCACTTTTATTTCGTTGTCTGCAAATGCTTTGGACAAGCCTAAAATATTGTTGTTTGTTAATGAGTTAGCAAACAAGAAAATGTTAGCCTTGTCAAAATTGGAATAGTAGCAGACAACTTCTTAAATGCAACTCAAAATTTTATGTTTTTCTTTGGTAGGGTAGAAAATGTTGTTGGAAAAGAGGAAAATGCTGGTTACCAGCATTTTTCTCCCTTTCCCCACAATATTTTCAAGAGCCTTCAGCATTAAAAGTTCGGATTGTGAGTTAAAAAATTCATAGCATATTGAGATGACTGTTTACTTTGGAAACTTTATCTCCCAGGTTCACAAAAGTTTACAGAGAATTCGAGAAAGAAAGCTGGCCCAGTTTATACCTTGGGGACCTGCCAGTATACAGGTAGCTCTGTCACGTAAATCACCCTAC
The DNA here is from genome assembly GCA_943736015.1 of Tridacna crocea. Classification (NCBI taxonomy): domain Eukaryota; kingdom Metazoa; phylum Mollusca; class Bivalvia; order Cardiida; family Cardiidae; genus Tridacna; species Tridacna crocea. Next base: position 14,962,697 of record OX031069.1, on the reverse strand, counting down.
ATCCCTTCCGCTCATAGAGTCAGTGGACTGATGCTTGCCAATCACACGAGTATTTCCACCGTAAGTACTAGCCGCATCATGGCTTTACAATGTTCAGTTTAACCCTTGACCACATAAGTATTATAAGTACTAGTATTTTAGACCTGGCCAAATCTAAAGCATTTGGAGGCAATAATTTCATAGTGGCTGAAATGATGCAATTTTTCTTTGATGGACAAGAAAACTGGGTGGGAAAAGGAGAAAATGCTGGTTACCAGCATTTTCTCCTTTTCCCACAAAGCTTTTAAAAGACCTCTTATTCGTCTGGGTCATTAAAAGTTGTCATTGTATGGCAAAGGGTTACCTTTGGTATAACATGTCAGTTTTAGTTGATTTATAGCACGGTGCTTGTCCCTACTTATAACATTATTTTAGTTATAATGCTATGATCAGGGCATCTATCCAGCTTGTCTAGAGATTCTGTTGTCCATACTTTGCACAGTATTCTTCCTGAGCCAGTGTCTGATCAGTACTTTGCACAGCATTCTTCCTAAGCCAGTGGCGGATCACTACTTTGCTCAGCATTCTTCCTAAGCCAGTGTCGGATCAGTACTTTGCACAGTATTCTTCCTAAGCCAGTGGCGGATCAGTACTTTGCACAACATTCTTCCTAAGCCAGTGGCGGATCAGTACTTTGCACAACATTCTTCCTAAGCCAGTGTCGGATCAGTACTTTTTACAGTATTCGTCCTAAGCCAGTGTCTGATCAGTACTTTTTACAGTATTCTTCCTAAGCCAGTGGCAGATCACTACTTTGCTCAGCATTCTTCCTAAGCCAGTGTCGGATCAGTACTTTGCACTTCATTCTTCCTAAGCCAGTGTCGGATCAGTACTTTGCACTTCATTCTTCCTAAGCCAGTGGCAGATCAGTACTTTTTACAGTATTCTTCATAAGCCAGTGTCTGATCAGTACTTTTTACAGTATTCTTCCTAAGCCAGTGTCTGATCAGTACTTTTTACAGTATTCTTCCTAAGCCAGTGGCTGATCAGTACTTTGCACAGTATTCTTCCTAAGCCAGTGGCTGCTTTCCCATACAACCACTATCAAAACAACGACCAATTTCTTTCCAAGGATAATGATAGTCATTGCAACAAGATTCATCCCACTCTCAGATGCAGATCATTTTCCAGGAAAGCACGGATAGGTAAATTGCTGATCATAGCTGAATGAATTGCACCACGTAGCGTTGTATCGAGTAACCATTTATTTTAGTTTGAAATTCAAAGTAACGGTTGTCTTGTAGGAAAGTAGTCTGTTTCTCTACCCAGAATGCCGTAAGTAGATAGATGTGTATTTGTAGAATGCTATCTAGCAGGAAATAATGGAGCCCAAACAACTTGGACAGATAACCATGAAAGTATTTTTGGCAAAGTTATGCCTCTGTTTAGACGTAATTTTTTGCTAAAAGTGAAGCAAATGCAGTCAAGTGTCGGCACCCCCCCCAAGCAGTGCTTTTGTTTGTAAGAAGTAGTGAATTAGAGAGACCTCCATTTCAAACAAATCAGGGTCGAAAAAATCCACTCATACACTTGTCCATTCTATTAACCCTTAAAGTGCTGAATTAAAACAAGAGACATTTTTAAATAGGAAAATCATCTGATATATTGCTGTACCAAGTTTTTTTCTTTGCCAGAATATGTAACAAAATAGTGGACAGGGTAGATCTAAGATCAGACTGCATGTTCTGTGCAGTCTGATCTTGATCAACACTGACCACAAAAAACAAAAGTGACAGCATGCATGTCGTAAAAGGCGACAAAAGGGGCATCATTTTGTGTTTCATCCATTCCTCATTTATCATGTTTGTCTTATGTTGTTGCACATGTATGTTATTTTCACCTTGCATTATTGTTTACTAAGTAAGTGCGCCCAGTATGACCTAAGTTGTCGACGGGCCATAAAACACTATTCATTCAGTCATTCATTCATTCTGACCACAAAAACAAGTTAAGTGGGTTCCAGCGCTTTAAGGGTTAAAGATTTGGTGAGGGCAAGGGGATTATTCTTCTTTGTCTAACTGTAGGACAAGTGCAAAATGGCAGGAGCACAAGTAAGATTTCTGAAATGTTTTGGACCCTAACAAACTGTTTAAAAATCATGTCTTCTCTTGCAGTTATTTGGAAGAACTCTAGTCCAGTATGACAAGCTGCGTAAAAGAGAGGCCTTTATGGATCAGTTTAAAAAGGTGTCCATCTTTCAAGATAATCTAGACGAGTTTGATGACTCGAGAGAATCTCTTCAACAACTGGTAGACGAGTATCAAGCTGCTACAAAACCAGATTATCTGTCATGGGGCTCACAGGTAACCAGTTGGCCCGTATTCACCAACCATTTTTAAGAATATTCTTAGTCTTATTCTCCAACATTTTATAAATTTGAAAGTAACGCAATTTATTGGCAAAACCATTTGGTTTAGCCAATCAGAAGTTGTGTCATTTTCAAACTTAGAAAATTCTAGAGACCGAGACCAAGAACATTCTGAAGAATGGTTGAAGGTTCCTGAATAGGAGCCAAGGGTTCATAAAAAATTTGAGCAATGCTCTGACAAAAGGGGGCTTAATGTATATCCCTACAACAGGATACGAAGTCATCACATAGTCCTGGATCCATGAAATAAAACAACTGCATTTAGAGGTAGAGTGGTCTCTTGTCATGCAGAAAGTTTACAATAGCAAAAGCCTGCATGAACTGCACTGGCTGACATGGGTTGATATTTTATGCTAATGTATTAAGCCCCCTTTTCACATAGCATGGCCTTCCAAATCAAAAGCGTTTGCAGACGACAAAATAAAAGTGACTGAAAATTTGAAATTTGTTTTGTGAAAGGTAGAAAACATTGTTGGAAAAGGAGAAAATGCTGGTTATCAGCATTTTCTCCTTTTCCCACAATGTTTTCTAATGGCTTCTTTCTCAGGGGCATCAAAAGTAGGGATTGTGTGGCAATGGGTTAACTTTTCACCACATGACAAAAATTGGGACTAATCCAAATTGAAAGCATTTGCAGACAACAAAAAGAGCGTGATTGACTAAATGAAATTTGTTTCGAGAAGGGTAGAAAATATTGTGGGGAAAAAGAGAAAAAGCCAGAATTATAGAAATAAATGAAGACAAAAAAAAATGACAAATCAACATTGAATCAGTAACATTTAACTTCTAAGGAATCTGTATGTGAATATCATCGGTTTACTTCAAAAACCTCGTAACAAGAGCCTGTTTCAAGTTGTAGTTACAAGGTTTTTTAAGTAAACTGACGATATTGTTTTGAGTTGTAAATACCAGTAAATTTCTGTCTGATAACAAGTGTGTTCATACATATGTAACGTTTAGGTATTCATATCAACAAAAGCTGGACATACATGTAGCTTATTAGTAGTCAGTCATAAATTGATTTTTTGTCAAGAAGTTGAATTTGTTGACTTACCTACCTACAAAATGAACAAAAGATAGAATTCAATGAATATTACAGGTTTACAGAAGAGCTGTATAAATATGACCTGTAGCATGTGAAAAGGAGCATGTGGACATTTTGCATAAATTATTGTCTCGGATCAGCTTGCAGTCAGCCCAGGCTAATCTTAAACAATTAATTCCATTTTCTTTTTTCTGTTTTGCATAAATCCTTGGAAGTACAAAGTGTAATGTAGTGTTAAAGTGCTGTCTTGGATTGGCCTGCGCAGACAGCACATGCGGATCCAAGGCGACACTTTACGCAAATGTCCGAATGCCCCTTTTTGCATGTTGCATGCCACATGGCATAAAGCACAAGATTAACAAAACCTCAAACTGATTTGTGTTGGCTTTGTATATAATGCGTTTTTCATTTTGTTCTTTTCAGGCAGGCGCATCAGGTGAAAATTGATAACCTACAAGGAAAGATGTCTAATGAACTTAATGTCAACAAGTGTGTGCATATAGTTTAGTGTAAAATACACAGTTCACCCATTACCATACAAGAAAGAAAGCTGTCGGTGATTACCACCAGCATTTTCCCCTTTTTCCACACTGTTTTTACACGTTCACAGCCAAGTTTCAAATCTCAAGTGCATATGAATTGTCATCTGCAAACATTGTCCATTTGGACGACACAGTGCTCCAGACAGAGGGAGTAGTTTTGACTGCAAAATTGAAAATCGGAAATATTCTTCACTAAACCCTATGTTGTGGATATTTGTAAGAATAGTCTCATTCAGGGTCCAAAAAATAGACTCGTCCTTACTAGTAGAAATTCGTAAGGGCAAATGGATTATACTTCTTTGTGTAACTGTAAGACGAGTGCAAAATGGCAGGAGGACAAGTAAGAATTCTGAAATCTTTTGTCCCATGACATTGATGGGTCAATGCAGTAGTAAGTGGTAAAGAAGTTGCTACAAGATGTGCTTCCTTTGTAAATACTTAAAGTATGTAATTTAAGATTTTGTTATCAAGTGTAAATAGCATTGGCAAATAGTGTGCATGAATAAAAAAAGTGAATACTATTAACGGAGTTATCTTTTGTGAAGCAAAATCAATTTCTAGGTTCATGTTTCTTTGTTGGCTTATAACTGTATCTGTTATGAAACAAGAGGGCCATGATGGCCCTGTATTAGGGCCATGATGGCCCTGTATTGCTCTAACGGCTTTTTAATCCTTTACCCCACAAATTGAAGTGTTCATGACCCTGAAAAGGACGGCCCTCGAAAACAATCAACACTGTCAGGCAACACAAGCAGGTTTATTCATTGGCATGAAAGGTAAAAGTCTTGGAGAAAAAAACTGAATGATAGAAACCTTACATGGAATTTAATATTCCACTCATGTGAGCATAACTATTAGCATCAAAATGAATCACTCTTCCTGAAAACAGAATATTTTCTATCAAGAAACTGATATATCTAGTACTAATCATGTTTAGCACTGCAGGTTTTGATAATCAAGGGAGGTAAATAGTAACAAAAGGGAGGTAAAGAGTAACAAACTTTATCCTTTTATAACAGGAGTTATTTCCCTTGATTAATATTTAAATGGGCGGACTATCTAAGAAAGCATGTACTAAACTTGTGATCCCTGAAATGGAGCCAATTTTGACACAGGCCTATAATATGAAGAAACTTGTAAAAGGTCCATTAGATAAAGCTATATGCCAAAGCCGGTAGCCCTGGGCCTTGCAGTTTCAGAGATATATAAAAAGGTTAATTTTTATTTTCAGTTTTGTTTGCAATGGCAACCAGAGTTTTTGAAGGAATCAAATGCTTTCAGGAAATTCTGAAGAGGACCACGGCAGGAAAATTTCTGTGAAGTTTCATCAACTTTGGATGGGTAGTTTCAGAGAAGATGTTTGAAATAAAAGTTGAGGCACGGACAGACACACTCACACACACGATGGACACTGGTCCATGACATAAAACTCGCGGGCCTTTAGCCAGTGGAGATAAAAGCAGGTGATTTCATTCATAGCATTTTATTCATTCCCTGACGAATTAAAATCATTGTGGAATCAATCCATTTGCATACAGATTTTCCTAGGATTGCTAGCTTTTATGTTAATTGTTTAACAAGAGGGCCATGATGGCCCTGTATCGCTCCACTGGCTAGTAAGTCAAAACACTACAAGCCAACATTACAATACTTGGCCAATTGGTTTTAAACTAGAAGACATAAAAAAATTTCTTCTATAAAATTCTATGAAAAACTTACGACCCCTTGGAAATGCCTTTTTTGGCAACAAAGCTACAATTAATTGAATCCTGGGAGGTCCACAAGATACAGCCCCATACCAAATAAAACATGTCTAGAATGTGTGGTTATAGACAAGAAGATTTTCAGTGTTTGCTCAATAAAAGATCCTGTAAAACTTGAGACCCATGAAACAGGTTAGCCCTAAGTTTTATGGTTAGTCACAAGAAAATTTATCAAGTTTTCACAATAAAAAGCCCAGGTGACCCTTGCAGTGTAGCCAAACTTGACTTCCAAGGTCATAATTTTGGTCTTCTTGGTAGAGACCCACTAGATAAAGGTACAACATGCAAAATTTGGTAGCCCTAGGCCTTATGGCTACATACGAGTAGATTTTCAAAGTTTCCCTACGTAAGCCCAATGTAAAAATTGTGACCTCAGGGCAGGGACAAATTTGACCCCAGGGCTATAATTTTGGCATCCTTGGTAGACATCAACTAGATAAAGCTACAACATGCAAACTTTGGTGAAGAAGAAGACTAGGTGCGAGAAGATTTTGAAAGTTTTCCTTACATAAGCCCATGTAAAACTTGTGACCCACCACCCCCCGGGTAGGGACAACTTTGAACCCGGGGCTGTAATTATGCCCCCTTCGAGGAAGTGGGGTATATTGCTTTGCACTTGTCGGTCGGTCGGTCTGTCGACCACAGTTTTGTCTGGAGCATAACTCAAAAAATATTTCAGGTATCATCTTCAAACTACATAGGTAAATAGATCTCATTAAGGAGAAGTGCAGTTCACAAGAATCATAACTCTGCCCATCATATTTATGGAGTTATTGCCCTTTGTTGATTTTCATACTTAATTTTTGTCTGGAGCATAACTCCAAAGGTTTTTCAGGTATCATCTTGAAACTTTATATGTGGATAGATCTTATTCAGGAGAAGTGCATTGCACAAAAACCATAACTCTATTCATTATATTTTTGCGGTTATTCCCCTTTGTTTATTTTCATACTTAATTTTTGTCCGAAGCATAACTCAAAAAGTATGTGAGGTAAAATCATGAAACTTTGAAAGTTGATAGTTCACATAAATGGGAAGTGCAGTGCCCAAGAATTGTTAATTTATCATTAATAAATTTTGAGTAATTACCCTTTGTTTGTTTTTACACTTTGAACTTAACAGTTTATAATCACATGTTATATTTAGAATTGGATGCCATTAGGGGGGCATGCCAAATTTGGTAGCCCTAGACCCGATGGCTACATAGAAAGGGAATTTTAAAGTTCTCCCTATATAAAACCATGTAAAACTTGTAACCCCTGGGGCCGGGCCAATTTTGACCCAGTGGCTATAATTTGGACACCCTTGGTAAAAGTCCACCAGATAAAGCTACATGCCAAATTTCGTAGCGGTAAGCCCTATGGCTAGGTAGAAGAAGAATTTTATAGTTCTCCCAATATAAGCCCATGTAAAACTTGTGACCCAGGGCCAGGCCAATTTTGACCCCAAGGCTATAAATTGAAGAGACTTTGTAGAGGTCCACTAGATAAAGTTACATGCCAAATTTGGTAGCCCTAGGCTATGTAGATGAAGAAAGCTACATTAATTCCAAATTTGGTAGCCCTAGGCTACGTAGATGAATTTTAAAGTTCTCCCTACATAAGCCCATATTAAACTTGTGACCGACCCCCCGGGGCGGGCCAATTTTGACCCAGGGCTATAATTTGAAGAAACTTGGTAGAGGTCCATTGGATAAAGCTACATGCCAAATTTGGTAGCCCTAGGTCTTCCAGTTTCAGACAAGAAGATTTTCAAAGATTTTCAAAATTTTTCAGTTTTGTTGCCATGGCAACCAGAGTTTTTGAAGGAATCAAATTCTTTCAAGAAATTCTGAAGAGGATCATTTCTGTGAAGTTTCATCAAAATTGGATGCGTAGTTTCAGAGAAAAAGATGTTTGAAATAAAAGTTACCATACGCACTGACAGACGGACACACGACAGGCCATGACATAAGCCCGCTGGCCTACGGCCAATGGAGGTAATAAAACTGTACTAACGATTAGAAGGGTCGCTACATTACTGTTTTGTGAATTTGAACTACCCTTCAAGTAAACTGAAAGGTGGCTGCTGCAATACCAAAACTAGAGCCGTCGCTGAATGTGACTTTATACCCGTCAGCACTTTGACAGTATTTTGTACACAGACTGACACATGGACGGACAGAAACACACACACCGACAGAAGTTCATTTTGCGGGGGTATAATAATAGAGAACCACATGTGGGTGCAAAAAACTCCACTGCTTATGCTTTTAGAAATGGATGCTATGATTGTTCCCCTTTTGAAAGGGTACAAAGTGTCAGAGTTCAAGGTTAACCCTTTACCTCATAATCCCGAGTTTTAACAACCCAAGGAATAAGGCTTTTGAAAATATAGCTGGGAAAGGATTTTCTCCTTTTCCTGCAATGTTTTTTGTTTGTGACAAATGTAGTTTTTTTTAGTTACAATTCATTTGTTGTCTGCAAGTGCTTTGAATTTGGACAAGTCTAAAACTTTGTCGCTTGGTAAATGGTTAATAATCTTCAGTAGTCACAGAGATATTGCAAGATGTCTTAAGTTTTTGAAAACATTAGTTCATGGGCGACAGGGCAACGACTATACCTCAATTTCTTTTTGAAAACTGCAGCTCAAACAAGAATAGTACATGTCGGTGCCAAAGCTTACCTGCCATTCCTTTCAGAAAGAGATTGATTTTCAATGAAAATTTAAAGTAGAAAAATAGTAGTTTAACTGTGTCAAATATATTTTGAAGGTTAATTGCCCTTGTTAAATGGGTTCCCTTTTTAATATCAACTAGAGCTATCACTAAACATGATTATATCCTCAACCAGCTCCTTGTCACAAAAACAGGTCTTTGTCACAGACTGCAGAATGGTTTATCACAATGGTAAGAGTTGAAAAAAGTTCAAAGGCAGATAATTCTGCAACAAATCGCCAAATCGCAGAAGGGTCGTGGAAATTGCACATGCGCAACTTCATATATAGGAACACTGTGTGCAAAAATGAGTTCAGTTGGAGTATTACTCTGGACAAATTTGTGTCTACGAAAGGACAGACAGCCTTAGCAATATTCCAGTATATCCCCCTCCACTTTGAGGTGGGGGTATAATAACAAGTCCAAGGTTAACATCCAGTAATGACACATATTTTATCACATAACCTCCCTTGTTTTCGGTGTAATATACCCATTACGAATTTTCTTATCTAATACACGTTTGATATCACATTTGTGTGATGTCATTTTTGACGTCATTTTGTACACATTTCATACAAGTAATTGGGTGTCATGGAAAATACTGCAAGTGCATTTATGAATGCTTTTGCATCATCTGATCTATATTTTGTGAAATAGAAATATCGTCATGTGATAAAAGGAATCTGATATTTGTGGGCATTTGAGATAAGATTTTATTAAACTTGTCAAGGAAAGTATTACTAAGCTTGCCAAAGGCGCGCTTAATAACATTTCCCTCGACTCGTTTAATGAAATCTTATCTCAAAAGCCTACTCATGTCAGATCCTATATATCACAGATGTCAGATTTTGTATGACCATGACACTACAGATAACAAGACCAAGACAGTACCTACAATGTTTTCTTCAAAAACTGGGGAGGTAATAAAAGCCATTCCTGTATGGTGGTACATGTATTGCGGAAATATTTGGCAAGAAAACACAGAGGTTATAATCTCTTATGTACAGAAGTTTTAATGAGGCTACGAGACATTAACAAATTTAGATAGAGAATCAGGATTCTTTCATTTCTCGTAAACGTCTCACTTGACTTCTGACAGTAGCAGCTGCTGTTGTACTGAAATTAGATAAAAAATTTATTTAGAAGCAAGTTACTAAACCCTAACTTTTTAACAAGACAAAAAAGTTTCACTTGACCAAATTAAAATTATTTGCAACTTACAATTTTGATCAACTGACAGGACATGTCTATGATAGGAATGAAACATTGTGAGAAAATAAGAAAATGCTGGAAACCAGCTGTTTCTCTTTTCCAACAATGTTTTCAAAAGCCATCATCAAGTATGTCCATGCTTGGGACAGTGTGGTAAAGGGTTAAAGAGCTGAAATCAAATGAAGTACTCTTTCAGGATGGTGAAGATCAAGATCAGACTGCACAAAATGTGAAGTCTAATCTTTGATCTACATTGCTGCATGTGTTACTTATTCCAGTTAAAAACTACCTTGTGGTCACAGTATTTCGGATATTTTTCTTGACTGAACACATCCCTTTCATAGAGTCTGTGCTTTCATCCTTTACCAAACAATCCCTTGTTTTTACGACCCTGAGGAAGAAGCCTTCTGAAAACATTGTGGGAAAAGGATTTACCAGCATTTTCCCCTTTACCAAGAATCTTTTCGGAAGGATTCTTCCTCTGGGTTGTTAAAAGTTGAGATTGTGTGGTAAAGGGTTAAGTCTTGTGGTGTCTGTGGTCATGAAGTACAGCGTCAGCCCCATAACCAGAGTGTCCCAAATTTGATCCCCAGAAGCAGAATTGAGAGAGATTAGTGTAACTAATTTGAACTTGTTCAACAGATGTAAAATAAATATGTCTAAAATAAATAAACAAATTATGTTTTGTCTTTCTCTACAATGTTTCTCCCCTTTTCAAAGTAAGCTCTAATCATCTGCACCACTGTACCGGTCTGTATTCATCAACCATCAGTAAGAACATTCTTAGTCTAATTCTCGATAATTTTCAAAGTTTGAAAGTTTCACAACTTTTGATTGGCTTAACTATTTTGTTTAGTCAATCAGAAGTTGTGTCCCTTTCAAGTTCAGCATACTTTAAAGGATATGTTGGTTGTATTGGGGTTTAAGGCCACTTTATCAGCTAAGGTCATATGGCGGTCGGTGACGCACATGTGTTTCACGGCTTTTTCACACCGGTACTAACACAACTTTCTTTCCAAAGCCACCGACTACTTTTCTCACATGCTTCATCAGAGGTGAGAGGCGAAAATACGCCGGAAAGAAAGTTCGCCTCAACCGGGTATCGAACTCACAACCACCAGATCAAGAGTCCAACACGCTCACCACTGAGCCACCCGGGCGGGCCTTTAACCCTTTCCCAAACAACAAGATTTTGGACTAGACCAAATTGAAAGCATTTGCAGACAACAATTCAACTCTTCCTGAAAAGATGATTTGTGTCTATGATAGGATAGAAAACATTGTTGGAAAAGGAGAAAATGCTATCCTTTTCCCACAATGTTTTCAAAAGGCTACTATTCCGGACCCGTAAAAACCAGGGATTGTTTGGGAAAGGGTTTAAGGATATGACTAAGAACACTCCTGAGAATTTTCGGTGAATAAGGACCCAGATTTGCCCTATGAAAATGCTTCCAATTTGTACAACTTTCTCAACTGGTATCCAGTTAAATTGTTCCGTTTAACCCTTTACCCCATAAGGTATTTCTATGGTATCTCAAATTGACCCTTAAAAACAGCAAGGATGAAGCCGTTTCTTATGTGTATATGACACCTTTTGATAGTGTAGTTGTCCCGAGCAACTTCATCTTTTGCCAAAATGTTTTCCAAAGGCTCCTACAAGCAATGCGTAGAATTGAGTATCTATGGAGTAAATGGTTAATTCATTACCCAACAACAAAATTTTAGGTTTGTCCAAATCAAAAGCATTTGCAGGCAACAAAATAAAAGTGACTGAAAATCTGAAATTTGTTTTGTAAAGGGTAGAAAACATTGTGGGAAAAGGAGAAAATGCTGGTTACCAGCATTTTCTCTTTTTCCTATGATGTTTTCTAATAGCTTCTTTCTCAGGGTCGTCAAAAGTAGGAACTGTGTAGTAATGGGTTAACTTTAATTGCTGTGAAATGTATTTAGACAAGAAGTGCAACAAAATACCTGTAAACCCAAGCGCCCCCTGCAACAACTTTTCTGCACCTAACACAAAACCAAATTCCTACAGCTTTTCTTTTCATTGAATCCTGAAAAACACATTATTCAGTGATGATTTTATTAAAGATAATCTAAAGAATCATAACAAATTTACTCCCCCTTCAAATAAACCAAAGTACAGTGTTTCAGAAAATATTGAAAGATTGATTGGCAACCTGTGTCACTTTAAACATTGTCTGTCTGTCACTTCAAGAAGACAGCTTACTTACTCATTCATGTCCCTGGTTTTACCAGTGCTAGGCCAGGGGTGTGGAAATCTTGAAATTTTCTACTTGTCCATGGACAAGTAAATCTAAAAAATCTACTTGTCAGTCACAGAAGCTTACTTGTCCAAAACAAAACAGTTCTAAATGGCACACAAAAGACTTAACTAAATGTAGTTTGTAGATAATGATGTTCTTTTGACCATTTAAATTTGCTTTGTTTAGGTTTTTAATAATAGTAATGAAAATAAATCAAGCAAACCTTTATATTAAGGCTTTTTTCCCTAAAATTGGGAAGGGGCCTTAGCCTTTGGGATATTCAAGCACAATTCTGGCCAATTGGGAAAAAGCAAACCAATTTTCAAGGTACCGTAATTCCCCTAAGTATTCGGACACCCTAAATTTTCGGACACCATTAATTATTTTCCGAAATAATTTTTTTTTTTGTCCCTAAGTTCGGACACTTGGTAAAATAATTGCCCCTAAATTTTCGGACACGAAATTATGATGATTTAGAAGACCCGCAGTACTCTACCAAACAACAAATTAAAATGCTTTAAAAGTTGACGAAGACCCGCTTTACTCTTTCCCAAACAACAAATTAAAATGGTTCAGAAGATCGACGAAGGTCTGCAATACTTTCCCAGACAACATATTAAAGACTCTTCCAAACTGAAAGAGTTTGCATACAACAAAGGCTTGTTTGGGATACGGTAAACTTTTACAAAACCGAAATGTTATTGGACTAGATGAAATTCGAAGGATTCGCAGACGACAATTACATTTTGCTAAAATGATTTTTGATTGGATAACGAAGAAAACAGTGGGGGGGGGGAAAAGGAGAAAATAATTAATCCCAGCGTTTTCTCCTTTTCCAACAATGTTTTCAAAAGGTTCTACCCCAGGATCATTTAAAGTCTTGATTGTGTGGTAAAGAGTTAATTAGCAAGTACCTGAGAAGAGTAAATCGATCTATGTTTTAAGCTTAAATCCTTTGTTTGGTATCTGATTGATCGCGGTAGACTGAATGCAGGTGCTAATATGTGTTGCACAGGCTGTATATATTTAGTCAAATACCCGTGACGCATTAAACATGTAAATCTTATCGATAAACGCTATAAAATACACTTTTAATGCATAACGGGATGGCTAGTTGTAACGACCTGTACACAGACATGTTGGCATGGAGACAAGCACGTGTATGGGTGACGTAACCAATTTTAGTCAGGTCAAGTATAACCCTTATCACGACCATGATTTAGGATTGTTTAGCGAAGTAGCTATTTGCGTTCGAATACGTGATTGTGTGAACTCTTTTTACAAGTAAGTGTTATTAATCCATAAAGGTCGATCTCATGTCAGTTCTTTTCGGGAAATATATGCCTTTTGTACATACTGTACGATGTCTGTTAAAGGATATGTTACGTCTATTGAAGGATAGTTGTTGTTGTTGGAAATAGATTTCCCGAAATTTTCGGACAGTCACCCAAATAAGTTAATAAGTTTTCGGACACCAAAAAAAATAATTATTTTTTCCCGTCCGAATACTTGGGGGAATTACGGTACATCAATTTAACAAATTAATGGCACATACATAAATAGAAAGGTCCAAGAATTGAATAATTGAAAAAGATTCAACAATTATACTATAGCTGCTTAAAACATTGCCAGATATCTATGCCTGCAATTACATCCGGAGATAATACTTCAGCAGAGCTGCTTACAAACCATCGTATGATACAATGGAATCACTATCTATGGATGTTGAAAGGCTAGGCTTGGTTACTGTGTCTGGAGATGTTGCATTATCATTATGTACAGTGATAATATTTCTATAGTTTTCAGACAACAGGAGATCCGATCGGCGATGTCGGATAGACCTGGCACTCAGATTGAGACTCGGTGTTTGGAGATTTGATTACCTGCAGATCGATCTACAAATAATTTAAACGTTTTACGCCGAAAGCAAAAAGTCTGCGCTCACCTTCATCGTCTACAACCCCTTTAACAAACTTTTTGTAATGTTTCCCGGTTCTTGACATGTTTTACTTGGATACAGCATGTTTAGTTTTCTTTCAAATATGTCTACTGCGACCGAGTAAGAATGTGTTCCACAGTGTTAAATTAAGACAACTTTTTTTTGTCAACTGTAAGTTCTTGCGAATGACAAAAAAAGAATTTAATACTGAATGATAGGGATTGAAATTCGACAACGTCAAGTCTACGTTTAAATGTGCAAAAAGTAACTCGATTCGGTTATTGTTGCCTCAATTAAACAAACCAAATGGCGCCAAGAAACCATATTATTTCGGCCGTATTGCAGCGCATTAAAAAAAAAACTTACGTAGGCGATAAAATCAGAGTCAGCCAAATGTTTGTCTTTTCTTTTTTATTCCGGGTATCAGGGAGATATCAGGGAATAGTTTATCATAATTCAATTTAATGTTCTTGTTTTTGAAGTGAGACGGAGAGAACATTTCTATTTCACAAGGATAATGTTATTTATACAGAACTTTTCTTCTAATTTCCCCTGCGTTTTCTACTTGTCCGCGGACGAGTAGATTGCAAAAAGTCACTTGTCCGACGTCAAATTTACCTGAGTAGGACGAGTCTGGCGTAGGATTTCCACACCCCTGTAGGCCCAGGCTCTGTAAGGTATTGCCCAAGGACATTCGCCCAAAAATGACCCTTCCCCTCAAGTGAGGATTAGTCTCTGTGTCTTCAGGCGGCAAATTCTTAACTCTTTAACATAGACAATATTCTAGAAGTGTATGATTGTATGGTGTTTAATGCCATTTTCAACATTATTTCACTTATATCGCAGCGGCCAGTGCACCTATCCATGCGTTCCTGGAGTTTCTTTTACCTGTATTTTGCACAATTTTCTTTCCAAACTACTAGCTGCTTTCACACATGATCATTGTCGAAACAATGGTCAGCGGTGGGAGAGGAATGAATCCTGTCGCAGTGACTATCATCAATCCTTGGAAAGGAATTGGCCCAGCATGGGATCGAACCCTGGAAACAGTGTTCTCAAGTCCTGCACACGACCAACTGAGGTACGGGGGCTCAGCTTCTGGAAGTGTCCAAATTACACACATTTACAGATGACAAATTACACATGGCTCTAGTGATGATTTGTGTCATTTATTTTCACATTTGAAAGGTCAGAATACATTGTGGGAAAAGGAGAAAATGCTGGTTACCAGCATTTTCTCCTTTTCCCACGACGTTTTCAAAAGGCTTCTTTTCCAGGATTGTTAAAACTCTGGATTGTATGATAAAGAACGATAAAAGAAGACACTTTCATACCTTTCCGCAGAATGGACATGTATATTTGGCATGCTGCGTGACTTCCATACGTTTGATGGTCTTCCTGAGAGAAGCACCATAACGGGTTCCATATTTACCACAGATCCCCACCTTTCTTGTGCGCTTGGCCTAAACGAAAGTCGGAACATAATCTTTAAGATAAGGCTTCCTAACAAGATTCATGTAACATTGCCTTTCATTGCCAAAAAACGTATGGATTTTGCCAAGACTTGAGAAATCCGTAATCAATCAGCCAATAGACACTGCTTCCCCGTGTCGATTACAGATTACTGAGTCTAAGCCAAATCAGTTTGATTTCTGCGATGTAAGGTGATGTTACACAAATCCTATTGGGTTCCCTATCCTTAACTCTTTACCAAACCACAAATTTCAGGACTGGTCCAAATTGAGAGCATTTGCTGATGTCAATATAAAAGAGACTTAAAAGTTAAAATTTGCAATAGGAAGGGTAGAAAACATTGTGGAAATAGCAGAAAATGCTGGTTACTGGCATTTTCTCCTTTTTCCAAAATGTTTTCGAAAGCCTTCTCTTTCTCAAAAGCCGTCATTCTGTGGTAAAAGGTTAAAACAGTTTCCGTTTCACCCTTTACTTTAGGTCAACAATTTAAACTTGACCAAATTGAAGATGTTTTAACCACATGTGACAAGTGGTTTGTAATATAGGATCTGTCTTTGAAAAGCTAGAAAACATTGTGGAACAAGAGCGGCAAATTGTCGCAAGATACGCCCGTCTTACCCCAAGTTGTAAAGCTGGGGCATGCACCCGACAAAATTCAAGTATGAAAAACAACAAAGGGCAATAACTCAAAAATTAAGCAAGCAAGAGTTGTGATTCCTGTGCACTGCACTCCCCCTCAATGAGATCTATCCACCCATGAAATTTCATAACCCTAGCTAGTATAGTTTTGGAGATATGCTCCGGACAAAAGTCAAGTATGAAAAACGACAAAGGGCAATAACTCAAAAATTAAGCAAGCAAGAGTTATGATTCCTGTGCATTGTACTCCCCCTCGGTGAGATATATCCAGCCATGAAATTTCATAACCCTAGCTAGTATAGTTCTGGAGATATTCAGCGGACAAAATTCAAGTATAAAAAATGGCAAAGGGCAATAACTCAAAAATTAAGCAAGCAAGAGTTATGATTCTTTTGCACTGCACTCTCCCTCGATGAGATCTATCCACCCATAAAATTTCAGAACCCAAGCTACTATAGTTTTGGAGATATGCTCCGGACAAAATTCAAGTATGAAAAACAACAAAGGGCAATAACTCAAAAATTAAGCAAGCAAGAGTTATGATTCCTGTGCACTGCACTCCCCATCAATGAGATCTATCCACCCATGAAATTTCATAACCCTAGCTAGTATAGTTTTGGAGATATGCTCCGGACAAAATTCAAGTATGAAAAACAACAAAGGGCAATAACTCAAAAATTAAGCGAGCAAGAGTTATGATTCTTGTGCACTGCACTCCCCCTCGATGAGATCTATCCACCCATGAAATTTCATAACCCTAGGTAGTATAGTTTTGGAGATATGCTCCGGACAAAATTCAAGTATGAAAAACAACAAAGGGCAATAACTCAAAAGTTATGCGAGCAAGAGTTATGATTCCTGTGCACTGCACTCCCCCTCGATGAGATCTATCCACCCATGAAATTTCATAACCCTAGCTTGTATAGTTTTGGAGATATGCTCCGGACAAAGAACTGGACGCCGCCCGCCCGCCCGCCCAGCACGGGTGATCCCATAATACGTCCCGTCTTCGACGGGCGTATAAAAAGGAGAAAATGCTGGTTACCAGCATTTTCTCCTTTTCCACAAGGTTTTTCAATGGTTTCATTCAAAGCGTTGTTAAAAGTCAGAATTATGAAATAAAAGGTTAACAGTGAGCTATTCAGATTTTCATGGTCTAAGAAACTTCAGAAACATTTTAATCATTGAATTGACAATACCTATGTCCGGACACCAATAACAAACCTGAGCCAAGGATCGGCTGCAAAAATTGATTTGTTTCGGTGAAAATTTTAGGTTGATAACAGGAGAATATCTGTCAAAAATAGTTAGATGGTTACCTACCCCTGCTGTATAGGTTTTCAGTGTTGTGCCTAGGCCGCGGGATTGCGGGATTCCCGCAATTTTTTTAACAATGTCCCTTAGAATTTAAGCCATTGCGGGATGTCGGGCGCGCTCACGAAAATCTGACGAATTTTCCTTATCTGGAGTCCATTTCGGTATTTACATACATTTCGTTAATTACAATGGGCACCTGCACAAAGTAGACTGTGACCGCGGAATTTACTGAGATAAAGTCGCTTAGGGAAATCCGATATTTAAACCAGTCTTACTGTTGTCAATAAAACAATATGGCGAAACGCTGGATGCGGTTGACTGACTTTATGTCGGGAAAGGTTAAAAATATAAAAGTTGCAGACGAAATTGAATGAAAGAGTACTGTGAAAACCCCGAATCGATCACAGCTTCTTCGACCTCCGGAGCAAGTAAGAAAAAGAACAGAACATTTCAGAAGAAATCGGCTCATAAAATTTCCGTGGTTAGAAGAGTCGGATGGAAGTATGAAATGTGTCCCCTAGATTTTTCTAGTGTCCCCTTGAAATTAAGGTAGGGGGACACCTGTGTCCCCCAAAAATTTTGGCCTAGGCACAACACTGGGTTTTCCTTCAGATAGTTAACATCTAGTTCAAGTCTGAAGTAAATATCTTTGATAATAATATTGACTTTTGTGATATAATGAAATGTCAAAAAGCTTTAGCATAATGACAAAAACGATAACAATGCTACGATAACACTTTTAAAAGTTTTCCTCAAAAACAGCCTTCTAAAAGAAAATGCCAGAATTAATTGAAATTACTGAGGTAAATTAAGAGGGAAAAGTATGCCGATGCGGGTCTCAAACCCACGACCCCCGGGAAACTATACCGCAGCTCTACCAACTGAGCTTGCCGGGCATCTGGTCGTGAGTCTACCCAAAATCATATATCACAACACTCCTCCCCCTCCTGATTTTTGGGAGTAACCAAGTCCCCTTTCAGTCCCCATGGACTGCCGGTGTCGCATCCCGCGTTCAGCAATCTACCTTATCGCCAATAAAGTAAATCAAGGGAGAAAAGAGTGCCTGATGTGGGACTCGAACCCACTACCCCCAGAACACTAGTACCACAGCTCTATCAACTGAGCTAGCCGTGCATCTGGTCGTGAGTCTACCTAACGTCATGTATCACAACATTACTTTTCAATAAATGTAACCGTTCGATAAATAATAGGACCCTGAAAAAGCAAGCTTTTGAAAACATAAATAAGAAACATGTGAGTAACTTGCCTTTTCCCACAATACCTTCTAACCTTACAAAATCGAATTCTTCTGTCACTCTTATGTGATAGTCTGAAAATGTGCTACCGATATTAAATGAAAAAAAGTCTAAAATGTTATGTGGTGAACTTGTCGGTTTCCCAGATTCAGCCAATTTACATCGATTACCAAAACTTTGTGCCTACTGAGGTCAAATTATCCCATAGATCAAACACACTGCAGGCCTTACAAGTGGAATTAAAGCTTCAAATTTTGGGAGAAATTCTGTTTTATCAATTAATTTTAGCGCTACTTAAGGATCTCTAATTTGAGAACTAATGTAGCAAGATTACGAACTAACTAAAGAGTGCCTTTCTCAACAGTTGACCCGCAATGAGCAATCTGTGCAATTAAAAATGATGTAGAAAACAATTAAGGACGTTTTCTAATGTTATTGCTACTTGTAAATGGAAGATGATGGTGGATTTATGAGCATGTTTCTTCTGTACTGACCATTTCGGGGGTCGTTTTGTTTAGAAAGGAAGTTGAACGTAAGGTATGATGGGATATGAACTTCGTTTGGAAGTTTATCTTACGGCGACCTAACCCAAAGTTACAAAGTTTGCACAATTTTCAGCTAACAAAAAGGATCTGTTTCTTTCGAAACAATTCAAAATCTTATTGGATTTAGAGTCTATCACAGAAGAAATTCGTTATTAGCGAAGAAAGTGGCGAATATCGTGCTTTGCGGATGGGGGTCAAAACGGCTTACTTCCGAAACGGCCCGATACTAAACTTGGCGGCCCAGTGCCGAGACGGCCCATTACCGAGATGGCCCATTACCAAAACGGCCATTTTTTTGTCACTCATCAAAAACAATTGAAGTCCCTTGCTGTGATTTGGAGCACAGAAATAGGTTATAAAATTTTCTAGTAAGAAGAAATTTAATCACGAGAATCGTTTCAAACGCGGTGGTCTCTTTCTACGAATTTATGGTGACATGTGCAGTGATGTATCCTTTCTCGAGTGTCTAGAGCTGTGGTTTTCATTGTGATTAGTAACTGGTGCACAACTGACAGTGAATAAATATTTATTATTGTAACACAGACCCAGGTGTAATTAAAGTTTCGAACAGTGCCGATTGATCACTAGAAATCTGACAAGGTAGGGGCGGGAGGGTGATTGAACTCACATGGTAAGATACCATCGGAAAGGAATACAAAGTAAAACCTACGCAAGTATGACGAATCGAGATCAAAGCTCTAGAACTTAAGATTTGATTTGAACAAAGATAAAGAAAGGTATAAAAATCATTCATTTGAAACTGATTGAAAATTAATAAGTCGTTTGTCAAAAGTGGGGCTTTTCTGTTATCCGTAAACTTGGGCCATTTTTGTAAAGAGGTCTGTTTTTGACTGGCCAGAGCCATTCTCGTACTTGGCTGCCGGAGATCGCAGACTTATCGTTTTTTTTTTTGTTATCACCACGAAAAACTCTCAAGATATTGTACACGACACTGACTAAACTCAATACCAAACGACAATATTTTAGGCATGTCCAAATCGAAAGCATTTGCAGACGACTGAATCAAAGGGACTGAAAATTTGAAATTTGTTTTGTGAAGGGTAGAAAACCTTGTGGAAAAAGGAGAAAATGCTGGTTACCAGCATTTTCTCCTTTTCCCGCAATGTTTTCAAAAGGCTTCATTCTCAGGATCGTTAAAAGTCGGGATTGTGTGATAAAGAGTTGAATAAACGTCTGTAAACATATTAAAGGTGGCCGTTCAGGTTTTGGGACGATAAATAAACAGGATAACTCCATTAGCAGCAAAAAGGGTTGAAAATCGTTCATATATTTCCGCATTCAGACGACAAAAGCAGAAGCTAATTTTGGACAATAATCTAAGCTTGTAATATATGATTACAGAGCTTATTTATTTAATGTCAATTTGTTCGAGTAATAACATGCATGCATGCATGTAAATAGTCTGAAATTCAATGCTATGATATTTCTACAGCTTTTAGAGGTTCGTATAATTAATCAACTATTTATATCAACCGTTTAATTGCGTTTTCAATCCATTTCATATTAGCATTGAAGTTGCCAGTGCCAGTTAAAATCCGTAATTATTTATTTCGTTGGCGGTACCACCAATTAAAGTCGCCTTCAGGAATAGTTTAGATATAGATCAGTCCATACTTTCTCTGCAGACTAATCTACAACTATACCTTCTGATAATTTGTGAGACGTTACTTACAATAAATAAATAAATAAATAATAATTAGATAAGCAAAATAGATTAAAAAAATAACGAATATCTATGGATCTTAATGTCTAACTTACTGAAAACGATGAACACCTATGTGCTTGACTGAATGCGTTTAAATTGTAGACGACGTGAACCAAGTAGACAACGCGTACCGAGATCAGACTGCACAGAAAGTGTAGTCTGGTCTAGGACTACGTTGTCTGCAGTTTGACCCTTCACCGGAATCAAAGTCCAAAAGTATCTTTATTTTTACAGGAAATCTGCTTTGAAAACCCGGAAAAATTCGGAAGTATTTAATTGGTGAGCCAAACTGATACACAAGCTATAGTCAGGACTAGAGAACGATGCGTGGATCAGGCAGTATTATTTTGTACATCGTTTGTTTTAAACTGATTCTCGACTCAACTGAAGCTATCGAGTCATTTCGACCTGGCCACCGCCTCAACGCCACGGCTTTCAGAAATATTTCTGGTTTAGATATTGCTGCGTGCAAATTTGAATGTCAGTCACGGAGAAAATGTGAATCCTATAACTACTATCGGCATGTGAAGTTGTGCAGTTTGCTCGGATCGAACAGTTCAAGTGCGAAGACGGTTCGAGACCCAAAAGTGACTTATGGGGAAAAGCAGACACGGACGGAGGTACGATCCTAATCATTATCCTGATAAACAAGTTAACTCTTTACCAAACGACAAAATTTTAGTTTGGACCAAATTGAAAGCACTTGCAGACGACAAAATAAACGTAACTCAAAAATTGAAATTTGTTACCAGCAGGGTAGAAAACATTGTGGGAAAAGGAGAAAATGCTGGTTACCAGCATTTTCTCCTTTTCCTACAATGTTTTCAAAAAGCGTCCATCTCAGGGTCGTAAAAACCAGGGATTGTTTGGTAAAGGTTTAAATGAAACTTTCAATCCGGTAGTAAGAATCAGAATAACGCTATTTCAAACATATTTATAAAGAAAAAAAATCTTCTCACGGGACAATGTAGATCAGAGATCAGACTGCACATTTTGTACAGTCTGATCTAGATCTACACTGTCGGCTAGAGGTCAATGAGTCGCGCTTGGTAGCTTAAGGCTTAAGGTAGTGGACCGGTAATACTTCTAGTGCATCATGGCATAAATTTTTTCTTGACAGTTGATAAAGACAGATTTGTACAGATTTATATGTAATACTTTTGCACATTTTAAACCGACCAGAAATTCCTTTGATGTCTATCTTCAAATTATTTGTTGATATTTTTGTTAGTTTCCAAAAAAGAGAGGTAGTTACAATATCTCTTTGTAACTTGGAGAATAAAGTGGTTTTAGGCTTATAAATGATAATTCCAGGAAGGACAATAATGAAAAAGTGGCTCGGTGAAAGTAGTACAATAATACTCATTTTTAATCTTAGCAAATTTCATAGGATAATGATATAGTGGAAATAGTTGTTTTCTTAGTTTTTTATTACGGGACCACTACCTTAATGTAAAATCTTTAAATCTTCATGAAACGACGACAAAATTTTACAGAAGTCGAAATCGAAAGCAGTCGTTGACGAAACATGAAGGGTAAATAAATATAATGAAGGATTGTTTTTCTTTCTATTTTCATTGAAAGATTAGAAAACAATGTAGGAAAACGAGAGAAAATGCTGAGAACAACCAGTTTCTTATTTTCACATGATGCTCTCAAAAGCCTTCTTGCTTACGGGGTTCACGGGGCTCTGGGAAAACTGCCCCGTTGAGAGAGCAGATTTCCAGGGGCCACTTTTTTCTTTGACGGGGGTGAGGCGGCTTTCCCGGGAGCTCTTTTCCAGGGGTGAGGTTTCGTGATACCTCCTTATGGTCATAAACATGAGTTTATTTGATAAAGGATGCTAAAGGACAAACACATGGGTAAAAAATTGCCCCTTCTCTGTCTCTCAGTCTTTCTATCACTCTGTCTCTTTCTTTTTCCTAGTGTTTGTCTCTGTTTTTGTTCCGATGTCAAAATAAAGTGTAGCAAAGTTTGTTGTTATTGTTGTTGTTGCTCTTCGTAAGCTTCTTCTTCTTCTCTTCCTCCTCCTCTTCTCTACCTTCTTCTTTTACCATCATCATCTTTTTTTTCTTCTTCTTGTTCTTCTTTCTTTTTTCTTCTTCTTCTTCCGAGTTCATCTTCTTCTTCTTCTGTTTTCTGGTTTTATCCCCTTTCCTTTCTGGTCCCGATAAATTACAAGCTACACAAAAAATACTCACCGTCACTCTATATGATATTCTATAAAATACTCTATAAGATTTTGCTATAAAATACTCTATAAGAATTTGCTATAAAAATGAGTATCAAGTATTAACACAGTAGTCCTTATATACTCATTGCAGCAATCAGTCGCCACCACGTGTGGAAAGCAGACATGTAACGACAAGCAGACATGTCGGCTAGAAGGCAATACATCATCCTGCAGGATAGAAGGTAAGTGAAACCTTGAATTTTAGCTTGGCTGTTTGGAAAGAAAATGTGTGAGAAAGGAGAAAAATCTGCTTACCAGCATTGTCAATTTTCTCAACAAAGTTTTGACAAAAAGTTAGGGGAGGTTTTTTTTGGGGGGGGGATAGCCTTAAAGAAAAAAGAATCTTGTACACTCCTGATAAAACATGTAAATATGAGCCATGCTCTGTGAAAATGGGGCTGAATGAATATACAAAAAGCATCCACCCAGGTCAGCCAGCCATACCAAGAAATCTCATATTAATTAAGTCGTCTTTTACATGTAGGTACAGGAAAATCGGAAATAGCTTTTACTTGAGCTTCTACGGCTTTTATCTGTCCTTGTCCAACAACATGACCCAAAAATGTTAAACTTGCATGACAAAATTTACTTTTAACAAGATTGATTGTTAATTTGGTTTTACTCAGTCTGTCAAATAATTCTCTGATAGTCTTTAGATGTTCATCCCAATCATTTCTGTGAATGACGGCATAATCAATGTAGATTCTACAGTCTTCCAATCCAGATATCATCATGTTGATAAGACGTTGAAATGTTGCTGGCGAGTTTTTCATCCCAAAAGGCATAACTTTTTACTGATAAAGTCCGTCAGGGTTACAAATGCAGAGATCTCTTTAGCTCTTTCAGTGAGAGGAATTTGCCAAAATCCTTTTAGAAGATCAAATTGAATAACATATTTAGCATGACCAACATTATCAATGCAGTCATCTACTCTTGGCCCTGGAAACGTATCAGTCTTGGTCACAGTATTATCATTTCTGTAGTCAGTACACTTACGACAAATTCCATTTGGTTTTGGTACAAGAATACATGAAGAACTCCATTCGCTTTGACTAGATTCAATAAAGTCATATTCCAATAGACACATGATTTCCTCTTTAAGATGCTGCAATTTCATGGGATTCATTTGATATGGCGGCTCTTTCACTGGTTTTGAATTTTCAATGTCCACATCATGGAATATTGTATCTGTCCGTGTTGGAATATCTGGGGACAGGTGCTCATATTCAGAAATTAACGTTTTTAAAATTCATATTTAGATTATTGCCTAAATGGGAAAGTTTTTTTTTTTATCTAAATTTCTTAAAATGTCGAAATTTTGAAGTTCTGAAGAAATAGGGTTAGACTATCAAAGTTCATTTCTCAACAATTCATGGTTTCAGGGTTAATGTGAATTTGATTTTGAGGAACAAAGGAAACTACATTTAGTGGTGAAATATTTAAATTATCGCTATTAACATATTAATTTGATAGATATACATGTAATTGCTTTTGCTTTCGCCTGTCAGGAGTTGTTAGCCCATAATCTAAGTCACTGACATTTTCTTCTCTACAGAATAAGGACCAAAGTATCTTGCCTGTAAGGGCCTACCTGGAATCGGTAGAAGAGCTAAAGCTTTTTTTCCAGGTTTAAAATTTCTTTTTTTAGTATTATTTTTCTAGGTCTGGTGCAACCTTTCTAGGGCACTTTGATTTTCAGGATGATATGCAGATGACATATATAGCTTATTCCCAACTCGTGCATTACTTGTTGGAAAATGCTCCTTGATCACATTGAACAGATTTAGGAGTCCTACAAAAGTGAAAATTTTCACCAAAGCTTTGACAATTGTTTAGATTTTATATTTCTTAAAGATATTGCTTCAGGAAAACGGGTGGAAGTACACGTAATAGTTAGAAGGTACTCATTGCCAGCCTTAGTTTTTTGGCAAATGACCAACACAATCAATTATGATCCTGTTAAAAAGTTCATCAAACGCAGGGATAGGCTGTAGGTTAACCTTAGGTATGGCCTGATTGGGTTTGCCTACCATTTGACAAGTATGACAAGACCTATAATAATCTGATACATCTGCTTTTAGACCAGGCCAATAAATTGTTAAGGATTTTGTGAAAGGTTTTACTGATACCGAAATGGCCTGGCATACTAGGTCTTTCATGAGCTAAATTTAATGTTTCTAATCTGTTGGACTTTGGAATGACAACTTGATGATTGACAGCCCACTCATCATCGATAGAGACTTCAGGAGTGCACCACTTTCTCATCAATATTCCATTTTTATATAAAAACTGACAGGTTCCTGCACATGTGAAAGATCAGTTTCACTAACAGCTTTTTGAAATAAAGGTGCTATTTCTGGATCATTGTGTTGCTCTTCATTTAGTTTTAACCTTGAGACATTGTATCATGACAAAAAAAAAAAAAAACCATCTGACAAAAATGGTTCATAAATCCCCATAACAGTATCAGTCTCAGGTAATTTGGCACGGACAAGGGTTTGGTCGTTTTTTAAAACAGGACAATCCGAGATAATATGGCCTGATTCTTTGCAATAATTACAAGTGGGTCGAGATAAGGGATTTTGACATTTGGCTTCATGAAGAGACTTGGGTTTGGCACTATTCTGATCTAAATTTGATTTAGGACTAGTCGATGAATAAATGATTTTCGAGGGTCTGATTTATTCATGAAAGAGACCGTATGCATCAAGGCGAAATTGTGTACTAAGCAAGCAGCTTCTTCTAAAGTTTCAACTTCTTTCTCGTCTAAGACAGATTTTTTCATCTAAGTTGGTGAACCTTTTGAATTTGTCAACTAGCAGAAGTTGTCGAAGTTTTCCTAGATCTTAACATAATTTTCCTTGAATAATATCACCTAAAAATAATTGTTCTATAGTTCTAGCAACTTCAACATGGGTCTGATTTTCTCTTTTGCAATTCCTAAATTTTAGTCTATATCCACCAGGTACCAATTCATAAGCTTTTGGAATCAATTCCTTAACTTTATCATAATTAGAGAGCTGTTCATTACTTCGTTGGAAAAAAATATCGCGAGCCTTTCCAGTTGCAACTCTTTGCAAGTGTAAGGTCCAGTGTCCTTTTTGCTTTTCAAAATTTCAGCAAATCTTTCAAAATATGAAAAGTATTTATCAACTTCCTGTTCTTGAAATGGCGGACACGTCTAAGGTGTTTTCTTATATCAAAATCATTCATCATATGCAAAGATGTTTTTTCTTTATTTTCTAATTCAAATTCTTTCATTTTCATCTGAAATTACCTATCCTTTTCTCTTTCTTCTAATTAGCATACTGGCACTCAATTTTTTTTCTTTCATTTTTTTCTTCTTGCTCTAATTTCAATCATTTTTCTTCTTGCTCTGATTCAACGTTTAGTTCTTTTTCTTTCATCCTTTCTTCTTGCTCTAATTTTAATTCTTTTTCTTCTTGCTCTAATTTTAACTCTCTTTCCTTTTTTTCCATTTGCAGTTTTAATTTTTCTAACTCGAAATTAGTTTTAACGTCTAATTGAGACACATGAGTAAGAGACAGAGCAGACAATTCTAGGACAAATGCCCCCCCCCCCCGGACCATTGCCTCCCGAGGACAAGGAATTGTCCTCGGAGGCAATAGTCCGGGGGGATGCCTTGGGGGGGGGGGCAATAGTCCGGGGGCAAACTGTCCTCGGGAGCAATGGTCGGGGGTGGGGGATTGTCCTCAGGGGGCAATTGTCCGGGGGGGGGGGCAATTGTCCTGATACGGAGCAGACTAGTCAGGTATTTCTTCATCATCTAAAAAACTGAACAATATAATTCTTAATTTCATGCTTTAACATGGCACCTTTAGTGACAGTCAGTTTAGCATGAGAAGCAAGATCTAATAAATCATACTTTTTTGACAAATTTAACAACTAATGTGACCGCTCAGATATTATTTTTTCAAGATCAAAAGATATTATTGCTTTTTGCTGGCTCAGTAGACTAAATTTGAAATCTGTTTTTTATTATTAGTTATAACCTAATAAACTTTAATACTGTAACAAGTTCAAAATAATTTCAAAGTACTGTATATCCAAAATGACTTGACGATCTGTGCCGCTCGAGCCCCCAATTTCTTTTACGAACCAAGTTTAATGAGAAAGAAAACCAGCAATAAGCCTTTAACAATTAACAATATTTATTAATGAACAAAAACAAAAGTGTACAATAGGAGTTATTGAAAGAGCGAATGAAATTTTAATATTTTTAAATCTTAGAACCAGAAATAGAATAAGTTCCTCAAAATTAAGAATTACAAAAAGAATGAAATTTCTGCTTCCTAAAACTTAAAAAAAAACAATAGTTCAGCTTGCAAGTAGATATGAGAAAACCTGTTTGAAAATAAGTAATTCAAACTTACAGATCAAAAATCCAAGTTAAATCCAACACTTTTCATTAATTCTGTATTCTCCAAGCCACAAGTTTAAATTCAAGTCAAAAATCACCGAGTAAGTCACTCTTATTTATATCAGCTTGGAAAATTCTAGATTAGTCTTTTCTAGAAAGATGACATTATGGACTAGTAAACAGCTTGATTACTAACAACCTGTTTCTAAAAATAACCACAATGAAACAATAAATAAATAAATAAATAAATAAATAAATCCTCCTCATGTTTCTAGAATATTCTGAAAAATCAGTAGTGCCCGGAAGTGTAGTTAATAGCGTGCAGGACTCAAGAACAGGGGGTAACTAGTTCGGTTCCTGGATCAGCCAATTTCTTTCGAAGGACTGATGATAGTGATTGCAACAGGATTCATTCCTCTCCCACTGCTGACTATTGTTTCGATGATGGTTATGTGGGGAAGCATCCAGTGGCTTGGAAAGAATATTGTGCAGAGTACAGGTATGAGAAACTCCAGGAAAGCATCGATAGGTAAACTGGCCACCGCGATATAACTGAAACAATGTTGAAAACGGCGTTGCACATAATTTATTTAAGCAAAACAGAAATAATTTCATGTTGCTTTTGCCACCACATTTCACGAAATAGCGTTTGATTTGACCTCAGTGAAATTACTCGACTTTGTTCTCATTATTGCAGAATGTGGAAGCCCGTATGAACCAGGTGAAAATCTAAATCTGCAGGGAAACATGCGTAGTATTTGCGGCAAAATATCTCATGAGCTGGCTTGTTATGACATCATGTCCGTCGAAGGGATGAAAAACATTCCGGTCTTCCGTACCTGTTCGGGGAACGGAAAATGGCTGGCGCTGAACATCTCGTGCTATAAAAACAGTAAGTAATAAACAGATACTTTTCCTTTTTGGTAACCAGCAGTTCTATTTTTCCCACAGCGTTTTCGACCTATTTCGAAACAATGTTGAAAACGGCGACAAACATAATACAATTCACGTTGTTTTTGCCACCAAATTTCACGAAATAGCGGTAGTGAAATTACTCTACTTTGTTCTAACTATTGCAGTATGTGAAAGCCCATATGAACTTGGTGACATTTTAAATCTGCGCGGAAACATGCGCAATATTGGCAGCAAAATATCTTATGAACTGGCTTGTTATGACATCGTGTCCGAAGGGATGAAAACCCGCACGGTCATTAGTACCTGTATGGAGGGAGGAAAATGGCTGGCGCCGTGCTATGAAAATAGTAAGTAACAGATACTTTTCTTCTTTGGTAATCAACATTTCTACTTTTCCGCCAGTGTTTTCGACCTTTCTACATGAAATAATCAACATTGGAGTCACACTGACCTTGTCGTTTGCAAATGCTTTGAATTTGGACAAGTAAATTTTTTGTCGTTTAGAAAAGAGTTAAAGGGCAAATCAACAAGTTTCTGATATGATTAATTTTCAAATCTGTATTTATCAAATGGCAACCTGTAAATGTTGGAATTAGAAAAAAAAAACATGACAATGACTAGAGGTAGCCAGATACCGACTTCACCTTTTACCATACAAACCCTAGATCTAGTTTCCAATATCAAAGGAAAGAGTGTTTGAAAAACATTGCGGGAGGAAAATGATGTTTGCAGTTCAAAGAATGAGTATTATCCCTTGAAAGTTTACATCATTTAAACAATATGGATTTAATAAATTTGCAAAATTTATTTCATGAATTTGGATGAATCTATAATTTTGTTAAACACTGAAATCATTTGGAAAAGGGAGAAAACGGCAGCAATTTCTCCTTTGTCCAGAGCGAAGCGATAATGTAGAAGAGGGTAAAATAGTACGAATAATAATTCGTGTATTCCATTTTCAAGAATAAAAGAAATTATCTTCTTCATGTTGGATTTTCTCTTTGGAAATTGCCGTTTAACCCATTACCACACAATCCCTACTTTTGACGCCCCGGAGAAAGAACCCTTTTGAAAACACTGTAGGAAAAGGAGAAAATGCTGGTAACCAGCATTTTCTCCTTTTCCAACAGTGTTTTCTACCCTTCCCAGAACAAATTTCAATTTTTCAGTCACCTTTATTTTGTCGTCTGCAAATGCTTTCAATTTGAACCAGTCTAAAATTTTGTCGTGTGGTAATGAGTTAAGGCCTATCTCTTTCCGATTTGGATTTTACAATGTCGGCACAGCGCCACGCTTTAATCGCAGCCTAAAATTCCCATAACCAACTTCTTTTGCGAGTTTTGGACTTATTAAAAACTGTCATCGAAGCTTTTCAGACACAATTCCGAATGAACCGATGGCACAAAATCCGTTGCAACTGTCTGGCCCCGGACTAAACTTTTCAAAATCCTCAGTTCCTCCATTTTAATTCCTTCGGAATTGAAAATAATTACACTATGAGTTCCTGAATCGACGTTGCAGCCATAGCCTGCACAATTTACTATTTTTTTCGGCTCAATTCTCAGTTTATACTCAAATATCTGCATACAATCATCTGCGTTCCTGCTTAATTTCTACTGACTGTATACACAGTCTGACTCGACAATGACGTCACACATGCACAGAGATAAGCCAATCAAGGAAAGTATTTTAGGGCTGTATATCAACGTGGCAATTCGGCCGTGGGTTATGGCGTGTTATCTGGTGGTATTTATAAAATAAATCTTATATGTGTTTTATAAAACAGGTAATGGTATACGTAAGAATGCAATGTCGTCAAGGCCTTGCATTTTGTATATACATGTATACTGTGTGTTTCTGTGCACAATCAGTCAGTTTTTAGTTTTGCTAAGCCTTGGTCAGACTGGGACGGTCTGTTATGGGAACTCAGTCTGGAGTCTAGCAAGAGACTGATTCAGTGTGCGGGACTGGTGGAGTAAACTGGTTGTGGCTTGGTTGACTGATATGCTGCATTATTAAAACTGAAAACACAAGCTCTGTCTCTCTTTTATCAAAAGAACACAGAGCGAAACGTACTACTAACCACTATGTGACAAGAGATTCCATAAAACGATGGCCGGTTAGAGTATCGCTCCTTTTTCGACCTGGAATATTCACTGGAATTGTACCTGCAGCCGAGCGTTGGCACCTACATGCGGTGCTGTTGTATTTTAGCGTAGCTGAATGTGCTCCCTCTTGACCTACTTTTTTTGCACTGATACCAAATGAATAAATATAACTTTGTGATTGGACAAAAATGTAGACATGTTTATTCTTAGGGTCCCTGAATATCTGCTGGCAAATTTACGTAGTCTATCTTTTTTAACCCTTTATCGCAATATACCGACTCTTAACCTCACTGAAAAAGAAGCCTTTTGAAAACATGGTGGGAAAAGGAACATATCAAAGAAAAATTGCCCCATTTGAGCCACATTGAAATTGTCGTCTGCAAATGCTCTCAATTTGGAAAAGGCTACTAGCAAAGGTATAAAGATATTTCTTGTTATCCTTGCAGTAACACATAGTGTGATTTATGAAGGCTGTTTCGTTGACAATCCTAGTCGCGTTCTCAACGGAACTTCTTTTACAGATGAAGACATGACAATACCTATTTGTGCAAAGTATTGTTTCGAAAAGAATTTTGAACACTTTGGAGTAGAGGTAAGTTTTGACTTTCTTTTGCTTGTTCTAGATCCATGTAAATGAAGTCTAGTATGGTTAAAAACGAAACTGGTTATTTGATATTGATAAGGGAATAAGTTCTCACGGCTTAAAGATATATCCTTTCTTTCCAAGAAGAACAAGAGGGCCAAGATGGCCCTTGATCGCTCACCTAAATTTCTGAGAGAACCATACCCATTTTTTTTTTTTTTTTTTTCAAAATCTAATCAGCCATTTTAGACAAGGAGAATTTTCAAGAATTTCTTCATGTCTGTATAGTGTAAATAGCCAGCAGAGCCATGTTTCTTGATGGATCAAAATTTCTCGAGCAATTTTTGTTCAGAGAAAAGAATTTTAAAGACCAAATAGTGCAAGTAGCCCCCATTCACGAGATCCATGTTTCTAGACAAATCAGAATTTTGCGAACAATTTTTGAAAAAGGTTACCAAGGAACATTTCTGTGAGATTATTTCAAATCTGATCAGTCGTTTCAGAGAAGAAGAATTTTAAAGAATTTCTTCATGGCCATATAGTGCAAGAAGCCCCCATTCACCAGAGCCATGCTTCTTAATGGATCAAAATTTCGCAAACAATTTTTGAAAAGGGTCATCCAAGGAACATTCCTGTGAAATTATTTTGAAATCCGACAAGAGGTTTCTGAGAAGAAGAATTTTTTAGGAATTTCTTCATTTATAGTGCAAGTAGCCCCCATTCACAAGAGCCGTGTTTCTTGACGGATCAGAATGTTGCGAACACGTTTTGGAAAGGGTCATCAAAGGAACATTTCTGTGAAATTATTTCAAACTCTGACCAACAGTTTCTCAGAAGAAGAACTTTTAAGAATTTCTTTATTTCCGTACATTGCAAGTAGCCCCCATTCACCAGAGCCGTGTATCTTAACGGATCAAAATTACGCGAACACTTTTTGAAAAGGGTCACCCAAAGAACATCTCTGTGAAATTATTTCAAAATCTGACCAGCGGTTTCAGAGAAGAATTTTTAAGAATTCCTTCATTTCTGTATAGTGCAAGTAGCCCCCATTCACCAGAGCCACATTTTAACGGATCAAAATTTGACGATAAATTTTTGAAAATGATCACCCAAGGAATATATCTGTGAAATTATTTCAAAATCCGACCAGCGGTTTCACAGGAGAAGATTTTTCAAGAATTTGCTAAAAAATTCCATTTGGTTGCCAGAGTTTTCGATGGACTCAAATTCTGTGAACAAATTTTAATGGGGGCCTCCCAAGGAACATTCCTGCCAAGTTTGGTCGAAATTGGCCCGCGGTTTAGGGGGAGTTGATATTTAAAGAATTGTTAGCGACGCACGACGCACTGACGGACGACGGACACTGGGTAATCCTTAAAGCTCCCATTGAGCACGTTGTGCTCAGCTGAGATAAAAAGAGAAATAATGCTCTTAAAACTCGATAGAGTGCAGGATCTGGCCAGCTGTATAAACACAGGTAAATAATTAGCGAAACTGTAGTTATTGAAGAAATACCTGATCTAATACCCATCCAATGTTCCTACATTACTTCAATATAGGCTCTTCCCTTTTCAATGATAAAATTCTATCGATGAAAAAGTCTTCTTATTCCCGTTTCTAAGCAGCCAGAGTTAATGCGTCGAATTTGACTGGCCACCTCTACTTCCAGGGCATCTAAATCCTCAAAGGATTTGTCTTCAGTTTCAACCGGTAACAACCACGGTGAAATCTTCTATAACTTCCGTGGAACGAAATACATTTCAATTCGTCGTAACCTGCGCAACCTTGAAACCCTCAGGGGCAACATTTGACATTAAGATACTGCTATGTAGATATGGTACTCAGTGACCTGTTTTCAGAATAATGTAGAACCATGAAGAACGTGTATTGGTTTTTCCACTGTAGCTTTTTCTAGAATTTTTAGACTGTTTACTAATCAATGATGTCATATTTCTAGAAAAGACTAATCTAATTTTAGACTAGTCTAGAATTTTACAAGCTGATATACATAGAAGTGACTTACTGACTTGGCGATTTTGGATTTTGGAGTTGGACTTGTAGCTCGAATGATCCATACAGAATTAGTGAAAAGTATTGGATTTAACTTGGGATATACATCAGTAAGTTGGAATGATTTTAATTTTGATACAGGTTGCTCATATCTACTTGTACTTTGAAACTATTGTTAATTTAGGTTGTAGGAACCAGAAATTTCAGTCTTTTGTAGTCTAAACTTTATTCTCAATTTTGAGGGACTTGTTTTATTACAACATTCTAAGATTACAATTGACAAAATTTTTAATTCAAACTTAACTCCTATTGTACTCTTTTGTCTTTGTTCATTAATAAATACATGTATTGTTAATTGATAAAGGCTTATTGCTGGGTTTCTTTCTCGTTACGTTTGTCTCGTAACAATACAATAATGATTATACCCTCACAAATTAGGTAAAAAACTGAATGAAAACGAGTAACTTTAGATCTCTTTCAATGAATCATGACATTTACTTCCTGGCCAATAGACTTTTCCATTTACCACACAAGCTTGTGTTTCAATAACCGCTTTTAAAGGTGGCCCTTCAGATTTGGGGACGAAAATTTTACAAAAATACAAATAAGAACATCCTTATACTCCCAAAGCCTTATAATTTTCATTCATTTAACCCCAGTAGTCGAAAACAATCCGACAACTAGATAAATTAGAGAATTACTACAGCCCAGATCGACACTGAAGGGAAACACGGTCTATTTTTCATGAGCGAGTTCTATTTTTACATAAGCAACTCGCTCATTTACATACCGGAAATATACAGACGAAGCTTCAATCACAGCGTCCGAAGTTCTAGACATTATGGAAAATAATTACATATTTGTTATGTTATGGAATTTAATAGTCATTGGTCACGTGCAGTCAATTAACATTCCCTCAATGCTTTTTTGACTTCGGCGGGAAATCTAAAAATAACTTAAGAGGCTCTTTGGCGGGAAATCTAAAAATAACTTAAGTGGCTACGTAGCCCTTTAAGAGAATACCACAAAAAAAAATTTTTTTTTGTAATTTTGTGATTCTTAATTACTGATGATTTATATTGTTTTTTCATGTAAATTTCATTGACAAATATATATTTTAATTTGGTGTGTTGTGAAAATTCTAAATATCCACCTTTAAGAAGCCTTTATGAAGCATTGTGGGAAAATGAGAAATACTTGTAACTAACATGTTATTTTGCTATCATGTTTTGATGTACCTTCCACAGAGATCTGCCATTATCTGAGCAACAGTAATTTTGCCGTTTACAGTATATTACTTCACATTTGGACCAGTCCCAAGTGTCGTCGTCGGTAAAGATTCCATGAAGGGAAAATTTCCAGCAGCTTGTAGAAAAAAAATGAGGATATAAGGCATTTTTCTACACGAAAAGTCAACCACTCTGCGACTCTATCCAAGCCCAAGCCCAAGCCCAAGATCACGCCTGGCTTAGGTCCAGACTGTAAACATTTCTAAATACATGGATCCATGGAAATCGATAATTGACCAATCACGTTATCGAATTCTTTCACCCAATGCGTGGTTATACTGTCCACTATTTCGGCTCGCAACTTTTCGTATTTTAATGTGAGAGAAGTGTGATAGTTCCTGTTATTTTGTGTTTAAAAAGTTCCAAATTAAAGAAAAAAGCTAAAATGTGATTCGCAAATATATATCTTTGATAAGCGCAGACTAAAAGGCCGTGATATTACTCAATGAATTAATAATACTAGGTTTTGCTTGGAAACCAGGCTAGATAACAGTACTCGTTTACTGCAGTCACCATAGAGGTAACGAACCTCTCTCGTGCTCTGGACGAACGAACTGTCATTATCTTCTGCCGGTTTGAATTTTTCAATTACATGCACATGTATACAGGTCTATCAGATTCCGGGGCCTTGGGTACTGTACAGAACTAATTTTCAGTTGAATATGAAAAGAATAAAATACAATAGATACACGATTATTCCATAACAAATAGCTGACTATGACTCAGACCTTTTCAATGTTATGTAATAATGAAACGTATCGGTAGTTTAAGGCAGAGAAGGGTCACCCGTCTTAACCTTTTCCCAAACGACAAAATTTAGACCAAATTGAAAGCACATGCAGACAACCAAAACTTGTTTCAAGCAGGGTGGAAAGCATTGTGGGAAAAAGAAAAAAATGCTGGTTACCAGGATTTTCTGCTTTTTCCACAATGTTTTCAAAAGGCTTCTATCTCAAGGTCGTAAAATCCAGGGATTGTTTGGTGAAGTGTTAAATACGGGACATGAATTAGATAGTTCTAGGAAGATGGAACACAGATTAATTAGATGGCATAATGCCAGTTGGCCAGCATCTTCGGAAGCCAAGGTTGACGATTCACTACGCTACTCTACCCTTGGCGGATCGAGCTTGATTTTTACATTCCCCCGATACGCTTTTTCATTGGATGCAGCCAGCTTTAACTGCAACGAATGAAATCGCTAGTAGCATTTCATCTTTGATAAAAATAGAATAAGGTCGCTACCTTTCGAATAGAAGGTAAACATGGAAACCCACGTGGATGTCAGCTTATCGCTTCATGTGTATTCGTAAGCGCTTTGTAAAACGATATTTCATTAGGTCTTAGAAATATGATGTAAAGGGGGGTAATAACCAGCATCCAACAGAGGGCGCATCGCAGGAATCTCGAAATCGGGCACAATCAGCCAAGGTAAGATTTACCTAGTGATCGTAACCTTGGCTCACGAAGATGGTTGACCGGCTGCTTCAGTAAGAATCCTATTATTTATGCCGTCATAGCCAGAGGTTTTACCTGTTTTAAGCTTTTCGAGAACTTATACCACTTCAGAAGAATTGACATGAATGGAATCTGAGTCACCATGACGTGCAAATAATTGAAAGCCATAGCTGTCTCGTGCCATTCTTTTACAGTCCATTGCACATAATATATGGATTCACTTAAATTATATTTTATGAAATGAAAACATGTCTAGCCTATATTGATCGACCATTTCGATGTATGGGACAGAATCGTCCATGTATTTATTGAAAGTAGCAATGATTATCATTTCGACAAATTATTACACGAAAATTCCTTTGGCTGAATCCAGTGTGAAACGCCTTGGCCCACTGTTGACCATCTTTGCCAGCCAAGTTTCCGATCACTACATGGATCTTATACCTTGGCTGATTGATCCCGATTTCGAGATTCCTGCCATGCAACCTCTATTGGATGCTGGTAATTAACCCCCCCCCCCCCCTTTACATCATTTTTTCTGAAAGCCAATGAAATATCGTTTTACAAACCGCTTACGAATACAATTATTCAACGTGAAGCCATAAGCAGACATCAACGTGGGTTTCCATGTTTACCTTCTATTCGAAAGGTCGCGACCTTATTCTATTTTTATCAAAGATGAAATGCTACTAGCGATTTCATTCGTTGCAGTTAGAGCTGGCTGCATCCGATGAAAAGTGTATCGGGGGAATGTAAAAATCAAGCTCGACCCGCCAAGGGTAGAGTAGCGTAGTGAATCGTTAGCCTTGGCTTGCGAATATGAGTGTTGACCACATCAACCTCTTCCCACTGAGCTAGATATAGACATATACGTATTTATCATCTTTTTTGTTTGAATTTGCGTTTATTTACCGTCGTCACCGGTTTCCCAAATTGGGACGCCCCTTGAAGGTTGTTAGTATTGTTATGGGGGACATTGGAGATACGGGACGAAACCTATCCTTAGTTACGTCTGGTCCTTTAACCTGCTGGGTGTACAGCATGGTCACAAGGGGCCTCGGTTTAACGTCTCACTCGAAAGACCATCAGCAATTAGATGGCCAGCAGTGGGAATAGAACTAGATCTAACACCTTCAAGTGATCCGTAACATCAAATTCACGGGTGCTCCACACTCTATCAATTGAGCTATGTGGGTTGGTCATGACCACTTTTTAACCTACAACCTGTAATCTGATTGGATACTGTGCCCTGAACATATATAGATCATGTACACTAGCAAATCCAACAGAAAAGCATTTTCCCTTTCGGGAGCCCAGCATACATGACTACACTATCGACACAAAATCAAAAATGCCGGCATCGATCAAGATTAACAGGAAGAGTATGCGCCAAACTATACGTTTTAGTACACTTTACCAAAGTTTCAGTGACGTCATTTCCGAGTGACGTTAGTTTTTATTGAATTGGAGCACTCAGAAGGGAAAGTGTACTTCGTCAGCGTACTCAATTTGTTAAACAAATACAGATAAAAGTCGCGTAACACACATTGGAATGGTAAAACTTTGCAGTATAATAAATTCGTTGTACAATTAGGTAGCAGGGGACTTGGAAACTTGTTCACGGCTGCAGTAAATAATGCCGCAATCTTGCTTTCGGCTAGGGCGACATGATTCTCCGAAGCAGTCAACAAGTTTCCAAGTCAACTGTCACCTAACTGTACAACTAATAATGTAGTCGTAAAGTGCTGTCTCAGATTGTATCCCCGATGTTGGTATAAAAAAAAAACGCCTGCGATTGCGTGGTATAGATTTAATTACGATCTTACGTCTTTTTTCAGTATGGAAAGCAGTGCTACTGCGGT
This sequence comes from Tridacna crocea, assembly GCA_943736015.1. Taxonomy (NCBI): domain Eukaryota; kingdom Metazoa; phylum Mollusca; class Bivalvia; order Cardiida; family Cardiidae; genus Tridacna; species Tridacna crocea. Next base: position 14,925,035 of record OX031069.1, on the reverse strand, counting down.
ACTAGTTTCACCGATCTTGGGCAGTCAAATAAATGTGACAAGCCTTGTGCGGGAGATAACTCCACGCTCTGTGGTGGTACTTGGACTATAAACATCTACACCTTCAAGGATGCTATGCATAATGCTTGTAACTCGAAGTAACGTCTACGATCAGCTTCTGGATATGGGAAAAAATAGGAACCTTTGGTCCTGTTAGAGTGTAAAAAAGGGGTGCATACCAGGGTTCAGTCATTTTGAAAGAGTAATTAATTAATCACTATTAAAAATGAACTGTTTTTAAGCTGTTTGTAGCATGTAATTTATTTTGTCAATTTTTTTTCTGTGAATTAATTTATTAGTGTCAATTAAAGTAACTGACTTTCATTCCAATTACTAATAACTTTCAATTGGCATGAAAAAAATGTACTTAATGACGATTTGTCAAACTATAATTGTAATATCTGATCCAGGTAAGGGTCAGGGTGAGAATGGAGTACTGACGACTGTCCCCAAAGGCGATGTTACTTTTTGAATAGTCGCCTCTGGATACAGAGACGATCAAGACAAAATCAATTGAAAGCTCCACACAGATTTTTTGTGTAAGTTTGAACTCTCATAATTTTGCATATAGAGCACAATACTATGATTCAAACATACCTGTTGCTTGCGTATCTAATAAGCCTTCTTTCGAAATATGAGTATTTTAAATCCAAACGCTGAAAATAATGCAAACCGTGCATTTTATCTGTTACTCGAGGTGTTCACGTTCCTGTAAACACACTAAAATGTGTTTTAACCCTTTCCCAAACGACAAATTTTGGACTCTTCTAAACCAAAAGAGTTTGCAGACAACAATTTTAGATTTGGAGAAAATGACAGAAAGTTCTCAAAAAGGGTAGAAAACACTGTGGGATAAGGAGAAATTGCTCGTTACGAGCAATTTCTCCTTTTTCCACACTGTTTTCAAAAGACTTTTACTGCAGACACGTAAAAACCAGGGCTTGTTTGCGAAATGGTTAAGCACGACATATTTTGTCAGTGTTTTTTTTTTTTTTCTTTTTCCAATTTACTTGTTATAAATGACTTTTTCAAGCTCTTTAGGGAATGAAAGGTTTTATACTAGTAATTTGTCTTTTGTCATGTTTGTCACTAAAAGTTAGTTGCATTTTACTGCAATGCAGATTAAAGGTGGGTATTTAGAATTTTTACATCTCACCAAATTCAATATATATATATATATATATCACTGAAATTCATGAGAAAAAATCACCAATAATTAAGATTCATAAAATTACAAAAAAAATCTTTTTTTGATGGTGTTCCCCTAAAAGGCTACGTAGCCTCTTAAGGTATTTTTAGATTTCGCCCCAAAAATCAATAAAGCATTTTGGGAATGTCAAGTGACTGGCACGTGACAAATAACGCTTAAATTCCATTACATAACAAACATATGATAATTCTTTTTCATAATGTCTTCTTCGGACGCTATGTTTGAAACTTTGTCTGTGTATTCCTGTATGTATATGAGCGAATTGATCATCTAAAAACAGAATGTGTCACCCGTGGGTGTCAACCTGGGCCGTAGTAAATCCCTAATTTCTCGTGTTGTCGGGCGGTTTTCGACCACTGGGGTTATATAAATGAAAATTAAAAGGCTTTGGGAGTATAAGGATGATTTTTTTGCCTTTTTGTAAAATTTTCGTCAGAAGGGCCATCTTTAAACAGACGAAACAGATAGTCGGTATAGCGCTGTGTCTTACTATTGGAATGTTTACAATGGACTTGAGACGGTACGGTGCACAAAAGATGTCCAAATACGAAAACTATCACAGTAGTGTCTCATTGAGACTAGGTGAGAATGCAATTAAAAACGTTTAGTGACTACAGGCATTAACTGATACCCGTTATATCTGGCATAATCTCCCAATAAACATCAAGCTAGACCCGATCTATCGATGACATGCATGGATTTATAGGTTTATTACGTACCTGAAAATGTTCTGGCTAAAATATATGCGTCGCAGGCGGATATGGCATGCAAAATACGAAAAGGGGCATTGGCATTTGCGTAAAGTGTCGTCTCGGATCAACCTTCGCAGTCCGCGCAGGCTGATCCGAGACGGCACTTTACGACTACATTAGATTTTCTGCTACAGTAGACTTGCACAAAACAGAGAATTGCATAAAACGGGAATTGTCGTTAAAGATATTGTATTTTATTGTATTGTATTGTATTGTATTGTCAATAATTTGCAATACTATGTCGTTGAAAAGGTGTAGGTATAAAACAAAAGAAATGTTATGCTGTAGTATATTTATTGCTAGCATTTGCTTCTCACCGCGCATATCTAACAACAACATAATAATAACAGCGAAATGAAAACGCCAATTTTAGGGTCTGTATGATACTAGGATGCTTAACTTACTGTTGTGATGTATATGTTTACGTAGATTAACGACGAATAATTCCGAACTGACTCAAGGCTACTAAAATGACAAGTAAACCGGTCGGTCAAACCGGTCGATCAATGTTTAAGGGCTGCCAGGTCAATTCTTATAGGCTATTAACCCTACATATAGTTATATGTCACATTTTCACCAGCACAGTTTGCAAAATAACTTCAGATGTCACGTTAATTAAATACGAAAGCCTACAAGATTCTTATGAAGGTAAGCAATTTCCCAGAGACACATTATAATTTAAAACACTTAATAACGCGAAAAAAGTCGCACTTACATAAACAGTCGTGTTTTAAAACAAGTAGAAAAGCGTTTATAAGTCGTAAGCGAAAAGTCTCATTATGACGTGAATTCAAAACATCGAATAACTTTAGAAAAAAGCAGAACCAACGTCGTATTCTTACATGACAAGTAAATCCAGCTCTATAAACACAGCGAAACAAAAGCGTGGTAAAATTATGAAATAATCCTCTTTCTACCGTGGTGTATCGCTCAATAAACCACAGTGTGAGGTTTGAGGCACAATAAATAATCCACGAGGGTGATAGCCGAGTGGTTTATTCATTACGCGTCGTAACTCACAATGTGGTTTGTTGAATGATACACCACGATAGAACGAAGATTTTTTTCGATTCTAACATGACCAACTCTTAAACAAAGTGAAAACCAGTTCATACTTAGAGTAGAAACGCGGATGTCGATTATTGTGGCGCCGCTTGAGCGGCGGCACTATATTTTTATTCGCTTTTGGAAAGTGCCTATAGAGGCAGCCATATTGAACTGGTTCCATGCTTTGTTTTAACATCCATCTCTACCTACTGTACTTTGATTACCAGATCGGGGTCAGTACTAGCTTTTTTATTTATTTGTGGGATTTAATTTAAGAAATAATCTTCTTTCTATCGTGGTATATCGTTCAATAAACCACAGTTGTGAGTTATGAGGCACAATAAATAATCCACGAGGGCGATAGCCCGAGTGGGTTATTCATTGCGCCTCATAACTCACAACGTGGTTTATTGAACGATATACCACGATAGAAAGAAGATTATTTCGATTCTAACATGGCAAATTCTTAATGAAAGGAAAACAAGTTCAAACTAAGAGTAAACACGCGGATGAAGATTATGTTCTATTGAATAACTAACTCATTGAATGACGTCACTCGCTATAGGGTGACGTCACTCTACATGGATTGTCGCAGATTTTACCACGTTTTCCTTGCACTGTGTTTATAGAGCCAAAGTCGCGTGTCATGTTAGAATAAGAAATAATCTTCTTTCTATCGTGGTATATTGTTCAATAAACCACAGTTGAGAGTTATGAGGCACAACAAATAATCCACGAGGGCGATAGCCCGAGTGGGTTATTCATTGCGCCTCATAACTCACAACGTGGTTTATTGAACGGTATACCACGATAGAAAGAAGATTATTTCGATTCTAACATGGCCAATTCTTTATGACAGGAAAACAAGTTCAAACTAAGAGTAAAAAAAGCGGATGAAGATTATGTTCCATTGAATAACTCACTCATTGAATGACGTCACTCGATATAGGATGACGTCACTCTATATAGATTGTTGCAGATTTTACCACGTTTTCCTTGGACTGTGTTTATAGAGCCAAATTCGCGTGTCATGTAACTAGAATTTATAATATATTGTACTTTCATTGATAGATGGATAAAAACCCGGATCGTAGACATATCAACATTTCCCTTTCGAAAAATAATAAAGATGCATTTCGAGAAGTCACGTGAAAAAATATTTTCTGTCACAAAGTTTTGAAGCCACCATTTTAAATATCTTACGCTGGAAAAGGTTAAGAGATATTTTCAAGCTCTTTGACCCTAGAGCACCCTATGAGGTACTTGTGACCCCAGTTATATTTTTGTTCTAGCAGGCCTCCCAGTGAAACCTTTAAAACCTTTAAAAAACCTTTAATTTCAGAGCAAACCTTTAAAACCTTTACATTTCCCCAGAAAACCTTTAAAGCGCCAAAATAGCCTGTAATTCTCACTCAAAACCTTTATATTTGCTCTGACTGGTTGCCGTGCTAGCTTAAAGCAAGTAATGGATTTTGTTCTGCATTTTCCCTTCTTTTATGTGTAGTTAAACAATGCTGCTTTTGTTTCTTTCATCTTGAGTTTTTCAGAATGCTGTTGTGTTCACCAGACTACCATGCAGTAGCTGTTTGCAGTAGTGCACTCACCAAACCATGGATGGTGTCATGTTATCAGCATTATGTACCATGGACCTGGATGCTTGAAATGGTAAGTCAGTGATTTTGTACACTGAGGGCCCAGTGAAGGAATCTGAGGGCACAAAGACCAAATAAGATATTGTGTGTGGCTCTAGGTGACAGATTCAAAAAGAATGCATACCGTATATTGGTCCCCTAAACCACACATATATTATTTTTGAAAATTAACAATGTTATTGTGTTTGGTACTAACTTCTTAAACAAATATCCATGCAAGTTTGTCATATGTGTAACTAACTGCTAGCTATATCAAATCATATTAACTTGCATTAACCAGTTTGCATGTATTAATGTTCATTTGTGTTTGAACTTGGCATTTGTTAAAATACCCAATCATTTTAACCACAGTTTAGTATTGCCTGCCTCCAGGAATGTCCAAATTCTTAGGTTGGAAAATGATTGGGTGATTATAACAAATGCCAAGTTCTACTGATTGTGACAAGTTGAATAAAGAAAGAAAAAAAAATTTCAGGTCTAGTGAGATGTTTGCACTACTGTAATGATGGACAAGGTTTGGTGAAGCTACAGCATTCTGAACAAAGGTGATGTAGATCCTACACTGTAAAACAGGAGTTATGTATGATATAAATATGCAGAAAAAATAGGTATACACATTAAATAAGGTATGTATTACATTGCATAATTCAAACAGTATATAACATCAAAAAATGACTTTGGTATGACTGTGGGTTTAATAAAGAAATGAGAACTTCGACGAAAATAGCCTTTATTTACTCTTTATTTTTTCATATTTTACACTAAAAGGCCTTTATTTTCATACATTGGAGCCTTTATAAAAACGTTTATTTTTGTTTTGGCCTGCTAGGAGGCCTGTTCTAGTATTGTATGGATTTTAGAAATATTGTTTTCCTTTCGCGATCGTGTTTTTAAGACCAGCTACATGTAACTGTAACTAGGTCAATGTTGGAGCGCCTGACATGACTGGTATCATACAACCCGTCTAGTCTGTATAGATATAATAAGAACTTCATTCAAGTCTTTATTTATGTCTATAAAGAGGGGTTGTTTGATACCAGACATATGTGTTAGATTGTCAGATTTAGCACAATCCGATAACAGACTTTTCCTTTCGTTAATGTATGGTAATTCGTTGCTGACAAATGTTTGTTTGTGTAGACAAAATCTTACAAGGGCGACGATTTTCTCCACATATGAAAATATTGGATGTTAATCCTTTACTCCATAGATACTCATTTTGGCGTATCAACAACAGACAGCTTTTGAAAACATTGTGGGAAAAGGAGAAATTGCTTCTAACGAGCAATTTCTCCTTTTCCCACCATGTTTTCCACTTAATCTGATATTTGTATATTGAAAAAAATAATACAAATCGTCAATAATTAAGAACCATGAAATTACAAAATTGATATTTTTTATGGTATTCCCTTAAAAGGCTACGTAGCCTCGTAAGCTAGTTTTAGATTTCCCGCCAAAAATAAAAAATAAAAAAAAAGCATTGCGGGAATGTCAAGTGACTGGAAAGTGACTAATGCCGCTTAATTCCATAAGATAGCAAATATGTAATCATTTTACATATTATGTCCTCTTCGGACGCTATGTTTGAAGCTTCGTCTGTATATTTCCGGTATTTAAAAGAGCGAATTGCTCATGTAAAAATAGAACGTGCTTCCCGTCGGTGTCGACCTGGCCTGTAATAAATCTCTAATTTCTCTTGTTGTCGGATGGGTTTCGACTACTAGGCTTTCATGAATGGAAAGTATAAGGTTTTGGGAGTATAAGGATGATTTTTTTGTATTTTTGTAAAATTTTTGTCCCAAAAACTAAAGGACCACCTTTAAAAACGAAGGTTTAAATAAAGTCATGCATTGGGTGTAAAGAACGTCTCGATACATAAACACTATGCAATTGCTTTGTTACCGAAACATCCAATTGATTTACTCTATAAGTCTATGTTACCGAACTCGTCTGTTACCAAAACATCCGTAATTCGTTGGAGCGCCTGACATGACTGGTATCATACCACCCTGTAGTCTATATAATATAGATATAATAGGAACTTCATTCAAGTCTTTATTATATCTATAAAGAGGGATTGTATGATAACAGACATATGTGTTAGAGTGTCAGATTTATCACAATCCGATAACAGACTTTTTCTTTCGTTAATGTATGGTAATTCATTCCCGACAAATCTTTGATAGTGTAGACAAAATCTTACAAGGGCGACGATTTTCTCCACATATGCAAATACTGGATGTTAAACTTGACAAAATGAGTCACGTGATCAACAATGTGATTCCTACTAAGCTGTTAAACGATCACGTGATTTTCATAAACGGTTTGTAAATGCATTGTACCCTGTTACAGGAATAAGTGGTTTGCGGCGCCATTGATGTTCAGCATCAATATTTTCTTGTATCACTATTTTATCGATTTTACATGAGAACAGTTTAATATATGATAATGAGTTTTTTGACATGCAGTCGAATTTCCCAATAAATATATGTATTAGTTGTGCTTTTTGTTGGTTTGGTTTAAATTTTCATCCAGTTTGACTCCTGAATTGTTTACTTTTGGCCGCAACTCGATCTACAGAACACAATTCGCTAATGCATATGAATTTGAGATCCGCCAACTTTAGGTTAAATTGGTTTTAAAACATAACACGACACAGTCAATTATTTAAATAAACCAAACGCATCAAATTAATTACTAGTATACTGTATTGCTTTGTTTCCTCGTTCAATCGACCAGTTTGTGTGTGTGTGTGGGGGGGGGGGGAGGGGGGAAGTTCCTCTGTTTTCAGCATGTTTCACATGCAATCAGTTATCAATTTTTCGCCCTTCACCAAAAGACAAATAATAGATTTGGCCAGATTAAAATCATTTGCAGATTTGTCCCTAAAAGGGTAGAAAACGTCGTGGGGGAAAAAGGAGAAAATGCTGGTTTACTAGCATTGTCTCATTTTTTTCCACTATGATATTAAAGGCCCCCCCCCCGGAACTGTTCAATAAAGGGCTGACAATTTTGACTATTCCTTTTTCACAAGGACATGTCTATCTAATTTCAAAATCTGCCAGTGGCGGCAAACAATCAAACAGTCATGTGGTTTTATGAACACGGTCCCCTCCCCCCGGAAGAAAGGTACATGTATTTCAAACACTATAATTATATAATGGCAAAAATGCTGGCAGCCAGATTTCTCCAATTTTTTTCTCTCCGTCAAAGAAGCCAGCAGGGGTCCGCAGAACAAACGCGTCAACGCTTTTGACCAATCGCAAATAACTATCTATTCATTCGGGTATATCACCAAGAAGTAGGTCAAAAGCTAGGGTATTCAGCTATGCCGAAGAAAAGAAAAAGAAGGTGCCGATAAATGGTAATAGAATATGTATGTTGATTATATTGGTTCAAGATAGAAAAATATTAAAAGACATTAAAAGATGATCCAACAAGCATTCCCCGTGTTTCTTCATTGTTTACACAATGCTACAAATGTGAAATTTTAATTTTTTGTACAAGGTTTAGTAAATAAAAAGAAGTAGACATAACAGTCTATCAATAGAACAATGATCCCGTAAAGTATGCTCATTACATTTAATTGAAGATGGATATCACTTTTTATTTCATGCTTTCCAGTAGGATATCGAGAAATAGCAGTGAAAATATTTTTCGATCTTACACTGGTACCACCAGTGAAAATACCGATTTTCATGTTCCCTTTGCCTAGGTAAATTGCGCGTGCATAACTACCAGATGGGAAATATGACGTCATATACCTTACATTTCTCGCGCTTGACGTAACGTTGCTATGCGGGCGGGGTACGCCACGGGGAAAAAGGAAAAAGAATTATACTGAATTTGATAAAGCTCCTCCTATAAAGGGTTAAAAGCATGAAATAAATAGAATATTTGGTTTTTTATCGGTGAAAGATCGAAATTTATTTCATCTCGTGAACACCATCAGTAGTATTTTCACTCGTGGCTGCGCCACTCGTGAAAATATTACCGATGGTATCCACTCGATGAAATAGATTTCGATCTTTCACCGAAAAAAACAAATATCCTCTATATCCTTTGGTGCAGATTACATTCCTACTTTTAACGCTTTCAGTGCTAAATACATTATCTAAATTTAGAAAACTATCGCGACAAATCGAATTTTCTTGGAAGATCTATCTAGATGGTGAAAAGTTCCTAAAAAAATCACTATAAACTTTGTTCTCTGGAAATTTTTATATCGGTTAGTCATATTTTAACGGAAAGTTTCTCATTCATACACGAATCTGACATTCAAGATAAAATTATCGCGATAATTCTACTCGTTTCTCGATATCTGTTTCCATAAATGAGAAAATTCAGCATTTGGATGCAATTCAAAGTTGCAATTCGAATTATTTATAATTGTGGCTTACTTGTTAAATGAAAATCGTGAATAAATACCACTTTTTTGCGTTACATATTATCTAGTAAAGCCATTTCACTGCGTTCAGTTACTATTTACTCGTCGTACATTGAGCATAAAGTTGGAGACGAGGGTGTTCCGAAACCCTATATATTTATAAATACCGTGACTGTCAGTTGTGAGCATGAACGCAAAAAAATATCGTTACAAAAGTGGGTATCATGTTTACATTTTCATCGTTAAATTTTTCATTATCTAAAAACTATTTCCAGCAAAGTTTGTTTTATCGCGAAAGTTTTCTTAAATTATCGCAATAGTTATCTTGTACATGTACCTCGTAGCAGAAATATACTTGGACAGTTTCGGAAAACATGATATATGAGCCATTGCTTGCAACAAGTAAAAACGACTTTTCTCTAAATACTTCCCCACGAATTTGTCAGTTGTATCAATTTTTCCAGTATTGAACGTTTTCTCCATTTTATGATTTAGAATAGTTTTGAACTAGCATGTAAAGTAAACATTTAAAGATAATACGCGTATGTTCACACATACGCACTGTGAATATTTATCAACACTTAAGGAAGATAAAAGTTCTGCAGACATGGTGGGAAAGGGAGTAATTGTTCCAGAAGAGGAAATTCTCCTATTCCCACAATATTTTTCAAAGTGGAAACAGCTACACTTCCACAAATCTAAATATCCTGCTTTTGTTTCCTTGTTAGGTGTGTAAGGCGTTGTCAGCAGCATGTTAACTCATTGTCAAACGACAGATTTTAAGACTGGTCCAAATTGAAAGCATTTGCAGACGACAAAATAAAAGTGACTTAAAATTTGAAATTTGTTTTGTGAAGGGTAGAAAACACTGTGGAATAAGGAGAAAATGCTGGTTACCAGCATTTTCTCCTTTTCCCATAATGTTTTCTAAGGGCGTCTTTCTCAGGGGCGTCAAAAGTAGGGATTGTGTGGTAATAGGTTAACCCTTTCACGGTGACAATTCAAAGATCCATATTTTTATCTTCACAAATACTACACGAAGGAAGTGCTACTTGTATCAGTGTACCAATAGTTTTACCAATGTGAGCAACACAATATATGTGCACTTTTGATTCAATCTCCACGTCAAAAATACATGTGCAGTAGGATGCGCACCAACATTTGTCATATACATCTTTAACATGTCACGCATGCCGGTAATTCAAGCGTTGAGCCATCTTAATGGTACATATTACATCAGAGGAAAATAATATTAAATTTAAATAATAACAAAAAAACATGATGATAATAATAATAATAATAATAATAATGATAATCCATATTTTGAAAAAAAAATCTATTGCTTTGCCACAGACGAACTCACTCGATACCAGAGGCGATCGAAGTTTTGGAGGTTTCCGTATTTTTCTTTGAATATTGATAAATTTATTCTAAGACTGATAAGTACGACTCAAAGACTCTTTGCGGACATTATAGGTAAAGATCAGACAGCACAGAAGATGCGGTCTGATCTTGGATCTACACTGTCCGGTAAGAAAATATTTTTGCACCATTCTCTCCCCCATCCCCCCCTCCACCCCAAAAAAAGAGAAAATCCTGTGATAAAGCAAAGTTTCAGTTTTATCAACTTGAAAGTTTCATTATAGTTGCATATCGTCGATTTACTTCAAAAACCACGTAACTATAGCGGTAACAAACTGTAGTTACCAGGTTTTTTAAGTAAACCGACGATTTGGTCTCTTGTTCTCGTTTGATAGGTTTGGTAGATGTATATTACGGATCAGCCTGGGTCCATGTGGTAACAATTAATTACCCCGTGTCATGGTGTCCTTAGAATTGCGCCCTGACTGCTATTGATCTTTGGCAGCTATTTGCTTATTACTGTCGTTATCATTACCGTATCGTCAATATTTTGACACTGTAACGTCTGAATGATAGAAAAGGGGAAAAATGAACGAAGGGACTGGAACCCAGACTAATAATGAATTGGTTACATTCCCCGATACAGCTAATTAAAATCTGGCTTGCAACACGCGAAAAGGGGCATTCGGACTTTTGCGTAAAGTGTCAATTCGGATCAGCCTGCGTTGTCCGCGCATTCTAATCCGGAAGGACACTTTCTGTTTCTTTGTAATTTTCTGTTTTTCGCAAGTAAACTGAAGCACAAAATCTAATGTAGTCGTAAAGTGCCGTCTCAGATTAGCCTGCGCGGACTGCGCAGGCTGATCCGAGACGACACTTTACGCAAATGTCCAAATGCCCCTTTTAGTGTGTTGCAAGCCAATTATAACAAGCCACACCAGAAATCAATTCATACGCTATAGTTGAGTGCCGGAAAAAGTAAAACATGGTGGCGTGTGACCTCAGTACCTGCCGGTTGCTGTAAGAATGTATTATGGTAGCAAAGAACTTCCACCGTTAACTCTTTACCACACAATCCCGACTTTTGACAAGCCGGAGGTACAAGCCTTTTGAAAACATTGTGGGAAAAGGAGAAAATGCTGGTAACCAGCATTTTCTCTTTTTTCCCACAATGTTTTCTAACCTTCGATTTTTCAGTCACAGTTGTTTTGTCGTCTGCAAATGCTTTGAATTTGGACGAGTCCATAATCTTGTCGTTTGGTAAAGAGTTAACTAAATAATGTGGTTCGGGATGATTTTGCGAAAACCAGGTCAAAATTTATTCATTTGGAGAAAAATCAATAGCAATTAATAAATCGAGAAGGGATAAAATTCGAGAACTGATATATACATCTGATATCATAATGAGGAAAAATAACAACTATGAATGAGGATATTTTTCAGATAAAGTTAAGTACGCAGTTTCCAATCTCTGCAGCGATGATAAACTCGTATTTAATGGTGCTGTTAGGACGGAATCACAAGATACATGTACGCCCCCGCCCCACTTATGGTGTTATTTGGACGGAATCACAAGATATGCTCCCACCCCCCCTAATAAATAAATAAATAAATAAATAAATAAAATAAAATTAAAAAAATGAGATAAAATGAAATAAAAATTCCCTGCATATTTATATGTCGATGTTAATGTCTCGGGAATAAATTTTAATGTACGACTGTACAATCTGACACAAGAAAAAGTGCGTAGAGTGCTAGTTTTGGAGGGTACAGACGACGAAATACTTGTCTCACCAACCTACTGACGTTCCATGAGAAAGGGGAAACACATTAATTATGAACGTCAATTTGACGTAAAGAATATGGAGATAAAGGTACCAGCTAGTTGTCTTTATAAGTCTTGCTTATTCTTCGTAAAGTTACATAACATGATGATAGAAGACTACCACAGTACGAATCCACTAGATTTGCTTTTGACGTTTTTATCTGCATTGGAAGGGCGAAAAGTGACAATTTTCCAAGTATACAATTCCAAAAAAAAAAAAGCCTCGATCTATTTCAGCATTTTTAAAGTCATAGTCTGCATAAACCAATAATTCTTTTTTTTTTTTTTTTTCATTCTCAGTATGATTCTATATTTAGAAAGTAAGGCAAGTTCTGATTGGCTAAACCGGTTGGTTAATCCAATCATAAGTTGTGTTACTTTCTAATTTAGAATGCATTTTAAAATAAAACCAATTTTGGTAGGTGAGTGGTTGGTGAATACGAATCTTTTTTTTTTTTTTTTTTAATCACTTTATTTTTCTTTAATCAAAAAGGATCTCATAAGACCTATCTTCTCTTGCTGTTAGATTTTGTTTCCCCATTCGGTGAAGTCACTCCATATCACAATAAGTCGTCTTTTTCTTCGAAAAGAGCTATGCTAAACTGGCCGCGGGAGACCGCAGAATTGACGTCGTTTTTCGTTTCATTTCACGAAACGCTTGACTGTTGCGCAAGAGATAATAAATAAAGCGTCTGTCCACCGACGGTTTACAGTCAAAACGTACCCAAACCAAAACGTACCCAAGTCAAAACGTACCCAAGTGGAGTCAAAACGTACCTAACTGAAGTCAAAACGTACCCAAGTGGAGTCAAAACGTACCCAATGTGAAGTGAAAATGTACCCATGATTTTTATAGTGTTTTTTATCTTCCATCTTTCCACACATTAATAGATATTGCTTTATCATCTTGATGATGATAATTTTTCATTCTGCTTTATTTCAAATTTGCCTTACATGATTAAAACAAACAATGAAGCATATCACAGAATATGTAGCTAAGTCTTTCAAACGCTTCATGATAAAATTACACTGTTTGTATCTCTCTTTTTTTTTTGGCAATTACAATTAACATTAGGGAAAAAGCATCACATACCTTGATATCATTATCCATTATTATTAATATATATTTTATCCATTAAAAAAAAAAAAAAAAAAAAACGGAAAAAAAAAAAAACTTCATGAGAATTAGCACTTTTATAAAAATGAGATACGTTAATTACATTGTTTGGATAACAAAAGGCGCAATTTTCACACCCAAATAGTGTGTAATAAACTATAATTATGTGGCGAATAAATTAATTATTCACAGTGGTATTAAAGCTGCTGTATATTGGCTGATTATATATTTGAATGCTTTGTAAATATTGATGATTTGAGAGACAGTTTATTTTAGATGAAAAACTGAAGGGTTGATTTTTTTTTAAAATTCATTAAATGCTCTGATGGAAATTTTCTTATATTTTCCTTTTCTTCCCTTTGAAAGTTCTTCTTTGTATCATTTTTATCATCAGGAAATTCCCTAAATATGCATAAGTAAAAGATTTTGTTGTCTATGAGTGGTGACACGGTTACACCTTCTTATCATTACAAGTATGAATATTTACACAATTTTTCAGTTAATCAAAACTTTAACAATTAGAGGGCGAATATATTGCACTGAAAAAATTGGTAAACTTAACTCTTTACCAATCAATAAAATCTTGGACTCTTCCAGATTGAAGACATTTGCAAAAAAAAAAAAAAACGTTATAATATAAGGCCTCGAAGGGTAAAAAACATTGTGAGAAACGGGACGAAGTTGTAACAATGTTGTAAAAAACTATTTTTCAGAAGGATTGTAAATACTACAGATTGTGTAATTAAAGGTAGCCCGTGCTTTTTGTGGGTGAAAAAAAAAATGTTCGACTAAATATCATTGAACATTTTCATTTTAAACTTAAATTGACTAGATCTAACTTATTTTTTGTTATCTTTGAAAAGGGGCTGTGTGGTGAATATAATTAATATACTATGAAGCATAGTGTACAAATGTTTGTAAATCATCTTTTATGAAAATAAAACTGTTTTTGAAACTAGTTTGTTACATCTGATTAGTCCTGACATAAACACATCACCCAGAATTGAATGTAACATAGGATTAAAACCATACATCATTTGTAAAGAATTAAAAGGATAAGTCAGGAGTTAAAACAGCCTTTTAAAATGTAAGTACATGAAGTTTTTAATCTATAACTCACACTGAAATTATTTCAATAAAAATTTTACTTTGGGTACGTTTTGACTTAAATTTTGGGTACGTTTTGACTTAACTTTTGGGTACGTTTTGACTTATTTTTTGGGTACGTTTTGGTTTGGGTACGTTTTGACCGCATCCCCCACCGACACATTGGTTTTTTTGTTATTTGGAGAAGTAAGTAGACCTAGATCTAAATTTTGAATTGAAAATCTTTTATTTAATGAGTTTTTAAATGTAATTAATTTTGTAAATTTCCTGTATTTCAAATATATCTCGTTCCGCTATGTAACAAATCTCTCTTGAATAATCTCGGATGGATTGTTTCGGCCCTCGGTCGTATCGACCCCGGTATAAAAACAGTAGGCGGCAAGTCATCTTTTAGAGTTCCCCGACATAAGTTTTCCAGAGAGTTCACCACGCAGATTTTAAGTCAGTCAAATAACTTCTTTACAGCTGTTAAAACGTGATGGATTAAATCCTCCCCATTCATCAGGTATTTCAGGTAAAAACAGAGATGTCAAGCTTTACTTGTATAACTTGTCGTGTAATGTTTGTGGACGGTGATGCACAGAGAGCTCACTACAAGACAGACTGGCATAGATACAACTTGAAGAGAAAGGTTGTGGACCTGCCGGCCGTGTCGGCTGAAAACTTCAGACTTAGGGTTCTGAATGCACAAAAAACAGAGGTACAGAAATCTACATTGATTGTTGTATTGGTGACTTGACTAACCACCTGGCAACAAAATGTTATCCTTGTCTTGATTAACCCTTTACCACACAATCCCTACTTTTGACGACCCTGGAAAAGAAGCCTTTAGAAAACATTGTGGGAAAAAGAAAATGCTGGTAACCAGCATTTTCTCCTTTTCCCACAATGTTTACTACTCTTCACAAAACAAATTTCAAATTTTCAGTCACTTTTATTTTGTCGTCTGCAAATGCTGTCGATTTGGACAAACCTAATATTTTGTCGTGTGGTAATGAGTTTAGTCTCTCCTACACAATCCTGAGAGCATTTTCTCCTTTTTCCACGGTATTTTCTACCCTTCACTAAACAAACTTGATCAAATTCAATGCATCTGCAGACAAGAAATTAAATTTTTATTATTAATATAATGATTTCCGACTTTGATAGGATGGAAAATATTGTAGGAAAAGGAGAAAATGTTGTTTACCAGTATTTTCTTCTTTTCTGTAGGCTTTATTGTCAGGGCCAGTAAAAGTCTGGATTTTGTAGTAAAGAGTTAAGGTATTCCAGATGTAAAGCTTTTAAATACAGAAATTTGTGTGACAAGACTGTATGGACTTTACACAGATTTACATGCTTCTCTATTTAAATTTCTTTTAAAGCCGTACTTTGTTAAAAAAGCTTGCTAATTAACTCTTTACCACACAATTCCGACTTTCAATGATGCTGAGAAAGGAGACTGAACAAAACATCGTGGGAAAAGGAGAAAATGCTGGTTACCAGAACTTTCTCCTTTTCTCACAATGTTTTCTACTCTTCCCAAAACAAGATTCAATTTTTGAGTCACCCTAATTTTGTCTGAAGATGCTTCCAATTTGGACTGGTCTAAAACTATCTTGTATTGTAAAGAGTTACATGCATCTGCAAATCCTATCAACTCATGCAAGCCTGTAAAGTCCATACAAGCTTACCTAGGTCAAAAGTGTTTACTGTGTTTAAATTTTCTGCATGGTTTAGGACTATTCTTCCTCTTGATTCTGCCAATTGTTAGAAAAATCAAATCGTTGAGAAAGCTGAAGTGGTATTTGTCACGGAATCCATTGTGTTGGATTGATAATTGAAAGAAAAAGAGAAATATTATTCAAATATTGATTTACCTTATGATGCAGTTGATTGTTAGACAAAATTTATTTTATGGATGTAAGATTTTATGATGACTTTCTTGGTTAACTCTGTACCAAACAATCCAGACTTTTAACAACCCTGAGGAAGAAAGCCTTTAACCCTGTACTCCATAGATACTCATTTCTACGCATTGCTTGTAGGAGCCTTTGGAAAACATTGTGGCAAAAGGTGAAATTGCTTGTGACGAGCAATTTCACCTTTTGTCACAATGTTTTCTATGCTATCAAAAGTGTCATAATACACATAAGAAACGGCTTCATCCTTGCTGTTATTTAGGGTCAGTTAGAAAAACCAAAGAAATGCCTTATGGGGTAAAGGGTTAAAAACATTGTGGGAAAAGGAGAAGATGCTGGTAACCAGCACTTTCTCCTTTTCCCACAATTTCCAACCTATGAAGGACATATTTCATAATTTAATTGTATTCTGCAAATGCTTCTGTTTCAATTTGGACTAGTCTAAACTTTTGTCATTTAGTATAGAGTTAAATACAGCACAGAAATGCAGTGAACTCCATTTTTTGCAGCGCAGCTCATTTTATTATTATTTTTCAAATAAGGTAAAAGAGGACAAAGCGGAGCTGGTTTGTCGACCATGCAGAAAACACTTCAGTTCTTCTAAGGCACTAGAAAACCACTTACAGTCCAAGAAACACAAAGAAGTCGAAGCAAAATCTCAAGTGAAAAGAAGCAGTGAGAGTGAATCTGGAGAGGTATTGTAGAAATTAGATTTGTACCACATAACAAATTTTGGGTTTATCCAATCTGAATTGATGATTTAATCTAGCTGAAAATTTATTGAAAATGTTTTGGGAAAGGTAGAAAAACATGGTGGAAAAAGGAGAAAATGCTGGTTACCAGTGTTTTCTCATTTTCCACAGTTTTTTTCCAAATCGATATGATAGTCATAGCAACAAGATTCATTCCTCTCCCAGCACTGGCCATTGTTTCAACAATGCTTATGTGGAAAAGTAGCCAGTGGCTGGGAAAGAAACCTGTGCAGAGTACTTGGCAAGCATGGATAGGTGCACAGGCAAGCTGGATATAGTTGAATTAATGTTGAAAACGGTTAAACCATGCTTAAACACCAAATAATCAGTGAAATGAAATGCTAAAAATTGTGGTTAAGGGTTTTGATATTTGTTAACCCTTTACCAGATATGCCACTTTGGGGCTCTTCCATTTCAGCTGCAAATAAAGATATGATGTCAAAAGTATGGACAAATGAGGATACAAATATCTGATTGAGTGGAAAACATAGTGGGAAAAGGAGAAATTGCTCGTTACGAGCAATTTCTCCTTATCCCACAATGTTTTCAAAAGCTGTCTGTAGTTGATGCGTCAAAATGAGTATCTATGGAGTAAAGGGTTAATTTTATTTTTAGGCTAAAGTTAAACAGCAAGAATCCAACAAGAAAACCCCTGCAAGGACTGTACTAGCAGAAGAAGAAGCCATGGAGGATTTAGGTACAGTATAGAGGATTTCTATATTTTATTCATACAGCGCTTGTGTGTAGTCTTTGCCAGAGTTTTTTTTTAACACTTTACTCCATAGATACTCATTTCTACTCATTGCTTGTAGGAGCCTTTGGAAAACATTGTGGCAAAAGGTGAAATTGCTCGTGACAAGTAATTTCACCTTTTGTCACAATGTTTTCTATGCTATCAAAAGGTGTCATATACGCATAAGAAACAGCTTCATCCTTGTTGTTATTTAGGGTCAGTTAGAGATACCATAGAAATGTCTTATGGGGTAAAGGGTTAATGAAATAAATTTTGATCTTTTTCCAAAAAGAAAAAAACCTTTTTAATTTCATTTCCGTCTGACCTTTACAGACACAGACAGTGAGGTAGAATCAGTTGACAGTTTTGGCAGTGAAGATGGTTTGGGGATAGAAGAATGTTTGTTTTGCTCTTTCATAAGTAACACAGTAGAGGAGAATTTACAACACATGTCCGGCAAGCACAGCTTCTTCATTCCCGATGCAGAATATGTGTCAGATTTAGAGGGCCTCATAACATATCTTGGTAAGTAAACATGTGTTTAGTATTTTGTTCGGTGCTGCATTTTCTTTGTTCGAGGCTATACTTTATTATTTGGCCTGAAACACTGAAAGGAGCATTCAGACATTTGTGTAAAGTGTCATCTCGGATCAGCCTGCGCAGGGTCGGAAATGACGCAATCTGTTTTTACGTAATTTCCTGTTTTGCAAATGTCTACTGTAGCTCAAAATCTAATGTGATCGGAAAGTGCGTAGGCTGATCCGAGACAATACTTTACGCAAATGTCTGAATGCCCCTTTTCGTGTGATGCAAACCATATATGGCTCTCATTGATCATCTGATAATGGAGCCTCTGATTTGGAATCAGTCTCATTAAGTGGCCGAGTGCACTCAGAATAGTTAAAGAATATTCAATTTGCCTATTTGAAAAAAGTGTTTTAATTGATTGGACTAAAATATTTAGTCAGCTGATTGACTAAATGGAAGGAGAGCCTTATGCCTGCATGCCTGTATACATAGAAGATTGTTTTGTATGATTGTATGTGAGTTAGTTTAGAGGGTAAATTATTAAGCCTTTACCACCCAATCCCGAGTTTTAATGTAGGTAAATAACATTTGAAAACATTGTGGGAAAAGGAAAAAATGCTGGTAACCAGCATTTTCTCCTTTTCCCACAATGCCTTCTACCCTTTCTGATCAAATTCCATCATTTGAATATCATTGCATTTGTCGTCTGCAAATGCTTTCAATTTGGTCGAGTCTAAAATTGATTCATTTGGTAAGACTCAAAAATACCATGTTCATGAAAGTATCAGTCCCTGCTAGCCTGTCTTCGTATGGCACTAGTTTATAGGCAAAAAATTTAAGTTTTATGACAAATGAAAAAGAAACTTGAAGCTTTCATTGTATTAATGTGTTGGGAAAATTGTTTTAACATAAATAAGAAAGTAATGGTTCTGTAGCTTTCAGGGGCCACTGTCGATCTTTTAATCAAATTATTTACAGTCTTACGAACAAAGTCCGTTACAAAGAAACAAATAAATGCCTAGCTCAAGTACAGATTGGATCTGGCGGAATTCAACCCACAAAGGACAAATATCCTCGTTTTTCAAGGATTAAAAGACCAATACCACAACCACTGAGCCAAAGAGATATCTCTCTGACGCAGTGGTCAGGTATTGTATTTAAATTGGAGCGAAGCTATGCATGGAGGAGCTGTCTCCTGTAACAACAGCAATGTACTGACATTACCTATTGCAGGTCAAAAAGTAGGACAGGGTTATATGTGTCTCTGGTGTAACGAGAAAGGCAAAGTGTTCCGAAGTACAAAATCTGCTCAGAAACATATGTTAGATAAGGGACACTGTAAAATGTTACATGAAGGAGATGTGTTACTGGAATATACAGACTTCTATGACTACAGGTAAGACATACACTCAATCCATTTTAATTCTTTACCACACAATCCCATCTTTTAAAGATGGGTATTTAGATTCTTTAACATCTCACCAAATTGAAAAAAAAAACTGTATCACTGAAATTTATATGAAAAAAACAAAACAAATCATCAATAATTAAGAATCATAGAATTTCGCACAAAAAAATTTGAAGGTGTTTCCTTAAAGGCTTCTTAGCCTATTGAGCTATTTTTAGATTTTCCGCCAAAAATAAAAAAAGCACTGGGGGAATGTCAAGTGACTGGCATGTGACTGACGACGCTTAAATTCTGTAACATGACACACATGTAATTATTTTCCATAATGTCTTCTTCGTAAGCTATGTTTGAAGATTCGTCTGTGTATTTCCTGTATGTAAATGAGCGAGTTGCTCTTGTAAAAATAGACCATGTTTCCCATTGGTGTTGACCTGGGCCGTAGTAAATCTCTAAGTTCTGTTGTTGTCAGATGGTTTTCGACCACTGGGATTTTATGAAGGAAAATTAAAAGGCTTTGGGAGTATAAGGATGATTTTTATTGTATTTCTGTAAAATTTTTAGCTTTTGAAAACATAGCGGGAAAAGGAGAAAATGCTGGTAACCAGCATTTTCTCCTTTTCCCCTCAATGTTTTCAGCCCTTCCAAAGTAAAAAATCAGTTTTTGATTAATATGTACTTTGTCGTCCGCAAATGCATTCAAGTCCAAAATTTTGTTGTCTGGTAAAGAGTTAAATCCTTTCGCCCGTTACCATCATTATAATCCCAAGTTTTAACGACTCTGAGGAAGAAGTGTTCTGAAAACATTATGGGAAAAAGTAGAAAATGCTGGTAACCAGCATTTAAACTCACAACGCTCTACCTCACAACCATGGACACCACCATCATGTTTTTAGAATATGAGTTTTGTATGCACTGAAGTTGAACACCATTTTAACAGCTAAGGTCAATTCATGGTGAGGTACCTATGCACATGTTTCCTTGCTTTCTCACACCAATCTCAACACAACTTTCTTTTCAAGTCACTGACTGATTTTCTAGCATGAATCAGAGGTGAGAAGGAAAAATCACTGGTTGTGATGTAGAGCATTGGCCTTGTAAGCCAAAAGCCCCGAGTTCGAGACCTGGAAGCAAGTGTCAAATTTGGCATTATTCATCAGCCCACACATTCCGTACAAGTACTGGTTTAGTTCCCAGTAAACTTCGGATTTTTCAATTGCCCACACATTAGGCGTGAGTACTGTTGTAGTTCCGAGGAAGCAGAATCAAGAGAGATTAGTACAAGTTGTAAGAACTTGTTTCTCAATCAATGTGAAATAAATATGAATAAACCTAAAAACATGATTATTTTCTTGAACCTGTTTGGGTTTTTTTTTTTTTTGGTAATATATAGAATTGTCACAATAGGTAGAGGGAGTGATTTTGATTTCAAACTTGAAAATATAAATTATTTTCCACCTAAACCCTATGTAATGGGTACTCATTAGAATCGTCTCATCGAAACAATTCTAATGAGTACCCACAACATAGGTTTGGAAGAGAAATAATGGATTAAGAATACCATCACTCCCTTTTATCTGGAGCTCTGAATACGAGACATTTGTATAGTGTGCTCTTCATAGATTTCAGATACAAAGCAAAAGTTTTGCCTTTCTTCAACAGGAGCAGTTACCCGGATTTTGACCCAGAAAATGTACGTGAAGATGAAGAAGATATGGAGGTAGATTCACCGGAAGTAGATTTAGAATCTGATGGATTTGAACTTGTTCTTCCTTCAGGTAGCATTCTTGAACTATCTATTTGAGCTATGCTCTGTGATATGCAAAAAGTATGTAATAAGTCGACTGCACAGGCTATTTCGAAAAGGCACATTACGAAAGCATTAGATTTTGTGTTACAGCAGACTTGCGCAAAACAGAAAATTACTTACAAATGAAGTGTCGTTTCGGAATTGTCTGTGCGGGCTGCATAGGCTGATCCGAAGATGAAGCTTTACGCAAATGGCCGAATGCCCCTTTTTGGCGTGTTGTAGGTCATTTAGGGTTACATTTCAGCTGTTTGTTAGACAAACTGTATTTTATGGATCCCTAATTATCTGATGATTTGCTTGGTATAATGTACGAGCGTAGGATAGCCGATATATTTGATTGATCTTTCTCATAATTATTGTAGCAACCAGTTGCCCTCATGAGCGACATGCCCGTGTGTGGTGAGATTATGAAAAGTGGATTATCTCACTTAAACACTTTCTTGTGACAGGTTCAACTGTGGGGCACAGAGTATTAGCCAGATATTACAAACAGAATATCAATCCTAAATCAGCAGAGAGGACCAAATCAGTTTTACCCAAAATGCTGGCCCAGTACAAAGCTCTTGGATGGACAGGGACAACAGGTAATCATAGCTTTATCATGCGTAGGAATGGCCTGGTAGCTCTCAGTGTTCAGCTTATCCAACTTGTGACCTGGATGTTGTTGGTTTGATAACCAGTTGCGGCAAACTGTTTTTACTAGCGATATACATCTCTCACGTCTGATGCATGTGAGTAAAGCCTGGCTGGATGGCTCTTTGGTTAGCATATCTGACTTGTGACTTGGTAGCCATAAGTTTGACACCGGGTTGTGACAAACTTTCTTACGGACGATTTTTCGCCTCTCACCTCTGATGCATTTGAGAAAAGTAGTCAGTGACTTTGGAAAGAAAGTTTTGTCAATACTGGTGTGGGAAAGCCAGGAAACACATTGCGTCACTTACTGCCATTTTATGACCTAAGCTGTTACTTCATTACAAACAAACATGTTGAGTCAAATATTCAGTATTCAGAAAGTTTTGTCAGTACTGCCGTGAGAAAGCCAGGAAAGACATAGGTACCTTGCAGACTTCCATGATATGACCTAAGCTGTTAAAATGGCTTTAAACCCATAAAAATTATTATGTTTAACCCGAAGGGCTCAGTGTTAAAATGTAAGACTAATAATCTGGGTCTGTTTTCACCAACCATTCTTTGTTCTTTGCCTTATTCTTCAAGATTATCTGACTGTGAAAGCAACAGAACTTCTGATTGGCTAAACAATCAGAAGTTCTTTTACTTTCACATTGAACAAAATCTGAAGAATAAGACTAAGAATGTTCTAAAGAGTGGTTGGTGAATACGGACCCTAGAGATCCAGGTTTGAGCCTCAAAGGAAACACTGGGCTGTTGGGAAGACCAAGTCTGTCTTTCAAAAAAATGTTGGCCTAGTAAAAATCTTTCTGATGGAAGGGAACAACTGTATTATAACATTTATTATGCCAAAACCTTTTACCAAATCATCCTTGGCTTTGATGAAAGGAGCCTTTTGAAAATATTGTCGGAAATGGAAAAAATGCTGGTAACCAGCATTTTCTCCATTTCCCACAATGTTATCTGGCCCATTACAAAGCTCTAAGATGAGCTTGTTTATCAGGTTGACTTAGCTTTATCATGCTTTACCTTTACAAATTTTAACAACAATGGAGAAGGTGCCTTTTCAAGAATTTGTCTTAACTTAAATTTATGTACCTATTTACATTATTTTACTACATTATACGGTACCTTCCCTTCCCTATCAGTGATATATTGTCTGATTCCTTGGCTGATTTATTGACCAATTCAATGATTGATTGATTCATTCACACACTGACTGATTGACTCACCCAAACACCCCAGCACTCACTCACTCACTGGCACACTGGCTGACTGACTCACCCACACCCCACCACTCACTGGCTGACTGACTGACTTGCCTAAGCATTCTGCCACTCACTCACTCATTCACTCACTCACCCACTCACTCACTCACTCAGCCACACACCCTGCCTCTCACTCAATCACTCACTCACTCTATTAAATCCCTCTTTTTTTAAATGACCGACTGAAACATGAAGTAGAATGTTGATAGAGATGCAGAAAATTGACCAGTGGAAAAAAGTTTTGACACATGCCGACCTGCGTGGACTGGGTAGGTTGACATGATGGGTTTATACTTTTTTCAGACAACAAATTTTAGACTCTTCCAAACTGAAAGAGTTGGCAGACGACGATTTTAACTGTAATAATGATGGCAGAAAATTAGCCGAAGGGGCAGAAAAGACTGTGGGAAAAGGAGAAATTGCTTGTTACGAGCAATTTCTCATTTTCCCCCAGTGTTTTCAAAAGACTTGTACTGCAGACACGTAAAAACAAGGGCTTGTTTGGGAAAAGGTTAATACTTTTCTCAGAGGCATGAAGCCCCAGTAAACAGAGTATGGCTTTTACAAATTCTATAGCTTTTCCTCACTTTCACAGGTCATGCCGCAGAGACGCGATGTCGAGATCTCGGGGCTATGCAGAGATTGAAGAGCCAACATTTTACCAGACTGGGTGTTAAAGCTAATAAGCTGCAGAAACATTTTAGAAGTCAGAACCCAGTATAGAAAACAAATGTGATAAAAATTGACGATGATGTAGATGAAAGATGATATTGCATGCAACACGCAAAAAGAGGCATTTCGACAATTACTAGTATCTCTTAACCCTTTCCCAAAAGACAGATTTTTGGAATAGACCAAATTGTAAGCATTTGCAGACGACAATATAACTCTTGCTGAAAAGATGATTTTCTGTCTATGATAGGGTAGAAAACATTGTGGGAAAAGGAGAAAATGCTGGTTACCAGCATTTTCTCCTTTTTCCACAATGTTTTCAAAAGGCTACTATTCCAGACCCGTAAAAACCAGGGATTGTTTGGGAAAGGTTAACTCTTTACCACACAATGACGACTTTTGATGCCCCTGAAGAGAAAGCTTTTAAAAATATTGTGGGAAAAGCAGAAAATGCTGGTTACCAGCATTTTCTCCTCTTCCCACAATATTTTCTACCCCATCCAAGAAAAAATATTTGATATAAGCCACATTGAAACTGTCAACTGCAAATGCTTTCCATTAGGACTGGTCTACAATTTCGTTGTGTGGTAAAGGGTTAAACAAATGACAGAATTCTAGACTGGTCAAAATCGAAAGCATTTGCAGACTACAATTTTAGTTTTGCTTGATAGGGTAGAGAACAGTGTGGAAAAAAGAGAAAATGCTTGTTACCAGCATTTCCTCCCTTTCCTGCAATGTTTTCTCAAAAGGCTTCTTTCTGAGGGTCATTAAAAGTCGCGAATGTATGGTAAAGTGTTGTTTCCAATCAGTCTGACCACTCCAATCTGAAACAACACTGTCCGTTTTTATCTAAATTTCTATTTTGCACAAGTCTGTCACAGGACAAAATCTGGTAATGGGGTAAGGGATCTATAAGTTTGTGATGACTTTCCTGGTAACATGCATTACAGAAATGCATCTAGCTTTCTTTTGTCAGAGCATGGCTGCTATAAGACCTAACAAGAGAAGGTATTTTGAGATAAATGCTATTAAATGGGCCTTGGAAAATGGTACTAAGCTAACCTTTTGCAAGCGTAACATATTTGTAGATCAGTATAATTGAATTAAACAGAAATGTCAATGAATATTACATTGTATTTTCATAGAACAGTATCCCACAAATTATGCGAAACAATACATGGACATGTTGTATTTTCTATGAATAAAATGCAGCTCATTTCTTTGAAAAAATAATAAAATAACATCACACACTATGTTGCACAAAGCATACTTGTGTAAGATAAGAAAATTTGTTACTGGTATTTTACTCTGAAAACAAGGGAGATAATAGAATAAACATAGATTACATTCTAACAGAAAAAGCCTTTTGAAAAGATTGTGGAAAAGGACAAAATGGTGGTAGCCAGCATTTTCTCTTTTTTCCCACTTTACCTTTCTGAAGCCTGTATCAAAGGGTTGACTTGTTAAGTATTAGCATGTTTTGTTAAAATGTTGATTGTCGTAATGGAAATATAACAAAAAAGATAAAGAAAATATTGTCATGTAAATTTAAATTAAAAAAAAATAATAACATAGACAATGTATTTACTTTTACAATTTATGATCTTGTTGTATACATATACATATTCCTCAGAAAGACAAACAGATGGTTTACGCTAAAAGGGTAAACTAGTTTACTCTATACCACACAATCTCAACTTTTCAGGACCCTGAAAAGGAAAGCTTAAAAAAAAAAAACTGTGGAACAAGGAGAAAATGCTAGTAAACAGCATTTTCTCCTTTTCCAACATTGTTTTTATCCCTTCGCTAGTCAAAATTCAATTTTTGATTCACATTTACTTTATTGTACGCAAATGCTTTCAATTTGGACAAGTCCAAAATTTTGTCGTTTGGTAAAGAGTTAACCCTTTACTCCATAGATACTCATTTTGACGTATCAACAACAGAAAGCTTTTGAAAACATTGTGGGAAAAGGAGAAATTGCTCGTAACAAGCAATTTTTCCTTTTCCCACAATGTTTTCCACTCAATCAGATATTTATATCCTCTTTTGTCCATGTTCTGACATCATATCTTTATTTGCTGCTGAAACGGAAGAGCTTCAAATTGGCATATCAGGTAAAGGGTTAAGATTAACCGCTAGAGTATTTATTAAAAAGGTAGATGAGCCATATTTGTAAAATAAGAGGTAAAAAGTGTTTGCAAAAAGATACCAACTTGTATCAGCCTGTGCATTTAGCACATGAAGACCTTGGTCACAATTTTTTTTGCTATGTGAAAATTATCTGTTTGTCAAAGGACCAGTTTACCTGCAGATCCTGTTGATTTGTAAAAAAGTATTAAACCACATCAGCTTGTGCAGTTGGCATAGGCTGACCTTGGTCAAAACCTTTTTGCTACTTGTATACATTTACTTGTCAGAGGACCTTCTACTTCCTGATCCTGCTGATTGACTTTATGGGATCCATAAGTTGTGATGACTCGCATGCTGTCATACATCACAAAGATACATTATTAGTTGTATGATCAGGTGGCAGGGGACTTGTTCTCGGCTGTGGTGAATCATGTCACCCCTAGCCGAAGGCGAGGTCGCGACATGATTCACCACAGCCATGAACACATTTCCGAATCCCTTGCCACCTGACTTTACATTGAATTTTTTATACTGAAAAGTTTTATCATACCAAGGTTTGTTAAGGGAAATTTACCTGATTTTGGCTTAAAAAATTGAGTACGCTGACGAAGTAGAATTTCCCTTCTGAGTGCCCCAATTCGATGAAAACTGACATCAATGAAACCGTGGTAATAGGTGCTAAATCATGCAGCATGGTGCATTATCTTGATGCTTATTTTGATCAACGTCGCCATTTTGGATGCTGCATTGATAGTGTAGTCATTTATACGGGGCTCCAGAAAGGGAAATTGCTTGTACGTTGGTTTTTGCCAGTGTACATGTATTATGATGATTATGTTCAGGGCATATTATCCAATCAGATCACGATAAATTTCGTTGCCATATAATAATTAACCCCTAATTTTCAAGGCATGACTTAATCATTCTTGTAGACCAAGTGAGACTAGATCAGATCAGATTTCCTTATGTGATCAGCAAAGATTAAAGTCTTTCAGTAAATATAAGGTCTATGTAGGCTTATCTTTTCTCTCTTCAGATCCCTGTTCTTTATTTATGAAATATGCTTCCACAATTACCCGTGAAATAACATAGTCTCACAGTTTGATCCCGAACGGCTCTACCAATCAAACAATTGTGACCCATCATGCAAAAAGGGACTATCTGGGAAGTGCGAAAAGTGTCAAACTAGTCAGACTGTGTTGATTTGCACAGGCTGACCAGGGTCGAGACCTTTCACTTTTATGATATTGTCTGTCAGTCATTTTTAAACTGTCAACTTAAATTGAACTGCACTATCATTCATCTGTTTTTCATTTGGTTTACAGGATTTCCAGATTGTCCCTTTTTGCGCGATGGGTCACAATTGAATTATATGATCTAGTTTAGAGCTTAGAGTACTTAGATTGATATATAATGTTGTGCTCTGGATCATAAAGCAGTGTAACAAGCAGGTTATCTTGAAATATTGATACATTTGTGACCCGTCACACATAAAGGAACCATCTGGGAAATCCATGCTTCAGTTAGATGAAAACAGATCAACGATAATGCAGGTCAATTTAAGTTGATAGTTCAAAAATAATTGTATAACAAAGTAGAATGACCACTTCATACAGAAAATATCATAAGGCGAAAAGTGCCAACCCTGGTCAGACTGTGCAAATAGCGCAATCTAACCAGTGTTGACAACTTTTTGCAGTTCCCAGATGGTTCCTTTATGCGTGACGGGTTACATTTTTGTATGAAATCAGACTGAACCACGAGGTAAAATTGTTTTTTTAACGGCTGAATGGTAACCAACAAAAAGTTTCGACCCAGTCCAGCCTTTACAAAAAGGTTAGACACAGGTTTGAAAACAGAAAGGACTAATGGACTGAAAGACAAAGGAGGGGCGGGGCTATAGGAAACATGCCACCGACCTCCAGTCATTACTGCATCTAAATTAAGTCTCTTGTCCGAAGACTCTTATGAATACGAAACCAGATCATGAAACAGAAACTAAAAAAGCGAACTTATGCTAAACAATTTATGTCAAAATGTGTTGCTGTTACCCAAACGTCAAGAGGAAATGGTATAGAGCATCTTTTAAAGATCTGTTGATTCAAACTTTGCACACAAAAAGTCCACAGTATCCTGTAGTGTAAAATTTGGGTCAAGGAATTTTTCCGATGGAATGATATGGCCAGTGGTATCATTTAACACGTTTGACAAATTTATAGATGACATAGAATCAGCACCTAGATTGACATAGGATTCTGACATATTTTGTTCATCAACAATGTCGCCGAGGATTTTTTCACAAACGTGTCTAAGTATTTCCTTTATTCGACCCCTGAGTTCTTTTTGTCCTTTAAATGCTACATTTGTGTTAAAACTATTAGTTGTCTCATCTATACTATGTTCTTTGTCCGTCATAAAGGCCTGTTCCCACAGAAATTCCATTTTGGTGGCAACTGCTTTCATTTTTTGGTTGTCACAATCTGCTCTCATTTTATCGTGTACGATTTTAGCATATCCAACTGTTGATTCGTTTGTAAGAAGTGACTGAATGAAGCAGCTTTCAAACTCTGCTTCATTCATCAATTGGTGACCTCTTTTCTCTAATTCTTTTGCAGTCTTTTCTTCTGCCGCCATGCCTGCGCCAATAGCGCCCCAGTTGACAGATTGTGCTGCGAGACCTTGACTCCTTCTCCAATTGGCTAATGAGTCCATGAAAGCATTTGCCGCGCCGTAATTACTCTGACCTGGTGAGCCAATCAGGCTTGCAATCGAAGAAGTCATCATAAAGTAATCCAGATTTAATCCTTTAGATACTCTATGGAGGTTAACTGTACCCATGATTTTCGGGATCAAAACTCGTTTAAGGCGTTTTTCGGTTAAGGCCCTGACAATCACGCTATCAAGAACGCCAGCACCATGAAAAATACCACTTATTTTCGGATGTAATCGGTCAGATCTTATTTCAGCAAATGCATCATGAACACGGTTGAAATCGCTAACATCCAGCACCATATGTTTGATATAACACCCGTGAAGTTTTGTGAGATTGTCAATATTGGCCTGAGTTTCTTTGTCACATTGTCTTCGACCGAATGTTACAACTCTTCCAGCTCCATATTTTGCTAGAATTTTTACCATCCACCATCCTACACCTGTCAAACCACCCACAACAATATAAACTGAATCTTTATCAAAGAGCATATTTGCTGGAACTCTTGTTTCACTTACTGTTTGGGAACAGAAATAGTTTGTTTTACTTTCACGTATTATAACAGTGTTTCCATGCAGTGCCGCATCCTGCCAATAATTTTGACTTGTAATTGCATCTTCATCACAGATTTGCAAGTCGTACTCATTTTTCAACCATTTCACAGCCTTTGGCATTAAGCTTTTTATATTTTCTACTGAGAAAATAGCTCTTGCGTCTATCAGTTTGACGTGCAGTCTGGCATCAATCAAGAGTTTATCCTGCATTTCGGCTGTAAAGAACTGTACTGGGCATATCACTTTTGCGCATCTCTTCAAATCTGCATATTCTCCACAATGAAGAGGCCGCAGTATCAGAGCGACAGTCGAATCCGTAATCTGCATGGAGGAACTCTGCATCAAAGATGTACATTGTCTCAGCTTTGCGAGAAGTTTCAGCAATAATATAGACGTTGGATGACAGAACAAACTATCTGAGGCACACACGTAAACATGCGCACCGTATGGAATCTCCTCGACCAATGTCCAAAAGTACATACATGCAAATAATAAACCTGGTTGATAATTTGCTATTTCAGACAATGAAACACAACATTCCTCGGGAACTTGAATGATATTGGATACATTGCACGGATAACAAGCTATGACGCGCCTGGAATCATTAAAAGTACCATTGTGCCTAGCTTCTGGTGTTCCCGTTTGAAGAGATTTGCCAACTACTTCTATTGCTACCACCTGAAAACCCGTTGTATAATTCAATTCTGAGGTAGTTGTATGCTCAGAGCGTGTGAGTGAATAAATCAAATCGTCGTGGGCAAACACTTTTTCCACAAGTACTGTTCGAGTTTTTTCACTCTTGATGTCAATGTTCTTTGAAGAATTGGCTTCAATAGCAACATAAAAAGGATCAACTATTTGACTTGTCTTACAAGATCGCAGGAACAGCTGTCTTGATTTCGATGACTGCCGTGTGCTACGTAACAACGGAGTAATTGCCATTCTGGTGCACTTTGTCAGTCTCATACCAAATATCTGTGAGGACTTTATGCAATATTCTGACTGTTGTATACTATTTTCAGTGCTAACAATCTGCATCAATTTGTACAGAGTCGAGACTGTCACCGTATTGACAGAATCTATATCCACAATGACTGCTCTTGGGTGGATAAACTCTACCTCTGCATTCCTGAAGAATCCCCACACCTCCGAACCATAAACAGATGGTGTTTTATGGTTCTCAGTGTCGTCTATGTGTTGGTAAACACCAACAGTGATAATGAAGATGTTTGCTGCATTAGGGGCTTGTAAAACACGCTGTACAAGCATACAATTTTTCGATACATGTTCTAGAACATCAGAAGCAGAATCATCTATTCTTTCATTGCCTGGAGAGAAAAACACGAGCAGATGGCTAAATGAAGAACTCAGTATATCTTGCATACTTTCTAAGTGAGACTCAGTTGACTCAATATGAACCAGTGTGCATGAATCGACAACTTTCATGATTTTATTTTTGAAACAATCTGATCCATCAATCAAAAGAACCCTTTGTTTGCTAGTATCGTCTGGTGTTTTTATCGAATTATTCACACTTTCAAATACTGGTGCTAATTTCAATTGGTATTTCAATTCATCACAGACTTTCACATTGGGAGCTTTTGTATAAATAACAAGGTTTTTAATAGCCGCAAGAATGTGCCCGTCATTATCAACAAGTTTTACATCATAGTGATCCTTTCTCAAAGATGGTAGTTCTGTATGCTGAATGTGAATTGCAAATATATTGAGAATATCATGTGAGGTGACAAATTTTAAGGTCTCAAAAATTTCTATGCTATCAATTCCAATGGGAAAACTTTGACTAGTGACAGATTCGCGCTTATTCCCATTTGACGGTATACTAGATTGTGTCAGTATTACACTGCTCTGCAGCAGACTGTCCAGTAAGCAAGGATGTATGTGGCACTTACACATGTCTTCTGCAATGCATTCGGGTATTTTGACCCTGACTAGACACCTGTCCCTGTTTTCATTCCTTTGTCCATCTGTTATAATTCTAAAAGATTTATCATAATCAAACCCCACGCTTGTAAGGTGAGAGTATACCTCTCTGGCATCAAATGTTTCTATCATCTCGGTCTTGATAGACTCCAAATCAATAAACACCTTTTGTAAACCTTTGGATTTCTCTTTAATTCTTCCTTGACACACCACGTTACCACTATAGGATACACCAAATTGTATTTCTTTGGAACAAGCTTCACTTCCGTTTGACTTTGTTTTAATATCCATGGTAACTGATTGATCCTGTCTTAGAATTACTGGCGCCTTAAATTCCAATGATAAAGTGACACTCTTAGCATTAAGCCCAAGAAGTCTTTCTGCGACCTCAAAACCGACGTCGGCGTATGTAACCCCCGGCACTACAACTGTCTGTCTCACAAAGTGTTCGTAAATAAACGGAGTTTTATCAGGTGATATTGAAAGTTTCATATCAGTTCCTCGAGTATTTCTTTCAGCAGATACATATAAGTGATTGGCAATTTCAGTATTCTCAATTCTCAGATATCCACTAGGATTTTCGATATGAGGCAGTTTTCTTTTCTGGAAGATGTACCGTGGAATAGATGTAAATTGACCATTGTCATTGAAGAAATCTGTATAAATCATCTTCCAGTCAATATCCAGGCCAGGACCAAGTTCCGTCATCGCCAGCAGCATTGCATCTCTTTCTTTTCCCCTTTTCATTGATGGTATAACCGCCTTACTGTCATCAGCTGGAAAGATGTCCTTGATGTGAGCTTGCAAAACAGGTGACGGACCGATCTCAAGAAAGCATGCATCGTATGAACTTTCAGCCAAGGCTTGAATTGCTTGATAGAACCGAACAGGTTCAGTAACATTCTTCTGCCAGTAGCTACTCCATATTCCATTTTCTCCTTCAACGATTGCTCCATATACAGATGAGGAGAACTTAATGTTAGTCGTTCGTTTTGGCCTTTTATTTTCTCCGACGATCTGAACAATGGTGCGCCCAGCATCATACACCAATGGACTGTGGTACGCACATTTCACGCCAAGGTTTTCGATTCGTAATCGTTTTTGAATACCATTTTTCAAGTTTTCTAATCTGTGTCTAAACTCGATTAAGGCTGATTCTTCTCCAGCTACAGTGCAGGACATTGGGCTAAGATAGACTGCAATATTCACGTTAGTCACTTCTTTGCATATTCTTTCAACTTTTTCAATTGGTACGTTTCTAACAACAGCCATTCCACCTCCTTCCACTTTGCTGAGCTCATTCGAGCGATGATATATCACCTTCACGGCTGTTTCTAAATCTAAATAGCCAGCACAATACGCAGCTGCTACTTCTCCTACTGACTGACCAACTACCGCCTCTGGGTGGACACCATATCGCTTCCACAGCTCTGTAAGACCAACCTGACAGGTAAATATAGCCAGATGTGCAACGAGAGGATCTGACAGGTCGTCGTTTTGCTGTAATTTGTCAATTATTGAAAGGTCAGTGTATTTCATCAGCTCATTACTTATCTTTTCAACTGTAGCCCGAAATGGTCTTATTTCTAGCAACTCAGTGCACATGCCTTTCCAAGTTGTCCCAACACCACAGTACACGAACACGAGTCGTTTATGTTTCTTTTGTAAACCGATTTTTTTTATCTTTTCCTTTAAAGAATCTTTTAATTCTTCTTTAGTACTTGCACTAACCAGAACTCTTTCACTGAAATGATCACGTGCACTCAATGTCGTGAAGCAGATATCTCCGAGAGAAATGTCTGGTTTCACGGAGAGCTCTTTAGAAAAAAACTCTACGTTTTCAGCAAGACCTTCTGCGCTCTGACTGGATATCATCACAAGAAAATTTTGTCTAAGTTTGTTCAATTTTTTCCTGGGTTTTGATCTAATTTGTTGGACTGCAATATGTGAATTGCTACCTCCAAATCCGAAACTGTTGACGCAAGCATACCTTGTGGAATTTATTTCAACTGTCCAATTTAATGGAACTGTTGGTACAATAAACTTGTGGCTTTCAAGCTTGAGTTCCTGGTTCGCTTTCTCTTTACTATAGAACAGTGAAGGTACGATTGTCTCATTTTTCATCATCAGACACACCTTAATTAGACCACAAACCCCAGCTGCAGATTCAAGATGGCCTATGTTAGTTTTGGTGGAGCCAATGTAAATTCCCTGAGCTTTTGCCGTTGGAGTGCATCTGAAGTGTTGTCCAAGTGCTTGTGTTTCTGTCTTGTCACCAGTGACTGTTCCTGTACCTGCAGTGGAAGAAGAGCATTTGTTTACTCTTTACCAAACGACGAAGTTTAAGACTAGTCCAAATTGAAAGCATTTGCAGACGACAAATCAAACGTAGCTAACATGGGGGAGTTTTTCTATGATAGAGTCGAAAAAGTTGTTGTAAAAGATGGTAATACTGGTTACCAGCATCTTCTCCATTTCCAACAATACATGTATTTTCAAAAGCCCTCTTTCACAGGGTCGTCAAAATTTGGGATTGTGTGGAAAGGGGTTAATTAATAGGTTCAGGTGTTTGTCGCTGGCAGGAAAAAAGTACAGGAATTTAAAACCAAGTAAAAAGTACACAAGAGATAGAGAGATCTGGCAACTTTAGACCCTGTTGAAACAATCATTTTCCTGTCAGAGACCTACTCTTGGACCAGCTGAACAATGAAATGTTTTTTCACAATAAGTTCATACCCTTAAATGGTACGATTCAAATATAACCCCAATTAACGCTTTTAACCACTCCTGCTTATTTTTGGCCACTATTGTGCCTTTAAGCAGAACTAAATTTTTGCGAAAAAAAAAACAAGCTAACGTGATTTTAACCAATAAATACTTGCTTACCATGAGCTTCGATAATCTGAATGACATTATTCGAGCCTAAAAGTTACTCATACTCTGAATTTAACAGACGAATACTTGCTTACAATGCGCTTCGTTGAGCTGGAAGACATTCTTACAGTACACAAGCTACTCCGAATCTTACAAAGCAATACCTGCTCAAATGAATTTTGATAACCTGAATGGTATTTTTTTTCCAGTCTGCAAGCTACTTTGGGTTAAAGAAATGAATACTTGCTTTCTAAGGGCCTCGATTACCTGAAAAAGCATTCTTCCAGTCTTTGCAGTCTTTGTATACTTTCTTCATTAACTCCACCTGTTGTTTTTTAGATGGCCTTGCCATTTAATGAATACTTGCTCACCATTAGTTTTAATGACCTGGACAAATTTCCGCTAGTCTACAAGCTACTCTGAAGTTAACAAATGAATACTTGCCTGTAATGTGCTTCGATAACTTGTAAGGGATTCTTTCAGACTACAAGTTTCACCCAATTTAGCAACTGAATACATGTACTTGCTCAACATGAGCCCCGATAAGCTGATTGTCATTCTTTTAGACTAAAGGCTACTCTGAATTTGACAAATAAATACTTGCTCACCATGTGCTTCGATCACCTGAATAGCATTCTTCCAATCTTCGCAGTCTTTGTACACTTTCTTCATCAACTCCACCTGTTGTTTTTCAGATGGCGCTGTAAGTGGCCTTGCCATGCGACCGTCTTGATTTGTTCCAGTTTTAATGACTCCCCAAATGTTTCTACCTTCGCGCTCAGCCTTAGTAAAGAAGTGAAACAAGTTTTCAGTATCTCTGAGGAAAACTGGGAAAGTTACTTTTTGTTCCAAGTGAATTCGAACTGTACAGAGAAAGCTCCAGCGTCGTTTAGTTCAATAGTAGGAATAAATCGTCGGTTTACTTCAAAAACCTCGTAATTACAGCTTGCAACAAGCTGTAGTTACAAGGTTTTTGAAGTAAACCGACAAAATGTTTTTCAATAGATATATTTGACCGGTCAAGCCATTCTTTACAAGAGTATTACAATAAAACTCATGAGGGGAGATATACATGATAGTTGTTTTATTCGATTAACATAATCGGTAATATTTTCACGAGTGTCAGCCAGTCGTGAAAATATTACGAATGATGCTCACTCGATGCAATACATTTTGATCTTTCACCGGAAAAAAATATATTTATCTCATACTTCTAACCCCTATATTGTTGAGATTTTCATCAAAATCCAGTACATTTAATTCCTTTCATTCCCCGTGGCGTACCCCTCTACATAGCAGCGCATCAGAATATTACGTAAAGCGCGAAAAATGTATGGTCAATGCATGTAAATTACGTCATATTTCCGTCTTAATGAACGGCAGCCGCTGCTCGGTAACTACTGTTTGCATCTTCACTTGAAGATTTAAAAAATATGGAATCATTATTTCTCATTGTTCGTGGTCGTTACAACTAAATATCAAACCATATTCCACTGTTATCTCTCGATAAACTACCAAAAAGCCTAAAATGAATTCGAATTGCGCATAGGATTTTTTTATTGCTTACATTTCTAGTCATTTCTAAAGCATGCATAATTTACATAACATGCATACTTTTTTTCTTAACTATGGCATGAATAATGAAAATTAGATCTGGCAATTTTTTTTCTTTCTTAAAAAAAATACGAAAATTGTGCTTTTTTTTATATAAATGATCGGTTTTGACACTTTGATAGTGCACCGTTCTGACACATTCCACAAATGCGAACATTATCAAATCGCAATGCTTCGGAATACACAGCGTATTATGAAAGAAATAGTGCAAAATTTGATAAATACTAACAAAAACAACAACTACAAAACTTCAAAATGGAAATAATTACATCAACTAGTCTTTGTAAAATTACGATCCCACACCCTTCTCCTCTCGCGTAACCATCTGCATCCGATGAGAATGTGTGGCATTGACCGGTAGGTGACAGCATTTTGGATTTGGAAAGTGTGGCAAAACCCTTTGGATCTAGAAGAACATTAACTCCACCGGCAAACGCCAACTCGCAATCACCTGGAATGAAATTTCGAAAAACGTCTCAGAGATATATCGTTGTTCTATATATACACTTCTCCTAGGTTGTGATCAGTTGATGCAAGAAATAAAGCTCCGATAGATTTTGGATTAGGTCAGAATTGGTACCTGAACCCGATATCGACGTTACCTGATTGAAACACTAATGGAAATAGCACCAGGGGCAGGTTTTCTTTAAAACTTATTCACCTTTGTATACAAAATGTCTACTTTTGTGTCCATTTCTAGTTTGTACCCAAAAATAATTTGCCCCGTTTAAGTTAATAACCAGCTTACCATTGAAAGAGGCATGTGACTGGTTGCAAAATGGGATGATCGGCCATTTTATTTTCTTTTAAAACAATTCACCTTTTGCTGCATTGTTGCCTATCAAATTGCAGATTAAACAGTTTTTAATGTTTTTTTTTCCTGTATTTAAACTGGAGTCCAAATTGGCTTATTGAGTGTACAGGAGAGAGATATATATAGGCTTTTTGGACAGAGATAGATAGATAGATAGATAGAGAGAGAGAGAGAGAGAGAGAGAGAGAGAGAGAGAGAGAGAGAGAGAGAGAGAGAGAATTGCTTTTTGAATAAAGAGGAAGTAGAGAGACATAAATTGGCTCATTGAATAGACAGGAGACAGACATCAGTTCTGAAATACCTGCTTTTAGTCCCTGGCAGGCTAAATGAATGGCAATGGCACTAGAGGAACAAGCTGTGTCAATGACCATGTTGGGACCCAGTAAGTTCAGCTGATATGACAACCTGCTGCTGGTGATGGTACGGAAAATCCCCGTGCATGTATAAGGATCAGTGACGGGGTTGTTGTTTAGATATGTTGATCGAAAATCATCCCCCATACTGCCTAACGAATAGAAGGGATAAAGAAAAAGTATTGTTCATTTTCTTGTAACTAAACGTGATAAATTATTGCCTAGGACACAAATGTTAATAGTTCATAGTTTTCTCTCAACTTAGCAATTTACTGAATACATTATTAGTTGTACAGTGAGGTGGCAGGGGACTTGGAAACTTTTTCACGGCTGTGGTGAATTACTCGTATGCCGCCCCAAGCCAATGCGAGGTTGCGACATGATTCACCACAGCCGTGATCAAGTTTCCCTGCCACCTGACCGTACAACGAATTTATTATACTGCAAAGTTTTACCCAATCAAACGTTTGTTAAGCGAATTCTACCTTTTTTTTGTTTTGAAAAATCGAGTACACTGACGAAGTAGAATATCCCTTCTGAGAGCCCAAATTCAATGAAGACTAACGTCACTGAAACCGTGGTAATACGTGCTAAAACGTGCAGTTTGGCGCGTAACTTTGATTTTGTTCGATGCCGACATTTTGGATGTTGTGTTGAAAGCGTCGTCATGTAAACGGGGCTCCCGAAAGAGAAACTGCTTTTATGTTGGTTTTACCAGTGAACATGATATATATGTTTGGGGCATATTATCCAATCAGAGCACGAGAAATTTCTTTGCACTATAATAATATTTTCATGCCTAGCAATTTAGCTCAAGTAAAGATAAGAGAGATCATTTGAAGATCTGTTTTATTCGTAGTGGAGATTTTAACGCTGTTTTAACAGCTATCTTAGTTCATATCATGGCGACCTGTGTATCTATGTATGTGTCTTCTGGTTTTCTCATACCAGTAACTGACACGCATCTATCCAAGTCACAGACTACTTGTTTCACATGCATCTCAAATGAGATACTAAATATCCTCGGAAAGAAAGTGTTCCCCAGCCGAGTATCGAGCCTGCAACCATCGAGCCTTGAGTCAGGTATGCCAATCACTTTGCTACCCGGACAGACTATGTTTTGAAGAGCAGAATCAGGCTGTCTTTTGAACATTGTGAAAACAGATTTTGAAAAATGATAATTTTCCTGAAACAGGTAATTTTTATGTTCTTCACATAACATTCTGAAAACTACTTAACCCTTAACGTGCAGTCTGATATTGGAACAACACTGTCCAAAAAAGAAAACATTTTCTCCAAGAAAAAAAATAAAAAGGCAATATTTGGGTTTTTGCTACAGGTTTAAAAGTTTTATTTAACTAACACAACAGGTGACATCAGAGGATATATAAATGTATTATTGAAGGTCAAACAACTATTTATGTATTTTTGCTATACTGCAAAGAAATTTCTCGTGATCTAATTAGATGATATGCCCCGAACATATATATCATGTAGATATCTACATTGGCAGAAACCAAGATAAAAGCAGTTCCCATTTCGGGAACCCGTATGACTACACTATCAACACAACATCTGACATGGCGGGATCGATCAAGATTATGCGCCAAACTGTACGTTTTAGCACGTATAACCAAGGTGTAAGTGACGTCAGTTCCCAGTGACGTCAGTTTTCAATGAATTGGAACACTGAAAAAAGGGAAATTTTACTTCATCAGCACACTCATTTTTTTAAACTAAAGAAACAGGTAAAATTCGCTTAACACACGTCGGTATGGTAAAACTTTGCAGTGTGAAAATTTCGTCGTACAATCAGGTGGCAGGGGACTTTGAAACTTGTTCACGGCTGTGGTGAATCATGTCGCTTTTGGCTCGGCTTGACATAAAATTCACACACTTTATCCTAAATCTTCTAAATAAGTTAAATAACATATTTAGGCCGATAATAAAAACCCAAATGTTGCTGTTAAATGTTTTCATTCGGTGAAAATATCTCCTTATCGGACAGTGAAGATCAAAGATCAGGGCCCGTATTCACCAACCATTCTTGAGAATATTCTCAGTCTTCTAAATTTGTAAGTAACACAATTTCTGATTGGCTAAACCATTCGGTTTAGCCAATCAGATGTTGTGTTACGTACAAATATAGAAAATTCTGTAGAATAAGACAAATATCGTTCTTAAGAATGGTTGGTGAATACAGGCCCAGATCTTGATCTTCACTGTTAGCGAAAGATTCTTCAGTCGCACTAAGGGGTTTTATGATTAAATGTTTGATGAACATGCCTCGAATATTTAATCGATTAATATAAAAAAATGTGACAAAGCAAATGATTAAGTCAGATTATTTGCTTTCGAATGAAAACGTTTGAGAAGATGAATATATATATTTTTCCATACTTGAATTTATCACAAAACATTCAATCATTTGAATATGGTTTTATCCCTGTAGTTGCAATGACTTAATGATACACAAAAATACAAAAGCATTATTAGGTATACTTTTTGAAAATGATTACAAGGTCAATTCATTTTGAAAGAAATAAATAGACTCATTAAAACTCAGATATATGAATACACATTAATAATAGAAGTTTCTCTCTATCTATTTACCAATGTATACGCCGGTATTTGTCCCGTTCAGTTCCTTTCTCGTGAATCCACCATCCTCCATGGCCATGTGACTGCAATCCAAAACGAGTCTCTGTTGTGGATCCATTGTTTCCGCTTCCGCTTGGCTTGTTCCATGGAAATGGTAGTCCCATTTGTCCAAACTGGTAGAGATACACAAACATGATAAATAATCCAATTCCACACAGCCCTATATAACCATGCTGACAAATGAGTAGAGTTAGGTCTGTTAATTTGGTTCTTTCACATGATTAATTTTTGATGTCAAAAGAAGCCAGGATAGAATTCAGGAGTTTAGAAAAAAATAAACTTTACAACTTTTCGAACACTGCAAAACACAGAGTTAAAAGATTTGACATAGTGATCAGCAAGTCAGGGCCCATATTCTACAACTATTCTCCATAGTATTCGTAAGATAAAAAAATTCTGTTTTGAAAGAAACACATCAGTTTAGCAAATAAGAAATTGAGTTAGTTTCTAATTCAAGAATAATACTGGGAAAACACGAAAGAATAGTTAGTTGGTATGGCCCCGTTTTTCATCATATTCTTATATATAGACATGGTTACAAACTTCTTTTTTTTTCCAGTGCATTATAGGTAAAACATGTACTGTTCATAATTCGGCACAAATACGTTTTTCATGACCTTCAGGCCTTTGATTTTATCGCCCTATAATGACTCTACATCAGCAAAATTCTCGTACTATTATATATGAACTATGCTATGTGAAAAGGGGGCTTAATGCATCTGCGAAAAGTATGGACTCTTGGCCAAAACTTTTCGCACTTGGTGTTTTTTTGTATGTTCAAGGAACAGTCTATCCCATGATTCAGTCGGTTGTGTAATAACGTGGCTATTATGAATCCATAATATGATGGCTCATGGCTCATATTCATTTGCTGACTAAAGGTTCTGAGACTTGAGGCCGAGCCGCGTAAGCACAGTCGACAGTGTACAGGACTTGAGATCAGGGAGTAGCTGGTTCGAATCGACAACTGGGCCAAATTCTTTTCAAGGACTGGTGATAGTCATTGCGACAGGATTCATTCCTCACCCACGTCCGATCATTGTTTCTATAATAGTCATGTGGGAAAGCAGCCAGAGGCTTCGGAAGAACACTGTACATAGTACCGATAAGCAGAAACTCTAGGGAAAAAAGGAATAGGTGTACTAGCCTCCTTGATATAATTGAAGTAATCTTGAAAACGATGTTAAACACAAAACAATCAATAAATGCGGCGATAGCTTGAGCACAGGCCCTTGATGCTCTATTGTTCTATCACGTAGCACTCAAATTTTCCTTCGTCGATCACCGCACACTTATAACAGATTGGTGCATCGCTTATATACATATGTCACGGAATATATACTCAAAATTTCATCAACACTGTTTCTTTAAATAGCACGTCAGTGACTCCTTTTATATCGTATAAAATAAGTCATACTATACAATAAAGAAGAAATTGTTATTGAGCTATTTATAGTAATGGTGTCCAATAATGAAAATTACGTTTTCCCCTTGACCAATGGAGTTTCAAAGGCCTATGCTTAACCTTTTATCAGATAACAAAATTTTAGCACTTTCCAAATTGTAAGCATTTGCAGACGACAATTTCAATGTGGCTCGAATAGTGCAGTTAATTATTTATAGGATAGAAAACGTTGTGGGAAAAGGAGATTATGCTGGTAACCAGCATTTTCTCCTTTTCCCACAATGTTTTCAAAAGGCTTCTTTCCAAAGGGCGTCAAAACTCGTCATTGTGTGGTAGAGGGTTAAAAATCAATACTTACTCTTTCAATAGCCCAGCACACTTGACGTACGATTTTCCGGGAGACTTAACATCAGTGCTATAATGACTGCTGAAATCCCACCTGTTCAAATGTAAAATGTCAAAATCAAGCAAGTTAAGTAAATGTCAAAAATAAAGCAATTTGGTCTTTCCACAGCAAATGTCGAATTGAATTGCGAAAGGTATGTATTAGGATCAGACTGCGCAGAACGTGCACTCTAATTTTGAATCTACATAATCCACTTCCTGATTCAAAACTTCGATAAAGATTATTTCAGAATGCACTTGAAATCTGCGGTTAGACCTGAAAAAAAAAAACAGACAAAAGTAGCTCAAAATGCACTAGAAATTTGCGGTTAGACCTGAAAAAAAAAGACAAAAGTAGCTAAAAATGCACTCGAAATCTGCGGTTAGACCTAAAAAAAGTAGTAAATGAATCATGCTATGTGAAAAGGGGGCTTAATGCATCTGCGAAAGGGCTCGACCAATGCCAGCCTGCGCAATTCGCGCAGGCTGACATTGGTCGAACCCTTTTGCTATGTGTATAACTATTTTCTGCGTTTCCAAGTATCGCTCTACCTCTTGATGCAGTCATTCATTATTCAGAGCATTATGTAGGAGAACCTGGTGCGTTAAACTGTTATCTTACCGCTTGTACTCGTACATTCCCACTCTACCCGACAATCACGAAATTTAACTAAACTGGGTAAGATGCCCCGTGAAAACATAGCGGGAAAAGGAGAAAATGTTGGCAACCAGCATTTCCTCCTTTTCCAAAATTGCTTTCTGCCCTTTAACCCTTTCCCAAACAACCCTTTGTTTTTACGTGTCTGCAGTACAAGTCTTTTGAAAACACTGTGGGAAAAGGAGAAATTGCTCGTCACGAGCAATTTTTCCTTTTCCCACAGTGTTTTCTATCCATTTTGCGAACTTTCTGCCATTTTTATCAAATTTGAAATTGTCGTCTGCAAACTGTTTGAGTTTGGAACGGTCTAAAACTTGTCGTTTGGGAAAGGGTTAAGCATAAGTTTTCATCGATTAAACCATAATTTACCTTTATAATCTGGTACAGCTTTGAGTTTTGACGAGTGAAGTTTTTTTTTCGTTTTGTAAAGACATACTAAACAATTATATCTTATGGTGTTGATTAACTTTATAACCCATTATGCTTAATCCTTAATCTGCTAAAAAGAAACTTTCAAGCTGAGAGCAAAAACCTGATTATTGTTATTTCAAAGTTATATTTTGGAGGAAAATACTCTGTTGGACAGTGTGAATCCAAGATCAGATTGCAGTCTGTGATGTCTGATCTTGATATACACTATCTGTTTGCTTGTCCGTCCGGACATATATCTCATAAAATTCTTTTTGAAAATTGGTGAAACTTTGTACATGTGTTCCTTATGATATACATGTACCACTGATATAGTATTTTTTTTTTTTC
Source organism: Tridacna crocea (assembly GCA_943736015.1). Taxonomy (NCBI): domain Eukaryota; kingdom Metazoa; phylum Mollusca; class Bivalvia; order Cardiida; family Cardiidae; genus Tridacna; species Tridacna crocea. The sequence goes on along the minus strand of OX031069.1, from coordinate 14,881,972 downwards.
TTCATTTGATGTTGTGTCAGGTTTCCTTTTTGAGCCAGTATCTCTTTAACGAGATCTAAAGGACAAAATTTTATGAACGTGCATATTTATATTGTTCATCAAAAGCCACAAACAAGCATTATTTGTTTTCATTTATTAAAATGCCATTTTATGAAAAAAGGGGTCTCAACGTATTTTTTATGGACCAATAACAAAAAAGGTCACGTGTACATGCAAAACGCGGAACCTCTGGTACATTTTTATTAAAAGAGTTTTTAGGGGATATCATTTCAACGAAATAACTTATTTTCAAATAATGTTAACAAAGTATTTATAGTTTTTTCTTATTTTCCCAAATTGGTCGTGAAGTGCGTTGGGTAAAATCAGTGGACGGAACTGGATTCGGACAGAACTTAATAACCAGAATGAGCCGGTGGATCTGCAATTGACTCAAATCCGAAGTTCTCTTCGATCTTGTATAAACCGACCAAGTTTTATCTGTCCTATAGCCACTTTTTTTCAAATTCGTTAGTCTGTTAGTACTTTCAGTACTTTGAATTTTCCTGTCGGCAACTAACAATTTGACCTACTGTACAATAACAGATTTTCATATTCATGATAGTTTCGATATTTCTAAACGGTATGATTTAAACTCTAATGCAAATAAAATCCACTCTATGTGCTTTTGGTAGCTGTTTGGGCTTTAATGACCCACCAAGATGACGAAGATAGAATACTAGTAAGAAATAAACCTAGTCTAACAAATAACAAGTATTCAAAATACTTTTGTTTAGATTTAGTTAAAAAGCTGTTATGCTATATCAAGATTTTTATCGATCATTCATCAGTTACAGTCCACAAATTTCATCAACTTTGTTGATAAATTGGCAATTTATCGGGTAATTATTGAACTACTTTCTGACCAACTGGGCAAGACTACCTTAATATTTGGCCTTGCAACACGCAAAAAGGAACATTCGTACATTTGCGTATAGAGACGTCTCTGATCAGCCTGTGCAGTCTGCGAAGGCTAATCATAGAAAATGATAACCAGCATTTTCTCCTTTTCCCACAATGTTTTCTACCCTTCACAAAACGATTTTCAAATTTTCAGTCACCTTTATTTTGTCGTCTGCAAATGATTTCGATTTGGACAAACCTAAAATTTTGTCGTTTGGTAAAAAGTTAAACGCAACTTTCAATTCGGTGGTAAAATCCAATCTGTTGCAATTTCAAACTTTCTTTTGGTAAAAAAAAGATAAATATCTTCTTATCGAACGTTGTAAATCCAAAATCAGACTGCACGTTCTTGTGGAGTCTGGTCTTGATTTACACAGTTCTCAAAATAGCCCATAGAATGGCGCCTAGCAATATACAGATAAGGAAAGTAGGGATTTTTTTTTTGTAGGTAAGGTTGGGGTTCTCAACGGTTCGATGATTGACTTATATAAATTGTATAGTCCATTGGATTTCTATTGAAACTGACGTTTTGATAAAAGTACACGGGAACGAAAAGTCAACTTTTCTTGTTTTAACTTATTACCAAACGGCAAAATCTTAGGCTTGTCCAAATCCAAAGCATTTGCAGAAGGCAAAATGAAAGTGACTGAAAATTTGAAAATTGTTTTGTGAAGAGTAGAAAACATTGTGGATAAAAGGAGAAAATGCTGGTTACCAGCATTTTCTCCTTTTTTCCCACAATGTTTTCGCAAGGCTTCTCTATCAGGGTCGTCAAAAGTAGGGATTGGGTGGTAATGGGTTAAAGGTATATTTTACTTGGTAATTCTGCTCATACAAAAACCAATCAGTTTGGTTTGATTGCAGAAAACAATCACATAAGTTTTGTTTGTTCAAAATGTATATTTGTAACGTAAGTGGTTAAAATTTCAAACAAGAAACATCATTCGAATAGCTCATGGAAGGATTTCTGATAAAAACTCCAAACTTCCATTAAAATCAAACGTCCTTTTGAAAGGAGTTTCCGGTTCGGTCCCAGCTGGTACTATCGCGCATGGCATAAAAGAGCCTCTAGCCTCCAGCCGGTGAGTTTAAGACGGAAAAACTCTCGAAAGCGGCTTAAAAACTGTTGAAACTTTAAATCTGATCTTGATTATCCGTAACCATTTCTTGGCAAAAGTAATTTTGAAGTAAGAAATGGTTCGACTCTTTTCCTGGCTGATTAACCCATTACCGCACAATCCCTACTTTTGACGCCCCTGAGAAAGAAGCCTTTAGAAAACATTGTGGGAAAAGGAGAAAATGCTGGTAACCAGCATTTTCTCCTTTTCCCACAATGTTTTCTACCCTTCACAAAACAAATTTCAAATTTTCAGTCACTTTTATTTTGTCGTCTGCAAATGCTCTCAATTTGGACCGGTCTAAAATTTTGTCGTTTTCTAATGGGTTAAGCGAAACTTCGTATATTTGATGCTTTTGCAGTGACGCTGGGTAAAAATCGACGTGGCAGGAAAAATCGATATTGGGATCCAGTGGGTGCCGTGGACTACTCTTTTGTCAGACAACCTACTGTGTGGACGTCCACCAAGTTCTTGGCTACCAGAAGAATAGAAACAAAGTTAGTCCTATATTGAGGGATTATACAGCCACTATAGAAAATGTATCGCCCATATGGCTTGCAACACGCAAAAAGGGGCATTCGGACATTTGCGTAAAGTGTCGTCTCGGATCAGCCTACGTAATCCGCCCAAGCTAATCCGGTACGAGACCTCCCTTTTTTATGTAGCTTTCTGTTTGCCCATGTCTACTGTAGCACAAATCCAAGTGTAGTCGTAAAGTGCCGTCTCGGATTAGCCTGCGTGGACTGCGCAGGCTGATCCGAGACGACACTTTTCGCAGATGTCGGAATGCCCCTTTTCGCTTGTTGCAAGCCATATAATCTCGTTACACTTCATTATCATTATTTATTCTAAAAATACACATCTATCTAATTTGGGCATTCTGGATATACAGAACTGGACTACTTCTCTACGCGACAACCGTTATTTTGAATTTCAAACTAAAATAAACGTTTACTCAGTAAAACGTTACCTGGTGCGATTCATTCAGCTATGATCAGCAGTTAAGAGAAATCTGGAGCTAAAACAGACCTGACTTCTCCTCAAACGTATTGATAAAAGCATTTTTTTCAATTGCTACTTTATTTAAAGCCCTTATTACTACACCGCCCAACTTTGGGGAGAGTGATGCGTTATGGGACAGGTCGAATTTTCGAAGAACATGATATACGCAGACACCACGGTACACTTTATTTCAAAAGATGGACAAAGTTGAAACTCGCACTTCCGAGCTCCCGCGTGGCTACACACCTGTACATTTTGATATTGTACTTTGAATTTGCAATCTGTATTGCGCAATAAAGCTATTCTAAATTATCCTCTTAATTTTTCCCAATCCAATGGCTTTTACTTTACAGAAGACGGATATCTGCCCCTTCATCATAATCTTCAGCCTGCTAATTAAAAGAAATCAAAATTTCAACTAATTATAAAAACCCAAACTTTGCTTTTTTTACAAATGTACATTTTGGGGGCCACAAAACATCTCCTTATTGGACAATGAAGATCCAAGATCAGACTGCACGTTCTGTGCAGTCTGATCTTGATCTACACTGTCCGCGAAAGGTCCTTGAGTGGCGCTTAGCAGCTTAAGGATTAACCTTTGTAATGTACAGTACTTTTGTTTGCTTGTTTTTTTTTTCCTATGATAATCTTGAAATATTTATCATAGCCGTGAATAAAACAAAAGTAAGTGGTTTTGAATTACGCTAATGACAAACTTTAACTCCTTTACTCCTTTACCAATCAGTCCAATGTTTCAACGACCTTTGGGGAGGAAGCCTTTTTGAATACATTGTGGGAGAAGGAGAAAGTGCTAGTACTAGGCACTATCAAAGCGCAAGCTGACACTGGTCGATACTTTTTCCAGATGCTTTAACTCCTTACCGCACGACAAAATTGTAGACGGGTACAAATTGAAAGCATTTGCAGACGACAAAATAAAGGTGACTGAAAAACTGAAATTTGTTCTGGGAGGCCTTTTGAAAACACTGGTTACCAGCATTTTCTCCTTTTCCCACAGTGTTTTCAAAAGGCCTCTTTCTCAGGGGCGTCAAAAGTAGGGATTCTGAGGTAATAGGTTAAGCCCTCTTTTCACTAAGCATTGCTTTAATGATAAAGACCTTTTCAAACATCAATCACGGCTTTAAAAGGAAATTATATATTATATAATTTTACATTATATAATTTGATATGAATAGAAGATTTTATTCGAATCTAATCATTAACAGCTTATCCATCAACAACAATAACTGTCGGAAGTATTTCATTTTTTATTTCTTTTTTTTATGAAATATCGAACTGCATATTTTCTATCGTATACCCGTAAATTTTCCAAATGAAATACATGCATTGTACATGGATAAAATATCACATTCGACAAAGAAAAATCCGTAGTCCATCTACATGCTGTGAAATACGGTTCCAAATATAGTATGATGACATAATGATGAGGTAAATCGTGGGGAGAATAAGTATGTACGAGTGTTTATTTCTATCTCCCGCTAGATGGCGTTTGAAGAATATGACATGCGCAGCCAACGTGTATTAATTCGCAATACGATTGGTCGAAATTTAATACTCTAATATTCATCCGCCATTCATAAAGACGAAGTTACTTGCTAGTACATCATGATTTGTTTCATTTTGTTAAGGACGTTTTCGGTGGTAATTTCTGCACACCACTTTGAAAATAACAGACAGTAACTCTTCTCAAAGAAGGTACTTGTATATCGTTCGGACAATACCTTGAATTTCGGATACGGTATGTTTCGAAGCGAAGAATGAGTCTATAATATCGACTTAACGGACATTTTGCAAAAAGATCTAAAGGGGAAAAGATCAGAAGAATACAGGAAAATTTTCGGCGTTATCGACTTTCTCAGAGACTAGAGTCTACTGAACATGACAGTGCCGATCGGTCTGAGCGCCTAAACGGTTACTATGGAAACAGCCATTTTACAAAAAATCTAACACGTCAATATATCTTTTTCTTCTCATTTTTGTACTTACCATTAAATTTTACTGTATATACCAAAAAAATTACAAAATTCTATGAAAGGAATTATTCAAAATTTTGAATTAATTAAAGACCACAGGTTGATTTTGCTTATATTTTGACGAGCCAAGAAATAGGAAAAATAATTTTCTAAAAAGAAAATGAATTTAGATTATTATTTCATTCATACAGAATCAAGAAATAATATCTTAAATATTGAAAATAATATTTGCATTGTATAATAAATTTTCTATCACCTTATTACTGTCTTTTATGAAGATATAGTCATTTTAGGTGTTTTTACAAACGGTTACCATAGAAACAGTCATTTTGCAGAAAATCTAACTGGGCAACATACCTTTTTCTTTTTATTTTTGAGTTTGACATTGAGTTTTACCTAACATAGCAAAGAAATGGAAAATTCTAAGAAAGGATTAGATTTTCACAAAACTGTAGAAAACGTCTTAACACGGTTTTCGAATAGAATGACAACAATTTTTAATAATTTCGCGTTGAAAGTTATGGGTATATAATAAAAGAAAAATTATATCATAGTAACTTTCCAGACACTATTTCTGGCTTCTCACCTCACAAGAAAATTGTCAAATCTTGCTCGGCCTTCAATCTCGCATGAAATCAAGTTTTCTCACGCTACTTGAAACAAGCACTAGGAAAGACTCTCCAACACAATATTTAATATTATAGTCGGTTTGTTTTAAAAACCTCGTAACTACAGCTTGAAACAAGCTGTTGTTACGAGGTTTTTGAAGTAAACCGACGATATATACTTTTATCTTTACGTCCAAGGAACAAAATGACAGATGGACTATTTGAAAAAAAAATACCACCATTCAACTATTACATATTATATGTACTGCAGCACGCGAAAAGCAGCACCCGGACATTGATTTTGCGTGATGTGTCGTTTCGGATCAGCCTACACAGTCTGCACAGGGTAATCCGAAACGACACTTTCCGTTTTCAAGGAATTTTCTGTTTTGCACACGTCTAAGGACCACTAAATCTATTGTGGTCGTAAAATGCTGTCACTGGTTAGCCTGCGCGGACTGCACAGGCTGATCCGAGACGACACTTTACGCAAATGGCCAAATACCCCGTTTCGCGTGTTGTAAGCCAATTTTTATCTAATCAGCATCAAGAAAATTATGTAAATTACGGAAGCTACGAAAACCTAATCTGTCTTTTTCAGGATGCAAGGTTGCATTTTTAAGTATGGAGGCCACAAAGGACTTTCTACGTCCTTAACCCATCACCACACAATCCCTACTTTTAACGTCCCTGAGAAAGAAGCCTTTAGAAAACATTGTGGGAAAAGGAGAAAATGCTGGTCACCAGCATTTTCTCCTTTTCCCACAATATTTTCTACCCTTCAGGAAACAAATTTCAAATTTTCCGTCACTTTTATTTTGTTGTCAGCAAATGCTTTCGATTTGGACAAGCCTGAAATATTGAAATATTGTCGATTGGTAATGAGTTAAGATATTTCCCCCCCCCCCCCTTTTGAACAAAAATTTAGACAGTGAAACGAGATGAGACACAGTCTTGACAAGAAAGGGGGGACCTTTGGGGCGTGGTCTTGCAAAAGAGGAGGGCGGTGGGGGGGGAACTTTATGCATTTTCTTGATGTCTTTATGCATGATACCAAGTGTAACATCACATAATCATGGATACACATAATCTAACTGGTCTAAGAATTCACTGATTCATGAAGTAGACTGGTCCTTGAATATGCAGAAAATTGACCAACAGCATAGAATTTCGCGCGACCAGGCACGGGAATCTCCGCCCTCCAAGGTCAGCCTGCACAGTCCGCACTGGTAGACCCCGACTGAACTGTTTTGTTTACCGTAAATAAACTGCATGCTATAAGACTATCCTACCTCATGATTCAGGTTTTTGGAAGGCGAGATTTTCATTCTCGCCTTCATATGTCAACGCTCGGCAGCTTGCTGAAAATGCCTCTGAACAGCATTATCAAAACGCCTTTCAAATAGTTCGATACTTCTCGAGTACATTAGAACAAAATAGTGTCGAGACCATTGTAAATTTAATCAGAACAGCAAGAAGAAACTTCAAGTTTCTAGAAGGAATGAAATCGAATTCGTAAAAAGCATCGTTTTTGACAAATGCAAAATACTTTGGATCAGTTCATTGATATAATCACGTTGCTACAGCAACGAATAAACCATAGCTATTATAAGCCAATCGAAAGCTACTAACATGACGTCATTCGGACCTACTTCCACTTCACAACGCATAAACAACTAACCAGTGGGATCGTACATGTAAATTTACTATCCCAGAACTAACCAATCGGATAGCTTCTTTGAATGACGTATCGCTGATAGACCCCTTTCCTCTGTTGGCAACCTTATTCTGTCTTTGTGAGGAGTAAAATTTCAATGAAATAAATTCCTTTGAATCATCAAGTGTTTAAACAAAATTTTCTCTTTCAAAGAAATATTTTTCTTTTATCAAAATTGTGCTTGATTTTATGATTAATGACTAGGTTATTGTTACGCATCGGCGTGGCCGAGTTTTGATTCCGGAGACCCGTGAAAAGAAAAAAGGTAAATCAGTTGAAATCACAATCTGTGTGTCATTTCGAAGTAGTTCTGGTCAGTATGATGTACCGATGTATACAGCCTTGGTTCCAGGCTGATCAATTCTTTCCTTATATACGAGTATGATCGGATTTTACTACGTCAAAAATGACAATAACATGATCTGTAACCGTTTTAACATGCTAAGAATTTTAACTTCTTCTTTTGGTCGTATACGTTGCTTAACGTTCAGCAATTATTCATAAATATTTAGCCCTTTACCGCTCACTTGAAACGACTCTGAAAATCAAGCTTTTAAAAACATCGAGAGGAGAGGGGAAATTATAATCGAAAACCGGCATTTTTTTTCATTTTATCACAATGTTTCTACTCTATCAAGAACAAATTTCGTCGCTAATTTGGGCCACCCTGAATTTGTCATCTGTATGAATCAGTGCTTTCAATGTCAACTTAGTCTGAAATTTCTTTGTCAGGTAAAGAATAAACGCTTATCGCAATGAATTGTTATCATTATCACTTACCTCCGTCATTATTAGAACTGAATCTTTACCTTATATATTCCCATTTATTTTCCTCGAAAGAATTCCTTCAACTATACACTTTTTTCCAAAACTGAATAACACAATGATAAAATTAACTTCACAGGGAGAATCCCCACTGTCCTAGAGTGCATCGGACGTGTTCGTAATTTTCTAATAACACGGACAAAGGGCCTGTGTCTGTGTAACTGTACACGATATATTTTTGTCGAACAAAGGAATAGGGTGTATCTCAATATTGACGAATTGGCAATCATTTTGCTTTCATGTTTGCCGACAAGCTGAACGTACATCCCGGTTACGCGGGATTAATGAAAGACAAACGTTAATCTCAATGAACCCTTAAATCGTTTATTACGCCTGTCTCTTTTGAATACAAGGCAGATGATTCTATAGTCTGCACAGAATATGCAATCTTATGTCGGATTAGCGAAACGACTAGGGGAGGAAATGGTTTTGGGGCGAAACGTCCCGGAACCCATTGTAATAACCCGACCAAAACAGCCCTGGGTGCAGTTGCAATAATTAAGCATTTTGCCCGAGATGTAAAATGCCATTTTCATCAATCCAGCACTCTAGTATAAGGGGTAACAGAGTCATAGATTACAAGAATCGTATAAACGAAGAACACCTTCCGACGTTCCTTATAGGACCTAAGAAGTCCACTGTCAAATAATGTTGGTTGGTTATCCTTGATAGGATGCGCAAAACGGAGAAAATGTTCGTTGCCAGTATTTTCTCATGTTCCTGCATGCTTTCAAAATACCCTTCCCTTTCTAAAAAGCCCCCATTCTTTAAGGTCATTAAAACTCAGCACATGTATTATAATCTAAATGTTAAATCTCCGTTTTGAACATTGAAAGTCGTTTGTTTTGAAAGTCTTTTTCAGTCTTGATAAAGTATATTTCAAATAAAATGGTAAACAAATAAAAAAAAAACAAGCCTTTTAACTGAACGACACTGAAATTTTGACAACCTCAAGGGAAAAAAAAAACGTTTCAAAATACTTTTGGAAAAGGAAAAAACGCTAGTTACGAGTATTTTCTCTTTTTACCACTATGTTTTGTATTTTTTCCCAGCCAAACGGCACATTTTCAGCTGCTCTTAACTTATTATCTGCTAATTGCTTTAATGTAGACGGCCCAAATTTTTTGTTATTTTCTAAAGGGTTTTGTAAAGGGTTACTAAGATGTAAAACATTGTAGGAAAGTCAAACAAAAGGTTGATTATCATTATTTGCTACTTTTCCTACAATGCTTTGAAAAGCCTCTTCTTCAACATTGTTGAAAGTCAGTATTGTGATCTGAAAGGCTGAATCTCAGTTTCTATACTCCAAAATGTACCTTTCTAAAAGCTCTTTGCTCTCTCAATAAAATTATCTATGGAGTAAAATGGTACAGACTTTCAAGAAATTATTCATCTCATTAGAGAGTTAAAATTATAGTTTTAGATCTATCAAAATTGATTGCATTTTCAAGCAAAAACTATTCTTTAATCCTTTACCATAACCTATCAAGTACAGTTTTAACAACCCTGAGAAAGAGGCCATTTAAAAACTTAATTTTGAAAAGGAGAAACTTTCTTGGCTCTTTACACGAAAAAAAAAAATCAGACTTTCCAAAAATGAATGCATTTTCAGGTAGCAACTTTTTGATCTGGCACCACTGATGGAATCTGTAAGAAATAGGATGGAAGACATTTTAGGAAAAGGAAAAATGTCAATTAGCACCGTATTCCCCTTTTCAGACCAAAAGTTCTCAAGCCTTCTTCCTAGACCTTTTAAACTCATTATTGGGCTAATAGAGGGTTAGATCTAAGTTTCTATACAACGTAAAAACATATACGGCTAACAGCAAATTAAAACTCTTTGCTATCACATAAAACTTTTCCTTCAAATGAAATGGAAAGGAGTTTCAGAAAAGTCCATTCGTTTTAATTTTTTTCAACATAATTATTTTCACAAGCCTTCTTCAAGTTTGCTAAAACTCAGGATGGTAAACTGGTCTTCATTGCACAGGAACATTGCACAACTCTATAGACTTTGCTGTATCAGGAGAGGCGATTTAAGTACAGGAAAATATATTGCAATATGTTGTGCCTATATTCTAAACTCGCCTTCTAACAGTACTTTCAGTACTTTGATATGGATATGTAATCAGCCGATGAATTTGCTTGGTGCAATGCCTTACAGAAATGCTTAAAAAAAACTTTTTTTCTAGAAAATGGTCAGAATGTATTACCTTGTTTGATATAATAATAATAATAATAATAATAATAATAATGATGATGATGATGATGATAATGATAATAACAATAATGATAATAATATAAAGATGCGTTAAACCCCCTTTTTCTAGAAATGGCCCAAATGTTCTGCCCTGTTTAATAATAATGATAGAAATAATAATAACAATAATAGAAAAAATAAATAATAATAATAATAATAACAATAATAATAATAACATGTCGTTTTGTACGTGGTGGGATTAATATGTGATCACCAAAAGGGATGAATGCCCCTTAATGACCTGCCATGAAAGCGAGAAGGAGAGGAACGAATGAACCCACGAATGAACGAACGGATGTACGGACTGATGGACACACTAACAAAGAATGGCCCGTTAAAGATTTCGTAGTCAAATCAATTGATTTAATGACATTTAATCGTTTTTTAAGATCCAATTCTAATTGCAGGATGCACGTTAACGTCATGCATTTTCATATTTATGTATTGCGTGAGACGTCAATGCACCGTGACGTTTCTCATTTCCTTTTACTCCGTTAACGTAAAAAATATATACACTCTACTTCCGCCAACAGATGAAAATATAATTCACAAAAACTCTGAAAAAAAAAAAACTTTTTTTTTATGGTGTAAGCTTGACCGAACCAGCGGATGGTATAGATTCAAGATCAGACTAGACGTCTTGTGCAGTCTGATCTTGATCTATGCTGTCTGCAAAAATTCTCGTTTTCGTCTTTGATGCAGAAGGATTTAGAAAGGATATGTTACGTAATTTAAATGAGAATAATTCAAAACTGTCTGTATAAATTGGAAATATTTCCGCTCAACAAAATGTGGGCGTATAAGGCTAAAAAATAATGTTCTGGCCTTGAAAATGCAAAAAAAAAAAACACACACAAGAAAAAGGAAAAGAAAAGTTGATACTAGAATTTTCTCCTTTTTCTGCAATGTTTTTAAAAAAAAGTATTCCCTCTCAGGGTTGTCAAAATATGGGACTTTGAATAAAGGTTTTACACATTTACTAAACAATCCCAGGACTTTACGACCCTAAGATAAAAGCCTTTTGAAAACAATGTGGTAAAATGAGAAAATGCTGGTAACCAGCATTTTCTTCTTTTCCCACAATGTTTTCTACCCTGTTGGAAACTAATTTCAGCTTTTGAGTTACGTTTATCATGTCGTCTGCAAGTGCCTTCAATTTGGAAAGGTATAAACTTTTTGTCGTTTGGTGAAGAGTTAAAACTTTTACCCCCCCAAAAAATTGTCGAGTCACAAGAGGAAAAGCTCTGAATACAGTGTGGGAAAAGGACAAAATACAGGTAATCAACATATCAGCAATAATCACCATACGTTGTTTTCTACTGGTTCACGCACAAATTCCCTTACTTCACCCACTTCTAATATGTCGTCTGGAAATGCTTGCAATTTCGTCAAAATCAATTTTTTTGTCGTCTGGAAAAAAGGTTGGTACATCCGGGCACATGATTAACCATTCGTTAATTAACTTTTTACCAAACCACAAAATTATAAGCTTGTCCAAATTGAAAGCACTTGCAGACCACAACTGAAAAGAACCCAAAAAATTGAAATGTGTTTTCAGAAGGGTAGAAAACAGTGTGGGAAAAGGTGAAAATGCTGGTTACCAGCATTTTCTCCTTTTCCCACAATGTTTTCAAAAGGCTTCTATCTCAGTGTCGTAAAAACCAGGGATTGTTTGGTAAAGGGTTAAGCTCGTTTTTATGCGGTTTTTGAGATAATGTATATTATATTTGTTTTTGAGATAATGTATATTAAAGGCAGTTTTTATTTATAACCGGTGCATAGGTTACATGCTACTGACTGACTATAACTGAATGAATCGTACTATAAGAAGCTTTTTATATAGTAAACGTCTATTCTATTTTGAAATTCGATGTGCAGTTGTCGTTTTGAAAAGTAGTCCGGTTCTGTAACCAGAATGTCCAAGTTAGATATAGAGTATATTTGTTTTGTTTTTTTGGGTGAAAGATCGAAATTTATTTCATCAAGTGAACATCATCGGTAATATTTTCAATCGTGGCGCAGCCATGAGTGAAAATATTGCCGATGGTGTTCACAAGATGAAATAAATTTCGATCTTTGTCCGACAAAAAAATATTCTATTTATTTCATGCTTTTAACCCTTTCTGTGAAGAACTTTATTAAAACTCAGTACAGTTCTTTTCAGTTATTCCCTGTGGCGTAACCCCTCCGCATAGCAACCCATCACAATATTACGTCAAGCGCGAGAAATGTAACGTAAATGACGTCATATTTCTTTCTGGTTGTGCGTCACGCGCATTTTACCTAGGTAACTAGAATATAAAAATCGGTATTTTCACTGGTCTTACCCGTGGAATATCGAAAAATAATTTAACCGATAATTCTCGACATCCTACCGGAAAGCATAAAAGAAAGGTCGGTATTTGAAAAAAATGCTACCTACCGGAGGATAATGTTAAACAGCTGCTGCGAAGGTGCATGTCTATCTGTGTATTGTTAAAATTAAGAATAATTTATATTCCTAATTAACTTTAGATTTTCTTTGATTCATTGGTTAACATTTTACCGTCAACCCTTTGCCAAAATGGAAACACTTCAGACTGGTCCTAAATGAAAGCATTTGTAGATGACAAATTAAATGTTACCTTTAAAAAAATGAGTAGACCGACGACGCAGAATTCCCCTTCTGAGTGCCCAATTCAATGAAAACTGACGTCATCAAAACCTTGGTAATCATGCTTAAACGTGCTGATTGGCACATAATCTTGATGTTAATCTTGATTTACGCCGCCGTTTTGGATGCTGTTTTGAAAGTGTAGTCATGTAAATGGGGCTCCGGAAAGGGGAGCTACTTTTACTTTGGCTTTGGCCGTGCACATAATATACATGTTCGGGGCATAAAATCCAATCAGATCGCGAAAAATTACTTTACAGTATGGTAATAACAAATCACATTTAGCCATGCTTATGAAAAGAGAGTCTAATGTATCATCACGATGCACGATAATAAGGCATGTTTTAACATAAGTATGTAGCCACACAGGCTATTCCGTCTATCAACCTACTAAATCATGACGTAGCATGGTCCTAGGATATACAGAAAAAAAATACAAACAGCAAAAAGTTTCGACCCATGTCAGCCTGCGCGGATTGCGCAGGCTGACATGAGTCTATACTTTTCGCAGATGCATCAAGCTTCCTTTTTACAGAGCATGTTTCAATTTTTAAGTAACACTAACCTGTCATCAGCAACTTCTCTCACGTGGTTTTCACCGCCAAGAAGAACTCTCCAGTTCTCGTCCAAGTTCTCAGCCCCAGGGACTCTGCATCCCATCCCCACAATGGCAATCTCGTCCTGGAAGGACCCTGCCATGATTCTTTTTCTCTGAACTCAATGGGAAATATATGGTAGTCTGTAACGAAAGAGGTTTTGAAGTTATTGTCTCCCTGTGTTTTATTTGTTTGTATCGGAGTTTAACCATTAGGCGGCTAAACGCGACTCACTGATTGTTTGCGGGCACTGTAGATCAAGTTCAGACTGCACAGAAAGTGCGGTCTGATCTTTGATCTACACTATCCGATAAGGACATATTCTCCCTAAACTATTATCTTTGAAATTGCAAAATTTAGATTATATTATCATTATTAAAATTTCATTTTCAGTTATATAGCATCATAAGAGTTAACTTTACCACACGACAAAATTTTAGACTGATTCAAATTGAAAGCATTTGCAGACAACAAAATAAAGGTGACTGAAAAAATGAAATTTGTTCTGGGAAGAGTAGAAAACATTGTGGGAAAAGGAGAAAATGCTGGTTACCAGCATTTTCTCCTTTTCCTACAGTGTTTTCAAAAGGCTTCTTTTTCAGGGTCGTCAGAAGTAGGGATTGTGTGGTAATGGGTTAAGGTAGTGGACCCGCAATAGGTCTAGTGCAGCATGGCATAAAATTTCTTGACAGTTGATAAGGGCAGATTTGTACAGATATAATACTTTTGTACATTTTTAACCGACCAGAAATTCCTTTGATGTCTGTCTTGAAATCATTTATTGATACTTTTGTTAGTTTCCAGGAAAGGGAGGTAATTATCATTATACATTCGTGATGAAAATGTAGCGGTTTTAGATTTATAAATGATAATTCTAAGAGAGACAAAAATGAAAAAGTGGCTCGATGAAAAAAGTACAATAACACTCATTTTTAATCTTAGCAAATTTTCTAGGATAGTAATTATTATAGAGGAAATAACTGTTTTCTATTACGGGTCCGCTACGTTAAATACCGTTTTAACAGCTTAGCTCACATCACGGCAGCAAGTGCACCTACGCGCTGGATTTCCCACACTTCTTTCTTTCCAAGTTATTGACTTCTTTCCCAAGTATGTATCAGAGGTAAGAGACGAAAGGAAGTTTGCCTCAACCAGGTATCCATCTCGCAACCACAGGGCCTCGAGCGGGATACGGTAGTCATTCAAACGAACAAATAAATGAACAAACGAACGAACGAACAAAAGAACGAAAGAACTAAGGAAAGGTAACCACTGAGCTGAGCTTCCCGCCCTGTACAAGGAAGGAAGAAATGGACGATCGAACGAAATGACGATCGATCGAATGAAGGAGGAAAGGAAGGAAGGAAGGAAGGAAGGAAGGAAGGAAAGGGGAAAGAACTAATGAAGAAAGGAAGGAAGGGAGTAAATGAAGGAAGGAAAAAAGGAAGGGAGGAAGGAACGAACGGACAAACGAATGAAAGAACGAACGAACGGACGAACGAATGAAAGAACGATCAAACGAACAAACGATCGAAGGATGGAAGGAATGAACGAACGAACAAAAGAACGAAAAAACTAACGAACGGACGGACGAACGAACGAACGAACGGACGAACAAAGGGAGGACGCGAAGGAGGTAATAAAGAAAGGAACCAACGAACCAACGAAAAATCAATATTTATCATCATTATCATTATTATTATTATTATTTCTTTTTCTATCATTATTGTTACCGAGTCATATCATTATACGTTAAAGAACGCTAAAGTTAAACGCAGTTATTGAATCTAAAACCAAGGTATGAATGATAAATGCAACGATAAACAGCAAGACCGTCATAAACATTAAAAAAATACATATATCATATATACGTGCACAAATTCAGATATCATCCTTTTGTGGTTTTAACTGACCGCAGTTATGTGTATGTTGGCTTGAAATATGTAAATAATGAATTTTAATAACATCTTGAAACTAACCAGGATCTTTGACTCCGATACAAAAGACCCTATGTCTTGAATGAAACAGTAATATTTAGCATATTTTGAAGACAGTTTAAGTGCTTGAAAACTTTCAGTGCCAAATGAAAAAAATATAGACTTTTGCGGACGGTATAGATCAAGATCAGACTGCACAGAACGTGCAGTCTGATCTTGATCTATCCCGTCCGATTATCAAGTTAAGCATACAAGATGAAAAAATATGTTTTAGTTTCAATTGTTTTTATTTTCGGTCTTTTGGAAAATGTTGGCTTTTGATATTTCGAGCCGAAATAATTAAAGATAATTACTTTCATATGAAAAAAAAAATTGGGGAAAAAAAGAAGAATGATAAAGTCTTTGACATATCATTAATTTTTATAATAATAAATAAAAGGAAAAAGAAAAGAAAAGAAGCCTATGCTACATTATTAATTCACATAACAAAGTCTGTGGATATTATAGATTATCAATTCATATAGGAATAAAACTTACGCTAAACAATCCTTGCGTTCACAAAGAAAGTGTACGTTCACTGTCGGAGGCCATCCTTGTTACTGACAAATTTCGACGTCTGACGTACTTTTTATCTGGGTTTGAGGGCACGCCTCCTTGGATATTTTTTCTGTAAATGGTCTTAAAATAGTCAGGGCTTTTTTAAGGGAATTCTCCCATATTTTGCACAATTTCAGACAGTTGTTATCATTAAAATTGCAACATGAATAACTCATAAAGATAGTGAAATACTTTTTTTATCCACATATCAAAATCTCTTTTCAGAGCTCCAGATAAAAGAAAGTGATGTTATTCTAAATCCGTTATTCCTCTTCTAAACCCTATGCTGTGGATACTCATTAGAATCGTCTTGATGAGACGATTCTAATGAGTACTCACAACATAGGGTTTTGTGGAGAATAACTAATATCTTCAATTATGAAATGAAACATTCACTCCCTCTATCTAAAGCTTTGTTTCTTGTAATATATAATTATGGCGCCCAGCCACTGTACCTCAGAAAGTCGTCACATAATTATGGCGCCCAGCCACTGTACCTCAGGAAGTCGTCACATAATTATGGCGCCCAGCCCCTGTACCTCAGGAAGTCGTCACATAATTATGGCGCCCAGCCCATGTACCTCAGTAAGTCGTCACATAATTATGGCGCCCAGCCCATGTACCTCAGGAAGTCATCACATAATTATGGCGCCCAGCCCATATACCTCAGGAAGTCCTCATATAATTATGGTGCCCAGCCCATGTACCTCAGGAAGTCCATACATAATTATGGCGCCCAGCCCCTGTACCTCAATCGGTAACGAACAGCTAGGCCCATATTCACCAACCATTCTTAAGAATGTTTTTTGTCCTATCCTTCAGGATTGTCTAACTGTGAAAGTAAAAGACATTCTGATCGGCTAAACCAACTGATTTAACCATACAGAAGTTCTGTTACTTTCACATAGACGAAATGCTGAAGAATAAGACTAAGAGTGTCCTTAAGAATGGTTGGTAAATACGGACCCAGGACTTCTGAACGGTTGGAGCCGGGGGTGGGTTAGTGGGGGATGGGTATCGCAACTCGGCCAGTTTCCATCTGAGGATTGATAGTAACCATTGCAAAAGGATTCACTGTTCTCTCACCGCTGACCATTCTTTCGATGAAGGATATTTGGAAAAGCAGCCAGTCGCTTGTAAAGCTGAAAGAGAAATTCAATGACATCATGGATAGGTGCACTGGCCGCCGCGATATAGCTGAAATAATGTTGAAAACGGCGTTAAACACCGTACAATCAATTAACATACTTATGGACCAATAAATCAACGTTTGGATCTTAAGGTAGTATGGTGCTTGAAGAAGCAGAAACATGAATAAAAGCAAAATGGTTTCGATTCATGTCAGACTGCACGAACTGCGCTTTCTGACATAGGTCGTCGATATTTTTAACGACTCTGACAAAGACAGCCGTAGAAAACATTGTGGGAAAAGGAGAAAATGCTGGTAACCAGCATTTTCTCCTTTTCCCACAATGTTTTCTACCCTTATCAAGTAAAATTTCAGTTTTTGATTCGGTTACATACTGTATTCAATAAAATAGGTTAAACTTGTAACGTTATTAATAAGCCATCCTTTGTGAAAAAGGGGGTGGGGTGCTGCAAAATTTATCGACCCATTATCTGCCGCTAGATGGCATTTCTACAAATAAAAACTTACAAAAGTGCTGGGTAACGTAACATCGCAACGGAGATAAGACACATTGCATTTTTCAATCTTTATCCTCCTGAATTAGCGATTTGACTATCCTTTCCATGTAAAATTTCATTTTTTGATTCACATTTATCTATTTTGTCGTCTGCAAATGCTTTCAATTTGGACTAGTCCAAAAAGTTATTAAGCTCTTTTTTCACAGAGAATTGTTATATGTTATTCTTTGCAATCGCCCAAATTGTGTGGTTTACAGTCAGTAAAAAGGTGCCACATTTGGCATTTTAAAAAGGAATGTCATTAGATGTATTTACAGTATTGAAGTTTAAAGTCGTTTTAACCAAGGGTAACAAACTACGTCACAGGAAGTGATATCGGACCTGGGCATTTTCATAACTTATGTCCGCCATATTGAAAAGTAAGTACAATATGAAGATAGAATGAGATTAGCTTGGGTGGATACAAAGACTATCATGTATTTATCAAAGACATTAGATGAATACATTTAATATTCTGATGTTTTAGACACTAAGCAGATGTCTATATGCTCAAACACTTTGACCAAATCTCAAAAAGTGATTGGGTTTTAATAGTTGGTCGAAGTCTATTCCATTATTATAAGTAGTTAACAAAAGCTTTGACAAAAAAGAAAGTCCCTAGGCATTGTACGCTTTGGAGGTCTAAAGACTTTTTCAGATCATTTAAAGAAACGATTACAAAAAAAAACAGTCTTACCAAACACGCACATTGACTTTATAACAAGGGTTCGATATCACTACCTGTGACGTCACACTGACGTACGTTGTGAGGGGTCTTAACAGCTTTGATAGTCATTTCAGGGCTGTCATTTAGATATCAGTAACTCCGTCTACTGTTATCACATGAGATATGACGTCATCATTCTGATTTCAATACGTATTCCACGTAATAGACGAGTGGTTTTGATCACATGACATTCCCACAAGTCTTCGAGAGACTCTGGCCTGACATCTAAATATACCACAATGAGGCTATGTAGCTCATTTAGGAAAATACCATTTGATAATATTTTTCTTGCATATGTCCTTTTTGCTTTCTGATGATAGGCTAATTATGGCCTTACTTTGATTCATTTATTAAGTTTGAAAAAAAAATATATACAATAATATCATTTAAGTTTAGTGAAACTAAAAATCTGAGTGGCTCCCTTTAAATTAAAACGGTGTAAGCGTTTGTGACTGGAAAAAAAAATGAAGAGAGAGAGACAGAGATAGGGACAGAGAGGCAGACAGAGAGGGTGATGGAGAAAGAGAGGGGAGCGACAGAGAAAGGGGGGAGAAAAAGAGAGGAGAGAGTGAGAGACAAAGGCAGAGACAGACGGACGAACTGACGAACTGGCGGGGAGGGCGGGCAGGCAGATAGATAGACAGACAGATAGACAGAGAGGCTGTGAATGTAAAAGTAATTATTCGCCCTCTTCCTGTTTGCTTAACTCCTAGCCGGACTTCAAAATTTTCCAGTGGTTGATGTTATAAATTTTGCGTAGGAAAACAGCCAGCGAATTTGAAAGTAGATTGTTCGGAGTACTGGTTAAAGTAACTATAAGACAGCATGGATAGGTGGATTGACCACCGAGATATAACTGAAATAATGTTGAAACAGTCATTAAACACCATACAACAATATTAAAACCATCTGCAGATGATAACTTTTACTGGAAAGAGATTATGGGTATGTGTATGTAAAATGGTCGAAAAGATTGTGGAAAAATTTTCTCCTTTTTCCAGGCTATGTTTTCAAATGTTTTATCCAACCAAATTTGTGAAAACTAGGGATTGCGTGCTAGGGTTGTTTAACGCTTCAGAACCATCCATCCATAAATCTATCCACGATATTAATTGTGTTCCCCCAAACGCATGAAAATGAATCGCATTTCAGCATTCAAGCTTTCTGGCTTTAACGATACAAGATCCTGGTACAGTGGTGTCAATTTCTGATAATTTATTATATGGTTTGTAACACTCGAAAAGGGACATTCGACATCTGCGTAAAGTGTCGTCTCGGATCAGCCTGCGCAGTCTGCACAGGCTAATCCGAGACGACACTTTACGTCAATATTAGATTTTTTCTAACAGAAGACTATTATCTCCCGCTAGATGGCATTCTAAAAATACTCATCTATCTAATTTGGGCAACCTGGGTACAGAACTGGACTACTTTTCTACGCGACAACCGTTACTTTGAATTTCAAACTAAAATAAACGTTTACTCAATAAAACGCTACCTGGTGCGATTCATTCAGCTATGATCAGCGGTTAAGAGAAATCTGGAGATAAAACAGGCCTGGTTTTTCCTCAAACGTATTGATAAAAGCCATTTTCTCTATTGCTACTTTATAGCTCGTATTACTACAATCTGCCCAATATCGGGGAGAGTGATGCGTCATATAAGACTTCGAAGAATATGACACGCGCAGACAACGAACAGAAGACTTGCATGAAACAGAAAATAACACGATCGGAAAGTGTCGTCTCTAATTCGAGCCAACATACCTCTTTTCGAGTGTGGCAAGCCAGATATAATATTTCATTTCTGTCAAACCTTAGCAAATTCCTTTTAAGTAAAATTGTATGGAGGCCAAGTCAAGAAACCTGATAGCAAAAAAGAAACCCTGCAAAATCTAAACAAGAAATATTTTAAAAAAAGATAGATGGCGTAATTTTTCCCAACCTTACGACAGCAAGGACCCGCACAATAAGCATATCCATATATTCAACCAATCGTAGTTATCAGTTTATTCATTCGAATACATCTATACCAAAAAGTAGGTCAAAAGCCTGCACAATAAGTTACGCTGGACATCGTTGTTTGCGCATGTCATATTCTTCGAAGATCCGACCTATCTTATTTGACGCATCACTCTCTCCGATATGGGGGGGGGGGGGGGGTGGACTGTAGTAATGCGAGCTATAAAGTAGCAATGGGGGAAATGGTTTTATCAAAATGCTTGAGAAAAAAATCAGGCCTGTTTTAGCTTCAGATTTCTCTAAAGTGCTGGCCATAGCTGAGTGAATCGCCCAGGTAGCGTTTTATTGAGTAAACGTTTATTTTAGTTTGAAATTCAAAGTAACGGTTGCGACATGATTCACCACAGCCGTGAACAAGTTTCCAAGTCCCATGCTATCTGACCGTACAACTAATTTATTATACTGCAGAGTTTTACTATTCAAACGTTTGTTAAGCAAATTTTACCTGATTGTTTTTTATTTTTAATTGAATACGCTGACGAAGTAGAATTTCCCTTTTGAATGCCCCAATTCAATGAAAACTGATGCCACTGGAAACTGACGTCACTGGAACTTTGGTAATACGTGCTAAAACGCGCAGCTTGACGCATAATATTGATCGATGCCGCCATTTGGGTGTTACGTTGATTATGATTGTAGTCATATATTCGGGGCTCCCGCAAGGAAAACTGCATTTACGGTGGTTTTGCCAGTGTACATGATTATGTTCAGGGCTTATAATCCAATCAGATCACGAGGAATTTCTTTGCAATATAGTAATGCAGGTACAGGTTAATTCGCAATATCTGATGCAGTTTCAACCTGTAATCTTTCCAGCGCGTACATGTTTATAATTTATATCACATTACTCAACAGTAATCATAGTTTTGTTTCATATATATTCAGTTCCATAAACAAGTGTGCACCTAATTTTCTTTTTTTTTTCCTCGTTGCATGTTTTACTGAAGACCAAAAAATTTTGTATCATACTTTATATAATTAGCGGAGTCTGTAGAAAATGCCAGGCTTATCTTATTTTGACTAAAAGAAAGTTGAAGTTAGGTTTTTGCAGTTTAAATGAAAGTGGTACTAAAGTCAAAGTTGCAAAAGCACTCAAAGACTTAAGTAACATTAAAGTTAGGTTTTGGCCACCGCTCTCGTTCAGAAATGGAATAACATTCCCGATTCAATGATTTTACGTTGTGCAAGGTCTATACGATGTCGAATAATTGCCTTTATTGACAGCAGATGTGGACATACAAGATATTGCTTGAAAATTTACAAAAACTTTAAGAAAACCCTAACTTTAATGTTACCTTAGTCTTCGAGTACTTTTGCTACTTTGATTTAAGTAGCATCTTCACTCAAACTGCAAAAAAAACTAAGTTAAACTTTCTGTTAGTCAAAATCTGATTAGCCTGGCATTTTCGACAGACTCTGAACTAATTATATAAAGTATGATACCAAATTTGTTGGTCTTCAGTAAAATATGGAACGAAAAAAAAAAAGAAAATTAAGTGCACTTTTATTTATGGAACTGAGTATATAATGTTTAGTACTTTATATAAAACTAACATATTCAATAGAATAGTTTAAATTTTTTTTTGAAGCCATACTTTGTGAAAAAGGGGTGCTGCAAAATTGATCTACCCATTATCTCCCGCTAGATGGCATTCTACAAATTAAACCCCCTCTTTGTTCCTTTGTTTACTTTAGGGTTTTATAACTACTTTAAAGTGCACTTCCTGATTCTGAGCTGTTATTGTGGTGATCTTGCACTTTGGCAGCTACCTCAAACCCTTATCGTTATGTACTCTATTCACAGCGTGTCGTAATTGTAAAAGGTCTGCTTTTCTAAATGTTTGCTACGCGTAACTGGGCTGATTTGACGTGTCAAAATCTTTTTTCTAATTGAGGAGCAGAAATGAAGGGGAAAACTTGTTTAAAAAGAGGATTGCAAAAAACTTCTGATTTTGACGTAGATTTAACTATATTTGAAACTAGTCTTAAAATTTTTCGGTCATGGTGAAGATATTTTAGATTTACTTTTTCAATATAAAAATGGGAGTAGTTTAATCTTTTCGGTACGAAAATTAATTTGATCGGATAGATTACATAGTTTGCAACACGCAAACAGGGGCATTTGGATATTTGCGTAAAGTGTCGTCACGGATTAGCCTGCGCGGACCGCTAATCCGAGACGGCACTTTACGACTACATTAGATTTTGTGCTTCAGTACACTTGCGCAAAACAGAAAAAATACATAGAAACGGAAAGTGTCGTTTCGAATTAGCCTGCACGTACTGCACAGGTTGGTCCTGGTCGACACTTTACGCAAATGTCCGAATGCCACTTTTCACGAATTCCAAGCCAAATGTGTCTATTTACACTGATGAATACCATTTTAAAAAAATGGTCGGCCGAATTTTTGAGGAGTGTAACTTGTCATAACAGATATCTCGCCCAAAGTTTTCGTGTTTCGTCGTTTTGATTGATTGAATGATTGATTGATTTGTGTTTAACCCCGTTATCAATATCATCTCATTCATATTGGGGCGGCCATTCGACGCCCATGCCCTATAGCCATGCTTTCCCGGAGTTTCTTTTACCAGTATTCCGCACAATATTTTCCGAGGCCACCGACTGCCCTTCCAGGCCACTGGCTGCTTTCCTACAACTACTGTAGAAGCAATTGTCAGCGGTGAGGCAGGAATAAATTCTGTCGCAGAAAATATCACTAATCCTCGGAAAGAAGTTGGCCGAGACGGGGATTCGTTTTGGAGATATTTTGGGGTAGGAAAATGGTTTAATATAGCTTACAACTTATAGAGGATAATCAACTTGAGTGTGATAATATCAGACTGTCACTATAGACTGGTGTGTGATGCGGTTGACAAAAGGAGTCCGAAAGATGAGTTTTTAAACCGAATCAAACCCCGTTCGAGAGACAGATCTTTAAACATCACGCACAACCAGTTGATTATCCCATTTAACCCTTTATCTAACAATCCCTGGTTTTTAAGGCCCTGAGATTGAAGCCTTTTGAAAACATTGTGGAAAAAGGAGAAAATGCTGGTAACCAGGATTTTCTCCATTTCCCACCATGTTTTGTACCCTGATGGAAACAAATTCCAATTTTTGAGTTACGTTTATTTTGTCGTCTGCTAGTGATTCCAATTTGGGCCAGTCTGAAATTTAGTTGTTTGGTAACGAGTTAATATATTACATGTTCAACCTTTTTTATTCTAATAATTATCAAGAATTGTACAATATGAGCATTACAGGAAAAAAAGTAGTTCCTGCAAACATTCTAAAACTATATCGTCACTAGCGATGATGCCATGAATTATCACTAGTGGTGTTTTGCTCTGTGAAATCCCAGTAATTCATCGACGATAAAAGATATCTACACTGAAACGAACTTCTAAACGGCCACTTTTAAGCTGTAATTTCCCATTGACGTTTTCTTGCGTCCGCTGCCTGTAAAAGGGACGGGTTATTTGGTTTTATTTTTTACAGAATAATTGGCCGGTCTGAAAGCATACCTGAGCCAAATTCTTAAAAGAATTCATTCAATTTTATCGTGGAAGAAACTTATTTGTCGATCATTCTCTCAATATTGTAATATGAAATATCAAGTTTTTGAAAACTTTGAGCTTGTGTCTTCGGATAACATTTTGTCATAGAAAACAATTTTCATGTTTTTTCTTAGTGCTGACAAAAGTTAAGTATTTTATACTTCTCTTTTTAAATCTGTTGTGGCTTGTAGACACTACACGCGCGCAAACAACTAGTTTTCCTTTTTTCTTGTGAAAAAAGAGAGTCATTCTGTTGGCAAAATCGAGAATCGTTTGGTAACAATATCATGGTTAACGTCCAGATATTTGTCACAATTTGTTTTTATTGACATTTCTTATACTTGCTCCAGTTTATAGGAGAAACAAACGTGGCCTATATGATCATACCAACATTCTGCTCGGAGCGACATGATTAACTACAGCTGTGAACAAGTTTCCAAGTCCCCCACCACCTGACCGCACAACGAATTTATTATGGTAACTAGTATTTTCTCCTTTTCCCACAATGTTTTCTGCCCTTCACAAAACAAATTTCAGATATTAAGTCACTTTTATTTTGTCGTGTGACAATGCTTTAGATTTGAACAAACCTAAAAATTTGTCGTTTGGTAACGAGTTAAATGCACTTACATTTAAAAAATAATACCGTCTTAAATCATAAAAAATATTGGGCATGTTGACAATCTGTTTTTGTTCGGTAGGTGCAAATGTTAGTTGCAGGTGTAAAAATGCCTCCTTTTGAAAAGTATAATTGACATGTATAAATTGAGTCTCTTTTACCAACAAAAAAGAACAACCTACTCCTTTGCTGTTGTTTTTGTTGTTGTTCATTCCACAGACTTGGCTAAACAAACGGACGATATAGATTCAAGATCAGACTGCACATTCTGTGCAGTCTGATCTTGATCTATATCGTTCTCTAAAGACATTACTAACGCCAATAACCGTTGAAAAGGATTTTAAAAAAGCCTTATAAAAGTGCAGGGTAACGTCACACTGCAACGAAGATAAGACACATGCATTTTTCAATCGTTAACCTCCTAAATTAGCGAAATAAAATTTTTAAGCTGACAGTTAAAAGGCAAATTTTGCCATTTCAATGGCATTTTTTTTTGGGGGGGGGGGAGGGGGCGGATAGATATCTTCTTATCGGACAGTGTAGATCAAGATCAGACTGCATGTGCCATGGAGTCTGATCTTTATCTACACCGTCCGCCAAAGGTCTATGAGTCGCGCTAGGCATCTACAGGGACAAAAGTTCAATCCTAGAAGGAAAAATAAAAGTACATGTACCCGAAAAATTGCCTATGATTCATTTTAAGAATGTACTTTTATCAAAGTCCTTGCAGAGCGGGTAACGAAAACTTATTCATGGAATTCAAACCAAGACGAAGTATTTCGACTATTTGAAAATGTTTTCTGTTTCCAAAAGCATTATTATTATTATACCATATTTATATAGCACTTTTACCATAGCTTAACTATGCTCAAAAGTGCTTCACGTCCTAGCTACAGGTATACAGTTTTAACAAATCAACATCATACAAATTAAGAAAATGTTATGGCTAAAACATCGTCATAAAACGAGATGATCTCTTATGCATGTGACAGTATAAATATTAACTCTTTACCACACGAGAAAATTTTAGACTTGTCCACATTGAAAGCATTTACCGACGACAATATAGAGGTGACTGAAAAACTGATTTTTTTTTCTGGGAAGGGTAGAAAACACTGTGGGAAAAGGAGAAAATGCTGGTTACCAGCATTTTCTCCTTTTCCCACAGTATTTTCAAAAGGCTTCTTTGTTAGGGGCGTGGAAAGTAGGGATTGTGTGGTAATGGGTTAACAAGTCCGTAGGAAGCAATTTTGGATTGGAGGGGCCAACATCATTTGTCCTGATTTTACATATATTGCGTTTGGTTATGCAGTGAGAAATAACCCACCTACTAATACTAATGACTGAAAAAGAAGGAAATTTGTCCAACAATGTGGTGAATTATGAGATTTGGAGAAAAAGTAAAGCAGAAAATCACACGGAATGCAATGTGACGTCAGAAACTGTTTGGTGTCTGTCAGATAACAAAAGTAGAAGAAAAATTTCCATGGCTCGCCGCCATTTGTTTAGAACTATTTTGAATAGTTCGGAATTTTCTATTATTTCATCCAATTTATGCACGATGATTGTCTAGCATTTTTCAGCGAAATGCTGACACAGTTATTTCATTGTTGATCAAATTATTGGGGGGGGGGGGGGGCGCCCCCCCCCCCGGCCCCTCCTGTTCCTACGGCCCTGATTAAGACTGTAGAAACTGACTCCACATAGTTGCAATCTAAAAATTCAGTTTATCAGGGATTAATTCCCACAAATTTTGATTGAAAAGGTATGTTTTCAGCCCTTTTTTACATGCAAACAGTGAATCAGTGTCTCTAATGTTTGCAGGTAGGCTGTTCCATGATTTTGGGGCTGTAACCGCAAAACTTCGATCTCCACATGTAATTTGGCTTCTTGGAACCTCTAATGTGAGTGAACTATATCGAGATCGCAGGTTTCTAGTGGCTCTGTACAGTTTAAGAAGTCTGTTTATATACACTGGGGTCTGACCATGTATGGCCTTGTAGGTTAACGTTAATATCTTATATTCTATTCTAGACTGAATGGGTAGCCAGTGGAGTTCTTTCAGTACTGGTGTAATATGATATATTCATTATATTTAACTGCGCCATGGTGTAGGCTGCATTGTGAGTGCTCTAAAAGCCTTCTATCTCAAGGTCGTAAAAAACAGGGACTGTTAGGTAAAGGGATAAAGGAACAGGATTTTACGAGGCATTTACAAAGTCATACGGCAGCACATAACTTTTAATGGAAGAGAGTCATTATCTCATGCTAGATGGCATTCTGCAAATTCACATCTATCTAATTTGGGCATTCTTGGTACAGAAACGGACTACTTTTCAACGCAACAACCGTCACTTTGAATTTCGAACTCACATAAACGGTTACTCAATAAAACGCTATACCTGGTGCGATTCACACAGCTATAAACAGCAGTTTAGAGAAATCTTCAGCTAGAATACGTTGATTTTTCCTCAAACGTATTGATTCATACCATTTTCTCCATTGCTACTTTATACCGCGCATTACTATAATTCCCCTAGTTTTGGGGAGAGTAATGCCTCATATCAGACAGGTCGAATCTTCGAAGAATATGACATACACAGACAACGGGAACAGAGTGTGTCGCAATGCCTATAATCAATTCTCAAAAGAAAATTGACCAAGCCGGGAATCGAACCACCGACTTCCTGTTCTCAGGTACTGTACGCTACCGACAAAGGCTCGGCTGTAGGATATTAAACACCACTGATTCATTCAGTACACTTCAAAAAGTCTATCGAAAAAGAAACTCACTATTAAAGAAAAGCATGATAAATCAAATACATGTGAATTTTGACCTGCGTATACCATTTCTAAAGTCGAATTTCTCGGAAACGAGCGCGGTGACACGATGACGCCGACATAGTTGACGCAGACGATGACACCAGAATAGTTGACACAGACAATTACGCCGACACAGTTGAAGCAGGCAATGCCACTTACACAATTCTCGAAGACGGTGACACACACACAGTTGCTGCATACGATGACGCCGACGGTTCGGGGCAACATGATTCACCACAGCCGTGAACAAGTTTCAAAATCCCCTGCCCTATGACCATACAACTGATAAAGTCTCCTGCCACCTGACCGTACAACAAATTAATTATACTGCAAAGGTTACCCTTTCAAAGCGCGTTAAGCAATTTTTTTCTGTTTTATAATCTCACTAATCGAGTATGCTGACGAAATAGAAGTTCCCTTCCGAGTGCCCCAATTCAATGAACACTGACGTCACTGGAAACTGACGTCACTAAAACGTGCAGTTTGGTGCAGTCTGGTGATCGATCGATGCCGCCATCTTGGATGTTGTGTTGCACGTGTGGTGATGTTTACGGGGCACTCAAAAGGGAAACTGGCTTTACGTCGTTTTTGCCAGGATACGTGATAATATGTTCCCGGCGTGTTAACCAAGGAGATCACGAGAAATTTCTTTGCAGTATAATAATATCATATACACGTAATATAACTACGATTTCTAGCAAAAAGAACATGTCTATTCGGTAGTATTGGACAACTGTTGGGTTCTTTTTTTTACATTTAAATCTGTTTCACCATCGATGTTAATAGACCAGCAGTTCTAATGAATTAACCTTTGGGCTGCTAAGTGCGACTCAAGGGCCTCCTGCGGACAGTGTAGATCAAGATCAGACTGCACAGAACGTGCTTCGTCATTTCGCAAAAAAAGCAGCCAATGGCTTGGACCAACAGTTAAAATTGAAAGTCTTGGAACGCATTGATAGGTACACTTGCCATCGTAATATGTCTAAAATATTGTATAAAAAAGCATCAAGCACGTAATCAACAAACAAAATTATTATTCGCCCCCCTTCCCCCTTCCCCCCCACCAACCAAACAAAATAGGAAGAAGTAAATATAGACCTTATCAGAAAGCTTTAAGAAACGGATTATAAATTTTGAAAATAAATTGATACAAGGCGATTTCTTCCTTTTTCCACAACGTTTCTGCACCTATATACATATAGATAAACATCACCATTTTACCTGCATTTTATTCCGTCTGTCTTTAAATATTTTTAACAAGAAAATATTGATGCATAACATCAATGGCGCCGTAAATCAGTTGTTTCTGAAATAAGACACATTACAGTGTTTCAAATTGACCAAAGTAAATTTTTGCAGAACTTGGTGAGAAATGAACTGAGAGGTCCTATACATTCCTTAGAAGGCAACTTAAAACTTAGAAATAAAAAAAAGAATAAATGATTGTAAAACAGAATCAGCCATTCTCCGGCGAAATCTAACATAATTTCAATTGGGGTTATGTACTAAAGCAGTTGTCATTCGAGAAACACCCAAGAAAATAGTATAAAAACTGGGTTCTATTTACCAAATTGATGTTGATAAAAACTGGGTATGAAATGACCAATGTGGGTATGAAATGATCGAAGTGATTATAAAAATTACCAAAGTGTAGGTGGATACGAAAAGACCAAAAATTGTATGAAATGACCTAGATACAAAAAGACTTAGTTACGAAATGACTTGAAGCCGAGAAAACAATATGGCTGCCTCCATAGGTACTTTTCAGAACCGAATAAAAATATAGTGCCGCCGCTCATGCGCGCCGCAATAAAAATGAATCCAAAACTCTCGTCTGATTGGGCGTTACACCCTTCATAATAAAGTCACGAGTTTTGACAACTCTGGTGGGGTACAGTTTTAGGAAAAAACCTGTGGGAAAAAGAGAAAATAATGGTAATCAGCATTATCTCCTTTGCACACAATATTTTCTATCATTTCCAAGATTAATTCCACCGCTTAAGCCAAGTTTAATAAATAAATACTTTCAATTTGGAAGAACCTAAACTTTAGTCACTTTCGTAAAAGGTGAAGAAAATTCAGGATGGAGAGATACAATACAAGTCACTGAAGATGAAAATGTGCATTTTTTGTTAAATAGTCTTGAATTTCGCTATCAAGAGATTTATATCCGGTTATACCCGTAATTAACTCTTGACCAAAGGACATAACTTTAGAATAGTCCAAATTGGAAGCATTTGCAGAGGAAAAAAATCAACATGACTCAAAAACTGACGGGAGGAAAGCGTTGCGGGAAAATGGAGAAAAAGCTGGTTACCAGCATTTCCTTCTTTTCCCACAATGTTTTCAGACGGTTTCTGTCTCAGGGTCATTAAAACCAGGGATTGTTTTGGAAAGGGTTAGAGAATTTTTGGTCGTCTTTAACCCTTTACTCCATGGATACTCATTTCTACTCAATGCTTGTAGGAGCCTTTGGAAAACATTGTGGCAAAAGGTGAAATTGCTCGTGACGAGCAATTTCACCTTTTGTCACAATGTTTTCTATGCCATCAAAAGGTTTCATATACCCATAAAAAACGGCTTTCTCCGTGCTGTTATTTAGGGTTAGTTAGAGATACCATAGAAATGCCCTAAGAGATAAAGGGTTAAATCAGCTTCGCTCGGGAAAAAGGGGCTTTAATGCACCTCCGTCATGCATGATGCCAAGCAAGTCATCTCACAAGTATTTATCCACAGAACCCATTTGAAACATAAGGTAAACTGGTCTTTTGACCAGCAGAAAATTAACCAATCTCAAAAAGTTTCGACCCAGGTCAGCCTGCGCAGACCACACAGGCTGACCTGGGCCGATACCTTTTGCTGATGAAGTAGTACCCCTTTTTATAGAGCACGTATTAAATGTTTGCAATAAGAGTATCTGTATTTTTTACTGTATACTGTACTGTATGTAAAAAAAGAGAGAGAGAAAACGCGGATTAATGAGGTATGGAGCCGATCAGTGCAGCGCAAAACATGCAATTATACAATTATGCATTCTGCTGTAAAGTGGTTTTTACCTGCAGTTGTTTTTTTTATCCCGGATAGACAAATTTTTGTGTGGGTTGATGTTTAGTATAAGTTCTTTGTAATCCGAAGCTTGACTAATTTTACATTTGTGCAACTGTTTACCAAGCGACACACCTTTGTACTTGTCCAAACTGGAACTACTTTCAGACGTCAAACTTATTTACGGACAATGTTTATTTCTTTTTCATAATTTCTCTTCAAATTATATTGACCACGCCACACGACATGACTGTATAAGCGCCAATTAATGTTAATCTTGATATCAGCATTCGGCAAACCTCGGGTAATGGAAGCCATCAGGTCCCTCGGCTGTATCTGGTAGCTCGATATGCACCAACACTGTACATTTCAACGTCATAAATACGCTGTTTTATTGTGCTGAAAATTGTGATGCTCCAAGTACAAAAAGAAAACTTGAGTCTCAATTTTCTATCGAAATCCTTCTAATTATATTCCAGTTGACAAACAGTTCGTACATTCATTTAAAAACACTATTTATCACGGTACATGATTTATGGAAACGGCAGGTATACAGACGATGTTAGGTGTAGGTACGGAACTGGCCGATTTGTGACGAGTGTGATATCAGTTGCTCCACGTTGTCTGCGCTTGTCATACCGGTATTCTTTGAAGATTTGACCTGTCTTATATGACGCATCACTCTCCCAAATATCGGGGAGACTGTAATAATACGCTCTATAAAGTTACAATGGAGAAAAGGGCTTTTTTCAATACGTTTGAGGAAAAATCAGGCCTGTTTTAGTTCCAGATTTCTCTAAACTGCTGATCACAGCTGAGTCAATCGCACCAGGTAGCGTTTTATTGAGTAAGCGTTTATTTTAGTTTGAAATCCAAAGCAACGGTTGCCGCTTAGAAATGTGGTCCGGTCCTGTGCATCCAGTATACCCAAATTAGATAGATGAGTATTTGTAGAATGTAGAATCTAGCGGGAGATAATGGTTGCTCCAAACTTTTTTTTCGGTCAATTTACAGTCAGTGGCCATAGATATTTCACCAAAATCCAAATTCCCATTTTATTAGATACATTTTTTTTTCAAAACTGCATAAGGAAGAATTCCCTTTAGCTCAGTGGTTATATTGTTGGCCTTTCGTCCGGGCGTTCTAGGTTCTAATCCTGCCCGGTCCCTGTATTTCTGCTATGGATTCGTTCATTTGTTTCGTTGGTAAGATTGGGCTTGTCCAGTGTTGGCCATTGAGCCATTAATCCCATCTGTTGGCCAAAAACGGACTTTCTGACTAATATGTCTTTGAGTCATCAATAAATGGTGACTTTAAGAGAGGATATGTCACAGGAGACCACTCCTCCATGCATGGCTTCTCCTCCTTCATGCGTGGCTTCCCCTCCTTCATGCATGGCTTCTCCTCCTTCATGTATGGCTTCCCCTCCTTCATGCATGGCTTCTCCTCCTTCATGCGTGGCTTCTCCTCCTTCATGCGTGGCTTCTCCTCCTTCATGTATGGCTTCCACTCCTTCATGCATGGTTTCATCCCGATTTAAATACAACACCTAACAACTGCATTATGGAGAATTATCTTTAGTTCAGTAGTTATGGTATTGGTCTTTTGTTTGGGCGTTCTAGGCGCGAGTCCTGCCCGGTCCCTGTATTTCTACTACGCATTTGTTTAATTGTTACGGACTTTGTTCGTAAGAAATACCTCGACGTTCTCTTCGAAAATAAACGAGCTAAAACTGAAACTTTTATTTTGAAACTTATTTGAAAATAAGGCATAGTTTCACATTGTACATTGAATATTGGTAGATTTTTGCTTTTGACCTCGTAGATTATTTATCGTACCTTGTAGCTCACAAGTGTGGTTTATTGAACGATAAATTAAGATAGAGAGAAGATTATTTCTAAAGCCTACAAATTATATATTCGAATAATGAAAGTGAATTGTTTAACCTTGCGTTGTATTGAAAGCAAGAATTGGTAGAAAGATTGTCTTAAACAATTGAATCATAAAGTTCATTCACAAGATAGTATTTCTGTATTTTATACAAATTAGTTTTTGTTTATTAATCAGATTGATGGAGGTTTTTTTTAGGTAGATTGTTGATTTATTTTCATTACAACATTAAATTTTATGTGTTGTGACTATGTACATGATTATGTAGGTGTCTGAATAAAAAAAATATCTAATCATCCTAACGCCTATGGAACCAGGATGTTGCGTTTATTTTTTAACATCATTCAATACGAACTATACAGAGATAAAACATATCGTATACGGAATAGTTACCCGTCAACCCGAATTTCCAGCCGGTTAACTACTTTGTTATTGTTTGAATTCGATGAACAACTTTTGTGGCCCGTTCAATGAATAATCTCACGAACATGAGAGTACGTACGCAACAAGCGCATATCTCAAATACAAGCCAAACCTGGCGGAATTCGAAACCGTGCGAAAAAGATCCTCGTTTTCAGAGCTTTAAAAGGCCAATTCTATAACCACTGAGCCAAAGAGAATTCTTTCCAAACAGATTTGTTAGTATTGGATTCCATACGGGACGAAGATATGCAGTAAGGAAAGAGTGATCTTCAGTAACAATAGCATTTGATGAAGATTCATCATTATGAACCATGGGACACAGCTCCTGATAAGGGGGAGTGATGGTATTCTAAATCCGTTATTTCTCTTTCAAACCCTATGTTGTGGGTACTCATTAGAATCGTCTCGATGAGACGATTCTAATGAGTACCCACAACATAGGGTTTAGTGGAGAATAATTAATATTTTCAATTCTGAAATCAAGATCACTCCCTCTATCTGGAGCTCTGATAGGAGATTCGCCCCTCATCTCTAATGCATGTGAGAAAAATAGTTATTGACTTGGTGTATTTGTAGGATGCACTTACCGCCGTGATATAACCTTAAAACGCCGTTTAACGACATATACAAACAAAAACAAACAAACAAACTGCTTTATCTCCCACTAGGTGGCATTCTACAAATACATATCTATCTAATGTGAGCATTCTGGGTACATAAGCTCACTAATTGTTCAAAATGACAACCGTTACTTTGAATTTCAAAATAAAATAAACGTTTACTCAGTAACACGCTACCTGGCGCGATTTGTTCAGTTATGATCAGCTAAAAGTAACCTATGCACCGGCCATTTATTAAGACAGTCCCTACAAGTTTGGGTTTAGCGACGGAATAAGCCCTACATTTCCCAAATATCGGGAAATGGGTGATGCCTCATTAAGACGGGTCGAATCTTCGAATAGTATGACATGCGCAGACAACGAAACAAACTGAAGCTCCTCCCCTCCTTCCCCCGCCCTTTCAACACAGAAAACGCCTCTCTAAAACTTATTGATTTTGATTGGTTATTGAGACTAGGAAGTTATGGCTATATTTAGAGAATTAACGTAATTTAAAAAAAAAAAAAGAACTGTAATCAAAACAACAAAATAAATGTGTTTTAAAAGACTACATTAGAACACAATTATGACCTTTCAACCCGAATTTTCAGCCAATGGAAATACTTCGTCTTGGTTTGAATTCCATGAAAAAATTTTCGTTACCCGTTCTGCGAAGGACTTTGATAAAAGTACATTCTTAATATGAATCATAGGCAATTTTTCGGGTACACGTACTTTTATTTTTTCTTCTAGGATTGAACTTTTGTCCCTGTAGATGCCTAGCGCGACTCATAGACCTTGGGCGGACGGTGTAGATAAAGATCAGACTGCACGGAACGTGCAGTCTGATCTTTATCTACACTGTCCGATAAGGAGATATTTAACCAGCCCACAAAAATGCCATTGGAATGGCAAAATTTGGCTTTTAACTGTCAGCTTTAAAATTTCATTTCGCTAATTTAGGGGGATAAAGGTTGAAAAATGCGATACGTCCTATCTTTGTTGCAATGTGACGTTACCCTGCACTTTTATAGGGTTTTTATCCCTTTTACAGCTGTAGGAGTTGTCAGGGTCGTTAGAGACCCGGCATAGATCAAGATCGTACTGCACAATATGTGCAGTCTGATCGTGTATCTGTACCGTCAACTTGTTTAGTCAGGCTTACGGAATAAACAATAATAACAACAACAAATAACAACAACAACAAAGTAGTGGAATGTTCTTTTTTGGGGGGTAAAAGACACTCAATATATGAATTTCAAAGGGAGGCATTTTTACAACAGCAACTAGCATTTAAAAACCTATCAGACAATTAATAACAGATTGTAATCATGCATAATATTTGTCATGCTTTCCAGATACTTTTTAAATGTACGAGCATTTAATTCATTACCAACGATTGCAGACGACAAAATAAAAGTGGCTTAAAATTTGAGATCTGTTTTGTGAAGGGTAGAAAACATAGTGGGAAAAGTAGAAAATGCTGGTTACCAGAATTTTCTCCTTTTCCCACAATGTTTTCTATACTTCCCATACAAATTTCAGTATTTCAGTCACATTTATTTTGTCGTCTGCAATGCATTCAAGTTGGAACAGTCCAATTTTGTTTTTGTTTGGTAAAGAGTTAGATCCGCTTTTCTCAGAGCTGATTTATGTCCCGCCCTGAGGATCAAGCCTCGGGTCATTTTCTGATAAGGAAAATGTTTGTTTCATGACGCATGTAGTGATTTCTATTTTCTGTTTCATTTTCAATGTTGCAACAACGGATGTATAGATATTTGGATAGTTAGTCTTTGCAGGTGTGTTGGGGATGCTAAGAGAGAGACAGACGGACGGACACACAGATAGACAGAAACAGAGAGCCACCGAGCTACTGACACACACACACACACAGACAGACAGACAGACAGACAGGTTAAAACTTGGTGTATGCAAAGGTTAGGCGGCTCATGTACATATGCAATCTCCGAACAGATTCGTCGCTCGTTACTCTCACAATACATCTCTGCAATGAGCTAAATGACAAGAATCTTGTCAAACCGAGGGAAATGTGTTTTGTTGCTGTTTAATTGTTTTATGTGTAACATGATAAAGTAGACAAAGGAAATATGATTCCAAATACATTATAGGTGCATTCAAACTGATAAATTAACCTGTATACAATAGAACTATTTTTTCAAGCTTCTTTACTGATTAGAATCTAAGTTTATACGATAAAGTGAAAACAAGTTATCGTCCTTTAAAAGACATTTAAGCTTTTCAGACAATCCCTTCTTTTTCACATTTCCTACCACTAAGTCTGATTGGCCGAATGCCGTTTGAAGAGCACACAAAACAATCAATTGGTCTTTCTTTCATATGCGTTTCTGTCACCATTTTGAGTTACGGTCATGTGACGAAAATATCACGTGATGACGGTCTACTTTCTGACCATCTGCAGAGGTGGATGGGAATTAGAGTACTCAGTAGGCCTATTTTTGTTTTGTGGGCGGCTCATATCGATCGAAGCCGCCATTTTGAATGTTTGGTTGAAAATGTAGTCATGTTTATGGGGTTCCCGAAAGGGGAAACTGCTTTTACATGGATTTTGCCAGTGTACATGATATATATGCTCGTAGCAAATTATCCAATCAGATCGCGAGAAATTTCTTTGCAGTATATCAATAATGTGCGATATCCTTGCAATAGAAATTCTATATATAAGTACTTTCATAATGCTTGCTTACAGGCATCTAAGCTCAACTCACTGACCTTTTGTAGGAAGTGTAGATCAAGATCAGACTGCACAGAACGTGCAGTCTGATCTTTGATTTACACTATCCCACAAGGATATATTTTACTAACAAGAATGTCGTTAAAAGAGAAAAATTCAGGTTTTTGATAACTACATAAAATATTCATTTCTTTTATTCAGCTCGATTAGGGTTGGTATAAACAGAAAATGATGCATTTAAAAACACTTATCAAAATTTTTATTTCACAGAGCTTATTGACAATGTACATATTCTACATGCATTTTGTTAAATTTACATGCAATTTGGCTTTTTTACTTGTTACGGGAGACCACTCCTCCATGCATAGCTTTGTCCCGATACAATACCTGAGAACTACTTCAGAGAGATATCTCTTTGGCTCAGTGGTAATGGTATTGGTCTTTTAATCCTCGAACAACGAGGACATGTGTTCTTCGTGGGTTCGAATCCCGCCAGATGCGGTTTATACTTGAGCTATGCATTTCATTGTTTCTTTGTAACGGACTTAAGATACTTAAGCTTACCTTTGTGGAAAATACATGTAAGTTGCATTGTATGATAGAAATTCAAAATAAGTAGTAATAAGTAGATGCAGTGGGCGCTGTTATATGACTTCAATAATGTAAAATAATGTAAAACAATGTAAAATACATACATACGCAAACACATTCACACGCACGCACACACACACACACACACACACATACGTACATACATACTCTTACGAACGAAGTCCGTAACAAAGAAACAAATGAATAAATGCATGGCAGAAATAAGGATCGGAGCGGGATTCGAACTCCGAACTCCCGGACGCAAAGCCAATAACCTAACCACTGAGCCAAAGAGATATCTCCCTGACGCAGTAGCCAGGTATTGTATTTAAATCGGGAGTATATGCCATGCAGGAAGGAGTGGTCTCCCGTAACAATACATACATACATACATACATACATATATACTTGAAAATGTCTTTTTTCCAAAGTTATTTAAAGCCCTAAAGCATAGATATGAGACATGTTCCTTGAACAAGCACGGTGGGTACACGTACACCGGATATAGTAGAGTAATTGAGTAAATGTTTACAAATGGAAGAAATATTGCTCGCACCACAGGTAAGAATTCATATATTATACCAGTGTTTGTAACATTCGTGTGTCATATAGTAATGATTTGATAAGCTAAATGGTCAATCAGTCCTGTACTATTGATGAATTACCAAAACTAGTTTTGTTACGACGTAAATTTGTCGTCCGAAAGTCATGCTCACGCATATTTTTGACCTGACTGGCCAAAATGATAGAATATTATCAGAACAGGGAATTTGATTGGAATTCTGAAGCGTGCCATTTTTGTGTAAAACATTAAGTATTATGTACATCAAAAATTTAGTTCCAAGAATTACTTATCATGTAGTTATACGTCACAGAAGATTACCATCGGTGTACCGAGGATAGTTCCTTGCTGTACCGAGGATAGCTGTATTTTAGAAATTTGTGTACTGAGGATAGTAGTATAAGATGCTACAAAGCGAATTGTAATTTCTTGCTCACTACTAGTTATTTGATGATATATGCCGCCCAGAAAGCCAGATATGTCAGGTATTCCGAAATAACAATAAATGTGAAGAAATAAGGAAATTCTACTATTGGATGTTCACAGCTGACAATATTTTTCTGTTCTTGACAATATAGGCTGCAATCAAAAGATACACGTGTATGTGTTCCGATCCCAGTCCTCATAATTCATCCAGATCAGATTCAAAGTAATATTTTTCATCGTTTTGAAGTTTATTAAGATAGTGGCTTATAAGTAGAAAACAACCTAACCTTTATATTCTTTGTTATTTAACTGATTTATAGATATGCACCACTTTGAAGTGTTGAAAGATATTGTTGTGATCAGACAATAAAATGTGTCTTTTGATCTGATTTTATTACTTCATCGAACATGCTATAGATATAAGTTTATCATTTATGCGTGTAAATATTCTTTAACGTAGTTTTGGGTAATGAGCGTTATGGACTGTGTCAAGATGTTACAATTGCTTATTCGGACCTTACCCCATATTTTTCATGTAACGTATTATTGAGTTCATGTACAAACGTGCCTAAACAGCCATTCTTGAACGATATTGGAATACCTGTAAACTATGTCTATGTCGACTCATTGTCGCTTGTAATGAATGTAGGCAAGGTACCTAGACCACCAGCAATTCACTTTAACTTTGTAAACATGTAGACCGAGATCGCATAGCATGTATGAGGCCACAAGAGTAGGTCAGGGCTAAAGAATAGTTAAAACAAACGCACATAAAGCTTTGTTTCTCTGAAAATATCAATTATATAGAAAAAAATATCTTGGTAAAATCTAAGATAAGATTAATATCACAGATTTGTTCATGTTTTCCCGAAACTTAAAAAATACAGTGATATAATGAGTGCCTTTTGGATTAGAGACATGAACAAAATTAAAGATAAACATAGGTCCTAGCGGTAACTGAAAATAGTGTATCTTGTAAAGCAGCTCTATTAAACTCACTGTGCTAAATGAAATGTTATCATTAAAGATCCGTCGTGACTTCTAGACTTCACACTTCGTGGATGATTTGTCCGAAAACTGTAATGTGGAGTCCGAGCCGTTCAAACAGTACAAGTACATATCCTCAGGTTCCTGCAGCACATACAAAATATGGTACAGTTATGTCAAAGTTATAGAAGACAATGCGAAAAATCTTCCAGTTAAGCTTAAACGAGGAGCGGCCGCCGACAGTTCTTTCATACCGGCGAAGCAACAAACGGTCTCAAAGTACATACTTCATAGTACATGTATTTACAGGCGCTATCTTCCGCTGGGGGGCATCCATCAAATGCACACCTATCTGATTTGGGCATTCTGGGTACAGAACCGGATTACTTTTCAAAACGACGACAGTTAGTTTGAGTTTCAAATTAAACGTTTACTCAATAAAACGCTACTTGGTACGATTCATTCAGCTATGGTAAGCTGGCTTGTAACCTATGCACCGACCATTTATAAAACCAGCCCCTACAGGCTTTGGTAATGGCTTCGGTATAGGCTGAGACACTTTTTGATCAGTTTGTTGAAAAAGCCTGCACGAATCCTGATTTCCCTGAAGTCTTTATTTAGAATGTGTATTCAAGGATGTGCTATAAAACAAGAGTATTTGGGAAACCATTTCTTCCTTTTTGAAATAATTTGACTTTTAAGATATTTTGAGCGAAAAACAGGCTACATATTTTCCATAGATGTATTTTTGATAGCCATTTTCTCCCTTGCTACTTTTTTTTCTAAATCGGGTTATTAATATTTATCCTGTACACGATCTAGTGCGGCGTCATAGCAAACAGGTCGAATCGAGTGAATACCGGTAACTTGGTCTAAGCAACAAGGAGACTGTCTTCAAAAGTAACCATAAATTGAACTACAGAAAACCTTTGAATTGGATTGTATAAGTACAGCTAGTATTACTTAGCTTATCTCTTTACAATAGGATTTATGGCCTCTATTAAGTTACCGCCATGAATATGCTTTCCTGCAACTGTCACATATGCAAGGAGCGGCCTCATGCATTCCCTTTGTACAATATGCTAGCGCATCTTTACTTGATAATGTTAGTCTGCAATTTACGCAAGCAGGTTAGCTCTTGGCTAGTCTCTTTAAATGCATCTGGATTAGAAGAACAAATAGATGTGTGTCTTCGAAAAGACAATTTTTTGTAATGTCCTCCTAAAACCTACAACATGAGGATAGGAAATTTAGACACCAATCTAAGTGTTGCATACATAAATACATTCAGTGGTTTATCAATATAGGGTTCACATGACACTATAGAATGGAACATTACTATCCCCGGTACACTATCTACTATCCCCGGTACAGTAAAATACTATCCTCCGTACAGTTCTTTCAAAACAATAGCTATCCTCGGTACACCATTGTCGACAAATAACTTGTGTTTTCTGGCAATTTTCACCCGATACAGCAAAATTGCAATCATACAAAGAAATTAGACTAAAAAATCAAGAAATTTGTCGACTCAGATATTTGTATGGTGAAAAGAACCAGCTTTGCAGATGAATTGTT
Source organism: Tridacna crocea (assembly GCA_943736015.1). Lineage (NCBI taxonomy): Eukaryota > Metazoa > Mollusca > Bivalvia > Cardiida > Cardiidae > Tridacna > Tridacna crocea. The sequence goes on along the minus strand of OX031069.1, from coordinate 14,841,478 downwards.
TCTAGAAATCTCCGAAATCCGTCGTGAGCAGTCGACTTTTCTGACAATTTTTTCAGACTTTCCATGGCTAAAAGCAGCATTCGTTGTAGACCTTACAAACTCTAAACATCGTAGAATCTGGGTTGACAAGGCAATAGTATATTAAAAGCTGTTGTTAAGAAATATTTGGAAATCTCTTACCTGCAGTCATACAACACACAGTTATTTTTACTCAATTTGACGGCTATATCCGGTGTACGTGTACCCACCGTGAAGAGGTTTAATATTTTTGCGAAAAGTATCGATTCAGGTCAGCCTGCGTAGTCAGGGCAGGCTGATCTGCCCCAAAATCTGTATGTCCGTGACCCGTCGTATTAATTAAGCAAACTATCACATACATATAGGATCTGACATTAGTTGACGCTGAGATAAAACTTTATTAATTGAGTCTAGGGAAAATGTTATTAAGCAAGCCTTTGGTGAGCTTAATAACATTTTTTTCTTGACGAGTTTAATAAAATGTTCATCTCATACGCCAAAGAATGTCAGATTCTTTTTATGGCATAATGTAATTTTACAAATCATGATCAGAAGATGCAAAACCAGCTAGAGATACACACTCGGTATAGACCTATTCACTTCTATGATATACGAAATACAAAATGACGTAAAATTGACGTCACATAGTGATATAAAACGTATATGATATAAGAAAATTCGTAATGGATATATTACATTTTGCAATTATTGTGGCAAAAACATTGACCCGATATGAAGGAAATGTCGATTTTGTGATCGTACGGAAAATATTACATCGGGTTGTTCACGCATACTTTTGTTCATGGTAGCAATTGTTGCAAAAGATTTGTCAAAGATGTATGGCTCGTCACAGAAACATACCAATAGCTTCGAATGTGGTTGCCAGCGGCTGGTGTAATGCAGAGAAATGACCCTCCCTACAAAATGACCCATGGGTCATTTCACTACGTAGAGGAATGAATGACCCAGGTTATTATTCTACGTAGAGAAATGAACCCAGAGGGTTATTTCTCTACGTAAAATAATGACCCGGGTAATTTCTCTACTTAGTGAAATGACCCATGGGTCATTTCGTAGGTAGGGTCATTTTTCTGCATTACACCTACTTCAGTTGCTACTAGTAAACAGTTTAAGGTAGTAGACCCGAAATACTTCTAGTGCAACATGGAATAAAATTTCTTGACAGTTGATAAATACAGATTTATAGTTATAATACTTTTGCACATTCTTAACCGACCAGGGCCCGTATTCACCAACCATTCTTAAGAACGTTCTTTGTCTTACTCTCCAGAATTTTCCACATTTGTAAGTAACACAACTTCTGATTGGCTAAACCATTTGGTTCAGCCAATCAAAAGTTGTGTTACTTACAAATTTGAAAAACCTTGGAGAATAAGACCAAGAATATTCTCAAGAATTGTTGGTGAATACGGGCCCAGAAGTGCCTTTGATGTCTATCTTGGAATTATTTGTTGATACTTTTGTTAGTTTCCAGTAAAGGGAGGTAAATTTTATTTCCCTTTGTAATGAAAATATAGTGGTTTTAGATTTATGAATAATAATTCTAAGAAGGGAAAAAAGGAAAAAGTGGCTCGGTTAAAGTAGCACAATAATACTCATTTTCAATCATAGCAAATTTGGTAAAATAATGTTATAGTGGAAATAGCTGTTTCCATTGCGGGTCCACCACCTTAATTAAAAATGAGGTATAACTGTGTCGCCAACATTTTAATGGTTACCTGGACATGCTGTATAGGTTGTCCTTTTGATAGAAAACAAATAATCCAACCATGAAGTAAATATTTTCAGTGACGAAAGAGACATTATTAAATGTCAGTGTTTCAAAATTCTTAGTCGACCAGATGGCACAAATATATTGTAGGTTACCCGCTCCTGTAAAATATTAATTATTCTGCACCAAACCCTATGATGTGGGTACTCATTCGAATTGTCTCAACGAGACGATTCGAATGAGTACCCACGACATAGGGTTTGGAAGAGAAATACTGGATTTAAAAAGAATGTCATCACTTCCTCTTATCTGGAGTTTTGACAAATCACATTTTAGCCATAATTTGGAAAAGGGGAACTTAATCCAAGTCTGTAATGCATTATGCCAGTTATCACATAATTATAGGCACACAAATTCCATTTATTCTAATAAACGACTAAATCGTGAGGTAAACTTGTCCTTGGCTGAGCATAAAATTTTCAAATAACAAAAAGGTGCGGCCCACGTGAACTGTTATGAATCGATGATTTTTGCAGTTGTATTAAACTCCCTTTTCTTAAAAACATGACTCATTTTTCTGCAATAGTCTGTATTCACACAGTGTCTATTACCTCGTTGCTTTCAGTGTATATATCTCCTAATTTGCTTGTTTCTGGGTAAAAAGTAAACGTCTCGAATGGGTGACATAATCAAGATTAATAATGACTGTTAAAATCTTTACCAAATAATTCCAATTTTTGACGATCCTGTGGAATACGCCCTTTGCAAACATCCCGAGAAAATGGGAAAATGCTGGTATCAAGCGCTTTTATTTCTTCCACAATATTGTCTACTCTATTAAGGACAAATGTCATCATTTCGTCTATTTTTAAGTCGTCAAATGGAAATTCGTACCAGCCTGAAGTTTTGTGTAATAGTAACATGTTAACCCCTATGTAATAATGGACAACTATGATAACGAATAACTAGCTCGCTTCAAAAAATATACAAGTCCAAGCATATACTTGTAAAATTTCTTAGAACGTGAAAAAACGTTGAAATTTGTTTTACGTTCACACTGTTGGGCTCGTAGTTTCAAATTCTTTACACAGCATATCAACTGTAGCCTGCAGTGTAAAAGTCGGGTCGAGGAACTTTTTCGAGGAAATGGTATGCCCTGTAGCATCTTTCAGCACGTTTGACAAGTTCAGACTTGACATGGAATCAGCACCTAGACTAACATAGGATTCAGACATAGTAATTCCATCGGCACTGTCTGTGATAATCTTTTCACAAATACTTCTTAACATTTCTTTTATTCGAATTCTGAGTTCCTTTGGTTCTAGAGATGCAAATGATTCACGGTCTAAAGTTCCAGTATTCTTAGATGTGTCAGTTTCTTCTTCTACGACAAAGTCCTCTTCCCTTAGGAATTCCATTTTGGCAGCAACTGCTTTCAACTTTAGATTGTCAAGTGCGACTTTCATTTTCTCGTTTATGATTTTAGCGTATCCAATGGTAGGTTCGTTCGTAAGGAGCGACTGAATAAAGCAGCTTTCAAATTCTTCCTCGTTAATCAATTGGTGACCTCTTTTGTCTAATTCTTTTGCAGCCTTTTCTTCTGCCGCCATTCCTACCCCAATTGCTCCCCAGTTAACAGATTGTGCTGCAAGACCCTGACTTCTTCTCCAATTAGCCAAAGAGTCCATGAAAGCATTTGCTGCACCGTAATTACTCTGACCTGGTGAACCAATCAAGCTTCCAAGAGAAGATGTCATCACGAAGTAATCAAGGCTTAATCCTTTGGTCAGTCTGTGTAGGTTCACAGCACCTTCAACTTTTGGAGACATAACTCCTTTCAAGCGTTCTTTGGTTAGTTCCCTTACGAGCACGCTTTCGAGAACCCCAGCACCATGGAAGATGCCCCTTATATTCTTTTTTTGTGGTTGTGAACTTAATTGAGTAATTGCATCTTGTACACTGTTGAAATCTGTGACGTCAACTGTCATATGCTTGATGTTACATTGATACAGACTTGAGAGATTCGCAATCTTAGTCTGACTTTCTTGTCTGCATTTTCTTCGACCAAATGTCACGATGTTTCCAGCTCCATATTTCGCGAGGATTTTTACCATCCACCATCCTACACCGGTCAAGCCACCTACTATGATGTAAATTGATTCTTTGTTGAAGAGCATGTGTGCTGGAACTTTTGTTTCCGATACTATTTGAGAACAAAAATCGTTTTTGTTATCTTCACAAACAACAACAGTATTGTCGCCTAGCACATCGTTTTTCCAACGGTCATAACTTTCATCCACTCCTTCAGCATTTTTATACCATCCGTTTATATTCTTCAACCATTTGAAAACTTTAGGCATCAACTTTTGCAAATATGTCATTGAGAAAATACCTCGGGTTTCTATCAGTTTTATGTCAACTTTTCCATCAGTTGTAAGCCTTTCTGTCAATTCCTCTGGAAGGAACTGTACTGGAGTGATCAGTTTTGTGCACCTCCTCAAATCTCCATAATCTGCCATGTGAAGTGGTCGTAGCGCAAGAACTACTGTCGAATCTGTAATCTGCGTTAGAGAAGTTTGATTTAAAAAGGTACATTGTTTCAGACTTGTAAGGAGATGCGAAATCAACGCTGACGTTGGATGACTGGTCCAGTTGTCTGGCGTATATACGTAAATTTGTGCTCCTGATGAAACTTCCTCTATCAGTGTAAAAAGGTAGGCGCATGCAAACAATAATCCAGGGCGATAGTTTGGTACTTCAGACAATGAAATAGAGCAGTCCTTAGGAACCTGGAGGATATTTGATCCAACCCGTGGACAGCAAGCTATGACGTGTCCAGAACTATTGGAAATTTCATCACTTCTTTTTGTTGATGCTTTTCCTTCAACAGTTTTGCCAACTACTTCAAGGAATATGACCTGAAAACCAGTGGCTCGATTCATTTCCGAGTTCGATGGATCATCTGAGCGTGTAAGTGGATATATAAGATCATCATGAGTATACACGATTTCAACAAGCAAAGTTAACTCGTTTTCATTTTGGCTGTCCATGTCTATAGGGGAATCTGTTTCAGCTGCGATATAAAAAGGATCTGCAATTTGACGCATTCTACAAGACCGCAAGAACAACTTTCTGGTTTTCGATGATCGATGTATACTACGTAGCAACGGTGTACGTTCTCTTTTTTTACATTGCTTCAATCTCAACCCGAAAATTTGTGAGGATTTTATGCAATACTCCGACTGTTGTATACTCTGTTGACAGGTGATTCTTTGCATTAAGCTATACAGAGTAGAGAGTGTTTCTGTGCAGATAGAATCAATATCAACAATGACTGCTCTGGGGTGAACAAATTCTACCTCTGCATTCCTAAAAAATCCCCACATTTCAGAACCATTCACCGACGGCGTTTTGCGATCTCCAGCGTTGTACATGTGTTGATAAACTCCAACAGTAACAATTATTATGTTTGCCTTTTTGGAGATCTGCAATACACTGTGTAGAAGCATGCAGTTTTTGGCTGAACGTTCTAGAACATCCGACGCCATATCGTTTATTTCATAATTGCCTGGAGGGATAAATACGATTACGTGACTATGTAAGGGATTCACCATATCGATAATGTTCTGTGTATTGGAGTTAGCTATTTCAATTCGATATTGATTATTTGAGCCTATGACTCTCTCAATTTCCTGTTTAAAACACTCTGAACAATCAATCAAAAGTATCGTTTGTTTGCTTCTGTCGTCAGGTGTTGCTGTTGAAGAACTAAATTCTTGTAATGGTGATAGGGTCAATCTGTATTTTAAATCATCACACGCCTTGAAATTAGAAGTTTTTGAGTATATGACAAGATTGCTCATTGCAGCAAGAATGTTTCCATCATCATCAGCAAGCTTCACATCATAGTGATCTTTCTTCAAAGCTGGTAGCTCTGTATGCTGAGTGTGAACTACAAATATATATAGTTTGCTCTCCGAAGTGAGGGATTTCAAGGTTCCAAATAACTCAATGCAGTCCATTCCAATGGGAAAACTCTGATTAGTTACATCTTTGAGTTCCTTCTCATTGGACGGTACGTTTGATTGTGCCAGCAGAACAGTACTCTGCAAGAGGCTATCCAATAGGCAGGGATGTATGTGGCACTGACGCATGTCCTGAGCAACACATTCTGGTATACGTACCCAGGTAAGACAACTATCACCTTTTTCATTCCTATGTCCTTCCACGATGGCTTTAAAGGACTTACCATAATCAAATCCGGCATTTGTCAGACGAGAGTATACTTCCGAAGCATCAAACTTTTCTTGCATACCAGCCTTTAAGACATTTAAATCCAATGGCTGTATGACTTTTGGTGCTTCCTTTGTTTTCTGTTTAACGACTCCGAAACACACCGTGTTACCGTTAAATACAACGCCAAATTTCATATCTTTGGAAAGATTCTCACCTTCTTGTGGCTTTGTTTTAACATCCATGGTAACGGACTGGTCTTGTGTAAGAATTACTGGCGTCTTAAAATCCAAGGTTAAAGTGACGTTTTCAGTCCTCAGTCCGAGAAAACTTTCTGCTAATTCAAAACCCACGTCAGCGTATGTAACACCTGGTACTACAATTTTCTTTTTCACAAAGTGATCATAGATAAACGGAGTTTTATCTGGAGATATTGAAAGCTTTATGTGATCTTCTCCGTCCTTCCGATCCATAGACATATATAAATGTTTGGTAACTTCCGTCTTCTGGACCCCCTTTCTTTTACAAGGATTTTCAAGATGTGGCAGCTTTCTATTTTGGAATATGTATCGTGGAATAGGTGCAAACTGACCACGATCATTGAAAAAGTCTTTATAAAATTCATCCCAATCTATATGTAAATCTGACACCGTGTAAAGCTGAGCTACAGCCAGCAACATAGAATCTTTTTCCTTCCCCCTTTTCATTGATGGTATAGCAATTTTACTGTCATTATCTGAAAATATGTCTTTAAGGTGAGCCTGTAGAACAGGTGACGGACCAATTTCAAGAAAGCATACATCAGTTGACGTATCAATCGAGGCCTCAATGGCTTGGTAAAACTGAACAGGTTCAGTTACATTCTTTTCCCAGTAGCATGTGTGTAAACCTGTGTCTTTTTCAACGTTTTTTCCATAAACGGATGAGCAGAACTTAATTCCTTCACTTTGAACAGGAGTTTGAATTTCTCCTACGGTTTTGATAAGGGCTTTCCCAGCGTCGTGCACAAACGGACTATGGTATGCACATTTTACATCCAGTTTCTTGGTTTTTATTGGTAGTTCTTGAAACACTTTTGACAATCTCTGACTCATCTCCATTAAGGATGATTCGTCTCCGGCTACAGTGCAGGACATTGGACTAAGATAGACAGCAATATTAACACCAGTCATTTCTTGGCACATTCTTTTGACTTTTTCAACTGCTACGTTGCTAACAACAACCATTCCACCTCCTTCTATTTTGCTAAGCTCATTCGAGCGATGATATATCACCTTCACGGCTGTTTCTAAATCCAAATAACCGGCACTATACGCAGCTGCTACTTCTCTTACTGACTGACCAACTACCGCCTCTGGGTGGACACCATATCGCTTCCACAACTTTGTAAGACCCACCTGACAGGTAAATATAGCGAGATGTGCAACTAGAGGGTCTGACAGGTCGTCGTTTTGCTCCAATTTGTCAATCATTGAAAGGTCGGTGTATTTCATCAGCTCATTACTTATCTCCTCAACTGTCGCGCGAAACGTCTCTATTTGGAGCATTTCTGTGCACATTCCTGTCCATGTCGTGCCAACACCACAGTACACGAGTACGATTCTTTTGTAATTCTTGTGTGAGCTGAAATGTTTGACGTTTTCATCGAAAGTATTTTTCAACTCTTCTTTGGTACTTGCAGCAACCAAAACCCTTTCGCTGAAATGATCACGAGCACACAATGTTGTGTAGCATATATCTGGAAGAGAAAACTCGGGTTTCTTGAGGAGTTCGTCACAAAATACCTCTACGTTTTTCTTGAGTCCCTTCAGGCTCTGGCTGGAAACTATTACAAGGTACTTTTGCTTCAGCTTGTTTGATTTATGCTTTGGTTTTTGACAAATTTGTTTCACTGCAATGTGTGCATTACTACCTCCAAAACCAAAGCTATTGACACATGCACACCTCGTGAAATTTCTATCAGCTGTCCATTTCACGTTAACCGTCGGTACAATGAAGTTGTAGCTGTCAAGCTTCAGCTCAGGGTTGGCTTTGTCTTTACTATATAACAATGAAGGTACAGTGGTCTCATTTTTCATCATCAGGCACACTTTAACGAGACCACACACCCCAGCCGCAGATTCAAGATGGCCTATGTTAGTTTTGACAGAGCCAAGGTAAATTCCCTGGTCTTTTGCTGTAGGAGTGTCTTTGAAGTGTTTCCCGAGTGCATGTACTTCTGTCTTGTCACCAGTAACTGTTCCTGTTCCTAGAAATGAAAACAAATATTGATATCTTGATTTGTTTGTTCCTTTTTCTAGAGTTGGTTCATCTTCGCAAGCCAAGGATACTAGGGTAGTACCCTTGGCCGCTCGCCTCTTTAAAAATTGAAGCTCCCGCTGTGCCTTTTCATTGGATGCGATCAAAACCCATCGCGTCCAATAAAACCATCCGTAACAAGAAATCTTTCGCAAAACAGAAAACAATAATGGCGGCGCCCATCAAAAACGAAAGTTGTCGTGTTTGTGACGAAATTTGCCAAAAAAGAGTAGACGATCGATATTTAGTGAGTTTTTTTTGTTTGTTTAGGATCAATTATGTGAAGTATTAGGATGGGTTCCATAGCCAAATGATTGCGTCTGTTCGTCTTGTTTTGGTGTGATGAATCCGAAAGCGCAGCCATATTTGATGCATAACCAACCAATTCTATTACGAGCATTTTGATTTGTCAGAAATAAAATCAGCAAAGGTTACGCAACTCGTGATATTCGACAGGTGGCGCAGCGGGTGTTTCGATTTTTAAAGAGGCGAGCGGCCAAGGTACATAACGAACAAAGTGGAGTTAGTATCCTTGGTTTGCGAAGATGGAGTTGGTTAAAAAAAGAACGTTTCTTTACAGCAATTTTCCTAACAAGCAAAGCTCATTTTTAGGTCATACCATTAAAAATCTTAAATTTTTGGCTACTTTTTCGATCAAATCTTATAATCTGTTTTTCAAAAGCCTAATCGTACACCTGGGCGGATGTCGTTCTCAACGGTTTATCCCTGTTGGTCCAGTCATTCGGATGCGTTAAAATTGTATAAAAGGACAAATTTTACCTATATCGTTATCTCACCTATAAAAAAAGCAATTTTCCAGTTTACTTGGCATAAATTGTTGAACAAGTTTTAAAACTTTTCAAGACAAAGCGATTTATACAAATCTATATTTGCTTACCATGAGCTTCGATATACTGAATGGCATTCTTCCAGTAATGGCGGTCTTTGTACACCTTTTTCATCAGCTCCGACTGTTGTTTTTCTGATGGTGCTGTGAGTGGCCTTGCCATGCGTCCGTCTTGGTTTGTTCCGGTTTCTATGACTCCCCAGATGTTTCTACCTTCGCGCTCAGCCTTCGTTTAAAATAAAAAAAAGTATGTTTTTGGCTTCTTATGGAAAAATTTTCGACTTCTAAATTTGGCTGAATTTACTCAATATCCGACATGTAAAGTGATTTATTGTAAGTGCATCTCGCAACCAAACTTGTTTTTTAATGCTGGTATAAATTGTCTTTGCTTGAGTATTAATAACGTTTACCGTCGATAATTCCGTCAGAGATTTCTGTGCCTGCAACAACTCAATCAACGTGGCATGGATCTTATAACTGAAGGAAATTGGATCGATTCCATTGATGACGTGACAACTTGAATGAGGGGTGGTAACAGATCCATATGTTCCCCTTAACTTTCACAAGTTTGACTTTAACAGGGTGTTTTTATTTTGCGATTTTGACCAAATAAATGTCCCATTGACCAAATGATCCAATTACCATTTTGGCCATGCTGTATGAAACGGGGGAGCGGGGGGAGGTTTAGTGCATCTGCCAATCTGCCAAAAATGCATTTCTAAAAAGGTATTGATCGCTCTCAGTCGGGGTCGAAACATAGTACATTTTTATGCCAGTTTTCTGCTTGTCAAAGAACCAGTTTATTTCACGATTTCTTCGGTTGTTAGACGAAAAAGATTGTATTGGACCACAGTTATGTGACTTGTCTGTTATAATGTAGCATGAAGATCCATTAAACCCCCGGTTGCGGTTGCATGGCCCCTTTGTACTATTAGATATAAGAAATGAAATGAAGTATTATGGCCACGAAAACATCCGAAGCTATCCGAAGCAACGGGAACTTTAACCTCTTAATTCATATCATCCACGGGAATTTCAATTGTTCCCGTTTGATATAAGAAAGTAAATGGAGTAATTAATTGTAACTGAAATTTAAAGAAAGTGTAAAACATAAAATCATAACTGATCTTGTCCAATTCATTCAGATCCGGTAAATTTTTCTATTCATGTGGTTAAGCCAATCAGAAGTTATGTTACTTTCAAAATTAAAGAAATTTGGAGAATAAGATCTGAGAACGTTTTTCAGAATGTTTGGTAAATATGGACCCCGGTTATTTCCACTTTCCTTTTACTTTAGTCAGACTGTAAAGAGGGGTTCTTTTTCCCGGTAAAAAATCGAAAACCGTTTCATCTCATGAACACTATCGGTAATAGTTTCACGAATGGCGCAACCACAAGTAAAAATGTTATCGACGAAGTTCATGAGATGAAATGAATTGATATTTCACCGAAAACAAATGTTCTATTTGTATAATGCTTAAATAAACCTTTTTGGGGGACGACTTACATCAAAATCTCAGATCTTTGAACATCCCAACTTATGATTGGGTCGGTTTTTAGATAAGGATCCATATAATGCTACGATTTGGATGGTATACCAAAACTTCGTTAATCTTTTTTTCCCCAAACGTCCGTTCAAATACTTACATCAGCTAATTTTTGTAAGATCACAATACCACAGCCTTCACCTCTCACGTAACCGTCTGCATTCGACGAGAAGGCGTGGCATTTACCGCTAGGTGACAGCATTTTGGATTTGGAAAGAATGGCAAAAGCTTTCGGATCTAGAAGAACATTAACTCCACCAGCGAACGCCAGTTTACAATCACCTGGAATAAAAAGTTTAGGTAGACCAGTAGTTCACTTTTCAACCTAAATCCGTTGTTCTAAAAAAAGAACGTTCACATTTTTCGGTTATTTAACGACGTATATCACAAATATTCCTAACGAATAGTAGATCTATCTTGTTTCTAAACTTTCCACATACAAAGCTCATAATGTCTATGCGATAATACAGTTAAAAAGATATGCATCAGCGGGCTCGTTTCTGAGAAATATGCCTTTAAACAAAGTATATACAGTCCCAAAATTCAGCATTATAATGGATTTAACTTGTCTTTCTTTAATAGTCAGTTAAACAGGAAAAATTACTGGAATGATATAAAAATATACATTGTTTTAATAAAAACTGCATTTGGTTTTGTACAAAAAATACATAAAAGCCTGTTTTTAAGCATGGTAAATGTACAAATATGCATGCGTGTTATATTTGGAACATTGGGTTATAAAGAGAATTAATTTGACCGAATTAAGGATTAATCCTTAATAAATACATACTTTCCAACAGACAGATTTTTTCTTCAAAATTCTACACTTAAAGTATGTATAATTCTAAACAATAAGAAAAAAAGTAAAGATGACACCTATCCGTGCTTATTTCACCAAAAAACAAGGATGAAAGTCACGGTGCAAGTTAATTTTGTCAAGAAAAAAAAGGATAAAAGGTAAGCAGACATATTGGGAAAAGGGATGAATTGCTCACTTGGACCGATATCCCCTTTTCCAACAATATTTTCAAAGTTGTAACATCTATGCTTTTACAGCTTTTAAATTTCCTGTCCTTGTTTGCTTGATTGATGTTTAACGCCATGTCAATAGTAATCTAATTTTTTCATAGTGACAGTGCACCAATCTATTTTTTCTCTTTTCTAATACTACCTGAAGAAAGTATTAGTTGTAGCGTCACCATATTACATTAGTGTCACCATATGCGCAAAAAATATATAGGTGCACATCTTAATATATATATTAATCGCACTTTATATGCACAACCTAATGCGTATATATATATATATTCCTATTGGGATGTGGGTATTAAGTATAGATACTGAAACGATTTTATCCATTTTTTTCTATGCTCAAGACAGCGCCTGTGGTCTTTATGTCGTATGTTAATTGAATTTTTTTGAGTGCATAAATGATTTATAATGTCAGTACTACTTATGTACTTGTGCAATATTAGACCTGAAGACAATTTGTAAATGACTTCATTATGGTTTGACAATGGTAGAAAGTTCAATGTAAAATATGCCGCTTGAAGTCGTTCTCTGAATACCTTTGTAGCTGTTACCCTTCTGAAAGAGCTTGAAAATACCTGTTTTCAGTCCTTGGCACGCTAAATGAATGGCGACGGAACTAGAGGAGCAAGCGGTGTCGATAACCATATTGGGACCGAGAAGGTTTAGCTCATAGGACAATCTGCTGCTCGTGATAGTACGGAAAAGCCCTGTAGATGTGTACGGATCCTTCACGTCATTTTTGTCCAGAAACGTGGATCTAAAGTCATCCCCCATACTCCCTGTCAGGTAAAACAACATACATTCTGTTAGAATCAACAACTCGGCGAGACTTTCAAGTATTTAGAATCCGCTTATTGGAGTAGAGGGGTATACAAGTGTTATTTTGGATACAGTAACAACTAATGCTGAATCTACCGACATGACATAAGAACCATGTCTCAAGGAGGACATACATTTATATCAAAGAGAAGAAAATCTGCGCATAACATACGTCTTTCTTACAGTTGTCAGATGTTGGTGTTTGCATTCTTTCTTAATGCATTCTTATCAAATATTTTATTTGCTAAAGTGAGTTATGAAAAATTTCCCTGATCAGATTACCACGAAGATCATGATAGGAAACACTAGAAAGGAAGACATGTCTTTAATAGCCACTTTTTCATTAAGTATTGCATGTGTTTGGCAAGTTTCAAAATAATTATTTACCAATGTATACGCCAGTATTTGTCCCATTCAGTTCCTTTCTCGTGAATCCACCATCCTCCATGGCCATGTGACTGCAATCCAAAACAAGTCTCTGCTGTGGATCGATTGTTTCCGCTTCCACCTGGCTAGTTCCGTGAAACTGGTAATCCCATTTATCCAAACTGTTGGATGAACATAAAAGTCATTATGCTTTTTCAACACTGAAGTAAAAGGTCTGTGCACAAAAGTGAAGAGCAAGTATATGAACACATTTGAAAATTATAGTGATGTCATGAAAATATATAACATGTGATAAAACTTTTTTTTTCTCCTCCGTTTCATTGCTAAAATCTGCTTCGCAAATTCGCTTTTCAGAACTTGCAGACCTTTGATTATTGAATCTTGTGTTTCATTAACCCTGAAAAGGGTAGCTTTTTATAACATTTTAGAACTAGAATTGCTCCTTTTGTAAAGATTTTGTACGTCCCTTAAGTGACGAGATCAATCATTTTATCCTAATTTAAAGTCCTGTCGACAGCCAAAAGTAAACATATGCAGGTGTTAAATGCATTTCGATTAAAATTACTCTCATTATTGTGAAGATGAAAATCTATTATTACAATGGTGGTTCAAGTGCTAGCCATGGCAGGAAAAAATAAATAAAACAACAGCTGGCAGGGAAAAAAACTAAAACCAGATTAGAATTAAACAAGAGCTAACCATTGCAATTTATTAACTTCTTACTTCGCTTTTTTTTCCTTTTCAGCGACTACATGCTGTGATTTCAATGAACTTGAAACCCGAATTGATTTCTTTTGACCGCTAGACTAGTGTACCTTTACCTCACAGGCTCTTAACCGCGACTCACTGACATTTTATGTTGTTGAGTAAAAAGGTTTTCATCGGCACCAAAGATTTCATTCAGTTTAAAGTTTTTAACCAGTGCTAAAAATTGCCGTTCAGTAAAAAGATTTTTAAGAAATATGTCGTTCAGTAAAAGGATTTTAACCGACGCCAAATATGTCTTTCAGTAAATGGTTTCCACCTGGAGCCAAATTTTGCTGTTCAAATAAGAGATTGTAAGGTAAGACCGGTGTAATGCACTTCCGGTGAAAATTCTAATTGGTTGATAAATAACGATAAATAAGGATTTATGCACAAATGATATTTTTGCAAATCTAACGGATCAGAAATTCCGTTTATGTCTATCTTGAAATATTTTTTTGATTCTTTTGTTAGTTTTCTGAAAAGGGAGGTAATTATTATCTCGTTTTGAATTGAGAATATAGTGGTTTTAGATTTATAAAGGATAATTCAAAGAAAGAAAAAATGGAAAAAAAATGAATCGGTGAAAGTAGTTCAATAATACTCATTTTTAATTATAGCTGATTTTGCAGGATGATATTTTAGTGGAAATAGCTGTTTTCCATTACACACGTCTTACCTTAATTTGTGCCAAATATGTCGTTCGAAAAAGATGTTTAAACTGCCACGAAGTATATTGTTCAATGTGGAGTTTTTTTTAACACTTTCGGCGCCAAAAATGTCATTCATTTAAGAAAAATTCATCTGACGCTAAATAAATAAAAGAGATTTTAACCTGCGAAATATATCGTTAAAGAGATATTAATCGGCACAAAATAAGTCGTTCAGTACAAAGATTTAAATCGATATGAAAGTTGTCGTTCCGTATAAAAAGTTTTTAACCATCGCCAAAAATGTCGTCCAGTAAATGGTCTCCGACCGGCACCAAACTTTGATGTTCAAGTATGAGTTTTTAATCGGCGCCAAATATCTCGTTCAATACAGAGTTTTTCATGATTTTTGGTACCAAAAACGTGGTTCATTTAGGAATTTTGACCGGGGCCAAATGTGTCATTTAGTTTTTTACCGGTGCTAGACAGGTCGTTCAATAAAGGGATTTCAACCGGCGCCAAATGTATTTGATCTCTTTTATGTCTGTTAACCCTTTAACCCATAAGGCATTTCTATGGTATCTCTAATTGACCCTAAATAACAGCAAGGATAAAGCCGTTTCTTATGTGTATATGACACCTTTTGATAGCATAGAAAACATGGTGACAAAAGGTGAAATTGCTCGTGACGAGCAATTTCACCTTTTGCCACAATGTTTTCCAAAGGCTCCTACAAACAATGTGTAGAAACGAGTATCTTTGGAGTAAAGGGTTAACAAAATCCCATGAAACTTCAAAAGAAGTTTACCCTCATTTTGCGAAAGTGAAATGAATTTTTTAAGCCAGAACTACGTTATTTCAAAGAGATATTTTGGGAAACATACATCCCTATTGGACAGTGTTAATCAAAGATCAACCTGCACGTTCTGTATAGTCTGATTTTGATCTACACTACAAAAGGTCAGTCGCACTTGGAAGCGTAGCGCTAAAAAAGAACTAATTTAACAAGCGAACCTTGTAAAAATTAAGATCAGAATGCAAGTTCTCTGCAGTCTTGATCTACGTCGCTCACAAAAATCGTTGTTTCTCGCCTTTGGCTTTGACAGGGTGAAAGTTTTTAGCCCTACCTTAAGAAACGGGGCTCAACATATCTGCAAAAAGTGTCGACCAATGTCAGCCTGCGCAATAAGGGCAAGCTAACAGGGATCGATTTTTTTTTCTTTTTTCCCCACACTGCCTGTCATAGGACCAGTTAACCTCCTGATCCAGGCGATTGTTATACTAGATAGATTTAATGGACCTACTAGAATATGACGATTGGCTCGTTATATTACGTCACGGAGATGCATTATATAGAATTTATTTCATCAGCCTGTGGTTATTATAAGGAATTATTTCACACCGGCAATTTAACGTCCAATGAAATCGCTTTAATACTACCACGTGAGTACATAGTATCTTAGAATATATTTGATGCTGTAGAGTCCAACACGGATTTGTCAGAACGAGGCAAGAGTCCAATTCGGATTTTTGTAAACGAGGCTAGAGTTCCAAATATCGATATTGGACCGGAACAGTAGTATACCGAAGTCCTTTGTAAAAAAGCAACTTCAAAACTTTCTTTTGATTTTTTTTTCCTTTTAAGTTTTGATTTTTTTTTTTTTTTAATTTTTCAAATTGAAATGACCCTATACTTGTCGCTTACTCTAAAGTCACGCTCAAATACGGAAGTGTGAAATAAAGAGGGCATTTAACATGCTTGGGTACAATACTGAATTCAACTGGATTCTTAAACTGCAGAACAAGTCTATATTTTGGATTCGGCTGTCCATTATCTCCCGTTACATGGCATTCTACAAATACTCATATATCTAATTTGGGCATCCTAGGTACAGAACAGAACCACTTTCCTACGTAACAACCGTTACTTTCCAGATTTTTGGAAGGAGGAAAATATTCACAGTGACAGGGAAATAATTCTCCCCAGCTTAAATTATGGCATTTGTTTACCCATAACATTTCTAAAAATAGACACATGAAATATAATATACTACAGGCCTTTGAATTTCCGTTGATCCATCACAGATTAATAAAGAATTTCCTTGGTCGATCATTGAACACATGTAATAACATATTGGTGCATCGCCGATATGTATTACGAGATAGTGAAACTTTCGACACCGTTACTATAAATAGCACAGTGGCAACTGCCCCTTTGCCATTATCTCCCGCTAGATGGCATTCTATAAATACTCATCTATCTGAAATGGGCATCCTGGGTACAGAACCGAATTACTTTCCTACGCGACAACCGTTACTTTGAATTTAAAACAAAAAAAAAAGGTTTACCCAATAAAACGCTACTTCGTGCAATTCACTCAACTATGATCACCAGTTAAGAGAAATCTGTTGCTAAAGCAGGTCTCATTTCTCCTCAAACGTATTGATACGTAAAAGCTA
This sequence comes from Tridacna crocea, assembly GCA_943736015.1. NCBI lineage: Eukaryota > Metazoa > Mollusca > Bivalvia > Cardiida > Cardiidae > Tridacna > Tridacna crocea. The sequence goes on along the minus strand of OX031069.1, from coordinate 14,824,711 downwards.
TTTTCAACACTGCCACTTTATAGAGCGTAATATTACAGTCAGCCCGCTTTCGGGGCTAGTAGTGATGCGTCATATAAGACAGTCGAATCTTCGAAGAATATGACATGCGCAGACAACGGCCCCTTTGCTGCATATTTATATAGAATAAAGACGGATTCACCAATGTGCTATTTGTATTAACGGTGTCCGATAATGAAACATTTTTTAATCCCGTGATAGACCAATGAAAATTTCTTTTTCCCGTGATAGGCCAATCTAATTTCAGAGGCCTGAGATTAAAACTCCTTGTACCGGAACATGACAAATTTATCTGTACTTACTCTTTCAAAAGCCCAGCACAGTTGGCGTATGTTTTTCCTGGAGCGTTTTCATCAGTGCTATAATGGCTGCTGAAGTCCCACCTATTCAAAATTAAAATACCAAAGTAAACATTTTAAATTATTCTAAGCGCATTCTGCCAAAGTCGACGGCATAGACCAGGACTATATTTCAGGAAGGATATCAGGAAATAGCAGTGGAAATATGTTTCGATATTCCACTGGCACAACACGTAGAAAAACCATTTTTATATTCTGGTTACATAGGTAAATTGCGGGTGACTTCACAACCAGATGGAAATATGAAGTCATTTTCCAAATATTTCTCGCGCTTGACGTAATATTGTGATGCGTTGCTATGCGGGAGGGGTATGCCACGGGAAATAACCGAAAAGAACTGTACCGTATTTTGATAAAGCTCTTTCCAGAAAGGGTTAAAACTATGAAATAAATAGAATATTTGGGTTTTTTTCGGTGAAAGATCGAAATTTATTTCATCGGGTGAACACCATCTGTAATATCTTAATGAGTGTGCAGCCATGTGTCGTATTTTGTGCAAAGCCCAAGTAAAATAAACCCAATTAAACTCAATTTTTCTCAGACATATAAATTTTTCGGTAGCACTCAGATATTTAATTGGAAATGGTATATTAAAATATCCTGGGTGAAGCCATCGATCGTAGAAATACAATTTTTTTATTGAAAATAGCTTCACTCGCTCATAGCCTTCTATTGGCGCAATGATACAAAATTTGTCTAATGACCGTTTGATCCTGGGCATTTCGTTCCAAAACCAGTTCGTCCTATGGCTTGTTCATCCTATGATTGCACGCTATTCCTTTTCACTGGGCATGAATATCTATTGATCCAAATAATTAATTGTAATATTGGGAATTAAATATTAATGGCCAAATATATAAAATCAAAGTTTTCAGGTACAGATTTAATCTTATTCAATCTATTCATACAGTTTCTCTCTCTATCCATTAAGCCCCGGTCACATATTCACGGAAGATCGCCACAGAAGAGCTACGGTCTAATCTATCACGGATGTCTACGGAAATGACAAATTCCGTAGTCCGCTACGGTTCCAATACGGATACACAACGGTGTGAGTACGGAGTTCGACGGATCTACAGCCAAAATGTAGGTCAGAGCTCCAGGAGTGATATGGACTGTTACGGTTCGACACGGTTTAATGCGGAGCGACACGAATCAGAATGATTTTAGACTACGATTTGCTACGGTACAGATACGGATTAGTACGAATAAGAACGATCCGATACGTAGTAGTACGAATCGTCACGGATCGATACGGACCTACCACTATTTAGCATTCCGTCCAAATGCTCTAGCCCGCTCACTTTCAAAATGCAACAAGTTCGGCCATGAGAGCCTCATACTGGCCATGGACGGGTCTTCGTAAAAGACAATCTCTAGTCTACATATTCTCTGTCTTTTATTACCTGATTATTATGATCAATAACCCATCACAAGTTGACAAAATTTGGCCTTCACGAAATTGAAAGCATCTGCAGACAACAACTGTAAATTTGGTACAAATGAGCTTCAGTTCCACAATAAGGTAGAAAGCATTGTGGGAAATGGAGAAATTGCCCACTTTGAGCATTTTTTTCGATTTCCTAGAATCAGAATGTTTTCTTGACTTGTCTGTTGCAGACCCATAAAAAGAAGGGATTGAATGGCAAAGGGTTCAATGAAAATATTGCTCAATAACGTTTCTGTTATGTTCATAAAATCTGCTGTTTATTTCACAATTACACTGATTATCGTGAATGTTTATGTTTTAAAAATAAAGTGCTTGTCTATTATAGTTAGTATCACACATTTCGAAAGGACCAGCCTGGCACCAGGCAGGCACCCAATAACCATACATTTAACCATCTGGCGGTTCACCAACCAGCCATATTAGAACAAGCTCCTAGCGGGGCCCGAACCTGTGACCTCCTGTTTCGTTGGCGGTTGTCAGAACCACCAGAAACGGTGACAGGTTTATGTACTCGTACTATTTGACCGTTTTACTTGCATGTTTATCATCGTTGTTTGGATAAAATGTCACCTTATAATATTGATGTTTATCCATTTTTGTACAATGTTTTGTAAAATGTGTAACCTTAAATTAAAGGTATTATTAGTAGTACGATAAAAATATAATTATTACATCTATGTATGTCATCAAGCTGCTGGACCAGTGCCTTGACATTTTGTGCCATACCAATATCCAGTTACCGCCAATTTATTGCAAACATCATTGCTGACGGTCCATGATTGTGAACTCAACAACAAAGCGCAATTGCGTTGTATTCTACAAAGACAGAGTAAAAATACCCTTGTTGAAATACATGATTTTGAATTTATCCTACCAAACAATAGTGGTCCTTACAATTCCGTACTGTGTCATGTTGCAACGTAGTAAACCGTAAAAGACCGTGCGAATCCCTGCCTCTCCGTAGTACAACGTATTAAGGTCGTGACTTTCCGTGACAAATCCGTATCATAACGTAACTAAAACGTAGCGTGACCGTGTTAATACGTAGTTCTCCGTATCAAATCCTGAAAAAAAATTGGGCCTACGGATAAGTACGGACTGATACGGTTTTAATACGGACCAGAACGTATCAGTACGGTCTAATACGGACTAGTAAGGATACGCTACGGTCGTTTGATCCGTAGCGAATTTTTGTGCATGTTCAAAAATTGTCAAGGACCGCTACGGATATACAAGGACTACTACGAATGACTACGGTTACAATACGGAGAGCTACAGACTAGTACGAGTTGCCACGGACAATGCCGGAACGAATCCGTAGCTCTTCCGTGGTGGCCTTCCGTGAATATGTGACCGGGGTATTATGCATCCTACCATCTTCGCAAGCCAAGGGTGACGATCCACTACACTACTCTACCGTTGGCGGCTCGAGGTTGATTTTTATATTCCCGTGATATGCATTTTCATTGGCTGCAGCCAGCTCTAACTGCACGAATCAAATTGCTGGTAGCATTTTATCTTTGATTAAAATAAAACAAATTCACGGCCTTTCAAATAGAAATAGAAGGTAAATATGGGTACTTCCGTGGATGTGTTCACGATTTGTAATGATTCATTACCGATAAAAATATAGACGAACACTATTTACAAAAAGTTTCAGTTTGACTAATCAATTATCAGAGGTTTTAGGCTATATCCCAGCACATGAAGATGGAATGTCGAAGTATTGCTTCATGTTGAATTATTGTATTCGTAGGCGGTTTGTGAAACGATATATCATTGGCTATCAGAAATTAGATATAAAGGGGGATAATAAAAAGCATCCAATAGGGGGTGTATTCCAGGAATATCGAAATCGGGCACGATCCGCCAAGGTAAGATCCACGTAGTGATCGTAACCTTAGCTCGCGAAGATGGCATCCTACTGTTAAGGGGTGTTACTCCTGACTCTTCCTTATGATGAAAGGGAGAATACCAATACACAAATAATCTTAGCTTTGTCATGAGTGCCTTCCCTTCAACCAAAAATGTATTCATTTGCTTAGTAGGTTCACTTTCAAGCCAATATTTGAATAATGTTTCTCTTTTTCTTTCAAATGATTAATTCCACACAATGGCTTCCATGACAAATACCATGTCAGAGTTCTCAACGCTTCGATCTTTTCATTGATCTATGAAATAAAAAATCAGCCAATCAGAACTCACCGCAAATGTTCATGAAAACAGCTGATATTAGATTACAAATAAATATTACTGCATTGGTATTCGATAAATTAGATAAGATAAATGTCTCACCTGTCATCAGCAACCTCTCTCACGTGGTTTTCACCGCCAAGAAGAACTCTCCAATACTCGTCCAAGTTCTCTGCCCCAGGGACTTTGCATCCCATCCCCACAATGGCAATCTCGTCCTGTAAGGACCCTGCCATGTTTACTGTTTCTGAGGTCAGTGAGAAATATATGGTAGTCTGTAACGAAAACGGTTTTGCCATCATTGTCTCCTTGTTTTCTGTTAATTTGTATTCGAATTTAACGGTTCTCTGACAGCTAAATTCAAATCACGGCAGTCAGTGCACCTACGCGTGTGTTCCGTGGCTTTCTCACGCCAGTACTGATACAGCTTTCTTTCCAAGTCACTGACTACTTTTCTCATATACTTCAAAAGAAAGTCCGCCATGTCAAGAGTCGGGTACGCTTTCCACTGAGTTTGTCTCGCTGGAAGGAAGGAAGGAACGAACAAACGAATGAACCAATAAACGAATGGACGGATAAAGGAAGGAGGATAGGAACGGACGAACAAAGGAGGGTAGGGTGGGAAATATAAAGAAATTGAAAAAATAAAACATAAAGTCTTTGGCATTTGATTAACTTGTATAATAATGAATAATAAAAAAAAGTCTATGATATATTATTAGTTTACATAAGAAAGTCTGTGAATCTAATAGATTATCAATTCACATAGGAATAAAACTTACGCTAAACAATCCATGTGTTCACAAAGAAAGTGTATGTTCACCTTCGGAGACCATCCTAATTACTGACAAATTTCGACGTCTGACCTGCTTTTTATCTGGGTTTGAGGGCACGCCTCCTTGGATATTTTTCTGTCAGTGGTCTTAAAATCGTCAGGGCTGTTGTAAGGGAATTCTGCCACATTTTGCGTAATTTCAGACAGTTGTTATCACTAAAATTGCAACATTAATAACTCATACAGATAGTAAGTTAGTTTTTTATTGACATATCAAAATTTCTTTTCAGAGCTTCAGATAAAAGAAGGCGATGGTGTTCTAAATCCATTATTTCTCTTCTAAACCCTATGTTGTGGGTATTCGTTAGAATCGTCTCAACATAGGGTTTTGTGGAGAATAATTAATATTTTCAATTATGAAATGAAAAAATCACTCCTTCTATCTAAAGCTCTGTTTCTTGTAAAAAATGTTAACTAGAAATGGATATTAGACCTGTTCTGTAAATGGGCTAGTTTGATCCGCAACTCGGCCAGTTTCCATCTAAGGATAGATGGTAGCCATTGTGAAAGGATTCATTGCTTTCTCTCACTGCTGCCCATTCTTTCGATGAAGGTTATTTGGGAAAGCAGCCAGTCGCTTGGAAAGAAGGATACTGCGCCAAGTACTAGAGAGGAAACTCTAGGACATCATGGATATGTGCACAGTCCGCCGCGATATAGCTGAAATAATGTTGAAAACGGCATTTAACAACATACAATCAATCCGCTTGATTATGGACAAATAAATCAACGACAAGGTAGTATGGAAAAACTTAACACTTACTCGTAACAAATGAAGGTGGTACTAAAATCAAAGTTGCGAAAGTACTCAAAGACTTAGGTACTATTAAATTTAGATTTTGGCCACCGCTCTCGTTCAGGAATGGTAAAACATTCCTGATTCAACGATTTTACGTTATGTAAAGTCTGTGTGAGGTCGAATAATTGCCTTTATTGACAGCAGAGGTGGCCATACAAGATAATGATTGAAAATTTACAAGAACTTTAAGAAAACCCTAACTTTATTGTTACCTTAGTCTTCGAGTACTTTTGCTACTTTGATTTTAGTACCACCTTCATTTAAAATGAAAAAAAAAAAAAACTAAGTTAAACTTTCTGTTAGTCAAAATCTGATTTTCCTGACATTTTCGACAGACTTTTTAACTAATTATATACAGTATGATACCAAATTTGTTGGTCTTCAATAAAAATGCATCAAAAAATAAAAGAAAATTAAATGTACACTTATTTATGGCACTGAGTATATAATATTAAGTACTTTATAAAAAAAACTTACATATTCAATAAAATAGGTTAAACTGTTAAACTTGTATTTATAAGCCATGCTTTGTGAAAAAGGGGGTGCTGCAAAATTTATCTACCCTTTATCTCCCGCTAGATGGTATTCTACAAATTAAACCTCCTCTTTGTTCCTTTGTTTACTTTTGGGCTTTATAACTGCTTTAAAGTGCACTTCCTGATTGTGAGTTATTATTGCGGCGATCTTGCATACTTTGGCAGCTACCTCAAACCGTTAACATGTATCGTTATGTACTCTATTCACAGCGTGTCGTAATTGTAAAAGGTCTGCTTCTCTGAATGTTTCCTACGCACAACTGGGCTGATTGCTGATTTGACGTGTCATAAATCTTTTTTTCTGATTGAGGAGGAGAAAATGAAGGGAAAAAACTTGTTTAAAAAGAAGATTGCAAAAAACTTCTGATTTTGACATAATTATATTTGAAACTAGGCCTTAAAGGTGGCCCTTCAGAATTTGGGAAGAAAATTTTACAAAAATACAAAAATATCATCCTTATACTCCCAAAGCCTTATAATCGTCATTCATAAAACCCCAGTAGTCGAAAACCATCCGACAACACGAGAAATTAGAGATTAACTACGGCCAAGGTCGACATCGATGGGAAACACGTTTTATTTTTACATGAACAACTTGCTCATTCACATACTGGAAACACACAGATGAAGCTTCAAACATAGCGTCCGAAGAAGATATTATGAAAAATAATTACATGTTTGTTATGTAATGGAATTTAAGCGTCATTAGTCACGTGCCAGTCACTTAACTTTCCCACAATGCATTTTTTCATTTTTGGCGCGAAATCTAAAAATAGCTTAAGAGGCTACGTGGCCTTTTAAGGGAAAACCACCAAAAAAATTTTTTTGGTAATTTTATGATTCTTAATTACTGATGATTTGTATTGTTTTTTTTTCCATATAAATTTCAGTGATATATATATTTTTTGATTTGGTGTGATGTGAAAATTCTAAGTACCCACCTTTAAAGTTTGTCGGTCATGATGAAAATATTTTAAATTTACTTTTTCAATATAAAAAAGGGCAGAGTTTAAATTTTTCGGTATGAAAAATAATTTGATTGGATTGATTACAAGGCTTGCAACACGCGAAAAGAGGCATTCGGATATTTGCGTAAAGTGTCGTCTAGAACTTGGTTAATGGTTGAATGTCCGCGATACTTAGTTTGCCTCTGCATAATTATAAAGAATGTTAGACATCGCATAGATATGGTGCATTAACTTGCCACGTGACTTTGCTTACCATGGTGATAGTTACTTTTTAAAAACCCAATAAATGACTGTAAATATTAACATAAATAAAGATTTATTGCACGATAACAAGTGAAAACAAATCTACAACTAGATCTAGAAAGCAACGAGTTCGTTTTTTATTGGTAATTGCTGTTTTTTCAAAATGTTTTTAATAGCCGTATGTGATACCATGTAAAGTTCATCTGCAGGTATTTACGTAAGCATTTTCTTCGACTTCGAAATGGGTGAACCATTTTGATTTTGGGTATTGTCAACTGGGTCCCATTTGTCACTTCGTTTTACCTACCTTTGGCTTGCCTTTTATTTTCTGGTTTTAAAATTCCAGTATGAACAGACGCAGACATACAATTAACGACATGTATCACAAATGTTCACGCGCATTTATACTGCGAATGCGTTTTTGTTTTGGATAATGAATGAAAAGTATACCTATGTGATAAAACATGTTACGAAACAAGCAGCACTTTCTTCGGGTGGTATTTCGATAAGTGAGGGCAACACTATTCTAAGTGCCTGTACAATGTACAGGCACTTAGAATAGTGTTGCACTCACTTGTCGATTTGTAAAGAGGAAAATGGATCCGTGAACTGTCACCGTTATATAATCGAAATACAGTTGACACGGCGTTACGCACCAAAAAAGTAAACAAAGACTTTTTAGAGGAAATTTGAAGCTATGGATGTGTAGCTGTTTCCACGTTCAAAACTATCCTGGGATAATAAGAAATCCTCCCAATGAGCAATTTCTCCATTACTCACTATGTTTGCTGATCTTTCATCGTATTTTTTTTTTCAACAAATTAACTTCCACAGAAACCTTCATCATTAATTTCTGACGGAAACGGATAGGTACCATTTTATGTTTTCTAGTTGTGTAATATTTTAAGAAAAATCTGTCCTTTAGAAAGTATGTATTTATTAAATATTAACCCTTAACTCGGCCAAATTATCTCATTCTTAACTCAATGAGCCGTATATAATATGCATATTTGTAATTTTGTTATGCTAAAAACCAGACTTTTATTTATTTTTGTTCAAAGATAAATAAATACTATCCTGGTTATATTCCCGTTTAACTCACTATTACAGAAAAGCATGATAAATCAAATACAGGTGAATTTTGACCGGTGTATACCATTTTTAAAGATTTTTAAAGTCAAATTCCACGGAAACGAGCGCGGTGACCACATCTTTTTATACTGTAATCTCTTGGAGAGGTAATTAGCTTTGTACGTGCAAAGTTTAAAAGAAAAAGAACCTGTCCGTAAGATAAAATTGTGATGTACGTCCGCGGACGACAACAGCGACACAATTTAGGCAGCTGATGAAACATATACAGTATAGGCCGACGATAACGACGACGCAGTTGACGCAGACGATTACGCCGACACAGTTGAAGCAGGCAACGCCACTGACAGAATTCTCAAAGACGATGACACAAACACAGCTGCTGCAGACGATGATACAGACACAGTTGTTGCAGACGATGATACCGATAAAGTTGACGCAGACGATGACGCCGAAACGGGGACGATGACGCCGAAACAGTTTACGCGGACGATGACGGCGACACAGTTGACGCAGCCGATGACGCCGAAACAGTTGACGCAGGCAACGCCACTGACACAATTCTCAAAGACAATGACACAAATACAGTTGTTGAAGACGGTGATACAGACACGGTTGACGGAGGCAACGCCACAGACACAATTCTCGTGGACCACGACACAGACACAGTTGTTGCAGATGATTTCACAAACGTAGACATAGCCAACGCAGAGGACGACATAGTCAATGCAGACGGCAAAAGATAGTCGACGCAGACGACAATGCAGATATCACCGTTGCAAAAGAAGAATCAGACTGTTTTCTTTAACCCTTGGCTTGCTAAGCGCGACTCAAAGATCTTTTCCTGACAGTGTAGATCAAGATCCGACTTAACAGTATGTGCAGCCTAATCTTTAGTCAACACGTCCCAATAAGAAGATATCTTTCCCGAAAAAACCACCTTAGCAATAGCAAAATTTGGATTAATACTTTCGGCTTGAAAGTGACATTTCATCTCATTTAGCAGGATAAGGTTTAATAAAGTAATATCTGGTAAGACGAATGAAACAAATCATCAGTTTACTTCAGAAACCTCGTAACTACAGCTTGGAACAAGCTGTAGTTACGAAGTTTTTTAAGTAAACCGACGAAATGGGAAAGAGCCTCGTTAACAGTATCTCCTATAGATGTGTAGATAAAACTACTAAATTATGGATCTTGTTTATTCCATTACCATGTCATTTCGGGCGCAGATTACAATACAATACAATAGCTTTATTGTAAATAAAGGCCACCGGCCTAAAATACATCATTACTGAAAATATGCATAACTATAACATGGCATACGTCCCCGTACTTAATGTGTTATACCCACACACACACACCCAGACACACCCACACACACACACGACCCATTTGTTAACATAAACCAGAAATTAACGAACATGAGACAGAAGGCTTCTAAAAACATTGTAGGAGGAGGACAAAATACTTAAATGGGAAGTTTTCTCCCTTCCACCAAATTAAGACAAATTCTTGAGAAGTTTGTAAGTACAATACCGATATCATGTTGCCAAATACTTAATCGTATTTATATCATTATTACTCATGAGATTGTAGAATGAAGCATGATCTCTCAGGCCACTGTACCAGTTGAACAAATGATTTTCTCGGATTTCCTCAAATTGTGGACATTCAAAGAAAGCATGATATTCATTTTCAAGGATTAAGTTATCATGAAATGCGAGACAGTATAGACACAACCTGTCTTCCCTAATTATATTATAATGTCTTCCATGTTCAATATTGAGTGTGTGATTTGAACATCTAAATCGGGCCATAGCTCTTCTCGTAACAAAATCTATATCAATTGAAAGGTCCTTTTCTGGTGATAAAAGTGTTATATAACATGGGTAGATATCACATCGTAAAGATGAATCTATATCACCTGCCAAAACCGTATCTGAATAGCAATTCCTTAACTTCCGTTGCCCAAGTCCGCCTCCCGCTAATGTCGATATCTTTTAACATTTTATAACAATTTAATGGGTATCTATAGTTTGGCATTCTTAATATTTGGCACCAGTACTTTACACATTTTGAAAAGTAATGAATACATAGCTCACATTCGCCAAGCCATAGAAGCATTTGTAGTAGAAGAAAGTCTTAAGAAATACCTACAGAACTCAATTTGTGACATTTCTATGATATCACTATGTGCGAAACCCCATATCTCCGATCCGAAAGTAAGTATCGGAACTACCATAGCAACAAAAAATTGGAACATTTCTGTTAAAGAAAAGTAGCCAAATGGTTTCTGGAACTGTTTTATTGAGGAAATGGCTTTCCGAGCTTGTGATGCGAGTTTTGTTTTTGCCGTGGTCCATGACAATGTTGGAGTAAATATTAAACCCATATATTTATAAACTTACACTGTCCTAACCTGTTCTCCATTATAAAACCATTTTTCATAATGCCGGAGCGGTCCACCGTTTCTAAAGACCATAATTTCAGTTTTCTGAAAATTACCTTGCATATACATATCTTTACAAAAGGAAGAAACTGCAATCAATTGTAAATGAAAATAAACTGCCGTTTCGGCGCAATTAGCAACATCATCAGCGTACAGTAAACAAAATAAGTCATGTATCTCATTTGTGATAAAAATACTATTCTGACATTTACCTCTAATGTAAGCTATGAGATCATTTATGTAGAGAGAGAAAATTGTTTGCGAATTCAAATCGCCTTGTCCGGTGCCCAAGTTACATAGGAAAGACTCCGAGATACTTTTTCTGTCAATTTTTACATGAGCGCTCAACTTTGAGTACATTGATAACAGGACATTAAAAAACTTTACCAGTCATACCCTCCCTGTTAGACTCGAAAATAATTTGTAGTGAACCAGCGTGTCAAATGTTTTTTGAAAGTCTACGTATAGAACATAAAATCGACCACCGCGTTTCGTAATATATTTTTGGACCATACTTTGTAAGCTAAATAAGTTATCAAGTACGGAATAACCTGTTCGAAAACCTGCTTGCGATTCATCAATAATTTCATGTTCCTCCGCCCATAGAGAGATTCGCTCATTGATTAAACTCGAAATATTTTGTGCATAACATTAATGAGTGATATTCCTCTATAGTTACGGGGATCCTGTTTATTGCCTGACTTAAAGACAGGGACAATAATACTTTCACTCCAAGAGTCAGGAAAATGTAACAGTATGAGCTAGAACTCAGATACCAAAAACTCTACACTGACTGAGGAGGCGTGGTTTTCGAGAATCTAATTTTCTCAGACCTTGGCTATTGATGCCTTATTTGTTTGACTGGCAATATGAATATTGATATTGGTAGTGGGAATGTTTTGGCTTCCTATACATGTGGTGTAGGATGATATACGTGGGGAAGAGATGTTAGGACAGAGAATGAATTAAGATTTCTGTAGAGAGAAGGTTAAGATCAGGACAGAATGCGTTATCATCTAAATGAAGTGATAAGATCTGAAATGAGCCAACGATTGGTTTTAACAACTAAGATGAGTTTTACTGAGAAACTGATTCACGTTTGAATATCATATTTGAGTAGTTTACTTGTGTCACAATTAATAAACACGTAGAATAGCAGATTCGTGTTTATGTTATATTTGACCGACTAAAATCCACTATACGATCGAGACATTAGACGCATTATGTGACAAAAAGAACCTGATATTAAAATTTTATTAAAAAGGTTATTTAACTGTGACGAGCAAAAATCACATAGTAATTTTAAAACGACGACAACATTTTAGACCCGGCTGACTAAAGAACATTAGTATACGACTATTAAAGTGACAATAAAGGCCAAAAGTAAACCAAAGAGGGTATTTAAATGTATTCTAATTTATATGAAACCACTTAATAGTATGGAAATTATTATGAAAATGACAATCTATCATTGCACGGTCTCTCCAAGTGTTAGTCGCTGACAGAAAAATTAATTTGAAAACTAGGCTAAAGCTTGCCAGGTAGCTGTGTCTTTTGTTTACTTTTTGCCCGATTTCAAAATTCTTATTTCTGCCAGCGACTAACACATGGTACAAGCACACAATAACAGACTGCCAACTGCACGATATTTTCGATACTTCTAATCTTAATTTAGATGAATTATGACACCTGCTTTGATATTTTTGTCCTCTAATGGGCCTTTAACCCTTAACAACAAAATTTTATACTGGTCCTAATTGAAAGCACAATGTTTTGAAAAAGGATTCTTTCTCAGAGTCGTAAAAACCATGAATTGTTTGGTAAAGGGTTAAGATAGGACTCGTCTTTATAAGGAAAGAAAACATTGTGGGAAAAGGAGAACATGTTGGTTCTACTTTCTCTTAGTCATTTCTAAAAAGCTTTCTTCCTTCAGGTCGTGAAAATACGGCACTGTGTTGTAAACGGTTCACCTATACATTCCAGTTATTGCCCGTTTCAATCAAAGCACTGAAAGTACTGACAGACAAGCGAAAGTGGAATAAGTGGCCTTCGTGAAGGTATGATTAAGATGTTTCATGAAAATTGAAGCAAAATAGACTAACGCATTTTTTATGTCCGTATGATCCTGTCCAACCCAGTTATCAAGTCGAGTCTGATTTTGCCCGAACCAATCCGATGGTCAGTTTGGATTCTGTGACTCTATTTACTCCTCGTACTAGAGCCATTCACTCGTCAAAACTGAATGATATACTGTGAAAATATTTTTATATGAAATAAGATGAATAAAGAACATACCATCAATTTGATGACCTGGTGTTAATACTCTCTAGAGTTTTGACAAACTGTCCATGCCTTTTCACTTTCTTTTCGAGGCCTACAACATCTGAGAAAACACAGGTTTTGCCGGATAGGTAAAGGTAAGCCTAATTTGCATAGGTCACTACTTCAGTTACATATAAGCAAACATCGTGTACCCTATCGCTGACATCTTGAAAGCGGACGTTGTTTTGATTGGAGTGGTTGAGAAATTCGTAGTTCATGCCAACAATATTAGTTGCACGGTCAGGTAGCAGGGTACTTCGAAACTTGTTCACGGCTATGGTGAATCATGTCGCCCAAAGCCGAAGGCGAGGTGGCGACATGATTCGACACAGCCGTGAACAATTTTTTAAGTCCCCTGCCACCTGACCGTACAACAAATTTATAATACTGCAAAGGTTTACCCCTTCAAAGCGTATCAAGCGAAATTTTCCTGTTTTATAATGTCACGAATCGAGTATGCTGCCTTCGGCTCGGGGCCACATGATTCAGCATAGCTGTGAACAAGTTTTTAAGTCCCCTGCCACCTGACCGTACAACGAATGTATTATACTGCAAAGTTTTACCCTTTCAATCGAAATTTTCCTATTTATAATCTCACGAATCGACTATGCTGTCGAAATAGAAATTCACGTCTGATTCCCCCAATTCAATGAAAACTGACATCACTAAAACGCGCAGTTTGGTGCATAAACGTGCAGTCTTGTGATCGATGACGCCGCCATTTTTGATGTTGTGTTGCAAGTGTAGTGATGTTTACCGGGCACTCAAAAGGGAAATTGGCTTTACGTGGTTTTTGCCAGGATACTTGATTTATATGTTCCCGGCATGTTAACCAATCAGATCACGAGACATTTGTTTGCAGTAAAATACACAAGTAAAATAGCTACGATGTCTGGCAAAAAGAGCATGTCTATTGGGTAGTATTGGACAATTGTTTGGTAGTTTGTTTCATTTAAATCTACACCATCGATGGTAACAGACCAGCAGTTTTAATGAATTAACCCTGAGGCTGCTAAGTGCGATTCATGGTTTAGCCGATTAGAAGTCGTGTTACTTTCAAATTCAGAAAAGCGTTTTATAAAAAAAGATAAGTATGTTCTTCAAAATTAGATGGCGAATACGTATATCCTGGGATTGTGACGTAGGGGTTGTGATATCGGTTTCCAGCCAGCCTCAGCAATTTTTCGAGTATTAATAATTTGTGATGAGGGCAGAAAGCTTTCTTTGGACTTCGTCATTTTGAAAAAAGCAGCCAATGGCTAGGACAAAGAGTTAAAATTGAAAGTCTTGGAACGCATTGATAGGTACACTTGCCATCGTAATATGTTTGAAATATTGTATAAAAAGGCATCAAGCACGTTATCAACAAAAAATCATTATGCACCCCCCCCCCCCCATGCAACCAAACAAAATAGGAAGGAGTAAATATAGACCTTATAAGAAAGCTTTGAAAAAAGAAACAGATTAAAGATTTTGAAAATAAATTGGTACAGGACAATTTCTTCCTCTTTCCACAACGTTTCTACACCTTCATAGATAAACATTACCATTTTACCAGCATCTTATTTCGTCTGTCTTCAAATATTTTTAATGGATATGGATCTAAAACTCTCGTCTGATCAGGCGTTTTACCCTTTATAACAAAGTCACGAGTTTTGACGACCCTGGTGGGGTAGAGGTTTAGCAAAAACCTGTGGGAAAAGGAGAAAAGCATTTTCTCCTTTCCACACTGTGTTTTCTATCTTTTCGAAGACCAATTCCACCGCCTAAGTCATGTTTAATTTGTAAATACTTTCAATTTTGAAGAACCTTAACTTTAGTCACTTTCGTAAAAAGTGAAGAAAATTCAAGATGGAGAAATACAGTGCAAGTCATTGAAGAGGAAATAGTCTTGAATTTCAGGAGCGTTATCGGCGGTTATACCCGTACTTAACTCTTTACCAAACGACCTAATTTTAGAATAGTCCAAATTGGAAGCGTTTGCAGACGAAAAAATCAACATGACTTAAAAAGGGAAATGTGTTTTTGGAAGGGAAGAAAGCGTTGCAGGAAAAGGATAAAATGTTGGTTTTCAGAAGGCTTCGGTCTCAGGGTCGTGAAACCAGGGATGGTTTTGGAAAGGGTTAGAGAATTTTTGGTCGTCTTTAAATCATCTTCGCTCGGGAAAAAGGGGGTATAATGCACGTCCGTTATGCATGATGCCAAGCAAGTCATCACATACTAGTAATTATTTATCCACAGAACCCATTTGGAACATAAGGTACACTGGCCTGGGCCGATACCTTTTGCTGATGAAGTAGTGCCCCTTTTCAGAGAGTAGCTATTAGAGCCTTTTCTCATTTCTCCGTTCTTTCTCGCTTCTCCGTTCATGTACTAAAGCGGAAGGAATAAGCGCTCTCGACGTTTTGTTCCACCCTGGTTCTATTCTACTCTGTCAGATATTATGAATAACAACCTATCCTACATCGATACTATTTTTCTATCGAATAAAACACAAAAATGCAACAAAAGAGAGTAATTTTCACAGCTTGAATGGAAAAACTTCATTAGATACAATAAAAAGCAAATTTTCAATGTTTTTCAACATTAAATATGCCTAAAAGGGTTGTGTTTACCCTTTACTATGAATAAGCTAGTCCCTCTGAACAAGAGTATAGAATATTTATCGGTCTCTAGCGACCAGCCTTGACTTTCAATCAAATGAATGGAAAAATGAGAAAGTGGCCATACTACCCAGGTTGGCGAGGTAGGTTTGAAAAAATCCTCGGATCGAACCTTTTGATGCAAGTTGTAGTGACTTTTTAGTAACAAGTTTGATTTAGATTTTATATTTGATCACTACACGAAAATTTTGATTCCTTGACTGAAAATGTGAATTTTGTGAGCTTATTTAGGCTTAAAGCCCCAATAGCGCTCATATAGAGGTATTTTTGTGCGTGAAAATAGTCGGAATAAAGACACGAATCTGCTAATTATACTCTAATTTTGTCAACAAGGGGATAGAAGCGTTCATTGCAACATCGGCTCCTGCTACAGAACCATTTGCATTTTTTCATTATCAACTCTCCCAACTCCAAAAAGACGTTGCTACATCTATTCGGAATGATTCTGATGTCCTATATTTGGGCATCACGTGATTGATAATGATGACGTATATCCACAGACGCTATGTGCTTCCTCTACATGAAAGCTACTGCGAAACCTAGGTAAGATTTTAATTTTCTTGAGATTAGGACTGCGTTCCTTGTATGTTGATTGGTAAATCGGAGTTGCGCTTTCATCATTCTGATCAGGACATGAATAAACACCGTCTTTTCTCTTGTCAGAGCTGTACTGGTAGAAACTTCGCGTCTCGGCCCATAAAACTTTCGGTCCATTACTATTTCGTCCAATAAGACATTCGGCGTTTATACATACAAAGTCGAATGTGTAGGTACACAGGGTTGTAATATGGACCAGGGAAACATAGTTAAACACATTGTGGTTGTTTTGTAGTGAAGATCAGACTTTATATTAGGTGCGTTCGGATCTTGGTCGTAGGTAGTGAATGAGTTTAGAAGTTTGTTTTGTGAAAAAATAATTGATGAGTTTTGATCCGAGTTTAACATCAGGTGGTAGACGTTTTATAATAAATGTCAGAATTCTTACCAGGTATATTCTGGTCTTGACTAACGTTACAATGTCAAACCAGCATATTTTAAGTCTCAACTTTCAAGAGTTTGGTTTAACTCATTACCAAATGACAATATTTAACCCATTACCACACAAGAAAAATTTAGACTGGACCAAATTGAAAGCATTTGCAGACGACAAAAGAAAGGTGACAGAAAAATTGAAATTTGTTCTGGGAAGGGTAGAAAACACTGTGGGAAAAGGAGAAAATGCTGGTTACCAGCATTTTCTCCTTTTCCCACAGTGTTTTCAAAAGGCTTCTTTCTCAGGGGCATCAAAAGTAGGGATTGTGTGGTAATGGGTTAAAGCTTACAAGTCCAAATCGAAAGCGTTTGCAAACGACAAAATCGAAGTGACTGAAAATTTGAAATTTGTTTTGTGAAGGGTAGAAAACATTGTGGGAAAATGAGAAAATGCTGGTTACCACATTTTCTCCTTTTCTCACAATGTTTTCTAAAGGCTTCTTGCTCAGGGGCGTCAAAAGTAGGGATTGTGCGGTAATGGGTTAACTTGCAGTTTACAGATCTATATCTTTTCAGTCAGTTTTTAAGAAAAAATTGGTGTTATTTCATCAATTAAAGTAACAATAGCGTCCAAATGTAAACAGTGGGAGACGTTCAAAAGCAGTAAATTCATATCACACCATATAAAAGTATATAAATTAATATGAGGATGACACTCTTTAAATGTGCGATTGGTCAAAGTTCCATTCGCTGACAGAAGAATTAAATTTATATCTAGTACATTTCCAACCAAGCCGACTAAATTTTTGTTTACATCGATGACCATGACGTATTGATCACGTGACAGCCTGAAACTAAGGTAAACGAAAATACAAAATGGAGGACCGTGAAGGTTCAAATTCGACAGGAGAGCAAGTTTATTAACCGAATTCGCTGAAGTCTTGCGAAGAGCGATACAACAGAACAAACGGGCGTCTATTTTAGAAATTGCTTTCGACTAAAAACCCCATGCAAATAAACAGAATGGGCGAAAAGCCAGAAAACAGATGCGGATTTCAGTTCGCACGGAAACCCGTTCACGATCGGTAAGTCACCTCCATTTACTATTGAAGAACTTTTCGATCCATGAATATGGGATGGTTTGATGAAAATGATCATTTTTACGCATAATTCAGCACTCGATTGACCCATTTACTGCGCAGGTATTGCAAAGATTAAATGTGCATAATTATGTCTGATCCTCGTATATTCCAGCCTCGTTGACCCAGTTTCGATTGATTCTAATGCATGGATAGTAACCCAATGCTTAAACCTGCGTTCAGAGGGTGCAGTTATACTCAAAACATGTTTATTGACGGTTAAACTCTTTACCAGACGACTAAATTTGAGCTCTGTCCAAATTGAAAGCATTTGCAGACAACAATTTCAGTGTGGCTCAATTGATTAGATAGAAAACATTGTGGGAGATGGAGAAAATGCTGGTTACCTGCATTTTCACCTTTTCCGCAATGTTTTTATAAGGGTTCTTTTCCAGGGGCGTAAAAAATAGGGATTGAGTGGTAATGGGTTAATTATAGATCTAAATCTAGTCTAATCCCTAGTTCTAACGCCACTGAGAAATGGCTTTGGAAAATTTTGAGCAGGATTATATTCATATTGCATACATTACTTCTTGCAAGCTATGGGCTACATACCAATGCAAAAATTTTTAGATGAAAATTGAGGGAAAAGATTGATTGATTGTATGGTATTTAACACCTTTTCCAACATTATTTCAGTTATATTGTGGCAGCCAGTGCACCTGTCCATGCTTTCCTGGAGTCTCTTTTACAAGTTGTCTGCACAATTTCCTTTCCAGGCCACTGGCTGTTATCCCATATAGCCATTGTCGAGACTATAGTCAGAGGTGGGAGAAGAATGAATCCTGTCACAAGGGACTATCATCAATCCACCGAAAGAAATTTTCCGAGCTTGGGGTTGAACCCACGACCCGCTCTTTCTCAAGTGCTGCATGCTACTGACTAAGCTACCATCTCTTGGTTTGATGGAAAAGAAACACTTCCAAGTTTTTAGCACTGTATATTACTAAGTCACTAGGCATACCCATGATAATGATAAGGGGAAAGATTAGAATCAGGTTGCTGGTCTGTCCATAATTACTCTCAGATTTGTTAAGGGCTCTTCTTGGACAATTTTCAACTATTGTCCTTGCAGAACTAATGCACGTATGTAATTTTCATAACGATTTGTACACATGACGTTAGGTGGGACTATTGAAGGACTCCTTATTACATGTGGTACATGCAGTATAGCCCTTATGATTTTTTTTTTTCATCTGATCCAGAGATACAGCCACTATTTGATTGTGTTGGAGGTTGTAGACCTACATGTATCTGATTTTAATGAAATGTAAAGTCTATACATCTTCTTATGTGGAAGAACTCTTAAGAAACACCCCTAAAAACTGATGTGTAGGTCACTTCCATATACCCAGTCATTTTCATGTAACCAAAGGGTTTAACCTTTATAAAATGTTTAACCCATTACCACACAATCCCTACTTTTGACACCCCTGAGAAAGAAGCCTTTAGAAAACATTGTGGGAAAAGGAGAAAATGCTGGTAACCAGCATTTTCTCCTTTTCCAACAATATTTTCTACCCTTCACAAAACAAATTTCAAATTTTCAGTCACTTTTATTTTGTTGTCTGCAAATGCTTTCAATTTGGACCAGTCTAAAATATTGTCGTGTGGTAATGAGTTAAACAATATTTGGAGCTCTCACTTGTTTTGTAAATGATATTTCAGAGTACAGAAGGAACTATTTTGCGCTTCTCTGGCCAATGCGAATGGATCCTCCGACATGGTGATACACAAACAGAATCATACTATGAAGATGCAGATTAGCCTTGGTTTCTGACTCTTTCATCATTCCATTCCAGTAGACACAGAATTTGGCCATCTGCTTTCAGGTAGCTTAATTAGGTAAAACAGATTTTATTTCAACAGCCATATTCTTATTTACATCACTGGTTAGTGAAAATTGAATGCATGTATTACTGTTTCCGTGGTTCACCTCTACCCAGACTCACAGGCCATCTGCCCAGAGAATCATTGTAGATATAAGATTACTGGTATACTGGAAAAAGATTTTGCAGTCTCATCTTGATCTTGAATGAACCAATCATTATAGACTGGGTTAAAAATGGAGCAGAATTTGGTATTGTCACCTAGGGCTATACAGTCCTTCTATATCATTTGTGACATTAGTAATGTCCTGATTTTTATTCAGCTGAACAGCTATAAAGGGCTTCAGGATTACTTCATGACTCAGTGGTTAATTTAATGCATAATACAAGTAATCCATGACTACGGTTCATTCTCTCTGGGTTTTGTTGGGATGTCCATGTGCATGTTACTTCAGATATTGGCAAAAGTAAAAACTCCAGAAATTAAGAATATCATAGTTTATCAAAATTGGTATGACTGATATCATGTTGACAGTTACACAAATGCATCACTAAGTCATTCAAGCCTGGCTTCATTTACAAAAGTGTGGTCTATATTAGTGAAAGATGCTGCATTACATTGTTAATTAAAGGTAGCTCAGATTATGAAAATTGTCCTTGATAGGGTAGAAAACATTGTGGGAAAAGGAGAAAATGCTGGTTAACAGCATTTTCTCCTTTTCCCACAATGTTTTCTAAAGGCTTCTGTCTCAGGGTTGTCAAAAGTAGGGATTGTGTGTTAATGGGTTGAACAAAGCCAGTTTTGACTTTAACCCTATCCCAAACGACAAATTTTGGACTCTTCCAAACTGAAAGAGTTTACAGACGACAATTTTAGATTTTGAGAAAAAGGCAGAAAGTTCTCAAAAAGGGTAGAAAACACTGTGGAAAGGAGAAATTGCTCGTTACGAGCAATTTCTCCTTTTCCCACAGTTTTTTTTAAAAGACTTTTTACTGCAGACTATAAAAACCTGGGCTTTTTTGGGAAAGGGTTAAATAATGTATGGAAAGTATTGTGAAGATGACAATATGTTGTTTTATGATCAATGCAAGTGTAATTTGATAGCAAAAAAAAAAAAAGATTTTTGAAATCAGGTAAAAGAAATCAAAGGACAGAGGGACATGGCAACTTTTGACCTACTTTTAAACTACATTTTCTGCCATTAACTAACACTTGCACGGGCTGCAAAATAACATACATGGCCAACTTTATCATGCAAATCAAACCCGGTAACTGTTATTTGACCGCTATGTAAGCCAATTAAATTATGAGAGTTTGATCCCTTTTGACCGTGAAATCGATCACATATGGAATTATATATTGACTGGCGATCTCTGCAAACCCTTTGCACTTATAACCCGAATTTCGCGCTTCGAGTGTAGAGGGTTTCAATTAATTGGAAAACAACTCTGCGGGATATCTGGGGTTGTAAATTACTGGGGTACCAAAACTTGTAGGATTGTTTTCCTTTCAGGTCTTACAATTTGATCTACCTCAAATTTTACCGAAACGACGCGTTTGAAAAATTATGGTCAGCTACAGAAATGCTTTTGACCAGCATTTGCTCTTTTTCAAGCAATCTTGTCATGCCTTAATTGATACAAATTGAATAATTTGAGCCATATTTATTGTGTTGTCAACAACTGCTTTAAATATTGGGGCAGTCATACATTGCCAGTTCCAGAAGAGTTAAAAAAAAAAAAGAAAAATATTTATTGTAATTGTTTTGCATAGCGTCGTCACAAATACATGTACGTACATGTATATTAGGCTGGGGAAAGTGTGTTGGTAGATCAGACCACACTGGTATCGTCTGATCTATCATAAACAAACCAACCGAATACAAATTATATTTTTTAACCTTTATGTTCAATAGGTCAGTTCTGTTTAAAATAATTTCGTCATTTTTTAGAAGTAGTCAGTGGTTTTGTGAACACACGGTAAACATGAATCAGCCTGCACAATATTGTTGGAAAATCAAAATTATCTTCAGGAAGTCAGAAAGCTTATTTATTGTTCTTTAATATGGCGTAGTTTTCAGTCATTTAGAAAATACATTTTAGCCTTTTTTACACTTTTTTAAAGCAACTATCGTATTTTCTTTCTTTTTCCCTGATCGTTTGCATTGTGCCGGAGTTCTCCGATGATGACCGAGTCTTACTGTTAGATAAGACGCCTATGGGTATCTTGATTGGTGTTACGTAATGGTATACATTGATACGGGGTAATCGGAAAGAAAGTATCAGGAAAAAAATCAGACTTCTTTAGGGAGATGAACTACATGTATATAAGTTTTGATGCTTTCGTTTCAATCCTTTTCGCAATACATATTGTTGTAAATGAATGATGTTAGTATATTGAATAAATTAAAACTAAATGTTTAAACTAAGATCAGAAGTTCTTTTTATGAGATTATTTTTAAGGATTTAAAAGTCAAGTTTAACAAGATTTTGTATAAGGAAGTCCAATTTGCCGCCTTCTCTCTTAAGCTCTTTACTTGCAAATGTGTGATGATTAATGCATTTTCAAAAGTATTTTATAGCGACAGTTCACATATTCAAATTTCCTCGCTATTTTCAGTCTGATCACATGTATTTTCTCCCTCTCATGTGTTTTCAAAAGTCAATAATTTAAAACGTTTTCCCATATGAAGAACTTTTTGACTTCACCAACTTTTAAAAAAAGCAATTTCAAAAAATAAATCAAATGTGGCTAAATTGATATTCTTCACTTTAAAAGAGTAGAAAACATTGTAGGAAAAGATAACAATACTGGATATTGGTATTTTTCCTTTTCTCACAATGTTTACAAAAGGTTTTATGCAGGACCGTTAAAATTCGAGAGTGTGCTGTACGGGTCACATCAATACTCCCAAAACGCAAATTGTTTTCAGTCACATATTGATATTGCAACGTCAATCTTTTGAAGCCAAAAGAATTTCGACACATTAAATAAAACCGATTCGGCCCAGGATCAGACTGCTTGTTTTGTACAGTTTGTTACTGGTCTATTGACTGCATAATTATTATAATGATCCAATAGTACAACAAATTCAATCTTCTTTAGAAATAAAGACAAAAAGAAAAAGAAATAAAAATGCAATTTAAAGAAATTTATGTTAACTAAATTGAAATTATTTTCCGAGAAAGAATTAAAAAAGACGGTACTGGGAAGATAATGGTTTTTACAAATCTCTTAAAAGTTTTCACTGATGCAAATAATATACACGTACATGTATAAAAATGATAAATACAGTCATTATATATTTGGACAATGTGTAAAAACAAGATCCAGGTTTTACAAAACAATATAGACAAGGTTATCATGTCATCAGTTCTTATCTTCCCTTTATCCGTTGCTAAATCTTTTCATCTAGTCTTAAACTCTCACTTAGCTCGATACAGCATTTTTTATACAAAAATTAACGATAGTGTCGTTTTTAAACTAAAATGGACGCAAGATCTCAATTTAACAAATGTAAACGAATACTTTGATCATAATCACAACAAAACGGAGAATACTTCAAGACGTTATAGATTTTTTGCTTGCAATTCATTTTTATGTTATTTAGCGTCAAAAACGGCGCAAGAGCAAATTTCTTAAACCTTTCTATGGAAATAAGAAGGAGAATGGGCCAGTAACTTTAAATCAAAATGGACGCAACTTCCCATTTTGCTACAGGAATTAAAATTACATTGAAGTAAAGTAGAGATATCACAGAATACTTCAAGACGTTATAGATTTTAATCATTTTAGAAGAAAAATGTGTTTTAGCCGATCAAAAAATTTTCCCTTCTGAATTCTATATGACAGTCTGTTATCGGAAATCCTTTCGGATCAGATAATCGATAAGTTCTAAGGAGAGTAACTCTTGCTCGACCTGCAGGTGAAAGTTGGGGATGTGTCACCTTCCATAATTTCCATACTTCTGTTTATATTCAAATTTACATGCATTTTAAGACCTACTTCGTGTAATTTTGCTGCCATTGGGGCAATATGACATACCCCAACTCCTTACTAGTACAAATAACATGTGAAGTAAATCAGTAAAGGGTTGGAGATGCACCAACAATCCAACAGTCCAATCATAATCATGCTGGATATTATGCTGGAGGTTATTCTGTCGTCAAATGGAATGAAGTGGAGTATAAAAACACCCATTTCAAAAATCCCTTTTTTTCTTCCCCAGATTTTCAGATTGAGATGAAATGAAAAAGAGAATATGATTTTTTTATTTTTTTATTTTTAGGGTATACAGCAGAACAATGAAATTTCCAAAGACATTCTGTGATGTTGCTGAAGAATATGTAGCATAGGAATATTTGGCCTTCCGTATGCTTGTTACAATATATAACTGGCCACTTTAGATGACAGTTCATACTAGGACAGATATGTTTCATGCAATAAGCAAGGCAATAAGGTGTAAATATTAGTTTATAATTTTAAATACATTAAATAATCACAATAAGAATTTGTAGACAAAAAATAAAATACATTCATACATACAGCCATATTAAAGGGTGTTGCCTGTTGTCAGCTCTTAACCCAAACATCAAAGTTTTCCATGTTAAGAATTATTTAGTAATTCTAATATTGAAAATGATTTCAAGGCATTTTTGGAAATGGAAGAATTGCTGGTAACCAATATTTCTTTTCCCTTTTTCAAAACATTAACATCTCTTTCAGAAAAAAAATCATATCATTTCAGCTATGTCTAATTTTTCATCTGCAAACGTTATCAATTCCGAACTTTTACAGCTTTTTGATAACATTGTGGAAAAAGGAGAAAATGCTGGTAACCAGCATTTTTACCTTTTCCCACATTTTCTACTCTATTAATGACAAATTTCATCATTTGAACCATGTTTCAATTGTCGTCTGCAAATGCTTTCAATTTGGACAAGTCTATTATTTTGCTTATGTGGTAAAGAGTTAACAAACGTCAGAATGATAAAACTTTGCAGTCTAATAAATTTGTTTTGCGGTCAGGTGGTAGAGAACTTGGAAACATGCTCTGACCGTACAGCTAATAATGTTTCAAGTGGTACAAAATGCTCCGACAAACAAAAATCAAATATTTACTGGAGAACACCAATTAACTCTTACCCAAACGACAGAGTCTGGACTCTTCCAAACCAAAAGAGTTTGAAGACGAAATTTTAGATTTGGAGAAAATGGCAGAAAATTCTCAAAAAGGGTAGAAAACACTGGGAAAAGGAGAAATTGCTTGTTACGGGTAATTTCTCCTTTCCAGAATTCCCAGTGTTTTCAAAAGACTTTTAATGCAGACATGTAAAAATAAGGGCTTGTTTGGGAAAGGGTCAAGTCTTTTCTAAATTGAAATTTTTTGCTGATGAAAAAGTAACTGAGATAATAAAAGTCTCTTTAAAAGGGTAGAAAGGATAAGACCAAAATGCTGGCTACCAACATTTTCTCCTTTTCCCACAGGCTGCATTTGACCAACATTTTGTGTTTATCCCGCAATCTTTGCATAGAGGGTCTTTCTCCAGGTTGTTAAAACTTATATTGTTTTCAAAAGGGTTAAAATGATGTTTCTTTTACATCTGTTTCGTTTACTAGTATCCTTTGCAAAGTCTTTAAAATTTTCAGGTTTTTCCACCCTCCCCCATGAACAAAATCCAAATTATGTTCAAGAGTTACAGAGGGTCGATTCCTTTTCCAATGACACTTAATATACATTGGCAGTAAATTGAAAAAAACGGAGGATGTGACGGTGCATGTACATCCGCCATAGCCTTTTGGTTAATTTGATGTTTTAAATATTGTTCTAAATATAAACTGTAGCTGGAGCTAAAGAGGTACATGTAGTTTCAATGAATATGTAACCTCCTCTAACTCTTTTGCCAAAAATATCTGTAACTGACCAAGTAAACATGAGTAAGTGTTCTGCTCCTCCTATACAGTTGAAATACTGTCGAAAATAGAGTTATTGCATTGCACCACAAATCAATTGAATATATTTACTTGTTTTTCTTTCTCTTTCTACCTTAGGTGCTTAATGATGGAAAGTCCAAAGTCCATAGACAACAAGGCTGAACAATGATATAAGACATGATATTTGCATGACTATGTGTGATACAAAAGTGACAATTATTCATGTATATCTAACTCTACACCCAGTTTAAAGTTCTAGAATTTAGCAACAAAAACATATCTTACAAAAAGTTCAAGACCAATAAAAAGCATGTTTGAGCAAACTGCAGTTGTTTTAATAAACATTTTCAAGCTTTTTATAGCCCTGTAGATACCAATCCTGTATTTCAACGACCCTGAAGATGAAAGCTCTAGAAGCTTTGTGGGAGGAGGAGAAAATGTTGATAACTAGCATTTTTTTCTCTTCCCTGTATGCTTTCTGTCATTTCGTACACAAATCCAAAACCTGTCATCTGTTATTCAATCTATTTCTGTATTATGATTTATAAACTCTTTACATACAACAAAATTTTAGACTTGAAAGTATTTACAGATGAAAAATAGTACATGTTTAGTATGGAAATTTGTTTTGGAAAGTTGAAATTTTGTAGCCTGTAAAGAGTTCAATGTTGATATTATGGTACGAGCTACTTAATGATTGGATTGTATGGTATTGTAACACCATTTTTTCAGTTATTTTGTTTTTCGTGAGTGTCATTTGGCACGACACAGTCACACTTCAGAGCCTAGTACTGGTAAAATCCAGAAAAATATGAATATGTGGGCTTTTGCTGTGATATGACTGTTGAAAATGGTGAAAGCAGCTTAAAACACCAACCATAAAATCAATTAATCATCACTGTGGCCAATGCACCTATCCATGCTTTCCTGGAGTTCCTTTTACCAGTACTTTTACCAATACCAGCCACTGGCTGCTCATTGTTGAAAAATTGTCAGCAGTGAGAGAGAAATGAATCCTGTCACAATGACTATCATCAATCCTTGGACAAAAATTAGTCTAGCTTGGGATAAACGAGTGATCTCCTGTATACTTTAGACCTTAATGCTTTTTCAAACTGATTCAAGCTATTGAATACCATAAAGGATGCCAATAAACCATACAAATTCTCTCTACAGATTGATGATAGCCACTGAAACAAAATTCATTTTTCTCCCTTCCCAAACATGGTCTGAACTTATTTGGCTTAGCAATAATGTGTATGGTGTGTATGGAACACGGATCAAACAAGCTCTGACAGTTGGGTTAGTTGCAATGGGCAGTGTGATATACTAGTAACTCAAATAGTATTATTAAACCCCCCCAAAAAAAACTGATAAAGAATACATGTCTTAGAACAGATTAATTTACCTTCAAAAACAAATTTCATCCTTTGATTCTTGTTTAACCCATTACCAAACGACAAAAATTTAGACTTGTCCAAATTGAGAGCATTTGCAGACGACAAAATAAAAGTGACTGAAAATTTGAAATTTGTTTTGTGAAGGGTAGAAAACATTGTGGGAAAAGGAGAAAATGCTGGTTACCAGCATTTTCTCCTTTTCGCACAATGTTTTCTAAAGGCTTCTTTCTCAGGGGCGTCAAAAGTAGGGATTGTCTGGTAATGGGTTAACTCTTTACCAAACGACTAAATTTTGGACTTGCCCAAATTGAAAGCAGACGACAAAATAAATGTGAATCGAAAATTGTAAATTGATTTTGAAAGGGTAGAAAACATTGTGGGAAAAGAAAAAAAATGCTGGGTACCAGCATTTTCTCCTTTTCTCACAATGTTTTCAAAGGCTTTCTTTCTGAGGGTCATCAAAAGTAGGGATTGTATGGTAAGCATTTTCTCCTTTTCCCACAGTGTTTTCAAAGGCTTTCTTTCTTAGGGTCGTCAAAAGTAGGGATTGTGTGGTAAAGAGTTAACTCTTTACCAAAGGAAAACATTTTAGACTGGACCCAATTAAAAACATTTGAAGATAACAAAATAAAAGTGACTGAAAATTTAAAATTTGTCTTGGGAAGGGTAGAAAACATTGTGGGAAAGGAAAAAATGCTGATTACCAGCATTTTCTCCTTTTCCTACAATATTTTCAAAAGGGTCCTTTCTCGGGGTCATGAATACTCCAGATTGTGTGGTAAAGGGTTAAAAATCAACTGCAAATGCTTTGAATTTTAACAAGTCTGCATTTTTGTCTTATGATAAAGAGTGAATAATAAGATTTTCTTTTCAGTATACTATATTGATACTGTTTGCCTTTAAAATGGTTATCTGACATTTAAAGCTACATGTACCTACATTGTTCACCGTAACTAAATTACAATTTTTTCAAAAAGTCTTTTTTTTTTCATTTTCCAGTCTCTTTTTAATTCTAATTTTGTTATCACACTACCATTTCCCAACTTTGTGCCAATCACGAGCTCCAATGTTGATGGCCCATCAAACGCAGTTCATTCATGTCCTTGTAACCTGGCTTTACTGGACCGGCTTTGTGCAAAATGAGACACTGAAATGACAGGATTATAAGTTTCTTGCTAAATACTGTACTGTAATATAGGAGCCATGCTCTGTCAAAAGTGTGTGTAGGCTGACATGGGATGACTCTTTTTGCACTTTACAAATTTTCTGCATGTCAAAGTACCATTCTACCATCAGTTCAAGTCCACTGTCATACAAATTGGGTTTTATGGATCCATAATGTTACGAGAGACCACACCTTCCTGCATGGCATTCTCCCGATTTAAATACAATACCTGGCTTCTGCGTCAGGGAGATATCGCTTTGGCTCAGTGGTTAAGGTATTGGCCTTGCGTCCGGGAGTTCCGGGGTTCGAATCCCGCTCGGTCCCTTATATCTGCCATGCATTTATTCATTTGTTTCTTTGTTCGTAAGATGGGGGCTCGTCCGGGATTGGCCATTGAGCCATTAATCCCATTTGTTGTCCAAAATCGGACTTCCTGCCTAATAAGGCTTTGAGTCATAAATAAAGAAAGGAATATTTGCTTGTTACATATAATTGCTTCTTTCCAAAACTTGATTCTTTCCAAAAATTAATTAGTGCACATGCAGTCTATGGTATGGATGTACAAAGCTGAACCTTTGTCTGGTCAAGTATTTAAGCTCTGAATACAAAAGACACAAGTTCTAACATTAATGTATTTTAGCTCCAGACATAAATATCATTGAAATACCTGTTGACATGTTGTTGAAATCTGTAAAAAAAGGAATCCTTTCAGATGGGATATAACACCAGACTGGGGTATCTAATCATCAGTTTAAAAACATCTTGGTCTCTCTGCCTGCCTAAAAAGATACATTGTTGTTAGATTAGAAAGGAAAGTGATCAGTAAAAAAGACATGAAAAACATGATTCTCAATCACAATGCTTTAGATCTATTTGAGTAAAGTGTACTACTGCTGATGGTCTTCAACTGTCTTGCATCTGTAGGGTTCATCTGTATGCAATGACTTAATTGATGAAATAACACCAATTTTTTCTTAAAAACTGACTGAAAAGATATAGATCTGTAAACTGCAAGTTAACCCATTACCGCACAATCCCTACTTTTGACGCCCCTGAGCAAGAAGCCTTTAGAAAACATTGTGAGAAAAGGAGAAAATGTGGTAACCAGCATTTTCTCATTTTCCCACAATGTTTTCTACCCTTCACAAAACAAATTTCAAATTTTCAGTCACTTCGATTTTGTCGTTTGCAAACGCTTTCGATTTGGACTTGTAAGCTTTAACCCATTACCACACAATCCCTACTTTTGATGCCCCTGAGAAAGAAGCCTTTTGAAAACACTGTGGGAAAAGGAGAAAATGCTGGTAACCAGCATTTTCTCCTTTTCCCACAGTGTTTTCTACCCTTCCCAGAACAAATTTCAATTTTTCTGTCACCTTTCTTTTGTCGTCTGCAAATGCTTTCAATTTGGTCCAGTCTAAATTTTTCTTGTGTGGTAATGGGTTAAATATTGTCATTTGGTAATGAGTTAAACCAAACTCTTGAAAGTTGAGACTTAAAATATGCTGGTTTGACATTGTAACGTTAGTCAAGACCAGAATATACCTGGTAAGAATTCTGACATTTATTATAAAACGTCTACCACCTGATGTTAAACTCGGATCAAAACTCATCAATTATTTTTTCACAAAACAAACTTCTAAACTCATTCACTACCTACGACCAAGATCCGAACGCACCTAATATAAAGTCTGATCTTCACTACAAAACAACCACAATGTGTTTAACTATGTTTCCCTGGTCCATATTACAACCCTGTGTACCTACACATTCGACTTTGTATGTATAAACGCCGAATGTCTTATTGGACGAAATAGTAATGGACCGAAAGTTTTATGGGCCGAGACGCGAAGTTTCTACCAGTACAGCTCTGACAAGAGAAAAGACGGTGTTTATTCATGTCCTGATCAGAATGATGAAAGCGCAACTCCGATTTACCAATCAACATACAAGGAACGCAGTCCTAATCTCAAGAAAATTAAAATCTTACCTAGGTTTCGCAGTAGCTTTCATGTAGAGGAAGCACATAGCGTCTGTGGATATACGTCATCATTATCAATCACGTGATGCCCAAATATAGGACATCAGAATCATTCCGAATAGATGTAGCAACGTCTTTTTGGAGTTGGGAGAGTTGATAATGAAAAAATGCAAATGGTTCTGTAGCAGGAGCCGATGTTGTAATGAACGCTTCTATCCCCTTGTTGACAAAATTAGAGTATAATTAGCAGATTCGTGTCTTTATTCCGACTATTTTCACGCACAAAAATACCTCTATATGAGCGCTATTGGGGCTTTAAGTCATTGCATACAGATGAACCCTACAGATGCAAGACAGTTGAAGACCATCAGCAGTAGTACACTTTACTCAAATAGATCTAAAGCATTGTGATTGAGAATCATGTTTTTCATGTCTTTTTTACTGATCACTTTCCTTTCTAATCTAACAACAATGTATCTTTTTAGGCAGGCAGAGAGACCAAGATGTTTTTAAACTGATGATTAGATACCCCAGTCTGGTGTTATATCCCATCTGAAAGGATTCCTTTTTTTACAGATTTCAACAACATGTCAACAGGTATTTCAATGATATTTATGTCTGGAGCTAAAATACATTAATGTTAGAACTTGTGTCTTTTGTATTCAGAGCTTAAATACTTGACCAGACAAAGGTTCAGCTTTGTACATCCATACCATAGACTGCATGTGCACTAATTAATTTTTGGAAAGAATCAAGTTTTGGAAAGAAGCAATTATATGTAACAAGCAAATATTCCTTTCTTTATTTATGACTCAAAGCCTTATTAGGCAGGAAGTCCGATTTTGGACAACAAATGGGATTAATGGCTCAATGGCCAATCCCGGACGAGCCCCCATCTTACGAACAAAGAAACAAATGAATAAATGCATGGCAGATATAAGGGACCGAGCGGGATTCGAACCCCGGAACTCCCGGACGCAAGGCCAATACCTTAACCACTGAGCCAAAGCGATATCTCCCTGACGCAGAAGCCAGGTATTGTATTTAAATCGGGAGAATGCCATGCAGGAAGGTGTGGTCTCTCGTAACATTATGGATCCATAAAACCCAATTTGTATGACAGTGGACTTGAACTGATGGTAGAATGGTACTTTGACATGCAGAAAATTTGTAAAGTGCAAAAAGAGTCATCCCATGTCAGCCTACACACACTTTTGACAGAGCATGGCTCCTATATTACAGTACAGTATTTAGCAAGAAACTTATAATCCTGTCATTTCAGTGTCTCATTTTGCACAAAGCCGGTCCAGTAAAGCCAGGTTACAAGGACATGAATGAACTGCGTTTGATGGGCCATCAACATTGGAGCTCGTGATTGGCACAAAGTTGGGAAATGGTAGTGTGATAACAAAATTAGAATTAAAAAGAGACTGGAAAATGAAAAAAAAAAGACTTTTTGAAAAAATTGTAATTTAGTTACGGTGAACAATGTAGGTACATGTAGCTTTAAATGTCAGATAACCATTTTAAAGGCAAACAGTATCAATATAGTATACTGAAAAGAAAATCTTATTATTCACTCTTTATCATAAGACAAAAATGCAGACTTGTTAAAATTCAAAGCATTTGCAGTTGATTTTTAACCCTTTACCACACAATCTGGAGTATTCATGACCCCGAGAAAGGACCCTTTTGAAAATATTGTAGGAAAAGGAGAAAATGCTGGTAATCAGCATTTTTTCCTTTCCCACAATGTTTTCTACCCTTCCCAAGACAAATTTTAAATTTTCAGTCACTTTTATTTTGTTATCTTCAAATGTTTTTAATTGGGTCCAGTCTAAAATGTTTTCCTTTGGTAAAGAGTTAACTCTTTACCACACAATCCCTACTTTTGACGACCCTAAGAAAGAAAGCCTTTGAAAACACTGTGGGAAAAGGAGAAAATGCTTACCATACAATCCCTACTTTTGATGACCCTCAGAAAGAAAGCCTTTGAAAACATTGTGAGAAAAGGAGAAAATGCTGGTACCCAGCATTTTTTTTCTTTTCCCACAATGTTTTCTACCCTTTCAAAATCAATTTACAATTTTCGATTCACATTTATTTTGTCGTCTGCTTTCAATTTGGGCAAGTCCAAAATTTAGTCGTTTGGTAAAGAGTTAACCCATTACCAGACAATCCCTACTTTTGACGCCCCTGAGAAAGAAGCCTTTAGAAAACATTGTGCGAAAAGGAGAAAATGCTGGTAACCAGCATTTTCTCCTTTTCCCACAATGTTTTCTACCCTTCACAAAACAAATTTCAAATTTTCAGTCACTTTTATTTTGTCGTCTGCAAATGCTCTCAATTTGGACAAGTCTAAATTTTTGTCGTTTGGTAATGGGTTAAACAAGAATCAAAGGATGAAATTTGTTTTTGAAGGTAAATTAATCTGTTCTAAGACATGTATTCTTTATCAGTTTTTTTTGGGGGGGTTTAATAATACTATTTGAGTTACTAGTATATCACACTGCCCATTGCAACTAACCCAACTGTCAGAGCTTGTTTGATCCGTGTTCCATACACACCATACACATTATTGCTAAGCCAAATAAGTTCAGACCATGTTTGGGAAGGGAGAAAAATGAATTTTGTTTCAGTGGCTATCATCAATCTGTAGAGAGAATTTGTATGGTTTATTGGCATCCTTTATGGTATTCAATGGCTTGAATCAGTTTGAAAAAGCATTAAGGTCTAAAGTATACAGGAGATCACTCGTTTATCCCAAGCTAGACTAATTTTTGTCCAAGGATTGATGATAGTCATTGTGACAGGATTCATTTCTCTCTCACTGCTGACAATTTTTCAACAATGAGCAGCCAGTGGCTGGTATTGGTAAAAGTACTGGTAAAAGGAACTCCAGGAAAGCATGGATAGGTGCATTGGCCACAGTGATGATTAATTGATTTTATGGTTGGTGTTTTAAGCTGCTTTCACCATTTTCAACAGTCATATCACAGCAAAAGCCCACATATTCATATTTTTCTGGATTTTACCAGTACTAGGCTCTGAAGTGTGACTGTGTCGTGCCAAATGACACTCACGAAAAACAAAATAACTGAAAAAATGGTGTTACAATACCATACAATCCAATCATTAAGTAGCTCGTACCATAATATCAACATTGAACTCTTTACAGGCTACAAAATTTCAACTTTCCAAAACAAATTTCCATACTAAACATGTACTATTTTTCATCTGTAAATACTTTCAAGTCTAAAATTTTGTTGTATGTAAAGAGTTTATAAATCATAATACAGAAATAGATTGAATAACAGATGACAGGTTTTGGATTTGTGTACGAAATGACAGAAAGCATACAGGGAAGAGAAAAAAATGCTAGTTATCAACATTTTCTCCTCCTCCCACAAAGCTTCTAGAGCTTTCATCTTCAGGGTCGTTGAAATACAGGATTGGTATCTACAGGGCTATAAAAAGCTTGAAAATGTTTATTAAAACAACTGCAGTTTGCTCAAACATGCTTTTTATTGGTCTTGAACTTTTTGTAAGATATGTTTTTGTTGCTAAATTCTAGAACTTTAAACTGGGTGTAGAGTTAGATATACATGAATAATTGTCACTTTTGTATCACACATAGTCATGCAAATATCATGTCTTATATCATTGTTCAGCCTTGTTGTCTATGGACTTTGGACTTTCCATCATTAAGCACCTAAGGTAGAAAGAGAAAGAAAAACAAGTAAATATATTCAATTGATTTGTGGTGCAATGCAATAACTCTATTTTCGACAGTATTTCAACTGTATAGGAGGAGCAGAACACTTACTCATGTTTACTTGGTCAGTTACAGATATTTTTGGCAAAAGAGTTAGAGGAGGTTACATATTCATTGAAACTACATGTACCTCTTTAGCTCCAGCTACAGTTTATATTTAGAACAATATTTAAAACATCAAATTAACCAAAAGGCTATGGCGGATGTACATGCACCGTCACATCCTCCGTTTTTTTTCAATTTACTGCCAATGTATATTAAGTGTCATTGGAAAAGGAATCGACCCTCTGTAACTCTTGAACATAATTTGGATTTTGTTCATGGGGGAGGGTGGAAAAACCTGAAAATTTTAAAGACTTTGCAAAGGATACTAGTAAACGAAACAGATGTAAAAGAAACATCATTTTAACCCTTTTGAAAACAATATAAGTTTTAACAACCTGGAGAAAGACCCTCTATGCAAAGATTGCGGGATAAACACAAAATGTTGGTCAAATGCAGCCTGTGGGAAAAGGAGAAAATGTTGGTAGCCAGCATTTTGG
Source organism: Tridacna crocea (assembly GCA_943736015.1). Classification (NCBI taxonomy): domain Eukaryota; kingdom Metazoa; phylum Mollusca; class Bivalvia; order Cardiida; family Cardiidae; genus Tridacna; species Tridacna crocea. The sequence continues at coordinate 14,790,046 of OX031069.1, read as the reverse complement.
TCTTATCCTTTCTACCCTTTTAAAGAGACTTTTATTATCTCAGTTACTTTTTCATCAGCAAAAAATTTCAATTTAGAAAAGACTTGACCCTTTCCCAAACAAGCCCTTATTTTTACATGTCTGCATTAAAAGTCTTTTGAAAACACTGGGAATTCTGGAAAGGAGAAATTACCCGTAACAAGCAATTTCTCCTTTTCCCAGTGTTTTCTACCCTTTTTGAGAATTTTCTGCCATTTTCTCCAAATCTAAAATTTCGTCTTCAAACTCTTTTGGTTTGGAAGAGTCCAGACTCTGTCGTTTGGGTAAGAGTTAATTGGTGTTCTCCAGTAAATATTTGATTTTTGTTTGTCGGAGCATTTTGTACCACTTGAAACATTATTAGCTGTACGGTCAGAGCATGTTTCCAAGTTCTCTACCACCTGACCGCAAAACAAATTTATTAGACTGCAAAGTTTTATCATTCTGACGTTTGTTAACTCTTTACCACATAAGCAAAATAATAGACTTGTCCAAATTGAAAGCATTTGCAGACGACAATTGAAACATGGTTCAAATGATGAAATTTGTCATTAATAGAGTAGAAAATGTGGGAAAAGGTAAAAATGCTGGTTACCAGCATTTTCTCCTTTTTCCACAATGTTATCAAAAAGCTGTAAAAGTTCGGAATTGATAACGTTTGCAGATGAAAAATTAGACATAGCTGAAATGATATGATTTTTTTTCTGAAAGAGATGTTAATGTTTTGAAAAAGGGAAAAGAAATATTGGTTACCAGCAATTCTTCCATTTCCAAAAATGCCTTGAAATCATTTTCAATATTAGAATTACTAAATAATTCTTAACATGGAAAACTTTGATGTTTGGGTTAAGAGCTGACAACAGGCAACACCCTTTAATATGGCTGTATGTATGAATGTATTTTATTTTTTGTCTACAAATTCTTATTGTGATTATTTAATGTATTTAAAATTATAAACTAATATTTACACCTTATTGCCTTGCTTATTGCATGAAACATATCTGTCCTAGTATGAACTGTCATCTAAAGTGGCCAGTTATATATTGTAACAAGCATACGGAAGGCCAAATATTCCTATGCTACATATTCTTCAGCAACATCACAGAATGTCTTTGGAAATTTCATTGTTCTGCTGTATACCCTAAAAATAAAAAAATAAAAAAATCATATTCTCTTTTTCATTTCATCTCAATCTGAAAATCTGGGGAAGAAAAAAAGGGATTTTTGAAATGGGTGTTTTTATACTCCACTTCATTCCATTTGACGACAGAATAACCTCCAGCATAATATCCAGCATGATTATGATTGGACTGTTGGATTGTTGGTGCATCTCCAACCCTTTACTGATTTACTTCACATGTTATTTGTACTAGTAAGGAGTTGGGGTATGTCATATTGCCCCAATGGCAGCAAAAGTACACGAAGTAGGTCTTAAAATGCATGTAAATTTGAATATAAACAGAAGTATGGAAATTATGGAAGGTGACAATATGTTATTTTGCAGCCCGTGCAAGTGTTAGTTAATGGCAGAAAATGTAGTTTAAAAGTAGGTCAAAAGTTGCCATGTCCCTCTGTCCTTTGATTTCTTTTACCTGATTTCAAAAATCTTTTTTTTTTTTGCTATCAAATTACACTTGCATTGATCATAAAACAACATATTGTCATCTTCACAATACTTTCCATACATTATTTAACCCTTTCCCAAAAAAGCCCAGGTTTTTATAGTCTGCAGTAAAAAGTCTTTTAAAAAAAACTGTGGGAAAAGGAGAAATTGCTCGTAACGAGCAATTTCTCCTTTCCACAGTGTTTTCTACCCTTTTTGAGAACTTTCTGCCTTTTTCTCAAAATCTAAAATTGTCGTCTGTAAACTCTTTCAGTTTGGAAGAGTCCAAAATTTGTCGTTTGGGATAGGGTTAAAGTCAAAACTGGCTTTGTTCAACCCATTAACACACAATCCCTACTTTTGACAACCCTGAGACAGAAGCCTTTAGAAAACATTGTGGGAAAAGGAGAAAATGCTGTTAACCAGCATTTTCTCCTTTTCCCACAATGTTTTCTACCCTATCAAGGACAATTTTCATAATCTGAGCTACCTTTAATTAACAATGTAATGCAGCATCTTTCACTAATATAGACCACACTTTTGTAAATGAAGCCAGGCTTGAATGACTTAGTGATGCATTTGTGTAACTGTCAACATGATATCAGTCATACCAATTTTGATAAACTATGATATTCTTAATTTCTGGAGTTTTTACTTTTGCCAATATCTGAAGTAACATGCACATGGACATCCCAACAAAACCCAGAGAGAATGAACCGTAGTCATGGATTACTTGTATTATGCATTAAATTAACCACTGAGTCATGAAGTAATCCTGAAGCCCTTTATAGCTGTTCAGCTGAATAAAAATCAGGACATTACTAATGTCACAAATGGTATAGAAGGACTGTATAGCCCTAGGTGACAATACCAAATTCTGCTCCATTTTTAACCCAGTCTATAATGATTGGTTCATTCAAGATCAAGATGAGACTGCAAAATCTTTTTCCAGTATACCAGTAATCTTATATCTACAATGATTCTCTGGGCAGATGGCCTGTGAGTCTGGGTAGAGGTGAACCACGGAAACAGTAATACATGCATTCAATTTTCACTAACCAGTGATGTAAATAAGAATATGGCTGTTGAAATAAAATCTGTTTTACCTAATTAAGTTACCTGAAAGCAGATGGCCAAATTCTGTGTCTACTGGAATGGAATGATGAAAGAGTCAGAAACCAAGGCTAATCTGCATCTTCATAGTATGATTCTGTTTGTGTATCACCATGTCGGAGGATCCATTCGCATTGGCCAGAGAAGCGCAAAATAGTTCCTTCTGTACTCTGAAATATCATTTACAAAACAAGTGAGAGCTCCAAATATTGTTTAACTCATTACCACACGACAATATTTTAGACTGGTCCAAATTGAAAGCATTTGCAGACAACAAAATAAAAGTGACTGAAAATTTGAAATTTGTTTTGTGAAGGGTAGAAAATATTGTTGGAAAAGGAGAAAATGCTGGTTACCAGCATTTTCTCCTTTTCCCACAATGTTTTCTAAAGGCTTCTTTCTCAGGGGTGTCAAAAGTAGGGATTGTGTGGTAATGGGTTAAACATTTTATAAAGGTTAAACCCTTTGGTTACATGAAAATGACTGGGTATATGGAAGTGACCTACACATCAGTTTTTAGGGGTGTTTCTTAAGAGTTCTTCCACATAAGAAGATGTATAGACTTTACATTTCATTAAAATCAGATACATGTAGGTCTACAACCTCCAACACAATCAAATAGTGGCTGTATCTCTGGATCAGATGAAAAAAAAAATCATAAGGGCTATACTGCATGTACCACATGTAATAAGGAGTCCTTCAATAGTCCCACCTAACGTCATGTGTACAAATCGTTATGAAAATTACATACGTGCATTAGTTCTGCAAGGACAATAGTTGAAAATTGTCCAAGAAGAGCCCTTAACAAATCTGAGAGTAATTATGGACAGACCAGCAACCTGATTCTAATCTTTCCCCTTATCATTATCATGGGTATGCCTAGTGACTTAGTAATATACAGTGCTAAAAACTTGGAAGTGTTTCTTTTCCATCAAACCAAGAGATGGTAGCTTAGTCAGTAGCATGCAGCACTTGAGAAAGAGCGGGTCGTGGGTTCAACCCCAAGCTCGGAAAATTTCTTTCGGTGGATTGATGATAGTCCCTTGTGACAGGATTCATTCTTCTCCCACCTCTGACTATAGTCTCGACAATGGCTATATGGGATAACAGCCAGTGGCCTGGAAAGGAAATTGTGCAGACAACTTGTAAAAGAGACTCCAGGAAAGCATGGACAGGTGCACTGGCTGCCACAATATAACTGAAATAATGTTGGAAAAGGTGTTAAATACCATACAATCAATCAATCTTTTCCCTCAATTTTCATCTAAAAATTTTTGCATTGGTATGTAGCCCATAGCTTGCAAGAAGTAATGTATGCAATATGAATATAATCCTGCTCAAAATTTTCCAAAGCCATTTCTCAGTGGCGTTAGAACTAGGGATTAGACTAGATTTAGATCTATAATTAACCCATTACCACTCAATCCCTATTTTTTACGCCCCTGGAAAAGAACCCTTATAAAAACATTGCGGAAAAGGTGAAAATGCAGGTAACCAGCATTTTCTCCATCTCCCACAATGTTTTCTATCTAATCAATTGAGCCACACTGAAATTGTTGTCTGCAAATGCTTTCAATTTGGACAGAGCTCAAATTTAGTCGTCTGGTAAAGAGTTTAACCGTCAATAAACATGTTTTGAGTATAACTGCACCCTCTGAACGCAGGTTTAAGCATTGGGTTACTATCCATGCATTAGAATCAATCGAAACTGGGTCAACGAGGCTGGAATATACGAGGATCAGACATAATTATGCACATTTAATCTTTGCAATACCTGCGCAGTAAATGGGTCAATCGAGTGCTGAATTATGCGTAAAAATGATCATTTTCATCAAACCATCCCATATTCATGGATCGAAAAGTTCTTCAATAGTAAATGGAGGTGACTTACCGATCGTGAACGGGTTTCCGTGCGAACTGAAATCCGCATCTGTTTTCTGGCTTTTCGCCCATTCTGTTTATTTGCATGGGGTTTTTAGTCGAAAGCAATTTCTAAAATAGACGCCCGTTTGTTCTGTTGTATCGCTCTTCGCAAGACTTCAGCGAATTCGGTTAATAAACTTGCTCTCCTGTCGAATTTGAACCTTCACGGTCCTCCATTTTGTATTTTCGTTTACCTTAGTTTCAGGCTGTCACGTGATCAATACGTCATGGTCATCGATGTAAACAAAAATTTAGTCGGCTTGGTTGGAAATGTACTAGATATAAATTTAATTCTTCTGTCAGCGAATGGAACTTTGACCAATCGCACATTTAAAGAGTGTCATCCTCATATTAATTTATATACTTTTATATGGTGTGATATGAATTTACTGCTTTTGAACGTCTCCCACTGTTTACATTTGGACGCTATTGTTACTTTAAGAAAATGCAAATGGCGGACGGGATAGAAAACAAACGCACATAACGATTAACACCAGTAAAGTTAAAATGTTGATTACTGCATTTGTTCGGACCCCAAAAGAGTGGCGACAAGGATATTGAATCCCCTCTGTATACAGTAAATACAACATGAAATATGGAACGCAAGGTAAAATACAGCAATTACGACCGTACATTGACAGTTGCGCTGTTTAGGAGTTTACAGTCAAAACGTACTCAAACCAAAACGTACCCAAGTCAAAACGTACCCGAGTGGAGTCAAAACATACCCGAATGGAGTCAAAACTTACCCAAATGAAGTCTAAACCTACCCAAGTGGAGTCAAAACGTACCCAATGTGTAGTCAAAATGAACACATGATTTTTATAGTATTTCTAACTTCAATTTGTGTAAAAATTAACCCATTACCACACAGTCCCTACTTTTGACGCCCCTGAGAAAGAAGCCTTTTATAAACACTGTAGGAAAATGAGAAAATGCTGGTAACCAGCATTTTCTCCTTTTCCCACAGTGTTTTCTACCATTCCAAGAACAAATTTCAATTTTTCAGTCACCTTTATTTTGTCGTCTGCAAATGTTTTCAATTTGAACCAGTTTAAAATCTTGTTGTGTGGTAAAGAGTTAATAGAAATTACGTATTCGTCATCATGACGATTTATGACCCTTGCTTTATTTTGAATTTGCCTTACATGATTAAAACCAATGATGAAACTTATTTATAAACATAGCGAAGTCAATCAAATGCTTAGTGATAAAATCACTTTTTTCTTTCTATTTTTTTTTTAAGGAAGATAAAGTTACTATTAATGAAAAAAAAAAAACATATTGGATACTTCAAAAATATTTATCCATCATTATAAAAATATGTTTTATATATGAAAAAAAAAAAACATAAGCATCAGCACATTTAACTCTTTACCACACAAGAAAATTTTGGACTGGTCTAAATTGAAAGCATTTGCAGACGACAAAATAAAGGTGACTGAAAAACGGATATTTGTACTGGGAAGGATAGAAAACACTGGGGGAAAAGGAGAAAATGCTGGTTACCACCATTTTCTCCTTTTCCAAAAGTGTTTTCAAAAGGCGTCTTTCTCAGGGGCGTCAAAAGTAGGGATTGTGTGGTAATGGGTTAAAGAAATGATATAACAGAGAAATGTGATACATTAATTACATTGTTTCGATAGCAAAGATACAATTTCAACACTCAAAAAGAGTGTAACAAATTTAATGTGGTGATTAACCCATTACCACACAATCCCTAGTTTCGACTACCCTGAGAAAGAAGCCTTTAGAACACATTGTGGGAAAGGGAAAAAAATGCATTTTCTCCTTTTCCCACAATTTTTTCTAACCTTCACAAAACAAATTTCTGTCACTTTTATTTTGTCGTCTGCAAATGCTTTCAATTTGGACAAGCCTAAAATTGGGCTGGTCTGGTGATGAGTTAAACTAATTATTCACAATGGTCTTTAACCTGTTGTAGATTGCATAGTTATTAATTACTTTGCAAATATTTTTTATAATTTGAGAGTCAGTTTGGTTGAGGTGAAAAACCTTCGGACTGTTTTTTCAGCTAACCTGAGCACAACATGCTCAAGGGAAGCTTTTAGGATCACCTGGTGTCTGTCATCCATCATGCGTCATCAACAATTCTTTAAACATCAACTCCTCCAAAACCGCTGGGCCAATATGGACCAAACTTGGCTGGAATGTTCCTTGGGAGGTCCTCTTTGAAAATTGTTCACAGAATTTGATTACGTCAAAAGTTTTGGTTGCCATGGCAACCAAGCAGTTTTCTAAGAAATTCTTTAAAAATCTTCTTCTCTGAAACAGCTGGCCAGATTTTAAAATAATTTCAGAGAGATGTTCCTTAACGTAGTGGACCCGTAATAGAAAACAGCTATTTCCACTATAATATTACCCTAGAAAATTTGCTAAGATTAAAAATGAGCACTATTGTACTACTTTCACCGAGCCACTTTTTCTTTTTTGTCCTTCCTAGAATTATCATTTATAAATCTATAACTACTATAATTTCATTACAAATGGATATGATAATTACCTCCCTTTTCTGGAAACTAACAAAATTATCAACAAATAATTTCAAGACGGACCCCGAAGGAATTTCTGTTCGGTCATGAAACCCATGATCAGATTTTAAAATAATTTCAAAGCAATCTTCCTTGGGTGACCATTTTCAAAAATGTTTTCGAAATTCTGATCCATCAAGAAAGATGGCTCTGGTAAATAGGGTCCACTTGCACTATTCGGACATGAAGAAATTTTTGAAAATTCTTCTTCACTGAAATGGTTGGTCAGATTTTGAAATGATTTCACAGAGATGTCCTTTATGTGTCCCTTTTCAAAAATTGTCAAGTGCTAGCATCGGTATGAAGTGGCACTGTTTCAGTAAGTTCCAAGTAATAGAGGTGACCAATGACATACATTTAATATTGGTTTGGGTATATTATGTCAGGCTATATGCCAACATGGATATATTAAAGAAAAAGAAAAATGAAAAGATCTAACTTGGTGGGAAGCTGCCTATTACAAGTAACTGCATTTGCTCAAGTAAATTGCAGACTAGTCAAAATCGAAGAATTGCTGAAAACTAATCAAATTTGACTTAGTGTACACCATTAAATTTGAGTGTAATTGGAAGAAAACCTTGAGTAAAAAAAACTGAGTTTTTCTTTCTTTCAGCTCTGTTTTCCAAAGCTGTTTGAATTACGTAAAAGCAAGATTGTCCTGTAAAAGGGTGATGACCATCTATCAGTCCCAAAATATCAAGGTTTCACCATTAGTGCGACTTTCAGGACCTTCAGTCCTTTGATTATTTTCAGTTTTGTTGCCATGGCAACCAGAATTTTTGAAGGAATCTAATTCTTTCAGGAAATTCTGAAGAGGACCATGGCAGGAAAATTTCTGTGAAGTTTCATCAAATTTGGATGGGTAGTTTCAGAGAAGATGTTTGAAATAAAAGTTGAGGCACGGACAGGCACACACGATGGACACTGGGCCATGACATAAACCCGCTGGCCTTTAGCCAGTGGAGCTTAAAGCAGGTGATTTCATTCATAGCATTTTATTTATTCCCTGAGGAATTAAAATCATTGTGGAATCAATCCATTTGCATACAGATTTTCCTAGGATTGCTAGCTTGTATGCTAGCTTGTATGTTTAAGAAGAGGGCCATGATGGCCCTGCATTGCTCCACTGGCTAATAAGTCAAAACACTACAAGCAAAACATTACAATACTTGGCCAATTGATTCTAAACTAGAAGACATACAAAATTTCCTTCTAGGGAAATGCCTTTTTTGGCAACAAAGCTAATTAAATGAATCCTGGTGGAGGTCAAGATACAGCTCCATACCAAATAAAACAGGTCTAGAATGTGTGGTTATAAACAAGAAGATTTTCAAAGTTTGCTCAATAAAAGATCGTGTAAAACTTGAGACCCATAAGACAGGTTAGCCCTAGGTTTTATGGTTAGTCACAAGAAAATTTATCAAGTTTTCACTATAAAAAGCCCATGTGACCCCTGGAGTGTAGCCAGACTTGACCCCCCAAGGTTATAATTTGGGTCTTCTTGGTAGAGGCCCACTAGATAAAGGTACAACATGCAAAATGTGGTAGCTCTAGGCCTTATGGCTACATACGAGTAGATTTTCAAACTTTCCCACATAAGCCCAATGTAAAAATTGTGACCCCAGGGCAGGGACAAATTTGACCCCAGGGCTATAATTTGGGCGTCCTTGGTAGACACCAATTAGATAAAGCTACAACATGCAAACTTTGGTAGCCCTAGGCCTTATGACTAGGTGTGAAAAGATTTTGAAAGTTTTCCCTACATAAGCCCATGTAAAACTTGTGCCCCCACCCACCCCCTCCTGGTAGGGACAATTTTTGACCCGAGGCTTTTATTTTCAGGCCCTTGGTAGACAACCACTACATAAAGCTACCTGCCAAATTTGGTAGCCCTAGACCTAATGGCTACATAGAAGAGGAATTTTTAAGTTCTCCCTATATAAGCCCATGTAAAACTTGTAACTCCTGGAGCAGGGCCAATTTTGATCCCAGGGCTATAATTTGGACACCCTTTGGTAAAGGTCTACCAGATAAAGCTACATGCCAAATTTGGTAGGGGTAAGCAATATGGCTAGGTAGGAGAATGATTTTGTATTTCTCCCAATATAAGCCCATGCAAAACTTGTAACCCCCAGGGCCAGGCCAATTTTGACCCCAGGGCTATAAATTGAAGAGACTTTGTAGAGGTCCACTAGATAAAGCTACATGCCATATTTGGTAGCCCTAGGCTCTATGGCTGCGTAGATGAAGAATTTTGAAGTTCTCCCAATATAAATATAAGCCAATATTAAACTTGTGACCCCAGGGGCGGCCAAATTTTGACGCCAGGGCTATAATTTGAAGAAACTTGGTAGAGGTCCATTAGATAAAGCTACATGCCAAATTTGGTAGCTCTAGGTCTTGCAGTTTCAGACAAGAAGATTTTCAAAATTTTTCTCTTTTGCTGCCATGGCAACCAAGAAATTCTGAAGAGGATCATGGCAGGATCAGTTATGTGAAGTTTCGTCAAAATTGGATGGGTAGTTTCAGAGAAGATGTTTGAAATAAAAGTGAACGCACGCACGGACAGACGGACACACGACAGGCCATGACATAAGCCCACTGGCCTACAGCCAATGGAGCTTATAAAACTGTACTAATGATTAGAAGGGTCGCTACATTACTTTGTTTTGTGAATCTGAACTACCTTCATGTAAACTGAAAGGTAGCTGCTGCAAGACCAAAACTAGAGCCGTCACTGAATGTGACTTTATACCCCGTCAGCTCTTTGACAGTATTTTGTACACAAACAGACAAGTGGACAGTCAGACGCACACACTGACAGGCAGGCTGATTCCAGAATACCCCCAAAAATGTTCCTTTTGTGGGGGTATAATACGGTAATAGGGAACCATGTATGCATGCAAAAACTCCACTGCTATTGCTTTTAGAAATGGATATGTTATGATGGTTCCCCTTTTGAAAGGGTACAAAGTGTCAGAGTTCAAGGTTAACCCTTTACCTCACAATCCCGAGTTTTAACGACCCCCCCCCCAGGAAGAAGGCTTTTGAAAACATTACGGGGAAAGGATATTCTCCTTTTCCTACAATGTTTTCTGTTTGTGACAAATGTAATCTTTTTAGTTACAATTAATTTGTCGTCTGCAAGTGCTTTGAATTTGGACAAGTCTTAAAAGTTTTTCCTTTGGTAAAGGGTTAATAATCTTCAGTAGTGACAGAGATATTGCACAATGTCCAAGTTTTTGAAAACATTAGTTCATGCGTGACAGAGCCATGACAATACCTCAATTTCTTTTTGAAAACTGCAGCGCAAACAAGAACAGTACGTGCCAGTGCTAAAGCTTACCTGCCATTCCTTTCAGAAAGAGATTGATTTCTAATGAAAATTCAAAGTAGAAAAAAAGTAGTTTAACTGTGTCAAATATATATTGAAGGTTACTTGCCCTTGTTAAATAGGTTCCCTTTTTTATATCAACTAGAGCTATCACTAAACATAATTACATCCTCAACCAACTCCTTGTCACCAAAACAGGTCTTTGTCACAGAATGCAGAATGGTTTATCACAATGGTAAGAGTTGTAAAAAGTTCAAAGGGAGACAATTCTCAACAAATCACAGAAGGGTCATGGAAATTGCACATGCACAACTTCATATAGGAACACTGTGCGTAAATATGATTTAAGTACCTTAAAAGTGTTGGAGTATTACTCTGGACAAATTTGTGTCTACAAAAGTACAGACAGACGAACAGACAGCCATAGCAATTCCAGTATATCCCCCTCCACTTTGTTGTGGGGGTATAATAACAAGTCCAAGGTTAACTCTTTACCACACGAGAAAATTTTAGACTGGTTCAAATTGAAAGCATTTGCAGACAACAAAAGAAAAAGGTGACTGAAAAATAGAAACTTGTTCTGGGATGGGTTGAAAACACTGTGGGAAAAGGAGAAAATGCTGGTTACCAGCATTTTCTCCTTTTCCCACAGTGTTTTCAAAAGTCTTCTTCCTCAGGGGCGTCAAAAGTAGGGATTGTGTGGTAATTAGTTAACATATTCAGTAATGACAGATATTATCACAGATATCAGATTTTGTATGACCTTGACACCACAGACAACAAAGCCAAGACAGTACCTCAATGTTTTCTTCAAAAACTGGGGAGGTAATAAAAGCCATTTGTGTATGGTGGTAATGTGGAAATATTTGGCAAGAAAAAACAGAGGTTATAATCTCTTATGTACAGAAGTTTTAATGAGGCTACGAGACATTAACAAATTTAGATAGAGAATCAGGATTCTTTCATTTCTCGTAAACGTCTCACTTGACTTCTGACAGTAGCAGCTGCTGTTGTACTGAAATTAGATAAAAAGTTTATTTAGAAGCAAGTTACTGAACCCTAACTTTTTAACAAGACAAAAAAGTTTTACTTGACCAAATTAAAATCATTTGCAACTTACAATTTTGATCAACTGACAGGATATATCCATCACAGGGTTGAAACACTGTGGAAAAAGAAGAAAATGCTGGAAACCAGCTGTTTCTCTTTTCCAACAATGTTTTCAAAAGCCATCATCAAGTATGTCAATGCTTGGGACAGTGTGGTAAAGGGTTAAAGAGCTGAAACCAAATGAAGTACTCTTTGAGGATGGTGAAGCTCAAGATCAGACTGCACAAAATGTGAATCTTTGATCTATATTGCTGCATGTGTTACTTCTTCCAGTCACAGTCCATTGTGGTCCACAGTATTTCTGATATTTTTCTTGACTGAACACATCCCTTTCATAGAGTCTGTGCTTTAATCCTTTACCAAACAATCCCTTGTTTTTACGACCCAGAGGAAGAACCCTTCTGAAAACATTGTGGGAAAAGGAGTTACCAACATTTTCTCCTTTACCAAGAATCTTTTCAGAAGGACTCTTCCTCTGGGTTGTTATAAGTCGAGATTGTGTGGTAAAGGGTTAAGTCTTGTGGTCTCTGTGGTCATGAAGTAAAGCGTCAGCCCCGTAACCTAAGTGTCCCAAATTTGATCCCCAGAAGCAGATGTAAACTTTGAGATCCTTCATTGGTCCACACACTTGGCCCGAGTACTGTACATATTGTTCCAAGGAAGCAAAATTGAGAGAGATTAGTGTAAGTAATTTGAACTTGTTCAACAGATGTAAAATAAATATGTCTAAACTAAATAAACAAAGCCTTCACCAAAAAAACATGTTCGTCTAACTCTCGAAATTTTGGAAGTTTCACAACTTTTGATTGGCTTAACTATTTTGTTTAGTCAACCAGAAGTTGTGTCCCTTTCAAGTTCAGCATATTTTAAAAGCCAAGATGAGAAATTTTGGTGAATATGGACCCAGATTTGCCCTATGAAAATGCTTCCAATTTGTAAAACTTTATCAACTGGTATCCACTTAAATTGTGCCATTTAACCCTTTACCCCATAAGGCATTTCTATGGTATCTCTAAATAACTCTCTATGGTGACCCTAAATAACAGTAAGGAAGAAGCCGTTATGTGTATATGACACCTTTTGATAGCGTAGAAAACATTGTGGCAAAAGGTGAGCAATTTCACCTTTGCCACAATGTTTTCAAAAATCTTCTACAAGCAATACATAGAATGAGTATCTATGGAGTAAAGGGTTAATTCATTACAAAACAACAAAATTTTAGGTTTGTCCAAATCAAAAGCATTTGCAGACAATAAAATAAAAGTGACTGTAAATCTGAAGTTTGTTTTGTGAAGGGTAAAAAACATTGTGGGAAAAGGAGAAAATGCTCGTTACCAGCATTTTCTCTTTTTCCTATGATGTTTTCTTATAGCTTCTTTCTCAGGGCTGTCAAAAGTAGGAACTGTGTAGTAATGGCTTAACTTTAATTGCCGTGAAATGTATTTAGACAAGAGGTGCAACAAAATACCTGTAAACCCAAGCGCCCCCTGCAACAACTTTTCTGCACCTAACACAAAACCAAATTCCTACAGCTTTTCTTTTCATTGAATCCTGAAAAACACATTATTCAGTGATGATTTTATTAAAGATAATCTAAAGAATCATAACAAATTTACCCCCCTTTCAAATAAACCATATTACAATGTTTCAGAAAAGATTAAAAGATTGATTGGCAACCTGCGTCACTTTTAACACTGAATCCATCACTTCAAGGAGACGGCTTACTTACCCATTCATGTCCCTGGTTTTACCAGTGCTAGACCTGGGCTCTATTTTTTTAACCTGTATTTCGCACGATTCTCTTTCAAAGCCACTGGCTGCTTTCACACATGATCATTGTTGGAACAATGGTCAGCGGTGGGAGAGGAATGAATCCTGTCGCAGTGACTATCATCAACCCTTGGAAAGAAATTGGGCCAGCATGGGATCGAACCCCGGAAACAGTGTTCTCAAGTCCTGCCCACGACTGACTGAGGTACAGGGGCTCAGCTTCTGGAAGTGTCCAAATAACACACATTTACAGACGACAAATTACACATGGCTCTAGTGATGATTTGTGTCATTCATTTTCATATTTAAAAGGTCGGAAAACATTGTGGGAAAAGGAGAAAATGCTGGTTACCAGGATTGTTAAAACTGCGGATTGTAGGGTAACAAACAATAAAAGTTGTTAAAACTCCGGATTGTAGAGTAAAGAACAACAAAAGAAGACACTTTCATACCTTTCCACAGAATGGACACGTATATTTGGCATGCTGCGTGACTTCCATACGTTTGATGGTCTTCCTGAGAGAAGCACCATAACGGGTTCCATATTTACCACAGATCCCCACCTTCCTTGTGCGCTTGGCCTAAACAAAAGTCGGAACAAAATCTTTTAAGATAAGGCTTCCTAAGAAGATTCATGTAACATTGCCTTTCATTGCCAAAAAACATATGGATTTGGCCATGACTTGAGCAATCCATAATCAATCAGCCGATAGACACTGCTTCCCCGTGTCGATTACAGATTACTGACTCTAAGCCAAATCAGTTTTATTTCTACAATGTAAGGTGATGTTACACAAATCCCATCAGGTTCCCTATCCTTAAGTCTTTACCAAACCACAAATTTCAGGACTGGTCCAAATTGAGAGCATTTGCTGATGTCAAAATAAAAGAGACTTAAAAGTTAAAATTTGCAATAGGAAGGGTAGAAAACATTGTGGGAAAAGGAGAAAATGCTGGTTACTAGCATCTTCTTTTTCCATAATGTTTTCAGAAGCCTTTTCTTTCAGGATCGTCAAAAGCCGTCATTGTGTGGTAAAGGGTAAAACCAGTTGCCGTTTCACCCTTTATTTTAGGTCAACAATTTAAACTTGACCAAATTGAAGATGTTTTTAACCACATGTGACAAGTGGTTTGTACTGTAGGATTTGTCTTTGAAAAGCTAGAAAACATTGTGGAAAAAGGAGAAAATGCTGGTTACCAGCATTTTCTCCTTTTTCCACAATGTTTTTTAATGGTTTCATTCATTGTTAAAAGTCAGAGTTATGAAATAAAGGGTTAACAGTGGGCTATTCAGATTTTTATAGTCTAAGAAACTCCAGAAAAATTTTGATTATTGAATTGACAATAGCTATGTCCGGACACCAATAACAAACCTGAGCCAAGGATCGGCTGCAAAAATTGATTTGTTTTGGTGAAAATTTTAGGTTGATAACAGGAGAATATCTGTGTCAAAAATATTTTGATGGTTACCTACCCCTGCTGTATAGGTTTTCCTTCAGATAGTTAACATCTAGTTCAAGTCTGAAGTAAATATCTTTGATAATAATATTGACTTTTGTGATATAATGAAATGTCAAAAAGCTTTAGCATAATGACAAAAACGATGACAATGCTACGATAACAATTTTAAAGTTTTCCTCAAAAACAGCCTACTAAAAGAAAATGTCAGAATTAATTGAAATTACTGAGGTAAATTAAGAGGGAAAAGTATGCCGATGCGGGTTTCGAACCCACGACCCCCGGGAAACTATACCGCAGCTCTACCAACTGAGCTTGCCGGGCATCTGGTCATGAATCTACCCAAAATCATATATCACAACACTCCTCCCCCTCCTGATTTTTGGGAGTAACCAAGTCCCCTTTCAATCCCCATGGACCGCCGGTGTCACATCCCGCGTTCAGCAATCTACCTTATCGCCAATAAAGTAAATCAAGGGAGAAAAGAGTGCCCGATGCGGGACTCGAACCCACTACCCCCAGAACACTAGTACCACAGCTCTATCAACTGAGCTAGCCGGGCATGTGGTCGTGAGTCTACCCAACGTCATGTATCACGACATTACTTTTCAATAAATGTAACCGTTCGATAAATAATAGGACCCTGGAAAAGCAAGCTTTTGACGGTCACACTAAAATACGCCACAGAAGAAATATACGCCACAGATAGGCCACAGGAGAAATGTATACGCCACAGCAAATATACAGCTATTAAAATGAGATTTTTGTTTTATCTAGTAGATTGAGTTATTATCTATCATCTGTGCAGAAATGAATGAGAAATGTTTTGTATTTATACTGGAAATCGATCTTATAAAATACGCCACAGGTGAATTATCCACAACAGATACACCACAGTAGAAATGTATACGCCACAGCAATTATCCAGCCATAAAAGCATAGGTTTTGGGTTTTATTTTGTAGATTTTGTTATTATCTAGCATCTGTGCAAAAGTATTTTGGAAATAACAATCTTAATGAGTTAAATCGATGTGATATTATTGAAAGTGTTTGGCAGACATTACGTGTAAACTTAAAAATACATGAGGGGAAATAACTCTCGTTTCAGTCTAGCAATTCATTCAAAGTTGTACAAAGTTCGAGTTCAACCCGAGTACCAAAAGATAAATATATATACACTTTCAAAGTAAAAGCATTTGCTCAAGACAAAATAAATGTAACTAGGACATTAATTATTGCACTGAATGTAAGAAAAAAGCATTTAACCCTTTACCATTATGTGGTCCAAGATAGAAAAGACTAGCAAGGACTTGCCATTCTTTGCCAACGTGATGTCCTCTCGGCGGCTCGGCCTGTCTCAATTTCTTAAAATTGTCAACTATCATTTTCCCATGTTTTCAATTAATTTTAAAAATCGTAAAAACCGGCGATTATATGGAAAAGGGATAAATTATAGGTAAAAGTGAAGAACAAGAGCATCAAGGGGGAAGTATTCACCCTTTACCATATTTTCAAGCTTTACCAAAGCAAACGGAAACATTAGCAGACGATATTCATGAAGACAAGAGTTTGTGGTAGAATAAATTATAGGTAAAGGACATAAGGATGGAAGCACGCCATTTATCCTTAGCCATAATGTTTTCAAACTGCTTGTCCCTGGCTGTTTGGTTTCAATATGGTACAGAGTAGAGAGAGTACCCGAGAATCGTGACTCGTGACAATGGCAAACATTTCACACATTTTGATTTTCGGCACGTGGACTGATTTTTACAAGGTCATTTTCACACCTCTTCATACCGTGATAGAACAGAACAGAACATCAGAACCAGGTAGTATTAGAAGAAACAATTTGGAAACTACAATAAAACATGTGATTGCATTCCAGCGTCATTTTTAAAATAATCTAATTTATGAAAATAAAAATGACGTATTCAATATTCAATCATTTCAATTAATATTATCTGATCGATTTCTTGCACAAATGTATCTTATTTTTATACAGATGATAGATAATATCATAACCTACCAGTTAAAACCCAAACTTCACACATTGATAGCTGTATATTTTCTGTGTCGTATTTGTATTTCTCCTGTGGAGTACCTTGGCCTAAATTTCTTCTGCTGGCGTATTTTATAATATCGTTACAGTTTTAGTAACCGTTTTACTGCATAAATATAAAATATTTCCAAATTACTTTTGCACAGATGCTAGATAATAACGAAATCTACAAGATAAAACCCAAAACTCATGCTTTTATGGGTGGATAATTGCTGTGGCGTATACATTTCTTCTGTGGCGTATCTGTTGTGGATATTTCACCTGTGGCGTGTTTTATAAGATCGATTTCCAGCATAAATATAAAATATTTCTCAATCATTTTTGAACAGTTGATAGATAATAACTTAATCTACTAGATAAAACATAAAAATCTCATTTTAATAGTTGTATATTTGCTGTGGCGTATACATTTCTCCTGTGGCGTATATTTCTTCTGTGGCGTATTTTAGTCAAATTAGTGAGACCCAGCTTTTGAAAACATAAATAAGAAACATGAGAGTAACTTGCCTTTTCCCGCAATACCTTCTAACCTTACAAAATCGAATTCTTCTGTCATTCTTATGTGATAGTCTGAAAATGTGCTATCGATATTAAATGGAAAAAGTCTAAAATGTTATGTGGTGAACTTGGTCGGTTTCCCAGATGCAGCCACGATTTACATCGATTACCGAAACTTTGTGCCTACGGAGGTCAAATTATCCCATAGATCAAACACACTGCAGGCCTTACAAATGGAATTAATGCTTCAAATTTTGGGAGAAATTCTGTTTTATCAATTAATTTTAGCGCTACTTAAGGATCTCTAATTTGAGAACTAATGTAGCAAGATTACGAACTAACTAAAGAGAGCCTTTCTCAACAGGTTGACCCACAATGAGCAATCTGTGCAATTAAAAATGATGTAGAAAACAATTAAGGACGTTTTCTAATGTTATTGCTACTTGTAAACGGGTGATGATGGTGGATTTACGAGCATGTTTCTTCTGTACTGACCATTTCGGGGGTCGTTTTGTTTAGAAAGGAAGTTGAACGGTAAGGTATGATGGGATATGAATTTCGTTTGGAAGTTTATCTTACGGCGACCTAACCCAAAGTTATAAAGTTTGCACAATTTTCAGCTAACAAAAAGGGAACAAGACAATTCCCCGACAAGACAGTTCCCCGACACGGCTTTTCGAGACAGTTCCCCGGCAAAATTGAAGACAGTTCCCCGACACTTTTGAAGACAGTTCCCCGACACTTTTATTATTAGTATATTGACTAGGTTTAGATTTTTCCTTTTTAAATATTTTCATAGATATTTATTTTGAAATGATGGAAGTAAATTTCAACTTTGGTGGTTATTGAATTTGGTATTATGCCCAATTAAGGAGGTTGATATATTGTGATTGGACTGTTTGTTACCATAATTGGGTGTTTGTAATAATGATTGGTTTAATTGGCCGGAACCTTTCGAGTTTCCGTTAATTGTGTATGATTGCGGTGTTTAAACTGTTTTTAATGGCATGTAGTTCAGCTACATGAACAAGTCTGAGACGAGTATTGGCTTCTGAAATGCAATTTTAACATGTATAACTCGTGTAATGTTGGCCTTATGTGCTATAAATTTCTTGAATAAAGTTAAACATTGAAACTTTTTGTTGATTCTCGTTGGACTGTATAACTGTCATATTACTACTGTTCATAAATGCACAACATAAAGGGGATCTACAATCATATTATCCATTACATTACTAGCGGATTATTTCAGTTTGTCCGAAAGTAACAGTAAGAGATCTACAAAAAAAAAAAGAAAAAAAAAATGCGCTCAACCAAGGCCTACATATATTTTAAATCCAACACTGGGGTAACGAATTGTTTTAGTAATCAAATACACATATTCATATAACATACGTAATAATATTCTGATCTGCATAACGGCCAAGGTACTGTATCATTTCCGAACTAGGAGTGATCAACAATGATAAACTAAAAAGGAGAAATACTCTCAATTATTCACAATCCTTTCACAAGTACAAGACCCCATTTCCTTTCCTTAAAATTTTGAAAAATAAGACGCTCTCTGGTGCATTTGGCGCATTTTTTGAGGTTTATATTATGCATTTTTTTTTTCGAAAATTGGTCTGGCCATTTTTCATTTTCGGCCGAAAATTTGGTCCGGCCATGGCCGGACCGGCCGGACCGCTTCCGACGGCCTTGACATGTGCAGTGATGTATCCTTTCTCGAGTGTCTAGAGCTGTGGTTTTCATTGTGATTAGTAAGTGGTGCACAACTGAAGGTGAATAAATATTTATTATTGTAACACAGACCCAGGTGTAATTAAAGTTTCGAACAGTGCCGGTTGATCACTAGAAATCTGACAAGGTAGGGGCGGGAGGGTGAATGAACTCACATGGTAAGATACCATCGGAAAGGAATACAAAGTAAAACCTACGCAAGTATGACGAATCGAGATCAAAGCTCTAGAACTTAAGATTTGATTTGAACAAAGATAAAGAAAGGTATAAAAATCATTCATTTGAAACTGATTGAAAATCAATAAGTCGTTTGTCAAAAGTGGGGCTTTTCTGTTATCCGTAAACTTGGGCCATTTTTGTAAAGAGGTCTGTTTTTGACTGGCCAGAGCCATTCTCGTACTTGGCTGCCGGAGATCGCAGACTTATCGTTTTTTTGTTATCACCACGAAAAACTCTCAAGATATTGTACACGACACTGACTAAACTCAATACCAAACGACAATATTTTAGGCATGTCCAAATCGAAACTATTTGCAGACGACTGAATCAAAGGGACTGAAAATTTGAAATTTGTTTTGTGAAGGGTAGAAAACCTTGTGGAAAGAGGAGAAAATGCTGGTTACCAGCATTTTCTCCTTTTCCCACAATGTTTTCAAAAGGCTTCATTCTCAGGATCGTTAAAAGTCGGGATTGTGTGATAAAGAGTTGAATAAACGTCTGTAAACATATTAAAGGTGGCCGTTCAGGTTTTGGGACGATAAATAAACAGGATAACTCCATTAGCAGCAAAAAGGGTTGAAAATCGTTCATATATTTCCGCATTCAGACGACAAAAGCAGAAGCTAATTTTGGACAATAATCTAAGCTTGTAATATATGATTACAGAGCTTATTTATTTAATGTCAATTTGTTCGAGTAATAACATGCATGCATGCATGTAAATAGTCTGAAATTCAATGCTATGATATTTCTACAGCTTTTAGAGGTTCGTATAATTAATCAACTATTTATATCAACCGTTTAATTGCGTTTTCAATCCATTTCATATTAGCATTGAAGTTGCCAGTGCCAGTTAAAATCCGTAATTATTTATTTCGTTGGCGGTACCACCAATTAAAGTCGCCTTCAGGAATAGTTTAGATATAGATCAGTCCATACTTTCTCTGCAGACTAATCTACAACTATACCTTCTGATAATTTGTGAGACGTTACTTACAATAAATAAATAAATAAATAATAATTAGATAAGCAAAATAGATTAAAAAAATAACGAATATCTATGGATCTTAATGTCTAACTTACTGAAAACGATGAACACCTATGTGCTTGACTGAATGCGTTTAAATTGTAGACGACGTGAACCAAGTAGACAACGCGTACCGAGATCAGACTGCACAGAAAGTGTAGTCTGGTCTAGGTCTGCGTTGTCTGCAGTTTGACCCTTCACCGGAATCAAAGTCCAACAGTATCTTTATTTTTACAGGAAATCTGCTTTGAAAACCCGGAAAAATTCGGAAGTATTTAATTGGTGAGCAAAACTGATACACAAGCTATAGTCAGGACTAGAGAACGATGCGTGGATCAGGCAGTATTATTTTGTACATCGTTTGTTTTAAACTGATTCTCGACTCAACTGAAGCTATCGAGTCATTTCGACCTGGCCACCGCCTCAACGCCACGGCTTTCAGAAATATTTCTGGTTTAGATATTGCTGCGTGCAAATTTGAATGTCAATCACGGAGAAAATGTGAATCCTATAACTACTATCGGCATGTGAAGTTGTGCAGTTTGCTCGGATCGAACAGTTCAAGTGCTGAGACGGTTCGAGACCCAAAAGTGACTTATGGGGAAAAGCAGACACGGACGGAGGTACGATCCTAATCATTATCCTGATAAACAAGTTAACTCTTTACCAAACGACAAAATTTTAGTTTGGACCAAATTGAAAGCACTTGCAGACGACAAAATAAACGTAACTCAAAAATTGAAATTTGTTACCAGCAGGGTAGAAAACATTGTGGGAAAAGGAGAAAATGCTGGTTACCAGCATTTTCTCCTTTTCCTACAATGTTTTCAAAAAGCGTCTATCTCAGGGTCGTAAAAACCAGGGATTGTTTGGTAAAGGTTTAAATGAAACTTTCAATCCGGTAGTAACAATCAGAATAGCGTTATTTCAAACATATTTATAAAGAAAAAAAATCTTCTCATGGGACAATGTAGATCAGAGATCAGACTGCACATTTTGTACAGTCTGATCTAGATCTACACTGTCGGCTAGAGGTCAATGAGTCGCGCTTGGTAGCTTAAGGTAGTGGACCGGTAATACTTCTAGTGCTGCATGGCATAAACTTTTTCTTGACAGTTGATAAAGACAGATTTTTACAGATTTATATGTAATACTTTTGCACATTTTAAACCGACCAGAAATTCCTTTGATGTCTATCTTCAAATTATTTGTTGATATTTTTGTTAGTTTCCAAAAAAGAGAGGTAGTTACAATATCTCTTTGTAACTTGGAGAATAAAGTGGTTTTAGGCTTATAAATGATAATTCCAGGAAGGACAATAATGAAAAAGTGGCTCGGTGAAAGTAGTACAATAATACTCATTTTTAATCTTAGCAAGTTTCATAGGTTAATAATATAGTGGATATAGTTGTTTTCTATTACGGGTCCACTACCTTAATGTAAAATTTTTAAATCTTTATGAAACGACGACAAACTTTTACAGGAGTCGAAATCGAAGGCAGTTGTTGACGAAACATGAAGGGTGAATATAATGAAGGATATTTTTTTCTTTCTATTTTCATTGAAAGATAAGAAAACAATATAGGACAACAAGAGAAACTGCTGTGAACAACCCGTTTCTCATTTTCACATGATGCTTTCAAAAGCTTTCTTCCATACGGGGTTGACGGGGCTCTGGGAAAACTGCCCCGTTGTGAGAGCAGATTTCCTGGGGCCACTTTTTTCTTTGAGGGGGATGGGGTGGCTTTCCGGGGAGCTCTTTTCCAGGGGTGAGTTTTCATGATACCTTCTTATGGTCATAAACATGAGCTTATTTGATAAAGGGTGTTAAGGGACAAATACATGGGTAAAAAATTGCACCTTCTCTGTCTCTTTCTTTTTCCTAGTCTGTGTCTCTGTTTTAGTACCGATGTCAAAACAAAGTGTAGCTAAGTTTGTTGTTGTTGTTGCTTTTCGTCAGCTTCTTCTTCTTCTTCTCTTCTTCCTCCTCTTCTCTACCTTCTTCTTTTACCATCATCATCATCATCATCATCATCATCATCTCATCTTCTTCTTCTTCTTCTTTCTTTTTTCTTCTTCTTCCGAGTTCTTCTTCTTCTTCTTCTTCTTCTTCTTTCTTTTTTCTTCTTCTTCTTCCGAGTTCGTCTTCTTCTTCTTCTGTTTTCTGGTTTTATCCCTTTTCCTTTCAGGTCCCGATAAATTACGAGCTACAAAAAAATGCTCACCGTCACTCTGTAAGATTTTCTATAAAATACTCTATAAGATTTTGCTATAAAATACTCTATAAGAATTTGCTATAAAAATGAGTATCAAGTATTAACACAGTAGTCCTTCTATACTCATTGCAGCAATCAGTCGCCCCCACGTGTGACAAGCAGCCATGTAACGACAAGCAGACATGTCGGCTAGAAGGCAACACATCATCCTGCAGGATAGAAGGTAAGTGAAGCCTTGAATTTTAGCTTGGCTGTTTGGAAAGCAAATGTGTGAGGAAGGAGGAAAAATACTGCTTACCAGCATTGTCAACTTTCTCAACAAAGTTTTGACAAAAAGTTAGGGGAGGGTTTTTTTTTTTTTGGGGGGGGGGGAGAGGGGGAAGGGGTAGCCTTAAAGTAAAAACAATCTTGTACACTCCTGATAAAACATGTAAATATCATTATGAACCATGTTCTGTGAAAAGCGGGCTGAATGAATATACAAAAAGCACCGATCCAGGTCAGCCAGCCATACCAAGAAATCTCATAAGTCGTCTTTTACATGTAGGTACAGGAAAATCGGAAATAGCTTTTACTTTAGGTTCTACATGACCCAAAAATGTTAAACTTGCATGACAAAATTCACTTTTAACAACATTGATTGTTAATTTGGTTTTACTCAGTCTATCAAATAATTCTTAAAATGTCGAAATTCTGAAGTTCTGAACAAATAGGGTTAGACTATCAAAGTTGATTTCTTCACAATTCATGGTTTCAGGGTTAATGTGACTTTGATTTTGAGGAACAAAGGAAACTACATTCATTCGTGAAATATTTAAATTATCGCTATTAATGTATTAATTTGATAGATATACATGTGATTGCTTTTGCTTGCGCCTGTCAGGAGTTGTTAGCACATAATCTAAGTCATTGACCTTTTTTTCTCTATAGAATAAGGACCAAAGTATCTTGCCTGTAAGGGACTACCTGGAATTGGTAGAAGAGCTAAAGCTTTTTTTTTTTTCAGGTTTAAAATTTCTTTCTTTAGTATTATTTTTCTAGATCTGGTGCAACCTTTCTAGGGCACCTTAATTTTCAGGATGATATGCAGATGACCTATATTGTTTAATTCCCAACTCCTGCATTACTTGTTGGAAAATGCTCCTTGATCAGATTGAACAGATTTAGGAGTCCTACAAAAGTGAAAATTTTCACCAAAGCTTTGACAATTGTTTAGATTTTATATTTCTTAAAGATATTGCTTCAGGAAAAACGGGTGAAAGTACACGTAATAGTTAGAAGGTACTCATTGCCAGCCTTTTGGCAAATGACCAACACAATCAATTATGATCCTGTTAAAAAGTTCATCAAATGCAGGGATAGGCTGTAGTTTAACCTTAGGTATGACCTGATCGGGTTTACCTACCATTTGACAAGTATGACAAGACCTACAAAAATCTGATACATCTGCTTTCAGACCAGACCATTAAAGGTGGTTAAGATTGTATGGTAGGTTTTATTGATACCGTAATGACCTGACATAGGTGTTTCATGCGCTAGGCTTAATATTTCTAATCTATAGGACTTAGGAATGACATCTTGATGATTGACAGCCCACTCATCATCGATAGCGACTTCAGGAGTGCACCACTTTCTCATCAATATTCTATTTTATGTAAAAACTGACAGGTTCCTGTGAAAGATCAGTCTCACTAACAGCTTTTTGAAATAAAGGTGCTATTTCTGGATCATTGTGTTGCTCTTCACTCAGTTTTAACCTTGAGACATTGTATCATGCCAAAAAAAATTGACAAAAATGATCCATAAATCCCCATAACAGTATCAGTCTCGGGTAATTTGGCACGGACAAGGGTTTGGTACTTAAATCATGACTGAGGGGTAGATTTTAATGAAGTAACGCATGTACGCTTAAAAATTTCTGGCTTTTCCCGTTTTCTTTTTAAAACAGGACATTCCGAGATAATATGGCCTGATTCTTTGCAATAATTACAAGTGGGTCGAGATAAAGGATTTTGACCTTTGGATTCATATAAAGAGACTTGGGTTTGGCACTATTCTGATCTAAAATTGATTTAGGACTAGTCGATGAATAAAAAGGTTTTCGAGGGTTTGATTTATTCATGAAAGAGACTGTATGAATCAAGGCAAAATTGTCTGCTAAGCAAGCACATTCTTTTAAAGTTTCAACTTCTTTCTCGTCTAAGATAGTTTTTTTTATCTAAGATAGTGCACATTTTGAATTCTTCAACTAACAGAAGTTGTCCAAGTTTTCCAAGATTTTAACAACAAGTATTTCTTCATCATCTAAAAATTGAACAATATAATTCTTAATTTCATGTTTTAACTTGGCTCCTTTAATGGCAGTCAGTTTATAATGAGAAGCAAGATCTAATAAATCATACTTTTTTGACAAATTTAACAACTCATGTGACCGTTCAGCAAATATTTTTTCAAGATCAAAAGATATATGATTGCTTTTTGCTGGTACATTAGACTAAATTTGAAATCTATTTTTTATTATTATTTATTACCTAATAAGCTTTAATACTGTAACAAGTTCAAAATAATTTCAAAGTATATCCAAAATGACTTGATGATCTATCTCACTCGAGCCCCCAATTTCTGTTACAAACCAAGTTTAACGAGAAAGAAAACCAGCAACAAGCCTTTAACAATTAACAATATTTGTTAATGAACGACAAAAGAGTACAATAAGAGTTAAGATTGAATGAAATTTTGATATTTTTTAATCTTAGAACAAGAAATAGAATAAGTCCTTTAAAACTAAGAATTACAAAAAGAATAAAATTTCTGGTTCCTAAAACCTACATTAACAATAGTTAACTTGCAAGTACATGTAGATATGAGAAAACCGGTTTAGAAATAAAGTAATTGAAACTTACAGATCTAAAATCCAAGTTAAATCCAACACTTTTCACTAATTCTGTATCCTCCAAGCCACAGGTCTAAATTCAAGTCCAAAATCACCAAGTAAGTCACTCTTATTTATATCAACTTTATATCAGCTTAGAAAATTTTAGATTAGTCTTTTCTAGAAAGATGACATTATGGACTAGTAAACAGCTTGACTACTAACAACATCTTTCTAAAAATAACCACAATGGGAAAAAAATGAATCTTCCTCATGTTTCTAGAATATTCTGAAAAAAAAAAAAAAAAAAAAAAACAGTAGCGCCCGGAAGTGTAGTTGATAGCGTGCAGGACTCAAGAACAGGAGATGTCTGGTTCGGTTCCTGGATCAGCCAATTTCTTTCGAGAGATTGATGATAGTCATTGCAACAGGATTCATTCTTCTCTCACTATTGACCATTGTTTCTATTATGGTTATGTGGGGAAGCATCCAGTGGCTTAGAAAGAATATTGTGCAGAGTACAGGTATAAGAAACTCCAGGAAAGCATCGACAGGTTCACTGGCCACCGCAATATAACTGAAACAATGTTGAAAACGGCGTTGCACATAATACATTTAAGTAAAACAGAAATAATTTCATGTTGTTTTTGCCACCACATTTCACGAAATAGCAGTTGATTTGACCTCAGTGGAATTACTCGACTTTGTTCTTACTCTTGCAGAATGTGGAAGCCCGTATGAAGTTGGTGAAAATCTAAATCTGCACAGAAACATGCGTAATATTTGCGGCAAAATATCTTATGAGCTGGCTTGTTATGAAGTCATGTCGAAAGAAGGGATGAAAAACTTTACGGTCTTCCGTACCTGTGCGGGAGAGAGCAAATGGGAGGCGCCTATTATCTCGTGCTATAAAAACAGTAAGTAATAAACAGATACTTTTCCTTTTTGGTAACCAGCATCTCTATTTTTTTCCACAGCGTTTTCGACTTTTTTCGAAACAATGTTGAAAAACGATGACAAACATAATGCAATTCACGTGTTTTTGCCACCAAATTTCACGAAATAGCAGTCCGTGAAATTACTCTACTTTGTTCTAACTATTGCAGAATGTGAAAGCCCATATGAACTTGGTGACATTTTAAATCTGCGCGGAAACATGCGCAATATTGGCAGCAAAATATCTTATGAACTGGCTTATTATGATATCGTGTCCAACGGGACGAAAACCCGCACGGTCATTAGTACCTGTATGGAGGACGGAAAATGGCTGGCGCCGTGCCATGAAAACAGTAAGTAACAGATACTTTTCTTCTTTGGTAATCAACATTTCTACTTTTCCGCCAGTGTTTTAGACCTTTCTACATGAAATAATCAACATTGGACTCACACTGACTTTGTCGTTTGCAAATGCTTTGAATTTGGACAAGTAAAAATTTTGTCGTTTAGAAAAAAGTTAAAGGGCAAATCAACAAGTTTCTGATATGATTAATTTTCAAATCTGCATTTATCAAATGGTAACCTGGCAATAACGTAATAACGTTTTGGAGAGGAACAGTATAAGCTTAGCTCTCGTTCTGATCGATTTCGTCAATTATTATTTGTTATTTTGTTGATTTGTCTTTAGATCTTTGTAATTACATGTAATTGATGAATAAAATATGTTTAAACTAACCTGGAAATGTTGGAATTAGAAAAAAAACATGACCATGACTAGGGTAGCCAGATACTGACTTCGCCTTTTATCATAGGGAGAAAACGGCAGCAATTTCTCCTTTGTCCAGAGCGAAGCGATGATGTAGAAGAGGGTAAAATAGTACGAATAATAATTCATGTATTCCATTTTCAAGAAAAAAACATCTTCGCAAGCCAAGGCTGACGATTCACTACGCTACGGTACCCTTGGCGGATCGAGCTTGATTTTTACATTACCTCGATACGCCTTTTCATTGGATGCAGCCAGCTTTAGCTGCTACGAATGAAATCGCTCATAGCATTTCATCTTTGATAAAAATAGAACAAGGTGGCTACCTTTCGTATAGAAGGTAAACATGGAAATCCACGTGGATGTCTGCTTATCGCTTCATGTGTATTCGTCAGCGGTTTGTAAAACGATATTTCATTTGCTTTTAGAAATATGATGTAAAGGGGGGTAATAACCAATATCCAATAGAGGGCGCATCGCAGAAATCTCGAAATCGGGCTCAATCAGCCATGGTAAGATCCACGTAGTGATCGTAACCTTGGTTCGCGAAGATGAAGAAAAAAAGAAATTACCTTCTTCATCTTGGATTTGCTCTTTGGAAATTGCCGTTGCGGAATGTCTGTCTGTCGGACTTTCAGTTTAGGGCCTATCTCCTGCCGATTTTGATTTTACAGTGTCGGCACAGCGTCAGGCTTTAATCGCAGCCTAAAAGTCCTATAACCAACTTCTTTTGCGAGTTTTGGACTTTGGAAGTTTCTCCGACACAATTTCGAATGAACCGATGGCACAAAATAGTAGGTAGCCTCATAACTTCAGGTAAATTTTTTCCTTCTTTGTCTATATAAATGACGTCACAAGCCGGTGCAGTCAATTTTCAGAATCAATCAGGCGTTACCATAAGGCATGTACATACCTATTGTGTAATATTCTCGGCGGCATTTCTATTTTTAGCAACGGGGTCAAGAATGCGCGACATAGATCGAGCAGACGATATCCGATGAAAGTAGGATTGTCCAAACAGGGAGGAAAAAAGGATTGTAAGAGTAAATGATTATTTTAGGGTCTGGCACGGTCGATAGTTTCAAAAACAGGGTGACAAAAGTCCTTCTGTTTTACCAATCTCTTTCTAGCAACTGAAAACTGCACGAAAAAAAGTCTGACCAGAGAGTTCAACAATCGTAACGATCTTTCTCGAGCAGACGAATTCTAGAGATCGGCTGCGGTAAACATTGTGGAAAAGGTTATCAGAAGCAATTTAATATGTTGCCTACAACTATGCGCTGAGAAGCGGGGCGGGAGGATTACAAATCTCTCTCTCTCTCTCTCTCTCTTTAGTAAAAATGACTGTGTGGTTTATCAAGTCTAGACATGCCCTCTACTATCCGATCTGATGAAATGATATAATTATCCAGTCTCTTTCTTTCTTGCAAGACATCGTGGGAATATAGACCATTGGGGTGACAGACTGGAATCCGAGTATAGATCATGTGGCAGACGATACAAAAACTTGCAGACGATTTCAAAAACAGTGTGGGAAAATTCCTTCTCTGTGTTGGACGGACGAGCAACCAAATCTCTTTCCTACACGTATGAGCGATGATAGACGGGAGATCAAGTCTCTTAATCCGAATTCGACTGGGATCAGACTGACGAGATCTTGTGGGAAATAGATAAACTATTGCGTTTTGATCGATATAGCAGGTATTGAATAGATCCCCATCTGTTGAAGCTCATGTTGGGTGGGGGCTAGGATCGATATGTTAAAATGAGGAAGCAGATGAGGAGGCTTTGCTTATTGATGCGGACGTTAACCTAACTTTACTCTACTTTGCTACAAGCATAGAGACGGAAGAAATGAGACAAACCAGAAAAATGCTGTAAAGGAGTAGGTATGGACCATGTACGAACAAGTCCTCCTTAGAGAGAGCTCCTCCTCCTCCGCAGGGAGCGCCGCCGCAGGGAGCGCCTCCTCCGCCGCAGGGAGCGCCGCCGCCGCAGGGAGCGGAGGAGGAGGATTCCCTGAGGAGGAGGAGGAGGAGGAGGAGGATTCCAGTCTGAAGAGGAGGAGGACTCCCTGCGGCGCTCCCTGCGGCGGCGGCGGCGCTCCCTGCGGCGGCGCTCCCGGTGGCGGAGGAGGCGCTCCCTGCGGCGGCGCTCCCTGCGGAGGAGGAGGAGCTCTCTCTAAGGAGGACTTGTTCGTACATGGTCCATACCTACTCCTTTACAGCATTTTTCTGGTTTGTCTCATTTCCTCCGTCTCTATGCTTGTAGCAAAGTAGAGTAAAGTTAGGTTAACGTCCGCATCAATAAGCAAAGCCTCCTCATCTGCTTCCTCATTTTAACATATCGATCCTAGCCCCCACCCAACATGAGCTTCAACAGATGGGGATCTATTCAATACCTGCTATATCGATCAAAACGCAATAGTTTATCTATTTCCCACAAGATCTCGTCAGTCTGATCCCAGTCGAATTCGGATTAAGAGACTTGATCTCCCGTCTATCATCGCTCATACGTGTAGGAAAGAGATTTGGTTGCTCGTCCGTCCAACACAGAGAAGGAATTTTCCCACACTGTTTTTGAAATCGTCTGCAAGTTTTTGTATCGTCTGCCACATGATCTATACTCGGATTCCAGTCTGTCACCCCAATGGTCTATATTCCCACGATGTCTTGCAAGAAAGAAAGAGACTGGATAATTATATCATTTCATCAGATCGGATAGTAGAGGGCATGTCTAGACTTGATAAACCACACAGTCATTTTTACTAAAGAGAGAGAGAGAGAGAGAGAGATTTGTAATCCTCCCGCCCCGCTTCTCAGCGCATAGTTGTAGGCAACATATTAAATTGCTTCTGATAACCTTTTCCACAATGTTTACCGCAGCCGATCTCTAGAATTCGTCTGCTCGAGAAAGATCGTTACGATTGTTGAACTCTCTGGTCAGACTTTTTTTCGTGCAGTTTTCAGTTGCTAGAAAGAGATTGGTAAAACAGAAGGACTTTTGTCACCCTGTTTTTGAAACTATCGACCGTGCCAGACCCTAAAATAATCATTTACTCTTACAATCCTTTTTTCCTCCCTGTTTGGACAATCCTACTTTCATCGGATATCGTCTGCTCGATCTATGTCGCGCATTCTTGACCCCGTTGCTAAAAATAGAAATGCCGCCGAGAATATTACACAATAGGTATGTACATGCCTTATGGTAACGCCTGATTGATTCTGAAAATTGACTGCACCGGCTTGTGACGTCATTTATATAGACAAAGAAGGAAAAAATTTACCTGAAGTTATGAGGCTACCTACTCAAAATCCGTCGAAACTGTCCGGCCGCGGTCTAAACGTCTCAAAATCCACAGTACCTCCATTCTAGTTCCTTCGGAAATTTGAAAATAATTTCTCTAGGAGTTCCCGAATCGACATAGCAGCCATAGCCTGCACAAGCTGATACTCAGATATCTGCATATTATCATCCGCGTTCCTGCTTAATTTCTACTGACTGTATATACACAGACTGACTCGACAATGACGTCACACATGCACGGAGATAAACGAATCAGGGGAAGTATTTTTAGGGCCGTATATCAGCGTGGCAATTCGACCGTGGTTTATGGCGTGTTATCCGGTGGTATTTATAAAATAAATCTTAAGTGTGTTTTATGACTGACATCATTTGCAGCTGATTAAAAGAAAAAAAAAAAAACAGTCTGGGTCAGAATATTTTAGGATTTGCCCTTTAAGGAAGGCCACCCCTATGGGATTCGTGTAATATCGCCTTTCATCGCTGAAAAAAGTCATACGGAGTCGGCTTAGACTCGGGTATTCCGTAATCGATGCAGGGAACCAGCATCTATCGGCCTATCGATTACGGATAACCCAAGTCTACGCCGAATCAGTACGTAATTTTTCAAGCGATGATTGTTATCACTTTTTTCTTTCCCACATTTTTTCTTTAACCTTTAAAGGGAAAAAAAGGTTTAAAGATATCTTTTGTTATTGCAGTAACACATTGTGTGATTTATGAAGGCTGTTTCGTTGACAATGATACTCGAGTTCTCAATGGAACTTCTTTGAAAGGTATAAAAAACATGACAATACCTTTTTGTGCAAACCATTGTTTCGAAAATAATTCGGAACACTTTGGAGTAGAGGTAAGTTTTGGCTTTTCTTTTGCTTGTTCTAGATCCATGTAAATGAAGTTTAGTATGGTTAAAAACGAAACTGATTATTTGATATTGATAAGAGAATAAGTTCTCAAGGCTTAAAGGTGGGTATTTAGAATTTTTACATCTCACCAAATTAAAAAACATATATATCACTAAAATTTATATGAAATAATAATAAAAATCATCGATAAGTAAGACTCATAGAATTACAAAAAAAAAAAAAAAAAATGATGGTGTTCCCTTAAAAGGCTACGTAGCGTCTTAAGGTATTTTTAGATTTCCCGCCAAAAATCAATAAAGCATTTTGGGAATGTCAAGTCACTGGCACGTGACTTATAACGCTTAAATTCCATTACATAACAAACATGTAATAATTAATTTACAAAATGTCTTCTTCGGACCCTATATTTGAAACTTTGTCTGTGTATTCCTGTATGTAAATGAGCGAATTGATCATCTAAAAATAGAACGTGTCTCCCGTTGGTGTCAACCTGGGCCGTAGTAAATTTCTAATTTCTCGTGCTGTCGGATGGTTTTCGACTAGCGGGGTTTTATGAAGGCAAATTAAAAGGCTTGTGGAGTATAAGTATGATTTTTTTTTTTTGTATTTTTTTTTATTTTCGTCCCAAGATCTGAAGGGCCATATATCCTTACTTTCCAAGTAGAAAAAGAGAAATAATTGTCTTAAAACTCGATAGAGTGCAGGATCTAGCCGGCTTTATAAACACAGATAAATAATTAACGAAACTGTTGTTATTGAAGAAATACGTGAACTAATACTCATCCAATGTTCCTACATTACTTCGTTATAGGCTCTTCCTTTTTCAATGACAAAATTCCATCGATGAAGAAGTCGTCTTATTCCCGTTGCTAAGCAGCCAGAGTTAATGCGTCGTATTTGACTGGTCACCTCTACTTTCAGGGCATCTAAATCGACAAAGGATTTGTCTTCAGTTTCAACCGGTAACAACCACGGTGAAATCTTGTATAACTTCCGTGGAACGAAATACATTTCAATCCGTCGTAACCTGCGCAACCGAGTTGAAACCGTCAGGGGCAACATTTGACATTAAGATACTGTTATGTTGATATGGTACTCAGTGACCTGTTTTCTAGAACTATGAAGAACGTGTGTTGGTTTTTCCATTGTGGCTATTTTTAGAATTTTTAGACTGTTTACTAATCAATGATGTCATCGTTCTAGAAAAGACTAATCTAGAATTTTAGACTAGTCTAGAATTTTACAAGCTGATATAGAAGTAACTTACTTGGCGATTTTGGAGTTAGACTAGTGGCTCGAATGATCCATACAGAATTAGTGAAAGGTGTAGGATTTAACTTGGGATATAGGCTTACATCAGTAAGTTGGAATAATTTTAATTTTGATACAGGTTGCTCATATCTACTTGCACTTTGAAACTATTGTTAATTTAGGTTTTAGGAACCAGAAATTTCAGTCTTTTGTAGTCTAAACTTTATTCTCAATTTTGAGGGACTTATTTTATTTCAACATTCTAAGATTACAATTGACAAAATTTTTAATTCAAACTGAACTCTTATTGTACTCTTTTGTCTTTGTTCTTTTATATTGTTAATTGTTAAAGACTTGTTGCTTGTTTTCTTTCTCGTGACGTTTGTCTCGTAACAATACAATAATGATTATACCCTCACAAATTAGGTAAAAAACTGAATGAAAACGAGTAACTTTAGATGTCTCTTTCAGTTTAAATAAATGAATCATGACATTTGCTTCCTGGCCAATAGACTTTACCAATTACCACACAAGCTTGTGTTTCAATAACCGCTTTTAAGAACCCTTTATGAAACATTGTGGGAAAATGAGAAATACTGGTTACTAACATGTTATTTTTCTATCATGTTTTTGATGTACCTTTCACAGGGATCTGCCATTATCTGAGCAACAGTAATTTTGCCGTTTACAATTACTTCTAATTTGGACCGGTCCCAAATGTCGTCGTCTGGTAAAGATTCAAGGGAAATTTTCCAGCAGCTGGCAGAAAAAAATGAGGATTTAAGGCATTTATTTCACACGAAAAGTCAACCACTCTGCGACTCTATCATACCAAAAGCTCAAGATCACGCCTGGCTTAGGTCCAGACTGTAAAAATTTCTAAATACATGGATCCATGGAAATCGATAATTGACCAATCACGTTATCGCATTTTTTTAACCCGATGTGTGATTATACTGTCCACTATTTCGTCTCGCAACTTTTCGTATTTTAACGTGAAAGAAGTGCGATAGTTCCTGTTTATTTTGTGTTTAAAAAGTTCCAAATTGAAGAAAAAAGCTAAAATGTGATTCGCAAATATATATCTTTGATAAGCCCAGACTAAAAGCCGTGATATTACTCAATGAATTAATAATACTAGGTTTTGCTTGGAAACCAGGCTAGATAACAGTACTTGTTTATTGCAGTCACCATAGAGGTAACGAACCTCTTTCGTGCTCTGGACGAACTGTCATTATCTTCTGCCGGTTGGAATTTTTCAATTACATGCACATGTATACAGGTGTATCAGATTCCGGGGCCTTGGGTACTGTACAGTACTAATTTTCAGTTGAATATGAAAAGAATAAAATACAATAGATACACGATTATTCCATAACAAATAGCTGACTATGACTCAGACCTTTTCAATGTTATGTAATAATGAAACGTATCTGTAGTTTAAGGCAGAGAAGGGTCACCCGTCTTAACCTTTTCCCAAACGACAAAATTTAGACCAAATTGAAAGCACATGCAGACAACCAAAACTTGTTTCAAGCAGGGTGGAAAGCATTGTGGGAAAAAGAAAAAAATGCTGGTTACCAGGATTTTCTGCTTTTTCCACAATGTTTTCAAAAGGCTTCTATCTCAAGGTCGTAAAATCCAGGGATTGTTAGGTGAAGTGTTAAATACGGGACATGAATTAGATAGTTCTAGGAAGATGGAACACAGATTAATTAGATCGCATAATGCCAGTTGGCCAGCATCTTCGAAAGCCAAGGTTGACGATTCACTACGCTACTCTACCCTTGGCGGATCGAGCTTGATTTTTACATTCCCCCGATACGCTTTTTCATTGGATGCAGCCAGCTTTAACTGCAACGAATGAAATCGCTCGTAGCATTTCATCTTTGATAAAAATAGAATAAGGTCGCTACCTTTCGAATAGAAGGTAAACATGGAAACCCACGTGGATATCAGCTTATCGCTTCATGTGTATTCGTAAGCGCTTTGTAAAACGATATTTCATTAGGTCTTAGAAATATGATGTAAAGGGGGGTAATAACCAGCATCCAACAGAGGGCGCATCGCAGGAATCTCGAAATCGGGCACAATCAGCTAAGGTAAGATTTACCTAGTGATCGTAACCTTAGCTCGCAAAGATGGTTGACCGGCTGCTTCAGTAAGAATCCTATTATTTATGCCGTCATAGCCAGAGGTTTTACCTGTTTTAAGCTTTTCAAGAACTTATACCACTTCAGAAGGATTGACATGAATGGAATCTGAGTCACCATGACGTGCAAATAATTGAAAGCCATAGCTGTCTCGTGCCATTCTTTTACAGTCCATTGCACATTTGCCATAATATATGGATTCACTTAAATTATATTTTATGAAATGAAAACATGTCTAGCCTATATTGATCGACCATTTCGATGTATGGGACAGAATCGTCCATGTATTTATTGAAAGTAGCAATGATTATCATTTCGACAAATTATTACACGAAAATTCCTTTGGCTGAATCCAGTGTGAAACGCCTTGGCCCACTGTTGACCATCTTTGCGAGCCAAGTTTCCGATCACTACATGGATCTTACCTTGGCTGATTGATCCCGATTTCGAGATTCCTGCCATGCAACCTCTATTGGATGCTGGTAATTAACCCCCCCCCCCCTTTACATCATTTATTCTGAAAGCCAATGAAATATCGTTTTACAAACCGCTTACGAATACAATTATTCAACGTGAAGCCATAAGCTGACATCCACGTGGGTTTCCATGTTTACCTTCTATTCGAAAGGTCGCGACCTTATTCTATTTTTATCAAAGATGAAATGCTACTAGCGATTTCATTCGTTGCAGTTAGAGCTGGCTGCATCCGATGAAAAGTGTATCAGGGGAATGTAAAAATCAAGCTCGATCCGCCAAGGGTAGAGTAGCGTAGTGAATCGTTCGCCTTGGCTTGCGAATATGAGTGTTGACCACATCAACCTCTTCCCACTGAGCTAGATTTAGACATATATGTATCATCTTGTTTGTTTGAATTTGCGTTTATTTACCGTCGACACCAGTTGCCCAAATTGGGACGCCCCTTGAAGGTTGTTAGTATTGTTACGGGACATTGGAGATACGGGACGAAACCTATCCTTAGTTACGCCTGGTCCTTTAACCTGCTGGGTGTACAGCATGATCACAAGGGGCCTCGGTTTAACGTCTCCCTCGAAAGACCATCAGCAATTAGATGGCCAGCAGTGGGAATCGAACTAGATCTAACACCTTCAAGTGATCCGTAACATCAAATTCACGGGCGCGTCACACTCTATCAATTGAGCTATGTGGGCTGGTCATGACCACTTTTTAACCAACAAAGAAATTTTATCGTAATCTGATTGGATACTGTGCCCTGAACATAGATCATGTACACTAGCAAATCCAACAGAAAAAGCATTTTCCCTTTCGGGAGCCCAGCATACATGACTACACTATCGACACAACATCGAAAATGCCGGGGTAATGCAGAAAAATGACCCCCCCCCCCCATTTACAAAATGACCCACGGGTCATCTCTCGACATAGAATAATGACACGGGTCATTTTTCTACGTAGAGAAATAGCCCATAGGTCATTCCTCTACGTCGAGAAATGACCGGTGGGTCATTTTGTAATGGGGGTCATTTCTCTGCATTACACCGGCATCGATTAAGATTAACATGAAGATTATGCGCCAAACTGTAGGTTTTAGCACATTTTACCAAAGTTTCAGTGATGTCATTTCCGAGTTTTTATTGAATTCGGGCACTCAGAAGGGAAAGTGTACTTCGTCAGCGTACTCAATTTGTTAAACAAAAACAGGTAAAAGTCGCGTAACACACATTGGAATGGTAAAACTTTGCAGTATGATAAATTCGTTGTACAATTAGGTAGCAGGGGACTTGGAAACTTGTTCACGGCTGCAGTAAATAATGCCGCAATCTTGCTTTCGGCTAGGGCGACATGATTCTCCGAAGCAGTCAACAAGTTTCCAAGTCAACTGTCACCTAACTGTACAACTAATAACGTACTCGTAATGTGCTGTCTCAGATTGTATCCCCGATGTTGGTATAAAAAAAAAAAACGCCTGCGATTGCGTGGTATAGATTTAATTACGATCTTACGTCTTTTTTCAGTATGGAAAACAGTGCTACTGCGGTACTAGTTTCACCGATCTTGGGCAGTCAGATAAATGTTACATGCCTTGTGCGGGAGATAACTCCACGCTCTGTGGTGGTGAATGGGCTATAGACATCTACACCTACAAGGATGCTATGCATAATGCTTGTGACTCGAAGTAACGCCTACGACCAGCTTCTGGATATGGGAAAAAAATAGGAACCTTTGGTCCTGTTAGAGTGTAAAAAAGGGGTGCATACCAGGGTTCAGTCATTTTGAAAGAGTAATTAATTAATCACTATTAAAAATGAACTGTTTTAAGCTGTTTGTAGCATGTAATTTATTTTGTCAATTTTTTTTCTGTGAATTAATTTATTAGTGTCAATTAAAGTAACTGACTTTCATTCCAATTACTAATAACTTTCAATTGGCATGAAAAAAATGTACTTAATGACGATTTGTCAAACTATAATTGTAATATCTGATCCAGGTAAGGGTCAGGGTGAGAATGGAGTACTGACGACTGTCCCCAAAGGCGATGTTACTTTTTGAATAGTCGCCTCTGGATACAGAGACGATCAAGACAAAATCAATTGAAAGCTCCACACAGATTTTTTGTGTAAGTTTGAACTCTCATAATTTTGCATATAGAGCACAAAACTATGATTCAAACATACCTGTTGCTTGCGTATCTAATAAGCCTTCTTTCGAAATATGAGTATTTTAAATCCAAACGCTGAAAATAATGGAAACCGTGCATTTTATCTGTTACTCGAGGTGTTCGCGTTCCTGTAAACACACTAAAATGTGTTTTAACCCTTTCCCAAACGACAAATTTGGGTCTCTTCTAAACCAAAAGAGTTTGCAGACAACAATTTTAGATTTGGAGAAAATGACAGAAAGTTCTCAAAAAGGGTAGAAAACACTGTGGGATAAGGAGAAATTGCTCGTTACGAGCAATTTCTCCTTTTCCCACACTGTTTTCAAAAGACTTTTACTGCAGACACGTAAAAACCAGGGCTTGTTTGCGAAATGGTTAAGCACGACATATTTTGTCAGTGTTTTTTTTTTTTTTCTTTTTCCAATTTACTTGTTATAAACGACTTTTTCAAGCTCTTTAGGGAATGAAAGGTTTTATACTAGTAATTTGTCTTTTGTCATGTTTGTCACTAAAAGTTAGTTGCATTTTACTGCAATGCAGATTAAAGGTGGGTATTTAGAATTTTTACATCTCACCAAATTAAAAATATATATATATATATCACTGAAATTCATGAGAAAAAATCACCAATAATTAAGATTCATAAAATTACAAAAAAAATCTTTTTTTGATGGTGTTCCCCTAAAAGGCTACGTAGCCTCTTAAAGGGCAAATCCTAAGATTTTTTGACCATACTGTTTTTTTGCTCTAATCAGCTGCAAATAATGTTAGTAAACACGTGACCATCAGTTTTCATAAATACCACTCTGTAACATGCCATAAATCACGCTCGAATTGTCACGCTGATACACGGCCCCAAAAATGGTGCATGGCTTACTTCCCCTGATTCGCTTATCTTCCGTACCTGTGTGACGTCATAGTCGCGTAAGCCTGTGTTTACAGTCAGTAGAAATAAGTAGGAACGCTGATGATTATACGCAGATATCTGAGTATTAACATAGAATTCAGCCGAAAAAATGGTAAATTGTGCAGCCTATGGCTTCAACGTCGAATCAGGAACACATAGAATTAATATGTTCAAATTTCCGAAGGAATTAAAAAGGAGGAAACTATGGATTTAACGTTTAAACCGGGACCGGATAGTAACGGAGGATTTTGTGCCATCAGTTCATTCCAAATTGTGTTTGAAACACTTCGAGGACAGTCAGTTCTTAATAAGTCCAAAACTCGTAAAAGAAGTTGGTTATAGGTATATAAGGCTGCGATTAAAACCTGATGCTGTGCCGACATTGTTCGAAACTCCGAGTCGAAATAAGATAGGCCATAAGACAGACATTCTGCAATGGCAATCTCCAAAAAGAAAAACAAACATAAGGTCGGTAATTCCTTTAATTGTTTTTCGTAATATTTTATCCTTTTCTAGATCTACATTCTGGACAAAGTAGAAATTGGTGCCGTTTTCTCCCATTTTATCCCCAAATGTTTTCAACATTTAACCCTTTAACAAGAGACAAAATTTTAGAATGGTCCAAATTAAAAGCACTTAAAAACAAAGTAAACCTAACCGAAATATTGAAATTTGTCTCCACCAGGATAGAAAACATTGTAGGATAAGAAGAAAATGTTGGTTACCAGCATTCTCTCCTTTTCCCACAATGTTTTAAAAAGGCTTCCATCTCGGGGTTGTAAAAACCAGGGATTGTTTGGTAAAGGGTTAATTTGCACATGACAAAAAATGGTAATCGAAAAATTGAAATGAAATTTGATTTGGAAAGGATGGAAAACATTATGGGAAAAAGAGAAAATCTTAGCATTTTCTCTTTTCCTCACAATGTTTTCAAAGGCAACAACATAACATATTCATCCAAATTCATAACATAGATTTTGCAAGTACCAAAGTCTGGATTGTTCAAATGATGTTAACTTTCAAGTGTTTCAGCTTTTTCTTCCTTTTCCACAATGTTTTCAAAAGGCTTCTGTCTCAGGGTTGTAAAAAACAAAGGGTCAAGTGACCATTCACCAAACACAAAAATTTTAGACTGGTTCAAATTGAAAGCATTTGCAGACAACAAAAGAATTGTGAACCAAAAATATTTGCAGCTGATTGGAGTAAAAAACTGTATGGTCAAAATATATTAGGATTTGCCCTTAAACAGTAAACATCTTTTTCTTCCCACACTGTTTTTCAAACACTCTTTCTTTGGGTATTGGAAACTAGACCTAGGGTTTGCATTGTAAAGGGTGAAGTCAGTATCTGGCTACCCCTAGTCATGGTCATAAATGTTAATCCATCACCGGCCAGTTGAAACAATACAGGAAATGGTTACATAACATTTGCATATCTCACCCCTTTACTCTGTAATGTTTGTTTGTGACAGTAAACCCATGTTACAGCTTTTATCCCGTACACTTCTTCTCTTAGACATTTCACTCTTAAAAATGATTTGACAACTTACTATCATTTTGAACAAATTTTGAATTGTATCTTTACATTTCTGATTTGTGGATATTTCCCTGTTCCTCTCCATACTCTGTCTTCTAGACAGGCTACTGAGAGAAATCTTTTGTTTTTACGACCCTTGTAAAGATAAAAAAAACTTTCGAAAACATTATAGGTAAAAGAGAAATGTTGCTGACCAGCATTTTCTCCTTTTTCTACAATGTTTTTTACCCATCAAAAGCAAGTGCAAGCATGCGAGTTAAATTTAATTTGTTGACTCTGATTGCTTTCAATTCGGTTGAGTCAATAAATTTGATGTTTGGTAACAATTTAACCCTTTCCCAGACGGCAAATTTTGGACCAGACCAAATTCAAAGCAAAATTCAAATTCGGATACTGCTCCTTGTGAACTTAACCAGAACTTGTGCCCAATGTGTGGGATTTATATTTAACCCTTTACCAATCAATCCATAATTTTTACAACCCCGAAGACTGCAGACTTTTAAAAACATTGTAAGAAAGTAACCAGCTACCTAGTAGAAAGTAACCTAGTAACCAGCATATTCTCCTGTTAACACAGTGTTTTACTCTGCTGGAAAAAAATTTTAATTTTTGAAATATATAACTTTATTTTGTCGTCTGCTAGCTATTTCAGTTTGGACCTGTTTAATATTTTGTCGTATGGTAAAGAGTTAAAAGTAGAAAATATTGTGGATAAAGGATAAATTGATACAAACGTGGTTACCCAGAATATAAAATAATTTTGATGATTGTCTTAACGATCTCGGAACATATTATTTTCTCAAATTTCACGCTCATTAACAGCATTTCAAACTATTCTTATTCTCATGAAAATCGCGATTGTGTAACCCTTCACCCATGAGAGAACAAATTTTGTACCTGTCAATGTTTACAGAATTCTTTACAAGGTACAAATATAGAATCCATAAACAAATAGTTAGAACTAACATCTCACGATTATCAATCGTAAAAGTCAAGAAATCGGTTATTTGACATGAAACTAAAGCGTGGAGAAATGTCTTTAAAAGTGTCGGGGAACTGTGTAGTCGTGGAACTGTCTTGAAACCGTCTTTTTTATTATTATTATTATTGCCACCCGTAAATCTACTGAAAATACCTCAAGTGAAACAAAGCTTATGCCGTACACTTAATTTTATCATGTATCGAATAATATTTCTGTAAGCGACGTTCGCCCCGTAGCCTAATATATGTAGGCGTGATACTCATCACGCTGTTCAAAAGTCCGGCATAACATCGTTATTTTCGCCATTGGTGGGCGAATTTTTACTTTTATCCTCATCATCAGAAACTATTAAGTTTCATTAAAAACTTGGTGGTACATGTACGGCCTTACCGGCCTAGAATCGTGTATTCCTTCGTCTTAAATATCGCTCATTTCACTATCTGAAACAAGGTCCATATTGAAACAAACGCTCCTATGACGTCACAGATCAAGGTGCGCTACAATAAGTAGGGGAGGTAAGCGATGCAAGAAAAACTAATAAGCAAAAATATAAATTGAAAAAAAGTACTTTTACTAATTTTTTTTTCAAATTACAATATTACCAGGTTGCCATTTGATTGATGTAGATTTCAAAATTAATCATATCAGAAACTTGTTGATTTGCCCTTTAAGGTATTTTTAGATTTCGCCCCAAAAATCAATAAAGCATTTTGGGAATGTCAAGTGACTGGCACGTGACAAATAACGCTTAAATTCCATTACATAACAAACATATGATAATTCTTTTTCATAATGTCTTCTTCGGACGCTATGTTTGAAACTTTGTCTGTGTATTCCTGTATGTATATGAGCGAATTGATCATCTAAAAACAGAATGTGTCACCCGTGGGTGTCAACCTGGGCCGTAGTAAATCCCTAATTTCTCGTGTTGTCGGGCGGTTTTCGACCACTGGGGTTATATAAATGAAAATTAAAAGGCTTTGGGAGTATAAGGATGATTTTTTTGCCTTTTTGTAAAATTTTCGTCAGAAGGGCCATCTTTAAACAGACGAAACAGATAGTCGGTATAGCGCTGTGTCTTACTATTGGAATGTTTACAATGGACTTGAGACGGTACGGTGCACAAAAGATGTCCAAATACGAAAACTATCACAGTAGTGTCTCATTGAGACTAGGTGAGAATGCAATTAAAAACGTTTAGTGACTACAGGCATTAACTGATACCCGTTATATCTGGCATAATCTCCCAATAAACATCAAGCTAGACCCGATCTATCGATGACATGCATGGATTTATAGGTTTATTACGTACCTGAAAATGTTCTGGCTAAAATATATGCGTCGCAGGCGGATATGGCATGCAAAATACGAAAAGGGGCATTGGCATTTGCGTAAAGTGTCGTCTCGGATCAACCTTCGCAGTCCGCGCAGGCTGATCCGAGACGGCACTTTACGACTACATTAGATTTTCTGCTACAGTAGACTTGCACAAAACAGAGAATTGCATAAAACGGGAATTGTCGTTAAAGATATTGTATTTTATTGTATTGTATTGTATTGTATTGTCAATAATTTGCAATACTATGTCGTTGAAAAGGTGTAGGTATAAAACAAAAGAAATGTTATGCTGTAGTATATTTATTGCTAGCATTTGCTTCTCACCGCGCATATCTAACAACAACATAATAATAACAGCGAAATGAAAACGCCAATTTTAGGGTCTGTATGATACTAGGATGCTTAACTTACTGTTGTGGTGTATATGTTTACGTAGATTAACGACGAATAATTCCGAACTGACTCAAGGCTACTAAAATGACAAGTAAACCGGTCGGTCAAACCGGTCAGTCAATGTTTAAGGGCTGCCAGGTCAATTCTTATAGGCTAT
This sequence comes from Tridacna crocea, assembly GCA_943736015.1. Taxonomy (NCBI): domain Eukaryota; kingdom Metazoa; phylum Mollusca; class Bivalvia; order Cardiida; family Cardiidae; genus Tridacna; species Tridacna crocea. The sequence continues at coordinate 14,747,308 of OX031069.1, read as the reverse complement.
TAACCCTACATATAGTTATATGTCACATTTTCACCAGCACAGTTAGCAAAATACCTTCAGATGTCACGTTAATTAAATACGAAAGCCTACAAGATTCTTATGAAGGTAAGCAATTTCCCAGAGACACATTATAATTTAAAACACTTACTAACGCAAAAAAAGTCGCACTTACATGAACAGTCGTGTTTTAAAACAAGTAGAAAAGCGTTTATAAGTCGTAAGCGAAAAGCCTCGTTATGACGTTAATTCAAAACATCTAATAACTTTAGAAAAAAGTAGAACCAACGTCGTATTCTTACATGACAAGTAAATCCAGCTCTATAAATACAGCGAAACAAAAGCGTGGTAAAATTATGAAATAATCCTCTTTCTACCGTGGTGTATCGCTCAATAAACCACTGTGTGAGGTTTGAGGCACAATAAATAATCCACGAGGGTGATAGCCGAGTGGTTTATTCATTACGCCTCGTAACTCACAACGTGGTTTAATGAATGATACACCACGATAGACCGAAGATTTTTTTTTCGATTCTAACATGACCAACTCTTAAACAAAGTGAAAACAAGTTCATACTTGGAGTAAAAACGCGGATGTAATTTATTGTGGCGCCGCTTGAGCGGCGGCACTATATTTTTATTTGTTTTTGTAAAGTGCCTATACAGGCTGCCATATTGAACTGGTTCCATGCTTTGTTTTAACATCCATCTATATCTACTGTACTTTGATTACCAGATCGGGGTCCATACTAACTTTTTTATTTATTTGTGGGATTTTTTTTTATAGATAATATATTGTACTTTCATTGTTAGATGGATAAAAACCCGGATCGTAGACATATCAACATTTTCCTTTCGAAAAATAATAAAGATGCATTTCGAGAAGTCACGTGAAAAAATATTTTCTGTCACAAATTTTTGAAGCCACCATTTTAAATATCTTACGCTGGAAAAGGTTAAGAGATATTTTCAAGCTCTTTGAACCTAGAGCACCCTATGAGGTACTTGTGACCCCAGTTATATTTTTGTTTTAGTATTGTATGGATTTTAGAAATATTGTTTTCCTTTCGCGATCGTGTTTTTAAGACCAGCTACATGTAACTTTAACTAGGTCAATGTTGGAGCGCCTGACATGACTGGTATCATACAACCCGTCTAATCTATATAGATGTAATAAGAACTTCATTCAAGTCTTTATTATGTCTATAAAGAGGGTTGTTTGATACCAGACATATGTGTTAGATTGTCAGATTTAGCACAATCCGATAACAGACTTTTTCTTTCGTTAATGTATGGATATTCATTGCTGACAAATGTTTATTTGTGTAGACAAAATCTTACAAGGGCGACGATTTTCTCCACATATGAAAATATTGGATGTTAATCCTTCACCCCATAAAAACTCATTTTGGCGTATCAACAACAGACAGCTTTTGAAAACATTGTGGGAAAAGGAGAAATTGCTCCTAACGAGCATTTTCTCCTTTTCCCAGAATGTTTTCCACTTAATCATATATTTGTATCTGCATTTGTCCATATTTTTGACATCATATCTTTATTTGCTGCTGAAATGGAAGAGCCTCAATTTGGCATATCAGGTAAAGGGTTAAACGTGACAAAATGAGTCACGTGATCAACAATGTGATTCCCACTGAGCTTTCAAACGATCACGTGATTTCCATAAACGGTTTAACGCGGCCCAATGCATTGTGCCCTGTTACAGAAATACCTGGTTTGCTCCGCCATTGATGTTCAGCATCAATATTTTCTTGTATTCCATTTAACAACTTACTTACTTTATACAGAATGACGTTAAGTACTTTATACAGAGTGACATCACTCTCCATAGAATAACATTGATTTTGCCACCCTTTTATTGTTCTGTGTTTATAGAGCCAAATTCACATGTCATGTTAGATGTAAAATAATCTTTTTATCGTGACCTATTGTTCAATAAACCACAGTTTTGAGGTATGAGGCACAATAAATAATCCACGACAGCGAAAGCACGCGTGGTTTATTTAATGCGCTTTATATCTCACAACCTGGTTTATTGAACGATAAACCACGACAGAAAGAAGATTATTTCGATTCTAACATGACCAATTCTTAATCAAAATAAAACAAGTTCATACTTTGAGTAAAAACGCTGATGCATATCATATTCCATTGAATGACTTATACCTACTTACTCACTCACTTACTTACTTACATCATACAGAATGACGTCACTCTATAAAAATGACGTCATTCTACGTAGAATAAAGTAGATTTTTACCACGCTTTCTTTGCACTATGTTTATAGAGCCAAATTCACGTGTCATGTTAAAATCTACATTAATTTATATACAGTGACGTCATTTCATATAGAGTTACGTCATTCTGTATAAAGCAAGTTAATCATTCAATAGAATATATTAATTTGCATACGCCTTTTCACTCAAAGTATCTCTATACTAAGAGATTGTTATATGGAGTGCAACACGCGAAAAGGTGCATTCGGACATTTGCGTAAAGTGTCGTCCCGGATTAGCCTGCGCAGTCCGCGCAGGCTAATCCGAGACGGCACTTTACGAGTACAGTAGATTTTGTGCTACAGTGGACTTGCGTAAAACAGAAAATCATATAAAATCGGAAAGTGTCGTTTCGGATTAGCCTGTGCGGACTGCACACGCTGATCAGAGACGACACTTTAAGCAAATGTCCGAATGACCCTTTTTGCGTGTTGCACTCCATATTAGAATCCGTGTAATCGTCATTCTGTCGTTGTTTACCGTTCAATGCACCACATTGTGAGTTATGAGGCGCAATGAATAAAGAACTCCAGCTATCGCCCTCCTAGAATATTAATTTTGTTGTGCCTCATAATTCACAACTGTGGTTTAGTGAACGATAAACCACGATAGAAAGAAGATGTCTTCTTATGTTTCGCGGAAAATCTGTTTTTACCGTGAATTTAAAACATGTTATAACGGGGAAAAAAGTTGCCCTTAACCCTTTACCAAACAATCCCTGGTTTTCACGACCATGAAAGAGAAGCCTTTTGAAAACATCGTAACCAGCATTTTCTCCTTTCCCACAATATTTTCCACCCTGCTGTCAACAAATTTCAATTTTTGATTTATGCCAAATTTGTTGTCTGCAAGAGCTTCCAATTTGTACCAGTCTAGAACTTTGTTGTTTGGTAAAGGGTTAAGCGAAAAAAAGACGTAATTCTGCAATAATACAACGACTCGGAAACTCTCTGTAACGTTTCTTACTATCACTATTTTATTGATTTTAAATGAGAACAGTTTAATATATGATAATGAGTTTTTAGGCCAGGGAATCCCTCTCAAGGGATTCCCTTGCCTATAGGGATCGTAAGCTGCCTTTTCCGGACTACTTTCAGACAAAATGTTGAACGGTGTGTCCACTCTATATCGGTGAGTCCGCCAAAACAACTAGTTTTCCTGAAAGCTTTCATCTGCAAAATCCCATGGAATTGCAATGTATTACGACCCTTAAATAACTGACGAGTGTGTGTTTTTTATCCTGTTTTCGTCATTAACACTGACCTAATAAAGGGGTAACCTAACAAACTTAGCATTAACCGGCAGTTGTGTATTGCTACGCACTATACGGTTAATATCTATAACGTTGTGTTGACATTTGAACATATGTCTCACAAAACGCGTCTCCGCTAAAATGCGATTGTAAATAAAACAAACTACATGTACATATAGAATATTGACCCATGTTACGATTATCACTTTTTCTAATTTATATCGACTAAATCTAGGGTACTTTGACTATGGTGCTTTCTACACCGACAAAAATCAATTATTTCCCACTAGCGTGTCCATTTCTCTGCATACCACCCGCTGTTGTAATAGCAATTTCCGACTGCTGGAGAAATTGGCCCCTGGAAAAATCGTCCCCTGCTTGGAGACGATTTCTCCTGAGAAATCTAGTGAAATCGTCCCCAAATAAAATTTTAGAGAAATCGACCCCAACATCAAATCATCCATATCGTTATTCAAGTTATTTATAAAAATTATTTTTGAAACTTCGTTGTCTTTAGTACGTACATTATGTGTATTAGTTAACTTTATCCAAGAGTTATTTGATAGTTTTGCCATTGTTTATACTGCCTATTTCACACTGATAGGATGTATATCACACCTTTTACACCTGTCACAAATAGATTACACCTGTGTGATTCTTAAAATATGTCTTTGATTGACTTTGATTGAAACCAAATAAATGCTTATATTTTTTTCCTGAAGTCGTTTGCTTGTGATTTAATGTACTTTTTTTTATATTGATATATGTCCATTATTTTGATTTATTGTTTGAAGATTTTTTTTTTTCATTCTCTCTCTCGTATATTTTCCTACCCTTTCCTACTTGTACATTTTCTATCACCCAATACGAGATTCATGTCCAGCCGTCGATCGTGAAGTCACTAGTTCGATCCCATAAAGTGTGTTTTATGGAATCATATCTCTGGTTACTGTATATTGAAACCTTTTTCCACAAAAGCATTTCCTCCTTTTCCCACAATATTTTCTAACATTTGAAAGACGAATGTTACTTTTTTATTAACATTTGATTTGTCTTCTGCAACTGCTTTCAACTTTTTACCAGAAAAAAAAGTCTTTCGGTTAAGGGAGATTTTTGAGAAAAAAACAAACAAAACTTATTTACAGAGATTCAAAAGACTTAGATTTCAGAGACCTGTATGTTTAGTATGTGATGAGAGAGAATTGTACCGTATCATAATACAGGTCTATCATCAATCCTCAATAGGAAATTGACCGAGATTGTGGACGGTTAAAGTGTACTTCCCTACCCACTGAACTATATTCCACTGATAAAATCATCATTTTAGCTACACTTCAGTTGTCTGCAAGATACTTTCAATGTTGATAATTCTGAAAATCTGGGGATTGGAGGTATACTGAATAATGCAAGCTACAAATATCTTTCAAACAGCCTATTTTCTCTCTCTCTCTCAACATTATGTTACACCAGCCAGGCTGATTTAAAAAGCGTGTTGTCCACAGAGCATCCTGATTTTGAGACAAAACCACAATGTTTTTCAAGGCTTTTTCGGCTAACACCATGTTAAATTTTGCTTCTGATGAAGCACCTTAATTTGTCATCTGTAAAAGTTGCTTATATCAGTTTTTAATTGTTATGATATGTTGGTCCTACAATCTCTCATGAAGCGATTACTAATTTCATGTGGGTCATCAATGGAAATTAAATAGAGGTTGTTGCTTGGCAATTAAAATAGTCATAAAACATTTTTAATACATGTATACAATCTACTGTGCGACGTAATTGACAAAAAAGAAACTTGTCATTTGATTAGGATAAAGTTTTGGGGAAAAATATGCTACTGTAAGTAGACGACTCATAAATGTGAAAAATAACGTCATTCAGGACTTCACATGTTTCAGAAAATTTAGATAATCAAAGTTGGTATAGCACCGATTGAATAGTTCAATTTTGGCTTGAGATTGTTTACAAGCACGACAAATTACTAAGTATTCTAAACCATAATCAAGCACCCCATCACTGTGAGCACATGCCTAGCTCTGGCTTAATTAGTTTCTGGCTGGTGCTTTCTTGTATCAGTTCAAAATTTCATGTTAAAAAAATGATCCCAGGGGCTTAGTGGAATCCGCTTGTATCTCTGTCTGTCTACCTGTTTGTATTAATTAAAATTGACCTCTTGTATTGTTTCATATCCTAAATTTCCTGGCCTTCAGTACTATCAGTACTTTGATTTGACATGCAGTCGAATTTCCCAATAAATATTTGTATTAGTTGTGCTTTTTGTTGGTTTGGTTTAGATTTTCATCCAGTTTGACTCCTGAATTGTTTACTTTTGGCCGCAACTCGATCTACAGAACACGTCAATTCGCTAATGCATATGAATTTGAGATCCGCCAATTTTAGGTTAAATTGGTTTTAAAACATAACACGACACAGTCAATTATTTAAATAAATCAAAAGCACCAATTTAATTACTAGTATTGCACCATGTTTCCTTGTTCAATAGACCAGTTTGTGTGTTCACCAAAAGACAAATAAAAGATTTGGGTAAATTGAAACCATTTGCAAATTTGCAAACGACAGCTCTAATTTTGCAGATTTGCAATGACTTGAATAATTGGATTTGTCCCTAAAATGATAGAAAAGGTCATGGGAAAAAGGAGAACATGCTGGTTTACTAGGTCAAAAGCTAGCGTATTCAGCTATGCCGAAGAAAAAAAAAAGGTGGTGGCGATAAATGGTAATAGAATATGTATGTTGATTATACTGGTTCAAGATAAAAAAATATTAAAAGATAACCCAAAAAGCATTTTTCTTCATTATTTATACGATGCTACAAATGTGAAATTTTGATTTTTTGTATATGTTTTAGTGAATAGAAAGAAGTAGACATAACAGTCTATCAATAGAACAATGATCCCGTAAAGTATGCTCATTACATTTAATTGAAGATGGATACCACTTTATCCTTCGGTGCAGATTACATTCCTACTTTTAACTCTTTCACACCCGGGGTTACCCGATATAGGACACTCGGAGGGTACAGGAACTCGGAGGTAAACAAAGATAGTCACAGTAGAGTAGGCTCAATGTTTATCCTGGTTTATTTTTAAAAGACAAACCCTTTCGAATATCAAATAATCGTATATGTTAAGTTTAGAAGCCAAATGATCTATAGCCGTTATTGGTGTACGCTTACAGGCCATTTTACATTGAAAAAGTTAATCTAAACTGGAAATTTTACTATTTTGAAAATCAATTTCAGCTCTAACCGTCTCATTGTAGGTCAAGAGGTGATTTGTCGCAATACTTCTATTAGTGTCTTAAATTATAGGGTCTTTTTTAAGGATGTAACATATTTTCAGTCTCCATTATGTAAAAAATCACGTACTTTAAACCAGATAGAAGTGGGAGGTATCAAATTTTTGGGTATGGTAATTCTCGGAGGTATGATATGGTTAACTCGGAGTATCATAATATTCATGATGTGAGTGAACTAACAGGATCCATATACTGAAGAAGGTGCTCGTTTGTCTCTGAACCTTATCAGGCTTTAATTCTACGAAATAGTGTCCTGTTTATTATAAGCCTCTGAAAATATACTTTGTAATACAACCTTAAAGCAAATATCTCGTCAAGATATTGACGAAATGTCAATTTTACTCCCAAAAGAAATAGAAAGTCTTGATAAATCAGGTCACGTGGATTCTTATCTTAAGTACAATGGACTCCTAGCCTCTGGTAGATTGCCCTTCGATAATATTTGCTATTTACTCTTCTTTGATGTTGTCGAATGGTTTTCAACAGAGAACACATCAAAATGCGTTACAAATTCCCTCAGACTGCAGTTTTGGAACATAGGAAGTCAGCTTGTTCATGAAACAATGTTTGCATTAGAGTTTTGAAAGTCTTTTCAAGTCAGATATAAATGAAGATACTGTCAATAAAATATTTTCTCCCTTTCAACGGAAAAACGTTCGAAATGAAAATTCTCTATCAGACGTTTAATTCACAGTGAAGCTTTCTTCCCGAGCTACCGTCTTTATTAAGCGTCCAGCACTAAATTTTTCCATTCAAAAGCATAAAACTCTTAACTAACTAGAAAGTTGTCCAGGAAAAACATGTCGAGCCCGCGTGACCTTGACCTTGACATTTGGCCTACGTGAATAAATGTTTCAAATGGCATATCTACTCATGATGGAGAACAATTGTGCAAATTTATATTGAAATCCATCTGAAATTGTAGGAGTTATGGTCCAGACAAAATTTTGACCTTCAAGTGTGACCTTGACCTTGGGCCTACCTGAACGAATGTTTCAAATGGCACATTGACACGTGATGGAGAACAATTGTATCAAATTCTTTTGAAATCCATCCACAATTGTAGAAGTTATGGCTCGGACGGACGGGCGAACGGCCGCACGCATACATATACATCGAGCTGTCATTGTGACAACTATGTCTCGCTCACCGCAAGCGGGCTCGACAAAAATTGTTGTCGCTGAAAAATCGTTTAATAAGAAGCTTCAACCTATGTTTTGATACTCACTATAATCGTCTCGTCAAGATCATTTTTACAGGTACCAATACACAGGATATGGTTGAATATCGTGTAAAATTTTATAAATGGAAACTAGATTTGAACCTCTTATTAGTACAAACTAGTACAAATATACATTACAAAAAGACGTCTATGCAATATACATGTACAACGTTTTTACAACTCTAAAAGTGACAAATTTACAGTTGATTTTTATCCACAAATGAAGTTTTAGCGTGTAGACTAGAACAGCCTCTATGAGCGGTTCTAACAGGTTCACAAAGCCATAATTATGAGCAAAAATATGAAATAGTAATGTACATTCCAGTTTGATAAAGGTGGGATGCGAGGCTGTCTACATAAAAAAGACGAATTATCATGTCGGTTACTCATCTAGTTTCATTGCATACATTGAAAACTTACTATCCCTTAACTCCTACCTCTGCCTACCTACCTACCGACATATTCATATAATCTCACATTAACATTTTCAAAAACAATCAGCTCCTCGAAAAGTTAAAACCTCCAAGTTCTCAAACCCATACCTCCGAGTTCACAAATTACATTTAGAAATTACTCCGAGAATTCCCATATCAAATTTTGTGATACGTCGTAAATTTTTTTATGCATATGGAGTTTATCCTTATACATGAGTGCGCGATAACACCTAAGATCTGCAGTAAAAAGACTGAATTTTGATTTAAACATGGCAGTTTGTTGCTAAAATGGTATATTCGTTCAATATTAACCAGTGAATACGAATAATCTCGCGGCATTAACATAATTCTGAGTTTAAAATAATATATTATCTTTAAGTGACCACATAACAAGAAACCATGTTCATAAACTGTTTCATTAGTATGTTGGCCAATAACCTACAAAACCAATACTATCCGATGTTACTTTACATTATATTATAAATGACATAATTCAAACGCTGGTCTACCATGACTATCTGTGTTTACCTCTGAGTTCCTGTATCCTCCAAGTATCCTATATCGGGTAACCCCGGGTGTTTCAGCGCTAAATACATTATATAGAGTTTATTTGATCAGCTTGTGGTTAATATGGGGAAATATTTGCCGAAAAAGGGAAATGTATGCGAAAATAACGAGTGCTTTTTTATCAGCTTTTGGTTAATATGGGGAAATATTTGCCGAAAAAGGGACAGGTATACATGCGAAAATAACCAGTGCCGTAAGGCACGAGTTATTTTCGCATACCTTTCCCTTTTGACAAGCTGATCAAATAAATTATATATTATATTCCATCTGATTATTTTTGTCAACGAATGCTAATTTTTAAACTAGTGATCTCAAGTCAATAAACCCGATTTTCGGTAGGGGGAAATTATTCACTGTGACGCGAAAATAATTCCCCCAGCTTAAATGACGTCATTTCTTTACCCATGAAATTTCTAAAACTGAGAAAATCCAGCATTTGGATGAACTCGGTAGTTTTTGATATTATAAGATAGCGGAAAGTGGCAATTCGTATTATTTATAATTGTAGCTTACTTGTTAAATGAAAATCGTGAATAAATACCCGTTTTTTGCGTTACATACTATCTAGTAAAGCCATTTCACTCCGTTCAGTTACTGTTTACTCGTCGTACATTGAGCATAAGGTTGGAGACGAAAGCGTTCCGAAACCGTATATATATTTATAGATACCGTGACTGTCAGTTGTGAGCACGAACGCAAAAAGAAATATCGTTACAAAAGCAGGTATTATGTTTACATTTTCATCGTTAAATTTTTCATTATCTAAAAAAGGCCCTAAAAAATATTTCCAGCAAAGTTTGTTTTATCGCGAAAGTTTTCTTAAATTATCGCAATGGTTATCTTGTATCTCGTAACAGAAATATGCCACCATACTTGGACAGTTTCGGAAAGCACGTTATATGAGCCATTGCTTGCAACAAGTAAAAACGACTTTTCTCTAAATACCTCCCCACGAATTTGTCAGCTGTATCAATTTTTCCAGTATTGAACGTTTGCTCCATTTTATGATTTAGAATAGTTTTGAACTAGCTTGTAAAGTAAACATTAATAGATAATACGCGTATGTTCACACATACGCACTGTGAATAATTATCAACACTTAAAGACGTATATGACAATTTGTTTTAGCGTAAAGGTTCTTTTTCAAACTTTGCACATACAAAGCTCACCATGTCTGTAGGAAATTCTAGTAAAAAAGATGTTGCTCGTTTCTGAGAAATTTACCTTTGAAAAAGGTATATACTGTGCCAAAATTCTGCTTATATTGGATCGAAAGCGTTTTTATTTTACCCTTTCCCAAACGACATCCTTTAGGACTAGACGAAATTGAAGCATTTGCAGACGACAATTCAACTCCTGCTGAAAAGATTATTTCTGTCTATGATAGGGTAGAAAACATTGTGGGAAAAGGAGAAAATGCTGGTTACCAGCTTTTTCTCCTTTTCCCACAATGTTTTCAATAGGCTACTATTCCAGACCCGTAAAAACCAGGGATTGTTTGGGAAAGGGTTAAATGTCAGTTAAACAGAAACATTACAGGAAAAGTATACAAATATATATCATTTTAATGAAAACTCATATATTTTTGCACAAAAAAATATATGAAAGCCTTGTTTTGAGCATGACAAAGGTACAAATATGCATATTATGTATATACCATTGAGTTAAATAGGGGGATAATTTGATCGAATTAAGGGTTATTTTTAAAAAAAAAAAAAATACATACTTTCCAACGGCCACATTCTTTAAAAAAAATCTCAACACTTAAAGTGCTCATAATTCTAAGCAATAAGAAAAAAAAAAATAATTAAAAAAAGCTCGTGCTTATTTTGTCAGAACGCAAAGTTGAAGGTCACTGTGGAAGTTATTTTTTCAATGAAAAAATAAAAAGATAAAAGTTCAACTGACATGGTGGGAAAGGGAGAAATGCGAAATTGCTCCATAAGAGCAAATTCTCCTATTTCCACAATATTTTTCAAAGTGGGAACAGCTATACTTCCACAGACCTAATTATCCTGCTTTTGATTCCTTGTTAGGTGTGTAAGGCGTTGTCAGCAGTATTTTAACCATTTCTCGGTGACAATTCAAAGATCCCTTATTTTCATCTTCACAAATACTACACGAAGGAAGTGCTACTTGTTTCAGTGTACCAATAGTTTTACCAATGTGAGCAACAAAATATATGTGCACTTTGATTCAATCTCCACGTCAAAAATACATGCGCAATAGGATGCGCACCAACATTTGTCATATACATCGTTAACCCATTACCACACAATCCCTACTTTTGACACCCCTGAGAAAGAAGCCTTTAGAAAACATTGTGGGAAAAGGAGAAAATGCTGGTAACCAGCATTTTCTCCTTTTCCCACAATGTTTTCTACCCTTCACAAAACAAATTTCAAATTTTGAGTCACTTTTATTTTGTCGTCTGCAAATGCTTTCAATTTGGACCAGTCTAAAATATTGTCGTTTGGTAATGAGTTAAACATGTCACGCATGCCGGTAATTCAAGCGTTGAGCCATCTTAATGGTAAATATTACAACAAAGGAAAATAATAATAATAAATAGATAATAAAAACAAAAATATTTCAATAATAATAATGATAATAATAATAATAATCCATACTTTGAAAAAAAAATCTATTGCTTTGCCACAGACGAACTCACTCGATACCAGAGGCGAAGTTTTGGAGGTTTCCGTATTTTTAAATTTATTCTAAGACTGATAAAAACGACTCAAAGACTCTTTGCAGACATAGGTAAAGATCAGACAGCACAGAACGTGCAGTCTGATCTTGGATCTACACTGTCCGGTAAGAAAATATTTTTGCACCACTCTCTCCCCCCACCCCCCCCCCATCCCCCCTCCACCCCCCCCAAAAAAGAGAAAAGTGATGATAAAGCAAAGTTTCGGTTTTTGACATCAGCTTGAAAGTTTCATTGTAGTTGCATATCGTCGATTTACTTCAAAAACCTCGTAACTACAGTGGTACCAAACTGTAGTTACGAGGTTTTTTAAGTAAACCGACGATTTGGTTTCTTGTTCGCGTTTGATAGGTTTGGTAGATGTATATTACGGATCAGCCTGGGTCTATGTGGCAACAATTAATTACTCCGTGACTCAGGGCCGTAGGAACGGGGGGGGGCAGGCTTCCCCCCCCCCCCCCCCCAATAATTTGATCACCAATAAAATGACTGAGTCAGTATTTCGCTGAATATTGCTAGACATTCATCGTGCATGCATAAAGAGGATGAAATAATGGAAAATTCCGAACGATTTAGAATAGTTCTAAGCAAACGGCGGCGAGCCATGGAATTTTTTCTTTTACTTTTGTTATCTGACAGACACCAAACAATTTCTGACGTCACATTTCATTCAGTGTGATTTTCTGCTTTATTTTTTCTCCAAATCTCAGAATTCATCACATGGTTGAACAAATGTCCTTCTCTTTCGGTCATTTGTATTGTTACGGGAGACCACTCCTTCCTGCATGGCATATACTCCCGATTTAAATACAATACCTGGCTACTGCGTCAGGGAGATATCTCTTTGGCTCAGTGGTTAGGGTATTGGCTTTGCGTCCGGGAGTTCGGAGTTCGAATCCCGCTCCGACCCTTATTTCTGCCATGCATTTATTCATTTGTTTCTTTGTTACGGACTTCGTTCGTAAGAGTATTACTGGGTGGGTTATTTCTCATTGCATAACCAAACGTAGTATACTTATATGTGAAATCAGGACAAGCCGACTCTAAAATGATGTTAACCCCCTCCCCCCCCCCCCCCCAATCCAAAATTGCTTCCTACGGGCCTGCGTGTCATGGTGTCCTAAGAATTGCGCCCTGACTGCTATTGATCTTTGGCAGCTATTTGCTTATTACTATCGTTGTCATTACCGTATCGTCAATATTTTGACACTGTAACGTCTGAATGATAGAAAAGGAGAAAAATGAACGAACGGACTGGAACCCAGACTAATAATGAATTGGTTACATTTCCCGATACAGCTAATTATAATCTGGCTTGCAACACGCGAAAAGGGACATCCGGACATTTGCGTAAAGTGTCATTTCGAATCAGCCTGCGTTGTCCGCGCAGGCTAATCCGGAACGACACTTTCCGTTTCTTTGTAATTTTCTGTTTTTCGCAAGTAAACTGAAGCACAAAATCTAATGTAGTCGTAAAGTGCCGTCTCGGATTAGCCTGCGCGGACTGCGCAGGCTGATCCGAGACGACACTTTACGCAAATGTCCAAATGCCCCTTTTAGTGTGTTGCAAGCCAATTATAACAAGCCACACCAGAAATCAATTCATACGCTATAGTTGAGTGCCGGAAAAAGTAAAACATGGTGGCGTGTGACCTCAGTACCTGCCGGTTGCTGTAAGAATGTATTATGGTAGCAAAGAACTTCCACCGTTAACTCTTTACCACACAATCCCGACTTTTGACAAGCCGGAGGTACAAGCCTTTTGAAAACATTGTGGGAAAAGGAGAAAATGCTGGTAACCAGCATTTTCTCTTTTTTCCCACAATGTTTTCTAACCTTCGATTTTTCAGTCACAGTTGTTTTGTCGTCTGCAAATGCTTTGAATTTGGACGAGTCCATAATCTTGTCGTTTGGTAAAGAGTTAACTAAATAATGTGGTTCGGGATGATTTTGCGAAAACCAGGTCAAAATTTATTCATTTGGAGAAAAATCAATAGCAATTAATAAATCGAGAAGGGATAAAATTCGAGAAATGATATATACATCTGATATCATAATGAGGAAAAATAACAACTATGAATGAGGATATTTTTCAGATAAAGTTAAGTACGCAGTTTCCAATTTCTGCAGCGATGATAAACTCGTATTTAATGGTGCTGTTAGGACGGAATCACAAGATACATTATACGCCCCCGCCCCACTTATGGTGTTATTTGGACGGAATCACAAGATATGCTCCCATCCCCCCTAATAAATAAATAAATAAATAAATAAATAAATAAAATAGAATTAAAAAAGAATGAGATAAAATGAAATAAAAATTCCCTGCATATTTATATGTCGACGTTAATGTCTCGGGAATAAATTTTAATGTACGACTGTACTATCTGACACAAGAAAAAATGCGTAGAGTGCTAGTTTTGGAGGGTACAGACGACGAAATACTTGTCTCACCAACCTACTGACGTTCCATGAGAAAGGGGAAACACATTAATTATGAACGTCAATTTGACGTAAAGAATATGGAGATAAAGGTACCAGCTAGTTGTCTTTATAAGTCTTGCTTATTCTTTGTAAAGTTACATAACATGATGATAGAAGACTACCACAGTACGAATCCACTAGATTTGTATATTTAGAAAGTAAAGTTCTGATTGGCTAAACCGGTTGGTTAATCCAATCATAAGTTGTGTTACTTTCTAATTTAGAATGCATTTTAAAATAAAACCAATTTTGGTAGGTGAGTGGTTGGTGAATACGAATCTTTTTTTTTTTAATCACTTTATTTTTCTTTAATCAAAAAGGATCTCATAAGACCTATCTTCTCTTGCTGTTAGATTTTGTTTCCCCATTCGGTGAAGTCACTCCATATCACAATAAGTCGTCTTTTTCTTCGAAAAGAGCTATGCTAAACTGGCCGCGGGAGACCGCAGAATTGACGTCGTTTTTCGTTTCATAATCACGAAACGCTTGACTGTTGCGCAAGAGATAATAAATAAAGCGTCTGTCCACCGACACATTGGTTTTTTGTCATTTGGAGAAGTAAGTAGACCTAGATCTAAATTTTGAATTGAAAATCTTTTATTTAATGAGTTTTTAAATGTAATTAATTTTGTAAATTTCCTGTATTTCAAATATATCTCGTTCCGCTATGTAACAAATCTCTCTTGAATAATCTCGGATGGATTGTTTCGGCCCTCGGTCGTATCGACCCCGGTATAAAAACAGTAGGCGACAAGTCATCTTTTAGAGTTCCACGACATAAGTTTTCCAGAGAGTTCACCACGCAGATTTTAAGTCAGTCAAATAACTTCTTTACAGCAGTTAAAACGTGATGGATTAAATCCTCCCCATTCATCAGGTATTTCAGGTAAAATCGGAGATGTCAAGCTTTACTTGTATAACTTGTCGTGTAATGTTTGTGGACGGTGATGCACAGAGAGCTCACTACAAGACAGACTGGCATAGATACAACTTGAAGAGAAAGGTTGTGGACCTGCCGGCTGTGTCGGCTGAGAACTTCAGACTTAGGGTTCTGAATGCACAAAAAACAGAGGTACAGAAATCTACATTGATTGTTGTATTGGTGACTTGACTAACCACCTGGCAACAAAATGTTATCCTTGTCTTGATTAACCCTTTACCACACAATCCCTACTTTTGACGACCCTGGAAAAGAAGCCTTTAGAAAACATTGTGGGAAAAAGAAAATGCTGGTAACCAGCATTTTCTCCTTTTCCCACAATGTTTACTACTCTTCACAAAACAAATTTCAAATTTTCAGTCACTTTTATTTTGTCGTCTGCAAATGCTGTCGATTTGGACAAACCTAATATTTTGTCGTGTGGTAATGAGTTAAGTCTCTCCTACACAATCCTGAGAGCATTTTCTCCTTTTTCCACGGTATTTTCTACCCTTCACTAAACAAACTTGATCAAATTCAATGCATCTGCAGACAAGAAATTAAATTTTTATTATTAATATAATGATTTCCGACTTTGATAGGATGGAAAATATTGTAGGAAAAGGAGAAAATGTTGTTTACCAGTATTTTCTTCTTTTCTGTAGGCTTTATTGTCAGGGCCAGTAAAAGTCTGGATTGTGTAGTAAAGAGTTAAGGTATTCCAGATGTAAAGCTTTTAGATACAGAAATTTGTGTGACAAGACTATATGGACTTTACACAGATTTACATGCTTCTCTATTTAAATTTCTTTTAAAGCCGTACTTTGTTAAAAAATCTTGCTAATTAACTCTTTACCACACAATTCCGACTTTCAATGATGCTGAGAAAGGAGACTGAACAAAACATCGTGGGAAAAGGAGAAAATGCTGGTTACCAGAACTTTCTCCTTTTCCCACAATGTTTTCTACTCTTCCCAAAACAAGATTCAATTTTTGAGTCACCCTAATTTTGTCTGAAGATGCTTCCAATTTGGACTGGTCTAAAACTATCTTGTATGGTAAAGAGTTACATGCATCTGCAAATCCTATCAACTCATGCAAGCCTGTAAAGTCCATACAAGCTTACCTAGGTCAAAAGTGTTTACTGTGTTTAAATTTTCTGCATGGTTTAGGACTATTCTTCCTCTTGATTCTGCCAATTGTTAGAAAAATCAAATCGTTGAGAAAGCTGAAGTGGTATTTGTTACGGAATCCATTGTGTTGGATTGATAATTGAAAGAAAAAGAGAAATATTATTCAAATATTGATTTACCTTATGATGCAGTTGATTGTTAGACAAAATTTATTTTATGGATGTAAGATTTTATGGTGACTTTCTTGGTTAACTCTGTACCAAACAATCCGGACTTTTAACAACCCTGAGGAAGGAAGCCTTTAACCCTGTACTCCACAGATACTCATTTCTACACATTCCTTGTAGGAGCCTTTGGAAAACATTGTGGCAAAAGGTGAAATTGCTCGTGACGAGCAATTTCTCCTTTTGTCACAATGTTTTCTATGCTATCAAAAGTGTCATAATACACATAAGAAACGGCTTCATCCTTGCTGTTATTTAGGGTCAGTTAGAAAAACCAAAGAAATGCCTTATGGGGTAAAGGGTTAAAAACATTGTGGGAAAAGGAGAAGATGCTGGTAACCAGCACTTTCTCCTTTTCCCACAATTTCCAACCTATGAAGGACATATTTCATCATTTAATTTGTCTTCTGCAAATGCTTTCTGCTTCAATTTGGACTAGTCTAAAATTTTGTCATTTGGTATAGAGTTAAATACAGCACAGAAATGCAGTGAACTCCATTTTTTGCAGCACAGCTCATTTTATTATTATTTTTTAAATAAGGTAAAAGAGGACAAAGCGGAGCTGGTTTGTCGACCATGCAGAAAACACTTCAGTTCTTCTAAGGCACTAGAAAACCACTTACAGTCCAAGAAACACAAAGAAGTCGAAGCAAAATCTCAAGTGAAAAGAAGCAGTGAGAGTGAATCTGGAGAGGTATTGTAGAAATTAGATATGTACCACATAACAAATTTTGGGTTTATCCAATCTGAATTGATGATTTAATGTGACTGAAAAAATTGAAAATGTTTTGGGAAAGGTAGAAAAACATTGTGGAAAAAGGAGAAAATGCTGGTTACCAGTGTTTTCTCATTTTCCACAGTTTTTTTTCCAAATTGATATGATAGTCATAGCAACAAGACTCATTCCTCTCCCAGCACTGGCCATTGTTTCAACAATGCTTATGTGGGAAAGTAGCCAGTGGCTGGGAAAGGAACCTGTGCAGAGTACTTGGCAAGCATGGATAGGTGCACAGGCCAGCAGGATATAGTTGAATTAATGTTGAAAACAGTTAAACCGTGCTCAAACACCAAATAATCAGTCAAATGAAATGCTAAAAATTGTGGTAAAGCGTTTTGATAATTGTTAATTTTATTTTCAGGCTAAAGTTAAACAGCAAGAATCCAACAAGAAAGCCCCTGCAAGTACTTTACCTGCAGAAGAAGAAGCCATGGAGGATTTAGGTACTGTATAGAGGATTTCTATACATTATTCATACAGCTCTTGTGTGTAGCCTTGCCAGATATGTTTTAAAGCTGCATTCTGGGAAAAAGGGGGTTTAACCCTATACCACACAATCCTGTCTTTTAATGACCTTGTCAAAGAAAGCATTGGAAGATCAAAATGTATTTCATTGAGTGAACATCATGGATAATATTATTTCATCAAATGAACATCATTGGTAATATTTTCACTTTTGGCTGCACCATGAGTGAAAATATTACTGATGATGATCACTTAACCATTTACTTCATAAATACTCATTTCTACGCAATGGTTGTAGGAGCCTTTGGAAAACATTGTGGCAAAAGGTGAAATTGCTCGTGACGAGTAGTTTCACCTTTTGTCACAATGTTTTCTATGCTATCAAAAGTTGTCATATACACATAAGAAATGGCTTCATCCTTGTTGTTATTTAGGGTCAGTTAGAGATACCATAGAAATGCCTTATGGGGTAAAGGGTTAATGAAATAAATTTTGATCTTTTTCCAAAAAGAGAAAAAACCTTTTTAATTTCATTTCCCTCTGACCTTTACAGACACAGACAGTGACATAGAATCAGTGGACAGTTTTGGCAGTGAGGATGGTTTAGGCATAGAAGAGTGTTTGTTTTGCTCCTTCATAAGTAACACAGTAGAGGAGAATTTACAACACATGTCCGGCAAGCACAGCTTCTTCATTCCTGATGCAGAATATGTGTCAGATTTAGAGGGCCTCATAACATATCTTGGTAAGTGAACATGTGTTTAGTATTTTGTGCCGTGCTGCATTTTCTTTGTTCGAGGCTATTCTTTATTATATGGCCTGAAACACTGAAAGGAGCATTCAGACATTTGTGTAAAGTGTCATCTCGGATCAGCCTGCGCAGGGTCGGAAATGACGCATTCTGTTTTTACGTAATTTCCTGTTTTCCAAATGTCTGCTGGAGCTCAAAATCTAAAATGGTCGGAAAGTGCTGTCTCGGATTAGCCTGCACAGACTGCAGGTTGATCCGAGACAACACTTTACGCAAATGTCTGAATGCCCCTTTTTCGCATGTTGAAACCATATATGGCTGTCATAGATCATCTGATAATAGAGCTTCTGATTTGGAATCAGTCTCATTTAGTGGCCGAGTACAGTCAGAATAGTTAAAGAATATTTGATTGGCCTATTTGAAAAAGGTGTTTTGATTGATTGGACTAAAATATATAGTCAACCAACTGACTTAATGGAAAGAGAGCCTTATGTCTGCATGCCTGTATACATATAAGATTGTTTTGTATAAGTGTATGTGAGTTAGTTCTGAGGGTAAATTATTGACCATTTACCACCCAATCCTGAGTTTTAATGCAGGTAGATGGCATTTGAAAACATTGTGGAAAAAAGAGAAAATGCTGGTAACCAGCATTTTCTCCTTTTCCCACAATGCCTTCTACCCTTTCTGATATCATTTGAATATCGCTTCATTTATTGTCTGCAAATGCTTTCAGTTTGGTCGAGTCTAAAACTAATTCATTTTGTAAGGCTCAAAAATACCATGTTCATGAAAGTTTCAGTGCCTGCTAGCCTGTCTTGGTATGGCACTAGTTTATAGACAAAAAAAACCTTAAGTTTTATGATAAATGAAAATGAAACTTGAAGATTTTATTATGTTTGTGTGTTGGGAAAATTGTTTTAACATGATTAAGAAAGTAATGGTTGTGCAGTTTTCAGGGGCCACTGTCGATCTTTTAATCAGATCATTTACAGTCTTAGGAACAAAGTCTGAGCAAAGAAACAAATAAATGCATAGCTCAAGTACAAACCACATCTGGCGGGATTGGAACCCACAAAGGACAAATATCCTAGTTTTTCGAGGACTAAAAGACCAATACCATTATCACTGAGCCAAAGAGATATCTCTCTGACACAGTGGTCAGGCATTGAATTTAAATCTGGACGAAGCTATGCATGGAGGAGCGGTCTCCTGTAACAACAGAAATGCATTGACATTACCTATTGCAGGTCAAAAAGTCGGACAGGGTTATATGTGTCTATGGTGCAATGAGAAAGGCAAAGTTTTCCGAAGTACAAAATCTGCTCAGAAACACATGTTAGATAAGGGACACTGTAAAATGTTACATGAAGGAGATGTGTTACTGGAATATACAGACTTCTATGACTACAGGTAAGACATACACTCAGTCCATTTCAATTCTTTACCACACAATCCTGACTGTTAACACTTAAAGGACTGAGTAAATGAGTTAAACCTTTTCAAGTAAGAAAAGCAGCCCTAATATTGTTCTTTCAAGATTATTTCAGCCATAACATGTAATAATGTAGCTGGCAGTGTAGATCTAAGATCAGACTGCACATTCTGTGCAGTCTGATCTTGATCTGCACTTTTTCAAGTTAACTTGGTTCCAACACTTTAACCCTTTCCCAAACAAGCCCTAGTATTTACCTGTCTGCAATAAAAGTCTTTTGAAAACACTGTGGGAAAAGGAGAAATTGCTCGTACCGAGCATTTTCTCCTTTTCCCACAGTGTTTTCTACCTTTTGTTAGAACTTTCTGCCATTTTCTCAAAGTCTAAAATTGTTGTCTGCAACCTCTTTCAGTTTGGAAGACTCCAAAATTTGTCGTTTGGGAAAGGGTTAAGGGTTAAAGGTTGGTATTTAGATTTTTCACATCTCACCAAATTAAAAAAAAATATGTATATATATATCACTGAAATTTGTATGGAAAAAAAAAAAATACAAATTATCAGTAACTAAGAATCATAAAATTACAGACTAAAAAAAATTAATGGTGTTTCCTAAAAAGGCTACGTAGCCGCTTAAGTTATTTTTAGATTTCACATCAAAAACCAAAAAGGCACTGTGGGAATGTCATGTGACTGATGATGCTTAAATTCTGTAATATGACGCACATGTAATTATTTTCCATAATGTCTTCTTCGGAAGCTATTTTTGAAGCTTTGTCTGTGTATTTCCTGTATGTAAATGAGCAAGTTCCTCATGTAAAAGTAGACCATGTTTCCTGTTGGTGTCAACCTGGGCCTCAGTAAATCTCCCAAGTTCTGTTGTTGTCAGATGGTATTCGACCACTGGGATTTTATGAAGGAAAATTAAAAGGCTTTGGGAGTATAAGGATGATTTTTTTTGTATTTCTGTAAAATTTTTTGTTCCAAAATCTGGAAGGCCCCCGTTAACGACCCTGAGAAGGAAAACTTTTGAAAACATTGCGTTAAAAGGAGAAAATGCTGGTAATCAGCATTTTCTCCTCTTTCCACAATGTTTTCAGCCCTTCCAAAGTAAAAAATCAATCTTTTATTAACATTTACTTTGTCGTCTGCAAATGCATTCAATTAGGACAATTATGTCGTCTAGTAAAGATTTAAATCCTTCAGCCACATAATCCCTAGTGTTAGCGACCCTGAGAAAGAAGTTTTTTTTAAAACATAGTGGGAAAAGGAGAAAATGCTGGTAACCAGCATTCAAACTCGGAATGTTATGGTGATGAGACCAACGCTGTATCTCACAACCATGGACACCACAATCTTGTTTTTAGAATATGAGTTTTGTACTGAAGTTGAACACCATTTTAACAGCTAAGGTCAATTCATGCACATGTTTCCTTGCTTTCTCACACCAATCAGAAACATCTTTCTTTCCAAGTCACCGACTAATTTTCTAACACGAATCAGAGGTGAGAAGCAAAAATCACTGGTTGTGAGGTAGAGCATTGGCATCGTAAACCAAAAGGCTCAAGTTTGAGACCTGGAAGCAGGTGTCAAATTTGGCATTTTTCATTGGCCCACACATTCCACACAAGTACTGGTGTAGTTCCCAGTAAACTACAGATTTTTCAATTGCCCACACATTATTCGTAAGTACTGTTGTAGTTCTGAGGAAGCAGAATCAAGAGAGATTAGTACAAGTTGTAAGAACTTGTTTCTCAATCAGTGTGAAAAAAATTTGAATAAACCTAAAAACATGATTATTTTCTTAAACCTTTTATTTTTTTGGTAATCTATAGAATTGACACAATAATATCTGAGTTCCAGATAGAGGGCGTGATTTTGATTTCAAACTTGAAAATATAAATTATTTTCCACCTAAACCCTACGTAATGGGTACTCATTAGAATCATCTCATGGAGACGATTCTAATGAGTACACACAACAAAGGGTTTGGAAGAGAAATAGTGGATTAAGAATACAATCACTCCCTTTTATCTGGAGCTTTGGATATGAGACATTTATATAAGTGTGCTCTTCATAGATTTTGGATCCAAATTAAAACTTTTGCCTTTTATGTACAGGAGCAGTTACCCGGATTTTGACCCAGAAAATGTACGTGAAGATGAAGAAGATATGGAGGTAGATTCGCCGGAAGTAGATTTAGAATCTGACGGATTTGAACTTGTTCTTCCTTCAGGTAGCATTCTTGAACTATCTATTTAGCTATGCTCTGTGATATGCAATAAGTATGGACTTATGTCAGCCTGTGCATTATGCACAGACTGACATGGGCCAAAAGTGTTTCCTGACTGTAAATTTTCTGTACGTTAAAAGACCATTTGGTTGCGATATGCGAAAAAGGACATTCAGACATTTGCGTAAAGTGTCGTCTCGAAATAGCCTGCTCGGACGCCTGCGCAGACTGCACAGGCTATTTTGAGATGGCACATTACGAAAGCATTAGATTTTGTGCTACAGTAGACTTGAACCAAACAGAAAATTTTACTTACAAGCGGAAACTGTTGTTTCGGATTAGTCTGCGTGGGCTGCACAGGCTGATCGATCGGAAGACGATGCTTTACGCAAATGGCCGAATGCCCCTTCTTGTGTTGTAGGTCATTTAGGGTTACATTTCAGCTGTTTGTTAGACAAACTGTATTTTATGGATACTGAATTATGTGATAATTTGCTTGTTATAATGTAATAGCATGGGATAGTCAATATATTTGATTAATTTTTCTCGTAATTATTGTAGCAACCAGTTGCCCTCATGAGCGACATGCCCATGTGTGGTGAGATCATGAAAAGTGGATTATCTCCCTTTAACACTTTCTTGTGACAGGTTCAACTGTGGGGCACAGACTATTAGCTAGATATTACAAACAGAATATAAATCCAAAATCAGCAGAGAGGACCAAATCAGTTTTACCCAAAATGCTGGCCCAGTACAAAGCTCTTGGATGGACAGGGACAACAGGTAATCATAGCTTTATCATGCGTAGGACTGGCCTGGTAGCTTTCGGTGTTTAGCTTATCCAACTTGTGACCTGGATGATGTGGGTTTGATAATCAGTTGCGGCAACTTTTTTTTACTAGCCATATACATCTCTCACCTCTAAGGCATGTGAGTAAAGCTTCGCTGGATGGCTCATTGGTTAGCATATCTGACTTGCTACTTGGTAGTCATGGGTTTGATAACGGGTTGTGACAAACTTTCTTTCTGGTGATTTTTCGCCTCTCACCTCTGATTCATGTCAGAAAAGTAGTCAGTGACTTTGGAAAGACAGTTTTGTCAATACTGGTGTGGGCAAGCCAGGAAACACATTGCATCACTTACTGCCATTATATAACCTAAGCTGTTAAAATGGCTTAAAACTTCCATACAAGTCCATAAAAATTATTATGTTTACCCCAAAGGGCTCAGTGTTAAAATGTAGGACTGATTGTCTGGGTCTGTATTCACCAACCATTCTTAAGAATGTTCTTTGTCTTTTTCTTCAAGATTATCTGACTGTGAAAGTAACAGAACTTTGATTGGCTAAACAATTTTGTTTAGCCAATCAGAAGTTCTGTTACTTTCACATTGAACAAAATCTGAAGAATAAGACTAAGAATGTTCTTAAGAATGGTTGGTGAATACAGACCCTAGAGATCCAGGTTTGAGCCTCAGTTGAAACACTTGGCTTTTGGGAAGACCAAGTCTGTCTTACCAAAAATGGTGGCCCAGTAAAAACCTTTCTAATGGAAGGGAACAAGTGTATTATAACATTTATTGTGCCGAAACCTTTTACAAAATCATCCTTAGCTTTGATGAAAGGAGCCTTTTAAAAATATTGTGGGAAATGGAGAAAATGCTGGTAACCAGCATTTTCTCCATTGCCCACAATATTTTCTGGTGCATTACAATTCTCTAAGATGAGCTTGTTTATCAGGCTGACTAAGCTTTATCATGCTTTACCTGTACAAATTTTAACAACAATGGAGAAGGTGCCCTTTCAAGAATTTCTCTGAACTTAAAGTTTATGTACTTACTTACATTATTTTACTACATTTTACTGTACTTTCCCTATCAGTGATATATTGTCTGATTCCTTGGCTGATTTATTGAGCAATTCAATGATTGATTGATCCACTCACACACTGACTGACTGACTCACCCACACACCCCACCACTCACTCACTCAGTGGCACACTAACTGACTGACTCATCCACACACCCTGTCACTCACTCACTGACAGACTGACTGACCCAAGCATTCCACTCACTCACTCACTCACTCACTCACTTAGCCACACACCCTGCCACTCACTCACTCACCCACCCACCCACTTACTCACTCACTCACTCACTCACTCAAATCCCTTTTTTTTCAATGACCGATTGAAACATTAAGTAGAATGGTTGATAGACATGCAGAAAATTGATCGATGGAAAAAAAATTTGACCTGTGTCAACCTGGGCGGACTGCGCAGGTTGACATGGATTAACCCTTTCCCAATGACAAATTTTAGACTCTTCCAAACTGAAAGAGTTTGCAGACAACAATTTTAACTTTTATAATAATGGCGGAAAATTATCCAAGGGGGCAGAAAACTCTGTAGAAAAAGGAGAAATTGCTCATAACAACAAGGGCTTGTTTGGGAAAGGGTTAATGCTTTTTTCAGAGGCATTAAGCCCCAGTAAACAGAGTATGGCTTATACAGATTCTATAGCTTTTCCTCACTTTCACAGGTCATGCTGCAGAGACGCGATGTCGTGATCTCGGGGCTATGCAGAGATTGAAGAGCCAACATTTTACCAGACTGGGTGTTAAAGCTAATAAGCTGCAGAAACATTTTAGAAGTCAGAACCCAGTATAGAAAACAAATGTGATAAAAATTGACAATGATGTAGATGAAAGATGATATTGCACGCAACATGCAAAAAGAGGCATTTCAACAATTACTAGTATCTCTTAACCCTTTCCCAAACGACAAATTTTTGGACTAGACCAAATTGTAAGCATTTGCAGACGACAATATAACTCTTGCTGAAAAGATGATTTTCTGTCTATGATAGGGTAGAAAACATTGTGGGAAAAGGAGAAAATGCTGGTTACCAGCATTTTCTCCTTTTTCCACAATGTTTTCAAAAGGCTACTATTCCAGACCCGTAAAAACCAGGGATTGTTTGGGAAAGGTTAACTCTTTACCACACAATGACGACTTTTGATGCCCCTGAAGAGAAAGCTTTTAAAAATATTGTGGGAAAAGCAGAAAATGCTGGTTACCAGCATTTTTTCCTCTTCCCACAATATTTTCTACCCCATCCAAGAAAAAATGTTTGATATAAGCCACATTGAAACTGTCATCTGCAAATGCTTTCCATTAGGACTGGTCTACAATTTCGTTGTGTGGTAAAGGGTTAAACAAATGACAAAATTCTAGACTGGTCCAAATTGAAAGCATTTGCAGACTACAATTTTAGTTTTGCTTGATAGGGTAGAGAACAGTGTGGAAAAAAGAGAAAATGCTTATTACCAACATTTCCTCCCTTTCCTGCAATGTTTTCTCAAAAGGCTTCTTTCTGAGGGTCGTTAAAAGTCGCGATTGTATGGTAAAGTGTTGTTTCAGATCAGTCTGACCACTCCAATCTGAAACAACACTGTCCGTTTTTATCTAAATTTCTATTTTGCACAAGTCTGTAGCAGGACAAAATCTGGTAATGGGGTAAGGGATCTATAAGTTTGTGATGACTTTCCTGGTAACATGCATTACAGAAATGCATCTAGCTTTCTTTTGCCGCAGCATGGCTGATATAAGACCCGACAAGAGAAGGTATTTTGAGAAAAATGCTATTAAATGGGCCTTGGAAAATGGTACTAAGCTAACCTCTTGCAAGCGGAACATATTTGTAGATCAGTATAATTGAATTAATCAGAAATGCCAATGAATATTACATTGTATTTTCATAGAACAGTACCCCACAAATTATGGTAAACAACACATGGACATGTTGTATTTTCCATGAATAAAATGCAGCTCATTTCTTTGAAAAAAGAATAAAATAACATCACACACTATGTTGCACAAAGCATACCTCAAACTTGTGTAAGATAAGAAAATTTGTTACTGGTATATTACTCTAAAAACAAGGGAGATAATGGAATAAACATAGATTACATTCTAACAGAAAAAGCCTTTTGAAAAGATTGTGGAAAAGGACAAAATGCTGGTAGCCAGCATTTTCTACTTTTTTCCCACTTTACTTTTCTGAAGCCTATATCACAGGGTTTTTAAGTTTGAGCATTTTTTGTTAAAATGTTGATTATGGTAATGGAAATATAACAAAAAAGATACAGAAAATATTGTCATGTAAATTTAAATTAAAAATAATAACATAGACAATTAATTTACTTTTACAATTTATGATCTTGTTGTATACATATACATATTCCTCAGAGAGACAAATAGATTGTTTACGCTAAAAGGGTAGACTAGTTCACTTTTTACCACACAATCCCAACTTTTAAGGACCCTGAAAAGGAAAGCTTTTGAAAACACTGTGGAAAGAGGAGAACATGTTAGTAAATAGCATTTTTGCCTTTTCTCACAATGTTTTCAACCCTTCCATTGTCAAAATTCAATTTTTGATTCACATTTACTTTACCGTATGCAAATGCTTTTCAATTTGGACATGTCCAAAATTTTGTCGTTTGGTAAAGAGTTAACCCTTTACTCAATAGATACTCATTTTGACGTATCAACAACAGAAAGCTTTTGAAAACATTGTGGGAAAAGGAGAAATTGCTTGTAACGACCAAAAAAGAATCAACTTGTATCAGCCTGTGCAGTTAGCACATGATGACCTTAGTCAAAACCTTTTTTTGCTATGTGAAAGTTTTCTGTTTGTCAAAGGACCAGTCTACCTTAGATCCTATTGATTTGAAAAAAAGTATCGAACCATGTCAGCTTAAACAGTTGGCATAGGCTTACCTGTGTCAAAACCTTTTTGCTACTTGTATATATTTACTTGTCAGAGGACCTGTCTACCTCCAGATCCTGCTGATTGACTTAATGGGATCCATACAGTTGTGATGACTCGCTTGCTGTCATACATCACAGAGATATATTATTAGTTGTACGGTCAGGTGGCAGGGGACTTTATTAGTTGTACGGTCAGGTGGCAGGGGACTTGGAAACTTGTTCGCGGCTATGGTTAATCATGTCGCCCCGAGCCGAAGGCGACGTGGCGACATGATTCACCACAGCCGTGAACAAGTTTCCAAGTCCCCTGCCACCTGAACGTAAAACGAATTTATTATACTGCAAAGTTTTACCCTTTCAAAGCCCGTTAAGCGAAATTTTCCTGTTTTTTAATTTCACGAATCGAGTATGCTGACGGAATAGAAATTCCCATCTGAGGGCCCCAATTCAATGAAAACTGACGTCACTAAAACGTGCAGTTTAGTGCATAAATGTGCAGTCTGGTGATCTATCGACGCCGTCATTTTGGATATTGTGTTGCATGTGTAGTGATGTTTACGGGGCACTCAAAAGGGAAACGGGTTTTACGTTGTTTTTGCCAGGGAACATGATGTATGTTCCCGGCATGTTAACCAATCAGATCACGTGAAATTTCTTTGCAGTATAATAATATTAGTTGTACGTTCAGGTGGAAGGGGACTTGGGAAACTTGTTCACGACTGTGGTGAATCATGTCACTCCTAGCCAAAGGCGAGGTGGCGACATGATTCACTACAGCCGTGAACAATTTTACCATTCCAAAGTTTGTTAAGCGAATTTTACCTGTTATTTGGCTTCAAAAATTGAAGTATGCTGACGAAGTACAATTTCCCTTCTGAGTGCCCCAATTCACCAAAAACAGACGTTACTGGGAACTTTCGTCACTGAAACCTTGGTAATACGTGCTAAAACATGCAGCTTGGCGCATTATCTTGATGTTTATTTTGATCAACATCGCCATTTCGGATGTTGCATTGATATTGTAGTCATTTAAATGAGGATCGAGAAAGGGAAACTACTTTTATGTTGCTTTTGCCGGTGTACATGATATGTATGTTCGGGGCATATTATCCAGTCAGATCACGAGAAATTTCACTGCCATAAGGCTTGCAACACGGCAAAAAGGACATTCGGACATCTGCGTAAAGTGTCGTCTAGGATCAGCCTGCGCAGTCCGTGCAGGCTAATCCGAGACGGTACTTTACGACTACAATAGATTTTGTCCTTCAGTAGACATGTGCAAAACAGAAAATTGCATCAAAACGTAAAGTGTCGTCTCGGATGAGCCTGCGCGAACTGCGCAGGCTCATCCGAGACGACACTTTACGCAGATGTCCAAATGCCCCTTTTCGCAAGCCATATAATAAACCCCCTATTTTCAAGGCATGACTTAATCATTCTTGTAGACCAAGTGAGACTAGATCAGATCAGATTTCCTTATTTGATCAGCAAAGATTAAGGTCTTTCGGTAAATGTACTGTCTATGTAGGCTTATCTTTTTCTCTCTTCAGATCCCTGTGCACTATTTATGAAAAATGCTTGCACAATTACCCATGAAATAACATAGTCTCATAGTTTGAACCTGACGGCTCTACTTATTTTTTGAATCATTTTTTTGGCAAAAGTGTTTGTGAATATTGCACAGTAGAATCCCTTCTGTATACTGAATGAAAATTGGAAATATATTATTATATATAAATATTATAAATATATTATTGAGCAACCGACCAATCAAACAATTGTGACCCATCATGCTAAAAGCGACTACCTGGGAACTGCGAAAAGTGTCAACCCTGGTCAAACTGTGTGGATTTGCACAGGCTGACCAGGGTCGAGACCTTTCGACATTTATGATATTGTCTGTATGAAAAGTGGTCATTCTACCTTGTTATACAATCATTTTTGAACTGTCGCCTTAAATTGACCTGCACTATCATTCATCTGTTTTTCAGTTGATTTACAGAATTCCCAGTTTGACACTTTTGGCTTGATTGGTCACAATTTAATTATATGATCTAGTAGAGAGCTTAGAATCCTTAGACTGATATATATACAAGTTGTGCTCTGGATCATAAAGCAGTGTAACAAGCAAGTTATCTTGAAATATTGATACATTTGTGACCCGTCATACATAAAGGGACCTTCTGGGAAATCCATACTTCAGTTAGCTGAAAACAGATCAACGATAATACAGGTCAGTTTAAGTTGATAGTTAAAAAATAATTCTATAACAAAGTAGAATGACAACTTTTCGTACAGAAAATATCATAAAAGCGAAAAGTGTCAACCCTGGTCAGCCTGCGCAATTCGCGCAGTCTGACCAAGGTTGACAACTTTTCGCAGTTCCCAGAAGGCCCCTTTTTGCGTGATGGGTCACATTTTTCTGAAATCAGACTGTTCCATTAGGTAAAATTGTTTCTACCGGCTGAATATTTAACTAACAATAGGTTTCGACGTAGTCCAGCCTTTACAGAAAGGTTAGACACAGGTTTGAAAACACAAATGACTAATAGAGTGAAAGACGGGTGGACTCTAGGAAACGTGCCTCCGACCTCTAGTCATTATGGCATCTAAATTAAGTCTCTTGCGTGATCCCGAAGACCTTTATGAATACGAAACCAGATCTTTAAACATTGCTAAACAACCTATGTCAAAATGTGTTGCTGTTGCCCAAACGTCAAGAGGAAATGG
The DNA here is from genome assembly GCA_943736015.1 of Tridacna crocea. NCBI lineage: Eukaryota > Metazoa > Mollusca > Bivalvia > Cardiida > Cardiidae > Tridacna > Tridacna crocea. Next base: position 14,717,590 of record OX031069.1, on the reverse strand, counting down.
TATACAGCTACTTTTAAAGATCGGTTGATTCAAACTTTGCACACAAAAAGTCCACGGTATCCTGTAGTGTAAAATTTGGGTCAAGGAATTTTTCCGATGGAATGATATGGCCAGTGGCATCATTTAACACGTTTGACAAATTTATAGATGACATAGAATCAGCACCTAGACTGACATAGGATTCTGACATATTATGTTCATCAATAATGTCACCGAGGATTTTTTCACAAACGTGTCTAAGTATTTCCTTTAATCGACCCCTGAGTTCTTTTTGTCCTTTAAATGCTACATCTGTGTAAAAACTATTAGTTGTCTTATCTATACCAGGTTCTTTGTCCGTCAAAAAGGCATGTTCCCACAGAAATTCCATTTTGGTGGCAACTGCCTTCATTTTTTGATTATCACAATCTGCTCTCATTTTATCGTGTACGATTTTAGCATATCCAACTGTTGATTCGTTTGTAAGAAGCGACTGAATGAAGCAGCTTTCGAACTCTGCCTCATTCATCAATTGGTGACCTCTTTTCTCTAATTCTTTTACAGTCTTTTCTTCTGTCGCCATGCCTGCGCCAATAGCGCCCCAGTTGACAGATTGTGCTGCGAGACCTTGACTCCTTCTCCAATTGGCTAATGAGTCCATGAAAGCATTTGCCGCGCCGTAATTACTCTGACCTGGTGAGCCAATCAGGCTTGCAATCGAAGAAGTCATCATAAAGTAATCCAGAATTAATCCTTTAGATACTCTATGGAGGTTAACTGTACCCATGATTTTCGGGATCAAAACTCGTTTAAGGCGTTTTTCGGTTAAGGCCCTGACAATCACGCTATCAAGAACGCCAGCACCATGAAAAATACCACTTATTTTCGGATGTAATCGGTCAGATCTTATTTCAGCAAATGCATCATGAACACGGTTGAAATCGCTAATATCCAGCACCATATGTTTGATATAACACCCGTAAAGTTTTGTGAGATTGTCAATGTTGGCCTGAGTTTCTTTGTCACATTGTCTACGACCGAATGTTACAACTTTTCCAGCTCCATATTTTGCTAGAATTTTTACCATCCACCATCCCACACCTGTCAAACCACCCACAACAATATAAACTGAATCTTTGTCAAAGAGCATATTAGCTGGAACTCTTGTTTCTCTTACTGTTTGGGAACAGAAATAGTTTGTTTTACTTTCACGTATTATAACAGTATTTCCATGCAGTACCGCATCCTGCCAATAAGTTTGACTTGTAATTGCATCTTCATCACAGATTTGCAAGTCGTACTCATTTTTCAACCATTTCACAGCCTTTGGCATTAAGCTTTTTATATTTTCTACAGAGAAAATAGCTCTTGCGTCTATCAGTTTGACGTGCAGTCTGGCATCAATCAAGAGTTTGTCCTGCATTTCGGCTGTAAAGAACTGTACTGGGCATATCACTTTTGCGCATCTCTTCAAATCTGCATATTCTCCAAAATGAAGAGGCCGCAGTATCAGAGCGACTGTCGAATCCGTAATCTGCATGGAGGAACTCTGCTTCAAAGATGTACATTGTCTCAGCTTTGCGAGAAGTTTTAGCAATAATATAGACGTTGGATGACAGAACAAACTATCTGAGGCACACACGTAAACATGCGCACCGTATGGAATCTCCTCGACCAATGTCCAAAAGTACATACATGAAAATAATAAACCTGGTTGATAATTTGCTATTTCAGACAATGAAACACAACATTCCTCGGGAACTTGAATGATATTGGATACATTGCACGGATAACAAGCTATGACGCGCCTGGAATCATTAAAAGTACCATTGTGTCTAGCTTCAGGTGTTCCCGTTTGAAGAGATTTGCCAACAACTTCTATTGCTACCACCTGAAAACCCGTTGTATTATTCATTTCTGAGGTAGTTGTATGCTCAGTGCGTGTGAGCGAATAAATCAAATCGTCGTGGGCAAACACTTTTTCCACAAGTACTGTTCGAGTTTTTTCACTCTTGATGTCAATGTTCTTTGAAGAATTGGCTTCAACAGCGATATAAAAAGGATCAACTATTTGACTCGTCTTACAAGATCGCAGAAACAACTGTCTGGATTTCGATGATTGCCGTGTGCTACGTAACAACGGAGTAATTGCCATTCTAGTGCACTTTGTCAGTCTCATACCAAATATCTGTGAGGACTTTATGCAATATTCTGACTGTTGTATAGTCTTTTCCGTGCTAACAATATGCATCAATTTGTACAGGGTCGAGACTGTCACCGTATTGATAGAATCTATATCCACAATGACTGCTCTTGGGTGGATAAACTCTACCTCTGCATTCCTGAAGAATCCCCACACCTCCGAACCATAAACAGATGGTGTTTTATGGTTCTCAGTGTCGTCTATGTGTTGGTAAACACCAACAGTGATAATGAAAATGTTTGCTGCATTAGGGGCTTGTAAAACACGCTGTACAAGCATACAATTTTTCGATACATGTTCTAGAACATCAGAAGCAGAATCATCTATTCTTTCATTGCCTGGACAGAAAAACACGAGCAGATGACTAAATGAAGAACTCAGTATATCTTGCATACTTTCTAAATGAGACTCAGTTGACTCAATATGAACCAGTGTGCATGAATCAACAACTTTCATGATTTCATTTTTGAAACAATCTGATCCATCAATCAAAAGAACCCTTTGTTTGCTAGTATCGTCTGGGGTTTTTATTGAATTATTCACACTTTCAAATACTGGTTCTAATTTCAATTGGTATTTCAATTCATCACAGACTTTCACATTGGGAGCTTTTGTATAAATAACAAGGTTTTTAATAGCCGCAAGAATGTGCCCATCATTATCAACAAGTTTCACATCATAATGATCTTTTCTCAAAGATGGCAGTTCTGTATGCTGACTGTGAATTGCAAATATATTGAGAATATCATGTGAAGTGACAAATTTCAAGGTCTCAAAAATCTCTATGCTATCAATTCCAATGGGAAAACTTTGACTAGTGACAGATTCGCGCTTATTCCCATTTGAAAGTATACTAGATTGTGTCAGTATTACACTGCTCTGCAGCAGACTGTCCAGTAAGCAAGGGTGTATGTGGCACTTACACATGTCTTCTGCAATGCATTCAGGTATTTTGACCCTGACCAGACACCTGTCCCTGTTTTCATTCCTTTGTCCATCTGTTATTATTCTAAAAGATTTATCATAGTCAAACCCCACGCTTGTAAGGTGAGAGTATACCTCTCTTGCATCAAATGTTTCTAACATCTCGGTCTTGATAGACTCCAAATCAATAAACACCTTTTGTAAACCTTTGGATTTCTCCTTAATTCTTCCTTGACACACCACGTTACCGCTATAGGATACACCAAATTGTATTTCTTTGGAACAACCTTCACTTCCGTTTGACTTTGTTTTAATATCCATCGTAACTGACTGGTCCTGTCTTAGAGTTACTGGCGCCTTAAATTCCAAGGATAAAGTGACAGTCTTAGCATTAAGCCCTAGAAGTCTTTCTGCAACCTCAAAACCGACGTCGGCGTATGTAACCCCTGGCACTACAACTGTCTGTCTCACAAAGTGTTCGTAAATAAACGGAGTTCTATCAGGTGATATTGAAAGTTTCATAACAATTCCTCCAGTTTTTCTTTCAGCAGATACATATAAGTGATTGGCAATTTCAGTTTTCTCAATTCGTAGATATCCATTAGGATTTTCGATATGAGGCAGTTTTCTTTTCTGGAAGATGTACCGTGGAATGGGTGTAAATTGACCATTGTCATTGAAGAAATCTGTATAAATCATCTTCCAGTCAATATCTAGGCCAGGACCAAGTTCCGTCATCGCCAGCAGCATTGCATCTCTTTCTTTTCCCCTTTTCATTGATGGTATAACCGTTTTACTGTCATCAGCTGGAAAGATGTCCTTGATGTGAGCTTGCAAAACAGGTGACGGACCGATCTCAAGAAAACATGCATCGTATGAACTTTCAGCCAAGGCTTGAATTGCTTGATAGAAGCGAACAGGTTCAGTAACATTCTTTTGCCAGTAGCTACTCCATATTCCATTTTCACCGTCAACGATTGCTCCATATACAGATGAGGAGAACTTAATGTTAGTCGTTGGTTTTGGACTTTTATTTTCTCCGATGATCTGAACAATGGTGCGCCCAGCATCATACACCAATGGACTGTGGTACGCACATTTGACACCAAGGTTTTCGATTCGTAATCTTTTTTGAATACCATTTTTCAAGTTTTCTAATCTGTGTCTAAACTCGATTAAGGCTGATTCTTCTCCAGCTAGAGTGCAGGACATTGGACTAAGATAGACTGCAATATTCACGTTAGTCACTTCTTTGCATATTCTTTCAACTTTTTCAACTGGTACGTTTCTAACAACAGCCATTCCACCTCCTTTCACTCTGCGAAGCTCGTTCGAGCGATGATATATCACCTTCACGGCTGCTTCTAAATCTAAATAGCCAGCACTATACGCAGCTGCTACTTCTCCTACTGACTGGCCAACTACCGCCTCTGGGTGGACACCATATCGCTTCCACAGCTCTGTAAGACCAACTTGACAGGTAAATATAGCCAGATGTGCAACGAGAGGATCTGACAGGTCGTCGTTTTGCTCCAATTTGTCAATTATTGAAAGGTCCGTGTATTTCATCAGCTCATTACTTATCTTTTCAACTGTGGCCCGAAATGGTCTTATTTCTAGCAACTCAGTGCACATGCCTTTCCACGTTGTCCCAACACCACAGTACACGAACACGAGTCGTTTATGTTTCTTTTGTAAACCGATTTTTTTTAACTTTTCCTTTAAAGAATCTCTCAATTCTTCTTTAGTACTTACACTAACCAGAACTCTTTCACTGAAATGATCACGTGCACTCAATGTCGTGAAGCAGATATCTCCGAGAGAAATGTCTGGTTTCAAGGAGAGCTCTTCAGAAAAAACCTCTACGTTTTCAGCAAGACCGTCTGCGCTCTGACTGGATATCATCACAAGAAACTTTTGTCTAAGTTTGTTTAATTTTTTCCTGGGTTTTGATCTAATTTGTCGGACTGCAATATGTGAATTGCTACCTCCAAATCCGAAACTGTTGACGCAAGCATACCTTGTGGAATTTATTTCAACTGTCCAATTTAATGGAACTGTTGGTACAATAAACCTGTGGCTTTCAAGCTTGAGTTCCTGGTTCGCTTTCTCTTTACTATAGAACAGTGAAGGGACGATTGTCTCATTTTTCATCATCAGACACACCTTAATTAGACCACAAACCCCAGCTGCAGATTCAAGATGGCCTATGTTAGTTTTGGTGGAGCCAATGTAAATTCCCTGAGCTTTTGCCGTTGCAGTGTATCTGAAGTGTTGTCCAAGTGCTTGTATTTCTGTCTTGTCACCAGTGACTGTTCCTGTACCTGCAGTTGAAGAAGAGCATTTGTCAACTCTTTACCAAACGACGAAGTTTAAGACTAGTCCAAATTGAAAGCATTTGCAGACGACAAGTCAAACGTCTATGATAGAGTCGAAAAAGTTGTTGGAGAAGATGGTAATACTGGTTACCAGCATCTTCTCCATTTCCAACAATACATGTTTTTTCAAAAGCCCTCTTTCACAGGGTCGTCAAAATTTGGGATTGTGTGGAAAGGGGTTTATTAATAGGTTCAGGTGTTTGTCGCTGGCAGGAAAAAAGCACAGGAATTTAAAACCAAGTAAAAAGTACACAAGAGATAGAGTGATCTGGCAACTTTAGACCCTGTTGAAATATTCATTTTCCTGTCAGAGATCTACACTTGGACCAGCTGAACAATGAAATGTTTTTTGACAATAATTTCATACTCTTAAATGGTATGATTCAAAATTAACCCAATTAACGCGTTTAACCACTCCTGCTTACTTTTGGCCGCTATTGTGCCTTTAAACAAAACTAATTTTTTGTGAAAAAAAAAAAAAAAAAACAAGCTAACGTAAAAACAAGCTAGTAATAGATACTTGCTTACCATTAGCATCGATAATCTCAATGACATTCTTCGAGTCTAAGAGCTACTCATACTCTGAATTTAACAGACGAATACCTGCTTACCACGCGCTTCGCTGACCTGGATGACGTTCTTACAGTCCACAACTACTCTACTCTGAATCTTACAAATGAATACTTGCTCAAATGAACTTTGAGAACCTGAATGGTATTTTTTTCTAGTCTGCAAGCTACTTTGAGTTAAACAAATGAATACTTGCTCTCTAATGGCCTCGATTACCTGAAAAGCATTCTCCCAGTCTTCGCAGTATTCTTTCTTCATCAACTCCACCGGTTGCTTTTTAGATGGCGCTGTATGTGGCCTTGCCATTTAATGAATACTTGCTCACCATTAGTTTTAATGACTTGGACAAATTTCCGCTAGTCTACAAGCTACTCTGAAGTTAACAAATGAATACTTGCCTGTAATGTGCTTCGATAACTTATAAGGCATTCTTTTAGACTACAAGTTCACCGAATTTAGCAACTGAATACATGTACTTGCTCACCATGAGCCCCTATAAGCTGATAGACATTCTTTTATACAATAGGCTACTCTGAAGTTGACAAATGAATACTTGCTCACCATGTGCTTCGATGACCTGAACAGCATTCTTCCAGTCCTCGCAGTCTTTGTACACTTTCTTCATCAACTCCACCTGTTGTTTTTCAGATGGCGCTGTAAGTGGCCTTGCCATGCGTCCGTCTTGATTTGTTCCAGTTTTAATGACTCCCCAAATGTTTCTACCTTCGCGCTCAGCCTTAGTAAAAAAGTGAAACAAGTTTTCTTTATCTCTGAGGAAAACTGGGAAAGTTATTTTTTGTACCAAGTGAATTCGAACTGTACAGAGAAAGCTCTAACGTTGTTTAGTTCAATGGTAGGAATAAATCGTCGGTTTACTTCAAAAACCTCGAAATTACAGCTTGAAACAAGCTGTAGTTACAAGGTTTTTGAAGTAAACCGACAAGAGCATTACAATAAAACTCATGAGGCGAGATATACATGATACATGTAGTTGTTTTATTCGATTAACATAATCGGTAATATTTTCACGGGTGGCATCCAAGTGAAATCGGTGAAACTTTACCAATGATGTTCATTCGATGAAATACATTTCGATCTTTCACTGGAAAAAAATACATCTGTTTCATGCTTTTTGTTCTTTTACTGCAGGGATTTTCATCAAAGTCAAGTACAGATAATTCCGCTCGTTCCTCGTGGCGTTCCCCTCTACATAGCAGCGCATTACAATATTACGTAAAGCGCGAGAAACGTATGGTCAATGCACGTAAATTACGTCATATTTCCATGTGGTTGAATGGCACGCGCTGCTCGGTAACTACTCTTTCCATCTTCACTTGTAGATTTAAACAATAAGGAATCAGTATTTTTCACTGGCGTGGTCATAACAACTAAATAAGTAAATATCAAACCATATTCCACTGTTATTTCTCAGTAAACTACCAAAAAGCATGAAATAAATTCGAATTGTGCATTAGGATTTTTTTAATTGCTTACATTTCCAGTCATTTCTAAAGCATGCATAATTTACCTGACATGCATACTGTTTTTCTTAACTTATGGCATCAATAATGAAAAGTAGATTTGGCATTATATTTCTTAAAAAAAATTAATACGAAAATTGTGGGGTTTTTTTAATAAATGATCGGTTTTGACACTTTGATAGTGCATCGGTCGACATATTCCACTAGTACATTATCAAATCGCAATGCATCGGAATACACAGCGTATTATGAAAGAAATAGTGCAAGATTTGATAAATACCGACAAAAACAATTACTAAACTTCAAAAAGGAAATACTTACATCAACTAGTCTTTGTAAGATTACGATCCCACATCCTTCTCCTCTCGCGTAACCATCTGCATCCGAGGAGAATGTGTGGCATTGACCGGTAGGTGACAACATTTTGGATTTGGAAAGTGTAGCAAAACCTTTTGGATCTAGAAGAACATTAACTCCACCGGCAAACGCCAACTCGCAATCACCTGGAATGAAATTTCGAAAAACGTCTCAGAGATATATCATTGTTCTATATATACACTTCTCCTATGTTGTGATCAGTTGATGCAACAATTACACGTTTTGTTGCATTGGTGGCTATCAAATTGCAGATTAAACAGTTTATGTTTTTTTTTTCCTGTATTTAAAATTGAAATCAAAATTGGCTTATTGAGTGTACAGGAGAGAGATACATATAGCCTTTTTGGATAGAAAGGAAGGAGAGAGAGAGAGAGAGAGAGAGAGAGAGTTGCTTTTTGAATAGACAGGAACGAGAGAAGCAGAGATTGACTCATTGAATAGACAGGAGACAGACAGACAGACAGTTCTGAAATACCTGCTTTTAGTCCCTGGCAAGCTAAATGAATGGCAATGGCACTAGAGGAACAAGCTGTGTCAATGACCATGTTGGGACCCAGTAAGTTCAGCTGATATGACAACCTGCTGCTGGTGATGGTACGGAAAATCCCCGTACATGTATAAGGATCCGTGACGGGGTTGTTGTCTAGATATGTTGATCGAAAATCATCCCCCATACTGCCTAACGAATAGAAGGGATAAAGAAAAAATACTGGTCTTTCCTTGTAACTAAACGTGATAAATTATTGCCTAGGACACAAATGTTAATAGTTCATAGGTTTCTCTCAACTTAGCAACTTGCTGAATACATTATTAGATGTACGGTGAGGTGGCAGGGGGACTTGGAAACTTGCTCACGGCTGTGGTGAATTATGTCGCCCCGAGCCGAATGCGCGGTTGCGACATGATTCGCTACAGCCGTGAACAAGTTTCCAAGTTCCCTGCCACCTGACCGTACAACGAATTTATTATACTGCAAAGTTTACCACTCAAACGTTTGTTAAGCGAATTTTACCTTTTTCTTTGTTTTAAAAAATCGAGTACACTGATGAAGTAGAATTTCCCTTCTTGTATTATTGAAGGTCAAACAACTATTTATGTATTTTTGTTATACTGCAAAGAAATTTCTCGTGATCTAATTTGATGATATGCCCCGAACATATATATCATGTAGATATCTACATTGGCAGAAACCAAGATAAAAGCATTTCCCCTTTCGGGAAACCCGTATGACTACACTATCAAAGTCTACACTATCAACACAACATCTGACATGGCGGGGTCGATCAAGATTATGCGCCAAACTGTACGTTTTAGCACGTATATACGCCAAACTGTACCTTTTAGCACGTATTTATAACCAAGTTGTAAGTGACGTCAGTTCCCAGTGACGTCAGTTTTCAACACAGGCCTTTGAAGCTCTATTGGTCTATCACAGAACAGTAAAATTGTCCTTGGTCGATCATCAAACATTCACAGCACATTGGTGCATCGCCTGTATATGACTGAATATATTGACAAACTTTCATTAACACTTTTACTATAAATAGTACATAGGGGATTCCCTCTGTATTGTATTTAATAAGACAAGGTGTGCAACGAAATAGAACAAAATCTGAATCCCGTCCCCTTTCAAAGATGATATTTAACAGAAAATGGAAGAATAAACCTAGTTACCGGCGCAGATAGAATCACAAATGAATTTTCTTCTGTAAGCTCACCCTAGAAAGTTCCTACGCTTCTTGACATCAAGCTATAGCTCACATCTCAACGAAAATAAAAAGCTTCCATATTTTCCAGATAGCCATGCGCTGACGTCACATAATTCGTCATGACGCAGCGAATGATAGCTCACGTGAATTTGTTATCAAAAAGCGCGCCAAAGCTTTGACCAATGAACGGTAAAAACGTATTTGAAAATGTTTAAAATGGGAGATGAAAATCATGAAATTGGATTAGATGAAAATATAAATTATATCAGACGAAATGTTCATTTAATAATTTCATCAATGCACCTGCAAAATCGTTTTCGATCTATGTTTGAAGAAAAAGAATTTAATTCTTATTCGCTGCATGATGTCAAATCGTGTGACGTCAGCGCATGGCGATCCGGAAAATATGGAAGCTTTTTAATTTTTTAGAGATGAGAGCTATTGCTTGATTTTAAGCGTTGCTTGGCACTTTCGAAGGTCAGCTTACAGAAGAAAAATCATTTGTGATTCTATCTGCAACGGTAACTAGGTTAATTTATCTGTTTTCGTTTACATATTTTCACTGAAAGGGGACGAGGGTAAAATTTTCTTCGATTTCGTTGCACACCTTGTCTTATTATATACAATAGAGAGGGAATCCCCAGTGTGTTATTTATAGTAACAGTGTCAGATAATGAAAATTTCTTTATCTCTCTATAGACCAATGGAGTTTCAGAGGCCTATGGTTTTCAATGAATTGGAGCACTAAAAAGGGAAATTTTACTTCATCAGCGCACTCATTTTTTTAAACTAAAGAAACAGGTAAAATTTGCTTAACACACGTCGGTATGGTAAAACTTTGCAATGTGAAGAATTCGTCGTACAGTCAGGTGGCAGGGGACTTGGAAACTTGTTCACGGCTGTGGTGAATCATGTCACCAGATCGCTTTTGGCTCGGCTTGACAAATAATTCACACACTTTATCCTAAATCTTCAAAATAAGTTAAATAACATATTTAGGCCGATAATAAAAACACAAATGTTGCTGTTAAATGTTTTCTTTCGGTGAAAATATCTCCTTATCGGACAGTGAAGATCAAAGATCAGGGCCCGTATTCACCAACCATTCTTGAGAATATTCTCAGTCTTCTAAATTTGTAAGTAACACAACTTCTGATTGGCTAAACCATTTGGTTTAGCCAATCAGAAGTTGTGTTACGTACAAATGTAGAAAATTCTGTAGAATAAGACAAATATCGTTCTTAAGAATGGTTGGTGAATACAGGCCCAGACTGCACCAAAGATGCAGTCTGATCTTGATCTTCACTGTTAGTGGAAGATTCTTAAGTCGCACTAAGGGGTCTAATGATTAAATGTTTGATGAACATGACTCAAATATTTAATCGATTAATATAAAAAAATGTGACAAAGCAAATGATTAAGTCAGATTATTTGCTTTCGAATGAAAACGTTTGAGAAGATGAATATATATATTTTTCCATACTTGAATTTATCACAAAACATTCAATCATTTGAATATGGTTTCATCCCTTTAGTTGCAATGACTTAATGATACACAAAAAATACAAAAGCATTATTACTTTTTGAAAATGATTACAAGGTCAATTCATTTTGAAAGAAATAAACAGACTCATTAAGACTCAGATATATGAATACACATTAATAATAGAAGTTTCTCTCTATCTATTTACCAATGTATACGCCGGTATTTGTCCCATTCAGTTCCTTTCTCGTGAATCCACCATCCTCCATGGCCATGTGACTGCAATCCAAAACGAGTCTCTGTTGTGGATCCATTGTTTCCGCTTCCGCTTGGCTTGTTCCATGGAAATGGTAGTCCCATTTGTCCAAACTGGTAGAGATACACAAACATGATAAATAATCCAATTCCACACAGCCATATATAACCATGCTGACAAATGAGTAGAGTTAGGTCTGTTAATTTGGTTCTTTCACATGATTAATTTTTGATGTCAAAAGAAGCCAGGATAGAATTCAGGAGTTTAGAAAAAAATAAACTCAACAACTTTTCGAACACTGCAAAACACAGAGTTAAAAGATTTGACATAGTGATCAGCAAGTCAGGGCCCATATTCTACAACTATTCTCCATAGTATTCGTAAGATAAAAGTTTCTGTTTTGAAAGAAACACATCAGTTTAGCAAATAAGAAATTGAGTTAGTTTCTAATTCAAGAATAATACTGGGAAAACACGAAAGAATAGTTAGTTGGTATGGCCCCGTTTTTCATCATATTCTTATGTATAGTCATGGTTACAAACTTCTTTTTTTCCAGTACATTATAGGTAAAACATGTACCGTTCATGATTCGGCACAAATCCATTTTTCATGACCTTCAGGCCTTTGATTTTATCACCCTATAATGACTCTAATTCAGCAAAATTATCGTACTATTATAGATGAACTATGCTCTGTGAAAAGGGGGCTGAATGCATCTGCGAAAAGTATGGACCCTGGGCCAAAACTTTTCGCTCTTGGTCTTTTTTTGTATGTTCAAGGACCAGTCTATCCCATGATTCAGTCGGTTGTGTAATAACGTGGCTATTATGAATCCATAATATGATGGCTCATGGCTCATATTCATTTGCTGACTAAAGGTTCTGAGACTTGAGGCCGAGCCGCGTAAGCAAAGTCGACAGTGTACAGGACTTGAGATCAGGGAGTAGCTTGTTCGAATCGACAACTGGGCCAAATTCTTTTCAAGGACTGGTGATAGTCATTGCGACAGGATCCATTCCTCTCCAACGGCCGATCATTGTTTCTATAATAGTCATGTGGGAAAGCAGCCAGTGGCTTCGGAAGAACACTGTACATAGTACCGATAAGCAGAAACTCTAGGAAAAAAAGGAATATGTGTACTAGCCTCCTTGATATAATTGAAGTAATCTTGAAAACGGTGTTAAACACAAAACAATCAATAAATGCAGCCATAGCTTGAGCACAGGCCCTTGATACTCTATTGTTCTATCACGTAGCACTCAAATTTTCCTTCGTCGATCACCGCACACTTATAACAGATTGGTGCATCGCTTATATACATATGTCACGGAATATATACTCAAAATTTCATCAACACTGTTTCTTTAAATAGCACGTCAGTGACTCCTTTTATATCGTATAAAATAAGTCATACTATACAATAAAGAAGAAATTGTTATTGAGCTATTTATAGTAACGGTGTCCAATAATGAAAATTACGTTTTCCCCTTGACCAATGGAGTTTCAAAGGCCTATGCTTAACCTTTTATCAGATAACAAAATTTTAGCACTTTCCAAATTGTAAGCATTTGCAGACGACAATTTCAATGTGGCTCGAATGGCGCAGTTAATTATTTATAAGGTAGAAAACATTGTGGGAAAAGGAGAAAATGCTGTTTACCAGCATTTTCTCCTTTTCCCACAATGTTTTCAAAAGGCTTCTTTTCAACGAGCGTCAAAACTCGTTATTGTGTGGTAGAGGGTTAAAAATCAACTCTTACTCTTTCAATAGCCCAGCACACTTGACGTACGATTTTCCGGGAGACTTAACATCAGTGCTAAAATGACTGCTGAAATCCCACCTGTTCAAATGTAAAATGTCAAAATCAAGCAAGTTAAGTAAATGTCAAAAATAAAGCAATTTGGTCTTTCCACAGCAAATGTCGAATTGAATTGCGAAAGGTATGGATTAGGATCAGACTGGGCAGAACGTGCACTCTAATCTTGAATCTACATAATCCACTTCCTGATTCAAAACTTCGATAAAGATTATCTCAGAATGCGCTTGAAATCTGCGGTTAGACCTGAAAAAAAAAGACAAAAGTAGCTCAAAATGCACTTGAAATCTGCGGTTAGACCTGAAAAAAAAAGACAAAAGTAACTCAAAATGCACCAGAAATCTGCGGTTAGACCTGAAAAAAAAAAAAAGACAAAAGCAGCTCAAGATGCACTCGAAATCTGCGGTTAGACCTATAAAAAAAGCAATAAAGGAATCGTGCTATGTGAAAAGGGGGCGTAATTGGCGCAGGCTGGCATTGGTCGGACTATTTTGCTATTTGTATAATTATTTTCTGCTTTTCCAAGGATCGCTCTACCCCTTGATGCAGTGCGTTGTTAGACTAAATGGTATCTACTTATGGGGCAGTGTAGATCCAAGATCAGACTGCACGTTCTGTGCAGTCTGATCTTGGATCTACACTGTCCGTAAGAGAGTCCTCGAGCAGAGCTTACAGTCAAAAGGTTAACATTCAATAATTTCACGGACCCAACGGCATCATCTCCCGCTAGATGGCATTCTACAAATACACTTCCATCTAATATAGGCATTCTGGGTACACAAGCGGACTAATTTTTCAAAACGAAAACCGTTACTTTGAATTTCAAAATGAAATGAACGTTTACTCAGTAAAACGGTACCTGGTGCCAATTATCAAGTTATGATCAGCTAGCAGGTAACCTATGCACCGGCCGTATATTAAAGTAGTTCCTACAGGCTTGGGTTTAGCTTCGGTATAAGCCCTACTTTTCCCAAGTATCGGGGAATGGGTGATGCGTCATATAAGACGGGTCGAATCTTCGAAGAATATGACATGCGCAGACAACGATAGATCAATGATTATGTGATGACTTGCTTGGTATCCAGGTGACGCATTAAACCTCATTGTGCCAGAGCATGGATCATCTAGTTGACAAAAGAAGAGCCGAAGACATAATTTTCTGCCAAAAGTCAACAAAGTGCGTGCCAACCTTTATACTGCAAAATACCTAAATTCAATTTTTCAATCGATAGTAAAAACACAAAAATTGCAACTTCAAAGTTACGCTTTGGGGAATAATATCTCCTTATCGGACAGTGTAGATCCTAGATCAGACTGCAGTTTCTGTGCAGTCTGATCTTGATCTACAGTGTCCGCAAAGGTCAGTGAATCGCGCTTCGCTGATTCCGGGTTAAATGCATTTTATTATTAATCATACCGTTCAAAAGTTAAGACATTATCACGAATGTGCCAATATGTTTTTTTTGTGGTCAGTCAAAGTGATAGTCATAATTGGGAGAAAAAAAAAATGAATTTAAAAAGTAAGTCAAAAGATGCCAGGTCGCTTTGATCTTTTGATTTTGCTTCTACCTGTTTCTAAATTTCATTTTTTTTTACTGTCAGCAACTAACACTTTGACCGACCTTACAATAGCACATTTTCATATTCATGATAGTTTCGACTTTCTAAAAGGTACGATGTAAATTCTAATGTAAATTAAATCCACTCTATATGCTTTTGGTAGCTGTTTGGTCTTTAACGGCCCTCCAAGACGAAGAAGGTAGAATACTAGTAATAAATAACTCTAGTGTAACACGTCATAATAAGTATTCAAAACGCTTTTTTTTAGATTTAGTTAGAAATCTGTCAAGCTATATCAAGATTTTTATCAATCATTCATCGGTTACAGTCGACGAATTTCATCAACTTTGTTGACAAATAAGAACTGGCAATTTATCGGGTAATTATTGAAATATTTTTTTACCCACTCAGCAATATTACCTTAAAGGTGGCCCTTCAGATCTTAGGACAAAAATTTTACAAAAATACAAAAAAAAAAATCATCCTTATAATCCCAAAGCCTTCTTATTTTCATACATAAACCCCCAGTTGTCGAAAACCATCCGATAACAAGAGAAATAAGAGATTTACAACAGCCCAGGTCGGCACTGAAGGGAAACACGGTCTATTTTTAAATCAGCAACTTGGTCATTTACATACCGGAAATATACAGACGAAGCTCCAAACATATCGTCCAAAGTTCTAGACATTATGGAAAATAATTATATTTTTGTTATGCTATGAAATTTTAGTCATTAGTCACGTGCCAGTCACTTAACATTCGCACAATGCTTTTTTCATTTTTGGCGGGAAATCTAAAAATAGCTTAAAAGGCTACCTAGCCTTTTAAGGGAATACCACCAAAAAGATTTTTTTTTTTTGGGGGGGGGGGGGATTTTATGATTTTTAATTATTGATGATTTGCATTGCTTTTCATATACATTTCAGTGATATATAAATTTTTTAATTTGGTGTGATGTGAAACATCTAAATACCCACCTTTAAAATGTGGCCTGCAACACGCAAAAAGGGACATTCGTACATTTGCGTATAAAGTTGTCTCGGATCAGCCTACGAAGTCTGCGCAGGCTAATCCGAGACGGCACTTTACGACTGTATTAGATTTTGTCTTATAGTAGACTTGCACAAAACAGAAAATTACATAAAAAACTAAGTGTTGTCTAGGGTTAGTCTTCGTGGAATGTGTAGGCTGATCCGAGACGAAACTTTTCTCATACGTCCGAATGGTCCTTTTTGGCGTGTTGACGCAAATTATTATAAAGAACGTTATTAACTCAGGGAAACTTTGTTCATTCAAGATTAGCCTAAATAGATTAACTTTTTTTTAAACAAACGACAAAAATTTTTGACCACACCAAATTCAAGGAAATTACAGACAGTAATTCAAATTCGGCTAAAATGATGGAATTTGTTTTTGACAGGGTAGAAATCATTGTATAGAAAAGGAGAAAATGCTTGTCACAAGCATTTTCTCCTTTTTCCACAATGTTTACAGAAGCTTTCTCTGTAACGATCGTTAAAACTCTGGATTGTGTCGTAAAAAGTTAACCCATTACCACACAATCCCTACTTTTGACGACCCTGAGAAAGAAGTCTTTAGAAAACATCGTGGTAAAAGAAGAAAATGCTGATAACTAGCATTTTCTCCTTTTACCACAATGTTTTCTACCTTCACCAAACGATTTTCAAATTTTCAGTCACTTTTATTTTGTCGTCTGCAAATGATTTCGATTTGGACAAACCTAAAATTTTGTCGTTTGGTAAAAAGTTAAGTGCAACTTTCAATTCGGTTGTAAAATCCAATCTGTTGCAATTTCAAACTTTTTTGGGTAAATTAAAGATAAAGATCTCCTTATCGAACGTTGTAAATCCAAAATCAGACTGCACGTTCTTGTGGAGTCTGGTATTGATCTACACAGTCCTCAAAATAGGCCATAAGATGGCGCCTAGAAACATACGGATAAGAAAAACAGATTATTTTTGTATGTAAGGTTGGGGTCCTCAACGGTTCGATGATTGACTTATATAAATTGTATAGTCCATTGGATTTCTATTGAAACTGACGTTTTGATAAAAGTACAAGGGAACGAAGAGTCAACTTTTCTTGTTTTAACTTCTTACCAAACGACAAAATCTTAGGCTTGTCCAAATCCAAAGCATTTGCAGAAGACAAAATAAAAGTGACTGAAAATTTTAAAATTGTTTTGGTTGCCAGCATTTTCTCCTTTTTCCACAATGTTTTCTCAAGGCCTCTTTATCAACGTCTTCAAAAGTAGGCATTATGTGGTAATGGGTTAAAGGTATATTTTACTTGGTAATTCTGCTCATACAAAAACCAATCAGTTTGGTTTGATTGCAGAAAACAATCACATAAGTCTTGTTTGTTCAAAATGTATATTTGTAACGTTAGTGGTTAAAATTTCAAACAAGAAACATCATTCGAATGGTTCATGGAAGGATTTCTGATAAAAACTCCCAGCTTCCATTAAAATCAAACGGCCTATTGAAAGGAGTTTCCGGTTCGGTCCCAGCTGGTACTTTCGCCAACGGCATTAAAGAGCCTCTAGTCTCCTCAGCCGGTGAGTGTAAGACGGAAAAACTCTTGAAAGCGGCTTAAAAACTGTTGAAACTTTAAATCTGATCTTGATTATCCGTTACCATTTCTTGGCAAAAGTAATTTTGAAGTAAGAAATGGTTCGACTCTTTTCCTGGCTGATTAACCCATTACCGCACAATCCCTACTTTTGACGCCCCTGAGAAAGAAGCCTTTAGAAAACATTCTGGGAAAAGGAGAAAATGCTGGTAACCAGCATTTTCTCCTTTTCCCACAATGTTTTCTGCCCTTCACAAAACAAATTTCAAATTTTCAGTCACTTTTATTTTGTCGTCTGCAAATGCTCTCAATTTGGACCGGTCTAAAATTTTGTCGTTTGGTAATGGGTTAAGCGAAACTTCGTATATTTGATGCTTTTGCAGTGACGCTGGGTAAAAATCGACGTGGCAGGAAAAATCGATATTGGGATCCAGTGGGTGCCGTGGACTACTCTTTTGTCAGACAACCTACTGTGTGGACGTCCACCAAGTTCTTGGCTACCAGAAGAATAGAAACAAAGTTAGTCCTATATTGAGGGATTATACAGCCACTATAGAAAATGTATCTCCCCATATGGCTTGCAACACGCAAAAAGGGGCATTCGGACATTTGCGTAAAGTGTCGTCTCGGATCAGCCTACGTAATCCGCCCAAGCTAATCCGATACGAGACCTCCCTTTTTTATGTAGCTTTCTGTTTGCCCATGTCTACTGTAGCACAAATCCAAGTGTAGTCGTAAAGTGCCGTCTCGGATTAGCCTGCGTGGACTGCGCAGGCTGATCCGAGACGACACTTTTCGCAGATGTCGGAATGCCCCTTTTCGCTTGTTGCAAGCCATATAATCTCGTTACACTTCATTATCATTATTCATTCTACAAATACACATCTATCTAATTTGGGCATTCTGGGTACAGAACTGGGCTACTTTTCTACGCGACAACCGTTATTTTGAATTTCAAACTAAAATAAACGTTTACTCAGTAAAACGTTACCTGGTGCGATTCATTCAGCTATGATCAGCAGTTAAGAGAAATCTGGAGCTAAAACAGGCCTGACTTCTCCTCAAACGTATTGATAAAAGCACTTTTTTCAATTGCTAATTTAAAGGTGGCCCTTCAGATTTTGGGACGAAAATTGTACAAAAATGCAAAAAAATTATCCTTATATACACAAAGGCTTTTGATTTTCATTCATAAAACCCAGTAGTCGCACACCGTCCAACAACACGAGAAATTGGAGGTTTACTACAGCCCAGATCGACACCGACGGGAGACACGTTCTATTTTTAGATGATCAATTCGCTTATTTACATACAGGAATACACAGACAGAGTATCAAACATAGCGTCCGAAGAAGACATTATGGAAAATAGTTATTACATGTTTGTTAAGTCATGGAATTTAAGTGTTATGAGTCACGTGTCAGTCACTTGGCATTCCCGAAATGCTTTATTGATTTTTGGCGCGAAATCTAAAAATACCTTGAGAGGCTACGTAGCCTTTTAAGGGAATACCATTAAAAAAAATGTAATTTTATGAATCTTAATTATTGAAGATTTGTATTATTTTTCCATATGAATTTCAGCGATATATATGTTTTTTAATTTGCTGAGATGTAAAAATTCTAAATACCCACCTTTAAAGCCCGTATTACTACACCGCCCAACTTTGGGGAGAGTGATGCGTTATCGGACAGGTCGAATTTTTGAAGAACATGATATGCGCAGACACCACGGTACACTTTATTTCAAATGATGGACAAAGTTGAAGCTCGCACTTCCGAGTTCCCGCGTGGCTACACACCTATACATTTTGATATTGTACTTCGAATTTGCAATCTGTATTGTGCAGTAAAGCTATTCTAAATGATTCTCTTAATTTTTCCCAATCCAATCGCTTTTACTTTACAGAAGACGGATCTCGGCCCCTTCATCATAATCTTCATCCTACTCATTAAAAGAAATCAAAATTTCAACTAATTATAAAAACCCAAACCTTGCTATTTTTAAAATGGTTTTTTTTTGGGGGGGGGGCGACAAAATATCTCCTTATTGGATAATAATGATCCAAGATCAGACTGCACGTTCTGTGCAGTCTGATCTTGATCTACACTGTCCGCGAAAGGTCCTTGAATGGCGCTTAGTAGCTTAACTCTTTACCACACAACAAAATTCTAGACTGGTCCAAATTGAAAGCCTTTGCAGATGACAAAATAAAGGTGACTGAAAAATTGAAATTTGTTCTGGGAAGGGTAGAAAACACTGTGGGAAAAAGAGAAAATGCTGGTTACCAGCATTTTCTCTTTTTCCTACAGCGTTTTCAAAAGGCTTCTTTCTCAGGGGCGTCAAAAGTAAGGATTATGTGGTAATGGGTTAAGGGTTAACCTTTATAATGTACAGTAGTTTTGTTTGTTTGTTTGTTTGTTTGTTTCTATAATAATCTTGAAATATTTATCATAGGCGTGAATAAAACAAAAGTAATTGGTTTTGAATTACGCTAATGACAAACTAAACTCCTTTACCAAACAACCCTAAGTTTTAACGACCCTGGGGATGAAGCCTTTTTGAATACATTGTGGGAGAAAGAGAAAATGCTAGTACCAGGCACAATCTGACACTGCTAGATACTTTTTGCAGATGCTTTAAGCCCCCTTTTCATTAAGCATTGCTTTAAACCATTGCCCACACAATCCCTACTTTTGAACCCCTGAGACAGAAGCCTTTAGAAAACATTGTAGGAAAAGGAGAAAATGCTGGTAACCAGCATTTTCTCCTTTTCCTACAATGTTTTCTACCCTTCACAAAACAAATTTCAAATTTTCAATCACTTTTATTTAGTCGTCTGCAATTCCTTTCAATTTTGACAAACCTAAAATTTTGTCGTTTGGTAATGCGTTAATGATAAAGACCATTTTCAAACATCAGTCACAGTTTTAAAAGGAAATTATATATTATATAATTTTGCAATAAATAATTGGGTATGAATAGAAGATTTGATTTGAATTTAATCATTATAAGAGCTTATCCATCAACAACAATAACTGTCGGAAGTATTTCATTTTTTATTTTCTTTTTATGAAATATCGAATTGCATATTTTCTATCGTATCTATATAGCCGTAAATTTTCCAAATGAAATACATGCGTTGCACATTAATAAAATATCACACGCGACAAAAAAAAATCCGTAGTCCATCTACATGCTGTGAAATACGGTTCCAAATATAGTATGATGACATAATGATGATGTAAATCGTGGGGAGAATAAGTATGTACGAGTGTTTATTTCTATCTCCCGCTAGATGTCGTTTGAATCGTCGAAAAATATGACATGCGCAGCCAACGTGTATTCATTTGTAATACGATTGGTCGAAATTTAATGCTCTAATATTCATCCGCCATTCATAATGACAAAGTTAGTTGCTAGTACACCATGATTTGTTTCATTTTGTTAAGGACGTTTTCGGTAGTAATTTCTGCACACCACTTTGAAAATAACAGACAATAACATTATCTCCCGCAAGATGGCATTCTATAAATACTCATCTATCTAATTTGAGAATCCTGGGTATAGAGCCGAACCACTTTCCTACGCGACAACCGCTACTTTGAACTTCAAACTAAAATAAACGTTTACTCAATAAAACGTCACCTCGTGCAATTCACTCCTCTGTGATCAGCAGTTTGGAGAAATCTTGAGCTAAAGCAGGTCTCATTTCTCCTCAAACGTATTGATAAAAGCTATTTTCTACATTGCTACTTTATAGAGCGTAATATTACAGTCAGCCCGCTTTCGGGGCTAGTGATGCGTCATTTAAGACAGTCGAATCTTCGGAGAATATGACATGCGCAGACAACGCAGACAGTAACTCTTCTCAAAGAAGGTACTTGTATATCGTTCGGACAATACCTTGAATTTCGGATACGGTATGTTTCGAAGCGAAGAAAGAGTCTATAATATCGACTGAACGGACATTTTGCAAAAAGATCTAAAGGGGAAAAGATCAGAAGAATATCGACTTTCTCAGAGACTAGAGTCTACTGAACATGGCAGTACCGATCGGTCTGAGCGCCTAAACGGTTACTATGGAAATGGCCATTTTACAAAAAATCTAACACGTCAACATATCTTTTTCTTCTCATTTTTGTACTTACCATTCAATTTTACTGTATATACCAAATATATTAGAAAATTCTATGGAAGGAATTTTTCAAAATTTTGAATTAATTGAAAACCACATTTTGATTTTGCTTATATTTTGGCGAGCCAAGAAATGGGAAAAATAATTTTTAGACACTATTTCTGGCTTCTCACCTCACAAGAAAATTGTAAAATCTTGCTCGGCCTTCAATCTGGCATGATATCAAGTTTTCTCACGCTACTTGAAACAAACACAAGCACTAGGAAAGTCACCCCAACACAATATTTAATATATAGTCGGTTTGTTTTAAAAACCTCGTAACTACAGTTTGAAACAAGCTGTAGTTACGAGGTTTTTGGAGTAAACCGACGATATATACTTTTATTTTTACGTCCAAGAAACAAAATGACAGATGGACTATTTGAAAAAAAATTATCATCATTCAATCATTACATATTATATGACCTGAAGCACGCGAAAAGCAGCGTCCAGACATTATTTTTTTTTTGCGTGATGTATCAGCCTACACAATCGGCACAGGGTAATCCGAAACGACACTTTCCGTTTGGTGGCCCTTCAGATTTTGGGACGAAAATTTTACAAAAGTGCAAAAAAATCATCCTTACACCCCCAAAGCCTTTTAATTCTCATTCATAAAACCCCAGTGGTCGAAAACCGTCCGACAACACGAGAAATTAGGGATTTACTACGACCCAAGTTGACACATACGGGAGACACGTTCTATTTTTAGATGATCAATTCTCTCATTTACTTACAGGAATACACGGAAGAAGATTCAAAGATAGCGTCAGAAGAAGACATTATGGAAAACAATTATTACGTGTTTGTTATGGTAGGGAATTTAAGCGTTATGAGTCACGTGCCAGTCATTTGACATTCCCACAATGCTTTATTGATTTTTGGCGCGAAATCTAAAAATAGCTTAAGAGGCTACGTAGCCTTTTAAGGGAACACCATCAAACAAAATTTTTTTTGTAATCTTATGAATCTTAATTATTGATGATTTGTATTATTTTTTCATATGAATTTCAGTGATATATATATTTTTGATTTGGTGAGATGTAAAAATTCTAAATACCACCTTTAAAGAATTTTCTGTTTTGTACACGTCTAAGGGGCACTAAATCTATTGTGGTCGTAAAATGCCGTCTCGGATTAGCCTGCGCGGACTGCGCAGGCTAATCCGAGACGACATTTTACGCAAATGACCGAATGCCCCTTTTCGCGTGTCGTAAGCCAATTTCGATCTAATCAGCATCAAGAAAATTATGTAAATTACGGAAGCTACGAAAACCTAATCTGTCTTTTTCAGGATGCAAGGTTGCATTTTTAAGTATGGAGGCCACAAAGGACTTTCTACGTCCTTAACCCATCACCACACAATTCCTACTTTTAACGTCCCTGAGAAAGAAGCCTTTAGAAAACATTGTGGGAAAAGGAGAAAATGCTGGTCACCAGCATTTTCTCCTTTTCCCACAATATTTTCTACCCTTCAGGAAACAAATTTCAAATTTTCCGTCACTTTTATTTTGTTGTCTGCAAATGCTTTCGATTTGGACAAGCCTGAAATATTGAAATATTGTATATTGGTAATGAGTTAAGATATTCCCCCCCCCCCCTTTTGAACAAAAATTTAGACAGTGAAACGAGATGAGACACAGTCTTGACAAGAAAGGGGGGACCTTTGGGGCGTGGTCTTGCAAAAGAGGAGGGCGGTGGGGGGGGGGAACTTTATGCATTTTCTTGATGTCTTTATGCATGATACCAAGTGTAACATCACATAATCATGGATACACATAATCTAACTGGTCTAAGAATTCACTGATTCATGAAGTAGACTGGTCCTTGAATATGCAGAAAATTGACCAACAGCATAGAATTTCGCGCGACCAGGCACGGGAATCTCCGCCCTCCAAGGTCAGCCTGCACAGTCCGCACTGGTAGACCCCGACTAAACTGTTTTGTTTACTGTAAATAAACTGCATGCTATAAGACTATCCTACCTCATGATTCAGGTTTTATGGATATGTAATCAGCCGATGAATTTACTTGGTGCAATGCCTTACAGAAATGCTTAAAAAAAACTTTTTTTTCTAGAAAATGGTCAGAAAGAATTACCTTATTTGATATAATAATAATAATAATAATAATAATAATAATAATAATGATGATGATGATGATGATGATGATAATAATAATAACAATAATGATAATAATATAAAGATGCGTTAAACCCCCTTTTTCTAGAAATGGCCCAAATGTTCTGCCCTGTTTAATAATAATGATAGAAATAATAATAACAATAATAGAAAAAATAAATAATACTAATAATAATAACAATAATAATAATAACATGTCGTTTTGTACGTGGTGGGATTAATATGTGATCACCAAAAGGGATGAATGCCCCTTAATGACCTGCCATGAAAGCGAGAAGGAGAGGAACGAATGAACCCACGAATGAACGAACGGATGTACGGACTGATGGACACACTAACAAAGAATGGCTCGTTAAAGATTTCGTAGTCAAATCAATTGATTTAATGACATTTAATCGTTTTTTAAGATCCAATTCTAATTGCAGGATGCACGTTAACGTCATGCATTTTCATATTTATGTATTGCGTGAGACGTCAATGCACCGTGACGTTTCTCATTTCCTTTTACTCCGTTAACGTAAAAAATATAGACACTCTACTTCCGCCAACAGATGAAAATATAATTCACAAAAACTTTGAAAAAAAACTTTTTTTTTTATGGTGTAAGCTTGACCGAACCAGCGGATGGTATAGATTCAAGATCAGACTAGACGTCGTGTGCTGTCTGATCTTGATCTATGCTGTCCGCAAAATTTCTCCTTTTCGTCTTTGATGCAGAGGGATTTAGAAAGGATATGTTACGTAATTTAAATGACAATAATTCACAACTGTCTGTATAAATTGGAAATATTTCCGCTCAACAAAATGTGGGCGTATAAGGCTCAAAAATAATGTTCTGGCCTTGAAAATGCAAAAAAAAAACACACAAGAAAAAGGAAAAGAAATGTTGATACTAGAATTTTCTCCTTTTTCTGCAATGTTTTTAAAAAAAGTATTCCCTCTCAGGGTTGTCAAAATATGGGACTTTGAATAAAGGTTTTACACATAATTTACTAAACAATCCCCGGACTTTACGACCCTAAGATAAAAGCCTTTTGAAAACAATGTGGGAAAATGAGAAAATGCTGGTAACCAGCATTTTCTTCTTTTCCCACAATGTTTTCTACCCTGCTGGAAACTAATCTCAACTATTGAGTTACGCTTATCATGTCGTCTGCAAGTGCCTTCAATTTGGAAAGGTATAAACTTTTTGTCGTTTGGTGAAGAGTTAAACCTTTTACCCCCCAAAAATTGACGAGTCACAAGAGGAAAAGCTCTGAAAACATTGTGGGAAAAGGACAAAATACAGGTAATCAACATATCAGCAATAATCACCATACGTTGTTTTCTACTGGTTCACGCACAAATTCCCTTACTTCACCCACTTCTAATATGTCGTCTGGAAATGCTTTCAATTTCGTCAAAATCAATTTTTTTGTCGTCTGGAAAAAAGGTTGGTACATCCTGGCACATGATTAACCATTCGTTAATTAACTTTTTACCAAACCACAAAATTATAGGCTTGTCCAAATTGAAAGCATTTGCAGACCACAAATGAAACGTAACCCAAAAATTGAAATGTGTTTTCAGAAGGGTAGAAAACAGTGTGGGAAAAGGAGAAAATGCTGGTTACCAGCATTTTCTCCTTTTCCCACAATGTTTTCAAAAGGCTTTTATCTCAGTGTCGTAAAAACCAGGGATTGTTTGGTAAAGGGTTAAGCTCGTTCCTATGCGGTTTTAGAGACATTGTAGATTAAAGGCAGTTTTTGTTTATAACCGGTGCATAGGTTACATGCTACTGACTGACTATAGTTGAATGATTCGTACTAGGACGATTTTCATATTGTAAACGTCAATGCTATTTTGAAATTCAATGTGCAGTTGTCGTTTTGAAAAGTAGTCCGGTTCTGTATTCAGAATGTCCAAGTCAGAGTATATTTGGTTTTTTTTTTCGGTGAAAGATCAAAATTCATTTCATCGAATGAGCACCATCGGTAATATTTTCCCGAGTGGCGAAGCCACTCGTGAAAATAATACCGATGGTGTTCACGAGATGAAATAAATTTCGATCTTTCACCAACAAAAAATATTCTATTTATTTCACGCTTTTAACCCTTTCTGTGAGGAACTTTATTAAAATCCATAACAGTTCTTTTCAGTTATTCCCTGTGGCGTAACCCCTCCGCATAGCAACCCATTACAATATTACGTCAAGCGCGAGAAATGTAAGGTAAATGACGTCATCTTTCTATCCGGTTGTGCGTCACGCACATTTTACCTAGGTAACTAGAATATAAAAATCGGTATTTTCACTGATCGTACCCGTGGAACATTGAAAAATAATTTAACGGATAATTCTCGATATCCTACCGGAAAGCATGAAAGAAAGGTCGGTATTTGAAAAAAATGCCACCTACAGGAGGATAATGCTAAACAGCTGTTGCAAAGCTGCATGTATATCTGTGTATTGTTAAAATTAAAAATAATTTATATTCCTAATTAACGTTAGATTTTCTTTGATTCATTGGTTAACATTTTACCTTCAACCCTTTACCAAAATGGAAACACTTCATACTGGTCCTAAATGAAAGCATTAGTAGACGATGACAAATTAAATATTGCATTAATTATGAAATCGAATTTTACCTTTAAAAAAATGAGTACAGTACACCGACGACGTAGAATTCCCCTTCTAAGTGACCCAATTCAATGAAAACTGACGTCATCAAAACCTATTAATACATGCTTAAACGTGCTGATTGGCACACAATCTTGATGTTAATCTTGATCGACGTCGCCGTTTTGGATGCTATTTTGAAAGTCTAGTCATGTATATGGGGCTCCGGAAAGGGGAGCTGCTCTTACCTTGGTTTTGCCAGTGCACATGATATACATGTTCGGGGCATTATTATCCAATCAGATCACGAGAAATTTCTTTACAGTATGATAATAATACTCGTTAATCACATTTAGCCATGCTTATGTAAAGACAGTCCAATGTTTCATCATGATGCACGATAACAAGGCATGTTTTAACATAAGTATGTGGCCAAACAGGCTATTTCGTCTATCAACCTACTAAATCATAAGGTAGCATGGTCCTAGGACATGCAGATAAAAATTTACAAATAGCAAAAAGTTTCCACCCATGGGTCGATACTTTTTGCAGATGCATTAAGCTTCCTTTTTACAGAGGATGTTTCGATTTTTAGATAACACTCACCTGTCATCAGCAACCTCTCTCACGTGGTTTTCACCGCCAAGAAGAACTCTTCAATACTCGTCCAAGTTCTCAGCCCCAGGGACTTTACACCCCATCCCCACAATGGCAATCTCGTCCTGGGAGGACCCTGCCATGTTTATTCTCTCTGGGGTCAATGAGATATATCTGGTAGTCTGTAACGAAAGAGGTTTTGAAGTTATTGTCTCCCTGTGTTTTATTTGTTTGTATCGGAGTTTAACCCTTAGGCGGCTAAACGCGACTCACTGATTGTTTGCGGGCACTGTAGATCAAGTTCAGACTGCACAGAAAGTGCGGTCTGATCTTTGATCTACACTATCCGATAAGGACATATTCTCCCTAAACTATTATCTTTGGAATTGCAAAATTTAGATTATATTATCATTATTAAAATTTCATTTTCAGTTATATAGCATCATAAGAGTTAAGGTAGTGGACACGCAATAGGTCTAGTGCAGCATGGCATAAAATTTCTTGACAGTTGATAAGGGCAGATTTGTACAGATATAATACTTTTGTACATTTTTAACCGACCAGAAATTCCTTTGATGTCTATCTTGAAATCATCTATTGGTACTTTTGTTAGTTTCCAGGAAAGGGAGGTAATTATCATTATACATTCGTGATGAAAATGTAGCGGTTTTAGATTTATAAATGATAATTCTAAGAGAGACAAAAATGAAAAAGTGGCTCGATGAAAAAAGTACAATAACACTCATTTTTAATCTTAGCAAATTTTCTAGGATAGTAATTATTATAGAGGAAATAACTGTTTTCTATTACGGGTCCGCTACGTTAAATACCGTTTTAACAGCTTAGCTCACATCACGGCAGCAAGTGCACCTACGCGCTGGATTTCACACACTTCTTTCTTTCCAAGTTATTGACTTCTTTCCCTAGTATGTATCAGAGGTAAGAGACGAAAGGAAGTTTGCCTCAACCAGGTATCCATCTCGCAACCACAGGGCCTCGAGCGGGATACGGTAGTCATTCAAACGAACAAATAAATGAACAAACGAACGAACGAACAAAAGAACGAAAGAACTAAGGAAAGGTAACCACTGAGCTGAGCTTCCCGCCCTGTACAAGGAAGAAAGAAATGGACGATCGAATGAAATGACAATCGATCGAATGAAGGAGGAAAAGAAGGAAGGAAGGAAGGAAGGAAAGGGGAAAGAACTAATGAAGAAAGGAAGGAAGGGAGTAAATGAAGGAAGGAAAAAAGGAAGGGAGGAAGGAACGAACGGACAAACGAATGAAAGAACGAACGAACGGACGAACGAATGAAAGAACGATCAAAGGAACAAACGAACGAAGGATGGGAGGAATGAACGAACGACAAAAGAACGAAAGAACTAACGAACGGACGAACGAACAAACGGACGGACGAACACAGGGAGGACGCAAAGGAGGTAATAAAGAAAGGAACCAACGAAAAACCAATAATTATCATCATCATTATTATTATTATTATTATTATTTCTTTTTCTATCATTATTATTACCGAGTCATATCATTATACGTTAAAGAACGCTAAAGTTAAACGCAGTTATTGAATCTAAAACCAAGGTATGAATGATAAATGCAACGATAAACAGCAAGACCGTCATAAACATTAAAAAAATACATATATTATAATTATATACGTGCACAAATTCAGATATCATCCTTTTGTGGTTTTGACTGACCACAGTTATGTGTATGTTCGCTTGAAATATGTAAATAATGAATCTTAATAACATCTTGAAACTAACCAGGATCTTTGACTCCGATACAAAAGACCCTATGTCTTGAATGAAACAGTAATATTTAGCATATTTTGAAGACAGTTTAAGTGCTTGAAAACTTTCAGTGCCAAATGAAAAAAAATATAGACTTTTGCGGACGGTATAGATCAAGATCAGACTGCACAGAACGTGCAGTCTGATCTTGACCTATCCCGTCCGATTATCAAGTTAAGCATTCAAGATGAAAAAATACGTATTTGTTTCAGTTGTTTTTATTTTCGGTCTTTTGGAAAATGTTGGCTTTTGATATTTCGAGCCGAAATAATTAAAGATAATTAGTTTCATATGAAAAAAAAAAAAAAAATGGGGAAAAAAAGAAGAATAATAAAGTCTTTGACATATCATTAACTTATATAATAATAAATAAAAGGAAAAAGAAAAGAAAAGAAGCCTATGCTACATTATTAATTCACATAACAAAGTCTGTGGATATTATAGATTATCAATTCATATAGGAATAAAACTTACGCTAAACAATCCTTGCGTTCACAAAGAAAGTGTACGTTCACTGTCGGAGGCCATCCTTGTTACTGACAAATTTCGACGTCTGACGTACTTTTTATCTGGGTTTGAGGGCACGCCTCCTTGGATATTTTTTCTGTAAATGGTCTTAAAATAGTCAGGGCTTTTCTAAGGGAATTCTCCCATATTTTGCACAATTTCAGACAGTTGTTATCATTAAAATTGCAACATGAATAACTCATAAAGATAGTGAAATACTTTTTTTTATCCACATATCAAAATCTCTTTTCAGAGCTCCAGATAAAACAAAGTGATGTTATTCTAAATCCGTTATCCCTCTTCTAAACCCTATGCTGTGGGTACTCATTAGAATCGTCTTGATGAGACGATTTTAATGAGTACTCACAACATAGGGTTTTGTGGAGAATAACTAATATCTTCAATTATGAAATGAAACATTCACTCCCTCTATCTAAAGCTTTGTTTCTTGTAATATATAATTATGGCGCCCAGCCAATGTACCTCAGGACTTCGTCACATAATTATGGCGCCCAGCCCATGTACCTCAGGACTTCGTCACATAATTATGGCGCCCAGCCCCTGTACCTCAGGAAGTCGTCACATAATTATGGCGCCCAGCCCATGTACCTCAGGAAGTCGTCACATAATTATGGCGCCCAGCCCATGTACCTCAGTAAGTCATCACATAATTATGGCGCCCAGCCCATATACCTCAGGAAGTCATCACATAATTATGGCGCCCAGCCCATGTACCTCAGGAAGTCATCACATAATTATGGCGCCCAGCCCATATACCTCAGGAAGTCCTCACATAATTATGGTGCCCAGCCCATGTACCTCAGGAAGTCCATACATAATTATGGCGCCCAGCCCCTGTACCTCAATCGGTAACGAACAGCTAGGCCCATATTCACCAACCATTCTTAAGAATGTTTTTTGTCCTATCCTTCAGGATTGTCTAACTGTGAAAGTAAAAGACATTCTGATTGGCTAAACCAACTGATTTAACCATACAGAAGTTCTGTTACTTTCACATAGACGAAATGCTGAAGAATAAGACTAAGAATGTCCTTAAGAATGGTTGGTAAATACGGACCCAGGACTTCTGAACGGTTGGAGCCGGGGGTGGGTTAGTGGGGGATGGGTATCGCAACTCGGCCAGTTTCCATCTGAGGATTGATGGTAACCATTGCAAAAGGATTCACTGTTCTCTCACCGCTGACCATTCTTTCGATGAAGGATATTTGGAAAAGCAGCCAGTCGCCTGTAAAGCTGAAAGAGAAATTCAATGACATCATGGATAGGTGCACTGGCCGCCGCGATATAGCTGAAATAATGTTGAAAACGGCGTTAAACACCGTACAATCAATTAACATACTTATGGACCAATAAATCAACGTTTGGATCTTAAGGTAGAGGTAGTATGGTGCTTGAAGAAGCAGAAACATGAATAAAAGCAAAATGGTTTCGATTCATGTCAGACTGCACGAACTGCGCTTTCTGACATAGGTCGTCGATATTTTTAACGACTCTGACAAAGACAGCCGTAGAAAACATTGTGGGAAAAGGAGAAAATGCTGGTAACCAGCATTTTCTCCTTTTCCCACAATGTTTTCTACCCTTATCAAGTCAAATTTCAGTTTTTGATTCGGTTACATACTGTATTCAATAAAATAGGTTAAACTTGTATTAATAAGCCATCCTTTGTGAAAAAGGGGGTGGGGTGCTGCAAAATTTATCGACCCATTATCTGCCGCTAGATGGCATTTCTACAAATAAAAACTTACAAAAGTGCTGGGTAACGTAACATCGCAACGAAGATAAGACACATTGCATTTTTCAATCTTTATCCTCCTAAATTAGCGATTTGACTACCCTTTCCATGTAAAATTTCAGTTTTTGATTCACATTTATCTATTTTGTCGTCTGCAAATGCTTTCAATTTGGACTAGTCCAAAAAGTTATTAAGCTCTTTTTTCACAGAGAATTGTTATATGTTATTCTTTGCAATGGCCCAAATTGTGTGGTTTACACTCAGTAAAAAGGTGCCACATTTGGCATTTTAAAAAGGAATGTCATTAGATGTGTTTACAGTATTGAAGTTTAAAGTCGTTTTAGCCAAGGGTAACAACCTACGTCACAGGAAGTGATATCGGACCTGGGCATTTTCATAACTTATATCCGCCATATTGAAAAGTAAGTACGATATGAAGATAGAATGAGATTAGCTTGGGTGGATACAATCGGACTACAAAGACTATCATGTATTTATCAAAGACATTAGATGAATACATTTAATATTCTGATGGTTTAGACAGGAAGCAGATGTCTATATGCATAAACACTTTGACCAAATATCAAAAAGTGATTGGGTTTTAATAGTTGGTCGAAGTCTATTCCATTATTATAAGTAGTTAACAAAAGCTTTGACAAAAAACAAAGTCCCTAGGCATTGTACGCTTTGGAGGTCTAAATACTTTTTCAGATCATTTAAAGGAACGATTACAAAAAAAAAAACAGTCTTACCAAACACACACATTGACTTTATAACAAGGTCTGATATCACTACCTGTGACGTCACACTGACGTACGTTGTGAGGGGTGTTAACAGCTTTGATAGTCATTTCAGGGCTGTCACTTAGATATCGGTAACCACCCCTCACAACGTACGTCAGTGTGACGTCACAGGTTGTGATACCGGACCCTTGTTATAACGCCAGTGTGCGTGTTTGGTAAGACTGTTTTCTTTTTTTGTAATCGTTCCTTTAAATGATCTGAAAAAGTCTTTAGTCCTCCAAAGCGTACAGTGCCTAGAGACTTTGTTTTTTGTCAAAGCTTTTGTTAACTACTTATAATAATGGAATAGACTTCGACCAGCTATTAAAACCAAATCACTTTTTGATATTTGGTCAAAGTGTTTGTGCATATAGACATCTGCTTCCTGTCTAAAACATCAGAATATTAAATGTATTCATCTAATGTCTTTGATAAATACATGAGAGTCTTTAAAGTCCGTTTGTATCCACCCAAGCCAGCCTCATTCTATCTTGATATCGTACTTACTTTTCAATATAAGTTACGAAAATGCACAGGTCCGATATCACTTCCTGTGACGTAGGTTGTTACCCTTGGGTAACTCAGTCTACTTTTATCACATCAGATATTACGTCATCATTCCGATTTCAATACGTATTCCGCGTAATAGACGAGTGGTTTTGATCACGTGACATTCCCACAAGTCTTCGGGGACTCTGGCCTGACATCTAAAAATATCACAATGAGGCTATGCAGCTCATTTAGGAAAATACCATTTGATAATATTTTTCTTGCATATGTCCTTTTTGCTTTATGATAATAGGCTAATTATGGCCTTACTTTGATTCATTTATTAAGTTTGAAAAAAATATATACAATAATATCATTTAAGTTTAGTGAAACTAAAAATCTGAGTGGCTCCCTTTAAATTAAAACGGTGTAAGCGTTTGTGACTGAAAAAAAGAAGAGAGAGACAGAGACAGACAGGCAGACAGAGAGGGCGATGGAGAAAGAGAGGAGAGAGACAGAGAGCGACAGAGAAAGAGGGAGAGAAAGAGAGGAGAGAGAGTGAGAGACAAGGGCAGAGACAGACGAACGAACAGACGAACTGGCGGGAGGGCGGGCAGACGGATAGATAGACAGACATATAGACAGAGAGGCTGTGAATGTAAAAGTAATTATTCGCCCTCTTCCTCTTTGCTTAACTCTTTATCCCTTTACCACACAATCCCGACTTTTAACACACCCATGAAAGAAGCCTTTTGAAAACATTGTGGGAAAAGGAGAAAATGCTGGTAACCAGCATTTTCTCCTTTTCCCACAATGTTTTCTTCTCTTCCCAAAACAAATTTCAATTCTTTAGTTACCTTAATTTTGTCGTGTGCAAAGGCTTTCATTTCGGATCAGTCTAAAATTTTGTCATTTGGTAAAGAGTTATCTTACTTCAAAATTTTCCAGTGGTTAATGTTATAAAGTTTTGAGTAGGAAAGCAACCAGTGGATTGGAAAGTAGCTTGTTCGGAGTACTGGTCAGATTAACTCTGAGACAGCATAGATAGGTGGACTGGCCACCGAGGTATAACTGAAATAATGTTGTAAGACCGACATTAACCCTTTCCCAAACGGAAAATTTTGGACCAGACCAAATTGAAAGCATTTCGCAGATGACGAATTAACAGCTGCTAAAAAGATGATTTTTTTATATGATAGGGTAGAAAACATAGTGGGAAAAGGAGAAAATGCTGGTTACCAGCATTTTCTCCTTTTCCCACAGTGTTTTCAAAAGGCTTCTATTCCTGACCCGTAAAAACCAGGAATTGTTTGGGAAAGGGTTAAACACCATACAACAATATTAAAACCATCTGCAGATGATAACTTTTACTGGAAAGATATTATGGGTATGTGTATGTAAAATGGTAGAAAAGATTGTGGAAAAAGGAGAAAATGCTGATTATCAGCATTTCTCCTTTTTTCCACTATGTTTTCAAATGTTTTATCCACCAAATTTGTGAAAACTAGGGATTGCGTGCTAGGGTTGTTTAACGCTTCAGAACGATCCATCCGTAAATTTATCCACGATACTAATTGTGTTCCCCTAAACGCATGTAAATGAATCGTATTTCAGGATTCAAGCTTTCTGGCTTTAACAATGCAAGATCCTGGTACATTGGTGTCTATTTCTGATAATTGATTATATGGTTTGTAACACTCGAAAAGGGACATTCGGACATCTGCGTAAAGTGTCGTCTCGGATCAGCCTGCGCAGTCCGCACAGGCTAATCCGAGACGACTCTTTACGTCAATGTTAGATTTTATCCAACAGAAGACTATTATCTCCCGCTAGATGGCATTCTACAAACACTCATCTATCTAATTTGGGCACCCTGGGTACAGAACCGGACTACTTTTCTACGCGACAACCGTTACTTTGAATTTCAAACTAAAATAAACGTTTACTCAATAAAACGCTACCTGGTGCGATTCATTCAGCTATGATCAGCGGTTAAGAGAAATCTGGAGCTATAAGAGGCCTGGTTTCTCCTCAAACGTATTGATAAAAGCCATTTTCTCCATTGCTACTATATAGCGCGTATTAATACAATCTCCCCAATATCGGGGAGAGTGATGCGTCATATAAGACTTCGAAAAATATGACACGCGCAGACAACGAACAGAAGACTTGCGTGAAACAGAAAATAACACGATCGGAAAGTGTCGTCTCTAATCCGAGACAACACACCTCTTTTCGCGTGTGGCAAGCCAGATATAATATTTCATTTCTGTCAAACCTTAACAAATTCCTTTTAAGTAAAATTGTATGGAGGCCAAGTCAAGAAACCTGATAGCAAAAAAGAAACCTTACAAAATCTAAACAAGAAATGTTTTTAAAAAATTTAGATGGCGTAATTTTGCCAAACAATACGACAGCAAGGACCCGTACAATAAACATGTCCATATTTTCAACCAATCACAGTTATCAGTTTATTCATTCAAATACATCTATACCAAAAAGTAGATCAAAAGCCTGTATAATAAGTTACGCTGGACATCATTGTCTGCGCATGTCATATTCTTCGAAGATCCGACCTGTCTTATTTGACGCATCACTCTTCCCGATATTAGGGGGACTGTAGTAATGCGAGCTACATGTATAAAGTAGGAATGGGGAAAATGGCTTTTATCAAAATGCCAGAGAAAAAAAAAACAGGCCTGTTTTAGCTCCAGATTTCTCTAAACTACTGATCATAGCTGAGTTATTTTTTTTAAATTGAATTCGCTGACGAAGTAGAATTTCCCTTTTGAATGCCCCAATTCGATGAAAACTGTTGCCACTGGAAACTGACGTCACTGGAACCTTGG
Source organism: Tridacna crocea (assembly GCA_943736015.1). Lineage (NCBI taxonomy): Eukaryota > Metazoa > Mollusca > Bivalvia > Cardiida > Cardiidae > Tridacna > Tridacna crocea. The sequence goes on along the minus strand of OX031069.1, from coordinate 14,682,557 downwards.
TAACTATGTGGAGAAAGTGCGACGTTCGTTGGACTTAAATGACGCTAGACGTTACTTATGACGTCGGCGTGCTCCGGGTATGACTTACATGCTGTTTTATTTCTGTTAGGAAAATTTTGCTATTTAAGATACTAGAAAAATACACAGGGAATGGATAGAATAAAATCTGAAATTTGTGCCCGCATATTCTATTTTATTAAACTGCGATTATAACTTGTCCTATAAAAAAAATTCTACGAACTTCCAGAACAACCCTCGTATGTGCTAAAACGTGCAGCTTGGCGCATAATATTGATGTAAATCTTGATCGGTGCCGACATTTGGGTGTTACGTTGATTATGATTGTATTCATATATACGGGGCTCCCGCAAGGGAAACTGCATTTACGGTGGTTTTGCCAGTGTACATGATATATATGTTCAGGGCTTATTATCCAATCAGATTACGAGGAATTTCTTTGCAGTATAGTAATACAGGTACAGGGTGATTCGCAATATCTGATGCAGTTTCAACCTGTTATCTTTCCAGGGCGTACATATTTTTCATTCTCCGCGTTACGTAGTATAGCAGAGAATATTTGTCTAAACGGGTTGAGATGCAAAACCGGTTTGTCCAGTAGAGGCACTGCGTTATAATTAGTGCAGATAAAAATAGTCAGTTCTACGTTGACCACCGCACGGTTAGCATCGAATTTTTTTGGGGGTTCAGATTCAAATTCAGAATATGGAAGCTTTTTGTAGTCATTATGTTTTTGGCATGTCCGAGAGATTCCGTTGCTCGATATTTCTAGGTATGGTAGAGCCTTGGCTACGGAAACACGTTTCCTCCAATTCGAAAAATAAACGGGGGTTTTTCGTGGGCTGCTCCCATTCCAGCGAGAAATATTCAATTGAATCCATTTTTTCTTTCTGTTTTATTGCTATGTTCGAGTATATTTATCAATAATTCCAAGTTCACCATACCATGGATTCCATTGAGACATGCAGTTTACTTTTCTTATGTTAGTATATGTTATGGAATTTTGTATGTTTCATCATTCTGGCTTTTGCGCATCTGTTTTCCATGCTAACCAATTATAAGGTCACACATTGCAAAACAGTGTTGGTGTTTTGTGCTAAATCCGTTGGGACTTATAATTTATATCACATTACTCAACAGTAATCATAGTTTTGTTTCATATATAGTCAGTTCCATAAACAAGTATGCACCTAATTTTCTTTTATTTCTCGTCGCATGTTTTACTGAAGACCAAAAAGTTTTGTATCATATTTTATATAAATAGTTTAGAGTCTGTCGAAAATGCCAGGCTAATAATTTTGACTAAAAGAAAGCTGAAGTTAGGTTTTTGCAGTTTAAATGAAGGTGGTACTAAAGTCAAAGTTGCAAAAGCACTCAAGACTTAGGTTACATTAAAGTTAGGTTTTGGCCACCGCTCTCGTTCAGGAATGGAATAACATTCCTGTTTCAACGATTTTACGTTGTGTAAGGTCTATGCGACGTCGAATAATTGCCTTTATTGACAGCAGAGATGGACATACAAGATGATTGAAAATTTACAAGAACATTAAGAAAACCCTAACTTTAATGTTACCTTAGTCTTCGACTACTTTTGCTACTTTGATTTTAGTACCACCTTCATTTAAACTGCAAAAAAACTAAGTTAAACTTTCTGTTAGTCAAAATCTGATTAGCCGGGCATTTTCGACAGACTCTGAACTAATTATATACAGTATGATACCAAATTTGTTGTTCTTCAGTAAAAATGCAGCAAAAAGTAAAAGAAAATTAAGTGCACACTTATTTATGGAACTGAGTATATAATGTTTAGTACTTTATAAAAAACTTACATATTCAATAGAATAGTTTTTTTTTTTTTTGAAGCCATACTTTGTGAAGAAGGGGGTGCTACAAAATTGATCTACCCATTATCTCCCGCTAGATGGCATTACTACAAATTTAACCCCCTCTTTGTTACTTTGTTTACTTTAGGGTTTTATAACTACTTTAAAGTGCACTTCCTGATTCTGAGCTATTATTGCGGTGATCTTGCACTTTGGCAGCTACCCCAAACCCTTAACATGTATCGTTATGTACTCTATTCACAGCGTGTCGTAACTGTAAAAGATCTGCTTTTCTAAATGTTTGCTACGCATAACTGGGCTGATTTGACGTGTCAAAAATCTTTTTTCTAATTAAGGAGCGGAAAATGAAGGAGAAAGAACTTGCTTAAAAAGAGGATTGCAAAAAACTCCTGATTTTGACATAGATCTAACTATATTTGAAACTAGGTCTTAAAGTTAGTCGGTCATGGTGAAGATATTTTAGATTTACTTTTTCAATATAAAAATGGGCGTAGTTTAATCTTTTCGGTACGAAAAATAATTTGATCGGATTGATTACACGGCTTGCAACACGCGATAAGGTGCATTCGGATATTTGCGTAAAGTGTCGTCTAGGATTAGCCTGCGCAGTCCGTGCAGGCTAATCCGAGACGGAACTTTACGACTACATTAGATTTTGTGCTACAGATCAACAGATCTTTAAACATCAGCTGGTAACCAGCATTTTTTCCCTTTCCCACAATGTTTTGTCCCCTGCAGGAAACAAATTCCAATTTTTTAGTTACGTTTATTTTGTCGTCTGCTAGTCCTTCTAATTTGGCCCAGTCTGAAATTTAGCCGTTTGGTAAAGAGTTAATATATTACATGTTCAACCTTTTTTATTCTAATAATTATCAAGAATTGTACAATATGAGCATTACAGGAAAAAAAGTAGTTCCTGCAAACATTCTAAAACTATATCGTCACTAGCGATGGTGCCATGAATTATCACTAGTGGTGTTTTGCACTGTGAAATCCCAGTAATTCATCGACGATAAAAGATATCTACACTGAAACGAACTTCTAAACGGCCACTTTTAAGCTGTAATATAAAAGGGACGGGTTATTTGGTTTCATTTTTTGGCCGATCTGAAAGCATACCTGAGCCAAATTCTTAAGAGAATTCATTCAATTTTATCGCGGAAGACACTTATTTGTCGATCATTCACTCATCATTGTAATATGAAATATCAAGTTTTTGAAAACTTTGAGCTTGTGTCTTCGGATAACATTTTGTCATAGAAAACAATTTTCATATTTTTTCTTAGTGCTTACAAAAGTTAAGTATTTTATGCTTCTCTTTTTAAATCTGTTTTAGCTTGTAGACACTATGCATGCGCAAACAACTAGTTTTCCATTTTTTTTATATATGATCATACCAACATTCGGCTCGGAGCGATATGATTAACCACAGCTGTGAACAAGTTTCCAAGTCCCCTGCCACCTGACCGCACAACGAATTTATTATGGTAACCAGTATCTTCTCCATTTCCCACAATGTTTTCTACCCTTCACACAACAAATTTCAGATATTAAGTCACTTTTATTTTGTCGTCTGCAAATGCTTTAGATTTGGACAAACCTAAAAAATTGTCGTTTGGTAACGAATTAAATGCACTTACATTTAAAAATAATACCGTCTTAAATCATAAAAAAAATATTGTGCATACTGACAGTCTGTTTTTGTCCAGTAGGTGCAAATGTTAGTTGCAGGTGTAAAAATGCCTCCTTTTGAAAAGTATAATTGAAATGTATAAATTGAGTCTCTTTTACCAACAAAAAAGAACAATCTACTCTGTTGTTGTTGTTGTTGTTGTTATTGTTCATTCCACAGACTTGGCTAAACCAGCGGACGATATAGATTCAAGATCAGACTGCACATTCTGTGCAATCTGATCTTGATCTATGTCGTTCTCTAAATACCTTACTAATGCCAATAACTATGAAAAGGATAAAAAAAAAACCTTATAAAAGTGCAGGGTAACGTCGCACTGCAACGAAGATAAGACACGTTGCATTTTTCAATCGTTATCCTCCTAAATTAGCGAAATAAAATTTTAAAGCTGACAGTTAAAAGCCAAATTTTGCCATTTCAACGGCATTTTTTTTTTTTGGGGGGGGGGGCGGATAGATATCTTCTTATCGGACAGTGTAGATCAAGATCAGACTGCACGTTCCGTGGAGTCTGATCTGTATCTACACCGTCCGCCAAAGGTCTATGAGTAGCGCTAGGCATCTACAGGGACAAAAGTTCAATCCTAGAAGGAAAAATAAAAGTACATGTACACGAAAAATTGCCTATGATTCATATTAAGAATGTACTTTTATCAAAATCCTTCGCAGAACGGGTAACGAAAATTTTTTCATGGAATTCAAACCAAAACAAAGTATTTCGACTTGTTGAAAATGTTTCTGTTTCCAAAAGCATTATTATTATTATTATTATACCATATTTATATAGCACTTTTATCATAGCTTTGCTATTCTCAAGAGTGCTTCACATCCTAGCTACAGGTATACAGTTTTAACAAATTAACATCATACAAATTAAGAAAATGTTCAACATCGTCATAAAACGAGATGATCTCTTATGCATGTGACAGTATAAATATTAACAAGTCCGTAGGAAGCAATTTTGGAGGGGGGGGGGCAACATCATTTGAGAACCGTTTTGTCCTGAATTTACATATATTGCGTTTGGTTATGCAGTGAGAAATAACCCACCTACTAATACTAATGACTGAAAAAGAAGGAAATTTGTCCAACAATGTGGTGAATTATGAGATTTGGAGAAAAAGTCAAGCAGAAAATCACACGGAATGCAATGTGACGTCAGAAACTGTTTGGTGTCTGTCAGATAACAAAAGCAGAAGAAAAATTTCCATGGCTCGCCGCCGTTTATTTAGAACTATTTTAAATAATTCGGAATTTTCTATTATTTCATCCAATTTATGCACTATGATTGTCTAGCATTATTCAGAGAAATGCTGACACAGTTATTTTATTGATGATCAAATTATTGGGGGTGGGGGGAAAGGGGCCGCCCCCCCCCCCGGCCCCTCCTGTTCCAACGGCCCTGATTAAGACTGTAGAAACTGACTCCACATAGTTGCAATCTAAAAATTCAGTTTATCAGGGATTAATTCCCACAAGTTTTGATTGAAAAATTATGTTTTCAGCCCTTTTTTACATGCAAACAGTGAATCAGTGTCTCTAAAGTTTGCCGGTAGGCTGTTCCATGATTTGGGGGCTGTAACCGCAAAACTTCGATCTCCACATGTAATTCGGCTTCTTGGAACCTCTAATGTGAGTGAACTATTTCGAGATCGCAGGTTTCTGGTTGGTCTGTACACTTTAAGAAGTCTGTTTATATTCACTGGGGTCTGACCATGTATGGCCTTGTACGTTAATGTTAATATCTTATATTCTATTCTAGACTGAATGGGTAGCCAGTGGAGTTCTTTCAGTACTGGTGTAATATGATTTATTCATTATATCTAACTGCGCCATGGTGTAGGCTGCATTGTGAGTGCTCTAAAAGCCTTCTATCTCAAGGTCGTACAATACAGGGACTGTTAGGTAAAGGGTTAAAGGAACATGATTTTGCGAGGCATTTACAAAGTCATACGGTAGCACATAACTTTTAATGGAAGAGAGTCATTATCTCATGCTAGATGGCATTCTGCAAATTCACATCTATCTAATTTGGGCATTCTGGGTACAGAAACGGACTACTTTTCAACGCAACAACCGTCACTTTGAACTTCGAACTCACATAAACGGTTACTCAATAAAACGCTATACCTGGTGCGATTCACTCAGCTATGAACTGCAGTTTAGAGAAATCTTCAGCTAGAACAGGTTGATTTTTCCTCAAACGTATTGATTCATACCATTGTCTCCATTGCTACTGTATACCGCGCATTACTATAATCCCCCCAGTTTTGGGGAGAGTAATGCCTCATATCAGACAGGTCGAATCTTCGAAGAATATGACATGCACAGACAACGGGAACAGAGTGTGTCGCAATGCCTATAATCAATTCTCAAAAGAAAATTCTAACATGACACGCGACTTTGGCTCTATAAACACAGTGCAAGGAAAACGTGGTAAAATCTGCGACAATCCATGTAGAATGACGTCATTCAATGAGTGAGTTATTCAATGGAACATAATCTTCATCCGCGTTTTTACTCTTAGTTTAAACATGTTTTCCTTTCATTAAGAATTGGCCAAGTTAGAATCGAAATAATCTTCTTTCTATCGTAGTATATCGTTCAATAAACCATGTTGTGAGTTATGAGGAGCAATGAATAACCCACTCGGGCTATCGCCCTCGTGGATTATTTATTGTGCCTCATAACTCACAACTGTGGTTTATTGAACGATATACCACGATAGAAAGAAGATTATTTCTTAATTGACCAAGCCGGGAATCGAACCACCGACTTCCTGTTCTCAGGTACTGTACGCTACCGACAAAGGCTCGGCTGTAGGATATTAAACACCACTGATTCATTCAGTGCACTTCAAAAAGTCTATCGAAAAAGAAATTAATGGTGTTATTATCGCATGCGATCACAATGTCATTTCTCAAAAACCTATCCTAAACATTCCTTAAAATCTCATAAGGAAGTCAATCGTGGCCCCCACTCGCTAGGACACCAGGTAACAGGCGGCTTTCTTAATTGATTAATTTCTTATCAAACAGTCCCAAGTCCGAACGGATCTGAAGAAAAACACTTGAAATCATTTTTGTGGAAAAGAGAAAATGCTGGTCTTATCTCACAATGCTTTCTCTGCCTTCACACTAAATTACGTTTGAGTCAGGTTTAGATCCTTACCAAACGACAAAATTTTAGAGTGGTTCAAATTGAAAGCATTTGCAGACGACAAAATAAAGGTGACTGAAAAATTGAAATTTGTTCTGGAAAGGGTAGAAAACACCGTGGGAAAAGGAGAAAATGCTGGTTACCAGCATTTTCTCCTTTTTCTACAGTGTTTTCAAAAGGCTTCTTTCTCAGCGGCGTCAAAAGTAGGGATTTAGTGGTAATGGGTTAAGTGGTAAAATGCCAACACTTCCAGTTAAGATCAGTCGAAGCTTTTGTCCTCCGATGATTGATCAAAGTGTCAGAGGTAGAATTTCATTAAACGAGTCTACGAAAATGTTCTTAAGCGAGCTTTCGGCTAGCTTATCTATATATTTTTTTCGTGGACAAGTTTAATGAATTTCAACCTCAAAAGCCAACGAATGTCAGATTCTTTTTATCACATATCTGTATTTATAGTCTGTAATACATGCATATTAATGTACAGTGGAATTATACATGAAGCCTACCTGCTTCTTTGACAGGTACATTACGAACAAAAAATAGTTCCAAAGAAACTTGCGTATATTGATTTCGTTCTTAAAGGTCCGTTTATACAGAGCGCGAACGCGAACGCGTCCAACGCGAACACGAACGCGAACGCGACTTTTGAGCAGTTTTGCCATTCAAATAGAACAGGAACCCGAACGCGGAAAACCGTCGACGGCTTTCGAGGCGGCTCATATTTTTCTTGCTGTGAGAGATAAAATTTGGTCATTTTGAATCATGGCGCAGGTAGAGTCAGACACGGAGGAGATCATAGTATTGTATTTGTTTGAAATAAAACGCAGGAAGAGAAAGAGGCTTGTGTCAGTGCACGACATTTTACAGAGAAGAAGTAAATTTGGAGAGAACCACCACCTCGTACAAGAACTACATTTTCATCCTGCAAAATTCCAGCAATACTTTCGAATAACTAAGGAGCATTTTGTACATTTTGCAATTAGTTTACTAGTTTCTATTTGTGGAAATGATTCAAGGGAAGTACCTGCTGATTGGTTGAGAGCAAAAAAGCCGCGCGACCTTTTCAAAAAATTCGCTCTGGAGGCAATCAAAGCGGTCGTTCGCACGAACAATTATTTGTTCGCGTTCGCGTTCGCACTCTATTTGAACGGTTCCTCTACAAATGACTAAAATATCCTAGGACGAAAATCCGCGTTCGCTTTCGCATTCGCGTTCGCGCTCTGTATAAACGGACCTTAATAGTTTTGTTTAGAGATGCTTAAATAAGCACTTCATATTTATTTCGACTTTCAACCATAAACTTCACTTAGAAATATAGTTTACTAATGTTTTAGAAATCAAATGTTATAAAAGTGAATCCTTACAGACTGTTGACCAATAACAGCACGGTTTTCTTATTTCACACGTATACTGTGAATTATATTGAAACCAAGTGGAGTTATGAGACAATCTCTTGTCGTTGATAGCCGCAGCCCGATTCGTTAAGAAATAAATAAAAGTCAGAAATAAAAACTTGAAAACAGTTTTTTTTTTGCTATTATCCTGCTAAATAACTATAAAACTAAAAATAAATTTTCAACTCGATGTTAATTACCCAAATATTGCTTTTTCAATGTTATGTCATGGGGAATAACATCTCCTTATTGAACAGTGTAGATCAAAGATCAGACTGCACGTTCTGTGCAGTCTGATCTTGATCTGCACTTTCAGCAAAAGGTCAGCTAGTCGCATTTAGCAGCTAAAGGCTTAAGGTGTGATAAAAGTACAGATAGGCTAAAACAAATGAGCCACTTGACCGTAAGTTAAGAGCACCTCCGGTATCCATGATACCAAGAAAGTCATAACATAGTGATTGATCGATAAAATTCTATATGGTTTGCAACACAGGAAAAGGGACATTTGGACATTTGCATTAGGTGTCGTCTCGGATTAGCCTGCGCAGTCCGCACAAGCAAATCCGAGACGGCACTTTACGACTACAATAGATTTTGTGCTACAGTAGACTTATGCAAAACAAAATTTTAATAAAAACGGAAAGTGCCGTCTCGCGGATTAGCCTGCGCATACTGCGCAGGCTGATCCGAGACGTCACTTTACGCAAATGTTTGATTGCCCCTTTTTGCATGTTGCAGGCCATATTGTGTAACAACCGATTGAATTATGAGGTACGCTGGGCATTTGACGTTCTGGAAACTGTCCAAAAGCAACGAAAAAGGGTTCGCCAAACGCGTACTTCATAACATTTTCCCAAGACTCATCTGATAAAATTTTATCCAAACGCCAACTCATGTCAAATCCTATATATCTCAAAACGCCAACTCATGTCAGATCCTATATATCTCAAAACGCCAACTTATGTAAGATCCTATTTACCTAAAAACGCCAATTTATCTCAGATCCTCTATATCTAAAACGCCAACTCATGTCAGATCCTATATATCTCAAAACGCCAACTTATGTAAGATCCTATTTACCTAAAAACGCCAATTTATCTCAGATCCTCTATATCTAAAACGCCAACTCATGTCAGATCCTATATATCTAAAACGCCAGCTCATGTCAGGTCCAATATATCTTTGAAGCCAACTAACATCAGATCCTTTATATCTCAAAATGACAACTCATGTCAGACCCTCTATATCTCAAAACGTCAACTCACTTCGAATCCTATAAATCTCAAAACGCCACCTCGTGTCAGACATTAAATCTTAAAACGCCAATTCATGTCAGATCCTCTGTATCAAAACGCCAACTCAAGTCCTATTTAACTCGAAAGATCCTATTTCACTCGAGTGAGTGACCCTCTGACAAAAGAGGTTTATTGCATGTCTGTGTTACAATATACTGAGCAAATCATCATTATAGGTCCATCAAAGCTATTTTTCCTAACATCCGACTCTTTTATAATTTTAATAATTTCCCTGGACATCCAGTAAACAGACCAAAAGCAAAAAGTTTCGATCGAGGTCAGCCTGTACGGTTTGCGCAGGCTGACATAGAACGATACTTTTTGCAAGTGTATTAACCCTTTACTCCATAGATACTCATACATTGCTTGAAGGAGCCTTTGAAAAACATCGTGGCAAAAGGTGAAATTGCTCGTGACGAGCAATTTCACCTTTTATCACAATGTTTTCTATGCTATCAAAAGGTGTCACTTGCACATAAGAAACGGCTTCATCCTTGCTGTCATTTAGAGTCAATTAGAGATGCCATAGAAATGCCTTATGGAGTAAAGGGTTAAACTGTCTTTTTTTCTTGAGCATGGCTCGTAAAACTTGGTTTATTGTTGAATGTCTGCGATACTTAGCTTGTCTCTGCATAATTATAAAGAATATAAGATATCGCATAGATAAAGTACTGTACATTACATTACCACGTGACTTTGCATAGCATGCTGATAGTGACTCTTTTAAAAACCCATTAGATGACTATGAATATGAAAATAAATATGAAAATAAATAAAGATTTATTACGCGATAACAAGTAAAAACAAATTTACAACTAAATCTAGAAAGTAACGAGTTGGTTTTTTATTGGTAATTGCTCTTTTTTTCAAAATGTTTTTTAAAAGTGGGTATTTAGAATTTTTACATGTCGCCAAATTAAATAATATATACATCACTAAAATTCATATTAAAGAATAATACAAATCATCAATAATTAGGATTCGTAAAATTACAAAAAAAAAAAGGTGGTGTTCCCTTAAAAGGCTACGTAGTCTCTTAAGGTATTTTTAGATTTCGGGCCAAAAATCAATAAAGCATTTTGGGAATGTCAAGTGACTAGCACGTGACATTCCATTACATAACAAACGTAATAATTATTTTCCATAATGTCTTTTTCGGACGCTATGTTTGAAACTTTATCTGTGTATTCCTGTATGTAAATGAGGGAATTGATCATCTTAAAATAGAACACGTCTCCCGTTGGTGTCAATCTGGGCCATAGTAAATCTCTAATTTCTCATGTCGTCGGATGGTTTTCGACTACTGGGGTTTCATGAATGAAAATTAAAAAGCTTTGGGAGTATAAACATGATTTTTTTTGCATTTTTGTAAAAATTTTGTCCAAAAATCTGAAGGACAACGTTAATAGCCGCATGTAATATCATGTAAAATTCATCTGCAGGCATTTACGTATTTTCTTCGAAATGGGCGAACCTTGATGATTTTATGTTTTCCAGTTGTTTAAAATTTTAAGAGAAGTCTGTCCTTTAGAAAGTATTATGTATTAAAGATTAACTCTGTCAGATCATCTCATTCTTAACTCAATGATCTGATATAACATGCATATTTGTAATTTTGTCATGCTAAAAACCAAATTTTTATCTATTTTTGTGCAAATATAAATAAATATTCTTCTGGTAACATTCCCGTTTAACTCACTATTAAAGAAAAGCATGATAAATCAAATACATGTAAATTTTGACCTGCGTATACCATTTCTAAAGTCGAATTTCTCGGAAACGAGCGCGGTGACCAAATCTTTTTATACTGTAATTTCCTGGAGAGGTGATAAGCTTTGTACGCGCAAAGTTAAGAAAAAAAAACTGTCGTATAAATGTGATATATTCTCTAAGACAATGTCACAAACACTATTGTTGCAGACGGTGACGCCGACACAGTTGACGCAGATGATGATGCTGACATAGTTCTCGAAAACGATGACGCAGATACAGTTTACGCAGAGGATGACGCCTGAACAGTTGACGCAGACGATGACGCCGAAACAGCTGACGCAGAAGTTGACGCTGAAACAGTTGACGCAGACGATTACGCCGATATGGTTGAAGCAGGCAAAGCCACTTACACAATTCTCGACGACGATGTCACAAACTCGGTTGTTGCAGACGATGACGCCGACATAGTTGACGCAGACGATGACACCAGAATAGTTGACACAGACAATTACGCCGACACAGTTGAAGCAGGCAATGCCACCTACACAATTCTCGAAGACGGTGACACACACACACAGTTGCTGCATACGATGACGCCGACGGCTCGGGGCAACATGATTCACCACAGCCGTGAACAAGTTTCCAAATCCCCTGCCACCTGACCATACAACTAATAAAGTCTCCTGCCACCTGACCGTACAACGAGTTAATTATACTGCAAAGTTTACCCTTTCAAAGCGCGTTAAGCAAATTTTTTCTGTTTTATAATCTCACTAATCGAGTATGCTTACGAAATAGAAGTTCCCTTCCGAATGCCTCAATTCAATGAATACTGACGTCACTGGAAACTGACGTCACTAAAACGTGCAGTTTGGTGCAGTCTGGTGATCGATCGATGCCGCCATCTTGGATGTTGTGTTGCACGTGTGGTGATGTTTACGGGGCACAACCAAACAAAGTAAATATAGACCTTATCAGAAAGCTTTAAGAAACGGATTATAAATTTTGAAAATAAATTGGTACAGGGCGATTTCTTCCTCTTTCCACAACGTTTCTTCACCTATTTACAATACAATACAATACATATTTTATTGAAGTATTTAGGCCACTGGCCCATATACCATAACATATCATATAAATTATTTACAGAGTGACGTTGGATATATGTAACAAATTTACAATCAAAGTTAAAGTTAACAGTTATGTAAAGATTTAGTTATCTGAAAATTAGAGGTCATATGTTGAATTGTAAAAACTTTTGAAAACATTTGTTGGAAGACCTTGTCTCATCTGTAGATTATTACATTAACTTAGACAATTACTATAAAATAATATTAATTCCAAATTTCACGTTCATGTGGTTTAAGCTTTTGAAAACATTGTGCAAGATAATAATTGTTTATGCATTTAACCAAGACATTTACTAAATATAACATCAATGCAACATTTTAATCTTTTGAAAACATTGTGCCAACACTTAATATTCATTCAAATTATGATAACAGGAAAATTTGTTGGTTGGATTTTTCAGTTAACCAATTAGAATTACAATATGATATATAAATTTAGCATATCCAAACATTTGATAAACATTGTGACAAACAATTGAATTGCTCTTGCAGTTAAAAGACTATAAAGACACTACTTAAAAACAATCGTATATTTTAACGTCTCGATAGGGTGCATTGTAAACATTGTAAGAAAAATAGGACAGCGAAAAAAATAAAATTTTGACAAACACATGTAGGTAAACATCACCATTTTACCTGCATTTTATTTCGTCTGTCTTTAAATATTTTTAACAAGAAAATATTAATGCATAACATCGATGGCGCCGCAAATCAGTTGTTTCTGAAATAAGACACATTACAGTGTTTCAAATTGACCAAAGTAAATTTTTGCAGAACTTGGTGAGAAATGAACTGAGAGGTCCTATACATTCCTTAGAAGGCAACTTAAAACTTAGAGAAATCAAAGTACTGAAAGTACTCATGGAAGTCGATTTTAGAATTAGATTGAGTAAATGAAGAAATCGTTCCCCCTGGTCTGAAGGTGCGTTCAATTTGGATGTGACCAAAAGTTTCTCATCATGTGCAGAGTGAAATAGTCAACAAAACTCAATACTATTTAAGGTGAAACAGTTAAACAAAAAGAAGAACAGAAACAAAGCTTCTTTTTTTTTTCAATTTAATTTGAAAGAAGTATCATCTTCTAGTAACATGAATCGAGTACCACAACAAAATGAATATTATGTAAAGGTAGTTGAAACAAGTAAGCAGTATATTTGTGAATAAACACCTCAATCTCAAGCAGGACATGTCAATACCCTTTCGCACACAATGACGACTTTTGACTACTCTTGGAGAGAAGCAGCTTGAAAATATTGTGGCAAAAGTAAAAAACAATTAAATACTAAGTGTTACATTCTTATCTCAGTGCTTTGTCTCAATTCAGACCTGTCAAAAAGGCTCGCAAAAAGACTAGGAAGTTTAACTTTGAACTGCATAAAAAAGAAAATGTGGCTTTTATTGCATAATATTTCAAGGGACCAAAACAAAAATCTCATATTTTTCTTATATTTTCGAAACATCAAAATAAGTAATAATAGCTTGTAAAGATCTTTCTGATATTTTTTTTAATTGTATGCCCTTGTAGTATGATGAACATTGAAAGTATATTTTAATACTTCAGCTAGAGTATATTCTCATACTGTTAAATTTGTTTAATGCAGAGAATACTTCTAAGACAAATTTAGGGACCATACAACTTGTATAAAGAGAAATAAATGGCCCTTGAATCAAAACTTAACCCATAGCCAACTAGCCCGATTTTTAAAGTTGTTCGGTATATTTTTGAAAACTCTGTGTCCAAAGGTAAAAATGCTTGCGACAAGCATTTTCATCTCTGCTGATGCTTTGAGTTGCAAATAAATGAAAGTAAAAAAAGCTCAAAATCTTATAATTGATGATGATTTTTAAAAAGAAAACATGAGTACATGTATTTAGCCAACAACTTGCACACTATGTCAAAGGAATCTACAGATAAACACTGGTACATTGCAACACAATGCTTTCTTCATATAATCCAAATAGTGTCTCTTTCCAATAATGTTTATATTTATCCTTTCAGTACTTTTTCCACTTTTTTGGCCGTTTTTTGAAATTGTCTGCTGAAATCTGGGACAATTTAATTTTTGTCTGCTAGTAACTATTTATTAAACAGCAAAATTTTAGACTGGTCTAAATTGAAAGCACTTGCAGACAACAAAATAAAGTCAACTCAAAAATTAAAGTTTTCTTCCAGGCAAGGCGGAAAACGCTGTGGAAAAAGGAGAAATTACTGGCAACAAGCATTTTCTCCTTTTCCAACAATGTTTTCAAAAGCCTTCTATCTCAGGGTAGTGAAAACCAGGGATGATTTGGTAAAGGGTTAATTGGTTAAAGAACAGGCAAATATAGTAAGATACAGCATGTAAACATAAAGGTAGTGGCAAAAATATTATGAACATGTACCAAAAAGTAATCAAGTGAAAATATATACACAAAAACCTGACTAGCCAGACGATGTGCATGTAAAATATCAATCTATCACTCTATGTACATAAAAAAAAATTTAGTCTTGAAAAGATTTGCAAACAAGAAATGAACTTTTGCTCAAAGTGTGCAGTAGCCTTTTGAAGAAAGAAAACATGGTGACCGATGGAGTAAATACGCATTACAAGCACTTTCTCGTATACCCAAAATGTTTCCAAAAGCATTCTACCTCAAGTCTATAAACTAGAGGCGCTTGAGCGCCTGTATCCCTCCACAGGCCTGATTTTTCTGCGACGGTGAAGAGAAGTTTTTAACAATTACCATTCATTCCTGCATTTTAGGTCACTTTAAAAGAAAAAAAGCTATGAAAACGTGAGAAAAGAAGAAAATAAAAGTAACCTGCAATTTCTTAGTTTTACACAATCATTTCTACCCTTTTTGATACAAGTTTTACTAATTTGAAGATTTATTATGTTAGTAGATGAATAAATACCCATCCCGACTCCCTCACCCCCCTTTAATGGTTAACCCACCCATCTGACCCACCCACCCCCTTAATTCACCCCCCTTTAATGGTTAACCCACCCATCTGACCCACCCACCCCCTTAATTCACTCCCCTTAATGCTTACCTTACCTGATCCATCCTACACATTTACGGCCGCATCATAATGCGCGCACCAATGAAATGATTGTTACATATAATATGCATGTTCTGTATATTATATGCATAACCTACTTACATGGATGGGCTTTACAGTGAATTCAATTATATATTCCCATCCTCCTCCATACATTAAGTTTATAAAAAAAATTTGTAATTTTTTATAAAGAAATAAATTGTTTAAGTTAAAATATTTTTTGAATTAAGGAAATGAATTATAAATAAATAAAAAAATGAGTGTGTTAAGAAAATTTAATGAAGATATTATTAATAAACTAAATAAACACATTGATAAAAAATATAAAGAAATACCTAGCTGGATCCCTGGAGAAAGATATGTATATTTTTTTAATATTATTTCAGAAATCTGCTATACTGAGGCGTTAATAGAAGCAAAAGTTGTTATATATTATGTTTATAGTCAAGAACGAATGAGGTTTGGTGATAATAATTTATCTATGTGGATTGGTCTATTACAACTTAGTGACTTAAGAGTAGCAAATGATCAATATTGGGTGTCAACTTCCCCTGAGGATGAAAGATTTTTAGAAAAATATGAAGAAAAAATAGAATTTTTATTTAAAACAGATATGTCATATCAACCGGATAATGTTATTGATATAGGAGAAACTAATGCTTCATTTTGTCCAATGATAAGTTTTCATGATAGTTATGAAAATTTGATTATAAATCCTGATGAACTTCAACAAGTTAGAGACGCTAATGATGGTGATCTTCCACCTGATCGAACTGAATATATAAAAAAATTAAAAAAAAAATTAGATGTAGCTAATAAACGTATTCAAGAACTTGAGGGAGGATTAAAAGAATTAACAACTTATTATGAAGAATTTTGTATAATATGCAATGAAAATAAACCTAATATAATGTTTTGTAATTGCGGACATATATGCATGTGTGATAAATGTAATAAAGATGATTTACTCAAATGTCCCATGTGTAGAAAGGAAACAACTATTAAGCGTAAAATTTGATAAATTGCCTTTAACCCCTTTTTCTATATCTCCTCATTGAAAACGAAAGAGGAAGTATAAATGTTAACGATTACGCTGTAATCTTCAATGAATGTGTATTGTCAAATACTACCTACAACCAAAGAGGAAGTATAAATGTCAATGATTACGCTGTAATCTTCAATGAATGTGTATTGGCAAATACTACCCAAACCCTTTTACTTTACGTGTATAACTCTATATCTTAAAAAATATAACTTTTTTTTTGTTTGAAAAAGTTATATATTTAATTATCTATTTCAATTATTAAAGTAATACAAAATTCTTTAAAACCTCCTATACTAATACCACCTATAGTTATATCAAGCTTAGTTTTTGCTATAATATTTAATTTATCCCCAGCATTAAATTTAACAGGGTCTGGAAACACAATAGGTGAAGAATCATCAAAAATATCATATATTCTTCCATTAATTTGTGATTCCCCATTTATAGTAATCATTGTCTCAACTATAGCATTTTTTATACTTGAATGTAGATCTTCTTTTTTTATGTAAACTCCGGTTACAAAATCAGTGTAAGTACGATTAGTATATGAAATAGCTTTAACTACCTCTCCCTTAAAAGGTAATGTAATAGCATCTCCATCCCTTATTGGAACTGATTCAAAAAATGGATTTTTAAAAATAAACTTTGTATTTAAATCTTCTATTCGTGCTGATTGTGGTAAATAAACAAATAATGGAACTTGTGTTTTAATTTTTCCAATACGATCTTCAACAATACTAACATTAAATCTAAAACCTTCACTAGCTGCTGCTCTAAGTTCAACACTTTCTTTATTTAATTTTTCATCTATTTCATTTATTTTTTCAACAGTTTCCTTTTTATATTTTTCTATGTTTTCTTTATTTTCATCATTAAAATCATCCACATACTTTTTTGTAACAGCATCACTCGGACCATTTGGCAAAGGAAGATTTACTAATTCTTTAAAAGCCATATTAATACCAGCGGTAGCTTGATAATTCCCATTCTCCTTAAAGAATACGGTTCCCTCGGCAACTCCAGGAAGAACCCCATTTCTTACATTATCTGAAATCATAGTATCAACATACTCCTTTGTGGCAACCTCACTTTGATTAGTAGGTTCTGGTAAATTTATTACCCTTTTTCCATTTACATCAATCCAATCAACGGTATCCTTTGTTAACCAAACACTTACATTCTCTCCACTTGCCGCATCAAGAACATCATGTTCTAATTTTATAAATGGATTGTGCAAGTCAACATATTGTTTTCGTGTAGCTTCATATGGTAGAGTAGGCTCAGGAAGATTTAATATTTGTTTAAAAGCCATATTAATATTTTCACTAGCCTGATAATTCCCATTCTCCTTAAAAAACGGTGATTCGTCACCTCCACCTAAATTACCATCTCTTACATTATCCGCCACGAGCGTATCCACATATTTTTTGTTTACAGCATCACTATCAATAAAGCTGTCCTGAAAAAGTGCAATTCGATGCCTCGTTCCAATTACACCCTGTGCCACGTAGTGAGGCCCCTTACCCAGTAAAAGCGCAACCTCATTACCATCATCATCAGTTACAATATTTGTTTTAGTAAATGGTATTGTTTCATCCACATACTTTTTTGTAGCGGCATCAGCATCCTCTTCAGGTTCTTTTAGATTATTTAAAGGTTGAAAAGCCATGTTGATGGGTTCTGTTGCGGCATAACTACCATTATCTTTTAAAAAGGGATTAGGTATATTATTAACTATCCTACTACCTAGTAATTCGCTCGTTCTATCCGTATACTCTTTAGCATCGCTTCCTACTCTATCAACATATTCCTTATTAGCAGCATCGTGTTGTGCAGTTGGTGCAGGCAAACCAAAAAGTTTTTTATTTTCCATGTTTACGTCTGAAGATGTAACAAAATTACCATTTTCATCTTTAAATTTTTCAACATATTTACCTACATATTCTTCCACATGCTCATCCACGTATCTCTTGTTGGCAGCTTCAGCGCCTTTTTTAGGGTCTCTTAGGCCACCAAGCTTTTGTTTTGCAAGGTATATATTATCAGTGGCTTCGTATCCTCCATTCTTGAATACAAAGGCTCCGAATTTGTCAGCATACTCCTTAGTAGCAACATCTTTTGAATCAGTTGGCTCTCCTACATTATTTAGAGTAAAACCTCTCATATCTATTGAATTTTTAGCAGCATACCCATTTTGATTAATAAAAGGTGTATGGGTATCAGAATATCTTTTAGTTACCACATTTAATGTATCAACATATATTCTATTTACAGCATCACCATCATTTACAGGTGGTGGCACATTTTCCAGCTTTTTGTTGTTTATATCTAAGTCATTTTTTAAAACATATGAACCATCCCGATTTCTATCAAAGAATCCTCCTCCTTTAACATTATCTACATAATTCTTTGTTGCAACATCTTGAGGATTATTTGGGTCACTAACCTTAGTAAGTGTATTCCCACCCATATTTATGGAACCGGTAACGGTGGTTGTTCCATCCTTCCGTAAAAAGTTATTATTTATGTAAGTGAGTGGTACACCATCACCACTTGTTTTTGATTCAATATCCATTCTTCCGAATTTATCGACAGGCATTTTTTTATTACTAAAATAAAGTATTTAAAACATTTTGAAACTCTTTACCTCTACCTAACTCTTTAAGTACGTAAAGACACAGATGCCCGCAAAATACCTCTTCAGCTGGTTGTATCTGGACACTATTGTAATGTATCGGGCTTTTTAGATACTCTCGAATTTCGATAGGGGGTTGTATACCATAACTGTCAAAGTAATTTTTAGTTTTACCGTTTTTATACCAAGCAACCCAATGAGTACCAGGGCCACCTGTGTCATCGAGGTTTAATATACCGCATTCCTTTTTTCTACACTTACTCGGTAAAGCGTCTCTTACCATGGCTCCTCTAAAAGAAGGAATCTTTAATTTTTTTGCCGCACTTTCTAATTCGAAATTGTTTAACGGTCTATTTGGTAGTATAAGGTTTTCGACTGCAATATTTCTCATTTTTATTATGACGAAATATTTACTATATCACTATTATCAACCCATGAATTAAACTCACCAGAATAACCCTTCCACTTTACTAACGATTTATTTTTTCCCTTTTTAATAACCTTTTCTATCCTATACAACTCCTGACTAGTTTTTTGTAGCTCGGGTTCATAAAAGGTACCTTGTATTTCTTCTCCATTAAGGTCTTTTATTTTATACGTTACAGGCTCCGTATTTTTAACCTCGGAAACCGTAAAAACCTCTTCAGTCCATCTTGTAGTATAACCTTTCTCAAAAGTCTTCTTCTTTTTAGTTATCCTTACATTATCTCCGACAGAAAACTTAGGTTTAGAGTCTCTTATTTCGAAACGATCGGGGTAAAGATTTTTCCAAACTCTGGTTTCATTTTCTTTTTTACTCGCGTCTACAGGTGTCATCTTAATAGAAGAATGCCTCGTGTTATTATATTCTTTAACGAGGTCTTGTAACACGTTAATGTAAACACTCGTAGAGTTAGCAGAAAAATACTTCCACATTTTTTCTTTCATTGTTCTAATCCATCTCTCAACTACGCTAGATTTTTCCTCATTCTCGGTAGAATACAATTCAATCAAGTCTTTAACATCTTTGTTATAAAACTCTTTACCTTTATCCACCCACATTTTCTCCGGTTTTCTCTCCTTAAAAATACTCCTTAGTGCTGTAGCAACAGACTTTCCTGTTTTGTCTTTTAATGGTACCAGATAACCGTATTTAGAAAAGATGTCAATAACAGCGAGAAGATATTTTACACCACGATTAAATTTAGAAAACGCTTGCATGTCTACTAAATCTGCAGCCCATATCCTATCAATACCGCTTACTTCAACTCTCCTCTTCTTAAATTTTCTCTTTACGGGCTTGTGTAGTTCTTCCGCTAAATCTACGAAATTTTTTTTTTTATCCCCATTCCAAATCGTTTCTTTGTTCCAATTAAGCTAGAAACAATTCCTCTTTCCATTTTCTCTCTTAAAGTAGGATTGTAAATACCTTGTAACTCTGTTAACATATTTTTATCACAAACAGCATTTCTGGTAGCTGTATCATCGTTTTGGAGATAACATATGTCATGATGATAAGCGGCTTTATCTACTCTATTGATAGGTTTGCTCCATTTCTTTGGAGTTAAATCTGGGTTTAGTCTTTTTTTAAGGTTAGTGCCGGGTCCCGTAAAATTGTGGCCAGGGAGATGCATCTCAAAAGGCATATTGTTAATCATTTTGTTTACAAATCCACCCCCTTTTGTTGCCTTAATAAACTGGGTTTTAGTTGTTCCACAAACCACACATTTTCCCCGTTTCATATTTCTTCCATTCTTACTAACAGTATATTCTATGTTATTCGTATCAGTAACTTTTTTACATTTAACGCAATACATTTTTATATAATAATTAAAAAAAGTTATATAAAAAAAAATGGATGTAATCGATTTATCATGGAACGAAAAAGTATCAAAAAGATTTAATAACCCTCTTTTACCAAAGAGTATCAGAGGATTAATCATAGGTAAATCAGGATGTGGTAAAACCACCCTTTTACTTAACCTTTTGCTTAGACCAGATTGGTTGGACTACAACAACTTATGCGTTTTTGGAAAAAGTCTTTTTCAACCGGAATACCGCATACTTAAAAAAGCCTTTGAAGAAAGACTACCGAAAGAAGGTATCTTACGGTTATTTAACATGCGAGATGATATACAAGATTTAAATGTTCCACCAACAGCTTTGGTTGAAGAATGGGTAAAAACATTGAGAAATAAATCGGATATAAAGTGTAGTTTTTTTGAAACAGCAGACGATGTACCTGACCCACGAGATTTAAACTCAGAAAACAAAAATTTAATGATTTTTGACGATTTACTTTTAGAAAAGCAAAATAAGTGTGAGTGTTATTACATTCGTGGAAGACATAGTAATGTTGACTGCTTTTATCTTTCACAAAACTATTTTAGATTACCGAGACAAACTATTAGAGAAAACGCAAATTTTATTTGTCTTTTCAAACAAGACCTAAAAAACATTAATCATATTTATAACGACCATGTAAGTGAAGATATGTCTAAGGAGGAGTTTAGAAAATTTTGTCATAAGTGTTGGGAAAGACCACATGGTTTCGTTATTATCGATTTAACGAGTAAAAAACATGATGGGAAGTACAGGTGTGGTTTTGATAACTTTTACATTCCAAGTTAAAAATATATTTTTACTATATTAAAAATGGAAGAAGAACTTTTAAAACAAATTGTAAAGAATACAGACCCCAAAACATCCTTTCAAATTATAGTAAGTGACAACAAAACACGCATTAAAAATAGGTTTAATCCACCTATTCAACTTGACACGGATAAAAAATACGAAATCGCTCTGGTAGGCCTTGAAACTTACTACTCTTTTCCAAACATTGATGCAACAAACAACATCTTCATTTATTCTCCGGATAATGGTACTTCATGGAATAAAGTTGAAATACCAGAAGGATCGTATGAAATCACAAACATTAATGATACAATTCAGCAGGAAATGAGAAAAAATAATCACTATGATGAAGTCAATGATGAATATTATATAAATATTTCCGCTAACACTAATACCCTTAAGTCAGTTATTGATATAGAAGATGGATACCAAGTAGATTTTAATCATCCAAACTCCATTTATAAAGTATTAGGATTTACTCGCTCGAAATATACGCAAGGATTTCATGAGTCGGAGAATACTGTAAACATTATCAATATAAACAGTATATTCATAAACATTGATATCATTTCAGGAACTTATGTTAACGGTTCAACACAAAATACGATTTACTCTTTTTTCCCCGAGGTATCTCCCGGATATAAAATTGTTCAAACTCCTCGAAACCTAATATACTTACCTATAACAGTGTATGAAATACACAACATGACGGTAGAAATTACAGACCAAAATGGAACTTTACTAAATCTTAGAGGAGAAACTTTAACAATTAGATTTAATATTAGAGAAATGTAATAAAAAATATTATACATATAAAAAAATGACAAGTTATACGACTGTAAAAGTTAATATATCAGAAGGGCAAAAGCAAAAGCTCCAACATGCTGTTAAAGGTGGATGCCCAGTAAGTATTCGTTTAGGTCATGAGGATTTAGAAGGTAATGATATTATAGGATTAACAGATTTACAAGTAAAGAAAATGGCAAAAGCCTATGAAAATGGTAAAGGCATAACGATTAGAATGAGCGCTAAACAGCTTAAACATAACATGAAGATTGAGGGTGGTTTTCTCGGAATGTTGGCAGGATTGGCTGCTAGAGCTTTACCAATGGTGGCTGGATTGGCTTCAAAAGCGTTACCAGCTTTAGGTCTTGGAGCTCTTTCTGGATTAGGTTCATTCGGAGTAAATAAAGCATTAGGGTCAGGTCTTTACCTTAAAAAAGGAGGTTGCGTTTGTAAGGTAGAAACTGATGGAAGTGGGCTTTACCTAGCCCCTTATAAGGGTAAAGGGTTTGGATCTGTTGGTGATGGGTTGTATTTAAAGCAAGGAGGAAAGTTTCATGATGGAAGTGGGCTTCTTTTAGGTCCTAATAGTCCATTTGCTAATATACCTATCTTAGGGGCTATATTGTAATGTTATAAATATTATTAATATTTATATAAAAATGAAAATCCATAAACTCGGTGTTATGAAAGAAAATATAATTCAACCAAAAACAATCCACTGGATACCATTACAAGGCTTAAAATATCCACCTCGAAAAGTAAATACGGTAACCTGGGAAATTTTTTGTCAAAAAAAGCTTACACTAGAACCTAAAGAAGTTAAAACTATACACTTAGGGTTTGGTTTTAAGATGACTAAAGGAGTTGTTTTAACCACATTACCATACTACTTAAAACTAAAGTGGTGTAGTTTACAAAATGAAGTTAACCTCGAAAATGTTGAGGATATTATAATTACTATTACGAACAATTCTATCAAAAGTGTAACAATTGAGGAAAAGGAACCTCTATGTCTCGTTCGCTATTCATTTTAAAAAAAATATAATTCTAATAAAAAATGGAGATGAAAGAACCCAACTTATACCCTAAATTACCAACGGCCCCTCCTATAGAGGACCAAGGGCAAGGATATCGACTACAAAAAATTAATGAAATTCAGAAATTTTTAGAAGATGAAAAATCCAAAAGAGAAGCCTTAAGTAAGAAGTATTTTAGAGCTGCAAGAATAGTAGATAACATAGATACGGTTTTAGTTACGGTTACCTTGATTTCAGGAGCAGGTGGGATAGGTTTACTATCAACAGTAGTCGCGATACCTGCAGTGATAGCATTAGAAGGAGCCGCAGCTTTTACTGGTCTTTTAAGTTTAATTGGAAAGTATAGCGTAAGACGCTCCACTGCAAAAGCTGAAAAGCATGAAAAAATTAGAACAATCGCTGATACCAAGTTAAATACGATATCCTCACATATATCGAAAGCTTTGAGTGATAACAAAGTTAGTGACGAAGAATTTCAACTAATCTTGGAAGAATTGGAAAAGTATAAAGTAATGAAGGAGGAAGTTAGGTCAAAAACGAAGAAAAAGATATTGGCTGAAACTGAAGAATCATTAATTGAGAAAGGGAGGCAAGAAGCGCGTGAGTCCTTTCGGAGGTTGGTTGAAAAGAATCATAACCCCAACTAAAAGTAGTAGCAAGCCTAAAATAAATTTTTCTTTCCAATGTAGTTTTAATTGCGTTAGCGGTGAACGTGTTGAAAACTGCAATTAAATCTACGTTAAAAAAAATATGTTGCTAATTAAAAATGTCATTTCTAAAAATAACTGACCCTGCAAAAAGAGACTTAATTGTAAAAGAGTACCTCGAAACAAAAAGGAATATCCGGAATAACCAACTAGCAGAGAGAACAGGGGAGAAAGAATTACAAACTGACCTTTCAAAGTTTTTTAGACCTATTACAGAAACACAAAAAGCTACAGCTAAGGAGGTTACAGAAGAACTTAAACCTATTAAGGAAGGTATAAAAGCCTTACCAGGAGCTATTAAGTTTCCAGTTTATGAACCAACCGAAGAAGCGAGTGGAACTTCAATGCCTTTAGGGGAATTATCGAGAGAATTTTTAAGAGAGCCTGACGCTGATATAAAATTTGGAATAAGAAGAGATAAAAAAGGTAAATTTCGCATTGGTGAGAAATATATAGAACTTGATGGTAATGATATTATTGTTGGTGATAAAGTATATGAGGGCACCAAGGGGCTATGGAAGTTACTTATGTCAAAAAATCCTAAAAAAGGTGAATATGATGATGATGAGTATGATAATTACGCGAAGTTAATGATACAAACCAACGCTCTCCGTAACTGGGAAAGCGATGACCCAAAAACTTATAATAAACCTAAAAGCAGTACATCAGAAAAATGGAGGAATATACTTTCCCCTATTTGGTATAATAGAGGAAAATACGAAGGAAAGGGTATCGTTGTTATCCCAGGAGATCCTAACGCATTAATAGAAAGACTTGACCTGTTGTTAGCGAGCAAAAAAGCGGGTAACACAGGTGTAAGAAACGAGTTAGTAGGCATATGTGATGAATTAAAAAGGCAAGGTGTTATAGATTCAAACGCTTATAAAAAATTAATGTCTATACTATAAAAAAATGATATCACCTAAGAAAAGAGGATTTAATAAAAGGTATGCATATGGGGGTAGCGGAATTTTTAGTAGCATTGCGAACCTTCTCACGAGACTTTTTACTAGTAGCGCAGCTAAGCAACTTGCATCTTCTGCTTTGGATGTTGGAAAGAGTGTTGCTAAGGAAGGAGCAAAGAAAGCTTTAGAGGCTGGAAAGAATGTTGCTGTAGAAGCAGGAAAGAAATTAGTTACAAAAGCTTTAACACCAAAATCACGTAAAATTTTGGAAAAACATACTTCCACACCTGTAAACACGGTTAGCAATCCTACAACACAAAGCATTAGCAGTTTAATGGATGGGAGTGCCATTGCTATTCAGGATTTAGTAAAAAAATTAAACAGTGGGTCAGGTATTAAAGTAACATGAAGAAAAAAAATAATTTAAGTTAAGTAAAAAAAGTAATATATAAAAAATGGTAAGATTAAATTTTACTCGTGACGATTATGATAAATATGGAACTAAATCTATTAAAGTATTTGGCCCAATTCTAAAAATGGAGGATTGTGATATACTTGAAGTTAATGATACAGAATATAACTACCAAAAAGCGGATGTGAAGTTATCTCCTGAAAAAGTAACTATAATGAAGGAGATTGAGGAAAAGGTAAATGAGTATTTAAGCTCTATAGGTATTATACCAGTAACAATTGTGTATGGAAACAGAGTTTTCCCTAAAAAGAGAAAATATATCCAAGAAGATAAACTAAAAAGCATTAAACTTAAAGGTGTGTTTATTAACAAAGAGAAAAAAGCCTTTCCACAGCTTTGGTTAGAGTATTAGAGACAATTATAATTTTTGCTTTAAAAAATTATAATTGTATTAATAAAATGGACATACTAAATATCACCGAACCAATTGTAAAATATGATAGTATTGATGAGTATGAGCACTTTGAGTATAACCCAATTACTGGTACAAGTTTGAACAACTCTGGAGGACATATTAGGATTAACATCGAAACCCAAGATATTTTTACGCATCCGAGCGAAAGTTATTTACTTATAGAAGGTCGCTTAACAAAGGCTGATGGAACAGCTTACGCAAATGCCGACGCTATTTCTCTAACGAACAACGCCCTCATGTATCTTTTTAAAAATATCGAGTACCAACTTTCCGGTCAGGATATTGAATCCATATTGCATCCTGGCCAAGCTACTACAATGCTTGGGTTGTTAAAATATCCGGATGATTTTTCTAAATCGCAAGGATTAAACCAATTGTGGTATAAGGATACAACAGCCGCAGCACAAGCTCAAAACGTAGGTTGGAATATAAGGAAACAGTACATCATTAATAATTCAGACCCAAAAGGAACATTTAGCTTTAGAGTTCCGTTAAAACATATATTTGGTTTTTGCGAAGACTATAATAAAATTTTGTATGGAATGAAGCAAACTCTGACCTTGACAAGAAATAATGATAATGATGCAATTTTTAGAGCTAACGGCGTTGATCCTGGTATAATTACATTGGATAAAATATCATGGTTTATTCCGCATGTGATGCCAGCGGATAAGGAGAAAATGGAACTTTATAAACTTATTGAGAAAAAAGAGAAATTCCCAGTTGGATATAGAATGATACAGTGCGACTCTATCTCGGTTCCTCAGTCAACATCATTTACTTGGAGGCTTGCAGTTAAATCATCTCCTGAGGTACCTCGTTTTATTATTGTTGGTTTTCAGACTGATAAAGATGGAAACCAAGAGCAAAACCCAGCTATATTCGACAATGTAAGGGTTAAAAATATTTATGTTATGTTAAATTCTAGAAGATACCCAACTGCTGACTATAGTCTTTCATTTCCAATGCATAAATTTAGTAGAGCTTATGGTGATGCTGCATTATTTAGGTCTAAGTTTTTTAACATGGATGAGTTAGTATCAAACCCTAATATTTCTCCATCAGATTATGGGACCCTATATCCTTTGTTTTTGTTTGATGTTTCTAAGCAAAGTGAAAAGTTAAAGTATTCTGTTACTGATATTCAAATTAAGGTACAATTTGATGAAAATGTACCTGCGGATACCGAGGCATATGCTGTTATTATTAGTGATAGGCTAATTAACTTTCATTCTGATGGTAATAAGATGAGTGTAGTGTATTAAGTTAAGTATTTTTTCTATATATTAAAAATGATAAAGTTTTCCGATTTAAGAGAAATTCTTAAAGAAAATAATATAAATTTTCGCTCTTACTGGGATAAAAAGCGATTATTTGAGTTGGTAAAAGAACATGGCTTACTACCAGAGGAAGAGCCTAAACCAGAAATTAAAAAAGACCCTAAGTATGATAGATTACAGACTATTATGAAAAATCCTAAAACGGTTACTTTAGAAGATATTAAAACTGGAGAAATAAAAACTTTCCAATCGATTTATAAGGCTGGTAAATATATAGACCGTTGCCCTCAAACGATTATGAATTGGAACGGAAGGGTTTGGAAAGATAAATATAGGATTAACATTCAGTAATTTTATTATATTTACACACAGATATAATAAAATTTTTGATAGATAGCTTAAGAAAATTATATTTAATATATAAAATGAGTTGGCTTAATAGAATTTCGAATATAGCTAGACAAGCTGCGAGTACCGCTTATTCTGGTGTAAGAAGAGCTATAGCAAATGTTATACCTGAATCGGTTCAACGAAGAATCAATAATTTTAGTAATTGGTTAACTAATAATGTAACTGAAGAACAAATACCACAAGTTCTTGATGAAATTGTTACTCGCGTTAGAGAGAATTACCCTCCAAGGCAGCCGTTTGAAATTAGAACTAGACAATCCGCATTTAGAGGATATACCACTCAGCATGAAATAGATGGTAGAGAAGGTTATATACCTGATAGATTTTTTATGGAAACGAAGGGAGTCCTTCTAAACACCCTTCGAAGAAACCTACAAACAAAGGTAAAACTTGTACTTAGGTGTAGATTACATCTACCTACAAACCCTAATTCGGATAATGAATATGCTTTTCATTCTAAACAATTATTAAACTTGAATGCGGAAGGAGTAGAGGAGTTATTACAAGAAATGATAGATGAAATTTTAGAAAAGTTAGCTAAGTTTCAAAGAGAAGGTAGTGGTTTTACTTTTTCAAGAATAGTTAGGTTAGAATTACACATAGCTCCTTATGTTCCTTTACGTGCTGAAGGTCACTTACCACTACCACAATGGATTGTAAATAAGAGAGTAGTTTTAAACATAACAAATAAAGATAATAAATGTTTTTTGTGGTGTATTTTGAGAGCGTTAAATCCTAAACCCAAAAATGCAGAACGAGTTGATATGGCTTTGAAAGAAAAGGAAAATACCGTAAACATGAAAGGAATAAACTATCCTGTAACAATACAGGATATAAATAAGTTTGAAAAACAAAATTTAGATATTAGTGTAAACGTTTATGGATTTGACGAAGCTAAAAAGATTATTTACCCTCTAAGGATTACAAAAGACAAGAAAGATAAACATATCAAGCTGCTTTTTATTAAAGATGGCGACAAAACACACTATGCCCTTATAAAAAACTTTAAAGGTTTAGTAAGAAAACAAGTAAGTGATAACGGTGGTATAGAATATTGTGAACGATGTTTGAATCATTTTGGTAGTAAAGAACTTTTAAAAAAACATGAGAAATATTGTAATAATCATGAACCTGTTACTTTAGAAATGCCTAAAAAAGGTAGCGTTTTAAAATTCGAAAACCATGTTAGAAAAATCCTGGTTCCCTTTGTTGTATACGCAGATTTTGAAAGTGTTTTGATACCTATACACACATGCCAGCCAGACCCTGAAAAAAGTTATACTATAAAACACCAAAAGCATAGACCTTGTAGCTTTTACTATATCATAAAATGTTTTGATGATGATGTTATGACACCCATAGAAAGGAATTATACTGGAGATGATGCTGAAGAAGTTTTTATAAACTGGTTAAAACGTGATATACAAGAAATTTACCAAAAATACTGTCAAATCCCAAAACCTATTAAAATAACAGAACATGAGGAAGCAAAGCACCGGGGAGAAACACAATGTTGGATTTGTAATGGAAAATTTACTCATGAAAATTATAAGGTAAGAGACCATTGTCATTTTACAGGTAAATATAGAGGTGCCGCACACAATGAATGTAATCTAGAAGCTAAAATACCTAACTTTACTCCGGTATACTTTCATAATTTAAGTGGTTATGACGCGCATCTTTTTATCAAATATCTGGGTAAATCTGCTGGTAAGATCGATTGTATACCAAATAATGATGAAAAATATATTAGTTTTAGTAAAAGCATTTGGGTTGGAAAAAACATAAGTCATAAAATTAGATTTCTGGACAGCTTTAAATTTATGAATTTTAGTTTAGATAAGCTTTCAAGTGACTTGAATGACAACCAGTTAAAAATATTATCAAGATTCTTTTCAGAGAATCTGCTACCATTAGTTAGAAGAAAGGGAGTTTTTCCTTATGAGTATTTAGACTCTTTTGATAAACTTAAAGAAACCCAATTACCACCTAAAGAAGCGTTTTACTCTAGTTTAAGCAAAGAACATATTAGTGATGAAGATTATGTTCATGCACAAAAGGTGTGGGAAACTTTCGGTATGAAAACGTTAAAAGACTATTTAGAACTTTATAACAAAATAGATGTATTGCTTTTAGCTGATGTGTTTGAAAACTTTAGAGATGTTTGTTGCGAAAACTATGACTTAGACCCTAGTTGGTATTATACCTCCCCAGGCTTAGCTTGGGACGCAGCATTAAAAATTACAAAAGTAAACCTTGAACTTTTATCAGACCCTGATATGCTTTTAATGGTAGAGCAGGGTATCAGGGGTGGAGTTAGCATGTGCACAAAAAGGTATTCAAAAGCTAACAATAAATATATGGGTGATAAATATAAACCAAATGAACCTTCAAAATATTTATTATATATAGATGCAAACAGTCTTTATCCTTGGGCAATGAGTCAAGCACTTCCCACCTGCGGCTTTAAGTGGATGAATGAAAAAGAGTTAAACAACTGGAGAAATATCCCATGTATTTTAGAGGTAGATTTAGAATATCCTAAAGAATTACATGATTTACATAATGACTTTCCTTTAGCACCAGAACGTTTAAAAGTAGAAAAGGTAGAAAAATTAATTCCAAACTTAAGAGATAAAACGAGTTATGTTTTACATTATCAAGCTTTAAAAACATATCTTGATTTAGGTTTAAAACTAACAAAAGTTCACTGTGGAATCAAGTTTAAAGAAAGTGTTTGGTTAGAAGAATATATCAATTTAAATATTAAGTTGCGAACCGCCGCAAAGACTAAGTTTGAAAAAGAGTTTTTTAAGTTAATGAACAACTCCGTTTTTGGCAAAACAATGGAAAATGTGAGAAACAGGGTAAACATAGAACTAGTTAATAATGAAAACCGTTATAAAAAACTAGTAACAAAGCCAAACTATGAACATACAACAATATTTGATGAAAATCTAATAGCTGTGCATATGAAAAAGACCAATGTAAAATATAACAAACCTGTTTATTTAGGAATGACCATTTTAGATATAAGCAAAACACATATGTATAATGCTTACTATAATTATTTTAAGAAAAATTATGATAAAAAAGTTAGATTATGTTATACTGATACTGATAGTTTTATACTAGAAATAGAAACTGAAGATATTTATAAAGATATTACAAAGGATGTTGAATTGTGGTTCGATACATCTAACTATGAAAAAGACTATCCTTTAGGTATAAAAAACAGTTGTAATAGAGGTGTAGTAGGTAAGTTTAAAGATGAATTGGGTGGAAAAATTATGCTTGAGTTTGTTGGTCTCCGAGCAAAAATGTATTCTTATAAGATGTTTGATAAAGAGGAATGTGAAAAATGTAAAATGATAGATGGAAAGAAATGTAAGGAGTGTAAGGAGTGTAAAACGTGTAATGAAAATAAAATATTTAATGGAGATATATGTACATGGTGTATGGAAAATGAAAAGCGTGAGGATAAGGATAAAATATATAAGGAAAATAAAAGGTGCAAAGGAATTAAAAAGTCAGTAATTAAAAGCGAAATAAATTTTGATAACTATAAAGAGTGTTTAGTTACAAAAAGGGAACAATATAGGAGTATGCGTGTATTAAGAAGTCACGAGCATGAAATTTATACGGAGGAGGTAAACAAAATAGCACTAAGCAGTAATGATGATAAGAGACATATACTTGAAAACAAGATAGACACTTTAGCTTGGTACCATTATAGGTTAACTAGTAATAAATAAAAATATTTTTTCACATTTGCTGAAAAATATTTTTCTAATTACAATCTCTTAGTATGTATGTTTTAATTGATCCCTCCCTCCTGCACATGGGACATTTGAGTAAATGCATTTTTATTTACTATATTATATATTTTTACAGAAAATTCAAATAAAAATTAGCTGGTGTTCAGTAACATTAGCGTTTTGTAAATAATATTTAATATAATGTACGGCGCAATTATATATTTCTGAAACCCATTCTAATTTATCCCAAGGATCCATTACATCCCAAAGATTTACTAAAGATGATGGCTCTCCTTTATGAATTAATATATAATTTAAATCTGATAATTTTTTAATGGAGTTATCTATTTCTTTGCTTGCCATTTTAAAATTATAATTTATAACTGATTCATAGTGTTTATCAACAAATTGGGTTCCATTTTCATAAATTTCGTAAAGTATTCCTTTATTATATAAAAGATTAGTAATATAAGAATTACATTTATACCTAATTTCATTATAATCACTCATTTTTTTATTTATAATACATTAATACCTTTAATTCAAAAAATATTTTAACTTAAACAATTTATTTCTTTATAAAAAATTACAAATTTTTTTTATAAACTTAATGTATGGAGGAGGATGGGAATATATAATTGAATTCACTGTAAAGCCCATCCATGTAAGTAGGTTATGCATATAATATACAGAACATGCATATTATATGTAACAATCATTTCATTGGTGCGCGCATTATGATGCGGCCGTAAATGTGTAGGATGGATCAGGTAAGGTAAGCATTAAGGGGAGTGAATTAAGGGGGTGGGTGGGTCAGATGGGTGGGTTAACCATTAAAGGGGGGTGAATTAAGGGGGTGGGTGGGTCAGATGGGTGGGTTAACCATTAAAGGGGGGTGAGGGAGTCGGGATGGGTATTTATTCATCTACTTATGTTGTCTGCAACATCTTTCAATTATGGCCAATTATAAAAAAATTGTCTTCTGGTTATAGTTAACTCATTACCAAATGACAACATTTTAGGATTGTCAAAATGGAAAGCATTTTGTAGATGAAAAAATAAATGACTGAAAATTTAAAAGTTGTTTTGTGAAGGGTAGATAACATTGTGGGAAAAGGTTACCAGCATTTTCTCCTTTTCCCACAATGTTTTCTAAAGTCTTCTTTGTCAGGGATCAGTTTGATTGGATAACAAAATGCCTTATCACAACAGTAAAGCCCTGTCCCTCTTTGTTACACAGTGTTCTCACTAGGATTTTAAAAGTTGGATTCCAGGAATCCAAGTCAAGAAAAAGTTGGATTCCAAACTGAAAAGTTGGATTCCAGCCTGAAAAAGTTGGATTCCAAAACAGTTCGGAAGAATTTTCACGTGCAAGTTATCAACATCTCAAAACTGTAAATTTTAGATTTGTGCATCATGGAGACATAATGTCTGTAATACACAAGTCTAGATTTACAAAGGAAATTACTTAGTATGTAAGATTTTATTGTAATAGCTCAAAGAAATAAAGAAGTTTAATAACTTTTCACTTGATCTTTAATTTAGACTATGTAAATAATTCAACATGATAATGCATATTTCAAATATTTGTGATAATAATACAAGTACATGTGGCAATAGTTGTAGATCCTTTGTGACAAAATTTTGTAAATTCAGTTCTTATTCCAATTTAATTTTTGTCAATATGGATTATGATGTCTACATTTTCCTTGACAATACTTTAGACCTGTCCAAATTTAAAGCTTGCATAAATTTGCAGATAACATAATCATGGATTGAACAATTCATTTTGGCTTTCAAAATGTTCTCAACTTGTAATTAAGTACACAATGAAAGTCAAATGAAATGAAAATCAAATGAAAATTCAATCTCTCTCCTTCTTTTCATGACAAATCTACATTTATAAAAAGTGCCCTGGCTTTGCTTCAAATCTACAAAAGCTCATCATAAATGCTATTTACTTCAATTTGATGAACAGGAATAATTGACAAAATTTTAGACTTGTCCAAATTTAAAACATTCGTAGATGACAAATTACATGTAACTCAGCAAATTAAAATTTATTTTGGGAAAGGTAGAAAATATTGTGGGAAAAGGAAAAAATACTGGTGGCCAGCATTTTACCATTTTTCCACAATGTTTTCAAATGCCTTATTTCTTAGAGTATTATAAGGTATTATAAGCTGAGGGACTGACAGACTGTGGTGAAAGTTAAGCAAAATCATTAAGTTGTTTACTCTCACTGTTCATACACATTTTATCACTTTCGTCTTATTCTCTTTGCTAAGAATCTTCTGACTGCTGGTTGTGGGCCAAAATCTTCTAAGGAGGGACCCTTTTCTTTCACTCCCATGAGTTTAGTGACAGTATCATGCTTAAGGCGAGCTCTTCCTTTTGTTTTGATCTTGTTGTGAACACTAAACCCTCTTTCACATGCGATGGAAGTGAGTGGTGAAGTCAGCACAATTGTAGTTTTTCATAATGATACTGCAGGCTTCTGGTAGTGAACAATTAAGTGATTTTAAAATAACTTTCAGTTGGTAGTAGTCTTCTTTTGCTTTATTTGCATCCAACACTCCATTTTCTTCTCCATACAGGTAAGTTAGCTGCCCGAGTTCTTCTTCACTATATTCTTCAAGGCTGTTTATATTCTTTGGTATTTCAGCTGGATTGAGGACTTTGTTCAAGAGTTGGAGATTTTTTATGGAGTTTTCATCAAATCTGGAAGTGATATTATCAATTAGTTTTTCAATATAATCTGTTGAGTTATTTTGAAACTACATTCTTAACTGTTGTTTGTTGTCAATTTCACTCCTTTGCAGATGCTTTTTGTACTTTCAATGTCATCATATATTTTTGTCAGTACAAATTATTTGTACTAGGTCACCAGTAGGTCAATAAACCTTTACCAGAACTAATCAAAGTGCAGAGGTTCTCTTGTTTTATATGAAAAGGATTATAGATTATGTAAAGCAACCATCTTTAACTCTTTACCAAACAACAAAATTTGGGATGTGACCAAACTGAAAGCATTTGCAGACAACAAATTAAACATTGATGAAATGATGATTTCTCTCCTTGATAGAGTAGAAAACACTGAGGTAAAAAGAGAAAATGCTGATTACCAGCATTTTCTCCTTTTCCAAGAGTGTTTTCTAAAGACTTCTTCTTTAGGGTCGTTAAAAGTCAGGACTGTATGGTAAAGACTTACCAGCATAGGAACTAACCTCCAATACAACAATGAAATCAAAATGAATAGTATATATGAGAGAAGAAATTTTTCAAAGGTCTGAAAGAGATTAACTCATTACCCAAATGACAATATTTTAGGCTTGTCCAAATTGAAAGCATTTGCAGACCAAAGATAAAAGTGAATGAAAATTTGAACTTTGTTTTTTGAGGGGTAGAAAATATTGTGGGAAAAGGAGAAAATGCGACTTACCAGCATTTTCTCCTTTTCCCACAATGTTTTCAAAAGGCTTGTTTCCAAAGGTCGTCAAAAGTAGGGATTGCGTGGTAATGGGTTAACTTGAGGACAATACTGTCGAAAGTTTAATTATCCTTTTACATCTTGGTGATTCTGTTAAAGATACTGAAAGCCAGTTTGTGACATTGCTTTTCTGGGCTTTGTCAAATAGAACTTCAGGAGCAACATGTAAATGTGCTTGTGCTAATGGTGAACAGACACACAATAGTCAAAATACCAACCCATCACAACTGTTCACCATGAGCACTAGGGATAACCTGGAAAGACTAGAGTGGATTTAATACCTTAATTTCAGTCTTTGTTTTGGTTGACACTGACATCTCGTCTCTGTATGTATTGACAACAACAATTGTTAGCTGTATGTATTGACCCATTAGGTTCTTTGAATCATCTCCCTCCACTCCCTCCAGAGTGACACCTTTAAGTCATCTGTGCCATCTTGAGATCTTAACTGTCTTGACCTGGACGTCTGTCCCTCTGACCTGCACAATCTTCACAATCTCTTCCTAAAACAGATACAAAGAAATATAACCAAATGATAGC
The DNA here is from genome assembly GCA_943736015.1 of Tridacna crocea. NCBI lineage: Eukaryota > Metazoa > Mollusca > Bivalvia > Cardiida > Cardiidae > Tridacna > Tridacna crocea. The sequence continues at coordinate 14,647,175 of OX031069.1, read as the reverse complement.
CATACAAAAATCTGAACAGTATTTAACTTAACATTCTTCTTTTATCAAAGATGCATATTGTAGATTGATGCAACATCAAGTTATTGTCCAAAGAATTGAAGAGGGCCTTGATTGTCTAAAATTACCCACCTTACTGTTGAGCAATTTTTTCTTTAACAGAAATGTTTTTCAAAAATCTTTTCAAGGGTCAATTTTACCTCTTGTGCTGCTGATTTCCCAGAATAGACTATTCCAGATTTGCTTCCGAATTTCAGTCACTGTAAAATTTGCCAACAGTGCAGACCAAATCAGACTGAATGGCTGCGCAGGTTGATCATTGGTCTACACTATTAGCAAATATGACCAATGTTGCAATAGGCAAGATAGGGGTTAAGGCTTCCCGTTAAGCTCAGCCCGCATTTCTTTAGCTTAACTGCTTTATCCCACTTGAAAGCATCATGCTAACACATACAAACCAGGTCTAACCCCTTTACCCATTGACAACATTCTAGCCTTGTCCAAATTGAAAGCAGTTGCAGACAACAATTTCAATCTCATTATCTGAATCAAATGCTGCCATTGTTCCTATGACATAGTAGAAAATATTGTGTGAAAAGGAGGCTTCTTTCAAAACTCATCACTGAGTGGTAAAAGGTTAAAGAATGCTTCACATCTTTTGTAGATGATAAAATATTAATATTGGTTTTAATGTTCAATCAAGGATCATAATCATTTAAGACAAATCTCCCTGACTGTGGCAATTGTTAAAAGCTAAAGTGGTCCGAACAGACATACATGTATCTAAAATGGTTTGCATTCTGCATCAAATCAACAGTGCCACTGGTTACCTTAAACTCTTAAGACTACCAAACAATTCTGACTTTTAACGATCCTGAGAAAGAAGCCTTTTGAAAATATTGTAGGAAAAGTAGAAAGTGTGGGTAACCATCATTATCTCCTTTTCTCACAATGTTTTCTATTCTTCCCTAAACAAATTTCAATTTTTGAGCCACATTTATTATGACATCAGCATGGCTTTCAATTTGGACCATTCTTAAATTTTGTTGTTTGGGAAAGAGTTAACTCATTTCCAAATGACAAAATTTTAGACTTGTTCAAATCTAAAGCATTAAATTTTGCAGACGACAAAATAAAGGTGACTGAAAAATTGAAACTTGTTCTTGGAAGGGTAGAAAACCCTGTGGGAAAAGGAGGAAACGCTGGTTACCAGCATTTTCTCCTTTTCCTACAGTGTTTTCAAAAGGCTTCTTTCTCAGAGGCGTCAAAAGTAGGGACTGTGTGGTAATGGGTTAAGCACACATACTGTACAGCCTTTTTACCTATGCAAACACAATTTTCAAAAAACCTTTTATATCAGATTTGACTCTTTACCACACAACAAAATTCAGACCGATCAAAATTGAAAGAAATTCCAAGAGACATAGTAAATGTGGCACAAGTAATAAGATTTGTCAGTAAAGGATAAGAACACATTATGGGAAAAGAAGAAAACATCGGTTACCAGCATTTTCTCCTTTTCCCACAATGTTTTCAAAAGCTTTCTTTTGTTCGGTTTTGCATGCACATTCATTTCGGTTTTTTTTTTTTCAATATTGATGTTTAACCCTTTTCTCTACAAAAGCAGGTATCAATTTTGCGAGATACTTGCCAGCTAAATTGAATGAATCTACTAAATATTATGTCAATTAACTTCAAAAACTTCAATACCATGACACTTTTTGTATACATTTTTTTATGGTATTCCCTTAAAAGGCCACGTAGCCTCTTAAGGTATTTTTGAATTTCGCGCCAAAAATCAAAAGAAGCATTGTGGGAATATAAAGTGACTGGCACATGACTAATGACGCTTAAATTCCGTAACATAACAAACATGTTATTTTCCATAAACTTCTTCAGTCGCTGTGTTTGAGGCATCATTTGTGTATATCCGGTAAGTGAGTGAGCAAGTTGCTCATCTAAAAGTAGACCATGGTTCCCGTCGGTGTTGACCTGGGCCGTATTAGATCTCTAATTTCTCTTGTTGTCGGATGGTTTTCGACTACTGGGGTTTTATGAATGAAAATTAAAAGGTACTGGGAGTATCAGGATGAATTTTAATATTTTTATATAAATTTCGTCCAAAAATCTGAAGGGCCACCTTTAAGTGAAAGTACAAAAGCTGCAATACTTTTGACTGAGCCAATTTAAAAATTTAAATGCATATATATGTTAGATCCAGGTTGACAGCATTAAAGTCAAAATTAACTATATGAAAGGGGAAGAATAGATCACCATTTTATATTTTTCCAACATTTCAATATACTTTCACCTTAGGGCTGCAAAATGCTAGTGCTGAAAGGTAAGTTTAAAAGATTATAAAGGTGTAAGATTTATTACACAAATGCAAACCATGTAAACTCACGTTAGGAGAAAGGGCCGAAATTGTAATGGGTCGAAATTGTAATGGGACGAAATTGTTATCGGTCGAAATTTCCAGTCACTGTGAGGACTGTTGACATTTGGGATTCGTTAAATATTCTTCTTCGACGAAGAGCAATACATTCAACTAGTTTTGGCAGCAAATGGAATACAAATCATTCATATTTATATACTAATGTAGCCTTCTGTAACGCAGGCGTAAAGCTTTTACGAACTTACAATCAATCAAAATGGCGACTGTAATCTTCATAAACAACGACTGACCTACTTCGTTTCTAAACAATACTTGAGTAAGGACGTAATGTCCTTCACGTTTAAAACAAAAACACATTTCAAAAAAGAAAAAAATACATTGAACTTTACCTTTGCGGTCTTGGGTTTGTTCAGATCAAATTGTGACTTGCTTGCCTTGCGTTTCACTCGCCGCCGTTTAAGCTGTGGTGTGGATGAAAGTCACGTTGCGAGTATGAATAAATTAGGTTACTAGCTATTCAACACTTCAGACATTCAAGCAAATTTTTGTTGAAAATGTAAATGCCTTGTAAAATAAACAAGCCAATAATTTTATTGGTAAGAGTATTAATGATGCGTGTTTAACGAAAGCTATTTTTTATGTGAACATGGATCCGAGTGACATATCATTCATAAAATAGTGCCCGATTGGTAATCGTAACATCTCGGCCGATTTGATGGCTCTCAACATCTGAGTAATGCCGAATGGCTAGATTCGTCCGCATTCATATAGAAAAATATAGGATCTGTGTATTAACAGATATTAAGATTTGATAATTATTCATTGAAATGTCATAACAGTTCAAGGAAAATATCTGTTTAGTGCAATAGTTTGGCTTATTTCATTTTTTATCTGAAATTCAATCGTTTTATATGTTTAAATGCTTGAATTTCATAGAACTTTTTTTTCGCTGGTTGAATATTGGTGTTGTTGGGTGATTTCCCAAATGCCTGAGCGTTGCTATAGGAAGACCGATTACTGACGTAATCGACTTCCAAAAATAAAGAATAAATGATTGTAAAACAAAATCAGCCATTCACCGGCGAAATCTAACATAATTTCAATTGAAGTTATGTACTAAAGCAGTTGTCATTCGAGAAACACCCAAGAAAATAGTATTAAAACTGGGTCCTCAATTACCAAATTGATATTAAAAACTGGGTATGAAATGACCAATGTGGGTATGAAATGATCGAAGTGATTATAAAAATTACCAAAATGTAGGTGGATACGAAAAGACCAAATGACCTAGATACAAAAAGACTTAGCTACGAAATGACTTGAAGCCGAGAAAACAATATGGCTGCCTCCATAGGTACTTTTCAGAACCGAATAAAAATATAGTGCCGCCGCTCATGGGCGCCGCAACAAAAATGAATCCAAAACTCTCGTCTGATTGAGCGTTTTACCCTTCATAATAAAGTCACGAGTTTTAACGACTCTGGTGGGGTACAGTTATAGGAAAAAACCTGTGGGAAAAATAGAAAATAATGGTAATCGGCATTATCTCCTTTGCACACAATATTTTCTATCATTTCCAAGATTAATTCCACCGCTTAAGCCAATTTTAATTAATAAATACTTTCAATTTGGAAGAACCTAAACTTTAGTCACTTTCGTAAAAGGTGAAGAAAATTTAAGATGGAGAGATACGATACAAGTCACTGAAGATGAAAATGTGCATTTTTTGTTGAATAGTCTTGAATTTCGCTATCAGGAGATTTATCTCCGGTTATACCCGTAATTAACTCTTGACCAAACGACATAATTTTAGAATAGTCCAAATTGGAAGCATTTGCAGACGAAAAAATTCAACATGACTCAAAAACTGGAGGGAGGAAAGCGTTGCGGGAGATGGAGAAAATGCTGGTTACCAGCATTTTCTTCTTTTCTCACAATGTTTTCAAAAGGCTTCTGTCTCCGGGTCGTGAAACCAGGGATGGTTTTGGAAAGGGTTAGAGAATTTTTGGTCGTCTTTAACCCTTTACTCCATAGATACTAATTTCTACGCAATGCTTGTAGGAGCCTTTGGAAAACATTGTGGCAAAAGGTGAAATTGCTCGTGACGAGCAATTTCACCTTTTGTCACAATGTTTTCTATGCCATCAAAAGGTTTCATATACCCATAAAAGCGGCTTTCTCCGTGCTGTTATTTAGGGTTAGTTAGAGATACCATAGAAATGCCCTAAGAGGTAAAGGGTTAAATCAGCTTCGCTCGGGAAAAAGGGGCTTTAATGCACGTCCGTCATGCATGGTGCCAAGCAAGTCATCACACAATTATTTATCCACAGAATCCATTTGAAACATAAGGTAAACTGGTCTTTTGACCAGCAGAAAATTAACCAATCTCAAAAAGTTTCGACTCAGGTCAGCCTGCGCAGACCACACAGGCTGACCTGGGCCGATACCTTTTGCTGATGAAGTAGTACCCCTTTTCATAGAGCACGTATTAAATGTTTGCAATAAGAGTATCTGTATTTTTTACTGTATACTGTACTGTATGTAAAAAAAGAGAGAGAGAAAACCCGGATTAATGTGGTATGGAGCCGATCAGTGAAGCGCAAAACATGCAATTATACAATTATGAATTCTGCTGTAAAGTGGTTTTTACCTGCAGTTTTTTTTTTATCCCGGATAGACAAACTTTTGTGTGGGTTGATGTTTAGTATAAGTTCTTTGTAATCCGAAGCTTGACTAATTTTACATTTGTGCAACTGTTTACCAAGCGACACACTTTTGTACTTGTCCAAACTAGAACTACTTTCAGACGTCAAACTTATTTACGGACAATGTTTATTTCTTTTTCATAATTTCTCCTCAAATTATATTGACCACGCCACACGACATGACTGTATAAGCGCCAATTAATGTTAATCTTGATATCAGCATTCGGCAAACCTCGGGTAATGGAAGCCATCAAGTCCCTCGGCTGTATCCGGTTGCTCGATGTGCACCAACACTGTACATTTCAACGCCGTAAATACGATGTTTTACTGTGCTGAAAATTGTAATGCTCCAAGTACAAAAAGAAAACTTGAGTCTCAATTTTCTATCGAAATCTTTCTAATTATATTCCAGTTGACAAACAGTTCGTATATTCATTTAAAAACGCGATTTATCACGGTACACGATTTATGAAAACGGCAGGTATACAGACGATGTTAGGTATAGGTACGGAACTGGCCGATTTGTGACGAGTGTGATATCAGCTGCTCCACGTTGTCTGCGCTTGTCATACCGGTATTCTTCGAAGATTTGACCTGTCTTATATGACGCATCACTCTCCCAAATATCGGGGAGATTGTAATAGTACGCTCTATAAAGTAACAATGGAGAAAAGGGCTTTTTTCAATACGTTTGAGGAAAAATCAGGCCTGTTTTAGTTCCAGATTTCTCTAAACTGCTGATCACAGCTGAGTCAATCGCACCAGGTAGCGTTTTATTGAGTAAGCGTTTATTTTAGTTTGAAATCCATAGCAACGGTTGCCGCGTAGAAATGTGGTGCGGTCCTGTGCATCCAGGATACCCAAATTAGATAGATGAGTATTTGTAGAATGTAGAATCTAGCGGGAGATAATGGTTGCTCCAAACTATTTTTCCGGTCAATTTACAGTCAGTGGCCATAGATATTTCACCAAAATCCGAATTCCCATTTTATTAGATACAATTTTAAAACTGCATAAGGAAGAATTCCCTTTAGCTCAGTGGTTATATTGTTGGCCTTTCGTCCGGGCGTTCTAGGTTCTAATCTTGCCCGGTCCCTGTATTTCTGCTATGCATTCGTTCATTTGTTTCGTTGGTAAGATTGGGCTCGTCCAATGGCTTTGAGTCATCAATAAATGGTGACTTTAAGAGAGGCTATGTTACGAGATACCGCTCCTTCATGCATGGCTTCTCCTCCTTCATGCGTGGCTTCCCCTCCTTCATGCATGGTTTCTCCTCCTTCATGCATGGCTTCCATTCCTTCATGCATGGTTTCATCCCGATTTAAACACAACATCCAACAACTGCATTAAGGGGAATTATCTTTAGTTCAGTAGTTATGGTATTGGTCTTTTGTTAAGGCGTTCTAGGCTCGAATCCTGCCCGGTCCCTGTGTTTCTACTACGCATTTGTTCTATTGTTACGGACTTTGTTCGTAAGAAATACCTCGACGTTCTCTTCGAAAATAACTGAGCTAAAAGCTGTTATTTTGAAACTTATTTGAAAATAAGGCATAGCGAGTTTTACATTGTACATTGAATATTGGTAGATTTTTGCTTTGGCCCTCGTAGATTATTTATTGTACCTTGTAGCTCACAAGTGTGGTTTATTGAACGATAAATTAAGATAGAGAGAAGATTATTTCTCAAGCCTACAAATTATATATTCGAATAATGAAAGTAAATGTTTAACCTTGCGTTGTATTGAAAGCAAGAATTGGTAGAAAGATTGTCTTAATCAATTGAATCATAAAGTTCATTCACAAGATAGTATTTCTGTATTTTATACAAATTAGTTTTTGTTTATTAATAAGATTGATGGTGGGCTTTTTTAGGTAGATTGTTGATTTATTTTCATTACAACATTTGTGTGTTGTGACTATGTACATAATTGTGTAGGTGTCTGAATAAAAAATAAAAAAAAATATCTAATCATCCTAACGCCTATGGAACCAGGATGTTGCGTTTATTTTTTGACATCATTCAATACGAACTATACAGAGATAAAACATATCTTATACTGAATAGTTACCCGTCAATCCGAGTTTCCAGCCAGTTAACTACTTTGTTATCGTTTGAATTCGATGAACAACTTTTGTAACCTGTTCAATGAATAATCTCACGGTAATGAAAGTACGCAACAAGCGCATATCTCAAATACATGCCACACCTGGCGGAATTCGAAACCGTGCGAAAAAGATCCTCGTTTTCAGAGCTTTAAAAGGCCAACTCTATAACCACTGAGCCAAAGAGAACTCTTTCCAAACAGACTTGTTAGGTACTGGATTTCATATGGGACGAAGATATGCAGTAAAGAAAGAGAAGATGAAACCTACAAAAATTCCAAAAATCTACTGTATTGGAAATAGAAATATTTCGGTTTTACATGCACGGTTACGAAATAACTGCAGCAATCTACATGGAGACCTTTATCAAAATCACTTAAAATTGGACCCTATGCGTGATTGCGGTAACGAAATTGAAAATGCTGAACATTATTTCTTTAAGTGTTCCCGCTATACAGATATCAGATCCTCGCTTTTCAGGGCAACTAGAGCTTTTCATCCTTTGAGCGTTCAAAAATTACTATTTGGAAATGCCAACTTGAGTTACGAACAAAACTGTTTACTTTTTGAGGCAGTTCACTCGTACATTAGAGATACCAAGCGTTTTGTGTAATTGTTATTTATTTGTAGCAGTTCTACTTTTTACTCCTTATTAGAGCATCACATTCTACAGATATCACCATCTTGTTTCCAAAAAAATCTCTCTTTCTCTCTCTTTCTCTCTCTCTCTCTCTCTCCGTCTGTGTGTGTATGTGTGTGTGTGTGATGCGTGAGGATGTGCATTTTTTTTTTTACGCCATTGCAGAATTTGTATTAAATGTATTGTAGGGGAAGGACCGATTCTAAGTTGAAAGAACTTGTGGTCCAACCCCATTTCTTCTTGTTGAAATAAAATATGTTTAAACTAACTAGTAAAGAAAGAGTGATCTTCAGTAACAATAACATTTGATGAAGATTCATCGTTATAAACCATGGGACAGAGCTCCTGATAAGGGGGAGTGATGGTATTCTAAATCCGTTATTTCTCTTTCAAATCCTATGTGTGTGTTGTGGGTACTCATTAAAATTGTCTCGATGAGACGGTTCTAATGAATACCCACAACATAGGGTTTAGTAGAGAATAATCAATATTTTCAATTCTGAAATCAAAATCACTCCCTCTATCTGGAGCAGTGATAAGAGATTCGCCTCTCATCTCTAACGCATGTGAGAAAAATAATTCTTGACTTGGAAAGAAAGTTGTATCAGCATTTGTGTGAGAAGGCCAGGTGAGAAAGCCTTGATGCACTTATCGCCGTGATATAACCTTAAAACGCCGTTAAACGCCATATACCAAGAAAAAAAACAAACAAACTGCTTTATCTCCCACTAGATGGCATTCTACAAATACCTATCAATCTAATATGGGCATTCTGGGTACATAAGCCCACTAATTGCTCAAAACGACAACCGTTACTTTGAATTTCAAAATAAAATAAACGTTTACTCAGTAACACGCTACTTGGCGCGATTTATTCAGTTATGATCAGCTAGCAAGTAACCTATGCACCGGCCATTTATAAAGACACCCGGGGTTACCTGATTTAGCACACTCGGAGGGTCCGGGAACTCGGAGGTAAACAAAGATAGTCACGGTAGACCAGGGTCTGAATTATATCATTTATAATATGATGTTAAAGCAACATCGGATATTATTAGTGTTGTAGGTTATTGGCCAACATAATAATGAAACAGTTTATGAACATCTTTTCTTATTATGTGATCATTTAAAGATAATATACTATTTTAAACTCGGAATTATGTTAATGCAGCGAGATTGTTCGTATTCACTGTTTAATATTGAACGAATATACCATTTTAGCAACAAACTGCCATCTTTAAATAAAGATTCAGTTATTCTACTACAGATCTTAGGTGTCACGGTGCACTCATGTATAAGGATAAACTCTATATGCCTAAAAAAATTAACGACGTATCACAAAATTTGATCCGGGAATTCTCGGAGTAATTTCTAAATGTAATTTTGTGAACTCGGAGGTATGGGTTTGGGAAGTCGGAGGTTTTAACTTTTCGAAGAGCTGATTGGTTTCGAAAATGTTAATGTGAGATTATGTGAATGTGTCGGTAGGTAGGTAGGCAGAGGTAGGTATTAAGGGGAGGTAAGTTTTCAATGTATGCAATGAAAGTAGATGAGTAAACAACAGGATAATTCGTCTTTTTTGTATGTAGAAAGGCTCGCATTCCACCTTTATTAAACTGGAATGTACATTACTATTTCATATTTTAGCTCTTAAATGTGGCTTTGTGTACTTGTTAGAACCACTCATAGATGCTGTTCTAGTTTACACGCTAAAACTTCATTTGTGAATAAAAGTCAACTGAAAATTTGTCACTTTTAGAGCTGTAAAATCGTTGTATATTGCATAGACGTCTTATTGTAATGTATATTTGTACTAGTTTGTCTAGTAAGAGGTACAAATCTGGTTTCCATTCATAAAATTTTACACTAGATTCAACCAAATCCTGTGTTATTGGTACCCATTAAAATAATCTTGACGAGACGATTATAGTGAGTACCAAAACATAGGTTGAAGCTTCTTATAAAACGATTTTTCAGCGACAACAATTTTTGTCGAGCCCGCTTGCGGTGAGCGAGACATAGATGTCACAATCGCAGTTCGGTGAATGTGCGTGCGTGCGACCATCCGTCCAAACCATAACTTCTACTATTGTGAATGGATTTCAAAATAATTTGACATAATTGTTCTCCATCACGTGTAGATGTGATATTTGAAACATTCGTACAGGTAGGCCCAAGGTCAAACTTGAAAGTCAATTTTTTGTCCGGACCATAACTCATACAATTTTGAATGGATTTCAGTATAAATTTGCACAATTGTTCTCCATCATGAGTGTCCATCACGTGCCATTTGAAACATTTTTTAACGTAGGCCCAAGGTCAAGGTCAAGGTCACGCGGGCTCGACATGTTTTTCCTGAACAACCTTCTAGTCAGCTAAGATTTTCATGAAGAGAAGAAGAAGAAGAATTTATTGAATACTTATGAATACACATGCATTTCGTACATACAAATACATATTTGACATCTAATAGGTCACTTAAAAAATTGCCATAATAATACACGAGAGAGAAAAAAAAAAAACAGAAAAAAAGCCAGAAAATGAGAATGAGCACGGACGATTATGGTATTTAACATAGTGTACATTTCCTTTATAGATGGCAAACGATAGATTTGTATCTGCATTGATCATATACTCAATTACAAAAACATCAATAGACTAGCCATAGTACTATATAACTATATAGTGTGGAAATGTTTCGTTAACTCTTTACCAAACGGCAAAATTTTGCACAGGTCCAAATTGAAAACACTTGCAGACGACAATATAAGCACATTTCAAAAGTTGAAAGTAGTTTCCAGCAGGGTAAAAATATGCTTTTGAAAGAGGAAATTTCCATAATCCAAAGGTAACCCTAGACTGACAGAAAATCAAAGCGCTGACGCACTGAAGGCAGCGGGTTTTTGCCAGCTACAGATCTTATATGTATTATTTTCTTTGCACAGATTTCCTTTATACTTGACTATAAAAATCTAAAAAAGTAAAAGGGTGCCTTAATCGATCTGCAAACAGTATAGACCTAGGTCAGCCTGTGCAGACTGCACAGGCAGACCTGGGCTGAAACTTTTCGCCATAGGTCAATTTTCTGTACATCGAAGGATCGGTCTACCCAAAAACGAAGCAGGTTGTTAAAAGAATAGGTTATTATGGAACAATAATCATTTATGTCTTGCTTGGTTTAATCCATCATGAGGATGCAAGAAATCCCCTTTTGCCAAAGCACGGCTCGTTTATTTGTGGCTTAAACAGATATACAGGAGCATAAGCAGAAAACAAGAACTTGAATAAATGATCCCTTTCCAAAACAATCCCAAGTTTTTATGACCCTATGGAAGAGGCCTTTAAAGACACTTGTGGAAATGGAGAAAGTGCTTCTAACCAATGTTTTCTATCTTATTAATCTGTGACAATAATGCAATTGTTGAAAGGCATCTTAGAGTACTGAAAACCAGTTTTAGTATGATTTTGAGACTTTACAGCTCAAAATCCTTGTAGGCCAAATAATATGCTTTATAAAAGTTTTGCCGATCCCTTTAACGGAGTTGGTAGCTCAAAAACTTGAAATCAGGGTCGCTGGTTTAAATTTCCAGCATGGTCTTCTTTCTGATCCACTTGTCATTTATGCCATATTGTTATTCAGTGCATGACTTAAAGGAAACTTGTTAGAATGTCCAAAATCATGAACAGCAACAGCTGAAGTAGAAACAACAACTTTTTCAACAATGTTTTCAGGAGGCCTCACTAGAGGGTCGTTAAGTCTTCATTGTGTGGCAAAAATACCCTGTTCAGCAAACTTCCTTTTCTGTGATTTATTGCCTTTTACCTCTGATGCCTGGTTTGGAAAGAAAGTAGTGTCAGTACTGGTCACTGGTATGACCCGAGCTGTTTAAATCGCATTAAATGCTAATAAATTATACTAAAAGAAGCCATTTGCAGACAAAAAATTAAACATGGCTCAAATAACAGCGTACATCTTTGATAGAGTAGAAAACATCGTTTGAAAAGGAGAAAATGCTGCTTACCAGCATTTTCTCCCATTCCTACAATGTTTGTAAAAAGTTCTAAGGGTCGTTAAAACTTGGGATTGTGTTGTAAAAGTAAATGTATAACATAATCAGCATTTATCACTACTTTTAACGCTTTACCACCCAATGCCAACTTCTAACAACCATGAGAAAGAAACAATGTAGGAATGGAGAAATTGATGGGAACCAGCAATTTCTCCATTTTCCACAAGCTTTTCTATCCTATAAAATAAAAATTGTGCCATTTGAGCCACAATGAAATTGTCGTCTGCAAACGCTTTCAATTTGAACACAGTTGAAATTTCATCGTCTGTTAAGGACTTAATCCTACTGTAGGTGACTTTTCGTTTAACATCACCTTTCATAGCCAAATCGGTACGACTTTGGTGATAAAAGGCGATGAACTACATGAATCCCATTAGTGTGCCCTTTGCTCAATATTCATCATGCTTGCTAACAAACACCGATAAAAACGTTTGCTCTGAAAATATTTCTTTTTGCACTTTCTCGGTCTATGTAGAAACCGATGCCCTCTTTCCATTTCTATTCTACATTGTAAATTTACGGATGAACTCGTAAGTTACATGTATAAAGCGGTTTTGAAAGGTGTCGTCTGCGCGAGTAGCGCGCAATTATACATGATCGTTTGGGTATTCATGGAGGAACTATTTAGTCACACGTAGGAATCAAGTTTTGTTTACCTCACGTATCCAGGAAAAAGCTGCCGGATGCAAGAATTCTCGACCTATATAAATATCGTAGGCGTTGAAAATCAGTTACTCATATATACCTGGGGACAATGACAGCGGGTTTCACCTGTTGCCAAAAATGACTATTTTATCTAACATTTTTTTTGATGTAACACTTCCCAAACAAACCCTTCTTTTTATGTGTCTGTAGTACGAACATTTTGAAAACACCGTAAGAATAGGGGAAATTGCTCGTAACAAGCAATTTGTCCTTTTCCCCAAGTGTATTCTATCCGTTTGGAGAACGTTCCGTCATATTCATCTAGTTTAAATTATTGTCTGCAAACTTGTTCAGTATGGACGATTCTAAAATTTGTTGTTTGGAATAGTGTTAACTCACACGCTACCTTGACGAGATATTTGCTTAAAGGTTGTATTACACGATATATTTTCAGAGGCTTATAATAAACAGGACACTATTTCGTAGAATTAAAGCCTGGTAAGGTTCAGAGATAAACGAGCACATTCTGCAGTATATAAATCCCATGAGTTCACCCATATCATGAATATGATGATACTCCGAGTTAACAATATTATACCTCTGAGATTTACCACACCCAAAAATTTAATACCTCCCACTTTCATCTGGTTTAAAACACATGATTTTTTACATACTGGAGACTGAAAATGTGTTAGATCCTAAAAAGAGACCCTATAATTTAAGATACCAATAGAGGTATTGCGACAAATCACCCCTTAACCTACAACGAGACGGTTAGAGTTGAAATTGATTTTCAAAACAGTAAAATTTCCAGTTTAGATGAATTTTTTTCTTTGTTAGATGGCCTGTAAGCTAACACCAAAAACGGTTATAGATCATTTGGCTTCTAAACTTAACATGTATGTTTATTTAATATTCGAAAAGGTTTCTCTTTTAAAGATAAATCAGGATAAACATCGACCCTAGTCTAGCATGACTGTCTTTGTTTACCTCCGAGTTCCCCAATCCTTCGAGTGTGCTAAATCAGGTAACCCCGGGTGTAAGACAGTCCCTACAGGCTTGGGTTTAGCTCCGGAATAAGCCCTACATTTCCCAAATATAGGGAAATGGGTGATGCGTCATTAAGACAGGTCGAACCTTCGAAGAATATGACATGCGCAGCCAACGAAACAAACTGAAGCTCCTCCCCTCCTTCCCCCCCCCCCCCCCGCCCTTTCAACGCAGAAAACGCCTCTGTAAAACTTATTGATTTTGACTGGTTATTGAGACGAGGAAGTTACCGCTATATATAGAGAATATTAGTTATTAAACAAAAGAAAATGTACTGAAAACAAAAACAACAAGATAAATATGTTTTAAAAGACTACATTAGTCCACAATTATGACCTTTCAACCCGAATTTTCAGCTAATGGAAATACTTTGTTTTGGTTTGAATTCCATGAAAAAATTTTCGTTACCCGCTCTGCGAAGGACTTTGATAAAAGTACATTCTTAATATGAATCATAGGCAATTTTTCGGGTACATGTACTTTTATTTTTTCTTCTAGGATTGAACTTTTGTCCCTGTAGATGCCTAGCGCAACTCATAGACCTTTGGAACGTGCAGTCTGATCTTAATCTACACTGTCCGATAAGAAGATATCTGTCCGCCTCCCCTCCCCCAAAAAATGCCGTTGAAATGGAAAAATTTGGCTTTTAACTGTCAGCTTTAAAATTTCATTTCGCTCATTTAGGGGGTAAAGGTCGAAAAATGCAACGTGTCTTATCTTTTTTGCAATGTGACGTTACCCTGCACTTTTATAGGGTTTTTATCCCTTTTACAGCTATAGGCGTTAGCAGGGTCTTTAGAGGACGGCAAAGATCAAGATCGTACTGCACAATATGTGCAGTCTATTCTTTGATTTACACCGTCCACTTGTTTAGTCAGGCTTACGGAATAAACAACAACAACTACAACGTACTGGAATATGTTCATTTTTTGGGGGTAAAAGAGACTCAATATATACATTTCAAAGGGTGGCTTTTTTATAACAGCAACTAACATTTAAACCTATCAGATAATATCAGATTTGGAATCATGCCGAATATTGTCCATGCTTTTCCAATTATTTTTTAAATGTAAGAGCATTAAATTTAATTCATTACCAAACGACAAATTTCTAGGTTTGTCCGAACCGAAAGCATTTGCACACGACAAAATACAACTGACTGAAAATTTGAAATCTGTTTTGTGAAGGAAGAAAACATAGTGGGAAAAGGAGAAAATGCTGGTTACCAGCATTTTCTCCTTTTCGCACAATGTTTTCTATACTATTGTAACAGTATTTCAGTCACATTTATTTTGTCGTCTGCAATACTTTCAAGTTGGAACAGTCCAAAATTTTCTTTTTTTGGTAAAGAGTTAGATCCGCTTTTCTCAGATATGATTTGTCGCGCCCTGAGGTCAAGCCTCGAGTAACTACCTTTTTATCTTTTTCCAACATTGTTTTCTCTACTTCCCAAACAAATTTCAATATTTCAGTCACATATATGTTGTCGTCTGCAAATGTTTTCAAGTTGGAAAATCCATTTTTTTTTTGTGTGTGTGTTTGGTAAAGTGTTAGATCCGCTTTTCTCAGAGCTGATTTATGTCTCGCCCTGAGGATCAAGCCTCGGGCCATTTTCTGATAAGGAAAATGTTTATTTCATGATGCATGTAGTGATTTCTATTTTGTTTCACTTTCACTGTTGCAATGACAGATGTATAGATATTTGGATGTCTCTTTGCAGGTGTGTGGGGAATGCTTACAGACAGACGGGCGGACAGACGGACAGACAGATAGACAGAAACAGACAGCCACTGAGAAACTGAGCTACCGAGACAGACAGACAGACAGACAGGCAGGTTAAAACTTGGTGTATGCTAAGGCTAGGCGGCTCATGTACATATGCAATCTCCGAACAGATTCGTCGCTCGTTACTCTCACCGTACATCTCTGCAATGGGCTAAATGACAAGAATCTTGTCAAACCGACGAAAAGATGTTTTGGTGCTGTTTGACTGTTTCATGTGTAACATAATAAAGTAGACAAAGGAAATATGATTTCAGATACATTATAGGTGCATTCAAAATGATGAATTTATCTGTATATAATAGAACTATTTTTTCAAGCTTTATTACTGATCAGAATTTTACGCCTATTGTGAAAAATGGCTATGCCCATGAATGATGATAACACTTTCGACACACCGATGGATCTAAGTTTATACGATTAAAAATACAAGTTATCGCCCTTTAAAAGACATATAAGCTTTTCAGACCATCCCTCTTTTTCACATTCCCTACCACTAAGTCTGATTGGCCGAATGCCGTTTGAACAGCACACAAAACAACCAATTGGTCTTACTTTCACCGGCGTTTGTGTCGCAATTTTGAGTTATGGTCTTGACGGACTACTTTCTGACTCAACTGCAGAGATGGATGGGAATGCGTAGTGCAAGAGAGTACTCAGTAGGCCTATGTTTGTTTTGTGGGCGGCCCGTATCAATCGAAGTCGCCATTTTGAATATTTGGTTGAAAATGTAGTAATGTTTATTCGATTCCCGAAAGGGGAAACTGCTTTTATATGGATTTTGCAAGTGTACATGACATATATGCTCGGAGCATATGATCCAATCAGATCGCGAGAAATTTCTTTGCAGTGTATTAATAATGTGCGATGTGCTTTCAATAGAAATTCTATATATATATATGTACTTTTATAATGCTTGCTCACAGGCATCTAAGCGCAACTCACTGACCTTTTGTAGGAAGTGTAGGCCAAGATCAGACTGCACAGAACGTGTAGTCTGATCTTTAATTTACACTGTCCAACAAGGATATATTTTACCCACAAGAATATCGTAAAAAGAGAAAAATTGAGGTTTTTGATATCTACATAAAATTTTCATGTCTTTTATTCAAGTGGATTAGGGTTGGTCTAAACAGAAAATTATACATTGAATTAATAACACGTATCAAAAATTTTATTTCACAGAGCTTATTGACAATGTACATATTCTTCCCTACATACATTTTGTTAAATTTACATACAATTTGGCCTTTTTACTAGTTACGGGAGACCACTCTTCCATGCATAGCTTTGTCCTGATTTAAATACAATACCTGAGAACTACTTCAGAGAGATATCTCTTTGGCTGTGTGGTATTGGTATTTTAATCCTCGAACAACGAGGACATGTGTCCTTCGTGGGTTCGAATCCCGCCAGATGCGGTTTATACTTGAGCTATGCATTTATTTGTTTCTTTGTTACGGACTTAAGATACTTAGGACTACTTTTGTTTAAAAAATACATGTAAGTTGCATTGTATAATAGAAATTCAAAATAAGTAGTAATAAGTAGATGCACTAGGCGCTGTTATATGACTTCAATAATATGAAACATTGTAAAACAATGTAAACTACATACATACATACACACACACGCACACACACACATACATACATACCTACATATATATATATATATATATATATATATATATATATATATATATATATATATAATGCCTATGTTCCAAAGTAGGCCTAAAGCATAGCTATAAGACATGTTCCTTAAATAAGAGGTTTAATATTTTTGCTAAAAGTATCGATTCAGGTCAGCCTGCGTAGTCAGGGCAGGTTGATCTGCCTCAAAATCTGTATGTCCGTGATCCGATGTATTAATTAAGCAAACTATCACATACATATAGGATCTGACATGAGTTGACGCTGAGATAAAACTTTATTAATTGATTCTAGGGAAAATGTTATTAAGCGAGCCTTTCGCGAGCTTGATAACATTTTTTCTTGACAAGTTTAATAAAATTTTCATCTCATACGCAAAGGAATGTCAGATTCTTTTTATCGCATAATGTAATTTCACAAATCATAATCAGAATATGCAAAACCATCTAGAGATACACACTCAGTATAGACCCATTCACTTCTATGATGTACATACAAAAATGACGTCATTATAATAGTGATATTAAACGTATATGAGATAAGAAAATTCGTAATGGGTATATTACATTTTGCAATTATTGTGAACAAAAAAAACATTGACCCGATATGAAGAAAATGCCGTTTTTTTTTTTATAGTATGGAAAATATTACATCTGGTTCTTCACGCATACTTTTGTTCATGGTAGCAATTAATGCAAAAGATTTTTAAAAAATGTATGTCTCGTCATAGAAACATACCAATCGCACTGAATGTGGTTGTCAGCGGCTGGTGTAATGCAGAGAAATTACCATCTCCACAAAATGACCCATGGGTCATTTCACTACGTAGAGGAATGACCAAGGTTATCATTCTACGTAGAGACATGAACCCAGAGGGTTATTTTTCTACGTAAAATAATGAGCCGGGTAATTTCTCTACTTAGTGAAATGACCCATGGGTCATTTTGTAGGTAGGGTAATGTCTCTGCATCACACCTGCTTCAGTTGCTACTAGTAAACAGTTTAAGGTAGTGGACCCGAAATACTTCTAGTGCAATATGGAATAAAATTTCTTGATAGTTGATAAATAGAGATTTATAGTTATAATACTTTTGCACATTCTTAACCGACCAGACGTGCCTTTGATGTCCATCTTGGAATTATTTGTTGATACTTTTGTTAGTTTTCAGTAAAGGGAGATTTATGAATAATAATTCTAAGAAGGGAAAAAAGGAAAAGATGGTTCGATTAAAGTAGTACAATAATACTCATTTTCAATCATAGCAAATTTTGTAAAATAATGTTATAGTGGAAATATCTGTTTCCATTATGGGTCCACCACCTTAATTCAAAATGAGGTATAACTGTGTCGCCAACATTTTAATTGTTACCTGCACATGCTGTAGGTTGCCCTTTTGATAGTAAACAAATAAACCAACCATGAGGTAAATATTTTCAGTGATGAAAGATACATTATTAAATGTCAGTTTCAAATTCTTAGTCGCCCAGAGGGCACGTTGTAGGTTACCCACTCCTGTAAAATATTAATTATTCTGCACCAGACCCTATGTTATGGGTACTCATTAGAATCGTAGGGTTTGAAAGAGAAATAATGTATTTAGAATACCATTCCTCCCTCTTATCTGGAGCTTTGGCAACTCATATCTTAATTTGAGTCAGGCTCTGGAAAAGGGGACTTAATCCAAGTCTGTGATGCATTATGCCAGTTTGTGATGCATTATGCCAGTCTGTGATGCATTATGCCAGTTATTACATAATTATAGTTTCATAAATTCCATTTATTCTAATAAACGACTAAATCATGAGGTAAACACTTGTCCTTGGTTAAGCATAAAATTTTCAAATAACAAAACGTTTCGGCCCACGAGAGCCTGCGCGGACTGCACAGACTGATATGAATCGATGATTTTAGCAGATGCATTACACTCCCTTTTCTTAAAAACATGACTCATTTCTCTGCAATAGTCTGTATTCACACAGTGTCATTAACTCCGTTGCTTTTCATGTTCTCGTTTGTGGACAAAAAAATAAAAACGTCTCGAATTAGTGACATAATCAAGATAAAGAATGACTGTTTAAATCTTTCTCGAACAATTCCACTATTTACCAAACAATTCAAATTTTTAACAATCCTGTCGAAAAGGCCCTTTGTAAACATCCCGAGAAAATGTGAGATGCTGTTATCAAGCGCTTTTATTTCTTTCACAATGTTGTCTACACTATTAAGGACAAAAGTCATTATTTTGTCTATTTTTAACTCGTTAAATGGAAATTCGTACCAACCTGAAATTTTATAGAATAGTAAAAATATAAAAGTCCAAGCATAAACCTCAAAAATTTGTTAGAACGTGAAAAAACGTTGAAATTTGTTTTACGTTCACTAAGTTGGGCTCGTAGTTTCAAATTCTTTACATAGCATATCAACTGTAGCCTGCAGTGTAAAAGTCGGGTCCAGGAATTTTTTCGAGGAAATGGTATGTCCCGTAGCATCTTTCAACACGTTTGATAAGTTCAGACTTGACATGGAATCAGTACCTAGACTAACATACGATTCAGACATACTTATTTCATCGGCACTGTCTGTGACAATCTTCTCACAAATACTTCTTAATATTTCTTCTATTCGAATTCTGAGTTCCTTTGGTTCCAGAGATGCTAATGATTCACGGTCGAAAGTTCCAGTGTTCCTAGACATGTCAGTTTCTTCTTCTACAATAAAGTCCTCTTCCCATAGAAATTCCATTTTGGCAGCAATTGCTTTCATTTTTTGATTGTCCAATTCAAGTTTCATTTTCTCGTTTATGATTTTAGCATATCCAATGGTTGGTTCATTCGTAAGGAGCGACTGAATAAAACAGCTTTCGAATTCTTCCTCATTAATCAATTGGTGACCTCTTTTGTCTAATTCTTTTGCAGCCTTTTCTTCTGCCGCCATACCTACCCCAATAGCGCCCCAGTTGACAGATTGTGCTGCAAGACCCTGACTTCTTCTCCAATTAGCCAATGAGTCCATGAAAGCATTTGCTGCGCCGTAATTACTCTGACCTGGTGAACCAACCAAGCTTCCAAGAGAAGATGTCATCACGAAGTAATCAAGGCTTAATCCTTTGGTTAGTCTGTGTAGGTTCACAGCACCTTCAACTTTTGGAGACATAACTCCTTTCAAGCGTTCTTTGGTTAGTTCCTTTACAAGCACGCTGTCGAGAACCCCAGCACCATGGAAGATGCCCCTTATATTCTTTTTTTGTGGTTGTGAACTTAATTGAGCAATTGCATCTTGTAGACTGTTGAAATTTGTGACGTCAACTGCCATATGCTTGATGTTACATTGATATAGACTTGAGAGATTGGCAATCTTAGTCTGACTTTCTTGTCTGCATTTTCTTCGACCAAATGTCACGATGTTTCCAGCTCCATATTTCGCGAGGACTTTTACCATCCACCATCCTACACCGGTCAAGCCACCTACGACGATGTAAATTGATTCTTTGTTGAAGAGCAGGTGTGCTGGAACTTTCATTTCCGATACTATTTGAGAACAAAAATCGTTTTTGTTGTCTTCACAAACAACATCAGTCTTGTCGCCTACCACATCATTTTTCCAACGGTCGAAACTTTCATCCACGCCTTCGGCATCTTTATACCATCCGTTTATATTCGTCAACCATTTGAAAACTTTAGGCATCAACTTTTGCAAATTTGTCATTGAGAAAATACCTCGGGTTTCTATCAGTTTTATGTCAACTTTGTCATCAGTTGCAAGTCTTTCTGTCATTTCCTCTGGAAGGAACTGTACTGGAGTTATCAGTTTTGTGCACCTCCTCAAATCTCCATAATCTGCCATCTGAAGTGGTCGTAGCACAACAACCACTGTCGAATCTGTAATCTGCGTTGGAGAAGTTTGATTTAAAAAGTTACATTCTTTCAGGCTTGTAAGCAGATGCGGCATCAACGCTGACGTCGGATGACTGGTCCAGTTGTCTGGCGTATATACGTAAACGTGTGCTTTAGATGGAATTTCCTCTATCAGTGTAAAAAGGTAGGCGCATGCAAACAATAATCCAGGGCGATAGTTTGGTACTTCAGACAATGAAATAGAGCAGTCCTTGGGAACCTGGAGGATATTTGATCCAACCCGTGGACAGCAAGCTATGACCTGTCCAGAACTATTGGAAATTTCATAACTTCCTTCTGTTGATGCTTTTCCTTCAACAGGTTTGCCAACTACTTCAAGTAATATGACTTGAAAACCAGTGGTTCGATTCACTTCCGTGTTCAATGGATCATCTGAGCGTGTAATTGGATATATAAAATCATCATGAGTATACACGATTTCAACAAGCAAAGTTAACTCGTTTTCATTTTGGCTGTCCATATCTATAGAGCAAACTGTGTCAGCTGCAATATAAAAAGGATCTGCAACTTGATGCATTTTAGAAGACCGCAAGAACAACTTTCTGGTTTTCGATGATCGATGTATACTACGTAACAACGGTGTACGTTCTCTTTTTTTACATTGCTTCAATCTCAACCCGAAAATTTGTGAGGACTTTATGCAATACTCCGACTGTTGTGAACTCTGTTGACAGGTGATTCTTTGCATTAAGCTATACAGAGTAGAGAGTGTTTCTGTGCTGATAGAATCAATATCAACAATGACTGCTCTGGGGTGAACAAATTCTACCTCTGCATTCCTAAAAAATCCCCACACTTCAGATCCATTAACCGACGGTGTTTTGTGATCTCCAGCGTTGTACATGTGTTGATAAACTCCAACAGTAACAATGATTATGTTTGCCGTTTGGAAGGTCTGCAAGACATTTAGTAGAAGCATACAGTTTTTGGCTGAACGTTCTAGAACATCCGACGCCATATCGTTTATTTCATAATTGCCTGGAGGGATAAATACGATTACATATAGATGACTATGTGAGGGATTCACCATATCGATATTGTTCTGTGTATTGAAGTCAGCTATTTCAATTTGATCTTGATTGTTTGAGCCAATGACTTTCTCAATTTCGTGTTTGAAACACTCTGAACCATCAATCAAAAGTATCTTTTGTTTGTTTCTGTCGTCAGATGTTGCTGTTAAAGAACTAAATTCTGGTAATGGTGCAAGGGTCACTCTGTATTTCAAATCATCACATGCCTTGACATTAGAAGTTTTCGTGTATATGACAAGATTGCTCATAGCAGCAAGAATGTTTCCATCATCATCAGCAAGCTTCACATCATAGTGATCTTTCTTTAAAGCTGGTAGCTCTGTATGCTGAGTGTGAACTACAAATATATATAGTTTGCTCTCTGAAGTAAGGGATTTCAAGGTTCCAAATAACTCAATGCAGTCCATTCCAATGGGAAAACTCTGATTGTTTACATCTTTGAGCTCCTTCTCATTGGACGATACATTTGATTGTGTCAGCAGAACAGTACTCTGCAAAAGGCTATCCAATAGGCAGGGATGTAGGTGGCACTGACGCAAGTCTTGCGCAATACATTCCGGTATACGTACCCAGGTGAGACAACTATCGCATTTTTCATTCCTCTGTCCTTCCACGATGGCTTTAAAGGACTTTCCATAATCAAAGCCGGCATTTGTCAGACGAGAGTAAACTTCCGAAGCATCAAATTTTTCTGGCATACAAGCCTTTAAGACTTTTAAATCCAGTGGCTGTATGACTTTTGGTGCTTCCTTTGTTTTCTGTTTAACGACTCCGAAACACACCGTGTTACCGTTAAATACAACGCCAAATTTCATATCTTTTGAAAGAATCTCACCTTCCTGTGGCTTTGTTTTAACATCCATGGTAACTGACTGGCCTTGTTTAAGAATTACTGGCGTCTTAAAATCCAAGCTTAAAGTGACGTTTTCAGTCCTCAGTCCGAGAAATCTTTCTGCTAGTTCAAAACCCACATCAGCGTATGTAACCCCTGGCACTACAATTTTCTTTTTCACAAAGTGGTCATAGATAAACGGAGTTTTATCTGGAGATATTGAAAGCTTTATGCAATCTTCTCCTTCCTTCCGTTCCATAGACATATATAAATGATTGGCAACTTCCGTATTCTGGACCCCCATTCTTTTACCATGATTTTCAAGATGTGGCAGCTTTCTATTTTGGAATATGTATCGTGGAATAGGTGCGAACTGACCGTGATCATTGAAAAAGTCTTTATAAAATTTATCCCAATCTATATGTACATCTGACACTGTGTAAAGCTGAGCTACAGCCAGCAACATAGAATCTTTTTCCTTCCCTCTTTTCATTGATGGTATAGCAATTTTACTGTCATCATCTGAAAATATGTCCTTGAGGTGAGCTTGTAGAACAGGTGACGGACCAATTTCAAGAAAGCATACATCAGTTGACGTATCAGCCGAGGCCTCAATGGCTTGGTAAAACTGAACAGGTTTAGTTACATTCTTTTCCCAGTAGCATGTGTGTAAACCTGTGTCTTTTTCAATGTCTCTTCCATAAACGGTTGAGCAAAACTCAATTTCTTCTCTTTGAACAGGAGTTTGAATTTCTCTTACGGTTTTAATAAGGGCTTTCCCAGCGCCGTGCACAATCGGGCTATGGTACGCACATCTAACATCTAGTTTCTTGGTTTTTATTGGTAGGTCTTGAAACACATTTGAGAATCTCTGACTCATCTCCATTAAGGATGATTCGTCTCCGGCTACAGTGCAGGATATTGGACTAAGATAGACAGCAATATTAACACCTGTCATTTCTTGGCACATTCTTTCGACTCTTTCAACTGCCACGTTTCTAACAACAACCATTCCACCTCCTTCTATTTTGCTTAGCTCATTCGAACGATGATATATCACCTTCACGGCTGTTTCTAAATCTAAATAGCCGGCACAATACGCAGCTGCTACTTCTCCTACTGACTGACCAACTACCGCCTTTGGGTGAACACCATATCGCTTCCACAGCTTTGTAAGACCAACCTGACAGGTAAATATAGCCAGATGTGCAACTAGAGGATCTGACAGGTCGTCCTTTTGCTCCAGTCTGTCAATTATTGAAACCTCGGTATATTTCATCAGCTCATTACTTATCTCTTCAACTGTCGTGCGAAACGGCTTTATTTGGAGCATTTCTGTGCACATCCCTGTCCATGTCGTGCCAACACCACAGTACACGAATACGATTCTTTTGTGATTCTTGTGTGAGCTGAAATGTTTGACCCTTTCATCTAAAGTATTCTTCAAGTCTTCTTTGGTACTTGCAGCAACCAAAAGCCTTTCGCTGAAATGATCACGAGCACACAATGTTGTGTAGCATATATCTGCGAGAGAAAACTCGGATTTCTTGAGAAGTTCGTCACAAAATACCTCTACGTTTTTCTTGAGTCCCTTCAGGCTCTGGCTGGAAACTATTACAAGGTACTTTTGCTTCAGCTTGTTTGATTTATGCTTTGTTTTATGACAAATTTGTTTCACTGCAATGTGTGCATTACTACCTCCAAAACCAAAGCTGTTAACACATGTACACCTCGTGGAATTTCTATCAGCTGTCCATTTGACATTAACCGTCGGTACAATGAAGTTGTAGCTGTCCAGCTTCAGCTCAGGGTTGGCTTTGTCTTTACTATATAACAATGATGGAACAATGGTCTCATATTTCATCATCAGGCACACTTTAATGAGACCACACACCCCAGCCGCAGATTCAAGATGGCCTATGTTAGTTTTGACAGAGCCAAGATAAATTCCCTGGTCTTTTGCTGTAGGAGTTTCTTTGAAGTGTTCCCCGAGTGCATGTACTTCCGTTTTGTCACCAGTAACTGTTCCTGTTCCTAGAAAAGAAAACAAAATGTTGATACCTTGATTTGTTGGTTCTTTTTCCTAGAGTTTGTAAAAGAAAAAAAGACCGTTTCTTGACAGCAATTTTCCTAACAAGCAAAGCTCGTTTTTAGGACATACCATTAAAAATCTTCATGTTTTAGCTACTTTTTCGATAAGCAATCAAACTTTATAATCTGTTTCTCAAAAGTCTAATCGTACACCTGGGCGGGTGCTGTTCTCAACGATTTATCTTTGTTGGCAGTCAATCGAATTTGTTAACATTGGAACAATTTTACCTACATCGTTATCTCACCTATCAAGAGAGCACTTTTCAAGTTTGCTTGGTATAAATTGTTGAACAAGTTTTAAAACTTTTCAAGATAAAGCGATTTATACAAATCTACACTTGCTTACCATGAGCTTCGATATACTGAATGGTATTCTTCCAGTAATGGCGGTCTTTGTACACCTTTTTCATCAGCTCCAACTGTTGTTTTTCTGATGGTGCTGTGAGTGGCCTTGCCATGCGTCCGTCTTGGTTTGTTCCGGTTTCTATGACTCCCCAGATGTTTCTACCTTCGCGCTCAGCCTTTGTTTAAAATAAAAAGTATGTTTTCGGCATCTTATGGCAACATTTTGGAGTTCAAATTTTAGCTCAATTTACTCAATATCTGACATGTAAAGCGATTTACTGTAAGTGCATCTCGCAATCAAACTTGTTTTTTTTTTTATGCTGGTATAAGTTGCCTTTGCTTGAGTACTAGTAACGATTACCATCGATAATTCCGTCAGAGATTTCTGTGCCTGCAACAACTCAATCATTATGGAATGGATCTTATAATTGAAGGAAAGTGGATCGATTCCATCGATAACATGACAACTTAAATGAGGGGTGGTAACAGATCCATATGTTCCCCTAAACTTTCAAAAATTTCACTTTAACAGGATGTTTTTATTTTGGGATTTTAACCAAATAAATGATTGATATAATTACTATTTTGGCTATTCTCCATAAAACGGGGGATGGGGGGAGGTTTAATGCATCTGCTAAAAATGTATCTCCAAAGAGTATTGGAGAATAAGACTAATCTGAGAACGTTTTTCAGAATGATTGGTTAATATGGACCCCGGTTATTCCCCCTTTCCCTTTACTTGTATTAAATCACACCGTAAAGAGGGTTTGTTTCCCGGTGAAAAACCGAAATTCGTTTCATCTCATGAACATTATCGGTAAAACTTTCACGAATGGCGCAACCACAAGTAAAAAATGTTACCGATGAAGTTCATGAGCTGAAAGGAATTGATATTTCACCGAAGGCAAATGTTCTATTTGTATTATGCTTATAAGTAAACCTTTCTGGGGGGACGATTTACATCAAAATCTCAGATCTTTTTGGCATTTCCCCGTTGCATACCCCCTTCCCATAACAATGCATTAGATTATTATATAATGTGCGAGAAATGTAGACTAAATTACGTCATATTTCCATCTGGTTCAGTAGCATTCTATCTAGTAGCTAGTGTACTGAAACAAGTGTTTCCGCCTAGAGCTGAAAAGTTAAGCAATAAAATTGGTATTATTCACTGGTCATAACCATGAGATATCGAAAAATATTTCACCGATATTTCTTAATGAACTACCAGAAATCATGAATTGAATTCGGCATATTTGCACGAAACAAGAGGGTCGTTCAGCTTTTTCTTCTTAGAATGGTCTGTTTCTGAACTCATGTTTCTTTTGATAAAACATAATTAGTTTTAGGTCCTAACAATAAACGCATCAGCAAAATATATCAACCATTGTCTGACTTGAACTAAAACGTTTAGTTATTGATAACATTCCTGCATGTCCAAAGAACATCCCAACTTATGATTGGGACGGTTTTTAGATAAGGATCCATATAATGCTACGATTTGGTTGGTATACCAAAACTTCGTTAATCTTTTTTTCCCCAAACGTCCGTTCAAATACTTACATCAGCTAATTTTTGTAAGATCACAATACCACAGCCTTCACCTCTCACGTAACCGTCTGCATTCGACGAGAAGGTGTGGCATTTACCGCTAGGTGACAGCATTTTGGATTTGGAAAGAGTGGCAAAAGCTTTCGGATCTAGAAGAACATTAACTCCACCAGCGAACGCCAAATTACAATCACCTGCAATAAAAACTTTATTTTCAACAGGTACATTATAGTTCCTGAACCAGACAAATAGGTAGTAGTTCACTTTTCAACCTAAAACTGTTGTTCTAGAAAAAAAAACGTTACAACTTTTCGGTTATTTAACGACGTATATCACAAATTTTCCTAACGGACAGCATCTTGTTTCAAAACTTTCCACATGCAAAGCTCATAAAGTCTGTATGATAGTGCAGTTTTTAGAAAGATACAGGTCACCGTGCTCGTTTCTGAGAAATATGCCTTTAAACAAAGTATATACAGGTCCAAAATTCAGCATTATAATGGATTTAACATGCCTTTCTTTAATAGTCAGTTAAACAGTAAAATTACTACAATGATATGAAAATATACACTCCTTTAATAAAATTTGCATTTGGTTTTTGTAAAAAAAAATACATAAAAGCCTGGTTTTAAGCATGGTAAATGTACAAATATACGTGTTATATTTGAAACACTGGGTTATAAAGAGAGTCAATTTCTACACTTATAGTATCTACTAGTATAATTCTAAACAATAAGAGAAAAAAGTAAAGATGACACTTATCCGTGCTTGTTTCACCAAAAAACAAGAATGAAGGTCACGGTGCAAGTTAATGTTGTCAAGGAAAAAAAGGGATAAAAGGTCAGCAGACATATTGGGAAAAAGGATGAATTGCTCATTTGGACCGATATCCCCTTTTCCAACAATATTTTCAAAGTTGAAACATCTATGCTTTTACAGTTTTTAAATATCCTGTCCTTGTTTGCTTGATTGATGTTTAACGCTATGTCAACAGTAATCTAATTTTTTCATAGTGACAGTGCACCGATCTATTTTTTCTCTTTTCTAATACTACCTGAAAAAAAGTGCGAGTTGAAGTATTACCATATAACAATAGTGTTACCATATGCGCAAAAAGTACACAGGTGCACATCTTAATATATATATATATTAATCGCACTTTATACGCAGATCCTAATGCATATACATATATATTCGCATTGGGATGTGGGTATTAAGTACAGATACTGGAACGATTTTATCCAACTTTTTCTATGCTCAAGACAGCGCAGGTGGAGGTGTGTCTTTAAGTCGTTGTTAATTGAAACTTTTTGAGTGCAAAATGATTTATAATGTCAGTACTACTTAAGTACCTGTACAATATTAGACATGAAGACAATTTGTAAATGACTTCATTATGGTTTTACAATGGTAGAACGTTCAATGTGAAATATGCCGCATTAAGTCGATCTCTGAATACTTTTGTAGCCGTCGAAGTTGCAACAGCTATGCTTTTTTGGCTTTTAAATATCCTGCCTTTGTTTGCTTAGTTGGTGTGCATGTCAACAGCAATATATTTATTTCGTCGTGCCAGTTCAGAAAGTATACATACTGGAACGATTTTATCCCATTTTTATTTGTGTGCGCATGACAGCGCCTGTGTTCTTCATGTTGTTGTTATTTGAATATCTGCTACTTAAGTACCTGTGCAGTATTAGATATGAAAACAATTTTGTAAATGGGTTCATTTTGGTTTTACAATGATAGAACGTTCAATGTGAAATATGGAGCATTAAATAGCACTCTGAATACTTTTGTAGCCGTTACCCTTTGGAGAGCCCTTGAAAATACCTGTTTTTAGTCCTTGGCACGCTAAATGAATGGCGACGGAACTAGAGGAGCAAGCGGTGTCGATAACCATATTGGGACCGAGTAGGTTTAGCTCATAGGACAATCTGCTGCTCGTGATAGTACGGAAAAGCCCTGTAGATGTGTACGGATCCTTGACGTCATTTTTGTCGAGAAACGTGGATCTAAAGTCATCCCCCATACTCCCTGTCAGGTAAAACAACATACATTCTGTTAGAATCAACAACTCGATGAGACTTTCAACTATTCAGGATCCGCTTATTGGAAAAAAGGAGTATACAAGTGTTATTTTAGATGTAGTAACAATTAATGCTGAATCTACCGACATGAAATAAGCACCATATCTCAAGGAGGACATACAAAAGAAAATCTGCGCACAACCTATGTGTTTCTTACAGTCTACAGAAGTTGGTGTTTGTATTATTTCTTAGTGCATTCTTATCAAATATTTCATTTGCTAAAGTGAGGTATGAAAAATTCCCGTGATCAGATTACCATGAAGACGTATCAGGACAATTCCCCCCCCCCCAGACAACTCCCCCCCTGCCAATTCCCCCCGGGACAATTGCCCTCCAAGACAAAAGCCCCCCGAGACAATTACCCCCTGGACAATTACCCCCCAAAGGCAAATTGCCCCCCCCCCGACAATAGACCCCTAGGACTATTACCCCCTGGACAATTTTCCCCCCCCCGACAACTGCCCCCTGCCAATTCCCCCCCGGACAATTGCCCCCCCCCCCGGGACGATTCCCCCCATTTAACTCACAATTCCTTCTGCTTTTGCTTTGGGACGAGGTCATCGTCGGCTTTCAGCGTCAGACCCTGAGTTCACTTCTAAGGCCGAGGTCAACTGGAACTAGATTAGACTACTAGATTTTTCATGTGATTAAATTTGAAGTACGCACGTCGAGTAGGAGTTCCTCGAGTTGTTGAAAGATGGCGTCTGCTAATCATGCAGTAGGCCTGCCAAATGATCAAAACCGCACATTATTTTGGTACAAAGGGTGATAGACAAACTTAACAGATGTAAATGAGCTCTGTTGGCCGTAATAACTGATTTTTATCCCACCGCTTCAAAAGAAGCGGGGCATTATGTCGTCCCACGTCCGTCCGTCGTCGGTGTCATGCCATAAACTTTCCATTTCCAATCATTTATAAAGAAGCAGCTGGTCCAATCAATTTGATTTTTTGTTTGTATTTTGATAGTGTCTAAAGGAATGTTCCTATCGATTATTGATTTTTTGTGTGAGTGTTTGGGGTGACTAGAGAAAGTTTCCTTTCGAAAATATGGCCGCAGAGCCGCAAGCTTGAAATCAGATTCTGTCAATTTCATGGAGAACCATTTGTCTGATCTTATTGATTTTTTTTTGTATTTTGGGGGATATTTATAGAGGAAGTTTCCTTTCGGAAACGGCCGCGTTCTGTTTAGTAGTATCGCTGCCAGATCCGCCATCTTGAAATCATATTCCGTCAATTTCAGTGAAAACGTTTTTCATATTGATTTTTTTCTATGTATGTTCGGTGTGACTAGAGGAAAGTTTCTGTTGAAATGGCCGTTCTGCGATTTACAATATGGCCACCAGAACCGCCTTCTTGAAATCAGATTCCCACAATTTCAGGGATCCACGGTTAGAGTTGAATTTGACAAATTTAATATTGGTGGGCTCACTGGGAGTCATATTCTGGACAGTAAGATGCCATCATTATAGAAGCTCCGCAATGACTGTTCATTTCTGTCATGTTGCATGCAGCGTGGACGGTTTTAGGGTAAGGCTTGGATTAGGAAGGGAATCAAGATCAGGAGCGTTTAAATGTGTAATTCTCTGTGGATATTTTGATGACAAATACGTCGGTTGGCATAATCCTCTGATTCAGACCCTCGGAAAAGTGCTCACAAATTTGACGAGTTTCACTATAAAATTTCCTTATATGCACATGATGGTATGAACATCCTGATGTTTTTAAGGGGGTAATGTCTGGGGGGCAGTTGTCTGGGGGGGGCAATTGTCCTGGGGGGCAATTGTCCTAGGAGGGCAATTTCCTAGGGGGTAATTGTCTGGGGCGCAATCATCCGGGGGTTAGTTGTCCAGGGGGTAATTGTCTGGGGGGGCAATTGTCCAGGGGGTAATGGTCCAGGGGGTTATTGTCTCGGGGGGCTATTGTCTTGGGGGGCAATTGTCCAGGGGGGAGTTGTCCGGGGGGAGTTATCCGGGGGGCATTTGTCTGGGCGAATTGTCCTAGACTCCCATGAAGATAATGAAAGGAAACACTAGAAAGGTAAACATGTCTTTAGTAGCCACTTTTTAGCTCACCTGAGCACGAAGTGCTCATGGTGAGCTTTTGTGATTGCCCAATGTCCGTCGTCCGTCGTGCGTCGCCCGTCGTCCGTCGTCCACAATTTCTTTAAACATCTTCTCCTCCTAAACCACTGGGCCAATCTTGATGAAACTTGGCAGGGATGTTCCTTGGGTGAAACTCCAAGCCATAATTCTGGTTGCCATGGCAACCAAGAGGAAAAAAAATAGCAAAATCTTTGAAAATCTTCTTCTCTAAAACTAGAAGGCGTAGAGCTTTGATATTTGGTATGTAGCATCTCCTAGTGAACTTCTTCCAAGATTGTTCATATGATGGGGTCAAAACTGGCCCCGCCCCGGGGGTAACAAGTTTGAAACATAGGAACAAAGAAATAAAACTTTAAAAATCTTCTTCTCTGAAACTAGGTGGTGCAGAGCTTTGATATTTGGTATGTAGCATCTCCTTGTAGACCTCTACCAAGATTGTTCATCTGATGCCCCTGGGGTCAAAACTGGCCCCGTCCCGGGGGTCACAATTTTGAAACTTAGGAACAAAGAAGGAAAACTTTAAAAATCTTCTTCTCTGAAACTAGACGGCGTAGAACTTTGATATTTGGAATGTAGTATCTCCTAGTGGACCTTCACCAAGATTGTTCATATGATGCCCCAGGGGTCAAAACTGGCCCGCCCCGGGGGTCACAAGTTTGAAACACAGGAACAAAGAAATAAAACTTTAAAAATCTTCTTCTCTGAAACTAGGTGGTACAGAGCTTTGATATTTGGTATGTAGCATCTCCTAGTTGACCTCTACCATGATTATTCATCTGATTCCCCTGGGGTCAAAACTGGCCCCGTCCCGGCAGTCACAAGTTTGGAACTTAGGAACAAAGAAGGAAAACTATAAAAATCTTCTTCTCTGAAACTAGAAGGAGTATTTGATATTTGGAATGTAGTATCTCCTAGTGGACCTCCACTAAGATTGTTCATATGATGTCCTAGCGGTCAAAACTGGCCCGCCCCGGGGGTCACAAGTTTGAAACATAGGAACAAAGAAGGAAAACTTTAAAATTCTTCTACTCTGAAACTGGGTGGTGCGTAGCTTTGATATTTAGTTTGTAGCATCTCCTAGTCAACCTCTACTAAGATTGATCATATGATGCCCCTGGGGTCAAAACTGGCCCCGCCCCGGGGGTCACAAGTTTGAAACATGAACAAAGAAGGAAAACTTTTTAAATCTTCTTCTCTGAAACTAGGTGGTACAGAGCTTTGATATTTGGTATGTAGCATCTTCTAGTAGACCTCTACCAAGATTGTTCATATGATGCCCCTGGGGTCAAAACTGGCCCCGCTCCGGGGGTGACAAGTTTGAAAAAATAGGAACTAAAAAGTAAAACTTTAAAATTCTTCTTCTCTGAAACTACAAGGCGTAGAGCTTTGATATTTGGTATGTAGCATCTCCTAGTGGACCTCTACCAAGATTGTTCATATGATGCCCCTGGGGTCAAAACTGGTCCCGCCCGGGGGTCACAAGTTTGAAACATAGGAACAAAGAAGGAAAACTTAAAAATTCTTCTTCTCTGAAACTAGATGGTACAGAGCTTTGATATTTGGTATGTAGCATCTCCTCGTAAACCTCTACCAAGATTTTCATATGATGCTGCTGGGGTCAAAACTGGCCCCGTCCCGGGGGTCACAAATTTGAAACTTAGGAACAAAGAAGGAAAACTTCAAAAATCTTCTTCTCTGAAACCAGAAGGTGCAGGGATTTGATATTTTGTGTGTATTATCTCCTAGTCAACCTGTACCAATATTGTTCATATAATGCCCCTGTGGTCAAAACTAGCCCTGCCCCGGGGGTCACAAGTTTGTATTATAGGAAACATGAAGGAAATTTTCTTCTCTGAAACTAGAAGGCGTAGAGCTTTGATATTTGGAATGTAGTATCTCCTGGTGGACCTCCAACAGGATTGTTCATATGATGTCCCAGCGGTCAAAACTGGCCCGCCCCGGGGGTCACAAGTTTAAAACATAGGAACAAAGAAGGAAATCTTTAAAATTCTTCTACTCTGAAACTAGGTGGTGCGTAGCTTTGATATTTAGTTTGTAGCATCTCCTAGTGAACCTCTACCAAGATTTTTCAAATGATGTCCCTGTGGTCAAAACTGGCCCCTCCCCGGGGGTCACAAGTTTGAAACATATGAACAAAGAAGGAAAACGTTTTAAAAATCTTCTTCTCTGAAACTAGGTGGTGCAGAGCTTTGATATTTGGTATGTAGAATCTCCTAGAGGACCTCTACCAAGATTCGGCATATGATGACCTTGTGGGCAAAACTGGCTCCGCCTCGGGGGTCACAAGTTTGAAACTTAGAAATAAAGAAGGGAAACTTTAAAATTCTTCTTGTCTGAAACTAATTTATGCAGAGCTTTGATATTTTGTATGTAATATCTCCTAGTGAACCTCTACCAAGATTGTTTATATGATGCCCCTTGGGTCAAAACTGGTTCCGCCCCGGGGTTCACAAGTTTGAAACTTGATAACAAAGAAGGAAAACTTTAAAAATCTTTTTCTCTGAAACTAGAAGGCATATATGGTATGTAGCATCTCTTAGTGGACTTCTACAAAGTTCCTTCATGCTATGCCCCTGGGGTTAAAACTTGCCCTGCCCCAGGGGTCACAATTTCGAAACATAGGAATAAGGAAGGAAAACTTTAAAATTCTACTTCTCTGAAACTGTAAGGCGTAGACCTTTGATATTTTGTAAGTAGCATTTCCTAGTGGACCTCTACCATGTTTTTTTTCTTAGGATGCCCCTGGGGTCAAAACTTGTCCTACCCAGGGGTGAAAAGTTTCATTTTACAGCTTGGTACTCAGGTGAGCGATATAGGACCATCATGGTCCTCTTGTTTCATTAAGTATCGCATGTGTTTCGCAAGTTTCAAAATAATTATATACCAATGTATACGCCAGTATTTGTCCCATTCAGTTCCTTTCTCGTGAATCCACCATCCTCCATGGCCATGTGACTGCAATCCAAAACAAGTCTCTGTTGTGGATCGATTGTTTCCGCTTCCACCTGGCTAGTTCCGTGGAACTGGTAATCCCATTTATCCAAACTGTTGGATGAATATAAGAATTATTATGCTTTATACAACACTGAAGTAAAAGGCCTTTGCACAAAAGGGAAGAGCAAGTATATGAATACATTTGAAAATTAAAGTGATGTCATGAAAATATACAACATGTGATAAAACTTTTTTTTTATCCCTCCATTTCACTGCTAAAATCTGCCTCACAAATTCGCTTTTCAGAACTTGCAGACCTTTGATTATTGATTCCCGTGTTTCATTAACCCTGAAGAGTGTAGCTTTCTATAACATTTTAGAACTAGAATTGCTCCTTTTGTAAAGATTTTGTATGTCCCTTAAGAGACGAGTTCAATCATTTGATCTTAATCTAAAGTCCTATCGACAGCCAAAGGTAAAAAATGCAGATGTTAAATGCATTTCGATGAAAATTACGCTCATTAATGTGAAGATGAAAATCTATTATTGCAATGTTGGTTCAAGTGCTAGCGCTGGCTGGAAAAAAAAAATAAAACGAGAGCTGGCAGGGAAAAAACAACTAGAAGGCCCTGAAGGGCCTGAATATGCTCTACTGACAGAGAATTAAATTTTGCTTTTATATTTGCATACA
This sequence comes from Tridacna crocea, assembly GCA_943736015.1. Classification (NCBI taxonomy): domain Eukaryota; kingdom Metazoa; phylum Mollusca; class Bivalvia; order Cardiida; family Cardiidae; genus Tridacna; species Tridacna crocea. The sequence continues at coordinate 14,612,533 of OX031069.1, read as the reverse complement.
TTATGAATTCATGATGCAAAAAAGACAAAAAAAACCATAAATGTTTTCTTGCAACTGGGCTTGAACCCACTAAGACAGAAAATGTAGGCATGCAGAATTGAACAAACTGAAACAGTGAAAAAAAAATGAAGTGAAATTTCTTAAATCCAAATCTTTAGAATCCAGGCAAATTTGATAGTGTTTCAAACGTTCATTATGCCTAGTATTAAACAATCCGGGTAAATTTCAAAAATTTGAAATTTTGAACTTTAATTTGCTTTTTCTTTCCCATATTGTTTATTCGATTTTTTTTTCAAAATCAATAGGGTTGAAGCTACAGATAAGATTAATATACTGTGTGATTTTCATCAAATCTGACAAGAAATGCAGACTTTATCAAGTAAATAAGAATTGGTAATTTTCAACTTGAAATAGCTATTTTTCCAATGCTGTTTGTTGGATTTTTTCTTTTTCAAAATCAATAGGTTTGAAGCTATTGATAAACAAGTAGTGCAAGTTTCACGAAAATCTGATAACAAGTGCAGACTTTATCGCGTAAACAAGAATTTGGAATTTTCAACTTGAAATGGCTACTTTTCCCATACTGTTTGTTGGATTTTTCTCAAAATCATTAGAGTTAAAGCTATTGATGAGATATACTGTGCAAGTTTCATGAAACAAATGCAGACTTCATGGCGTAAACAAGAATTTGAAATGTTCAACTTGAAATGGCTACTTTTTCCATAGTGTTTGTTGGATTTTTCTTAAAATCGATAGGTTTTTAACATGGGCGAAATATGTCGTTCAGTAAACAGTTTTTAACCATCGCCATACATGTCGTGCAGTAAAGAGATTTTAGCCATCGCCAAATATATCGTTCAGTAAAGAGATTTTAACCGGTGCAAAATATGTCGCTCCGTAAAAGGTCTTTTACTGGCACCAAATATATTGTTGAGCAAAAAGGTTTTCATAGGCACCAAAGATTTAATTCAGTTTAAAGTTTTTAACCGGTGCAAAAAATGCCGTTCAGTAAAAAGATTCTAAAGAGATTTTAGCCGGCATGAAATATGTCGTTCAGTAAAAGGATTTTAACCGACGCCAAATATGTCTTTCAGTAAATGGTTTCCAACCGGCGCCAAATTTTGCTGTTCAAATAAGAGATTTTAATTTGCGCCAAATATGTCGTTCGAAAAAGAGGTTTAAACCGTCACGAAATAATTATGTTGTTCAATCTAGAGTGTTTTTAACACTTCTGGCGCGAAAACGTCATTCATTTAAGAAATTTATCTTGCGCCAAATCACCCGGGGTTACCTGATATAGCACATTCGGAGGGTCCGGCAACTCGGAGGTAAACAAAGACAGTCACGCTAGACTAGGGTCGATGTTTATCCTGGTTTATCTGGTTTAATAGACAAACCTTTTGGAATATTGAATAAACGTATATGTTAAGTTTAGAAGCCAAATGATCTATAACCGTTTTTGGTGTAAGCTTACAGGGCATCTAACAATGAAAAAATTCATCTAAACTGGAAATTTTACTGTTTTGAAAATCAATGTCAACTCTAACCGTCTCGTTCTAGGTAAAAGGGTGATTTGTCGCAATACCTCTATTGGTGTCTTAAATTATAGGGTCTCTTTTTAGGATCTAACACATTTTCAGTCTCCAGTATGTAAAACATCATGTGTTTTAAACCAGATGAAAGTGGGAGGTATCGAATTTTTGGGTATGGTAATTTTAGGAGGTATAATATTGTTAACTCGGAGTATCATCATATTCATGATATGGGTGAACTCATGGGATTTATATACTGCAGAATGTGCTCGTTTATCTCTGAACCTTACCAGGCTTTAATTCTACGAAATATGTCCTGTTTATTATAAGCCTCTGAAAATATACCGTGTAATACAACCTTTAAGCAAATATCTCGTCAAGGTAGCGTATGAGTTAAAGGTGGGTATGTAGAATTTTTACATCTCACCAAATTAAAAAATATATATATCACTGAAATTCATACGAAGAAATAATACAAATCATCAATAATTAAGATTCATAAAATTACAAAAAAATGTTTTTTTGATGGTATTCCCTTAAAAGGCTACGTAGCCTCTTAAGCTATTTTTAGATTTCACGCCAAAAATCAATAAAGCATTGTGGGAATGTCAAGTGACTGGCACGTGACTCATAACGCTTAAATTCCCTATCATAACAAACATGTAATAATTATTTTCCATAATGTCTTCTTCGGACGCTATGTTTGAAGATTCTTCTGCGTATTCCTGTAATTAAATGAGCGAATTGATCCTCTGAAAATAGAATGTGTCTCCTGTTGGTGTCAACCTGGGCTGTAGTAAATCTCTAATTTTTCGTGTTGTCGGACGGTTTTCGACTACTGGGTTTTTATGAATGAAAATTAAAAGGCTTTGAGAGTATAAGGATGATTTTTTTGCACTTTTGTAAAATTTTCGTCCAAAAATCTGAAGGGCCACCTTTAACACTATTCCAAAGAATGAATTTTAGAATCGTCCAAACTGAAAAAGTTTGCAGACAATAATTTAAACCAGATGAATATGACGGAACGTTCTCCAAATGGATAGAATACACTTGGGGAAAAGGATAAATTGCTTGTTACGAGCAATTTCCGCTATTCTTACGGTGTTTTCAAAATGTTCGTACTACAAACACATAAAAAGAAGGGTTTGTTTGGGAACTGTTACATTAAAAAACTTTGTTAGATAAAATAGCCATTTTTGGCAGCGGGTGAAACCCGCTGTCATTGTCCCCAGGTATGAGTAACTGATTTTCAACGCCTACGATATTTATCTAGGTCGAGAATTCTTGCATCCGGCAGCTTTTTCCTGGATACATGAGGTAAACAAAACTTGATTCCTACGTATGACTAAATAGTTCCTCCATGAATACCCAAACGATCATGTTTAAATGCGCGCTACTCGCGCAGACGACACCCTTCAAAACCATTTTATACATGTACCTTACGTGTTCATCCGTAATGTTACAATGTAGAATAGAAATGGAAAGAGGGTGTCGGTATCTACATAGACCGAGAAAGTGCAAAAAGAAATATTTTCAGAGCAAACGTTTTTATCGGTGTTTGTTTGCATGATGAATTTTGAGCATAGGGCACCCTAATGGGATTCATGTAGTTCATCGCCTTTTATCAGCAAAGTCGTACGGATTCGGCTATGAAAGGTGATGTTAAACGAAAAGTCACCTACAGTAGGAATAAGTCTTTAACAGACGATAAAGTTTCAACTGTGTTCAAATTGAAAGCATTTGCAAACGACAATTTCATTGTGGCTCAAATGGCACAATTTGTATTTTATAGGGTAGAAAAGTTTGTGGAAAATGGAGAAATTGCTGGTTCCCAGCAATTTCTCCATTCCCACATTGTTTCTTTCTCATGGTTGTTAGAAGTCGGGTGGTAAAGCGTTAAAAGTAGTGATAAATGCTGATTATGTTATACATTTACTTGTACAACACAATTCCAAGTTTTAACAACCCTTAGAACTTTTTATAAACATTGTAGGAATGGGAGAAAATGCTAGTAAGCGGCAACGATGTTTTCCAACGATGTTTTCTACTCTATCAAAGATGTACGCTGTTATTTGAGCAATGTTTAAATTTTTGTCTGCAAATGGCTTCTTTTAGTATAATTTATTAGCATTTAATGCGCTTTAAACAGCTCGGGTCATACCAGTGACCAGTAGTTTTAGTTTAAACATATTTATTTTCCCTCAAATTTACATGGAAATGGGGTTGGGTCTCAAGTTATAACAACTTAGAAATCGACCCTCCCCCTACAATATAATGAATTTACAAGTGTTCCACAACTAATTATGATACACAAGAAAGAGATATAGAGAGAAGGAGAGACAGACAGATAGACAGGCAGATAAACAGACAGACTGAGAGTCAGAACGACAAACAGACAAACATACAAACAGACAGACAGACAGAGATTTTGTCCATTTGCTCACTATAGTCAAAAGTAAAAAATCAGAGCATACGACAGTATGCTTATATCAAGTAAATCGGCCAGTTTGTTGAATATACTCCTGGACTGATACAAATAATTCTGAATTTTCTCGATCTGTTAGGGATGGTTTGCCAAAAAGAAGATCATCTACATTCAATGGATTAAGGTGCTGAATAGAATTTAATAAGTGCAGTCTTTGGATAACAAAAAGATTGCATCTGAAAAAATAGTGTTCGGCGTCTTCAGATTCCACCGAGCATGTGCAAAGCTGACTGTTACGAAGATAATTATGAAACAAATCACTATTTAGTCCACTGCATTTATTCCTAATCCGGGCATGCATAACTGATAAGAAACGATTGCCTTCAAGGTAATAGGCGGGGACAGGGGTTATTGGGAACCTACTTGAAATCAATTTTTTAAAAGTCGAAAACGAATAAACATTCTTCTGGTTTTCATTTAAATTGTTCCAAATATATATTGAAGAAGGGATACAAGATTTTTGAGAAATTGTAGTGCGAGTAGATATGTTTCTTAAATCAGTAATATTTCTAAGAGCATATTGCGTTGTGTCTGCTATAAGTGGCGGAATCAAGTCTGCAATGTATTGGGGAACCATCTGATGGGTTGCTTTATACATAAAAAACATTTTTTGGGTTTCCCGCCTATCTTTCAAAGATTGCCATCCACATTCTAAGAACAAGTTTTCTAAGGAAACAGAACGGGTGAGACCAGTTACAATTCTGGCAGCTTCGTTTTGAATTTTTTGTAGAGAATTTGCACAGGAATCAGAACAACCATCCCAAACAATTGACGCGTATTCCAGTAATGGTGCTACATAAGACAAATAAATTTGGTTTAATGATTTCCTATTCAGTGTAAATTTCAGCTTTCTCATAATTCCAAGTACTTTAGAAGAAGATTTTAAAATAGTATCAATATGTGCGCTCCATCGACCATTTTGGCTAAAAGTTATCCCTAAATGCTTATGATTTTCAACAAAGGTAACATTGGTGTTTTGGAATATTAGCTTAGGTAGTTCGTCAACTTTTTTCAAAGAGAAAAGGATAGCTTCGGTCTTTTGTGGATTAAATGTTACGAGCCAATGTTTTGCCCATGAAGATATTAGATTGAGGTCATGGTTTATTATACTTTCGATATCACTGATGGATGATGCTGAATAATAAAAGGAACTATCATCTGCAAATAGCCTAGTTAAGCTTAGTAAGGAATCAGTAATGTCATTAACGTAAATCAGGAAAAGCAGCGGACCTAGAACCGAGCCCTGGGGTACTCCAGCCGTTATCTGTTTTGAAGTCGAAGTAGCGGATTGTAAGACAACTTTCTGGCTCCTATTTGAGAGGTAATTTGAAAGCCATTTTAAAAGAGTTCCTTCGATACCGTTTTGTCGGAGTTTAAAGAGAAGACCTTTATGCCATACTCGGTCAAAGGCTTTTGAAATGTCACAGAAAACCATGCATGAAAATTGTTTATTATCGAACGATTGGCATATGTGGTGGTAGATATCAACAAGCTGGAAAGTTGTGGAGTGCTTTGGCAAGAATCCAGATTGATATTTATATAGCGAATTGTTCTCAAGAAAGAAGTTATACATGTGTTTCAAGATGATCCTTTCTAATAATTTTCCGCAACAACTTAATAGAGAAACGGGTCTGTAATTAGTAACTGATGATTTATCCCCTTTTTTGTAGATAGGAATTACATTAGCCAGTTTCCATAAGTTAGGGAAAACACCTTCAGATATCGATCGATTAAATAGTATTGCTAGGGGTTTAGACACTTGGTCTGCTACACCTTTTAACATTCTATGATTGATAGAGTCTGGCCCACTTGCCTTATTTTGGTTAAGGCATCGGATGAGGTCTTTTATTTCAGATTCAAAAATAGTGATTTGAGAGAGATTATTATTAGTTATTTTAGTAAAGGGAGGGAGAAAGGCGAATTCTTCATTTACAGTCGATATAGAGGCGAAAAAATTGTTCAAGCACTCAGCTTTTTCCAGATCAGATATGGATGCTGAAGTCTCACCATTTGGAGACATACTAATTAAAGGGGGCATGTTCGATGAGCAATCATTGTTTTTAATGAAGTAGCGGATAAGTCGCCAAAAGCCTTTTTTATCGTTCCTTTGCAGATCACATAGGTTAAGCTCAAGTGAATTGAAGAAATTTTGCTTTGCATGTTTCTTCATGTTATTAATTCTGTTTCTGATTGTTTTGTACTTATTTAATAAAGAAAGCTTTCCTGTTTTAAAAGCTAACTGTTTCAAACGGTCTCTTTTCCTACATAACGTTCGTAGTTCGCCATTAAACCATGGCTTATCGTCGGGGCGAATGGTAACTTTTTGTGAAGGGATACAAACATCAATAAATGTAAGAAATTGTTTGGTAAAAAAGTCACATGCTTCGTCTATAGTACCATCGAAAAGAACATCCCAGTCAAAAGATGAAATGTTTATACGTAAAATATCAAAATTAGCTTTACTGTACTGATAGACTTTTCTCTCATAATTCGGTTTTGGATCATATGGGAATGCGAGAGTTATATATGTAGCACTATGATCAGTCACCTCAGGTGGATTCGGAATTATCCCAGAATCTAAGTATTGCGTATCAGTAGGAACTATTATAGGGTCTAGTAGAGCGTTCAATCTAGTTGGTTCAGATATCACATTCTGTAATGAATTAACAATAAGAATATCCTTTAGTTTCCTAAAATTAGGGTTGAGCAAATCTTCATTTAAATCACCTAGAATTACAATGTTATGAGTTATTTCATATGCCTTTTCAATATGTTTGTTAAAGTTTTCGAAGAAAAGAGAATCGGAAGTTTTTGGACTGTAAAAGGTGCCAATTAAAAGTTTACTTCGTTTAAATGAAATGGATAGCCAAATACTTTCTTCACAAAACGTTTCTAACTCAAAAACTCGTTGATGTAATAAACTATTAGATAAGTATACAGAGATGCCTCCACCATGATTTGTTCTATCTTTTCTGTATAGTTTATCAAGTGAATTGGACAAATGCAAAAATTCATCAGGGACAGTCATATCCAAATGTGTTTCGGTAAAACATAATATATCATAGTCTAAATAGCTGTCCCTGATGTATTCCAGCTTCTGTCTTAAACTCCTGATATTGCAATGTAATATAGATAAATGAAAAGTGACCAATACTAATTTTCACTTTAGTAGTTTTCTTATACGAAAAGCACCGACAGTTGAACATACCAATAGAGAATCTCCACAGTATTAAATCATTACCCATTAGGCAACAACATAAACAAAAATAAATAACGCATTGAGATTCCCATTGGTTCAATGACTTGATATCGGATTACATACTTGTCACTCTGAGTATGGATAGTCTGGGGAAGAAGAAGAAGAAGAAGAAGAAGATGATGATGAAGAAGAAGGATATTTGAGGTATAACAATTATGGGAATATGCACATGTATAACAGTTTACAAAATATTCAGTAAGAATAGCTTGTTGAGGAACACTGTAGTCATAATGACCAGTACTGACACAACTTTCTTTCCAAACCAGGCATCAGAGGTAAAAGTCAATAAATCACAGAAAAGGAAGTTTGCTGAAAAGGGTATTTTTGCCACACAATGAAGACTTAACGACCTTCTGGTGAGGCCTTCTGAAATCATTGTGGAAAAAGTTGTTGTTTCTACTTCAGCTGTTGCTATTCATGATTTTGGACATTCTAACAAGTTTCCGTCAAGTCATGCACTGAATAACAATATAATATAAATGACAAGTGGATCAGAAAGAAGACCATGCTGGAAATTTAAACCAGCGACCCTGATTTCAAGTTTTTGAGCTACCAACTCCGTTAAATGGATCGGCGAAACTTTTATAAAGCATATTATTTGGCCTACAAGGATTTTGAGCTGTAAAATCTCAAAATTATACTAAAACTGGTTTTCAGTACTCTAAGATGCCTTTCAACAATTGCATTATTGTTACAGATTGATAAGATAGACAACGTTGGTTAGATGCACTTTCTCCATTTCCACAAATGTCTTTAAAGCCCTCTTCCACAGGGTCATAAAAATTTGGGATTGTTTCTGAAAGGGATCATTTATTCAAGTTCTTGTTTTCTGCTTATGCTCCTGTATATCTGTTTAAGCCACAAATAAACGAGCTGTGCTTTGGCAAAAGGGGATTTCTTGCATCCTCATGATTGATTAAACCAAGCAAGACATAAACAATTATTGGTCCATAATAACCTATTCTTTTAACAACCTGCTTCGTTTTTGGGTGTACCGATCCTTCGATGTACAAAAAATTGACCAATGGCGAAAAGTTTCAGCCCAGGTCAGCCTGTGTAGACTGCAGAGGCTGACCGTCTGCACAGGCTGACCTAGGTTTATACTGTTTGCAGATCGATTAAGGCACCCTTTTACTTTTTTAGATTTTTATAGTCAAGAATAAAGGAAACCTGTGCAAAGAAAATAATACATGTAAGATCTATAGCTGGCAAAAACCCGCTGCCTTCAGTGTGTCAGCGCTTTGATTTTTTGTTAGTCTAGGATTACCTTTGGATTATGGAAATTTCCCCTTTCAAAAGCATATTTCATCCCGCTGGAAACTACTTTCAATTTTTGAAATGTGCTTATATTGTCGTCTGCAATTGCTTTCAACTTGGACCTGTGCAAAATTTTGCCGTTTGGTAAAGACTTAACGAAACATTTCCACACTATATAGTAATATAGAACTATGGCTAGTCGATTTTGTTTTTAATTGACTATATGATCAATGCAGATGCAAATCTATCGTTTGCCATCTATCAAGGAAATGTACACTATGTTAAATACCATAATCGTCCGTGCTCATTCTCCACTTTTCTGTTTTTTTTCTGTTTTTCTCTCTCATGTACTGTTATGGCAATTTTTTAAGTGACCTATTAGATGTCAAATATGTATTTGTATGTACCAAATGCATGTGTATTCATAAGTATTCAATAAACTTTTCTTCTTCTTCTCTTCGTGAAACTCTTAACTAGAAGGTTGTCCAGGAAAAACATGTCGATCCCGCGTGACCTTGACCTTGACCTTGGGCCTACGTTAAAAAAATGTTTCAAATGGCACATCTACTCATGATAGAGAACAATTATGCAAATTTACACTGAAATCCATCCAAAATTGTATGAATTATGGTCCGGACAAAAAAATGACCTTCAAGTTTGACCTTGGGCCTACCTGTACGAATCTTTCAAATATCATATCTACACGTAATGGAGAACAATTATGTCAAATTATTTTGAAATCCATCAACAATAGTAGAAGTTATGGTTCGGACGGATGGTCGCACTCACGCACATACACCGAACTGTGATTGTGATATCTATGTCTCGCTCACCGCAAGCGGGCTCGACAAAAATTGTTGTCGCTGAAAAATCGTTTTATAAGAAGCTTCAACCTATGTTTTGGTACTCACTATAATCGTCTCGTCAAGATTATTCTAATGGGTACCAATAATACAGGATTCGGTTGAATCTCGGGTAAAATTTTATCAATGGAAACCAGATTTGTACCTCTTACTAGGACAAACTAGTACAAATATACATTACAATAAGACGTCTATGCAATATACAACGATTTTACAGCTCTAAAAGTGACAAATTTTCAGTTGACTTTCATCACAAATGAAGTTTTAGCGTGTAGGCTAGAACACCATCTATGAACGGTTCTAACAAGTACACAAAGCCGCAATTAAGAGCTAAAATATGAAATAGTAATGTACATTCCAGTTTAATAAAGGTGGGATGTGATCCTGTCTACATACAAAAGACGAATTATCCTGTTGGTTACTCATCTACTTTCATTGCATACATTGCAAACTTACCTCCCCTTAATACCTACCTCTGCCTACCTACCTACCGACACATTCATATAATCTCACATTAACATTTTCGGAAACAATCAGCTCTTCGAAAAGTTAAAACCTCCGAGTTCCCAAACCCATTCCTCCGAGTTCAAGGTTACATTTAGAAATTACTCCGAGAATTCCCGTATCAAATTTTGCGATACGTCGTTAATTTTTTTATGCATATAGAGTTTATCCTTATACATGAGTGCACTGTGACACCAATGATCTGCGGTAAAATAACTGAATCTTTATTTAAAGATGGCAGTTTGTTGCTAAAATGGTATATTCGTTCAATATTAAACAGTGAATACGAACAATCTCACTGCATTAACATAATTCCTAGTTTAAAATAGTATATTATCTTTAAATGATCACATAATAAGAAAATATGTTCATAAACTGTTTCATTATTATGTTGGCCAATAACCTACAACACTAATAGTATCCGATGTTGCTTTAATATCATATTATAAATGATATAATTCAGACCCTGGTCTACCGTGACTATCTTTGTTTACCTCCGAGTTCCTGGACCCTCAGAGTGTCCTATATCGGGTAACCCCGGGTGCAAATAAATAAGGAGTTTTTAACCGGTGCGAAATATATCGTTCAAGAGATCTTAATCGGCGCCAAATGAGTCGTTCAGTAAAAAGATTTAAACTGATATGAAAGTTGTCGTTCTGTAAAATGTTTTTAACCAGCACCAAATATATCGTCCAGTAAATGGTTTCCGACCGGCACCAAATTTAGGTGTTCAAGTATGAGTTTTTAACCGGCGCCAAATATCTCGTTCAATACAGAGTTTTTCATCACTTTTGGTACCAAAAACGTTGTTCATTTAAGAATTTTGACCGGCGCCAAATATGTCGTTTAGTTATTTACCGGTGCTAAACAGGTCGTTCAGTAAAGGGAACTCAATCGGCGCCAAATGTATTTGATCTCTTTTATGTCTGTTAACAAAATCCCATGAAACTTCAAAGAAGAATCTTATCTTTACCCTTATTTTGCTAAATAATAGATAAATAATAAATTGATAAATTCTTGAGCCAGAACTACGTTATTTCAAAGAGATATTTTAGGAAACATACGTCCTTATTGGACAGTGTTAATCAAAGATTAAACTGCACGTTCTGTATAGTCTGATTTTGATCTACACGGTCCGCAAAAGGTCAGTCGCGCTTAGCAGCGTAGCGCTAAAAAAGTACTAATTTAACAAGAGAACCTTGTAAAAACTAAGATCAGAATGCAAGTTCTCTGCAGTCTAATCTTGATCTACGTCGCTCACAACAATCGTTGTTTCTCGCCTTTAGCTTTGACAGGGTGAAACTTTTTGGCCCTGCCTTAAGAAACGGGGCTCAACGTATCTGCAAAAAGTGTCGACCAATGTCAGCCTGCGCAATAAGCGCAAGCTAACAGGGATCGATTTTGTTTTTGCTTTTTCCCACACTGCCTGTCAGAGGACCAGTTAACCTCCTGATCCAGGCGATTGTTATACTAGATAGATTTAATGGACCCACTAGAATGACGACTGTTACGTTATAGTGCGTCACGGAGATGCAATATATAGAATTTATTTCATCAGCTTGTGGTTAATATAGGGAATTTATTCACAACGGTCGACAATTTAAAGTCCAATGAAATCGCTTGAATACTACCACGTGAGTACATAATATCTTAGAATATATTTGATGCTGTAGAGTCCAATACGGATTCTCCAGAACGAGGCAACAGTCCAATTCGGATTTTTCTAAACGAGGCTAGAGTCCCAAATATCGATATTGGACCGGAAAGAGTTGTCTACCGAAGTCAGTTGTAAAAAAGCAACTTCAAAACTCTCTTTTGATATGTTTTCATTTTTTTAAGTTTTGATTTTCTTTTTTATTTTATTTTTTTAATTCAAATGACCTTATACTTGTCGTTTACTTTAAAGTTACGCTCAAATACGGAAGTATGAAATACAGAGGTCATTTAACATGCTTGGGTACAATACTGAATTCAGTTGGATTACGGAATCCTGTTTCCGCCATCCACTTTTCGACCTACGAGGAACTCGAAAAGTAGAAATTAGGCACACTAACTTCCACTTTTCTAGCAAAAAAGTTACCTCGAAAATCGAAAAGTTGAAGTTTTTGACCTGACAATTGTCTTAAAACTTTCCACTTTTCGACCTCACGTTTGTCTAGAAAAGTAGAAATTAGGAAGCACTAATTTCCACTTTTCGCCTTAAAATGCTAGGTCGAAAAGTAGAAAAGTGGAAGTTTTTCACATGACAATTGTCAATAAAACTTCCACTTTTCGACCTAGAAAAGACAAAGTTGAAAAGTAGTAAAGTCGAAAAGTTGAAAAGTCGAAAAGTCGAAAAGTGGAAGTTAGCCGATTAAAACTTCCACTTTTCTAGTTAGGACTAATTTTTTGCAGGATAACTTGGCCGCGTTATTATTTTAAATGTACACCGCTCAAAGGAAAATGGCGGGAGCGAATGGTACAGGTTAAATGTACACCGAATAAGTCTGATGTCAGCCAGAATACGGCAACTCCCTAGTTTTCATTTTAAACCCGCCCTTATCGCATTGCTACGTCCTTCAGGGAACAGACTTTAACGGTGTACACACATAATAAGATGTATTGAAATCATATGGCCTGCAACACGCGAAAAGGTGCTTTCGGACATTTGCTTAAAGTGTCGTTTCGTATAAGGCCGCGCAGTTCGACACTTTTCGTTTATGTAATTTTCAATTTAGCGCAAGTCTATTGTGGCACAAAATCTAATGTGGTCTTAAAGTGCCGTGTCGGATCAGCCTGTGCGATCTTCGCAGGCTGATCCGAGACGACCCATTATGGAAATGTCGGAATGCCCTTTTTCGCATATTGCAATCCATATATAGATGATACTTTGGACACTGATTAGTCTTTAAAGTTTAATGGACCCATTTCACCAAAAATCTTCCCTGAAGATTGAGTTGCGATCTCAAAATATGGCTTGATCGCCGCTGATCGCAAGTAATCGGCGGTTGAACGCACCTTGGTCTTCTGTAGTCGCACAAGTCGAGGGAAAGTATTCCCAAAAAAAGATCGAAACTAGGTTTTTGACATGTCAAAAAACTAAGCTGCGACCTGTGCGATCTGGAAAATCTCAGATAGATTGCCGAAAGATCATCCGTTAAAACATTTTTTAAAGGGATCTTATCCAATTCAGATTTACTTTGAGAAAACCTGCTATAGGCGAAAATTTTCAACATGGTTAGCCTGCACAATTCCTGCAGTCTGACCAGATCGAGATGGTCCCTTTTCATGCGACGAGTTGCATATCATGAAATGATACTACTAGACATTACTCTACCGAAATACCAACGCGGCAGATTCGGGGAGATCATATTGATGTTAATGTAACAATGGGGGAAATATCGAGTTCCGAGGACAGAAATCCGTAATCGAGTTCGGAGAACATAAATTCATAATCGACTCCGATCAGCATCATAGATAGGCCTACATCGACATTTTTATTAACCTTGCAAAGATTATGAAGGATCCCGGTGCCCACACCAAGCCAGTGTTCGAACCAGCGACCCAGATGTTAACAAGTCACACATTTTTACCCATTACCACTTGATTCCTGTTTTTGACACCTTTGCAAAATATTATTTCGGAAAACATTATTCGAAAAGGAGAAATAGCTTTTTACTAACTATTTCTCTCACAATGTTGTCTACTCAATATTACACTTAGATTTCAATACAACTTTGGAATGTCGTCTGCAGTTTCTTTAAATTTGGACAGTCTTTTATTTCTTGTCATCTCATAATGGGTTGATCGTGTTTTGAAAATGTCAAATTGGGCGCACGCTTAACGCGCAGTTCCTGACTAGATTTGTGTTACTATAAACTCAACCCATAGGCGGTATCGGATAAAGATAGACGTCCGACTTAAACAGTGTACATGTATAGTTATTTGGTAGACGTTTAGCCTTCACCGGGACAAATTAGGTGACACAGGAATTTTTACCCCTACACCGGCTCCAACATTATTCGGTGCTGATAAACAAACATCCCATGATAACCAGTCCTAACTAGAAAAGTGGAAGTTTTAAGGCTAACTTCCACTTTTCAACTTTTCGACATTTCGACTTTTCGACCTTGTCTTTTATAGGTCGAAAAGTGGAAGTTTTATTGACAATTGTCATCTGAAAAACTTCCACTTTTCCACTTTTCGACCTAGCATTTAAGGCGAAAAGTTGAAGTTAGTGCTTCCTAATTTCTACTTTTCTAGACAAACGTGAGGTCGAAAAGTGGAAAGTTTTATGACAATTGTCAGGTCAAAAACTTCAACTTTTCGACTTTTCGAGGTAACTTTTTTGCTAGAAAAGTGGAAGTTAGAGAGCCTAATTTCCACTTTTCGAGTTCCTCGTAGGTCGAAAAGTGGATGGCGGAAACAGGATTCCGTAGTTGGATACGTACACTGCAGAACAAGTCTATATTTTGGACTCGGCTGTCGAGTCCAAAATATAGACTGGTTCTGCAGTGTACTCATCGAATAGAATTCAGTATATACAGCGTCTAATATATGATAAGATATTTTGTACTCACGTGGTATTATTAAAGCGATTTCATTGGATGTTAAAATTGTAGGTATGAAATAAAATAGGATATTGCTGCGTCTCCGGAATGTATTACGAGATAGTGAAACTTTCAAGACCGTTACTATAAATAGCACAGTGACAACTGCCTCTTTGCTGTATATTTATATAGAATAAAGAGGGATTAAACAATGTGCTATCTATATTAACGGTGTCTGATAATGAAACATTCTTTAAATCCGTGATAGACCATTGAAAATTTCTTTATCCCGTGATAGACCATTGAAAATTTCAGAGGCCTGAGATTAAACTCCTTTTACCGGAACATGACTCTTTTATCTGTACTCACTCTTTCAAAAGTCCAGCACACTTGGCGTATGTTTTGCCAGGAGCGTTTACATCAGTGCTGTAATGGCTGCTGAAGTCCCACCTATTCAAAGTTAAAATACCAAAGTAAACATTCTCAATTATTTTAGGCGCCTTCTGCAAAAGCGACGGCATAGATCAGGACTATATTTCATGCTTACCGGTAGGGTATCGAGAAATAGCAGTGGAAATATTTTTCGATATTCCACGGGTACAACCCGTGAAAATACCGTTTTAAGCTCCACTGGCCGAAGGCCAGCGGGCTTATGTCATGGCCGTGGGTCCGTCGTGCGTCCGTCCGTCTGTCTGTGCGTCCATGCATCCGTACGTGCGTGCGTTAACTTTTATTTCAAACATTTTCTTCTCTGAAACTACCCATCCAATTTTGATGAAACCTCACAGAAATTATCCTGACGTGATCCTCTTCAGAATTCATAGAAAGAATTTTACCCCTTCAAACACTCTGGTTGCCATGGCAACAAAACTGAAAAATATTGAATGTTTTTAAAAATTGTCTTCTCTGAAACCATGAGGCCGAGGGCTACCAAATTTGGCAAGTAGCTTTATCTAGTAGACCTCTACCAAGTTCCTTCAAATAAAGCCATAGGGTCAAAATTGCCCCCGCCCTGGAGGTCACAAGTTTTATATGGCTTATATAGGGAAAACTTTAAAATCCTTCTGGTACTTAGCTATTGGGCCTAGGGCACCCAAATTTGGCATGTATCTTTATCAGGAGGTTGTCTACCAAGAGAGCCGAAATGATAGGCAAGGGGTCAAATTTGGCCCGGCCCCGGAGGTCACAATTTGTATGGACTTATATAGGGAAAATTTTAAAAATCTTCTCATACCAAGCCATAAGGCCTAGGGCTTCTCAATTTTGCATCTAGCTTTATCAAATGGTTGTCTACCAAAGGTGCCCAAATTATATCCCTGGGATTAAATTTGGCCCCGTCCTTAGGGTCACAAATTTTACATGGGCTCATATTGGGAATTTTTTAAAAATCTACTTGTACCTAGCCGTAAGGCCTAGGGCTACCAAATTTTGCATGTAGCTCTATCTAGTGGGCCTCTACTAGGAGGCCCCAAATAATAGCCTTGGGGTCAAGTTTGTCTCCACACCAGGGGTCACAAGTTTTACATGGGTCGTTTGTAGTGAAAACTTTCTAAGTTATCTTGTTACTAACCATAATGAAGACTAGAGCTACTAAATTTAGCACTGTCTTATGGGTTTCCTGTTTTACAGGGCTTTTTATTGAGAAAACTTTAAAAATCTTCTTGTTTATAATCACACATTCTAGACCTGTATTATTTGGTATGGGGCTTTATCTTGTGGACTTCCACCAGGATTCAAGTAATTATAGCTTTGCGGTCAAAATTGGCTTTGCTTAGGGGTCACAACTTTCTCGTAGCATTTTACAGAAAAGAATTTTGTATGTCCTTAAGTTTGAAACCAATTGGCCAAATATTGTAATATTTGGCTTGAAGTGTTTTTACTTATTAGGCAGTGGAGCGATACAGGGCCATCATGGCCCTCTTGTTTATATTTATAGTTACCTAGGTAAATTGCACGTGACTTCCCAGACGGAAATATGACGTCATTTACCTAAAATTTCTCGCGCTTGACATAATATTGTAATGCGTTGCTATGCGGGAAGGGTATGCCACCGGAAATAACCGAAAAGAACTGTACCGTATTTTGATAAAGCTCTTCCCAGAAAAGGTTAAAAGTATGAAATAAATAGAATAATTTGGGGGGAGGGGGTTGGTGAAAGATCGAAATTTATTTCATCGAGTGAACACAATCTGTAATATTTTAACGATTGTGCAGCCATGTGTTGTATTTTATGCAAAGTCCAAGGAAATAAACCCAATTAAACTCAATTTTTCTCAGACAAATGAATTTTTCGGTAGCACTCAGATATTTAATAGGAAATGGTATATTAAAATACACTGGGAGAGGCCATTGCTCGTGGAAATACTAATTTTTTATTGAAAATAATTTTACTCGCTCATAGCCTTTTATTGCCGCAATGATACAAAATTTGTCTACTGATCGCTTGATCCTGGGCTTTTTCGTTCCAAAACCGGTTCGTCCTATGGCTTGTTCATCCTATGATTGCACGTTGTTCCATTTGACCGGGCATGAATATTCATAGATCGAAATAATTAATTATAACATTGGGAATTAAATGTTAATGGCCACATATATAAAATCACAGTTTTCAGGTACAGACTTAATTTTATTCGATCTATTCATACGGTTGCTCTCTATCCATTTTGCATCCTACCATCTTCGCAAGCCAAGGGTGACGATCCACTACGCTACTACCCTTGGCAGCTCGAGCTTGATTTTTATATTCCTGCGATACGCATTTTCATTGGTTGCGGCCAGCTCTAACTGCACGAATCAAATCGCTCTTAGTATTTCGTCTTTCATAAAAGTAGAACAAGGTCGCGACCTTTCGAATAGAAGGTAAACATGGGTACCTCCGTGGATGTGTTCACCATATGTAATGATTCATTACCGATAAAAACATAGACAAACAATATTTACAGAAAGTTTCAGTATGACCATTAATTATCATAGGTTTTAGGCTATATCCCATCACCTAAAGATGGAATGTCGAAATACGTTTGTGATTATTGCATATGTTGAATTATTGTATTCGTAAGCGGTTTGTGAAACGATATTTTATTGGCTATCAGAAATGAGATGTAAAGGGGATGATAACAAGCATCCAATAGGGGGCGTATTCCGGGAATATCGAAATCGGGCTCGATCCACCAAGGATCGTAACATTGTCTCGCGAATATGGCATCCTACTGTCAAGGGACGTTACTCCTGACTCCTCCTTATGATGAAAGAGAGAACACCAATACACAAATAATCCTAAAATTGTCATAAGTGCCTTCCCTCCAACCAAAAATGTATTCATTTGCATAGTAGGTTCACCTTCAAGCCAATATTTGAATAATGTTTCTCTTTTTCTTTCAAATGATTAATTCCACACAATGGCTTCCATGACAAATACCATGTTAGAGTTCTCAACCCTTTGATCTTTTCATTGATCTATGAAACAAAAATAAGCCAATCAGAACTCACCGCAAATGTTCATGAAAACAACTGATATTAGATTACAAATAAATATTACTGCATGGGTATTCGGTTAATGTTAAAACATAAATAGGTATTACTACATGGATATTCGTTTAATTGAAAGATAAATGACTCACCTGTCATCAGCAACCTCTTTCACGTGGTCTTCACCGCCAACAAGAACTCTCCAATACTCGTCCAAATTCTCAGCCCCAGGGACTCTGCATCCCATCCCCACAATGGCAATCTCGTCCTGGAAGGACCCTGACATGATTTTCCTCTCTGAGGTCAATGATAAATATATGGTAGTCTGTAACGAAAAGGGTTTTACTATCATTGTCTCCTTGTTTCCTGTTAATTTGTATTCGAGTTTAACGGTGCTTTGACAACTTAATTCAAATCACGGGAGTCAGTGCTCTTACGCGTGTGTTCCGTGACTTTCTCACACCAGTACTGATACAGCTTTCTTTCCAAGTCAATGACTACTTTTCCTATATACTTCTGAAGATAGTCGGCCAGGTCAAGAGTCGGGTACGCTTTCCACTGAGTTTGTCTCGCTACAAGGAAGGAAGGGAGGAAAGAAGGAGGAAGGAAAGAACAAACAAACGAATGAACCAATAAACGAATGGACGGATAAGGGAAGGAGGGTAGGAACGGACGAACAAAGGAGGGGAGGGTGGGAGCGAGATATATATATATATATGTATGGGTGTGTGTGGGTGTGTGGGTGTGTGTGTGTGTCTTTGAAATATATTATTTTACATAATAATGAATAAAAAGGGAAAAAAAGTCTATGATATATTATTAGTTTACATAACAAAGTCTATGAATCTAATAGATTATCAATTTACATAGGAATAAAACTTACGCTAAACAATCCTTGCGTTCACAAAGAAAGTGTATGTTCACTGTCGGAGACCATCCTTGTTACTGACAAATTTCGACGTCTGACGCACTTTTTATCTGGGTTTAAGGGCACGCCTCCTTGGATATTTTTCTGTAAATGGTCTAAAAATAGTCAGGGCTTTTTTAAGGGAATTCTCCCATATTTTGCGTAATTTCAGACAGTTGCTATTACTTAAATTGCAACATTAATGACTCATAAAGATAGTGAGTGAAGTTTTTAATTCACATATCGAAATTTCTTCAGAGCTCCAGATAAGAGGGAGTGATGGTAATCTAAATCTGTTATTCCTCTTCTAAACCCTATGATGTGGGTACTCATTAGAATCGCCTCGGTGACACGATTCCAATGAGTATCCACAATATAGGGTTTTGTGGAGAATAGCTAATATTTTCAATTATGAAATGAAAAGTCACTACCACTATCTAAAGCTTTGTTTCTTGTAAACACTGATAACTACAAACGGATATTAGACATGTTCTTTGAAAAGGGGGTTTAATGCATTTGGATCATGCATGATACCAAGGAAGTCATCATATAATTATGGCGCCCAGCTCATGTACCACAGGAAGTCATCACATAATTATGGCGCCCAGCTCATGTACCTCAGGAAGTCATCATATAATTATGGCGCCCAGCTCATGTACCACAGGAAGTCATCACATAATTATGGCGCCCAGCCCATGTACCTCAGGAGGTCGTCATATAATTGTGGCGCCCAGCCCATGTACCTCAGGAAGTCGTCACATGATTGTGGCGCCCAGCCCATGTACCTCAGGAAGTCGTCACACGATTGTGGCGCCCAGCCCATGTACCTCAGGAAGTCGTCACACGATTGTGGCGCCCGGCCCATGTACCTCAGGGAGTCGTCACATTATTGTGGCGCCCAGCTCATGTACCCCAGGAAGTCGTCACATAATTGTGGCGCCCAGCCCATGTACCTCAGTCGGTAACGAACAGCTAGGCCCGTATTCACCAACCATTCTTAAGAATGTTTTTGTCCTATTTTTCAGGATTGTCTAACTGTGAAAGTAACAAAACTTCTGATTGGCTTAACCAAATGGTTTAGCCATACAGAAGTTCTGTTACTTTTACATAGACGAAATGCTGAAGAATAAGACTACAAAAAATGGTTGGTAAATATGGACCCAGGACTTCTGAACAGTGGGAGCCGGGGGTGGGTTAGCGGGGTATGGGTATCGCAACTCGGCCAGTTTCCATCTGAGGATTGATGGTAACCATTGCAAAAGGATTCACTGTTCTCTCACCGCTGACCATTCTTTTGATGAAGGATATTTGGAAAAGCAGCCAGTTGCCTGTAAAGATGAAATATTGCACGAGGTACTGGTAAGAGAAATACAAGGACATCATAGATTGGTGCACTGGCCGCCGCGATATAGCTGAAATAATGTTGAAAACGGCGTTAAACACCTTACAATGAATTAAGATAATTATGGACCAATAAATGGATGTTAAGGTAGTATGGTGCTTGAAGATGCAGAAAAATGAACAAAAGCAAAAGGATTTCGATTGATGTCAGACTGCAAGAACTGTGCTTTCTGACATAGGTAGATACTTTTAACGACTCTGACAAAGAGAGCCTTAGAAAACATTGTGGGAAAAGGAGAAAATGCTGGTAACCAGCATTTTCTCCTTTTCCCATAATGTTTTCTACCCTTATCAAGTCAAATTTCAGTCAAATGTTGCAAAGCTCTTTTGTCACAGAGGATGGTTATATGTTATTCTTTGCAATCGTCCAAACTGTGTGGTTGACAGTCTAGGCTAAGGCCCAGATAAAAAAAGAGCCCTATTTTTAATTATTTTTTTTCAATCCATCTGGCAGAAAAATTCAAATGGTACAGTGAGTTAGGATAGCCTATTAGGGTCACTTTAAGCATGGATGCCAGATCTGAAAGTGGTGCAGATTTTTTTTATATACTAATAAACGCGCCTACCCCAAATTTGCCTATAACAAAAATTTAACTTTTCCTATGTTCACAATAATGGAAAAAACAATGAAACAATGCAATCTTTTTGACAAATCTTTTGAATTTAAGATGCTGAAAAAATTCCACATTTACCTGTATGTAAGACTTTTATTAAATCAAGTCCGACCAATTACACATACTTAAAACACCTAATAAATGTTCCTAACAGAATGAATTGAAAATAATCTCTGAATTTTAGTCTTCACATTGAATGTGTTAATATTTCTGGCTAGATTTTTCCACATTTTTGGCTAGAGCTACTAGGACAGACATAAAGGACCAGAATTAAGTACAGTTATGGAGTTTTAGCATTTAGCACCTCAAAAATGATCCATTTATGAGTGCAACAGTATAATTTGTTGTTGCACACTAACCTTTGATTTCGTTATTTCATTATATATTCACAACTGTAACCATAAGTATGCCAACACTAAGATTTGGCTGTTTTCATTACTTAAGCTGCTTTATTTTCTTTGTTATTCTTACTCTCCTACTCTGTTAATCTATTTCACTGATGCAATAGGGGATATGACTTGAAGCAAAAGGGTCATGATGGCCCTGTATCGCTCCACTGGCTAAAATGAAAACACTACAAGCCAAACATTAAAACTCCAGCCAAATGGTTTCAAACTTGAAGACATACAATAAGGCCCAAGTCAAAAAAGGGCCCTATTTTTTTCATCCATCTGTTTCTCTAGTTCACTGATGCAATAGGGGATAAAACTTAAAACAAGAGGGCCATGACGACCCTGTATCGTGCCACTGGCTAATGAGTGAAAACACTACAAGCCAAATATTACTAATCTGGGCAATTGGTTTTAAACTTGAAGACATACATTTTTTTCCCTATAAAATCCTACGGGAAAGTTATGACCCCTTGACCCCTGAGCAAAGCTATTATTGACCACAAAGCTATAATAAGTTGAATCCTGGTGGAGGTCTTCAAGATAAACCCCTGTACCAAATTATACAGGTCTAGAATGTTGTGTTATAAACAAGAAGATTTTCAAAGTTTCCTACAAGAAAAAAGGCCATGAAAAACATGAGACCCATGAAACAGGGCTAAATTTGGTAGCCCTAGGCTTTATAATGGTTAGTAAAAAGATCATTTATAAAGTTTTCAACACAAAAGCTAAAGTAAAACTTGTGACTTCTGGTGTGGGGACAAACTTAACCCCAAGGCTATAATTTGAGCCCTTCTGGTAGAGGCCCACTATATAAAGCTACATTCAAAATTTGGTAGTCCTAGGCCTTGCGACTATGTACAAGTGGATTTTTAAAGGCTTTCCCAATATAAGCTCATGTAAAACTTGTGACCCCGGGGCTGGGCCAAATTTGACCCCAGGACTATAAATTGGGCACTCTTGATAGACGCCCATTTGTTAAAGATACATGCCAAATTTGATAGCCCAAGGCCGTAAAGAATGATTTTAAAGTTTTCCCTATATAATCCTGTATAAAACTTGTGACCCTAGGGTCGGGGCCAATTTCGGCTCCAGGGCTATTATTTGAAGGAACTTGGTAAAAGTTCACGACATAAAGCTACATGCCAAGTTTGGTAGCACTAGGCCTTATGCTTTCAGATAAGAAGATTTTCAAAGATTTCAATATTTTTCAGTTTTGTTGCCATGGCAAACAGTTTTTGAAGGGATCAGATTCTTTCAAGAAATTCTGATGAAAGCCATGGTAAGATCATTTCTGTGAAATTTCATCAAGTTTGGATGGGTAGTGTCAGAGGAGATGTTTGAAATATAAGTTAATGCACGTACGGACAGACACACGACGGACAGCGGGCCATAAAGTAAGCCCGCTGGCCTTCGACCAGTGGAGCTAAAGTCCTCTTGATGACTTAAAATTAACAAATGCACTGTTCATTCAGCGTAATTGTGACGTATGATCAATAATCAGTTTCTTTGTTTGCTGCATTGACAGTACAGCTGCGTTGTGTGTGTACATGTATGTGTTTATGTGTGTGGATGTGGGTGTGGATGTAGGTGTTTTTCTGGGTTCTTTTTTTAGCTCACCTTAGCACAAAGTGCTAAAGGTGAGCTATTGTGATCGTCCTTTGTCCGGCGTCCGGCGTCCAGCGTCTGTCGTCCGTCAACAATTTCTTTAAACATCTTGTCCTAAATCACTGTGCAAATCTTGATGAAACTTGGCAGGGATGTTCCTATGGTGAAGCTCTACCAAAATTGTTCAAAGAATAGAATTCCACTCACAATTCTGGTTGCCATGGCTGCAAAAGGGGAAAAATCTTTGAAAATCTTCTCTGAAAGTAGAAGGCATAGAGCTTTGATATTTGGTATGTGGCCATCTCCTAGTGAACCTCTACCAAGTTTGTTCAAATAATGCTCCTCCTGGGGTCAAAACTGGCCCCATCCCGGAGGTCACAAGTTTGAGCATAGGAACAAAGAAGGAAGACTTTAATATTCTTCTCCTCACAAAGTAAAAGGCGTAGAGCTTTGATATTTGGAATGTAACATCTTCTAGTGGACCTCTACCAAGTTTGTTCACATGATGCCCCTGGGGTCAAAACTGGCCCTGCCCAGGGGGTTACAAGTTCAAACATAGGAACAAAGAATGAAAACTTTGATATTCTTCTCCTCACTCAGTAAAAGGCATAGAGCTTTGATATTTGGAATGTAACATCTCCTAGTGGACCTCTACCAAGTTTGTTCGTATGATGCCCTTGGGTTCACAAGTGGCCCTGCCCCGGGGGTCATAAGTTCAAACACAGGAACAAAGAAGAAAAACTTTACAAATTTTCTTCTCTGAGACTTGATGGCTTAGAGCTTTGATATTTGGTATGTAGCATCTTCTAGTGGACCTTTTCCAAGTTTGTTCATATGATGCCCCTGGGGTCAAAACTGGCCCCGCCCGCGGGGTTTCAAGTTCAAACATAGGAACGAAGAATGAAGACTTTAATATTCTCCTCCTCACTAAGTAAATAGCATAGAGCTTTGATATTTGGAATGTAACATCTCCTAGTGGACCTCTACCAAGTTTGTTCATATGATGCCCTTGGGTTCAATAGTTGCCCTGCCCCGGGGATCATAAATTTGAACACAGGAACAAAGAAGAAAAACTTTACAAATTTTCTTCTCTGAAACTTGATGGCGTAGAGCTTTGATATTTGGTATGTAGCATCTTCTAGTGGACCTTTTCCAAGTTTGTTCATATGATACCCCTGGGGTCAAAACTGGCCCTGCCCTGGGGGTCACAAGTTCAAACATAGGAACAAAGACAGAAAATTATAAAATTCTTCTTCTTTAAAACTAGAAGGCATACAGCTTTGATATTTGGCACGTAGCAATTCCTAGTAGACCTCTCCCAAGTTTGTTCATTTCATGTTCATGAGGTCAAAACTGGCCCTGCCCCTGGGGTCACAGGTTAGTTTAAGTTCATCACATAAACATGAGGGAAATAAAGCTATAGTCTCAGGTCAGCACTCCAGGGCCAATGTCCCTGGCTTATTGAAATATTATGATGTAATGGATTTATTTCCTACATAACAATGATATTATTAATGCATATAGCATGAATATAGTTAACAGTGGGTACAGAAGAGTTATTGAAATAACTTAAATGTAATTGTAATAACATTTAAAACCTTAACTTGTCAACAAAACAGTTTTTTTGGTGCAAATGACTTTTCTTCATTTCATGTATAACTATTCAATAATTGTTTCATTTGATTTTTCTCAAATAAAGGCACTAAGTACAAACCTTTTTTTGATACTTATTATGTGTCTGTGCTGTAACATTTTGTGTCATTGCTGTAAAACATGAGTCGTATATATAACAATGATAAAAAATGCTCATGAAAGAGAGCCGCGACGTTTAATTTAATAAAAACAATTTCTGGGAACAAAACGGAAAATACAGTTACATTTTTAGTACATACAGCTAGGAATCATTTACTAGATCTGTATAACTTTTTCAAGAAATTAAATAGTTGCAAAACACTGATCTTCTCTGACATAAAGTGCCAAAATTTTGTTCCAAAATACTCAATAAATATAAAACAAATATGTGTTATACAGATGATTCGAAGTGAAATATTATAATCTGAACCAGAAAATATTTATTTTTCTACATTAGAATGGAATTTCTTTTACTTTACAATTTTGTTACATGAAGGACATGTCAATGTGTTATGACTAGCATTGCATCACAGTAGACAATATTCCAGTGTGGATATAACGAACCTTATCAAACAAAAAAATCCAACTTAATTTTCAAAAATCGTGTCTCCTAAGGTCTGCCATGATTATATAATAGCTCATAGATGGCCGTGTATATACATTTGTGGGTGGGGTAAAAGATAAGCACGACCGTAGTAAATATACAATGCAGCAATTTAGTACAATAGTAAGCATTTAGTTCTCATTAAACCCTTTCACAAGAAGTTGAAACACAAAAGTCTGAAATGATATTAAGTTGCTCATGATTTTCAAAAAATGTATGCAAATTTGGTGGGTGGGGTAATAACAAGACACCAAATGTATTTTATCTTCTCCTGTAACTGGATTTTTTTTCATTGCTTATGTGCTTAACTGTCAATTAGACCTATTTGCAATCAATATACTCCGGAAGATATTGAAATTTTGTGGTTTATACACATAAGCTCAATTCAGTGGGTGGGATAACAAAATGTCGTCTGAAAAAAATCTGCACCATTTTTGTCTCTGGCATCCACCCTAATTCGACTTCTATATAGTTATACTATCACCTGGTACCAATGAAATTTTTCTACCAGACGGATTGAAAAAAAATTGAATCCAGCTTGCCAGGCCTTAGACTAGTCAGTAAAAAGGTGCCACATTTGGCATTTTAAAAAGGAATGTCAGTAGATGTGTTTACAGTATTGAAGTTTAACTCTTTACCACACGAGAAAAATATAGACTGGTTCAAATTGAAAGCATTTGCAGAGGACAAAATAAAGGTGACTAAAAAATTAAAATTTATTCTGGGAAGAGTAGAAAACACTGTGGGAAAAGGAGAAAATGCTGGTTACCAGCATTTCTCCTTTTCCTACAGTGTTTTCAGAACGCTACTTTCTCAGGGGCGTCAAAAGTAGGGATTGTGTGGTAATGGCTTAAAGTCGCTTTAACAGCTTTGATAGTCATTTCAGGGCTATCATTTAGATATCGATAACTCCGTCTGCTTTTATTACATCAGATATGACGTCATCATGCTGAGTTCAATACAGGGTTAATTCACGTTTTTGAGGTCGTTAACATTCGCAGAGGCCCAAAAAATGCTTTAACGCCCGAGTGCGAAGCACGAGGGTGTTTAAGTATTTTGAGGGCCTCTGCGAATGTTAACGACCGAAAAAAACGTGAATTAACGCTATTATTGCATAAATCAAAGGTATTCTAACAATAATTTGCACAGATAGCAAAAATATTTCCATAGAAATGCAAATAAGCGAATTTCAAATGTACTGTACGCAAATGGGTCAAAACCGGAAGTCGGCGAAGAAGTTTTTGTTACGATTAGGAAAGGGCCGTTAGTCCTGTATGCCAGTTTTGATTCTCTCGGTGTAAATACACTTTTATTGATTTTTAATACACACTGGACTTATGTGGAATAAACTTGCACACATTTGGACGATTACAACTAGGATGAATGCGTGGATATAAATTTCTGTAACTGAAGGCGACAGAGAGTTCGATATACATCAAGCGAGGCGGACCGATCACGTTAAAAAGTGGGTGGGATGTAGCTGGTTTAGAGTACATTTCACGGGTGAATTTTTGTTCAGATCTCGATTAGAATGAGATTCTGTGCAAAGGTTTGTTTGTGGTGTACTAATATCATCAAAGACATGCCATGAAAAGGATCGAATATGGTACGAATTCCTACAGTTTGATGGTCGGAGTCTAGGGAAAATCTGACGAGGACAAACGTTGTTTACAAGGTAGGCCCGAATCGAGGATATTGATAGTACAAACCCGGGCGTTAACGGCGCGTGAATTTACTGATTAATACACGTTTTCTCCCGTTAACCGCCCGATTTTTACCCGTTAATACATGCTGAAAACGGCCCGAAAAGGCACGTTTTATGCAATAATACGTAATAGACGAGCGGGTTTTTTTTTTTTAGACTTTTATTTGCCACGTCAACTGGTATGATGGGAGTCGTGGCCATCTCTCACCATACCTTACAATTCAATGTTAGTAGGTTTCTAAATAATTTGTTAGTACTCTTAAACAAAAGGTGTTTCATATGCCTGACAAAAATTGTTTTTTTTTTTTGTAAAGCTTTTCCATCACTTGAATGTGGCCTTATTAAGAGAGAGAGAGAGAGAGAGAGAGAAAGAGAGAGAGA
The DNA here is from genome assembly GCA_943736015.1 of Tridacna crocea. NCBI lineage: Eukaryota > Metazoa > Mollusca > Bivalvia > Cardiida > Cardiidae > Tridacna > Tridacna crocea. The sequence continues at coordinate 14,585,395 of OX031069.1, read as the reverse complement.
GAGAAAATCAGAAATCAGGATAGAAAAACATGAAATAGATGTAAGTATGTGTGTGTGTGTGGGTGAGTGGATATGTGAATATCGAGTAAAGAAACTGGAATCTTTCAGAAATTTTATAGAAATTCATTAATATTTACAACCTGTACACTATACTGGCAATAGGAGACTTTGATAAACATGTTCTACAATTGTCATGTGACATTTGTCAATTTCATGTGTGTTTGTGCATTTATGAATATTCAAGGTCAAGTTTAAAGTATTTTTAAAGCCGATCATTGAGGGTATTTTTTGTTTATTCCTACAGTGATAAATATATTTCTTAAGTTCTAAAAGTAGCCTGTCTAATGGTACGTTTGATGTGCGTGTGCCTAAAAGTAAAGTTCGACTATCAATTTGCAGTGTATGGTCAAAAGTACTTAAAATTGTTGCTATACTATTGATTAATGATTTGGTGTGTTCACAGTCATGAAATAAATGTAGAATAGTTTCTTCATATCGTTTACAAAATGTCCACGAGTTAGTATCTATCAATTTCATTTTTAAAAGCAGAGAATTTGTTGAAATTATTCTATGTATTATTCTTGTTTGAAACCACTGTGAATAAGTGTCTTTTGTGCATTTAAACACATTTCCATGAACTTTCTTCCAATCTATATTTATGTTGTTATATAATGAGTCCCACTTAACTCTACTCGAAGGTATTTCATCGTTGTCTGTCAGAGTGTTATAAACATGTTTATTTATGTTACTTTTAGTAAGCATATGAAAGAAATAACAACTAATAGAAGGATTATGACATCCTTTTAAAGCATCCTTTTTAATCAAAATGTGATTTTTTGAAAGGAAAGTTTTAACTGATGTTGTAATGCTATAGAAATTTAAAAAATTCACTCTGTTTCTAGTCATTGTTTTTATGTCCAATTAATTCTCAAAACTTCCATCTACATTTACCAGGTCCTTTACATATCTTATACCACAAACGTATATTATTTTATTATAAATGTGCTTAGAATCTACCAAAATATTGCTATTAAAAAACAGAGGCATGTTAACTACATCCAGCAGTTTTGTAAAACTACATTTAGAGATAAATACCATAAAAGATTTTAAAACATCATTCCAGAAATCATTTTTTATGTTGGTAATAACTTTTTCACAGTACATCATTCCAAAATTAAATAGTTTGTGTGTGTCAATTACATTATTCATGAATTTATGACAACTTTTACGGCAAGCAACTAGTTTTCTTATCCATTTAATTTTCATACTTTTATTATAGTTATTGACATCAATCACGTTTAGACCTCCTTCCATATAATTTTTTTGTGAAGACAGTTTGTTTAATTTTAGCAGTACCGTCCCATACAAATTCGTAAAGTGTATTGTTCAGTTGTTTCATAAATTCATTCGTTGGTGATGGTAAACTAATAAATAGATGTGTGAGTAAAGGTAATAAGACTTTTGACTACAGTTATTCTTCCAATTGGTGTTAGTTTTCTTTTCTTCCAATAATTTATAGTGTTATTAATGCTTTTGAATTTGCTTTCAAAATTTAACTTTATCATTTTATCTAGATCGACATGGAACTCCAGTCCAAGAAGTTTAAATTTTATTTCCCCCCATGTTAATTTCCATTTCGTCTTGATAGACCTTGTACTATACTTCAAACTGCCAATCTATATAAGTTTTGTTTTGTCGAAATTAACTTTCAAGCCAGAAAAATGTGAAAATTTTTCTAGTAATTCAAGAGTACTTTTAATCGATTTTTCAGAACCGTCCAAAAAGAGTATTGTGTCATCAGCAAATTGTGATATGATATATTCTTTTTTTTATTTTTAGTCCTGTTATATTTCTATCGTGCTTTAATTTAATGTTAAGAATTTCGGTGCAAAGGATGAAAATATAAGCGGATATTGGATCACCATGTCGACATCCCAGTCTGACTTTGAAATAATCTGAAAGAAAACCATTTATTTGTACGCATACCTCGGTATTGTGTAGAAATAATTTAATCCATTCTTTGAACATTACACCGAAATTAAAATATTCAAGCGTCTTTTTAATAAAATTAAATGATAGAGATTCGAAGGCCTTTTCAAAATCTATTAACATTAAAAGTCCAGGTATTCCATGTTCTTCACAATATTGCATAATGTCATAGACTAGTCTTGTGTTTTCACCTATAAACCTGTCTCTTAAGAACCCAGTTTGGTCGCTTGATATGATATGATCCAAAACGTGTTTCATCCTATTTGCAATACTCCCAGATGCAAGCTTATACAGAACATTTAAAAGAGTGATAGGTCTCCAGATTTTTAAAAACTTTTTTGGTTTATTTTCTTTTGGTATGCAAGTTATAGTTCCTAATTTAACGTTTGGTGAAAAGAATCTAGAAATAAATGCGTGATTTAATGCTCTTACAACAAAATGACCTTATCTTATTCCAGAACACCTTATAAAAATTGGAAGTAAAACCATCCCCTCCTGGGCTTTTGTCATTTTTCATGTTTTTGAGTGTATGTGTTACCTCATTGTATTGTAATAGTCCTTCAAGTTCCTTCTTCTGCTTTTCGTCTAGCTTATTTGAAGTACAGTTTTTTAAGTCATCCTCTAAATTGACGTCAGTCAAATTATTTGATTCATTATATAAAGTTTCATAATAATGTTTTGCTTCTTTAAGGATTTCCCTTTGGTCAAATAAGTGATTGCCATCTTCTGTTTCTATAAAGGGAATAGTTTTTGATGCAATCTTTTGTTTTTCCAAATTACAGAAATATTTCGTCACTTTTTCTCCACTGTCGACCCAATTTGCTCTAGACCTAATAAAAGAGCCATGTAGTTTTTCTTTTCGTAAGTTTTCTAACTCTGATTGTAATGAAGATAACCTATTTTTATTCATTTCATTTAAATTTGTTTCTATAAAGGAAATTTCGTTTTCAATATGTTTTTCTCTCTGGTTTTTTGCTTTTGTTTTATAACTTGAAAATGAAATTGTTTCCCCCCGTATTTCCATTAACAAAGTTTCCATAAAAAGTTGATCATCTATTATGAATTGTAACTCTGAGCGATCAATATTGATAATATAGACGAGCGGTTTTGATCACGTGACATTCCCACAAGTCTTCGGGAGACTCTGGCCTGACATCTAAAAATACCACAGTGAGGCTATGTAGCTCATTTAGGAAAATACCATTTGATAATATTTTTCTTGCATATGTCCTTTTTGCTCTCTGATGATAGGCTAATTATGGCCTTATTTTAATTCATTTATTAAGTTTGAAAAAAATATATATAATAATATCTTTTAAGTTTAGTGAACCTATAAAAATCTGTGTGGTTCCCTTTAAATTAAAACGGTGTAAGCGTTTGTGAATGCAAAAAAGGAAGAGAGAGAGAGAGAGAGAGAGAGAGAGAGAGAGAGAGAGAGAGAGAGAGAAGGGGGGGAGGGCGAAGAAACAAAGATAGGAGAGAGTGAGAGACAAAGGCAGAGACAGACGGACGAACCGGCGGGAGGGCGGGCAGGTGGAAAGATAGACAGACAGATAGACAGAGAGGCAATGAATGTAACAGAAATTATTCGCCCTCTTCCTGTTTGCTTAACTCTTTACCAGACATCAAAATTTTCCAGTGGTTGATGTTATAAAGTTTTGCGTAGGAAAACAGCCAGCGAATTTGGAAAGTAGATTGTTCGGAGTCCTGGTTAAAGTAACTATAAGACAGCATGGATAGGTGGATTGACCACCGAGATATAACTGAAATAATGTTGAAAACCGACATTAAACACCATACAACAATATTAAAACCATCTGCAGATGATAACTTTTACTGGAAAGATATTATGGCTATGTGTATGTAAAATGGTAGAAAAGATCGTGGAAAAAGGAGAAAATGCTGATTATCAGCATTTTCTCCTTTTTCCACTATGTTTTCAAATGTTTTATCCACCAAATTTATGAAAACTAGGGATTGCGTGCTAGGGTTGTTTAACGCTTCAGAAACGATCCATCCATAAATTTACCCACGATACTAATTGTGTTCCCCTAAACGCATGTAAATGAATCGTATTTCAGGATTCAAACTTTCTGGCTTTAATAATACAAGATCCTGGTACAGTGGTGTCAATTTCTGATAATTTATTATATGGTTTGTAACACTCGAAAAGGGACATTCGACATCTGCGTAAAGTGTCGTCTCGGATCAGCCTGCGCAGTCTGCACAGGCTAATCCGAGACGACACTTTACGTCAATATTAGATTTTTTCTAACAGAAGACTATTATCTCCCGCTAGATGGCATTCTATAAATACTCATCTATCTAATTTGGGCACCCTGGGTACAGAACTGGACTACTTTTCTACGCGACAACCGTTACTTTGAATTTCAAACTAAAATAAACGTTTACTCAATAAAACGCTACCTGGTGCACCTAATTTTCTTTTTTTTCTCGTCGCAAGTTTTACTGAAGACCAAAAAATTTTGTATCATACTTTATATAATTAGTTGAGTCTGTAGAAAATGCCAGGCTTATATAACATTCCTGATTCAATGATTTTACGTTATGTAAGGTCTATGCGATGTCGAATAATTGCCTTTATTGACAGCAGATGTGGACATACAAGATATTGCTTGAAAATTTACAAGAACTTTAAGAAAACCCTAACTTTAATGTTACCTTAGTCTTCGAGTACTTTTGCTACTTTGATTTAAGTACCACCTTCACTTAAACTGCAAAAAAAAAAACTAAGTTAAACTTTCTGTTAGTCAAAATCTGATTATCCTGGCATTTTCGACAGACTCTGAACTAATTATATAAAGTATGATACCAAATTTGTTGGTCTTCAGTAAAATATGGAACGAAAAACAAAAAAGGAAAATTAAGTGCACTTTTATTTATGGAACTGAGTATATAATGTTTAGTACTTTATATAAAACTAACATATTCAATAGAATAGTTTAAATTTTTTTTGAAGCCATACTTTGTGAAAAAGGGGTGCTGCAAAACTGATCTACCCATTATCTCCCGCTAGATGGCATTCTACAAATTAAACCCCCTCTTTGTTCCTTTGTTTACTTTAGGGTTTTATAACTACTTTAAAGTGCACTTCCTGATTCTGAGCTGTTATTGTGGTGATCTTGAACTTTGGCAGCTACCTCAAACCCTTATCGTTATGTACTCTATTCACAGTGTGTCGTAACTGTAAAAGGTCTGCTTTTCTAAATGTTTGCTTGTTTGTTTGTGTTGTTAATTGTTTATTTATTTGTTTGGATGACCTTGTGTATAAATTGTACTATTTTCATATTGTGTAACTAGAAACTATGTATAGTTTACGTTACTTCAATAAAGTATCTATCTATCATAACTGGGCTGATTTGACGTGTCAAAATCTTTTTTCTAATTGAGGAGCAGAAATGAAGGGGAAAACTTGTTTAAAAAGAGGATTGTAAAAAACTTCTGATTTTGACGTAGATTTAACTATATTTGAAACTAGTCTTAAGATTTTTCGGTCATGGTGAAGATATTTTAGATTTACTTTTTCAATATAAAAATTGGAGTAGTGTAATCTTTTCGGTACGAAAATTAATTTGATCGGATAGATTACATAGTTTGCAACACGCAAAAAGGGGCATTTGGACATTTGTGCAGTCCGCGCAGGCTAATCCGAGACGGCACTTTACGACTACATTAGATTTTGTGCTTCAGTACACTTGCGCAAAACAGAAAAATACATAGAAACGGAAAGTGTCGTTTCGAATTAGCCTGCGCGTACTGCACAGGTTGGTCCTGGTCGACACTTTACGCAAATGTCCGAATGCCACTTTTCACGAATTCCAAGCCAAATGTGTCTATTTACACTGATGAATACCATTTAAAAAAAATGGTCGGCTGAATTTTTGAGGAGTGTAACTTGTCATAACCGATGTCTCGTCCAAAATTTTCGTGTTTCGTCGTTTTGATTGATTGATTGATTGATTGATTGATTTGTGTTTAACCCCGTTATCAATATCATTTCATTCATATTGGGGCGGCCAGTCGACGCCTATGCCCTAACCATGCTTTCCCGGAGTTTCTTTTACCAGTATTCCGCACAATATTTTCCGAGGCCACCGACTGCCCTTCCAGGCCACTGGCTGCTTTCCTACAACTACTGTAGAAGCAATTGTCAGCGGTGAGGCAGGAATAAATTCTGTCGCAGAAAATATCACCAATCCTAGGAAAGAAGTTGGCCGAGACGGGGATTCGTTTTAGAGATATTTTTGGGTAGGAGAATGGTTTAATATAGCCTATAGAGGATAATCAACTTGAGTGTGATAATATCAGACTTTATTTCATGCTTTCCGGTAGGATATCGAGAAAAAGCAGTGATCTTACTCTGGTACCACCAGTGAAAATACCGATTTTCACGTTCTTGTTGCTCAGGTAAATTGCGTGTGCCTAACAACCAGATGGGAAATATGAATTCATATGCCTTACATTTCTTGCGCTTGACGTAACGTTGCTATGCGGGAGGGGTACGCCACGGGGAATAAGGGAAAAGAACTGTACTGAATATTGATAAAGCTCCTCCCAGAAAGGGTTAAAAACATGAAATATAAAGAAAATTTGTGTTTTTCGGTGAAAGATCGAAATTTATTTCATCTCGTGAACACCATCGGTAATATTTTCATGAGTGGCGCAATCCTCTATGTCACTATAGACTGGGGTGTGATGCGGTTGGAAAAAGGAGTCCGAAAGATGAGTTTTTAAACCGAATCACACCCCGTTCGAGAGACAGATCTTTAAATATCATGCACAACCAGTTGATTATCCCATTTAACCCTTTACCAAACAATCCCTGGTTTTTACGACCCAGAGATCGAAGCTTTTTGAAAACATTGTGGAAAAAGGAGAAAATGCTGGTAACCAGCATTTTCTCCCTTTCCCACAATGTTTGGTACCCTGCTGGAAACAAATTCCAATTTTTGAGTTATGTTTATTTTGTCCTCTGCTAGTGCTTCCAATTTGGCCCAGTCTGAAATTTAGTCGTTTGGTAACGAGTTAATATATTACATGTTCAACCTTTTTATTCTAATAATTATCAAGAATTATACAACATGAGCATTACAGGAAAAAAAGTAGTTCCTGCAAACATTTTTAAACTATATCGTCACTAGCGATGATGCCATGAATTATCACTAGTGGTGTTTTGCAATGTGAAATCCCAGTAAGTCATTGACGAATAATTTAATATCAGTTGTTTTTATGCCAACTGGAGAGTCTTGATTGGCTGAATTTTTTTCTTTTCATAGCTGCACGAAAAAGTTTTTTCAGCAGAGCCGGAACTACTTTTACTTTTGCGAGTCCTACACACTGCTTTGCTCCTTTACTTTCATTCTATTGGTTTATTTTCAGTATTGGGGATGTGAAAACTGCTTCCTTGTTACATTCTTGTGCCATACAAATATGATGGAAGGAACTTTAAAAACTCCAACATTAGATTTAAAATTAAAGAAAATGAATGCAGTTTGAATTATTTCTGCAGGGGTATGTTGTCTGTAATATTAAATTATAAGGAATGAAGATAATTTTACTTTTTTCATGGAGGTATGATAAAAAAAACCCTCCATGAAAAAAGTAGAATTCTCTTCATTCCTTAAGAATGTAAAAGATATCTATATATGATCATACCAACATTCGGCTCGGGGCGACATGACTAACCACATGTAGCTGTGAACAAGTTTCCAAGTCCCCTGCCACCTGACCGTACAACGAATTTATTATGGTAACCAGTATTTTCTCCTTTTCCCACAATGTTTTCTACCCTTCACAAAACAAATTTCAAATATTAAATCACTCTTATTTTGTCGTCTTCAAATGCTTTAGATTTGGACAAACCTAAAAATTAGTCGTTTGGTAACGAGTTAAATGCACTTACATTTAAAAAATGATACCGTCTTAACCCATTACCACACAATCCATACTTTTGACGCCCCTGAGAAAGAAGACTTTTGGAAACACTGTAGGAAAAGGAGAAAATGCTGGTAACCTGCATTTTCTCCTTTTCCCACAGTGTTTTCTACCCTTTCCAGAACAAATTTCAATTTTTCAGTCACATTTATTTTGTCGTCTGCAAATGCTTTCAATTTGGACCAGTCTAAAATTTTGTTGTGTGGTAAAGAGTTAAACTATAAAAAAGTATTGGGCATGATGACAATCTGTTTTTGTCCTGTAGGTGCAAATGTTAGTTGCAGGTGTAAAAATGCCTCCTTTTGAAAAGTATAATTGACATGTATAAATTAAGTCTCTTCGACCAACAAAAAAGAACAATCTACTCCGTTCTTCTTCTTGTTGTTGTTCATTCCACAGACTTGGCCAAACAAGCGGACGATATAGATTCAAGATCAGACTGCACATTCTGTGCAGTCTGATCTTGATCTATATCGTTCTCTAAAGACATTACTAACACCAATAACTGAAAAGGATTTTAAAAAAGCCTTATATAAGTGCAGGGTAACGTCACACTGCAACGAAGATAAGACACATGCATTTTTCAACCTTTATCCCCCTAAATTAGCGAAATAAAATTTTTAAGCTGACAGTTAAAAGCCAAATTTTGCCATTTCAATGGCATTTTTTTTGGAGGGGGGGTGGGGAATGGGGATAGATATCTTCTTATCGGACAGTGTAGATCAAGATCAGACTGCATGTGCCGGGAGTCTAATCTTGATCTACAGCGTCCACCAGAGGTCCATGAGTCGCGCTAGGCATCTACACGGACAAAAGCTCAATCCTAGAAGAAAATATAAAAGTACATGTACCCGAAAAGTTGTCTATGATTCATATTACGAATGTACTTTTATCAAAGTCCTTCGCTGAACGTGTACCGAAAATTTTTTCATGGAATTCAAACCAAAACAAAGTATTTCGACTAGTTGAAAATGTTTCTGTTTCCAAAAGCATTATTATTATTATTATTATTATTGTCATTATACCATATTCATATAGCACTTGTATCATAGCTTAACTATGCTCAAAAGTGCTTCACGTCCTAGCTACAGGTATACAGTTTTAACAAATTAACATCATACAAATTAAGAAAATGTTATGGCTAAAACATCGTCATAAAACGAGATGATCTCTTATGCATGTGACAGTATAGATATTAACAGGCTCGTAGGAAGCAATTTTGGATTGGAGGGGCTAACATCATTTGAGAACCGGCTTGTCCTGATTTTACATATATTGCGTTTGGTTATGCAGTAAGAAATAACCCACCTACTAATACTAATGACTGAAAAGGAAGGAAATTTGTCCAACAATGTGGTGAATTATGAGATTTGGAGAAAAAGTAAAGCAGAAAATCAAACGGAATGCAATGTGACGTCAGAAACTGTTTGGTGTCTGTCAGATAACAAAAGTAGAAGAAAAATTTCCATGGCTCGCCGCCGTTTGTTTAGACCTATTTTGAATAATTCGGAATTTTCTATTATTTCATCCAATTTATGCACGATGATTGTGTAGCATTATTCAGCGAAATGCTGACACAGTTATTCTATTGATGATCAAATTATTGGGGGGCGGGGGGGGGGGAGAGTAATGCGTCATATCAGACAGGTCGAATCTTCGAAGAATGCGACATGCGCAGACAACGGAAACAGAGTGTGTCGCAATGCCTATTATCAATTCTCGAAAGAAAATTGACTAAGCCGGGAATCGAACTACCGACTTCCTGTTCTCAAGTACTGTACGCTACCGACAAAGGCTCGGCTGTATAGGAGATTGAACACCACTGATTCATTCAGTGCACTTCAAAAAGTCTATTGAAAAAGAAATTAATGGTTTTATTATCGCATGCGATCACAATGTCATTTCTCAAAAACCTATCCCAAACATTCCTTAAAATCTTACAAGGAAGTCAATCGTGGCCCCCACTCGCTAAGACACTAGGAAACAGGCGGCTTCTTATTTGATTAATTTCTCATCAAAGAGTCCCAAGTCCGAACAGATCTGAAGAAAAACACTTGAAATCATTTTTTTTTGGAAAAGAGAAAATGCTGGTCTTATCTCACAATGCTTTCTCTGCCTTCACACTAAATTACGTTTGAGTCAGGTTTAGATCCTTACCAAAAGACAAAATTTTAGACTGGTTCAAATTGAAAGCATTTGCAGACGACAAAATAAAGGTGACTGAAAAATTGAAATTTGTTCTGGGAAGGGTAGAAAACACCGTGGGAAAAAGAGAAAATGCTGGTTACCAGCATTTTCTCCTTTTCCTACAGTATTTTCAAAAGGCTTCTTTCTCAGGGTCGTCAAAAGTAGGGATTGTGTGGTAATGGGTTAAGTGGTAAAATGCCAACACTTCCAGTTAAGATCAGTCGAAGCTTTTGTCCTCCGATGATTTATCAAAGTGTCAGAGATAGAATTTCATTAAACGAGTCTACGAAAATGTTCTTAAGCGAGCTTTCGGCTAGCTTGTTTATATATTTTTTTGTGGACGAGTTTAATGAATTTCAACCTCAAAAGCCAACGAATGTCAGATTCTTTTTATCACATATCTGTATTTATAGTCTGTAATACATGCATATTAATGTACAGTGGAATTATACATGAAGCCTACCTGCTTCTTTGACAGGTACATTACGAACAAAAAATAGTTCCAAAGAAACTTGCGTATATTGATTTCGTTCTTAATAGTTTTGTTTAGAGATGCTTAAATAAGCACTTCATATTTATTTCGACTTTCAACCATAAACTTCACTTAGAAATATAGTTTACTAATGTTTTAGAAATCAAATGTTATAAAAGTGAATCCTTACAGACTGTTGACCAATTACAGCACGGTTTTCTTATTTCACACGTATACTGTGAATTATATTGAAACCAAGTGGAGTTATGAGACAACTTCTTGTTGTTGGTAGCCGCAGCCCGATTCGTTGAGAAATAAATAAAAGTCAGAAATAAGAACTTGAAAACATTTTTTTTGCTATTATCCTGCTAAATAACTATAAAACTAAAGATAAATTTTCAACTCGATGTTAATAACCCAAATATTGCTGTTTCAATGTTATGTCATGGGGAATAACATCTCCTTATTGAACAGTGTAGATCAAAGATCAGACTGCACGTTCTGTGCAGTCTCATTTTGATCTGCACTTTCAGCAAAAGGTCAGCTAGTCGCATTTAGCAGCTAAAGGCTTAAGGTGTGATAAAACTACAAATTTAACTCAAATGATCCTATTTAACTCGAATGAGTGACGCTCTGGCAAAAGAAGTTTATTGCATGTCTGTGTTACAATATACTGAGCAAATCATCATTATAGGCCCATCAAAGCTATTTTGCCTAACATCCGACTCTTTCATAATTTTAATAATTTCCCTGGACATCCAGTAAACAGACCAAAAGCAAAAAGTTTCGATCGAGGTCAGCCTGTACGGTTTGCGCTGGCTGACATAGAACGATACTTTTTGCAAGTGCATTAATCCTTTACTCCATAGATACTCATACATTGTTTGTAGGAGCCTTTGGAAAACATTGTGGCAAAAGGTGAAATTGCTCGTGACGAGCAATTTCACCTTTTATCACAATGTTTTCTATACTATCAAAAGGTGTCACTTGCACATAAGAAACGGCTTCATCCTTGCTGTCATTTAGAGTCAATTAGAAATGCCATAGAAATGCCTTATGGAATAAAGGGTTAAACTGTCTTTTTTTCTTGAGCATGGCTCGTAAAACTTGGTTTATGGTTGAATGTCTGCGATACTTAGCTTGTCTCTGCATAATTATAAAGAATATAAGATATCGCATACATAAAGTGCATTACATTACCACGTGACTTTGCATAGCATGCTGATAGTGACTCTTTTAAAAACCCATTAGATGACTATGAATATGAAAATAAATATGAAAATAAATAAAGATTCATTACGCGATAACAAGTGAAAACAAATTTACAAAAACTAAATCTAGAAAGTAACGAGTTGGTTTTTTATTGGTAATTGCTCTTTTTTTCAAAATGTTTTTAAAAGTGGGTATTTAGAATTTTTACATGTCGCCAAATTAAACAAAATATATATCACTAAAATTTATATTAAAGAATAATACAAATCATCAATAATTAGGATTCGTAAAATTAAAGAAAAAAAATGATGGTGTTCCCTTAAAAGGTTACGTAGTCTCTTAAGGTATTTTTAGATTTCGGGCCAAAAATCAATAAAACATTTTGGGAATGTCAAGTGACTAGCACGTGACATTCCATTACATAACAAACGTAATAATTATTTTCCATAATGTCTTCTTCGGACGCTATGTTTGAAACTTTATCTGTGTATTCCTGTATGTAAATGAGGGAATTGATCATCTTAAAATAGAACACGTCTCCCGTTGGTGTCAATCTGGGCCATAGTAAATCTCTAATTTCTCGTGTCGTCGGATGGTTTTCGACTACTGGGGTTTCATGAATGAAAATTAAAAAGCTTTGGGAGTATAAACATGATTTTTTTTGCATTTTTGTAAAATCTTTGTCCAAAAATCTGAAGGACCACCTTTAATAGCCGCATGTAATATCATGTAAAATTCATCTGCAGGCATTTACGTATTTTCTTCGAAATGGGCGAACCTTGATGATTTTATGTTTTCCAGTTGTTTAAAATTTTAAGAGAAGTCTGTCCTTTGAGAGTATTATGTATTAAAGATTAACTCTGTCAGATCATCTCATTCTTAACTCAATGATCTGATATAACATGCATATTTGTAATTTTGTCATGCTAAAAACCAAATTTTTATCTATTTTTGTGCAAAGATAGATAAATATTCTTCTGGTAACATTCCCGTTTAACTCACTATTAAAGAAAAGCATGATAAATCAAATACATGTGAATATTGACCTGCGTATACCATTTCTAAAGTCAAATTTCTCGGAAACGAGCGCGGTGACCAAATCTTTTTATACTGTAATTTCCTGGAGAGGTGATAAACTTTGTACGCGCAAAGTTAAGAAAAAAAAACCTGTCGTACGAAAAAAATGTGATATATTCTCTAAGACGATGTCACAAACACTATTGTTGCAGACGGTGACGCCGACACAGTTGACGCAGATGATGATGCTGACATAGTTCTCGAAAACGATGACGCGGATACAGTTTACGCAGAGGATGACGCCTGAACAGTTGACGCAGACGATGACGCCGAAACAGCTGACGCAGAAGTTGACGCTGAAACAGTTGACGCAGACGATTACGCCGATATGGTTGAAGCAGGCAAAGCCACTTACACAATTCTCGACGACGATGTCACAAACTCGGTTGTTGCAGACGATGACGCCGACATAGTTGACGCAGACGATGACACCAGAATAGTTGAGACAGACAATTACGCCTACACATTTGAAGCAGGCAATGCCACCTACACAATTCTCGAAGACGGTGACACACACACAGTTGCTGCATACGATGACGCCGACGGCTCGGGGCAACATGATTCACCACAGCCGTGAACAAGTTTCCAAATCCCCTGCCACCTGACCATACAACTAATAAAGTCTCCTGCCACCTGACCGTACAACGAGTTAATTATACTGCAAAGTTTACCTTTCAAAGCGCGTTAAGCAAATTTTTTCTGTTTTATAATCTCACTAATCGAGTATGCTTACGAAATAGAAGTTCCCTTCCGAATGCCTCAATTCAATGAACACTGACGTCACTGGAAAATGACGTCACTAAAACGTGCAGTTTGGTGCAGTCTGGTGATCGATCGATGCCGCCATCTTGGATGTTGTGTTGCACGTGTGGTGATGTTTACGGGGCACTCTTAAAGGGAAACTGGCTTTACGTCGTTTTTGCCAGGATACGTGATATATATATTCCCGGCGTGTTAACCAATGAGATCACGAGAAATTTCTTTGCAGTATAATAATATCATAATTATACACGTAATATAACTACGATTTCTAGCAAAAAGAACATGTCTATTGGGTAGTATTGGACAACTGTTGGGTACTTTTTTACATTTAAATCTGTTTCACCATCTATGGTAACAGACCAGCAGTTCTAATAAATTAACCTTTGGGCTGCTAAGAGAGACTCAAGAGCCTCCTGCGGACAGTGTAGATCAAGATCAGACTGCACAGAATGTGCTTCGTCATTTCGCAGAAAAAGCAGACAACGCTTTGGACCAATAGTTAAAATTGAAAGTCTTGGAACGCATTGATAGGTACACTTGCCATCGTAATATACCCAAAATATTGTATAAAAAGCATCAAGCCCGTGATCTACAAACAAAATTATTATTCGCCCCCTTCCCCCCCTTCCCCCCCCCCCCCCCCACAACCAAACAAAGTAAATATAGACCTTATCAGAAAGCTTTAAGAAACGGATTATAAATTTTGAAAATAAATTGGTACAGGGCGATTTCTTCCTCTTTCCACAACGTTTCTGCACCTATATACAATACAATACAATACAATACATATTTTATTGAAGTATTTAGGCCACTGGCCCATATACCATAACATATCATATAAATTATTTACAGAGTGACGTTGGATATATGTAACAAATTTACAATCAAAGTTAAAGTTAACAGTTATGTAAAGATTTAGCTATCTGAAAATTAGTGGTCATATGTTGAATTGTAAAAACTTTTGAAAACATTTGTTGGAAGACCTTGTCTCATCTGTAGATTATTACATTAACTTAGACAATTACTATAAAATAATATTAATTCCAAATTTCACGTTCATGTGGTTTAAGCTTTTGAAAACATTGTGCAAGATAATAATTGTTTATACATTTAACCAAGACATTTACTAAATATAACATTAATGCAACATTTTAATCTTTTGAAAACATTGTGCCAACACTTAATATTCATTCAAATTAGGATAACAGGAAAATTTGTTGGTTGGATTTTTCAGTCAACCAATTAGAATTACAATATGATATATAAATTTAGCATATCCAAACATTTGATAAACATTGTGACAAACAATTGAATTGCTCTTGCAGTTAAAAGACTATAAAGACACTACTTAAAAACAATCGTATATTTTAACGTCTCTATAGGGTGCATTGTAAACATTGTAAGAAAAATAGGACAGCGAAAAAAATAAAATTTTGACAAACACATGTAGATAAACATCACCATTTTACCTGCATTTTATTTCGTCTGTCTTTAAATATTTTTAACAAGAAAATATTAATGCATAACATCGATGGCGCCGCAAATCAGTTGTTTCTGAAATAAGACACATTACAGTGTTTCAAATTGACCAAAGTAAATTTTTGCATAACTTGGTGAGAAATGAACTGAGAGGTCCTATACATTCCTTAGAAGGCAACTTAAAACTTAGAGAAAAAACAAAGAATAAATGGCTGTAAAACAAAATCAGCCATTCACCGGCGAAATCTAACATAATTTCAATTGAAGTTATGTACTGAAGCAGTTGTCATTCGAGAAACACCCAAGAAAATAGTATTAAAACTGGGTCCTCAATTACCAAATTGATATTAAAAACTGGGTATGAAATGACCAATGTGGGTATGAAATGATCGAAGTGATAATAAAAATTACCAAAATGTAGGTGGATACGAAAAGACCAAATGACCTAGATACAAAAAGACTTAGCTACGAAATGACTTGAAGCCGAGAAAACAATATGGCTGCCTCCATAGGTCCTTTTCAGAACCGAATAAAAATATAGTGCCGCCGCTCATGGGCGCCGCAATAAAAATGAATCCAAAACTCTCGTCTGATTGAGCGTTTTACCCTTCATAATAAAGTCACGAGTTTTAACAACTCTGGTGGGGTACAGTTTTAGGAAAAAACCTGTGGGAAAATAGAAAATAATGGTAATCGGCATTATCTCCTTTGCACACAATATTTTCTATCATTTCCAAGATTAATTCCACCGCTTAAGCCAATTTTAATTAATAAATACTTTCAATTTGGAAGAATCTAAACTTTAGTCACTTTCGTAAAAGGTGAAGAAAATTTAAGATGGAGAGATACGATACAAGTCACTGAAGATGAAAATGTGCATTTTTTGTTGAATAGTCTTGAATTTCGCTATCAGGAGATTTATCACCGGTTATACCCTAATTAACTCTTGACCAAACGACATAATTTTAGAATAGTCCAAATTGGAAGCATTTGCAGACGAAAAAATTCAACATGACTCAAAAACTGGAGGGAGGAAAGCGTTGCGGGAAATGGAGAAAATGCTGGTTACCAGCATTTTCTTCTTTTCTCACAATGTTTTCAAAAGGCTTCTGTCTCCGGGTCATTAAAACCAGGGATTGTTTTGGAAAGGGTTAGAGAATTTTTGGTTGTCTTTAACCCTTTACTCCATAGATACTAATTTCTACGCAATGCTTGTAGGAGCCTTTGGAAAACATTGTGGCAAAAGGTGAAATTGCTCGTGACGAGCAATTTCACCTTTTGTCACAATGTTTTCTATGCCATCAAAAGGTTTCATATACCCATAAAAAACGGCTTTCTCCGTGCTGTTATTTAGGGTTAGTTAGAGATACCATAGAAATGCCCTAAGAGGTAAAGGGTTAAATCAGCTTCGCTCGGGAAAAAGGGGCTTTAATGCACCTCCGTCATGCATGATGCCAAGCAAGTCACCACACAACTATTTATCCACAGAACCCATTTGAAACATAAGGTAAACTGGTCTTTTGACCAGCAGAAAATTAACCAATCTCAAAAAGTTTCGACTCAGGTCAGCCTGCGCAGACCGCACAGGCTGACCTGGGCCGATACCTTTTGCTGATGAAGTAGTATCCCTTTTCATAGAGCACGTATTAAATATTTGCAATAAGAGTATCTGTATTTTTTACTGTATACTGTACTGTATGTAGAAAAAGAGAGAGAGAAAACCCGGATTAATGTGGTATGGAGCCGATCAGTGAAGCGCAAAACATACAATTATGCATTCTGCTGTAAAGTGGTTTTTACCTGCAGTTGTTTTTTTTATCCCGGATAGACAAATTTTTGTGTGGGTTGATGTTTAGTATAAGTTCTTTGTAATCAGAAGCTTGACTAATTTTATATTTGTGCAACTGTTTACCAAGCGACACACTTTTGTACTTGTCCAAACTGGAACTACTTTCAGACGTCAAACTTATTTACGGACAATGTTTATTTCTTTTTCATAATTTCTCCTCAAATTATATTGACCACGCCACACGACATGACTGTATAAGCGCCAATTAATGTTAATCTTGATATCAGCATTCGGCAAACCTCGGGTAATGGAAGCCATCAGGTCCCTCGGCTGTATCCGGTTGCTCGATGTGCACCAACACTGTACATTTCAACGCCGTAAATACGATGTTTTACTGTGCTGAAAATTGTAATGCTCCAAGTACAAAAAGAAAACTTGAGTCTCAATTTTGTATCGAAATCTTTCTAATTATATTCCAGTTGACAAACAGTTCGTACATTCATTTAAAAACGCGATTTATCACGGTACACGATTTATGAAAACGGCAGGTATACAGACGATGTTAGGTATAGGTACGGAACTGGCCGATTTGTGACGAGTGTGATATCAGTTGCTCCACGTTGTCTGCGCTTGTCATACCGGTATTCTTCGAAGATTTGACCTGTCTTATATGACGCATCACTCTCCCAAATATCGGGAAGACTGTAATAATACGCTCTATAAAGTAACAATGGAGAAAAGGGCTTTTTTCAATACGTTTGAGGAAAAATCAGGCCTGCTTTAGTTCCAGATTTCTCTAAACTGCTGATCACAGCTGAGTCAATCGCACCAGGTAGCGTTTTATTGAGTAAGCGTTTATTTTAGTTTGAAATCCAAAGCAACGGTTACCGCGTAGAAATGTGGTCCGGTCCTGTGCATCCAGGGTACCCAAATTAGATAGATGAGTATTTGTAGAATGTAGAATCTAGCGGGAGATAATGGTTGCTCCAAACTTTTTTTCCGGTCAATTTACAGTCAGTGGCCATAGATATTTCACCAAAATCCGAATTCCCATTTTATTAGATACAATTTTTTTCAAAACTGCAAAAGGAAGAATTCCCTTTAGCTCAGTGGTTATATTGTTGGCCTTTCGTCCGGGCGTTCTAGGTTCTAATCTTGCCCGGTCCCTGTATTTCTGCTATGCATTCGTTCATTTGTTTCGTTGGTAAGATTGGGCTCGTCCAATGGCTTTGAGTCATCAATAAATGGTGACTTTAAGAGAGGCTATGTTAGGAGATACCGCTCCTTCATGCATGGCTTCTCCTCCTTCATGCGTGGCTTCCGTACCTTCATGCATGGTTTCTCCTCCTTCATGCATGGCTTCCATTCCTTCATGCATGGTTTCATCCCGATCTAAATACAACACCTAACAACTGCATTAAGGGGAATTATCTTTAGTTCAGTAGTTATGGTATTGGTCTTTTGTTAAGGCGTTCTAGGCTCGAATCCTGCCCGGTCCCTGTGTTTCTACTAAGCATTTGTTCTATTGTTACGGACTTTGTTCGTAAGAAATACCTCGACGTTCTCTTCGAAAATAACTGAGCTAAAAGCTGTTATTTTGAAACTTATTTGAAAATAAGGCATAGCGAGTTTTACATTGTACATTGAATATTGGTAGATTTTTGCTTTGGCCCTCGTAGATTATTTATTGTACCTTGTAGCTCACAACTGTGGTTTATTGAACGATAAATTAAGATAGAGAGAAGATTATTTCTAAAGCCTACAAATTATATATTCGAATAATGAAAGTGAATTGCTTAACCTTGCGTTGTATTGAAAGCAAGAATTGGTAGAAAGATTGTCTTAACCCTTTACTCCATAGATACTCATTTCTACGCATTGCTTGTAGGAGCCTTTGGAAAACATTGTGGCAAAAGGTGAAATTGCTCGTGACGAGTAATTTCACCTTTTGCCACAATGTTTTCTATGCTATCAAAAGGTGTCATATACAGATAAGAAACAGCTTCATCCTCGCTGTTATTTAGGCTCAATTAGAGATACCATAGAAATGCCTTATGGGGTAAAGGGTTAATCAATTGAATCATAAAGTTCATTCACAAGATAGTATTTCTGTATTTTATACAAATTAGTTTTTGTTTATTAATAAGATTGATGGTGGGTTTTTTTAGGTAGATTGTTGATTTATTTTCATTACAACATTTGTGTGTTGTGACTATGTACATAATTGTGTAGGTGTCTGAATAAAAAATAAAAAAAATATCTAATCATCCGAACGCCTACACGGGTAGGAAACTTCATATTCAGAGCCAATGGCTCCGACGAGAAAATGTTGTGTTGGTCTTCCGTTTCTGAAGATGTCGGCTGAAAAACAATCCCAAAACAGATAGGCATGTCAATATTTGTTGTTACGTGTTCTTATGTCTCTGAAATTCAAAAAAAGGAGAATGTCATTCGATGCTCTGGTCTTTCAACGTGTTTTCTGCACTATGGAAAGTTGGAATAGGTGTACTATGTTGTCTGAATCATTTGTGGCGTGGATTGACCGTAGCCAAAATAATAGGTCTCGGAGATAAATTCAGTCTGTTATTACCAGTTAATTGGCAAGTAAGAGAGAGTCTTACTGTCCCGAAGCCGTGAACTAATGTCCTGAAATGTTACATTCACTACTGGTCAAAAATTGAAAAGAAAAGCACAAGAATTTATAAAAATAAAGAAGGGCTCTGATTATGTGGACCGGCTCTGACTATGTTACTCGGCACTGATTCAAGAGGGCTCCCTTTCAAAATTTTAGTTTTCTGTAAATAATTAGTCAGGACGTAAATTTTGGTTTTCCATTAATATCTCTCTGTCCAAAATTTAGTTCATTTGTTGGATGGAACATGATTGCATGTATGAAAATACAAAGGACTGGTATTGCCACGTTAGAAAAATGCTGTTTATAACATTAGTCTATCTAAATTTTGAAAATACTTCTGCATAGCTTTTGATTAGACCGAATGGTCCATATATGAAATTTTTCGTGCTTTTGTCGCAATGCAGCCCACACATAAGCACAAATAATGAAAAATATTTTCTTTTAGAAGTACGAGAATGATAAACACAGCACGTGTTTGAATGGTCTAGATGCATGAATTTGCATTATGAAGTTTATGAATCATTGTTCAGCCATCAACATAATTTTTTACATAATTATAATTGAAACTTTGGAAACAAAATCATTATTTTGCGAAACAATTTAAAAAGGTCACCTGTAAAAGTCATTTCGAAATATGTCACCACCCCTACTATCATCAACACATCAATGATTTTGATGAATCAGAATTCTGCAAATAAACTTTGGATAGATCACCCAACAACAATTTCTTGCAGAAAAGCACATGCTCGAAAGTGACTAAAATCATGAGTCCAAAGAGAGAACTAGATACAGGCCAACAATATGATGTTGTTTTTCGACGGATTAAAAATTTCCAAAACGATTTTTGAAAAGGGTCACCCTAGACATATCTGTGAAATTATTTCAGTCTGACCAGCCATTCCAGAGAAGTTTTTTTTTTAATTTCTTCATGTACATACAGTGTTAATAGCCCACAGCCATCAGAGCCATGTTTCTTGATGGATCAAAATTTCTCAAACACTTTGCGAAAAGGGTCAACCAAGGATCATTTCTGTGAAAGTATTTCATAATCTGATATGCCGTTCCAGAGAAGAATTTTTTTAAATAATTTCTTCATGGCCGTATAGTGCAAGTGGCCACCTGCACCAAAATCAGGGCCATGTTTCTAGACAGATCAATTTTCGCGAACAGTTTTTGAAAAGGGTCACCAAAGGAACATCTCTCTGAAATTATTTCAAAATCTGACCAGCCATTTCAGCGGAGAAGAATTTTCTGTATAGTGCAAGTAGCCCCCATTCACCAGAGCTATATTTATTGACGGATCAAAATTCGCGAACAATTTTTGATAAAGGTTACCCAAGGAACATCTCTGTGATATGATTCCAAAATTTGACCATCGGTTTCCGGGAAGAAGAATTTTTAAGAATTTCTTCATGGCCATAGTGCAAGTAGCCCCCATTCATCAGAGCAGTGTTTATTGACGGATCAAAGTAAGAAGATTTTTTAGGATTTTTTTTTTTTTCATTTCTGTATAGTGCAAGTAGCTTCAATTCATTGGCATTCAACAGAGCCAGGTCTTTTGACATCAAAATTTTGTGAACAATTTTGGAAAAGGGTAACCCAAGGAACATTTCTGTGAAATTATTTTATTTCTGACCAGCGGTTTCAAGAAGAATTTTCAAGAATTTCTTCATTTCCGTTCAGTGCAAGTAGCCCTCATTCACCAGAGCCATGTTTCTTACGGGGTTACAATTTTGCCTACAATTTTTGAAAAGGGTCACCCAAGGAACATCTCTGTGAAATGATTTCAAAATCTGACGAGCAGTTTCAGAGGTGAAGATTTTGAAAGAATTTCCTGGCAACTAGGGTTTTTGATGGAATCAAATTATGTGAGCAATTTTCAAAGAGGTCCTCCCAAGAAACATTCCAGCCAAGTTTGGTCCAAATCAGCCCAGTGGTTTAAGAGGAGAAGATGTTTAAAGAAATTGTTGACGACGGACTACGGACGACCGCACGACGGACGACGGACACATTGTTATCCTAAAAGCTCCCCTTGAGCACGTTGTGCTCAGATGAGCTAAAACCGGAATGAATGGCATCATTTACGTTTTCTGATCGTACATTCATATCAACAAAATGTCAATTTGAAAATATGTAAAATTGGTAAAATACTTATCTTTGCTATTTCCTTATATAAAACTCTATGAGACAGTAGCGTTACGAGGGGTTTTCAATAAGTAATGTCCCTGACCCAATTCCAGTTGTCTGATGTGTAATGATCTATGTCTCTATAGCTTATGTGGCAAATTACAATTATAGGCTAATTGTTGTTTGGGATTTGCAGGTGTTTGAACTGAGTCAGGTGTTAAATTCCAGCCAGATGAGTGTCGCGCAGTGATCAAGTTTTTGTATTTGAAAGGACGCACACCACAGGAAATTTTTGATGAATATAAAGAAACTTATGGTGATAAATCATATGACCTTGTAAAACGCTGGCACCGTGAATTCAAATATGGCCGGAAGTCTGTACTAGAATTTAAATGACCGTTGGGTTACAAGAACTCATTTTCTATCAGATGTCAGTTACACACATTGACACGTAAATGATGCCATTCATTCCGGTTTTAGATCATCTGAGCACAACGTGCTCAAGGGGAGCTTTTAGGGTAACGATGTGTCCGTCGTCCGGTCGTCCGTAGTCCGTCGTCAACAATTTCTTTAAACATCTTCTCCTCTTAAACCACTGGGCTAATTTGGACCAAACTTGGCTGGAATGTTTCTTGGGAGGACCTCTTTGAAATTTGCTCACATAATTTGATTCCATCAAAAACCCTAGTTGCCAGGAAATTCTTTCAAAATCTTCACCTCTGAAACTGCTCGTCAGATTTTGAAATAATTTCACAGAAATGTTCCTTGGGTGACCCTTTTCAAAAATTGTAGGCAAAATTGTAACCCCGTAAGAAACATGGCTCTGGTGAATGAGGGATACTTGCACTGAACGGAAATGAAGGAATTCTTGAAAATTCTTCTTGAAACCGCTGGTCAGATTTAAAATAATTTCACAGAAATGTTCCTTGGGTTACCCTTTTCCACAATTGTTCGCGAAATTTTGATGTCAAAAGACCTGGCTCTGTTGAATGCCAATGAATTGGGGCTACTTGCACTATACAGAAATGAAAAAAAAAATCCTAAAAAATCTTCTTTATTTTGATCTGTCAATAAACACTGCTTTGATGAATGGGGGCTACTTGCACTATGGCCATGAAGAAATTCTTAAAAATTCTTCTCAGAAACCGATGGTCAGATTTTGGAATCATGTCACAGAGATGTTCCTTGGGTGACCCTTTTCAAATATTGTTCGCGAATTTTGATCTGTCAATAAATATAGCTCTGGTGAATGGGGGCTACTTGCACTATACAGAAAATTCTTCTTCGCGGAAACGGCTGGTCAGATTTTGAAATAATTTCAGAGAGATGTTCCTTTGGTGACCCTTTTCAAAAACTGTTCGCGAAAATTGATCTTTCTAGAAACATGGCCCTGATTTGGGTGCAGGTGGCCACTTGCACTATACGGCCATGAAGAAATTATTTAAAAAAAAATTCTTCTCTGGAACAGCTTGTCAGATTTTGAAATACTTTCCCAGAAATGATCCTTGGTTGACCCTTTTCGCAAAGTGTTCGAGAAATTTTGATACATCAAGAAACATGGCTCTGATGGCTGTGGGCTATTAACACTGTATGTACATGAAGAAATTAAAAAAAATCTTCTCTGGAATGGCTGGTCAGACTTTGAAATAATTTCACAGATATGTCTAGGGTGACCTTTTCAAAAATCGTTTTGGAATTTTTAATCCGTCGAAAAACAACACCTTATTGTTGGCACCTGCATGTGGTTCTCTCGTTGGACTCATGATTTTAGTCACTTTCGAGCATGTGCTTTTCTGCAAGAAATTGTTGTTGGGCGATCTATCCAAAGTTTATTTGCAGAATTCTGATTAATCAAAATCATTGATGTGGTGATGATAGTGGGGGTGGTGACAGATTTCGAAATGACTTTTACAGGTGACCTTTTTAAATTGTTTCGCAAAACAATGATTTTGTTTCCAAAGTTTCAATTATATGAAAAGAATCATAGCCAACTTTCACGGACATGCCTTATCGGCAGTCTCGCATATCAACAAATCGATGAAAAAAATCGATATCATACGTAAAGGTACGGGAGTTTCCGGAGTTTGGCGAACTTACATCGTGTATACAAGTAATCGATATTCAATAGCCTGCAGCGATAAAAGATAAGAGAAATGTAACATTACGTAACAGTGGCCTGCTTCAATTTCACAATCCTTGCGTAGACGATATATCTGTCCTGGCATTTTTTTCTGATTTAACCTAAACCCTTTGTCTGGTACAGAACAGTGTGGCTCTTGAATATCAGTATCAGACTGCACATAATGCGCACCCTTATTAGACTCAACAGCATATTGGAACAACACCTCCTGATAAAGCGAGATTTTTCTTGAGAAAAGAACATTGAAATTGTTATGTTTCTGCATTATTTGTCGGTTTGTAATTCATTTAACCTCGGATTAAGGGTTAAGTTTTGATTCTCTGAGACATAAACTGATCGGTCCTAAAACTGCTCTCGGCAAATGCACTTTTTGTAGTCTGATCCTGAAATCTAATCCTTTCAAATGCACTTTTGCTGACATTGTAAATTTATAACAGGCTGCACAAAACAAGCTGTCTGATCTTGGACCTGATCGATTCCGTATGTCGAAAATTGTTTTGGATAAAAAGAAATCTTTGATATTCATGGCAAAATCAACAAGTTGAATTCAGCAGAAAATTCGGCGTTTTGAGAATACCAGTTTCACTATATATACATGTATACAGCAATCTAACGGACCTGAGAGAAAAGGCTTTTGTAAACTTTGCTGGGGGGAGAACATTTTCTCCTGTTCCTAAAATGTTCTACCTTTTCAACGACAGACATTATCATTTGAGTTGCATTTATTTTGTTGTCTGCATATGTTTTTAACTTGGTGGTGTCCAAAGTTTCGTCATTCGGTTTTTTCTTAATGAGAAGATTTGCTTTATGTGGCAGTTACATGACCTATCCGATCCTGAAAAAGAAAGACCAATCCGACCCTGAAAAAGCAAGCACGGAGAGGAGAAAATACTTGTGGTGGGCAATGTCTCATTTTCCCTAGGGATCGTATGAGTGTAGGACAAAACCCCTCTAGGACAAAACCCCCCTAGGACAAAACCCCCCTGGACAAAACCCCCCTAGGACAAAACCCCCCTAGGATAAAACCCCCCTAGGACAAAACCCCCATCATATATAAAAAGCATATAAACAGCTCATATTTTTTCATGCTTTCCATATTTTTTGCCTTTTTACTTTATTTCTTAAACAGGTTTAGACAAAATGGAATAAAATTTCATTGTACTTGCAATAGGAAAACTGAACTTTTAACTTGGTATTTTTTCTTTTCTCATACCACTTTCCAAAAGGAGGTCAACAATATGCACGGCTAGTGACGTGGAAAAGAAAACACACCGAATTGGTCTAATTCAAAAATTTTATAATACGCAAATGAAGCTCATTAAACAACACCATGAATTTCAGTAGTAAAATATCATGAAACCATATAATGTATTAGAGCCTGTGCGTGGCGTTTCCAATTGTTATACATATGCGTAAAAGTGAAGACTCAGATCAGCCTGGGCATGCGCAGTCTGACCAAAGTCATCACTATGCGCTCTGTAGATAGGTAGTGACTCAAAGTCTTTTGAGATGATCACAAAATTTTCTAAATGCACAGTCATAAAGAAAAAAAAAATTTAAAGAAAAAAAAAAAATTTAAAAACACATTTCTGGTCATAAAGAAAAAAAAACATTTTTAAAAACACATTTTTGGTCATAAACACAATTTTAAGAAAAAAAACTTAAAAAATCAATTTAACTTATACGAATTAATCATTTTTTACAACCAGGGGGGGTTTGTCCACTTTTCACTTAAGGGTGTGGGGGTTTTGTCCAGGGGGGTTTTGTCCTAGGGGGGTTTTGTCCTAGGGGGGTTTTGTCCTAGGGGGGTTTTGTCCGTACCCCGATCGTATATAATATGTTTTCTACGATTCCCACAGTGTTTTCTACCCTTTCAAAAGCAAGTCTCATTATGTGCCGTATTTTTCGTCTGTAAGTTCTTTCAACTTGAAAAAAAATATATATTTTGTCGTTTAGTAAATAGCTAGTGGTTATAACTTGATTGGGTAAACTTTGTCTTTTGTATGCATGTGTGGTTTGATGGTTTTGATTTTTATAATTTCTGCTTTCTACGATATTTAGAAGAAAAAAAGGTTGGGAAGGCGGAGAAATAAAACTGCTATAGCACATAAAATAATTTTACCGGCTGCTCAGAACCATTAGAGAAAATTTTCATGGTTTTACGCAGACGAAAAGTTACAGGTTCGGTATATAAAAAAACATTCATTCAAAGTTGGTTTTCATCGAACAAAATAAAAGAAAATGGTTCGTTCCAAATACTCCACGTACTGTGTGGCGCCGATTTGTATTTTGGCTTAATGAGGGATCTTGCATTTGCTAACAATGTCTACTACTATCAATAAATGCATTAAGATGTTTCCATTTTGAGTGAGTCTAAAAGCTGTTTAAGTATAAGTATTTCGGAACAACTTAGGTCTGTCTATGCACTAAACTATATTTTTATACATAAAAGTAGGTCCAAGCTATTATTATCACACAAGTTTAAAAACGCTGCAGATGTAATATACTTAAGATTCTTTTATTGCATCCGAAATGGGAGAAAAATGTGCTAGAGACTCAAAAGAAAGTTACTAAAAGGTTCCTGTTGAAAGTAACAGATCAGCACTTGTGAACTGATCCGATGCTACACTCTAGCGCCGCTTACAGGCATGATAAAGATAAAAAGATATTTTTCCTCTAAAAAAGTTATGTATGGTGTCATTTCAACTAATCATCAGTAGAATTCACTACCAAGCTGTGTTAAAAACCGGTTTCAAACCAAGATACATGTAAATCATTCTTAATACAAGGTTGATTGAGTATACTATCTCTTGAAATAATAAATAATGATAATGCAGCAGGTAACTTTTTAAGTTACTGGTAAAGGAGAAGTAGCTTGTATTATTCCCATTTCCGGGTACATGCATGGTCTATGTCATTTTTTTTTTTTTTTTTTCATCTCTTATTCACTCATAGCGGTTATGCTTTTTGCAGGTTGCATCGTTTTAAAGGTGGAAAAACCTTACTGTTTAAGCTAATTCTTCCAATGAACAATTAAAATATTGAAGATGTTAAAGGGGGGGGGGACATTTGAAAGAAGGGAGAAACTGTTTGATTTATGTAACAGAAAAGTTGTCAATTTTGATCATGTTGTCATTCTTTGAATGGTAAATACTCTTTGCAGGAGAAACCGATTGAGTGATGTAGACAATATTGTTTGAAAAGTAGAAGATAACTTGTAAAAAGATAATGCGCCTGTTTCCATATTTTATCCTAAACAATCAACAGCAGGGTCGTTAGATGCCGTATTTAAACAGTAACAGGTTAAGCTTGTTATTTGAATCTGTACCAAAAGACAAAATTTCAGATTTGTTCACAATGAAGTAATTTTCTTAAGACAAATAAAGCATGGAAAAAATGGAACTTATCTTTTATTGAGTTAAAAATAGTGTAAGAAAATGAGAAAATGTTGGCAACCAGCTTTAAAATCTTTTTCTTCAATGTTTTCAAAGGCCTTCTATGTGATACGACAGATCAAAGACCGATGTGAAAAAAGCAAGGAAACATGGGTTTGTGAGCTGTCGTCAGAAAAAAAAATGTAAGGCATTAATTTCATTTCTAATAAGCTGAAAAGTTGAAAAAATCATCAAACTTACATTTTCTTATTTCATATGTCAATCTTAATCATTGTAAAAGGAAATAATGTCATAAGTATTAAATTCTGGTCTTTTAGATAAATAGAATACATAATAAAACATCTTAAGGATTCTATCAGAATCAAACGGTATTCGATCTGAAAACAACCCGGGTATGAATTCCAGTTTATAATCATGTGGATACATGTATATCATAAACATAGCAGGGGGTCCGTTTGTCAATGAAACATTACGTAACACAATAAAGATACCCGGCAGGCTTATCTAACAGTAAGACTCGGTCAATATCGGCGAAGTCCGTCATAATCCGAACGTTCACGGAAAAAGAAAAAAATAGGATAGTTGCATTAAAAAACTGTAAAAAGGACCAAAAGGTTATTTTTTTAAACGACTCAAAATTATACCATTTGAAAGAGAAATGAATAAAGTAACTCGCTCCACTTGAGATAATTTTGACTTTTCAACACAGAAAAAGAAAATTAAACAAATATTACAGTTTTTGACCTGGGAAAATGCGTTTTTCCTCTTTATTCTATATAAACCATACCTACAATTTTTAAGTTAAAAAAGGACCAAAAGTTTCTTTTTCGAAATTTTTCAAACTAAGTTCATTTGAAAGAGAATAAATTGAATTTTCTTACCTCACTTGAGATAATTTTCAATTCTGAAAATTGATGAAGTTATAAGCGTTTATTTACCTAGGCCCTTCATAATTCTATATAAAAAATGCAGGTAAAATTGGCCGATATCGATTTTTCCATGACCGCGAAAGTTGGCTATGTATGTTGATGGCTGAATAATGATTCATAAACTGCATAATGCAAATTTACGCATCTAGACCATTCAAACACGTGCTGTGTTTATCATTCTCGTACTTCTATAAGAAAATATGTTTCATTATTTATGCTTATGTGTGGGCTGCATTTGCGACAAAAGCACGAAAAATTTCATATATGGACCATTCGGTCTAATCAAAAGCTATGCAGAAGTATTTTCAAAATTTAGATAGACTAATGTTATAAACAGCTTTTTTGTAACGTGGCAACACCAGTTCTTTGTATTTTCATACATGCAATCATGTTCCATCCAACAAATGAACTAAATTTTGGACAGAAAGATATTAATGGAAAACCAAAATTTACGTCCTGACTAATTATTTACAGAAAACTAAAATTTTGAAAGGGAGCCCTCTTGAATCAGTGCCGAGTAACATAGTCAGAGCCGGTTCACATAATCAGAGCCCTTCTTTATTTTTATCAATTCTTGTGCTTTTCTTTTCAATTTTTGACCAGTAGTGAATGTAACATTTCAGGACATTAGTTCATGGCTTTGGGACAGTAAGACTCTCTCTTACTTGCCAATTAACTGGTAATAACAGACTGAATTTATCTCCGAGACCTATTATTTTGGCTATGGTCAATCCATGCCACAAATGATTCAGTCAACATAGTACACCTATTCCAACTTTCCATAGTGCAGAAAACACGTTGAAAGACCAGAGCATCGAATGACATTCTCCTTTTTTTGAATTTCAAAGACATAAGAACACATAATTACAAATATTGACATGCCTACCTGTTTTGGGATTGTTTTTCAGCCGACATCTTCAGAAACGGAAGACCAACACAACATTTTCTCGTCGGAGCCATTGGCTCTGAATATGAAGTTTCCTACCCGTGGAACCAGGATGTTGCGTTTATTTTTTGACATCATTCAATACGAACTATACAGAGATAAAACATATCGTATACTGAATAGTTACCC
Source organism: Tridacna crocea (assembly GCA_943736015.1). Taxonomy (NCBI): domain Eukaryota; kingdom Metazoa; phylum Mollusca; class Bivalvia; order Cardiida; family Cardiidae; genus Tridacna; species Tridacna crocea. The sequence goes on along the minus strand of OX031069.1, from coordinate 14,556,172 downwards.
GTCAACCCGAATTTCCAGCCAGTTAACTACTTTGTTATCGTTTGAATTCTATGAACAACTTTTGTAACCCTTTCAATGAATAATCTCACGGACATGAAAGTTCGTACGCAACAAGCGCATATCTCAAATACAAACCACTCCTGGCGAAATTCGAAACCGTGCGAAAAAGATCCTCGTTTTTAGAGCTTTTAAAGGCCAACTCTATAACCACTGAGCCAAAGAGAATTCTTTCCAAACAGAGTTGTTAGGTATTGGATTCCATACGGGACGAAGATATGCAGGAAGGAAAGAGTGATCTTCAGTAACAATAACATTTGATGAAGATTCATCATTATGAACCATGAATCCGTTATTTCTCTTTCAAACCCTATGTTGTCTCATCGAGACGATTCTAATGGGTACCCACAACATAGGGTTTAGTGGAGAATAATTAATATTTCCAATTCTGAAATCGAAATCACTCCCTCTATGTGGAGCTCTGATAGGAGATTCGCCTCTCATCTCTAATGCATGTGAGAAAAATAGTTCTTGACTTGGAAAGAAAGTTGTATCAGCATATGTGTGAGAAGGCCAGGTGAGAAAGCGTTGATGCACTTACCGCAGTGACATAACCTTAAAACGCCGTTTAACGCCATAAACAAACAAACAAACAAACTGCTTTATCTCCCACTAGATGGCATTCTACAAATACACATCAATCTAATATGGGCATTCTGGGTACATAACCTCACTAATTGCTCAAAACGACAACCGTTACTTTGAATTTCAAAATAAACGTTTTCTTAGTAACAAGCTACCTGGCGCGATTTATTCAGTTATGATCAGCTAGCAGGTAACCTATGCACCGGCCATTTATTGAGACAGTCCCTACGGGCTTGGGTTTAGCTCCGGAATAAGCCCTACATTTCCCAAATATCGGGAAATGGGTGATGCGTCATTAAGACAGGTCGAATCTTCGAACAATATGACATGCACAGACAACGAAACAAAGTGAAGCTCCTCCCCTCCTTCCCCCGGCCCTTCAACACAGAAAACGCCTCTGTAAAACGTATTGGTTTTGATTGGTTATTGAAACGAGGAAGTTACGGCTAAATATAGAGAATATCAGTTTTTAAAGAAAAGAAAATGTACTGAAAACAAAAACAACAAGATAAATATGTTTTAAAAGACTACATTAGTACACAATTATGACCTTTCAACCCGAATTTTCAGCCAATGGAAATACTTTGTTTTGGTTTGAATTCCATGAAAAAATTTTCGTTACCCGTTCAGCGAAGGACTTGATAAAAGTACATTCTTAATATGAATCATAGGCAATTTTTCGGGTACTTTTATTTTTTCTTCTAGGATTGAGCTTTTGTCCCTGTAGATGCCTAGCGCGACTCATAGACCTTTGGTGGACGGTGTAGATCAAGATCAGACTCCACGGAACATGCAGTCTCATCATGATCTACACGGTCCGATAAGAAGATATCTGTCCGCCTCCCCTCCCCCCAAAAAGTGCCGTTGAAATGGCAAAATTTGTATTTTAACTGTCAGCTTTAAAATTTCATTTCGCTCATTCAGGGGGTAAAGGTCGAAAAATGCAACGTGTCTTATCTTTTTTGCAATGTGACGTTACCCTGCACTTTTATAGGGTTTTTATCCCTTTTACAGCTGTAGGCGTTAGCAGGGTCTTTAGAGGACGGCAAAGATCAAGATCGTACTGCACAATATGTGCAGTCTATTCTTTGATTTACACCGTCCACTTGTTTAGTCAGTTTTACGAAATAAACAACAACAAACAACAACAACAAAATAGTGGAATGTTCCTTTTTTTTTGGGGGGGGGGGGGGGGGTAAAAGAGACTCAATATATACATTTCAAAGGATGGCATTTTTACAACAGCAACTAGCATTTAAACCTACCAGACACTAACAGATTGGAATCATGCATAATATTTTCCATGTTTTCCAGATACTTTTTAAATGTAAGAGCATTTAATTCATTACCAACGATTGCAGACGACAAAATAAAAGTGACTTAAAATTTGAGATCTGTTTTGTGAAGGGTAGAAAACATAGTGGGAAAAGTAGAAAATGCTGGTTACCAGCATTTTCTCCTTTTCCTACAATGTTTTCTATACTTCCCATACAGATTTCAGTATTTCAATCACATTTATTTTGTCGTCTGCAATGCTTTCAAGTTGGAACAGTCCAATTTTTTTTTTTTTTTATAAAGAGTTAGATCCGCTTTTCTCAGAGCTGATTTATGTCCCGCCCTGAGGATCAAGCCTCGGGTCATTTTCTGATAAGGAAAATGTTTGTTTCATGACGCATGTAGTAATTTCTATTTTCTGTTTCACTTTCACTGTTGCAACAACGGATGTATAGATACTTGGATAGTTAGTCTTTGCAGGTGTGTTGGGGATGCTTAGAGAGAGACAGACGGACGGACAGACAGACAGATAGACAGAAACAGAGAGCCACTGAGCTACTAAGACAGACAGACAGACAGGTTAAAACTTGGTGTATGCAAAGGTTAGGCGGCTCATGTACATATGCAATCTTCGAACAGATTCGTCGCTCGTTTCTCTCACAATACATCTCTGCAATGAGCTAACTGACAAGAATCTTGTCAAACCGAGGAAAAGGTGTTTTGTTACTGTTTAACTGTTTTATGTGTAACATGATAAAGTCGACAATGGAAATATGATCCCAGAAACATTATAGGTGCATTCAAACTGATAAATTAACCTGTATACAATAGAACTATTTTTTCAAGCTTCTTTACTGATTAGAATCTAAGTTTATACGATTAAATAAAAACAAGTTATCGTCCTTTAAAAGACATTTAAGCTTTTCAGACAATCCCTCTTTTTCACATTTCCTACCACTAAGTCTGATTGGCCGAATGCCGTTTGAAGAGCACACAAAACAATCAATTGGTCTTTCTTTCATCGGCGTTTGTGTCGCCATTTTGAGTTACGGTCATGTGACGAAAATATCACGTGATGACGGACTACTTTCTGATCCAACTGCAGAGATGGATGGGAATGATCCGTAGTGCAAGAGAGTACTCAGTAGGCCTATTTTTGTTTGTTCTTTGAGCGGCTAATATCGATGGAAGCCGCCATTAGCAAATTATCCAATCAGATTGCGAGAAATTTCTTTGCAGTATATCAATAATGTGCGATGTCCTTGCAATAGAAATTCTATATATAAGTACTTTCATAATGCTTGCTTACAGGCATCTAAGCGCAACCCACTGACCTTTTGTGGGAAGTGTAGATCAAGATCAGACTGCATATAACGTGCAATCTGATCTTTGATTTACACTATCCCACAAGGATATATTTTACTAACAAGAATGTCGTTAAAAGAGAAAAATTCAGGTTTTTGATATCTAGATAAGATATTCATCTCTTTTATTCAGCTCGATTAGGGTTGGTATAAACAGAAAATGATGCATTTAAAAACACTTATCAAATTTTTTTTATTTCACAGAGCTTATTGACATTGTACATATTCTACATGCATTTTGTTAAATTACATGCAATTTGGCTTTTGTACTTGTTACGGGAGACCACTCCTCCATGCACAGCTTTGTCCCGATTTAAATACACCACCTGAGAACTCCGTCAGAGAGATATCTCTTTGGCTCAATGGTAATGGTATTGGTCTTTTAACCCTCGAACAACGAGGATATGTGTTCTTCGTGGGTTCGAATCCCGCCAGATGCAGTTTATACTTGAGCTATGCATTTATTTGTTTCTTTCTTACGGACTTAAGATACTTAGGACTACCTTTGTGGAAAATACATGTAAGTTGCATTGTATGATAGAAATTCAAAATAAGTAGTAATAAGTAGATGCACATGGCGCTGTTATATGACTTCAATAATGTAAAACAATGAAAAAAAATGTAAAATACATACGTGCACACATTCACACGCACACACACACATACATACGTACATACATACATACATACATACATATATATTTGAAAATGCCTTTTTTCCAAAGTTATTTAAAGGCCTATAGCATAGATATGAGACATGTTCCTTGAATAAGAAGTTTAATATTTCTGCGAAAAGTATCGATTCAGGTCAGCCTGCGTAGTCAGGGCAGGCTGATCTGCCCCAAAATCTGTATGTCCGTGACCCGTCGTATTAATTAAGCGAACTATCACATACATATAGAATCTGACATGAGTTGACCATGAGATAAAATTTTGTTAATTGAGTCAAGGGAAAATGTTATTAAGCAAGCCTTTAGTGAGCTTAATAACATTTTTTTCTTGACGAGTTTAATAAAATTTTCATCTCATACGCCAAAGAATGTTAGATTCTTTTTATGGCATAATGTAATTTTACAAATCATGATCAGAAGATGCAAAACCATTTAGAGATACACACTCAGTATAGACCTATTCACTTCTATGATATACCAAATACAAAATGACGTAAAATTGTTGTCACAAAATAGTGATATAAAACGTATATGATATAAGAAAATTCGTAATGGGTATATTACATTTTGAAATTATTGTGGCACAAACATTGACCCGATATGAAGGAAATGTCGATTTTGTGATCGTATGGAAAATAATACATCGGGTTGTTCACGCATACTTTTGTTCATGGTAGCAATTGTTGCAAAAGATTTGTCAAAGATGTATGGCTCGTCACAGAAACATACCAATAGCTTCGAATGTGGTTGCCAGCGGCTGGTGTAATGCAGAGAAATGACCCTCCCTACAAAATGACCCATGGGTCATTTCACTACGTAGAGGAATGACCCAGGTTATTATTCTACGTAGAGAAATGAACCCAGAGGGTTATTTCTCTACGTAAAATAATGACCCGGGTAATTTTTCTACTTTGTGAAATGACCCATGGGTCATTTCGTAGGTAGGGTCATTTTTCTGCATTACACCTACTTCAGTTGCTACTAGTAAACAGTTTAACCCATTACCACTCAATCCCTACTTTTGACGCCCCTGAGAAAGAAGCTTTTTGAAAACACTGTGGGAAAAGGAGAAAATGCTGGTAACCAGCATTTTCTCTTTTTCCCACAGTGTTTTCTACCCTTTCCAAAACAAATTTCTATTTTCAAGTCACCTTTATTTTGTCGTCTGCAGATGCTTTCAATTTGGACCAGTCCAAAATTTTCTCGTGTGGTAATGAGTTAAGGTAGAAGACCCGAAATACTTCTAGTGCAACATGGAATAAAATTTTTTGACAGTTGATAAATACGGATTTATAGTTAAAATATTTTTGCACATTCTTAACTGACCAGAAGTGCCTTTGATGTCTATCTTGGAATTATTTGCTGATACTTTTGAAAGTTCCCAGTAAAGGGAGGTAATTATTATTTCCCTTTGTAATGAAAATATAGTGGTTTTAGATTTATGAATAATAATTCTAAGAAGGGAAAAAAGGAAAAAGTGGCTCGGTTAAAGTAGCAAAATAATACTCATTTTCAATCATAGCAAATTTGGTAAAATAATGTTATAGTGGAAATAGCTTCCATTGCGGGTCCACCACCTTAATTAAAAATGAGGTATAACTGTGTCGCCAACATTTTAATGGTTACCTGGACATGCTGTATAGGTTGTCCTTTTGATAGAAAACAAATAATCCAACCATGAAGTAAATACTATCAGTGACGAAAGAGACATTATTAAATGTCAGTGTTTCAAAATTCTTAGTCGACCAGATGGCACAAATATATTGTAGGTTACCCGCTCCTGTAAAATATTAATTATTCTGCACCAAACCCTATGATGTGGGTACTCATTCGAATTGTCTCAACGAGACGATTCGAATGAGTACCCACGACATAGGGTTTGGAAGAGAAATACTGGATTTAAAAAGAATGTCATCACTTCCTCTTATCTGGAGTTTTGACAAATCACATTTTAGCCATAATCTGGAAAAGGGGAACTTAATCCAAGTCTGTAATGCATTATGCCAGTTATCACATAATTATAGGCACACAAATTCCATTTATTCTAATAAACGACTAAATCGTGAGGTAAACTTGTCCTTGGCTGAGCATAAAATTTTCAAATAACAAAAAGGTGCGGCCCACGTGAACTGGCATGAATCGATGATTTTTGCAGTTGTATTAAACTCCCTTTTCTTAAAAACATGACTCATTTTTCTGCAATAGTCTGTATTCACACAGTGTCTATTACCTCGTTGCTTTCAGTGTATATATCTCCTAATTTGCTTGTTTCTGGGTAAAAAGTAAACGTCTCGAATGGGTGACATAATCAAGATTAATATTGACTGTTAAAATCTTTACCAAATAATTCCAATTTTTGACGATCCTGTGGAATACGCCCTTTGCAAACATCCCGAGAAAATGGGAAAATGCTGGTATCAAGCGCTTTTATTTCTTCCACAATATTGTCTACTCTATTAAGGACAAATGTCATCATTTCGTCTATTTTTAAGTCGTCAAATGGAAATTCGTACCAGCCTGAAGTTTTGTGTAATAGTAACATGTTAACCCCTATGTAATAATGGACAACTATGATAACGAATAACTAGCTCGCTTCAAAAAATATACAAGTCCAAGCATATACTTGTAAAATTTCTTAGAACGTGAAAAAACGTTGAAATTTGTTTTACGTTCACACTGTTGGGCTCGTAGTTTCAAATTCTTTACACAGCATATCAACTGTAGCCTGCAGTGTAAAAGTCGGGTCGAGGAACTTTTTCGAGGAAATGGTATGCCCTGTAGCATCTTTCAGCACGTTTGACAAGTTCAGACTTGACATGGAATCAGCACCTAGACTAACATAGGATTCAGACATAGTAATTCCATCGGCACTGTCTGTGATAATCTTTTCACAAATACTTCTTAACATTTCTTTTATTCGAATTCTGAGTTCCTTTGGTTCTAGAGATGCAAATGATTCACGGTCTAAAGTTCCAGTATTCTTAGATGTGTCAGTTTCTTCTTCTACGACAAAGTCCTCTTCCCTTAGGAATTCCATTTTGGCAGCAACTGCTTTCAACTTTAGATTGTCAAGTGCGACTTTCATTTTCTCGTTTATGATTTTAGCGTATCCAATGGTAGGTTCGTTCGTAAGGAGCGACTGAATAAAGCAGCTTTCAAATTCTTCCTCGTTAATCAATTGGTGACCTCTTTTGTCTAATTCTTTTGCAGCCTTTTCTTCTGCCGCCATTCCTACCCCAATTGCTCCCCAGTTAACAGATTGTGCTGCAAGACCCTGACTTCTTCTCCAATTAGCCAAAGAGTCCATGAAAGCATTTGCTGCACCGTAATTACTCTGACCTGGTGAACCAATCAAGCTTCCAAGAGAAGATGTCATCACGAAGTAATCAAGGTTTAATCCTTTGGTCAGTCTGTGTAGGTTCACAGCACCTTCAACTTTTGGAGACATAACTCCTTTCAAGCGTTCTTTGGTTAGTTCCCTTACGAGCACGCTTTCGAGAACCCCAGCACCATGGAAGATGCCCCTTATATTCTTTTTTTGTGGTTGTGAACTTAATTGAGTAATTGCATCTTGTACACTGTTGAAATCTGTGACGTCAACTGTCATATGCTTGATGTTACATTGATACAGACTTGAGAGATTCGCAATCTTAGTCTGACTTTCTTGTCTGCATTTTCTTCGACCAAATGTCACGATGTTTCCAGCTCCATATTTCGCGAGGATTTTTACCATCCACCATCCTACACCGGTCAAGCCACCTACTATGATGTAAATTGATTCTTTGTTGAAGAGCATGTGTGCTGGAACTTTTGTTTCCGATACTATTTGAGAACAAAAATCGTTTTTGTTATCTTCACAAACAACAACAGTATTGTCGCCTAGCACATCGTTTTTCCAACGGTCATAACTTTCATCCACTCCTTCAGCATTTTTATACCATCCGTTTATATTCTTCAACCATTTGAAAACTTTAGGCATCAACTTTTGCAAATATGTCATTGAGAAAATACCTCGGGTTTCTATCAGTTTTATGTCAACTTTTCCATCAGTTGTAAGCCTTTCTGTCAATTCCTCTGGAAGGAACTGTACTGGAGTTATCAGTTTTGTGCACCTCCTCAAATCTCCATAATCTGCCATGTGAAGTGGTCGTAGCGCAAGAACTACTGTCGAATCTGTAATCTGCGTAAGAGAAGTTTGATTTAAAAAGGTACATTGTTTCAGACTTGTAAGGAGATGCGAAATCAACGCTGACGTTGGATGACTGGTCCAGTTGTCTGGCGTATATACGTAAATTTGTGCTCCTGATGAAACTTCCTCTATCAGTGTAAAAAGGTAGGCGCATGCAAACAATAATCCAGGGCGATAGTTTGGTACTTCAGACAATGAAATAGAGCAGTCCTTAGGAACCTGGAGGATATTTGATCCAACCCGTGGACAGCAAGCTATGACGTGTCCAGAACTATTGGAAATTTCATCACTTCTTTTTGTTGATGCTTTTCCTTCAACAGTTTTGCCAACTACTTCAAGGAATATGACCTGAAAACCAGTGGCTCGATTCATTTCCGAGTTCGATGGATCATCTGAGCGTGTAAGTGGATATATAAGATCATCATGAGTATACACGATTTCAACAAGCAAAGTTAACTCGTTTTCATTTTGGCTGTCCATGTCTATAGGGGAATCTGTTTCAGCTGCGATATAAAAAGGATCTGCAATTTGACGCATTCTACAAGACCGCAAGAACAACTTTCTGGTTTTCGATGATCGATGTATACTACGTAGCAACGGTGTACGTTCTCTTTTTTTACATTGCTTCAATCTCAACCCGAAAATTTGTGAGGATTTTATGCAATACTCCGACTGTTGTATACTCTGTTGACAGGTGATTCTTTGCATTAAGCTATACAGAGTAGAGAGTGTTTCTGTGCAGATAGAATCAATATCAACAATGACTGCTCTGGGGTGAACAAATTCTACCTCTGCATTCCTAAAAAATCCCCACATTTCAGAACCATTCACCGACGGCGTTTTGCGATCTCCAGCGTTGTACATGTGTTGATAAACTCCAACAGTAACAATTATTATGTTTGCCTTTTTGGAGATCTGCAATACACTGTGTAGAAGCATGCAGTTTTTGGCTGAACGTTCTAGAACATCCGACGCCATATCGTTTATTTCATAATTGCCTGGAGGGATAAATACGATTACGTGACTATGTAAGGGATTCACCATATCGATAATGTTCTGTGTATTGGAGTTAGCTATTTCAATTCGATATTGATTATTTGAGCCTATGACTCTCTCAATTTCCTGTTTAAAACACTCTGAACAATCAATCAAAAGTATCGTTTGTTTGCTTCTGTCGTCAGGTGTTGCTGTTGAAGAACTAAATTCTTGTAATGGTGATAGGGTCAATCTGTATTTTAAATCATCACACGCCTTGAAATTAGAAGTTTTTGAGTATATGACAAGATTGCTCATTGCAGCAAGAATGTTTCCATCATCATCAGCAAGCTTCACATCATAGTGATCTTTCTTCAAAGCTGGTAGCTCTGTATGCTGAGTGTGAACTACAAATATATATAGTTTGCTCTCCGAAGTGAGGGATTTCAAGGTTCCAAATAACTCAATGCAGTCCATTCCAATGGGAAAACTCTGATTAGTTACATCTTTGAGTTCCTTCTCATTGGACGGTACGTTTGATTGTGCCAGCAGAACAGTACTCTGCAAGAGGCTATCCAATAGGCAGGGATGTATGTGGCACTGACGCATGTCCTGAGCAACACATTCTGGTATACGTACCCAGGTAAGACAACTATCACCTTTTTCATTCCTATGTCCTTCCACGATGGCTTTAAAGGACTTACCATAATCAAATCCGGCATTTGTCAGACGAGAGTATACTTCCGAAGCATCAAACTTTTCTTGCATACCAGCCTTTAAGACATTTAAATCCAATGGCTGTATGACTTTTGGTGCTTCCTTTGTTTTCTGTTTAACGACTCCGAAACACACCGTGTTACCGTTAAATACAACGCCAAATTTCATATCTTTGGAAAGAATCTCACCTTCTTGTGGCTTTGTTTTAATATCCATGGTAACGGACTGGTCTTGTGTAAGAATTACTGGCGTCTTAAAATCCAAGGTTAAAGTGACGTTTTCAGTCCTCAGTCCGAGAAAACTTTCTGCTAATTCAAAACCCACGTCAGCGTATGTAACACCTGGTACTACAATTTTCTTTTTCACAAAGTGATCATAGATAAACGGAGTTTTATCTGGAGATATTGAAAGCTTTATGTGATCTTCTCCGTCCTTCCGATCCATAGACATATATAAATGTTTGGTAACTTCCGTCTTCTGGACCCCCTTTCTTTTACAAGGATTTTCAAGATGTGGCAGCTTTCTATTTTGGAATATGTATCGTGGAATAGGTGCGAACTGACCACGATCATTGAAAAAGTCTTTATAAAATTCATCCCAATCTATATGTAAATCTGACACCGTGTAAAGCTGAGCTACAGCCAGCAACATAGAATCTTTTTCCTTCCCCCTTTTCATTGATGGTATAGTAATTTTACTGTCATTATCTGAAAATATGTCTTTAAGGTGAGCCTGTAGAACAGGTGACGGACCAATTTCAAGAAAGCATACATCAGTTGATGTATCAATCGAGGCCTCAATGGCTTGGTAAAACTGAACAGGTTCAGTTACATTCTTTTCCCAGTAGCATGTGTGTAAACCTGTGTCTTTTTCAACGTTTTTTCCATAAACGGATGAGCAGAACTTAATTCCTTCACTTTGAACAGGAGTTTGAATTTCTCCTACGGTTTTGATCAGGGCTTTCCCAGCGTCGTGCACAAACGGACTATGGTATGCACATTTTACATCCAGTTTCTTGGTTTTTATTGGTAGTTCTTGAAACACTTTTGACAATCTCTGACTCATCTCCATTAAGGATGATTCGTCTCCGGCTACAGTGCAGGACATTGGACTAAGATAGACAGCAATATTAACACCAGTCATTTCTTGACACATTCTTTTGACTTTTTCAACTGCTACGTTGCTAACAACAACCATTCCACCTCCTTCTATTTTGCTAAGCTCATTCGAGCGATGATATATCACCTTCACGGCTGTTTCTAAATCCAAATAACCGGCACTATACGCAGCTGCTACTTCTCCTACTGACTGACCAACTACCGCCTCTGGGTGGACACCATATCGCTTCCACAACTTTGTAAGACCCACCTGACAGGTAAATATAGCGAGATGTGCAACTAGAGGGTCTGACAGGTCGTCGTTTTGCTCCAATTTGTCAATCATTGAAAGGTCGGTGTATTTCATCAGCTCATTACTTATCTCCTCAACTGTCGCGCGAAACGTCTCTATTTGGAGCATCTCTGTGCACATTCCTGTCCATGTCGTGCCAACACCACAGTACACGAGTACGATTCTTTTGTAATTCTTGTGTGAGCTGAAATGTTTGACGTTTTCATCGAAAGTATTTTTCAACTCTTCTTTGGTACTTGCAGCAACCAAAACCCTTTCGCTGAAATGATCACGAGCACACAATGTTGTGTAGCATATATCTGGAAGAGAAAACTCGGGTTTCTTGAGGAGTTCGTCACAAAATACCTCTACGTTTTTCTTGAGTCCCTTGAGGCTCTGGCTGGAAACTATTACAAGGTACTTTTGCTTCAGCTTGTTTGATTTATGCTTTGGTTTTTGACAAATTTGTTTCACTGCAATGTGTGCATTACTACCTCCAAAACCAAAGCTATTGACACATGCACACCTCGTGAAATTTCTATCAGCTGTCCATTTCACGTTAACCGTCGGTACAATGAAGTTGTAGCTGTCAAGCTTCAGCTCAGGGTTGGCTTTGTCTTTACTATATAACAATGAAGGTACAATGGTCTCATTTTTCATCATCAGGCACACTTTAACGAGACCACACACCCCAGCCGCAGATTCAAGATGGCCTATGTTAGTTTTGACAGAGCCAAGGTAAATTCCCTGGTCTTTTGCTGTAGGAGTGTCTTTGAAGTGTTTCCCGAGTGCATGTACTTCTGTCTTGTCACCAGTAACTGTTCCTGTTCCTAGAAATGAAAACAAAATATTGATATCTTGATTTGTTTGTTCCTTTTTCTAGAGTTGGTTCATCTTCGCAAGCCAAGGATACTAGGGTAGTACCCTTGGCCGCTCGCCTCTTTAAAAATTGAAGCTCCCGCTGTGCCTTTTCATTGGATGCGATCAAAACCCATCGCGTCCAATAAAACCATCCGTAACAAGAAATCTTTCGCAAAACAGAAAACAATAATGGCGGCGCCCATCAAAAACGAAAGTTGTCGTGTTTGTGACGAAATTTGCCAAAAAAGAGTAGACGATCGATATTTAGTGAGTTTTTTTTGTTTGTTTAGGATCAATTATGTGAAGTATTAGGATGGGTTCCATAGCCAAGTGATTGCGTCTCTTCGTCTTGTTTTGGTGTGATGAATCCGAAAGCGCAGCCATATTTGATGCATAACCAACCAATTCTATTACGAGCATTTTGATTTGTCAGAAATAACATCAGCAAAGGTTACGCAACTCGTGATATTCGACAGGTGGCGCAGCGGGTGTTTCGATTTTTAAAGAGGCGAGCGGCCAAGGTACATAACGAACAAAGTGGAGTTAGTATCCTTGGTTTGCGAAGATGGAGTTGGTTAAAAAAAGAACGTTTCTTTACAGCAATTTTCCTAACAAGCAAAGCTCATTTTTAGGTCATACCATTAAAAATCTTAAATTTTTGGCTACTTTTTCGATCAAATCTTATAATCTGTTTTTCAAAAGCCTAATCGTACACCTGGGCGGATGTCGTTCTCAACGGTTTATCCCTGTTGGTCCAGTCATTCGGATGCGTTAAAATTGTATAAAAGGACAAATTTTACCTATATCGTTATCTCACCTATAAAAAAAGCAATTTTCCAGTTTACTTGGCATAAATTGTTGAACAAGTTTTAAAACTTTTCAAGACAAAGCGATTTATACAAATCTATATTTGCTTACCATGAGCTTCGATATACTGAATGGCATTCTTCCAGTAATGGCGGTCTTTGTACACCTTTTTCATCAGCTCCGACTGTTGTTTTTCTGATGGTGCTGTGAGTGGCCTTGCCATGCGTCCGTCTTGGTTTGTTCCGGTTTCTATGACTCCCCAGATGTTTCTACCTTCGCGTTCAGCCTTCGTTTAAAATAAAAAAGTATGTTTTTGGCTTCTTATGGAAAAATTTTCGACTTCTAAATTTGGCTGAATTTACTCAATATCCGACATGTAAAGTGATTTATTGTAAGTGCATCTCGCAACCAAACTTGTTTTTTAATGCTGGTATAAATTGTCTTTGCTTGAGTATTAATAACGTTTACCGTCGATAATTCCGTCAGAGATTTCTGTGCCTGCAACAACTCAATCAACGTGGCATGGATCTTATAACTGAAGGAAATTGGATCGATTCCATTGATGACGTGACAACTTGAATGAGGGGTGGTAACAGATCCATATGTTCCCCTTAACTTTCACAAGTTTGACTTTAACAGGGTGTTTTTATTTTGCGATTTTGACCAAATAAATGTCCCATTGACCAAATGATCCAATTACCATTTTGGCCATGCTGTATGAAACGGGGGAGCGGGGGGAGGTTTAGTGCATCTGCCAATCTGCCAAAAATGCATTTCTAAAAAGGTATTGATCGCTCTCAGTCGGGGTCGAAACATAGTACATTTTTATGCCAGTTTTCTGCTTGTCAAAGAACCAGTTTATTTCACGATTTCTTCGGTTGTTAGACGAAAAAGATTGTATTGGACCACAGTTATGTGACTTGTCTGTTATAATGTAGCATGAAGATCCATTAAACCCCCGGTTGCGGTTGCATGGCCCCTTTGTACTATTAGATATAAGAAATGAAATGAAGTATTATGGCCACGAAAACATCCGAAGCTATCCGAAGCAACGGGAACTTTAACCTCTTAATTCATATCATCCACGGGAATTTCAATTGTTCCCGTTTGATATAAGAAAGTAAATGGAGTAATTAATTGTAACTGAAATTTAAAGAAAGTGTAAAACATAAAATCATAACTGATCTTGTCCAATTCATTCAGATCCGGTAAATTTTTCTATTCATGTGGTTAAGCCAATCAGAAGTTATGTTACTTTCAAAATTAAAGAAATTTGGAGAATAAGATCTGAGAACGTTTTTCAGAATGTTTGGTAAATATGGACCCCGGTTATTTCCACTTTCCTTTTACTTTAGTCAAACTGTAAAGAGGGGTTCTTTTTCCCGGTAAAAAATCGAAAACCGTTTCATCTCATGAACACTATCGGTAATAGTTTCACGAATGGCGCAACCACAAGTAAAAATGTTATCGACGAAGTTCATGAGATGAAATGAATTGATATTTCACCGAAAACAAATGTTCTATTTGTATAATGCTTAAATAAACCTTTTTGGGGGACGACTTACATCAAAATCTCAGATCTTTGAACATCCCAACTTATGATTGGGTCGGTTTTTAGATAAGGATCCATATAATGCTACGATTTGGTTGGTATACCAAAACTTCGTTAATCTTTTTTTCCCCAAACGTCCGTTCAAATACTTACATCAGCTAATTTTTGTAAGATCACAATACCACAGCCTTCACCTCTCACGTAACCGTCTGCATTCGACGAGAAGGCGTGGCATTTACCGCTAGGTGACAGCATTTTGGATTTGGAAAGAATGGCAAAAGCTTTCGGATCTAGAAGAACATTAACTCCACCAGCGAACGCCAGTTTACAATCACCTGGAATAAAAAGTTTAGGTAGACCAGTAGTTCACTTTTCAACCTAAATCCGTTGTTCTAAAAAAAGAACGTTCACATTTTTCGGTTATTTAACGACGTATATCACAAATATTCCTAACGAATAGTAGATCTATCCTGTTTCTAAACTTTCCACATACAAAGCTCATAATGTCTGTGCGATAATACAGTTAAAAAGATATGCATCAGCGGGCTCGTTTCTGAGAAATATGCCTTTAAACAAAGTATATACAGTCCCAAAATTCAGCATTATAATGGATTTAACTTGTCTTTCTTTAATAGTCAGTTAAACAGGAAAAATTACTGGAATGATATAAAAATATACATTGTTTTAATAAAAACTGCATTTGGTTTTGTACAAAAAATACATAAAAGCCTGTTTTTAAGCATGATATATGTACAAATATGCATGCGTGTTATATTTGGAACATTGGGTTATAAAGAGAATTAATTTGACCGAATTAAGGATTAATCCTTAATAAATACATACTTTCCAACAGACAGATTTTTTCTTCAAAATTCTACACTTAAAGTATCTATAATTCTAAACAATAAGAAAAAAAGTAAAGATGACACCTATCCGTGCTTATTTCACCAAAAAACAAGGATGAAGGTCACGGTGCAAGTTAATTTTGTCAAGAAAAAAAAGGATAAAAGGTAAGCAGACATATTGGGAAAAGGGATGAATTGCTCACTTGGACCGATATCCCCTTTTCCAACAATATTTTCAAAGTTGTAACATCTATGCTTTTACAGCTTTTAAATTTCCTGTCCTTGTTTGCTTGATTGATGTTTAACGCCATGTCAATAGTAATCTAATTTTTTCATAGTGACAGTGCACCAATCTATTTTTTCTCTTTTCTAATACTACCTGAAGAAAGTATTAGTTGTAGCGTCACCATATTACAATAGTGTCACCATATGCGCAAAAAATATATAGGTGCACATCTTAATATATATATTAATCGCACTTTATATGCACATCCTAATGCGTATATATATATATATTCCTATTGGGATGTGGGTATTAAGTATAGATACTGAAACGATTTTATCCATTTTTTTCTATGCTCAAGACAGCGCCTGTGGTCTTTATGTCGTATGTTAATTGAAATTTTTTGAGTGCATAAATGATTTATAATGTCAGTTCTACTTATGTACTTGTGCAATATTAGACCTGAAGACAATTTGTAAATGACTTCATTATGGTTTGACAATGGTAGAAAGTTCAATGTAAAATATGCCGCTTGAAGTCGTTCACTGAATACCTTTGTAGCTGTTACCCTTCTGAAAGACCTTAAAATACCTGTTTTCAGTCCTTGGCACGCTAAATGAATGGCGACGGAACTAGAGGAGCAAGCGGTGTCGATAACCATATTGGGACCGAGTAGGTTTAGCTCATAGGACAATCTGCTGCTCGTGATAGTACGGAAAAGCCCTGTAGATGTGTACGGATCCTTCACGTCATTTTTGTCCAGAAACGTGTATCTAAAGTCATCCCCCATACTCCCTGTCAGGTAAAACAACATACATTCTGTTAGAATCAACAACTCGGCGAGACTTTCAAGTATTTAGAATCCGCTTATTGGAGTAGAGGGGTATACAAGTGCTGTTTTAGATACAGTAACAACTAATGCTGAATCTACCGACATGACATAAGAACCATGTCTCAAGGAGGACATACATTTATATCAAAGAGAAGAAAATCTGCGCATAACATACGTCTTTCTTACAGTTGTCAGATGTTGGTGTTTGCATTCTTTCTTAATGCATTCTTATCAAATATTTTATTTGCTAAAGTGAGTTATGAAAAATTTCCCTGATCAGATTACCACGAAGATCATGAAAGGAAACACTAGAAAGGAAGACATGTCTTTAATAGCCACTTTTTCATTAAGTATTGCATGTGTTTGGCAAGTTTCAAAATAATTATTTACCAATGTATACGCCAGTATTTGTCCCATTCAGTTCCTTTCTCGTGAATCCACCATCCTCCATGGCCATGTGACTGCAATCCAAAACAAGTCTCTGCTGTGGATCGATTGTTTCCGCTTCCACCTGGCTAGTTCCGTGAAACTGGTAATCCCATTTATCCAAACTGTTGGATGAACATGAAAGTCATTATGCTTTTTCAACACTGAAGTAAAAGGTCTGTGCACAAAAGTGAAGAGCAAGTATATGAACACATTTGAAAATTATAGCGATGTCATGAAAATATATAACATGTGATAAAACTTTTTTTTTCTCCTCCGTTTCATTGCTAAAATCTGCTTCGCAAATTCGCTTTTCAGAACTTGCAGACCTTTGATTATTGAATCTTGTGTTTCATTAACCCTGAAAAGGGTAGCTTTTTATAACATTTTAGAACTAGAATTGCTCCTTTTGTAAAGATTTTGTACGTCCCTTAAGTGACGAGATCAATCATTTTATCCTAATTTAAAGTCCTATCGACAGCCAAAAGTAAACATATGCAGGTGTTAAATGCATTTCAATTAAAATTACTCTCATTATTGTGAAGATGAAAATCTATTATTACAATGGTGGTTCAAGTGCTAGCCATGGCAGGAAAAAATAAATAAAACAACAGCTGGCAGGGAAAAAAACTAAAACCAGATTAGAATTAAACAAGAGCTAACCATTGCAATTTATTAACTTCTTACTTCGCTTTTTTTTCCTTTTCAGCGACTACATGCTGTGATTTCAATGAACTTGAAACCCGAATTGATTTCTTTTGACCGCTAGACTAGTGTACCTTTACCTCACAGGCTCTTAACCGCGACTCACTGACATTTTATGTTGTTGAGTAAAAAGGTTTTCATCGGCACCAAAGATTTCATTCAGTTTAAAGTTTTTAACCAGTGCTAAAAATTGCCGTTCAGTAAAAAGATTTTTAAGAAATATGTCGTTCAGTAAAAGGATTTTAACCGACGCCAAATATGTCTTTCAGTAAATGGTTTCCACCTGGAGCCAAATTTTGCTGTTCAAATAAGAGATTGTAAGGTAAGACCGGTGTAATGCACTTCCGGTGAAAATTCTAATTGGTTGATAAATAACGATAAATAAGGATTTATGCACAAATGATATTTTTGCAAATCTAACGGATCAGAAGTTCCGTTTATGTCTATCTTGAAATATTTTTTTGATTCTTTTGTTAGTTTTCTGAAAAGGGAGGTAATTATTATCTCGTTTTGAATTGAGAATATAGTGGTTTTAGATTTATAAAGGATAATTCAAAGAAAGAAAAAATGGAAAAAAAATGAATCGGTGAAAGTAGTTCATTAATACTCATTTTTAATTATAGCTAATTTTGCAGGATGATATTTCAGTGGAAATAGCTGTTTTCCATTACACACGTCTTACCTTAATTTGTGCCAAATATGTCGTTCGAAAAAGATGTTTAAACTGCCACGAAGTATATTGTTCAATGTGGAGTTTTTTTAACACTTTCGGCGCCAAAAATGTCATTCATTTAAGAAAAATTCATCTGACGCTAAATAAATAAAAGAGATTTTAACCTGCGAAATATATCGTTAAAGAGATATTAATCGGCACCAAATAAGTCGTTCAGTACAAAGATTTAAATCGATATGAAAGTTGTCGTTCCGTATAAAAAGTTTTTAACCATCGCCAAAAATGTCGTCCAGTAAATGGTCTCCGACCGGCACCAAACTTTGATGTTCAAGTATGAGTTTTTAATCGGCGCCAAATATCTCGTTCAATACAGAGTTTTTCATGATTTTTGGTACCAAAAACGTGGTTCATTTAGGAATTTTGACCGGGGCCAAATGTGTCGTTTAGTTTTTTACCGGTGCTAGACAGGTCGTTCAATAAAGGGATTTCAACCGGCGCCAAATGTATTTGATCTCTTTTATGTCTGTTAACCCTTTAACCCATAAGGCATTTCTATGGTATCTCTAATTGACCCTAAATAACAGCAAGGATAAAGCCGTTTCTTATGTGTATATGACACCTTTTGATAGCATAGAAAACATGGTGACAAAAGGTGAAATTGCTCGTGACGAGCAATTTCACCTTTTGCCACAATGTTTTCCAAAGGCTCCTACAAACAATGTGTAGAAATGAGTATCTTTGGAGTAAAGGGTTAACAAAATCCCATGAAACTTCAAAAGAAGTTTACCCTCATTTTGCGAAAGTGAAATGAATTTTTTAAGCCAGAACTACGTTATTTCAAAGAGATATTTTGGGAAACATACATCCCTATTGGACAGTGTTAATCAAAGATCAACCTGCACGTTCTGTATAGTCTGATTTTGATCTACACTACAAAAGGTCAGTCGCACTTGGAAGCGTAGCGCTAAAAAAGAACTAATTTAACAAGCGAACCTTGTAAAAATTAAGATCAGAATGCAAGTTCTCTGCAGTCTTGATCTACGTCGCTCACAAAAATCGTTGTTTCTCGCCTTTGGCTTTGACAGGGTGAAAGTTTTTAGCCCTACCTTAAGAAACGGGGCTCAACATATCTGCAAAAAGTGTCGACCAATGTCAGCCTGCGCAATAAGGGCAAGCTAACAGGGATCGATTTTTTTTTTCTTTTTTCCCCACACTGCCTGTCATAGGACCAGTTAACCTCCTGATCCAGGCGATTGTTATACTAGATAGATTTAATGGACCTACTAGAATATGACGATTGGCTCGTTATATTACGTCACGGAGATGCATTATATAGAATTTATTTCATCAGCCTGTGGTTATTATAAGGAATTATTTCACACCGGCAATTTAACGTCCAATGAAATCGCTTTAATACTACCACGTGAGTACATAGTATCTTAGAATATATTTGATGCTGTAGAGTCCAACACGGATTTGTCAGAACGAGGCAAGAGTCCAATTCGGATTTTTGTAAACGAGGCTAGAGTTCCAAATATCGATATTGGACCGGAACAGTAGTATACCGAAGTCCTTTGTAAAAAAGCAACTTCAAAACTTTCTTTTGATTTTTTTTTCCTTTTAAGTTTTGATTTTTTTTTTTTTAATTTTTCAAATTGAAATGACCCTATACTTGTCGCTTACTCTAAAGTCACGCTCAAATACGGAAGTGTGAAATAAAGAGGGCATTTAACATGCTTGGGTACAATACTGAATTCAACTGGATTCTTAAACTGCAGAACAAGTCTATATTTTGGATTCGGCTGTCCATTATCTCCCGTTACATGGCATTCTACAAATACTCATATATCTAATTTGGGCATCCTAGGTACAGAACAGAACCACTTTCCTACGTAACAACCGTTACTTTCCAGATTTTTGGAAGGAGGAAAATATTCACAGTGACAGGGAAATAATTCTCCCCAGCTTAAATTATGGCATTTGTTTACCCATAACATTTCTAAAAATAGACACATGAAATATAATATACTACAGGCCTTTGAATTTCCGTTGATCCATCACAGATTAATAAAGAATTTCCTTGGTCGATCATTGAACACATGTAATAACATATTGGTGCATCGCCGATATGTATTACGAGATAGTGAAACTTTCGACACCGTTACTATAAATAGCACAGTGGCAACTGCCCCTTTGCCATTATCTCCCGCTAGATGGCATTCTATAAATACTCATCTATCTGAAATGGGCATCCTGGGTACAGAACCGAATTACTTTCCTACGCGACAACCGTTACTTTGAATTTAAAACAAAAAAAAAAAGGTTTACCCAATAAAACGCTACCTCGTGCAATTCACTCAACTATGATCACCAGTTAAGAGAAATCTGTTGCTAAAGCAGGTCTCATTTCTCCTCAAACGTATTGATACGTAAAAGCTATTTTCAACACTGCCACTTTATAGAGCGTAATATTACAGTCAGCCCGCTTTCGGGGCTAGTAGTGATGCGTCATATAAGACAGTCGAATCTTCGAAGAATATGACATGCGCAGACAACGGCCCCTTTGCTGCATATTTATATAGAATAAAGACGGATTCACCAATGTGCTATTTGTATTAACGGTGTCCGATAATGAAACATTTTTTAATCCCGTGATAGACCAATGAAAATTTCTTTTTCCCGTGATAGGCCAATCTAATTTCAGAGGCCTGAGATTAAACCTCCTTGTACCGGAACATGACTCATTTATCTGTACTTACTCTTTCAAAAGCCCAGCACAGTTGGCGTATGTTTTTCCTGGAGCGTTTTCATCAGTGCTATAATGGCTGCTGAAGTCCCACCTATTCAAAATTAAGATACCAAAGTAAACGTTTTAAATTATTCTAAGCGCATTCTGCCAAAGTCGACGGCATAGACCAGGACTATATTTCATGCTTACCGGTAGGATATCAGGAAATAGCAGTGGAAATATGTTTCGATATTCCACTGGCACAACACGTAGAAAAACCATTTTTATATTCTGGTTACATAGGTAAATTGCGGGTGACTTCACAACCAGATGGAAATATGAAGTCATTTTCCAAATATTTCTCGCGCTTGACGTAATATTGTGATGCGTTGCTATGCGGGAGGGGTATGCCACGGGAAATAACCGAAAAGAACTGTACCGTATTTTGATAAAGCTCTTTCCAGAAAGGGTTAAAACTATGAAATAAATAGAATATTTGGTTTTTTTTCGGTGAAAGATCAAAATTTATTTCATCGGGTGAACACCATCTGTAATATCTTAATGAGTGTGCAGCCATGTGTCGTATTTTGTGCAAAGCCCAAGTAAAATAAACCCAATTAAACTCAATTTTTCTCAGACATATAAATTTTTCGGTAGCACTCAGATATTTAATTGGAAATGGTATATTAAAATATCCTGGGTGAAGCCATCGATCGTAGAAATACAATTTTTTTATTGAAAATAGCTTCACTCGCTCATAGCCTTCTATTGGCGCAATGATACAAAATTTGTCTAATGACCGTTTGATCCTGGGCATTTCGTTCCAAAACCAGTTCGTCCTATGGCTTGTTCATCCTATGATTGCACGCTATTCCTTTTCACTGGGCATGAATATCTATTGATCCAAATAATTAATTGTAATATTGGGAATTAAATATTAATGGCCAAATATATAAAATCAAAGTTTTCAGGTACAGATTTAATCTTATTCAATCTATTCATACAGTTTCTCTCTCTATCCATTATGCATCCTACCATCTTCGCAAGCCAAGGGTGACGATCCACTACACTACTCTACCGTTGGCGGCTCGAGGTTGATTTTTATATTCCCGTGATATGCATTTTCATTGGCTGCAGCCAGCTCTAACTGCACGAATCAAATTGCTGGTAGCATTTTATCTTTGATTAAAATAAAACAAAGTCACGGCCTTTCAAATAGAAATAGAAGGTAAATATGGGTACTTCCGTGGATGTGTTCACGATTTGTAATGATTCATTACCGATAAAAATATAGACGAACACTATTTACAAAAAGTTTCAGTTTGACTAATCAATTATCAGAGGTTTTAGGCTATATCCCAGCACATGAAGATGGAATGTCGAAGTATTGCTTCATGTTGAATTATTGTATTCGTAGGCGGTTTGTGAAACGATATATCATTGGCTATCAGAAATTAGATATAAAGGGGGATAATAATAAGCATCCAATAGGGGGTGTATTCCAGGAATATCGAAATCGGGCTCGATCCGCCAAGGTAAGATCCACGTAGTGATCGTAACCTTAGCTAGCGAAGATGGCATCCTACTGTTAAGGGGTGTTACTCCTGACTCTTCCTTATGATGAAAGGGAGAATACCAATACACAAATAATCTTAGCTTTGTCATGAGTGCCTTCCCTTCAACCAAAAATGTATTCATTTGCTTAGTAGGTTCACTTTCAAGCCAATATTTGAATAATGTTTCTCTTTTTCTTTCAAATGATTAATTCCACACAATGGCTTCCATGACAAATACCATGTCAGAGTTCTCAACGCTTCGATCTTTTCATTGATCTATGAAATAAAAAATCAGCCAATCAGAACTCACCGCAAATGTTCATGAAAACAGCTGATATTAGATTACAAATAAATATTACTGCATTGGTATTCGATAAATTAGATAAGATAAATGTCTCACCTGTCATCAGCAACCTCTCTCACGTGGTTTTCACCGCCAAGAAGAACTCTCCAATACTCGTCCAAGTTCTCTGCCCCAGGGACTTTGCATCCCATCCCCACAATGGCAATCTCGTCCTGTAAGGACCCTGCCATGTTTACTGTTTCTGAGGTCAGTGAGAAATATATGGTAGTCTGTAACGAAAACGGTTTTGCCATCATTGCCTCCTTGTTTTCTGTTAATTTGTATTCGAATTTAACGGTGCTCTGACAGCTAAATTCAAATCACGGCAGTCAGTGCACCTACGCGTGTGTTCCGTGGCTTTCTCACGCCAGTA
The DNA here is from genome assembly GCA_943736015.1 of Tridacna crocea. Classification (NCBI taxonomy): domain Eukaryota; kingdom Metazoa; phylum Mollusca; class Bivalvia; order Cardiida; family Cardiidae; genus Tridacna; species Tridacna crocea. The sequence continues at coordinate 14,533,026 of OX031069.1, read as the reverse complement.
CTGATACAGCTTTCTTTCCAAGTCACTGACTACTTTTCTCATATACTTCAAAAGAAAGTCCGCCATGTCAAGAGTCGGGTACGCTTTCCACTGAGTTTGTCTCGTTGGAAGGAAGGAAGGAACGAACAAACGAATGAACCAATAAACGAATGGACGGATAAAGGAAGGAGGATAGGAACGGACGAACAAAGGAGGGTAGGGTGGGAAATATAAAGAAATTGAAAAAATAAAACATAAAGTCTTTGGCATTTGATTAACTTGTATAATAATGAATAATAAAAAAAAGTCTATGATATATTATTAGTTTACATAAGAAAGTCTGTGAATCTAATAGATTATCAATTCACATAGGAATAAAACTTACGCTAAACAATCCATGTGTTCACAAAGAAAGTGTATGTTCACCTTCGGAGACCATCCTAATTACTGACAAATTTCGACGTCTGACCTGCTTTTTATCTGGGTTTGAGGGCACGCCTCCTTGGATATTTTTCTGTCAATGGTCTTAAAATCGTCAGGGCTGTTGTAAGGGAATTCTGCCACATTTTGCGTAATTTCAGACAGTTGTTATCACTAAAATTGCAACATTAATAACTCATACAGATAGTAAGTTAGTTTTTTATTGACATATCAAAATTTCTTTTCAGAGCTTCAGATAAAAGAAGGCGATGGTGTTCTAAATCCATTATTTCTCTTCTAAACCCTATGTTGTGGGTATTCGTTAGAATCGTCTCAACATAGGGTTTTGTGGAGAATAATTAATATTTTCAATTATGAAATGAAAAAATCACTCCTTCTATCTAAAGCTCTGTTTCTTGTAAAAAATGTTAACTAGAAATGGATATTAAACCTGTTCTGTAAATGGGCTAGTTTGATCCGCAACTCGGCCAGTTTCCATCTAAGGATAGATGGTAGCCATTGTGAAAGGATTCATTTTTTTCTCTCACTGCTGCCCATTCTTTCGATGAAGGTTATTTGGGAAAGCAGCCAGTCGCTTGGAAAGAAGGATACTGCGCCAAGTACTAGAGAGGAAACTCTAGGACATCATGGATATGTGCACAGTCCGCCGCGATATACAGTACACTCCTCGCGGATTTTGCTATTTTCGCTGTCCGCGATGGATTTAGCGCGGACCCAACGCGGCGATTTTACAACACAGGTGAACGCGGACTAACCCGGAGCGCTGTTTAAACGCGGCGATCCCTGGCGGACCGCGGCGGTCTGATTACGCAATTAAAACGACGCGATGACTCCGCCGCGATCAGACAGGTAAGTTTCTTTTCAGTGTAGCAAATGATTCAAGAATGAATGAAGTTACGCACCATTTTACTCTTTTACAAAGTCATATTACACGTATGTATCTCCACGAGCATTTTTTATATCAGAAAGAAAAAAGACGATAAGCAGTCATCATTGCCAAGCAAATTATTCAACGGGCACTGAATTAATAGGTTATAGAATCGAAACACATAAATCTTTAACCACACATCATGAGTTTAAAGTGCCTTGCAGAACTGAAGGGTTGCGAAAACATTGTAGGAAAAAATGAATAGGCCGGCAACCAGCATTTTCTCTTATGCAATGTTTATCTACCTTGTCAAACACTCTTCGACAATATATATTACGAGTGATGTTCATACTTCCTGAACTCTCTACCAAACGACAAAATTTGTCCAAATTGAATAAAACATTTGCAGGCGAAATTTTGAATCTAACTCAAAATATAAAACGTGTTTTTTGTTAGGTGAGACCATTGCGGGAAAAGGAAGAAAATGCTGGTTTGAGGCAAAATGACAGCGCCGGTGTAATGCAGAGAAATGACCACCATTACAAAATGACCTATGGTTATTTCTCAACGTAGAATAATGACCCATGGGTCATTTTTCTACGTCGAGAAATGACCCATGGGTCATTCCTTTACGTCGAGAAATGACCAGGAGGACATTTTGTAATGGGGGTAATTTTTCTGCATTACACCGGCATGTACCGTCAAGGAGAAATAGTTCACGAGCGGCTCTTAGGCCTATGAGGTCTTGACTCTTGAGCTTATTTTTTTTTCTACCGGCGATAACGATCACTAGCAAACAAAATGTTAATTTTTACAAATTGATAAAGTTATCTCCACATGTTCTTTACAAAATTAGATGAATGAATCTCGTAGGACTGAATACATAAAATCAAAGTCCCTGGTTCCTCCGTGAGGGTTTTGGTTAAAAATCAACTCTTTACAAAGTCACAAAATTTTCCAAAACTGAAAGCATATGCAGACGACGACTAAAAGTAGCAATGTGATAGAAAACCTTCTGGGACAAGGAGAAGTTGCTGGCTACGATCACTGTTTTCTCTCCTCACAATGAAGACTTCTTCCCAATGAGTAGATAAAATCATTACATGTATATAGTGTTGAGCACTATTCTCAACATGATTTCAGCCAGCTCAAGGCTGCCAGCTAGTGCATCTGCATCTCTTTTCCACACTTTGTAAAATTATTTTTCAAGACGATGAAGACACTAATGTCTGCTCTAAACACAAATCGTAGCAAAATGCTCAGTTGTCAGAGAAGAATGAATCTTTTCGTAATGACCAATATCAATCCTCGAAACCAGTTTTGCTGATCTTGGATCCCGCGTCATAAGCCTGCATTACTAGCCAACTTTCAAGATTGGATATCACGTTCTTAAATATCATGGGAGAGGACTTGCAGATCAGCGGGAAAAGGGTTCGGTTTGTAAACTAAATTTTAGCGTGTTAATCCTTTCCCAAACGACAAAATTTTAGACTGGTCCAAATTGAAAGCACTTGCAGACGACAAAATTTATGTTACTCAAAAAGCAAAATTTGTTTCCAGCAGGGAAGAAAATATTGTGGGAAGAGGGGGAAATGCTGGTTACCAGCATTTTCTCCTTTTCTCACGATGTTTTCAAAAGGTTTCTCTCTCAGGGCCGTAAAAACCCAGCGATTGTTTGGCAGAGGCTTAAACTTTCAAAAGTGTTAAGGGATACAAGGGTTTAATTAACAAAAGACGCGTGCATTTTGCAAAATAAAGATTATCAATCCCCATATTTGGCTGATCTTGTTCTAAAGTTGAAAGATGGGTAAACTCGACCTTTATCCATTCAACAGACGACAAAATATTAAACTCATCCATATTAAAAGCATTTTTGCTGAAATGAGAGAAGTTGTCTTAAAAAGGTTGGGATACTTTGTGGGAAAATGTTGTTAACATTTTTCCTTTACCCACTTAGTTTATTGTCATGGGACCGTTCAGACTGGGTCTTGTGTTGTAATAGGTTAACCAGTTGGGAAAAAAAATATCTGTGCAATGCAAGTGGTTGTGCTTGTCTCCATGTACATGTGATAAAATGAAGAGTATATGATAATTTTTTTCGTTCTTGAAGACTGGTATATTTATGATTACGGCCTATTATCTTATTTTTTCCTACGAGACAACATTCCGTCATGTTCTAAAAAATAAAGGGTTGGGATTTCATACACAAATGACACGTGTTAACTCTTTACCAGACCTCCAGATTTTACCCATATCCAATTCTATAACATTTGCAGATTACCAAATGAAATTCAAACAACCAAACTTGTCTTTTGGGTGAAGACGTTGTCGGAAGAGAAGCAGCTGCTGATATCAGCACATTTTCTTCTCCCACTATGGTTTCTCGAGGCTCTTGAAACTTGGACCATGATTATTTGGTAAAGGGTTAACAATAAACGGACAACCCCCCTGCCGGTTTTTATTGCCAAATTTGGTTGTCGGGGTGTAATATAAGCTTTAACCCTTAGTCCATACAGCAATAAATAAATGGAGCTGAAACGTATGTGTAGAAGACGACGATTATGAACTTTTCACTATTGTTTTGAGTTAGAACATGTCTTAGAATATCAGAGTAAAAAGATAAATTGCTAGTCACCTGCATTCTCCTTTTTCCTCAATGTTTTCAAAAGCCGAATAGTATTATTCGGTAAACGCTTAACGCACCGATTGCAGCTTTAATTCCTTTCAGTATCGTTTACAGACGATGTAGATGAAGATCGTGCTGCACTATCTCTTACAACTATGCACTGTGAGCTTTTCTAGCCGAGACAAGATTAAAAGCTTTAAATTCTTTGTTATTTGTATGGTGGAGTTATTTTTTGTATTATTTTAGGATAAACTAGGGTAAAGCCTGAATCAGCAATCTAAGGAGCCCAGGTAAAAAGGTTTTGAAAACAATGTTGGACAAGGAGAAAATTCTGTAAAGCAATATACCACCATAGTTCCAAGATATTGTCTACTTTTCAAAGAGAAACATAATCATAATTATGATACACAGTAAATTTCTCGTCTGCAAATGCATACAAATTGAACATGTCTGAAAATTTGTCGCCTTATTCAGATGTAGGATACGGATAACATAGGTTTCAACCTAAAGGTATGGAAAATATTCCGAGGATGACAATCTGTGTATTATGTCCGAATGCAAGTTGCAGGCAGACCAAATCATGTCAAAATCAGGCAAAAAGTAAACTTAAGACTTGCCAACTTTTAACCTAATTTTTGTATTAATATCCAGCGACAAACAGTTGGCACAACCAGGGATCTTATATACAAGATCCCTGGCACAACCATGCAATAACAGATTATCATCTTCATAATTTTCACTCTTTTAAATGCATTTTAACACCAGCTTTGTTTACTTCGGCAAACATTATTACCTACAGCACTCGAATGCAGTCAAAACAAGTGGTACTCATTTAAAGTGCCTGTTACGATTTTTACAGACATCGTGGATTGAGATCAGACAACGCATCACGCAATGTCTGATCTTTAATAGATCACTGTCCGCATACTATAGTGTCAGAGTTACCCAAACAGCCTGATTCTACAATTTATTTATGCAACTCTTGGCTACGGTTGATGTCGATTCCATTTGAGCCATGCTCTGTGAACAAATTGGTTTGTTGTGTCTACAAACAGTATCAACTCCGGTAACCCTGCACAGAACGTACAGACTTACCTGTGTCGAAACATTTTGCTCTTTGGTCAATTTTCAGCATGTTATTCTACCTCATGACTCGGTCGATTGTTAAATAAAATGGATCCATGTTTTGTGATGGCTTGCTTGGTGCGTCACGGATATGCATTAAAACCATTTTTCACAGAGTATGGCTCATTCAGTTTGCACTCAACGAGAAAATAACTCATTGTATGGTTGTTTTCATAGGTCAGCCGATTACCAGTTCGAAGGTAGACGGCTTCATTATGATGGTTAATAAATGCATAAATTAATTTATAATATCTGGTTATCTAAATAAATTCTGGGTGTTATAAGATTCTGCAAGTTATACGGCATATTTGATTTACTCTCTCTCTCTCTCTCTCTCTCTCTCTCCTTTCAAATCAAACCAGTATTCATGATAGAACTATTTTAATATGAAAAGCAACTTATAACGTGAACTGTATCATAAAAAAAATCCTGACGTGAACTATAATATTTTAGTGTAATGGTAATTTTCTCTTTAGTTGTTACAATTTCTATTGACATATTAATTTCATATATATATTTTTTTTCCAAAAATGATGATGAAATAGAAATAATATTGAATTCACTCCTTTTAGTAGACATTTTAACCCATTTCCTTCCTCTTTAATTGCCTGTTAAACATATTTATTTTATATCAATTGAGAAACGAGTTAATCTCTCTCGAATCTGCCTTCTGGGAACTTGAATATAATAAAAAAAAACGTCTTTCATATGCCTTCTGGGAACTTGAATAAAATAAAAAAGTCTTTCATAATCTCAGACAGTTAAGTTCCAAGATATGAACGCATGACGTTTTCTGATCTTGGTCTTCTCTGCAAAAGCAGTTTTATGCTGAAAGGTTTGAGATGCCGAAGAGAACCCCAGTCTCGTTTTCGAAAACTACCAAAGTGCCGAAAGTTAACCCATTACCACACAATCCCTACTCCCGAGAAACAAGCTTTTAGAAAACATTGTGGGAAAAGGAGAAAATGCTGTTAACCAGTATTGCTTCCTTTTCCCATAATGTTTTCTACCCTTCACAAAACAAATTTCAAATTTTCTGCCACTTTTATTTTGTCGTCTGCAAATGCTTTAGATTTGGTCAAACCTCATATTTTGTCATTTGGTAATGAGTTAAATCTGTTGCGGTATGTCGAGATATTCTAGCCGGGATAACCTTCAGGTCCAAAAGATTACACTATGTTCAGCAAAGTTGATGGGATGGGATCCGCCAATATCTAGGCCTAATGGCAGCAAAATGACGAGGGGGAGATGTAACCGTTTTTTCGGTTTTAAAAAATAACTTTGGTGAAAAAAAAGGAGAAAATATTCCGAACATTTTAAGCGACATATTTCTAGACATTCGCTGCTATTCGAATATTCTTTAATTTCTTATAGAAAATTAAACAGATCTATAGTTATTTTGACTTACCAAATGAAGTGGTAATCCATCATAGGAATCTAAGTCGTAAATAGTTAAGAAGGGTTAGATAAGGTCGTATAAAAAAGTGTCAGTCGGTTTAGTATGACACGTGCATATGGAACTAACAACTGGGACAGTACTTCACACTGCCGGAGTGCTATACCCAACATCAAAGGAATACCGAGTTAACCCTTGCCTCTCCTTTGTGTTAAGTTTGCATATATTATTTTACCCTTTATCAAAGGACAAAAGTTTAGACTGGTCCAAATTGAATGCACTTGCAGACGGACAAAATACATTTTACTCAAAAATTGAAATTTGTTTCTAGCAGAGTAGAAAACATTGTGGGAAAATATGAGAAAATTTTGGTTACCAGCATTTTCTCCTTAGCCTACAATGTTTTCAAAATGCTTCTACCTCAGCGTCTTAAAAAAAAGGGAATGTTTTTGTAAAGGTTTAAAAGGCAACGAAAAGAGCGGGTTTTTATTCAACCCTTTCCCAAACAAGCCTTTGTTTGTACGTGTCTGCAGTACATGTCTTTTGCAAACAATGTGGGAAAAGGAGAAATTGCTCGTAACGAGCAATTTCTCCTTTTCCCACAGTGTTTTCTGCCCGTTCAGATAATTTTCTGCCATTGTTATAAAAGTTAAAATTGTGGTCTGCAAACTCTTTCAGTTTGGAAGAGTCTAAAATTTGTCATTTGGGAAAGGGTTAAGAGAACAAGAGGATCATTTTAGTTCAGAATGTGGACCGATGTTTTGTTTTTCTGACGATCCTGCCTGCATTTTGAAAAAGCTGAATATATGTACAGTTCTATTCGTTACCCTTTGGTTTCCTTACATCCAGAGACTGAGAAAATGAGGATAAACAGTGTGATAATATACACGTACAGGGTAGCATAATTTTTTCATTGTTCTTGGGTTTCTTTTTTTTTTCAAATTAAATTATAGATTATGTAATGGATTTTCGGCGCTCTATGGGTCAAGTTATTAATTGGGATTCCAGTCGGAGTTTTTCCTCTTTTAAGGACACGCTTGTGAGTCACAAACAATCAAGAAGTAGTAACTTTGGTTTTCGGTGTTTGGAATCCAGCATGAAATTGCACTTTTAATCCGAAATTCGAAATTTCATATCGCTAACACTAAATATGGGATAAGCCTACAAATTTGTAACTTAGCGAATAGCTGATTAAAATGATATATAACGTTTCGTGGCATCCTAACTTAAGTAATCCCTGTTGGCAAAGCTTATATCCGCATTTAAAGGTACGAAAATGTTGCGGTCGTAATGGAAGAATTAGTTTCTGGTTCCCAAAACAGTTGGGAAAATTACAGATATTTATGTATAAAAATTTACAGTCATCCTGGCGAATTTTCCCCCGCGATCCCTTGCACAGTCGCCGCGATCCACCGCGTTTACCTCCTGCTGTGAAGTTGCCCGATATTTTCTGAGGCCGCGGTGACACGTCCGCCGCGTTTCCGCGGCCGATACCTGTACAGCAGATTTGCCGCGGACAAATTGGTCCATCGCGGCTCGCGGACTTGAGCAAAATCCGCGAGGAGTGTACTGTAGCTGAAATAATGTTGAAAACGGCATTTAACAACATACAATCAATCCGCTTGATTATGGACAAATAAATCAACGACAAGGTAGTATGGTAAAACTTAACACTTACTCGTAACAAATGAAGGTGGTACTAAAATCAAAGTTGCGAAAGTACTCAAAGACTTAGGTACTATTAAATTTAGATTTTGGCCACCGCTCTCGTTCAGGAATGGTAAAACATTCCTGATTCAACGATTTTACGTTATGTAAAGTCTGTGCGAGGTCGAATAATTGCCTTTATTGACAGCAGAGGTGGCCATACAAGATAATGATTGAAAATTTACAAGAACTTTAAGAAAACCCTAACTTTATTGTTACCTTAGTATTCGAGTACTTTTGCTACTTTGATTTTAGTACCACCTTCATTTAAAATGAAAAAAAAAAAACTAAGTTAAACTTTCTGTTAGTCAAAATCTGATTTTCCTGGCATTTTCGACAGACTCTAAACTAATTATATACAGTATGATACCAAATTTGTTGGTCTTCAATAAAAATGCATCAAAAAATAAAAGAAAATTAAGTGTACACTTATTTATGGCACTGAGTATATAATATTAAGTACTTTATAAAAAAAAACTTACATATTCAATAAAATAGGTTAAACTGTTAAACTTGTATTTATAAGCCATGCTTTGTGAAAAAGGGGGTGCTGCAAAATTTATCTACCCTTTATCTCCCGCTAGATGGCATTCTACAAATTAAACCTCCTCTTTGTTCCTTTTTTTACTTTTGGGCTTTATAACTGCTTTAAAGTGCACTTCCTGATTGTGAGTTATTATTGCGGCGATCTTGCATACTTTGGCAGCTACCTCAAACCGTTAACATGTATCGTTATGTACTCTATTCACAGCGTGTCGTAATTGTAAAAGGTCTGCTTCTCTGAATGTTTCCTACGCACAACTGGGCTGATTGCTGATTTGACGTGTCATAAATCTTTTTTTCTGATTGAGGAGGAGAAAATGAAGGGAAAAAAACTTGTTTAAAAAGAAGATTGCAAAAAACTTCTGATTTTGACATAATTATATTTGAAACTAGGCCTTAAAGGTGGCCCTTCAGAATTTGGGAAGAAAATTTTACAAAAATACAAAAATATCATCCTTATACTCCCAAAGCCTTATAATCGTCATTCATAAAACCCCAGTAGTCGAAAACCATCCGACAACACGAGAAATTAGAGATTAACTACGGCCAAGGTCGACATCGATGGGAAACACGTTTTATTTTTACATGAACAACTTGCTCATTTACATACTGGAAACACACAGATGAAGCTTCAAACATAGCGTCCGAAGAAGATATTATGAAAAATAATTACATGTTTGTTATGTAATGGAATTTAAGCGTCATTAGTCACGTGCCAGTCACTTAACTTTCCCACAATGCATTTTTTCATTTTTGGCGCGAAATCTAAAAATAGCTTAAGAGGCTACGTGGCCTTTTAAGGGAAAACCACCAAAAAAATTTTTTTGGTAATTTTATGATTCTTAATTACTGATGATTTGTATTGTTTTTTTTTCATATAAATTTCAGTGATATATATATTTTTTGATTTGGTGTGATGTGAAAATTCTAAGTACCCACCTTTAAAGTTTGTCGGTCATGATGAAAATATTTTAAATTTACTTTTTCAATATAAAAAAGGGCAGAGTTTAAATTTTTCGGTATGAAAAATAATTTGATTGGATTGATTACAAGGCTTGCAACACGCGAAAAGAGGCATTCGGATATTTGCGTAAAGTGTCGTCTAGAACTTGGTTAATGGTTGAATGTCCGCGATACTTAGTTTGCCTCTGCATAATTATAAAGAATGTTAGACATCGCATAGATATGGTGCATTAACTTGCCACGTGACTTTGCTTACCATGGTGATAGTTACTTTTTAAAAACCCAATAAATGACTGTAAATATTAACATAAATAAAGATTTATTGCACGATAACAAGTGAAAACAAATCTACAACTAGATCTAGAAAGCAACGAGTTCGTTTTTTATTGGTAATTGCTGTTTTTTCAAAATGTTTTTAATAGCCGTATGTGATACCATGTAAAGTTCATCTGCAGGTATTTACGTGAGCATTTTCTTCGACTTCGAAATGGGTGAACCATTTTGATTTTGGGTATTGTCAACTGGGTCCCATTTGTCACTTCGTTTTACCTACCTTTGGCTTGCCTTTTATTTTCTGGTTTTAAAATTCCAGTATGAACAGACGCAGACATACAATTAACGACATGTATCACAAATGTTCACGCGCATTTATACTGCGAATGCGTTTTTGTTTTGGATAATGAATCAAAAGTATACCTATGTATTTTTCATACATATGGTGATAAAACATGTTACGAAACAAGCAGCACTTTCTTCGGGTGGTATTTCGATAAGTGAGGGCAACACTATTCTAAGTGCCTGTACAATGTACAGGCACTTAGAATAGTGTTGCACTCACTTGTCGATTTGTAAAGAGGAAAATGGATCCGTGAACTGTCACCGTTATATAATCGAAATACAGTTGACACGGCGTTACGCACCAAAAAAGTAAACAAAGACTTTTTAGAGGAAATTTGAAGCTATGGATGTATAGCTGTTTCCACGTTCAAAACTATCCTGGGATAATAAGAAATCCTCCCAATGAGCAATTTCTCCATTACTCACTATGTTTGCTGATCTTTCATCGTATTTTTTTCTTTTCAACAAATTAACTTCCACAGAAACCTTCATCATTAATTTCTGACGGAAACGGATAGGTACCATTTTATGTTTTCTAGTTGTGTAATATTTTAAGAAAAATCTGTCCTTTAGAAAGTATGTATTTATTAAATATTAACCCTTAACTCGGCCAAATTATCTCATTCTTAACTCAATGAGCCGTATATAATATGCATATTTGTAATTTTGTTATGCTAAAAACCAGACTTTTATTTATTTTTGTTCAAAGATAAATAAATACTATCCTGGTTATATTCCCGTTTAACTCACTATTACAGAAAAGCATGATAAATCAAATACAGGTGAATTTTGACCGGTGTATACCATTTTTAAAGATTTTTAAAGTCAAATTCCACGGAAACGAGCGCGGTGACCACATCTTTTTATACTGTAATCTCTTGGAGAGGTAATTAGCTTTGTACGTGCAAAGTTTAAAAGAAAAAGAACCTGTCCGTAAGATAAAATTGTGATGTACGTCCGCGGACGACAACAGCGACACAATTTAGGCAGCTGATGAAACATATACAGTATAGGCCGACGATAACGACGACGCAGTTGACGCAGACGATTACGCCGACACAGTTGAAGCAGGCAACGCCACTGACAGAATTCTCAAAGACGATGACACAAACACAGCTGCTGCAGACGATGATACAGACACAGTTGTTGCAGACGATGATACCGATAAAGTTGACGCAGACGATGACGCCGAAACGGGGACGATGACGCCGAAACAGTTTACGCGGACGATGACGGCGACACAGTTGACGCAGCCGATGACGCCGAAACAGTTGACGCAGGCAACGCCACTGACACAATTCTCAAAGACAATGACACAAATACAGTTGTTGAAGACGGTGATACAGACACGGTTGACGGAGGCAACGCCACAGACACAATTCTCGTGGACCACGACACAGACACAGTTGTTGCAGATGATTTCACAAACGTAGACATAGCCAACGCAGAGGACGACATAGTCAATGCAGACGGCAACAGATAGTCGACGCAGACGACAATGCAGATATCACCGTTGCAAAAGAAGAATCAGACTGTTTTCTTTAACCCTTGGCTTGCTAAGCGCGACTCAAAGATCTTTTCCTGACAGTGTAGATCAAGATCCGACTTAACAGTATGTGCAGCCTAATCTTTAGTCAACACGTCCCAATAAGAAGATATCTTTCCCGAAAAAACCACCTTAGCAATAGCAAAATTTGGATTAATACTTTCGGCTTGAAAGTGACATTTCATCTCATTTAGCAGGATAAGGTTTAATAAAGTAATATCTGGTAAGACGAATGAAACAAATCATCAGTTTACTTCAGAAACCTCGTAACTACAGCTTGGAACAAGCTGTAGTTACGAAGTTTTTTAAGTAAACCGACGAAATGGGAAAGAGCCTCGTTAACAGTATCTCCTATAGATGTGTAGATAAAACTACTAAATTATGGATCTTGTTTATTCCATTACCATGTCATTTCGGGCGCAGATTACAATACAATACAATAGCTTTATTGTAAATAAAGGCCACCGGCCTAAAATACATCATTACTGAAAATATGCATAACTATAACATGGCATACGTCCCCGTACTTAATGTGTTATACCCACACACACACACACAGACACACCCACACCCACACACGACTATTTCACCCATTTGTTAACATAAACCAGAAATTAACGAACATGAGACAGAAGGCTTCTAAAAACATTGTAGGAGGAGGACAAAATACTTAAATGGGAAGTTTTCTCCCTTCCACCAAATTAAGACAAATTCTTGAGAAGTTTGTAAGTACAATACCGATATCATGTTGCCAAATACTTAATCGTATTTATATCATTATTACTCATGAGATTGTAGAATGAAGCATGATCTCTCAGGCCACTGTACCAGTTGAACAAATGGTTTTCTCGGATTTCCTCAAATTGTGGACATTCAAAGAAAGCATGATATTCATTTTCAAGGATTAAGTTATCATGAAATGCGAGACAGTATAGACACAACCTGTCTTCCCTAATTATATTATAATGTCTTCCATGTTCAATATTGAGTGTGTGATTTGAACATCTAAATCGGGCCATAGCTCTTCTCGTAACAAAATCTATATCAATTGAAAGGTCCTTTTCTGGTGATAAAAGTGTTATATAACATGTGTAGATATCACATCGTAAAGATGAATCTATATCACCTGCCAAAACCGTATCTGAATAGCAATTCCTTAACTTCCGTTGCCCAAGTCCGCCTCCCGCTAATGTCGATATCTTTTAACATTTTATAACAATTTAATGGGTATCTATAGTTTGGCATTCTTAATATTTGGCACCAGTACTTTACACATTTTGAAAAGTAATGAATACATAGCTCACATTCGCCAAGCCATAGAAGCATTTGTAGTAGAATAAAGTCTTAAGAAATACCTACAGAACTCAATTTGTGACATTTCTATGATATCACTATGTGCAAAACCCCATATCTCCGATCCGAAAGTAAGTATCGGAACTACCATAGCAACAAAAAATTGGAACATTTCTGTTAAAGAAAAGTAGCCAAATGGTTTCTGGAACTGTTTTATTGAGGAAATGGCTTTCCGAGCTTGTGATGCGAGTTTTGTTTTTGCCGTGGTCCATGACAATGTTGGAGTAAATATTAAACCCATATATTTATAAACTTACACTGTCCCAACCTGTTCTCCATTATAAAACCATTTTTCATAATGCCGGAGCGGTCCACCGTTTCTAAAGACCATAATTTCAGTTTTCTGAAAATTACCTTGCATATACATATCTTTACAAAAGGAAGAAACTGCAATCAATTGTAAATGAAAATAAACTGCCGTTTCGGCGCAATTAGCAACATCATCAGCGTACAGTAAACAAAATAAGTCATATATCTCATTTGTGATAAAAATACTATTCTGACATTTACCTCTAATGTAAGCTATGAGATCATTTATGTAGAGAGAGAAAATTGTTTGCGAATTCAAATCGCCTTGTCCGGTGCCCAAGTTACATAGGAAAGACTCCGAGATACTTTTTCTGTCAATTTTTACATGAGCGCTCAACTTTGAGTACATTGATAACAGGACATTAAAAAACTTTACCAGTCATACCCTCCCTGTTAGACTCGAAAATAATTTGTAGTGAACCAGCGTGTCAAATGTTTTTTGAAAGTCTACGTATAGAACATAAAATCGACCACCGCGTTTCGTAATATATTTTTGGACCATACTTTGTAAGCTAAATAAGTTATCAAGTACGGAATAACCTGTTCGAAAACCTGCTTGCGATTCATCAATAATTTCATGTTCCTCCGCCCATAGAGAGATTCGCTCATTGATTAAACTCGAAATATTTTGTGCATAACATTAATGAGTGATATTCCTCTATAGTTACGGGGATCCTGTTTATTGCCTGACTTAAAGACAGGGACAATAATACTCTCACTCCAAGAGTCAGGAAAATGTAACAGTATGAGCTAGAACTCAGATACCAAGAACTCTACACTGACTGAGGAGGCGTGGTTTTCGAGAATCTAATTTTCTCAGACCTTGGCTATTGATGCCTTATTTGTTTGACTGGCAATATGAATATTGATATTGGTAGTGGGAATGTTTTGGCTTCCTATACATGTGGTGTAGGATGATATATGTGGGGAAGAGATGTTAGGACAGAGAATGAATTAAGATTTCTGTAGAGAGAAGGTTAAGATCAGGACAGAATGCGTTATCATCTAAATGAAGTGATAAGATCTGAAATGAGCCAACGATTGGTTTTAACAACTAAGATGAGTTTTACTGAGAAACTGATTCACGTTTGAATATCATATTTGAGTAGTTTACTTGTGTCACAATTAATAAACACGTAGAATAGCAGATTCGTGTTTATGTTATATTTGACCGACTAAAATCCACTATACGATCGAGACATTAGACGCATTATGTGACAAAAAGAACCTGATATTAAAATTTTATTAAAAAGGTTATTTAACTGTGACGAGCAAAAATCACATAGTAATTTTAAAACGACGACAACATTTTAGACCCGGCTGACTAAAGAACATTAGTATACGACTATTAAAGTGACAATAAAGGCCAAAAGTAAACCAAAGAGGGTATTTAAATGTATTCTAATTTATATGAAACCACTTAATAGTATGGAAATTATTATGAAAATGACAATCTATCATTGCACGGTCTCTCCAAGTGTTAGTCGCTGACAGAAAAATTAATTTGAAAACTAGGCTAAAGCTTGCCAGGTAGCTGTGTCTTTTGTTTACTTTTTGCCCGATTTCAAAATTCTTATTTCTGCCAGCGACTAACACATGGTACAAGCACACAATAACAGACTGCCAACTGCACGATATTTTCGATACTTCTAATCTTAATTTAGATGAATTATGACACCTGCTTTGATATTTTTGTCCTCTAATGGGCCTTTAACCCTTAACAACAAAATTTTATACTGGTCCTAATTGAAAGCACAATGTTTTGAAAAAGGATTCTTTCTCAGAGTCGTAAAAACCATGGATTGTTTGGTAAAGGGTTAAGATAGGACTCGTCTTTATAAGGAAAGAAAACATTGTGGAAAAAGGAGAACATGTTGGTTCTACTTTCTCTTAGTCATTTCTAAAAAGCTTTCTTCCTTCAGGTCGTGAAAATACGGCACTGTGTTGTAAACGGTTCACCTATACATTCCAGTTATTGCCTGTTTCAATCAAAGCACTGAAAGTACTGACAGACAAGCGAAAGTGGAATAAGTGGCCTTCGTGAAGGTATGATTAAGATGTTTCATGAAAATTGAAGCAAAATAGACTAACGCATTTTTTATGTCCGTATGATCCTGTCCAACCCAGTTATCAAGTCGAGTCTGATTTTGCCCGAACCAATCCGATGGTCAGTTTGGATTCTGTGACTCTATTTACTCCTCGTACTAGAGCCATTCACTCGTCAAAACTGAATGATATACTGTGAAAATATTTTTATATGAAATAAGATGAATAAAGAACATACCATCAATTTGATGACCTGGTGTTAATACTCTCTAGAGTTTTGACAAACTGTCCATGCCTTTTCACTTTCTTTTCGAGGCCTACAACATCTGAGAAAACACAGGTTTTGCCGGATAGGTAAAGGTAAGCCTAATTTGCATAGGTCACTACTTCAGTTACATATAAGCAAACATCGTGTACCCTATCGCTGACATCTTGAAAGCGGACGTTGTTTTAATTGGAGTGGTTGAGAAATTCGTAGTTCATGCCAACAATATTAGTTGCACGGTCAGGTAGCAGGGTACTTCGAAAGTTGTTCACGGCTATGGTGAATCATGTCGCCCAAAGCCGAAGGCGAGGTGGCGACATGATTCGACACAGCCGTGAACAAGTTTTTAAGTCCCCTGCCACCTGACCGTACAACAAATTTATAATACTGCAAAGGTTTACCCCTTCAAAGCGTATCAAGCGAAATTTTCCTGTTTTATAATGTCACGAATCGAGTATGCTGCCTTCGGCTCGGGGCCACATGATTCAGCATAGCTGTGAACAAGTTTTTAAGTCCCCTGCCACCTGACCGTACAACGAATGTATTATACTGCAAAGTTTTACCCTTTCAATCGAAATTTTCCTGTTTATAATCTCACGAATCGACTATGCTGTCGAAATAGAAATTCACGTCTGATTCCCCCAATTCAATGAAAACTGACATCACTAAAACGCGCAGTTTGGTGCATAAACGTGCAGTCTTGTGATCGATGACGCCGCCATTTTTGATGTTGTGTTGCAAGTGTAGTGATGTTTACCGGGCACTCAAAAGGGAAATTGGCTTTACGTGGTTTTTGCCAGGATACTTGATTTATATGTTCCCGGCATGTTAACCAATCAGATCACGAGACATTTGTTTGCAGTAAAATACACAAGTAAAATAGCTACGATGTCTGGCAAAAAGAGCATGTCTATTGGGTAGTATTGGACAATTGTTTGGTAGTTTGTTTCATTTAAATCTACACCATCGATGGTAACAGACCAGCAGTTTTAATGAATTAACCCTGAGGCTGCTAAGTGCGATTCATGGTTTAGCCGATTAGAAGTCGTGTTACTTTCAAATTCAGAAAAGCGTTTTATAAAAAAAGATAAGTATGTTCTTCAAAATTAGATGGCGAATACGTATATCCTGGGATTGTGACGTAGGGGTTGTGATATCGGTTTCCAGCCAGCCTCAGCAATTTTTCGAGTATTAATAATTTGTGATGAGGGCAGAAAGCTTTCTTTGGACTTCGTCATTTTGAAAAAAGCAGCCAATGGCTAGGACAAAAAGTTAAAATTGAAAGTCTTGGAACGCATTGATAGGTACACTTGCCATCGTAATATGTTTGAAATATTGTATAAAAAGGCATCAAGCACGTTATCAACAAAAAATCATTATGCACCCCCCCCCCATGCAACCAAACAAAATAGGAAGGAGTAAATATAGACCTTATAAGAAAGCTTTGAAAAAAGAAACAGATTAAAGATTTTGAAAATAAATTGGTACAGGACAATTTCTTCCTCTTTCCACAACGTTTCTACACCTTCATAGATAAACATTACCATTTTACCAGCATTTTATTTCGTCTGTCTTCAAATATTTTTAATGGATATGGATCTAAAACTCTCGTCTGATCAGGCGTTTTACCCTTTATAACAAAGTCACGAGTTTTGACGACCCTGGTGGGGTAGAGGTTTAGCAAAAACCTGTGGGAAAAGGAGAAAAGCATTTTCTCCTTTCCACACTGTGTTTTCTATCTTTTCGAAGACCAATTCCACCGCCTAAGTCATGTTTAATTTGTAAATACTTTCAATTTTGAAGAACCTTAACTTTAGTCACTTTCGTAAAAAGTGAAGAAAATTCAAGATGGAGAAATACAGTGCAAGTCATTGAAGAGGAAATAGTCTTGAATTTCAGGAGAGTTATCTGCGGTTATACCCGTACTTAACTCTTTACCAAACGACCTAATTTTAGAATAGTCCAAATTGGAAGCGTTTGCAGACGAAAAAATCAACATGACTTAAAAAGGGAAATGTGTTTTTGGAAGGGAAGAAAGCGTTGCAGGAAAAGGATAAAATGTTGGTTTTCAGAAGGCTTCTGTCTCAGGGTCGTGAAACCAGGGATGGTTTTGGAAAGGGTAAGAGAATTTTTGGTCGTCTTTAAATCATCTTCGCTCGGGAAAAAGGGGGTATAATGCACGTCCGTTATGCATGATGCCAAGCAAGTCATCATATACTAGTAATTATTTATCCACAGAACCCATTTGGAACATAAGGTACACTGGCCTGGGCCGATACCTTTTGCTGATGAAGTAGTGCCCCTTTTCAGAGAGTAGCTATTAAATGTTTGAAATAAGTTCACCTGGTACTGTATGTAAAAAAAGAAAGAGAGAGAGAGAGAGAGAGAGAGAGAGAGAGAGAGAGAGAGAAACCTGGATTAATGAGGTATGGAGCCGATCAGTGGAGCAAAAAACATGCAATTATACAATTATGAATTCTGCTGTACGGTGGTTTTAACCTGCAGTTTTTTTTTTTTACTTGAGTCTCGATTTTCCATCGAAATCTTTCTAATTATATTCCAGTTGACAAACAGTTCGTACATTCATTTAAAAACGTGATTTATCAGGGTACATGATTTATGGAAACGACCGGTATACAGACGATGGTAGATGTAGACCTGTACGGAACGAGCCGATTTGTGACGAGTGTGATATCAATAGCTCCAAACTTTATTTCCGGTCAATTTACTGTCAGTGGCCATAGATATTTCTTCAAATTCCAAATTCCCATTTTATTAAATACAAATTTTTCAAAACTGCATTAGGGAGAATTCCCTTTAGCTCAGTGGTTATGGTGTTGGCCTTTCGTCCGGTCGTTCTAGGTTCTAATCCTGCCCGGTCCCTGTATTTCTGCTATGCATTCGTTCATTTGTTTCGTTGGTAAGATTGGGCTCGTCCATTAATGGCCATTGAGCCATTAATCCCAAATGTTGTCCAAAAACGGACTTTCTGACTAATATGGCTTTGAGTCATCAATAAATGGTGACTTTTAGAGGGGCTATGTTACAGGAGACCACTCCTTCATGTATGGCTTCCCCTCCTTCATGCATGGCTTCCACTCCTTCATACATGGTTTCATCCTGATTTAAATACAACATCTAACAACTGCATTATGGGGAATTATCTTTAGTTCAGTAGTTACAGTTTTGGTCTTTTGTTTGGGCGTTCTAGGCTCGAGTCCTGCCCTGTCCCTGTATTTCTACTATGCATTTGTTTTATTGTTACGGACTTTGTTCGTAAGAAATACCTCGACGTTCTCTTCGAAAACAACCGAGCTAAAACTGAAGCTGTTATTTTGAAACTTATTTGAAAATAAGGCATAGTTTTACATTGTACATTGAATATTTGTAAAATTATTTATTGTGCCTGATAGCTCACAACTGTGGTTTATTGAACGATAAACCACGATAGAAAGGAGATTATTTCTAAAGCCTACAAATTCTATATTCGAATAATAAAAGTGAATTGTTTAACCTTTAACCTTGATATCTAATCATCCTAACGTCGATGGAACCAAGGATGTTGTGCTTGGTTTTTGACATTATTCAATACAAAATATATAGAGATAAAACATATCGTCACGGTACGAAAAACTTCCCGTCAACCCGGATTTCCAGCCAGTTAACTACTTTGTTATTGCTTGAATTCGATGAACTACTTTTGTTACCCTTGAATTCGATGAACTACTTTTGTAACCCGTTCAATGAATAATCTTACGGACATGAAAGTACGCAACAAGCGCATATCTCTCAAATACACAACATACTGCAGTCTGATCTTGATCTATACTATCTGATAAGGAGATATCTGTCCGCCCCCCCCCCCCAAAAAAAAAAAAAAATGCCGTTGAAATGGCAAAATTTGGCTTTTAACTGTCAGCTTGAAAATTTTATTTCGCTAATTTAGGGGGATAAAGGTTGAAAAATGGGTTTATTCCCCGAACGCCTACTCCAATGAAATAACATAGGGTGTGAAATGGGGATTAGGGGGGTCTACTTGGGGTATAGTTATGATGATACACTACAGGTAAATAACATCTATTTAAAACTGAAAATTAAGGTTCATGTAAAGTGTTTATTTTGCTTAATTTCATATGTGAATAATTCTGTAATTATTAAAATTTGTTCAGGAAAACCATATATTAAATTGAAGCTCTGGATGAGTACAAGCTGTTTTACCTAATTATACCAACTGGCCTTACATAACAAAACTAAAACATTGCAGAAAAAGATGACATCGTTTAAAACCTACAAAATAATAATGACATAACAAAATTGCTTAAGTTTTGGAGAAAACACAGGCTATGGTACATACCAGGTACTGCTACTACCAAAAATCCTATATTTTCTTTAAAAAGGCACATATTTAAGTCAGAAAGTTTGACATTTTTCCCTTATTGAAATGTCAACCATGTTTGACCTACTTTTTTTTAGTAACAGGTATGGTGTCTCCACAGGATCAAAATGTATAAGTGGTTGTGTGTAATAAACTTTCATTAGTATTACCTGAACAAATTGACATGAAATAAATGACCTCAATTACCATATATATTACACGCTTGATTTATTGTTCTAACTTGGCTCCGGCTAATGTCGTCTGCATGCGGAACTATGTGCATGTTTCTAAACTCTTTATGCTTAGATTTATAGTGCTTTTAAAGAATACTTGAAATACCTGAAATAACCATTATATTGTTGGTTTAAATTGGTCATACATGGTGGGCGACTTAGATCTGTGATGCACTTTCTGTGCAGCCTGATTTTAATTTATGCCAACCGCAAAACCTTTTTATTTTGACTAAGGCGCAGTAAGGGTCAAACCCGACATTTACCGATAACAGAGTTTCCGTACAGTCCGATCATACCCGATGGTTTAAATATTCATGTTTTAATTACTCTTTGCATAAAGGTCAATATCAGGTCAATTTATTCCAGTAATAATTTTAGATAAAAATGACCTGTACAAGTGAAATTTCCATGTCCACTTCCAAACCCTTTCTCAAAAACAGTACCCCCACTACCCCATCACACACACAAAAAGAACAATGAAAAAAATGCTTATGTCAAAAATTGATTCTAAATCCTATCTACCAGACTGGTAACACCATTTGTAACTGCTGTTTTTGAGGAAGGGTTTGGACGTAGACATGGAAATTTCACTTGTTCAGGTCATTTTTATTTGTTTTATTATCTAAAATTACTAATGAAATTATGCACAACCACTTATACATTTTGATCCTGTGGAGACACCATACCTGTTACTAAAACAAAAGTAGTTCAAACATGGCTGACAATTCAATAAGGGAAAAATGTCAAAGTTTCTGACTTAAATATGTGCCTTTTTAAAGAAAATATAGGATTTTTGGTAGTAGCAGTACCTGGTATGTACCATAGCCTGTGTTTTCTCCAAAACTTAAGCAATTTTGTTAAGTCATTATTATTTTGTAGGTTTTAAACGATGTCATCTTTTTCTGCAATGTTTTAGTTTTATTATATAAGGCCAGTAGGTATAATTAGGTAAAACAGCTTGTACTCATCCAGTGCTTCAATTTAATATATGGTTTTCCTGGACAAATTTTAATAATTACAGAATTATTGACGTATGAAATTAAGCAAAATAAACACTTTACATGAACCTTAATTCATTTAATTTCATTTAACTTTATTCATAAGAAGAATTTAAAAAAAAAAATGGTTTCAGCTAATTATTACATGATCATTATATCTTGAATTTGAGAGAAAGAATTACCACTTAGATGCCAGCATTTATTAGGACACTTATAGAAGTAAACAGTGTGATAAAGGCAGTCACTGCTCAATATGAGCAACGACTACATTATCATACTGATTTCTTCTTAATGGAAATTAATTATTTATAACTGTATTTTCTTTTTTCAAATTGATTGAGATATATGCTTTATAGCATAGGGACAGCATTATAAGAAACCAGTGTGACAAGGAAGTCATTGCTGTTGTAAGCAATAAATGTTTTATAGTATAGGGACAGCATTGTAAGAAAACAGTGTGACAAGGAAATCATGGCTGTTATAAGCAATAAATGTTTTATAGTATAGGGATAGCATTGTAAGAAAACAGTGTGACAAGGAAGTCATGGCTGTTATAAGCAATAATTACTCATCATCCTGTTTAAATTTCAAATGAATGAATGATTGAATTTATTCCTCTTTCAACAAAATGGAGCATACAAAGTATGAAAAGAAAACAATGTGACAAAAAAAATTGCTCTTATGAGTAATAGTTACTGCCAGGTTGTTTCCTTTTTAACTCGTTAAGAAACGGTATGATTTAAGATTTGTTCAAAGGAGTGTAAAAAGTAACAATGTGACAAATGAGAACATATCTCAGTATGAGCAATTAGTTCTTTATCATGCAGATTTCCTTTCGAGGAAAATTGTACAACATATAGATTTAAACAACGTGACAAAGAAAGTAATTTGGCCATGATTTAGTTCTTTAGTTCTTTACCAAACAGCACAGCATCAGTTTTATTAAAAGTTTATCTTATTTGTTTCAACTCTCCACCAGTCCACAAAATTTAGATTTGTTCCATTTGAAATCATTTGCAGACAAGTTGATGCTAATTCAAATGATTCAATTATCAAGTTTAGAAAACATTGAAGAGAAGGGAGATTTTTGTTTTTATCTTTTTCCTACAATGTTATCAAAAGGTTTTCTCTTCTGAAAATTCAAGTCTGTGTTACACAGTTAATCAAACATCAAAGCTCATTAAATGGAATTATCCATAAAGGTTTAGAAAACAGTGATGGACCAGGAGAAAATGGTTTTATCTCCTTTTCCCATGATGTTTTCAAACGGCTTTTAAGACAATTATAATTATCAGTGCCCCTCAGTAGGCCCCGTAATCCCCCCTCCTAGATAGGTGTTAATTAAATCTGGTAGGCGTTCAGAGAACACACCGAAAAATGCGACACGTCTTATCTTTATTGCACTGTGACGTTACCCTGCACTTTTATAGGGTTTTTATCCCTTTTACAGCTATAGGCCTTAGCAGGGTCTTTAGAGGACGGAATAGATCAAGATCGGACTGCACAATATGTGTAGTCTGATCTTGGATCCATCCAGTCCAATTGTTTGGTCAGGCTTACGGAATAAACAACAACAACAACAAAGTAGTGGAATGTTCCTTTTTTGTGAAGGGTAGAAAACTTTGTGGGAAAAGGAGAAAATGCTGGTTACCAGCATTTTCTCCTTTTGCCTCAAAGTTTTCTAAAGGCTTCTTTCTCAGGGTCGTCAAAAGTAGGGATTATGTTGTAATGGGTTAAACATCTGCATTTATTTCTTGGTCTTTTTTAGGCCTTTAACTTTTAACAGTTCATCACATTTTTTCAAAGTACAATGTAATTTTCAAACCAAGAACGACAAAGGCTTATACAGTTGCGATTACGGACAAAATCTTTCGTCTTGTGATTGATAAGGTCCTGAAATAAAAAGGCAACAATTTCATCCAGATGATTTGCACAAGATATCAATTTATTCTACTAACGACCAAACCCTTGCAATGTTAAATACATCGGCATAAACTTTCCTGCTATAAATGGAATAAGAGTACGGAGTAGTAAGCGTTGCGAAGGCAGACAAGTGCGTTACACCCATAAAAAATCTGTGAAGTGAAACATGTATTTGGCAAACCTCTTGTGATTAGTTGATCAGCTCCCTCGGCAATATAATAATGGGCTTTGTACACTTAAACAGTCCATTACTTCGCCTAAAAATGCAACGTTTTGCATTTTTAACATCTGTAAGGTTCCACTAAAGGTAGTGTGTCCGTGATAGAAAACGACTATTTCCACTAATATTATCCTACAAAATATGCTACGATTAAAAATGAGTATTATTGTATTACTTTGACCGAGCTACTTTTTCTCTTTTTTTTCCTTCTTAGAATTACCATTTTTAAATCTAAAACCACTATATTCTCATCACAAAGGGAGATTTTAATTACCTCCCTTTTCTGGAATCTATCACAAGTATCAACGACTAATTTTAAGATAGTCATCAAAGAAATTTCTTTTCAGTTAAAAATGTACAAAAGTATTATATCTGTATTATAAATCCATATTTATCAATTATCTAGAAATTTTATTCCATGCTGCTCTAGAGGTGTTACGGGTCTACTACCTTAACCCATTACCAAACTACAAAACTTTAGGTCTATCAGAATTGAAAGGAATTGCAGACGACAAAATAAAAGTGACTGAAAATTTGAAATTTGTTTTGTGAAGGGCAGAAAACATTGTGGGAAAAGGAGAAAATGCTGGTTACCAGCATTTTCTCCTTTTCCCACCATGTTTTCTAAAGGTTTCTTTCTCAGGGGCGTCAAAAGTAGGGATTGTGTGGTAATGGGTTAAAGTAAAAAAAAATTACGAGTCATAATTTCCTATTGAAATCTTTCCAAATACATTTACGTTGACAAACACTTTTTACATTCAATATTTAACGTGTTTTTTCAATTCCGTTGGCATGTTTCACCGGTAGATTGAGAGATGTACTAGTAAATAAGCCCACCCGGGTGGCTTAGTCGTGAGCGTGTCAGACTCATGACCTAGTGGTTGTGAGTTCGATACCCGGTTGAGGCGAACTTTCTTTCCGGCGTATTTTCGCCTCTCACCTCTGCTGAAGCATGTGAGAAAAGTAGTCGGTGGCTTTGGAAAGAAAGTTGAGTTAGTACCGGTGTGAGAAAGCCAGGAAACAATGTGCGTCACCGACTGCCATAATATGACATTAGCTGTTAAAGTGGCGTTAAACCCTAATACAACCAACCAACCAACTAGTAAAAAAGCTTCTACGTGGTTGTTGAAGTCATTACCAGGGCGCCGCCATATTTAAGTCATAACCAAACAATAAAATTTTTGGCTTGTCCAATTGAAAGCATTTGCAGACGACCAAAAAGGAGTGGCTGAAGATAGATTTGAAATTTGTTTCGTGAAGGGTAAAAAACATTGTTGGAAAAGGAGAAAATGCTGGTTACCAGAAAATGACATGCAGAGATTCAAATAGACATTCTCAGCTACAGAATGATGCATAGAACTTTAAGATCGGCCTATATTTAAGAACTGTAGGGCCCTGAAAAGGTTTCTTGATGAGGTCGAATTTTTCGTCTTTTCAGAAATCGGCTCGTTTTCGGAATGGTTTTTCGACTTTTTCCACACTGCTTTTAGTACTGCTAAAAATCTTTTAACAGAGTTTCAAAAAGATTTCCTAGGCTACAATCTAGTATTTAAAACATTGCGATCGGACTAAAACTAAGCACAGGAAATAAGGTCAAATGGTTTCGAGAGGCAAGAGTAAAAATCGTGCGGAAAAATACAAAAATATGTCCTTGTCTGAGGATTTTTTAGGCTTGCCCTTGAATAACTCGTCATTACTAAATGTCTGCTTTTCCTATACTGTTTTCAGGAGTGCTAAAAACTTTTTAACAGAGTTTTAAATAGGCTTTCTTAGCTACACAATGATGCATAAAACTTTAAGATCGGCTTATATTTAAGAGCTGTACAAAAATAGAAAATTCGACCTGATAAAGAAACCTTTCAGAAGCTCTGTAGTTCTTAAATTTAAGGCCGATCAAAAAGTTTTGAACATCACTGTGTAGCTGCGAAAGGTTCTTTGTGTTAAAAGTTTTTAAACTCTAATGAAAGCAGTATGGACAAAGTAGCAAAGTTATGCAGTATGAAAATATTGATGGTCAGGCCAAACAAAACCAGCGGAAATGTACTACATTTGGTACAATTCCGCTAGGAAGGAAGGAAGTGAGGAAGAAAAGAAAAAAGGAGGGAATGAAGTGAGGAAGGAAAGAAAAAAAAGACGGAAGGAAGAAAAGAAGAAATCGTTACTAACATGTATTAAAGAAAGCTACAGGAATGTTCTTGTTGGGATCTGTGTCTGACAGGCAGGCATCGCCTACCCTGACAGACACGACTCTGGACGGTTAGCATTGCAATGTCATAGCCAATTCATACTAACAGGAAAGGAAGTTAGTTATGTAGGAAGGAAGGAAAGAAGATGTAAAGAAGGAAAGATAGAACCACAATGATTTTTTTTTTAATTTTAGGCGCGAAATCTAAAAAAAGGTTAAGAGGCTACGTAGCCTTTTAAGGAAATACCATCCAAAAAAAATTTTTTTTTGGGTCATTTTGTGATTCTTAATTATTGATGATTAGTATTGTTTTTTCACACCCACCCACCCACACACCCACACCCACACACCCACACACACACCCACACACCCACACCCACACACACACACACACACACACACACACATATATATATATATATATATATATATATATATATATATAGTGATGTGAAAAATCTAAATACCCACCTTTAAATTACAATATTTTAGATTTGTTCGTTTTCAAAGCAACTGCAGGCAATAAACTGAGTTTAGCTAGAATGAAGGGATTTCTCTTTGAAAGGACAAAAACATTGTGGGAGCCTGATACTAGAGAATCTCTAGGCATAGATACATAATTATGTTAGCTGTTACCATGATATGACTGAAAAAAAGAAATATGTTGAAAGCGGCATACAACATAATCAATTAATCATCAGTCAACCAATCAATCAATTTCACATAATTATCAAACCAAAAGTAAGGATAAGTTTTTTTGACACTCTCCCATTCCACCAATTTTTTGTGTACCCCTTTACCAGAAGAAAATCTTTCATCTCGTCCAAGTTTACCCCTTTATCAATCAGTCCCGCTAGTTTTCACAAAGGCGTTTGAAATCATTGTCGGAAAAGGAGAAAATGGGGATGATCAGAATCCAAGAATGTTTTCTACTTCGGTCAGAGAGCTAAGGTATAAATGTTCCCATTTGGAGAGCATAGTTCACAGATGTTTTACATTTGAAACTCTAACATTTTTGTATGGGAAAGGGTTAACTTTTAACCAAATACAGAGTTATATTATGTCGGAGTTAATGTATATCGGTTGCAGACGACAAATTACAAGTGGCTTACAAAGTGGAAATTACCTCGGCACAAACAGTGCCCGTTACCAGCATTTTGTCTTTTTCCTACAACATTTTCAAAAGCCGTCTTTTATAGCCCAGTCAGTAGCGCGCAGGACTTGAGAACGGGGGTCGCTGGTTCGATCCCTGGCTTGGCCAATTTCTTTTCGCGTATTGATTAGTCATTGCAGCCACCGCGATATAACTAAAATGATGTTGAAAACGGTACAAAACACCAATTAATCAATCTAGGTACGGCTTAAAACACCATTCAATTATTCAAAGCACATTCTGTGCAGCCTGATCTTTCTAAACTATCTTTAAAAAGGACGGTTAGTAGCGCGTAGAAGCTAGAAAAATACGAAAGTTTGGTAAACGGTACGAAAAACTAAATTTAGAGGTGAAAAAGAGTTTGCCTAAACCATATAACGAGTATTTACATGTATGCCTCTGCTTTAACCCTCTCCCCAACAATCCCTGGTTTTTACGGGTCTGAAATAGTAGCCTTTTTAAAACATTGTGGGAAAAGGAGAAAATGCTGGTAACCAGCATTTTCTCCTTTTCCTACAATGTTTTCTACCCTATCATTGACAGAAATAATCTTTTCAGCAAGAGTTGAATTGTCGTCTGCAAATGCTTTAAATTTGGTCTAGTCCAAAGGTTTGTCGTTTGGGAAAGGGTTAAAACTACATGTACTTCTTTGTCGTTGAAAATCGGGAACGGAAGATTAGATATAAGGAGCGGGGAAGATATTTGTTTTTTTCCCCTAAGCAAACTTTCCCTATGGAGTACTTCTAGTTGAAAAAAGGGAGTATTTGAAAAGCATGAATATTGAAGATAATCAGGGAAAAAAATGAGCCAACGATAAATTTGTGATATTCCAACGTATTGACTCTGACTTTGCAACATACAAATGCACTGGAGCCCTCCCAAAAAATTGTAAGAAACGTGGCATATCTAAATTTAGCAGCACAGATCACGTGTTCCAGTCATTCTTTGCAGCCGCGGAAGCTTCGAAATGGAACTTGTATCGTGAAACTAGCCAGTATACATGTAATTCTCTGCATAATAGGTGAATGTACTTCAATTTGGATCAATAAAGGAATTAAAAGTATGGGCAATGTCACAAACAAATTTCACAGGTGTGGAATATTTACAAGAGGAAGTCAAAATACATGGCACGGCTATTTATAACTTTGCAAGGTCGATGTGTCAAGGTCATAGGTTTACACAGGCGCAATTTTAATTCCAAATAAGGCTAATAAAAATAATGGTCACATGACCCAGATATCCAATCGTTGCGTAGTCTACTAAACAGTCTGGATATCCAGCATGCTCAGCGCATGCAGCAATATAACCACATGATCCATATTATCCAATCAGAGCTCAAGGAGCTTCCTCTCGGCTGCAGTGTCCATTTTTGGAAATGGCGACCCTGTTTTTCGCTGTGAAAAAGTGTTTTTTTCATCTTTTAGGAATTGAATAAATTTATTCCAGGTATGAATTATTTGAAATTTTGTAGTTATACATAACTTATCAGGATTATTTTATAGTTTTTGATGTAGATTTTTTGTTAAAATGAATCGAAAGGCAGTGACCCAATGTCCATCTTTGAGTCATAGACATAGGCGGCCCTGTTTTCATTTGAAGTCTCATTCCCGTTTCCGTGTTAATATCATACATTGTTATTCCCCCCCCCCCCCGAAAGTGACAATTATAAGCATCTCTTGTTACTGTAAGTGTAAAAGAACATTCGTCTGTTTTGAAAGAAAAACCATTTAGACGTCATGAAAGAATGAAATTGATCGATATTCAGTCTCGCTATAGGCCTATTTTTAGTAGGGGCCATTATATTTTTCTGGTAAGTCTACTTTATCGAAACTGAGGCTGATGATGTCATACCATTTGTTGCTATTACCATCGTCTGCAAGAAGCGCAGAAAAGTGGGTTCTAAAAAGGCATACTGGTTAACTAAAAATCGTTTTCAAAACATGATTTTACTTGCGGAAAGTCCGTTCAAATGTATTTGGTCACCTAAATAGGCCTGACCCCATAAATTATTTTCAAAATTATTTTATTTCTACTCTTAATCAACTAGTTTTCCTAAATATTTGGACAGTCTATAACATTATTTTTCCAAAATATCGGACAGATGAATTTTAACGAAATGTTTCTGATAATGATTGGTTGCATACTGCACATTTCCACATTCTATTGCCAAATATTTATTATAAACATGGATCATTTGAAAACCAACAGGACTATCACATCAGTAGAGTCAAGAAATTTGACCAAAACAATTTCAACATGGAGGTTTTTTTTGTTATAAAATGTATCATCAAAACTGTTAAAGTAGATTAAGATCAAAGATCAGACCCTAAATTTTGTCTAGCCTGATCTTGTCATCTACAGAGGCCACAAAAGCAACAGAAGTTTTGAAAAATGATAAGGGAGTTAAATCTTTCTTGAATTTTTTATTTTATGCATCTCTTTTAAAACTTTGCCGTCTCCTCTCTGTATAAAAACAATGTAAATGCATTTATACTTACTAAAGACTGTTGCTCTTTTTCTTTATTTACTTGTAATCCATTTAATTAAATGCATTAATTTGCTGTTGCATTGCCTTGAAGAATTTTTAAATAAAGAGTTGAAGGACCTATTTTTCTGCTGATTACACAATACATGTGATAGGACTGTGGTGATCTAGAAACAATCAGCACTAAAAGCAAAAATGCAGATAGTGCAAATCTGACATGTTACTGTCTTATTGTGGAGCTTTTTTGTGTTGAATGGAGGTCAACCTGTAACCAGGTACAAACTTCTTGGAGCAGAACAGTATAAACAGTTGTAAGTGTGTACCATGTGCTTGACAACCCTCTCTGCTTTTATTCTTTACCAAATGACTAAATTTTAGACTGGTCCAAAATGAAAGCACTTGCAGACAACAAAATAAACATGGCTCAAAATTGAAATTTATTTCCATTTTTGGCCAGCAGGGTAGAAAATATTCTGGGAAAAGGAGAAAATGCTGGATTACCAGCATTTTCTCCTTTTCCCCCACAAACTTTTCTATAGGCTTTTTTCCCAAGGTTTGTAAAAAGTCTGGGTTGTGTAGCAATGAGAGAAGTAATACATTCCCTTATGCCTATTTCACATCAGCCTTGCGATTTTTTCTACCGCAAACACAATCGCTACCAATTTGTACCCGTCGCACATAAAGCACATTTGCAAAGCGATATCTGTACGTTGTTCGCACAGTTGACTCACGAACTGTAAGGTATTCGCAGGTTGAACGGATGAAACAAACAAAGCGACGTGTTTGCACAGCTGTCATGCGGTTATCGTACAGCTGCCTCACAAATTCTCAAGGCATCCGCAAGACTGCCGTAAGAATTTGCAGAGCACGAATTTGCAAGACGGCTATGCAGTGCTCGTGGGATTGCCATAAGGAGAATGAATTATCTCTTCTTGTCCAGATTTGTATATATATATATGTCACAGCCAATCAGTGAAATCAGCCATTTCATGAAATGGCTAAAAATTTTAGCCATTTTGTGAAATTGCTAATTCATTCAGGCATTTCATAAAATGTATATACATGATGGTATGCGACAGCAGCCTCATTCTGCAACAGGCCTTCACAGAATTAACTTTGGCCTTCTAGACACATAAGTTGCATTTAACAGCAATGAACAGGATACTGGCGGATGAAGAACGGGGCGACGCTATTTTTTGCTACAGGCATATTTGTCACTCTTGTACAAATACGTGCCTTCTTCATCTGCATCATGGGTTGGTGGTTGCTCAGTTCCTTCCTGAAATCTTGACAGGGACTGATGACGAACAAGTAGGGCTCCGTACCGGTACTCGATATATATCGAAAACCGGTATTTTACGTTCGATAGATATATCGGATCGAACGTTTCTGTATTGAATAAAATATCGATCATCAAAAGAAAATAAAAGTAAAGCATATAAATACCCAATTTAGTCGTTTTTAACGGCGAAATTTATTACGAGTTTACTTTAGGTAGTCTCTAAAGTCGAGTAGTCGTAGAGGTAGGTGTGGCTACCTGGGAAACTTACAACCAATCGAAATGCGTCATTCTTTATTACTCGCCCTGTACCC
This sequence comes from Tridacna crocea, assembly GCA_943736015.1. Lineage (NCBI taxonomy): Eukaryota > Metazoa > Mollusca > Bivalvia > Cardiida > Cardiidae > Tridacna > Tridacna crocea. Next base: position 14,502,076 of record OX031069.1, on the reverse strand, counting down.
GTTACACAATGGATGACAATTAGCTAATACCCCTATTCTCGTTCCCCCGTCATGTTGTTTGAAATCTGCAAATTATGCATCAATCAGCAGATTGCAGGCAAATTTACGCTGATAATTGGTCAATATAGTTGATTAAAGAAAGGTAATGAACATCTCGTGATGTGATCGAGGGGTAGCGATGAAAATAATTGAAGCCGTGACCTTTCAACCTTCCTAAGATTTTATTTGGTCGATCTTTTAATATTGCCGAAAAAATGTGGCTCGAAAATCAAATCTCTTTTTCCATTAGATTATCTGAAATCAGTGTTCCGACTCGCGTAAATTATTGTGTAAATCATTTTATAGACTTGAAATTTGCATAACAAATGTTAATCACACGCGAGACCTCACGTAAGAAAAAACATGGACAAAAAAGGCCATTATCTGTTTATCGTGAGTAAAATAACAGGTTTTGATGCTACATGTAGTTCTAATCCTTATTGAGAAATCTATGTCGAATCATGCAAACATACCTATCCAGAAATTAACACGCATGAAAAATTGTTCGGTGAAAAAAAAACACGGAAACCCATGACACAACAAAATGTCTCCTTGACATTGTCCGATCAGTCCTCTAAGACTGTCTTTTCAGCTTTTTAATGAGTAATAAATGTAGATCTAGTTAGAATTCATATTAATTTAGGCCTACATAATTATGAAATTTCAATAAAATCTAGAATTGTTAAATTTGCGGTATTTTGTTTTTCAGGTATGCTGAAAAAAGAACAAACACAATTTTCGCATTTTTTTTCTTTCTTTTATTGAAAATTGAAATATCATATGATATATCGAATATCGATCATTTTGTATCGATACAAATATCGTATCGATCAAACTGACCGATACGGAGCCCTACGAACAAGACATACAAACTTTTCAAAAGAGGAGGGATGACGCTAACTTTTTGCAAGGCAATAGACGATTTGCCAATCAAATTTGATATAAGCGATATTTCCGTTTTATTGTAAGCGGCGCACCGGAAATATCACGTGACACCGGACAGTCAAAGCATTATTTCAATAACAAATGCCGTATGTCCCGTTCACAAATCCTTTAAATTTGGACAAATTCATCACTGAAAAAAAGGTGACATAGTAAGAAATCTATATGGAATCAATTCCAACACAATTTATTCATATTTCATGATATTGCTTTTGTAAAAAATAATTAGAAATAGAAAAAGTACGCATTTTATGAGATCGTATTGAAATAAAGAGCATGTAGAAAGTAAAAATGAACTTGCCCTCTGTAACCTGTATAAAATTCACAATCCCGTCCACTAATGATCACCAAACGGGTATATAGATATGAAACAAAAGATAAGAAGGGTCAATTTAATGTGACACGTGTGTGTTAATCTGTAAGAAGTAAGTACATTACAGCTGTTCTAAAGGTCTTCCGCCCTGTCCAACACAGTGCGATACCGAGATCAAAGGAACACCGAGTTAACCCTTCACTCATTATTTTTTTGTATAAAACTTCATTAGATGCATATTTTTAAATACATGTACTCAAAATGAAGCTTGAATAATTATTTTGTGAAGAAGGTATGGAAGGTTTGAAATTTGAAGCCACGTTTCTTTCGTTCATGATCTATAATATAAAGTTATTCGTCAATAGGAATATGCCTTTAAGTGCAACAAAGACGTTTGATAATAGTGCGCTATAATACCAGTAAATGGACTGTACCTGTCTTTCTGAAGACACTGGACAGCTATTTAACCTTTTACCAAAGTATTCCGAGTTATAGGGATCCGGAAAAAAAAGGGGGCAGACGTGCTGATTTTGCTCATTTTATGTTATTTGTCTCACTTTCTCAACCTTAACACATACCTTCCTCCTCCCCCACCCCCCCCCCACCCCCCAAAAAAAAAAAACGAAAAAAAGTAAAAGTAATCAATAAACAGTTCAGAGACATCTGTGAAAAATGAATTTTCAAAGTGTGAGAGAAAATATTGTGGGAAAAAAGGAAGGGATCGCAACAACCACTTTCTCCTGTCCCAACAATATTCTTTTACTCTTTCAAGGACATTTACAACCATTTGGCCTTTTTTTATTCGATCGTCTACATAATTATGCTACGTATCTGGACGAGTCCAAGGTGTTGACGTCGGGTGAAAACATTCACGGTAACTATTTAACCTTTTACCAGACGACAAAATTTTAGACTGGACAAAATTGAAAGCACTTGCAGATGACAAAAAACGTTACTCAAAAATTGACATTCGATTCCAGCAGGGTATGAAACATTGTGGGAAAAGGAGAAAAATGCTTGTTACCAGCATTTTCTCCTTATCCCACAATGTTTTCAAAAGGCTTCTATCTCACGGTCATAAAATCCAGGAAGTGTTTGGTAAAAGGTTAAAACCCTATACCACATAACCCAAGCTTTTTACGACCCTGAGAAATATTGCTTTTGAAAATGTTAAATAGGGATAAAGTTCTGGTAACCAACATTTTCTCCTTTTTCTTTGCTATCCAAAAATAGCGAAAAATGGGGAAAAATAACATTTATATAACTGCAATAGACCTTCCCTATTTTTATGTCTGATTGGTCAACTAATGTTTGCCGAATTCCGTAGAGCTAAGTTTGTAACGTACAGGCTCGAAATCCAGGAGTTGGTGGTTTGAATTATTTAAACTATTAAAGTGATAGTAATTCTTTTTTTTTTTTAATCGTTCCAGTATCTGCAAATAGACAGACACAGTCTATTTGCCAAAAACTAGGACATTATACAGTTTGAATTTACGGGATTCATTTTCAGTGGCCAAATACGTGCTATACTTGTTTTCATTGAAAAGCTAGTAAAGGGTTAGCTGGGTGTTCTTTTGATCTCGGTATTTCACCGTCAAAGTGGGTGCATCTATTTGAAAAGCTGTTATGCTCTTCTTAGGCACCGACTAACACACACGTGTCATAATTGTTTATTACGTTCAGTCTGACGTTGATCACATGTAAAGGTTTGGAATTGTTTAAATCTGTTACAATGGGGTAAGTCTGTTCTAATCATTGTCCCCTTCAATTTTTTGTTTTCAAATGCATTATTATGTTACCTGATTTAATGGTCTCAGTTTAACTGTATATTTGCACTCATTTCTTTCGGAATGGGAGGGGGACTTGATTTTCAAGTTATTAAACCTTATCCTACTAAATAATAATATGACACAAATTTTAGAGTCGATAGTAAAATCCCAAATATTATTTCAAAGGAATATTTCAAGGTAAAATATCTCCGTTTCGGACAGTGTAGATCTAGGATCAGACTGCACGTTTTTCGTAGTCTGATCTTGATCTAAATTATCTGCAAAAAGTCGTTGAGTCGCGCTTCGCAGCTTAAGGGTTAATGCAGTCTGCATACAAAAACTTCTATCAACACGCCCGACAGGAGACAGCGCTGCTTATGATCCCTGAAGTTTACCGAAAGATTGACAAAACGAGTTCTTTTTTTGTGTGTGTCTTCGAAAAAGATGATTGATAAAACTACTGGCATGGGCGATTTAGGGTTTTTGTTGTCTTATTTATCACGTTTAGGGTGAATTCCATTTAAAAATATGACCTTTTCACTATTCGGTATATTCAAGATTGGGAAAGATTGTCCGGTGGAGAGTACTCGCAAGGGAAGTAACTCGTGGTGACGCGTCAGTAATGGAATTTGGCAGATGGTCTATTGCAGGGCACCTTTGCGAATCTTTACGTTGTTCTTACGTTCTGCAGCAGTCTTTAGACAGACTTTTACTTAACGCAAGGCATTCGCAAGACAGCCGCAAGATGTTTGTGCGATCATCGTGCAACCTTTGCAGGACAAACACAATTATAAAACCGTACAATTGATGTGCGATGGTCTCAAGATAGCCCTAGGGCTGCTGTGTGAGAACCGTACAGCTGCCGTACAAATTCCAAAAATCGAAAAGAAATTGCAAATAAAATGAGCATGTTAAAAAAAAAAACAAAAAAAACTTGCAACATCTACGGAATTGCAAATTTGTACGGCAGTCGTGCGGAATTGTGCGAAGTCCTGCGATTTGTCAAAAATTGTTCCCGTACGGCTGTCGTAAGGCTGATGTGAAACAGGCTTTATGCAAATTCTACTGCAAAAGGCATGTAGTCTCTCTTGAAAGATGGGTAGTTAAATAGGTCTACTTATCGTCATACTGATTTACTCTCCCAAAGTCCATGGCAAGATGACAGCTTTTCAGAGTTGGAACAGATGGTGCAGGGCGATATCAGACTACATTCAAACTATGAAATCTGATCTTGGATCTGCATCAATTGCTGCTCCATTAGTAATTTTGACCAAGCTAGTGTTCGTTTTTTCGGCCTTAAAAGGTAAGAAAATAATGATAACATACAAGCCATGTTCGGTGAAAAGAGGGCTTTACATCTGCAAAAAGTATCAACCTATATATCAGTATGCTCAATCCATGCAGATTGACATGGGTGGGAATCTTTTAGTCAATTTTTTACATGCAGAAAGACCAGTCTAACTCCTGATTCAGTCTATTGTTGGACAAAATGCATTTTATAGATTTAACTCTTTACCACATAATCCCAACTTTTAACGGACGTTGAGAGAGAAGCCTTTTGAAAACATTGTGGGAAAAGGAGAAAATGCTGGAAACCAGCATTTTCTCTTTTTCCCACATTGTTTTCTGTGTTTTCAAAACAAATGTCAATATTTGAGTCACTTTTTTTTTTGTGGTCTGCAAAATGCTTTCAATTTGGAACAATCCAAAATTTTGTCATGTGTTAAAGAGTTTAATATTTATGTGAAAGCATGCTTTTTATATTGCATCACAGAGATACATTGACCTATTATCACACAATCCCTACATTTGAAGACACCGAGAATAGAGCCCTTAAAAAACATTGTGGGAAAAGGAGAAAATGCTAGTTTCCCAAAATGTTTTTTACTCTTCATAAAACAAATTCCAAATTATTGTATTGTCATCTCCAAATGCTTTGGATTTGGACAAGCCTAATATGTTTTCGTTTGGTAATGAGTTAAGCCTCCTTTTACCTGAGCATTGCTCATGTACTTCATTGAAAACCATCCATATTATGCAGGTAAATCTCTACTCCATGACAAAAGTTTGGACTTGTACTCAGAGTCTATAATGTGGATCTAAATTTGAAGAATTTACCTGCGTTATTTTTGACAGGCTTAGTCCCTAAAAATGTTCATCTTTTGGCCATCCCCTATTTTTTCAAAATGATAATTTATGGAAATTAATAACGCGAGAAAACTTTAACGATTATGGTGCCCTCCCACTGGTCAGATTTGGTGGTTGCGGTTGTAACATGACCAGCGGTCATGTGCTGTCCATGGTCGTGAGGTAGAGCGTCGGCCTCATAACCTAAAGGTTCCGAGTTCGATTCCTGGGAGCAGGTGTCAACTTTGGGATTTTTCATAGGCCCACACATTTGGCGCGAGTACTGGTGTAGTTCCCAGGAAGCAGAATCAAGAGAGATTAGTATAAGTTGTAAGAACTTGTTTCTCAGTCGATGTAAGATAAATATGTTTAAACTAAACATGACCAGCGAGGGAGGTCTAGGGTCAGACTATTTTTAAAAATGTTGGTATATTCTCTCTGCTTGAGAATAAATATGCATGACAAAGTTGCTGTGCTGTATTGGGTATGTCAGGCTCACTGAAATAATTTTGCAAGTTTTTGGAAAAAAAATTGGGTATGTCTGGTATACATTAACTTTTTACCAAAGACAAAATTTTAGACTTGTCCAAATTGAAAGCGTTTGCAGAAAACAAAATGAATGTGACTAAAGAATTAAAATTTTTATTAGGAAGGAAAGAAAACATTGTGGCAAAAGGAGAAAATGCTTGTTACCAGCATTTTTTCCTTTTCCCACAATGTTTTCAAAAGGCTTCTTTTTCAGGGTCGTTAAAAGTCGGGATTGTGTGGTAAAGTGTTAAACAATGACTACACAATGCTAACTTTTAACGACAAACGGGGAAAGGCTTTTTGAAAATATTACGGGTAAAGGAGAAAATTTTTTCCTTTCCCACTAAGTTTTTACCCTACCAAAGACATGCTTTCCTGATTTGAGTAACACTTCAGTTGCAAAAATGATGCTTTCAATTTGGACGAGTCTACATTTTTGTCATGTGGTATACAGTTAATTGGAACAGTTAATTTTTATCCCAGTAATAAGTCAATCAATACTGTTGCTTGTGGTTTAATACCACAATTGTTAGTGTGACGAGGGTAATTATTTCAGGGGCCCCCCCCCCCAAAAAAAAAAAAATTCTGCCGTTTTTATTGCTTTATAGGCTGAGGGTGAAGAACAAAGATAATATGGACTGTGTAGATTGATCTTGATCCAAGGGAATACCATACTCTACGCACAATATGCACATTCGTAACAAATTCTGCGACCAAAGCTAAAAATCACAACATCTTATCTCAATGTTTTATTTTTTTTCTTATGAACCGCATGCCTTTTCAAACTAAATAGAAGGGATAAACTTGTGCATTGATGACTAGGGAATTTCTCCATGCATTACCATAACTGACACCTCCTCCCCACTTCTGATCGGCACTTTGTTACTCACTGCGTATAAATATTTCAGTCCTGGCCTCACCTATGTTAATCTATGCATCTGCAAAAAGTGCTGGTCTCAGATAATCAGCAGATCATGATTTCAAAATGAGTGCTATGTTACTTGTTATTATTCCAAGCCATCTATCTGAGAACGATTGGTGATTATTTTTTTAACTCTAAATTAAAAGCATTTGCAGATGAAAAATCTGATATTACTAAGATGACAATTTCTGTCCCTGATAAGGTACAAAACATTGTAGGAAATGGAGAAAATGTTGCTTACCAGCCTTTTCTCCTTTTCTGACAATGTTTTTAACCAATTACCACACAATCCCTACTTTTGATGGCCTTGGAAAAGAAGCCCTTTGAAAACATTGTGGGAAAAGGAGAAAATGCTGGTAACCTTTTCCCACAATGTTTTCTTCCTTCACAAAGGAAACTTTTGTTTTGTTGTTTTTGGATTCATACCTTTCTCTGATCTAAACAATATTTTGATAATGGTCCAGGAGTCCATCTGGTTACTTTTTACCTCACCTGAGCACAACGTGGTCAAGGGGAGCTTTAATGATCACCCGGTGTCCGTCGTGCGTTGTCAACAATTCTTTAAACAACAACTCCTCCTACCCCTGGGCCAATTTGGACCAAACTTGGCTGGAATGTTCCCTGGGAGGTCCTCTTAAAAACTTGTTCACAGAATTGGATTCCGTCAAAAACTCTAGTTGCCATGGCAACCATATGGAATTTTCTAAGAAATTCTTTAAAAATCTTCTACTCTGAAACTACAGGCCAGATCTTAAATTAATTTCACAGCACTAGATGTTCCTTGGATGACCCTTTTCAAAACCTTATCGTGAAATTTTGATCCGTCAAGAAACATGGCTCTGGTGAGTGGAAGCTACTTGCACTGTACAGAAATGAAGAAATTCTTAAAAATTCTTCTCTGAAACCGCTGGTAAGATTTTGAAATAACTTCTCAGGAATTTTTTTTGGGTGACCCTTTCAAAAAATGTTTGCGAAATTTTGATTGGTCAAGAAACATGGCTCTGGTGAATGGGGGTTACTTGCATTATAGGGAATTGAAGATATTCTTGAAAATTCTTCTTCTCTGAAACAGCTGGACAGATTTTGAAATAATTTCTTGCAAATTGGCAAGTCCAAAGCTTTCTCAGTAAAAATATATGTAAAGAGTCCATTCATTTTATACTCTATTTTATCAGGTCAAGTCAAACCAGACACTGCTCATCTAGACATAGGTGCTAGTAAAAACAACAATGTATATACTGATAATGGTGGCACACCAATGAAGGCAGAGAAATATCAGAAAGATGGAGATGGAAGTGACTTGGGCAAGTCCGACGTCAAAAAGAAAGATAAACCAAAGCCCATGGTTGGCTTCTTTAATCTGGTAAGTTATGTTACCTCTTTATTGCTGAATGCCAACTTTTAAAATGACAGTGGGAAAGAAGCCTTTTGAAAGCATTGTTGGAAAAGGAGAAAATACTGGTAACCAGCATTGTCTCCTTTTCCAACAATGTTTTCTATCACAAAAAAGGATTAAGAGTCAAAACGCCAGCTGATGGATTTTTCTTCATAAGGTTTAAAGACATGGATTGAATGATCGATTATAAGATGTTTAACACAGTTTTCGTCATTATTCCATTTATATCCCGGTGGCCAGTTTCTTTTACCAGAACTACATAATGCTCTTTCTAAGTCTATGGCCACTTTCCCACATAACCATCATCAAAACATTGGTATATGATGAGAGAAGAATGAATTGTATGGCAACAACTAGCTATCATCACTCCTCAGAAAAAAAAATTGGTTGATTCGGCTATTGAACCAGCAACCCTCAATTCTCAAGTCCTGTATGCTACTGTATGCTGCTGACTGAGCTAAATGGCTAGACAAAACATTGTGGAAAATGTAGAAAATGATGTTTTTTATACATATATGTATTGGAAGGACAAAGAATAATGAGAAACAGATAAGAGAAAAGAATTAAGTTGCCACAAAAATTCTGTTTTTGCGGCAGATGTCAGAAGGTTTTCTTCTATTTCTCTTTTAAAACCCAATACCACATTATCAGAAGTTTTGACAACCGCGATGAAGAAGCCTCCTGAAAACATTATAGGAAAAGGAGAAAATGTCGCTCACCACCATTTTCTTTTTCCCATGGCATTTTCTACCATTTCACAGAGAAATTCCATTACTTTAGCCACATGTAAATTGGCATATGCAAATACTTTCCACTTAAAAAATTCTGAGATTTTCTTGTGTGGTAAAGAAGTAAATCTGTTAGTTCATCTGCTCATCCCAATTCTCTCTGTCTTTTCAGTTTCGATTTGCCACCAAACTGGATGTGCTGTTCATGATCATTGGCTTGATTTGTGCCGCATGTAATGAAGCAACCTATCCATTACTGATGTTGGTGTTCGGAGACATGATTGATCTGTTCGTAAATGATGAACGCTTCAAAATTCCCCTAGAAACCATGGCAGAATATGACGTGTTCAACCAACTCAATATCACCCTAGCACAGGTTACGGCTGATCGTAATATACTATCATATGTTAAACAGTTATCTATTGCTTCATAAACTTTTTTTAAAAGGCCCAATAACAGCCAAAAAAGTTTTTAGTTTTGAGTACAAGATACAGGCGTATTTCATTCTACTAATAAGAAGTGTGCCAAATATTAAAACTCAGAACTTGAACAGTTCATGTAGGTTAACCTGGGCTGAAAATCTATGCTTTTATAAAATTTCCTGCAATGTGGAGGACCATTCTTTCTCAGGATATGGCTGGTCTCGGGCATAATGGATCTGTGATATGCAACAAAGTGCAAAATACGATGAATTAGGAAAACGCGTTGACTCTTTCCCAAATGACAAATTTTAGACTGTTTCATAGGACCCATACTCAAAGTGTTTGCAGATGACAATTTTGAATTTGATGAGAATAGCAGAAAGTTTTCAGATATGCTAGAAAACACTGTTGGAAAAGGAGAAATTGCTCATCAGCCACGTAGGAAGCATTTCAAGATTAGGGGGGCTAACTTCGAAATACCGATTTTTTTGCGTGGTTGTTGCATTGCGCTAAAAACTCATATTTTAGTTACTATGATTTTAAAAATTATTGGGGAGGCTTAGCGCCCCCCCCCTTTCCTACGGGCCTGCTCATTATGAGCAATTTCTCCTTTCCCCACAGTGTTTTCTAAAGACTTGTACTGCAGATACGTAAAATCCAGGGCTTGTTTGGGAAAGAGTTAACTCTTTACCAAATGACAAAATTTTAGACTGGTCAAAACTGAGTAACTCAAAAATTGAAATTTGTTTCCAGCAGAGTAGAAAATATTGTGGGAAATGAAGAAAATGCTGGTACCAGCATTTTCTCCTTTTCCCTCAGTGTCTTCTAAAGGCTTCTATCTCAGCAGGGTTCGAATTTCATTTTTTTATCCACTTGCAAATTTTAGCAAGTAGCTTTTATTTCCACTTGCAAAATTAAAACTGGACTCGCATTTTTTTTTTTTAAAGCTCAGCTTGCCTACCAATTGTAAAGAACGAATGGCCGGTAAAAACTATTCAATTCTAGTCTATTACGTAACCTGTCAACCCGAGACAACAACCAAACAAAAGGAACGTTAACTGACATTAAAACCCTCATTTAACAATCAATTCAATTTCAGTTGAATTTCTGTTCTAATGCGAGGTTAAATTTCTACAAAACCTACGCTGGTGAACGATTTTGTAAATGAAAAACTGACGTATCACATCTGAATATCTGCATGTCCGGTAACTGGTTTAGCGAGTCCACCACATCCGACTTACTTCTCGTTACTATTTGTGCGCAATAATTTATCTTTTCATGAAGGATTGACAATGTTTTTGTTTCAAATCAGAGAATGAATTTGCCTACCGTTTTTTCTGTATAAAAAATGCAGAACCTCTGTATCAGCTGTGAGTGCAGACAAACGCACTTGCCTCACGAAACTCCGGTAGCGAATGACAACTCGTCGAAGGTTGTTCTCGGTGCGATATGACCGATGTTTATCCAGAACAAAAAGAATTACCTTTTTTTGTATTCACATATGAAATTTAGTACATTTGGTAACTGTTCTTCAATATTTTGCACTCGCATTTTTTTGCAAGTGCTTGAAATTTCAACTCGCATTTTCCAATTCTGGCTTGCATTTTGCAAGTAAATATGTGGGAATTTCGAACCCTGCTCAGGGTTGTAAAAACCAGGGATTGTTTGGGAAAGGGTTAATCCTTTACCACAGTCACAATCCCGACTTTTATGGACCCTGAAATTGAAGGCTTAAAAAACCTTATGGGAAAAGGAGGAAATGCTTGTAACCAGCCTTTTCTCCATTTCCTACAGTGTTTTCTACCCTATCAGAGATAGAAATTGTCATCTTGGCAACATTAACCCATTACCACACAATTCCTACTTTTGAGGCCCCTGAGAAAGAAGCCTTCTGAAAACACTTTAGGAAAACAAGAAAAATGCTGGTAGGTAACCAGCATTTTCACCTTTACCCACAGTGTTTTCTACCCTTTCCAGAACAAATTTCAATTTTTCAGTCAGCTTTATTTTGTCGTTTGCAAATGCTTTCAATTCGAACCAGTCTAAAATTTTGTCGTGTGGTAATGAGTTCAACTTTTTGTCTGCAAATGCTTTCAATTTGGATGAGTCCAACATCTTGTCGTTTGGTAAAGAGTTAAACCCCTCTTTCTCAGAGTACCCCTCAAATTTTTTTTATTTGGTTGTTTTGACAGACAATACAGTGATCAAATCTTCAACCTCACAGACAATAGAGTAAACATTGGAGATTTAAACAGCGCACTGGAGGATGATCTGCTTGACCTCATGCAGACCTGAGTATGCTCTCTGTTATATAGGTAAAGAATCCTTTAACGAAATTTAAATCTTTCACCCATAATCGAAATCATCCGAGATTGTATAGTCATGTATATTTTGACCAAGTTTGGTGCTGATTGGTTAATAATTGTAGATGCTAGGGTATAAACCAAGTCGAATAAAGCAATTTTTCTAATTCAAGGGCAAACAACTCTAGTCGTTTTAATCCGATTAGGCCCATAATCAAACTCATCCAAGATCTTATTGTTATCAGGACCGTAAGAAGCAATTTTGGATTGAGGGTGACCAAAATTTTTAGAATCGTCTTGTCCGATTTGACATATACTGTAGATTTATATAATTTCGTTGGTATGGAATTTCGTGGATTTTTCAAATTCGGCATTTACGTTGGACCGTAAATTCGTTGTTTTTCCATTTCCATATGAAATTTTTTTTTGTATGAAAAAATCTAAACTGTCAATTAATAAAGTGTGACAAAATAATATAAGACGGGACTCGATCGATGACAAGTATACAGGTATTGAGTGTAAAGGGTGTAAAGTTTATGACACTTATCTGATAATCTAATCACCGGTCGCGAGTCTATCAATTAAGACATGTGTAATTATTTATAATTTACACCGTTATTACTTAATCCTGTAGCCACAGTTTACAGTCAAATTTTAAGCCGTTAAAGATACGAAGTTTTCAGAATCGTCTGCTTTGAAACTGCTGACTTCCAAAGCTACACTTCCCACATGTCTGGGTCACTTAGGAAAACAATTTAACAAGACTACTTTTTGCATATTCGCCGATATATTGTGACAGAAGGAAAGAGATCTTTTGTTCATAGCTGGAGTCATTACTGAAATGATACGTTTTACCTTGTTGTCCAAAAGTGTGTCCGAAATAGTAAGTGTGAACTCTGACAAATTTGCATCTAGATCTATATTTAGAACAAGCATGAAGGGTCAAAATTGTAGGAGACTTAAGTTTCAGCTTCCATTCAATCTTGCGCGACTTCCAAAAGTTGCTTTCTTGTACGAGCTAAGTCATTGTTCAACTGCATGGGATAGATCGACGATCAGACTGCAAGTTCTGTTTAGTCTGACACCGTCCAACAACACGTTGAAATCCGCCATCTTGTCATCACCAAATTCAATATTAGAACGACCCAAATATAAAACAAGCCGTCCGTCAACATGATTTTATGTCTGTCGCAGGTACACACACGTTTGCAGTAAAATTTTGAGTTGGGGTAGATCTATGATGTAACATGTAGGCCATTCGAGCAAGAGGGTTGTAAAACAAACGTATGTTGTACTAATTTACGGTGTGCGGTAAAAATGCCATGGGAAAAAATGTCATAGGTAAAAATGTCATAGGTAAAAATGTCAGAGTCAGAGTGGTAAATATGCCATAGGTAATAATGTCATAGGTAAAAATGTCAGAGATACTATATATGTAAGTATATGATATGAAAAAATTATGTGGCTCTGACCTCTCACCAGATCCACTGAAGTAAAGCATTCTTTGTAGATTTGATAATATACATACCAGTTGTCCTATACATGTTGTCCCATTATCTATTATTAATTTATTTACCTTCATTGTCCATGCTATACTGTGGAATAATTTTCTGTTTCATTCAGCAATGATAAAATTACATGTTGCCGATTTAACCCCTGGTTTTAACGATCGTGAGATAGGACCTATAAAAAACATTGTGGGAAAATGAGAAAATAGTGGTAAACAGCATTGTCTCCTTTACCTGCACTGTTTCTCCCATGCTGGAACAAATTTCAATTTTTGAGTTAATTTCAAACCTTGGTAAAAACATTTGTGAAAAAGTATCTTGTGATCTTAGTTCTTCTGTTAGTCCATATACCAATCTTGATTTTGACTGACTGCTATCTCAGATGATTCAGAGGCCAGAAATAAGTGAACCCTGACAAGATTTTGAACTTGCTAAGCCTTGACCAACTGAGCTAACCCCATATATTTATACTATGATAAATACATATGACATTTTTACCTATGACATTTTTACCCATGGCATGTTTACCACTTTGACTCTTGACATTTTTACCTATGACATTTTTACCTATGACAATTTTACCTATGGCATTTTTACCTCTGACATTTTTACCTACATTCTAATTTACGACTGTTTTACCCTACGAAAAAAACTGGTCACATTGCATTTAGAAATGGCTGTTTCAAAAACACTTGGGCAGTCATGTCACATGTTTTGTGTATCGGCAGAAAATTGGTTTGGCTGTTTTCAAAAAAATCTTTGCATCCGAAATGCAACAGTAAAAATAAACATGGATTACTTGACTCGATGCGTGTAGGTAATTTTTCAACAGTGTTTATGCTGTCGTCGCCAGGATAACAAAAAAAAAAAGAAATGAATTTAAGGCAATGGAGAAATCACTATTTTTACCCGGTAATTGTTAAGTCTGAACGAAATCTTTATAGGAACAAACAAATTATCAAAGGTGTAAATAACTTTCTGTTCGATAGGGAGTGTGTACATTTTAACGTTGGCATCGTCATGTTTGTTATTAATGAAGCCAAACCAAACTTAGTTGAAGATGGCCAAGGACCTATCTTTCGTCGGGAACTTGAATTCGTGGACTTACAGTACACTCCTCGCGGATTTTGCTCAAGTCCGCGAGCCGCGACGGACAAATTTGACCGCGGCAAATCTGCTGTACAGGTATCGGCCGCGGAAACGCGGCGGACGTGTCACCGCGGCCACAGAAAATATCAGGCAACTTCACAGCAGGAAGTAAACGCGGTGGATCGCGGCAACGTTGCAAAGGATCGCGGGGGAATATTCGCCTGGCTGACTGTAAATTTTTATTCTTAAATATCTGTAATTTTCCCCACTGTTTCGGGAACCAGAAATTAATTCTTCCATTACGACCGCAACATTTTCGTACCATTAAATGCGGATATAAGCTTTGCCAACAGGGATTACTTAATTTAAGATGCCACAAAACGCATTTTAATCAGCTATTCGCTAAGTTACAAATTTGTAGGCCTATCCCATATTTAGTGTTAGCGATATGAAAATTCGAATTTCGGATTAAAAGTGCAATTTCATGCTTGATTCCAAAAACCGAAAACCAAAGTTACTACTTCTTCATTGTTTGTGACTCACAAGCGTGTACTTTAAAAGTGGAAAAACTCTGACTGGAATGCCAATTAATAACTTAACCCATAGAGCGCCGAAAACCCATAACATAATCTAAAATTTGAAAAAAAAAACCACCAAGAACCAGCATTTTTCAATGTTGTTTTCGTCCTACAAGAGTGCAAAGTGTACATCCAAAATCAGACTGCACAATTCGTGCAGCCTGAACTTGATTTTTATAAGTCGCAAAGGCAATTATTGTTGTGAATGCCGTATAATGGGTTAAAGAGCAAAACCGTGTAATGTAGCATTATCGAAAATTTACCACTACACCCGCGGTCTGAAACTGCACACTAGAAAAAAACGCACTATTTTAAAGTTCATGTACAACAGGCTTCATGTGTATTTTCATCACACATTCTTTCTTACCCTTCATTAGATGAAACAGATATAGCAGTTATTAACCATTTCTTTTTTTTATCCTGTTTTTATAATTAAAAACTTAAACGCAAATTAAAAATTATGCTACCCTGTACGTGTATATTATCACACTGTTTATCCTCATTTTCTCAGTCTCTGGATGTAAGGAAACCAAAGGGTAACAAATAGAACTGTACATATATTCAGCTTTTTCAAAATGCAGGCTGGATCGTCAGAAAAACAAAACATCGGTCCACATTCTGAACTAAAATGATCCTCTTGTTCTCTTAACCCTTTCCCAAATGACAAATTTTAGACTCTTCCAATTTGAAAGAGTTTGCAGACGACAATTTTAACTTTCATAACAATGGCAGAAAATTATCTGAACGGGCAGAAAACACTGTGGGAAAAGGAGAAATTGCTCGTTACGAGCAATTTCTCCTTTTCCCACATTGTTTGCAAAAGACATGTACTGCAGACACGTACAAACAAAGGCTTGTTTGGGAAAGGGTTAAATAAAAACCGCTCTTTTCATTGCCTTTTAACCCTTTACAAAAACATTCCCTTTTTTTTAAGACGCTGAGGTAGAAGCATTTTGAAAACATTGTAGGCTAAGGAGAAAATGCTGGTAACCAAATATTTTCTCATATTTTCCCACAATGTTTTCTACTCTGCTAGAAACGAATTTCAATTTTTGAGTAATATGTATTTTGTTCGTCTGCAAGTGCATTCAATTTGGACCAGTCTAAACTTTTGTCCTTTGATAAAGGGTAAAATAATATATGCAAACTTAACACAAAGGAGAGGCAAGGGTTAACTCGGTATTCCTTTGATGTTGGGTATAGCACTCCGGCAGTGTGAAGTACTGTCCCAGTTGTTAGTTCCATATGCACGTGTCATACTAAACCGACTGACACTTTTTTATACGACCTTATCTAACCCTTCTTAAATATTTACGACTTAGATATGATGGATTACCACTTCATTTGGTAAGTCAAAATAACTATAGATCTGTTTAATTTTCTGTAAGAAATTAAAAATATTCGAATAGCAGCGAATGTCTAGAAATATGTCGCTTAAAATGTTCGGAATATTTTCTTCTTTTTTTTTTTCACAAAAGTTATTTTAAACCGAAAAAACGGTTACATCTCCCCCTCGTCATTTTGCTGCCATTAGGCCTAGATATTGGCGGATCCCATCCCATCAACTCTGCTGAACATAGTGTAATCTTTTGGACTTGAAGGTTATCCCGGCTAGAATATCTCGCCATACCGCAACAGATTTAACTCATTACCAAATGACAAAATTTGAGGTTTGACCAAATCTAAAGCATTTGCAGACAACAAAATAAAAGTGGCAGAAAATTTGAAATTTGTTTTGTGTTATGGGAAAAGGAAGCAATACTGGTTAACAGCATTTTCTCCTTTTCCCACAATGTTTTCTAAAAGCTTGTTTCTCGGGAGCTTTAGAAATAGGGATTATGTGGTAATGGGTTAACTTTCGGGACTTTGGTAGTTTTCGAAAATGAGATTGGGGTTCTCTTCGGCATCTCAAACCTTTCAGCATAAAGCTGCTTTTACAGAGAAGACCAAGATCTGGAAACGTCATGCGTTCATATCTTGGAACTTAACTGTCTGAGATTATGAAAGACTTTTATTATATTCAAGTTCCTAGAAGGCATATGAAAGACTTTTTTTTTATTATATTCAAGTTCCCAGAAGGCAGATTCGAGAGAGATTAACTCGTTTCTCAATCGATATAAAATAAATATGTTTAACAGGCAATTAAAGAGGAAGGAAATGGGTTAATATGTCTACTAAAAGGAGTGAATTCAATTAGATACACAATATTATTTCTATTTCATCATCATTTTTGGAAAAAAAAAACCTATATATGAAATTAATATGTCAATAGAAATTGTAAGAACTAAAGAGAAAATTACCATTACACTAAAATATTATAGTTCACGTCAGGATTTTTTTTATGATACCGTTCACGTTATAAGTTGCTTTTCATATTAAAATAGTTCTATCATGAATACTGGTTTGATTTGAAAGGAGAGAGAGAGAGTAAATCAAATATGCCGTATAACTTGCAGAATCTTATAACATCCAGAATTTATTTAGATAACCAGATATTATAAATAAATTTATGCATTTATTAACCATCATAATGAAGCCGTCTACCTTCGAACTGGTAATCGGCTGACCTACGAAAACAACCATACAATGAGTTATTTTCTCGTTGAGTGCAAACTGAATGAGCCATACTCTGTGAAAAATGGTTCTAATGCATATCCGTGACGCACCAAGCAAGCCATCACAAAACATGGATCCATTTTATTTAACAATCGACCGAGTCATGAGGTAGAATGGCATGCTGAAAATTGACCAAAGAGCAAAATGTTTCAACACAGATAAGCCTGTACGTTCTGTGCAGGGTTACCGGAGTTGATACTGTTTGTAGACACAACAAACCAATTTTTCACAGAGCATGGCTCAAATGGAATCGACATCAACCGTAGCCAAGAGTTGCATAAATAAATTGTAGAATCAGGCTGTTTGGATAACTCTGACACTAGTATGCGGGCAGTGATCTATTAAAGATCAGACATTGCGTGATGCGTTGTCTGATCTCAATCCACGATGTCTGTAAAAGTCGCAACAGGCACTTTAAATGAGTACCAGTTGTTTTGACTGCATTCGAGTGCTGTAGGTAATAATTTTTGCCGAAGTAAACAAAGCTGGTGTTAAAATGCATTTAAAAGAGTGAAAATTATGAAGATGATAATCTGTTATTTCATGGTTGTGCCAGGGATCTTGTATATAAGATCCCTGATTGTGCCAACTGTTTGTCACTGGATATTAATACAAAAATTAGGTTAAAAGTTGGCAAGTCCTTTAAGTTTACTTTTTGCCTGATTTTGACATGATTTGGTCTGCCTGCAACTTGCATTCGGACATAATACACAGATTGTCATCCTCGGAATATTTTCCATACCTTTATGTTGAAGCCTATGTTATCCGTATCCTACATCTGAATAAGGCGACAAATTTTCAGACTTGTTCAATTTGTATGCATTTGCAGACGAGAAATTTAGTGTGTATTATGATTATTTTTCTCTTTGAAAAGTAGACAATATCGTGGAACTATGGTGGTATATTGCTTTACAGAATTTTCTCCTTTCCCAACATTGTTTTCAAAACCTTTTTACCTGGGCTCCCTAGATTGCTGATTCAGGCTTTACCCTAGTTTATCCTAAAATAATACAAAAAATAACTCCACCATACAAATAACAAAGAATTTAAAGCTTTTAATCTTGTCTCGGCTAGAAGAGCTCACAGTGCATATAGTTGTAAGAGATAGTGCAGCACGATCTTCATCTACATCGTCTGTAAACGATACTGAAAGGAATTAAAGCTGCAATCGGTGCGTTAAGCGTTTACCGAATAATACTATTCGGCTTTTGAAAACATTGAGGAAAAAGGAGAATGCAGGTGACTAGCAATTTATCTTTTTACTCTGATATTCTAAGACATGTTCTAACTCAAAACACTAGTGAAAAGTTCATAATCGTCGTCTTCTACACATACGTTTTAGCTCCATTTATTTATTGCTGTATGGACTAAGGGTTAAAGCTTATATTACACCCCGACAACAAAATTAGGCAATAAAAACCGGCTGGGGGGTTGTCCGTTTATTGTTAACCCTTTACCAAATAATCATGGTCCAAGTTTCAAGAGCCTCGAGAAACCATAGTGGGAGAAGAAAATGTGCTGATATCAGCAGCTGCTTCTCTTCCGACAACGTCTTCACCCAAAAGACAAGTTTCGTTGTTTGAATTACATTTGGTAATCTGCAAATGTTATAGAAATTGGATATGGGTAAAATCTGGAGGTCTGGTAAAGAGTTTCCACCTGTCATTTGTGTATGAAATTCAAACCCTTTATTTTTTAGAACATGACGGAATGTTGTCTCGTAGGAAAAAATAAGATAATAGGTCGTAATCATAAATATACCAGTCTTCAAGAACGAAAACAATTATCATATACTCTTCATTTTATCACATGTACATGGAGACAAGCACAACCACTTACATTGCACAGATATTATTTTTCCCTACTGGTTAACCTATTACAACACAAGACCCAGTCTGAACCGTCCCAAGACAATAAACTAAGTGGGTAAAGGAAAAATGTTAACAACATTTTCCCACAAAGTATCCCAACCTTTTTAAGACAACTTCTCTCATTTCAGCAAAAATGCTTTTAATATGGATGAGTTTAATATTTTGTCGTCTGTTGAATGGATAAAGGTCGAGTTTACCCATCTTCCAACTTTAGAGCAAGATCAGCCAAATATGGGGACTGATAATCTTTATTTTGCAAAATGCACGCGTCTTTTGTTAATTAAACCCTTGTATCCCTTAACACTTTTGAAAGTTTAAGCCTTTGCCAAACAATCGCTGGTTTTTACGGCCCTGAGAGAGAAACCTTTTGAAAACATCGTGAGAAAAGGAGAAAACGCTGGTAACCAGCATTTCCTCCTCTTCCCACAATATTTTCTTTCCTGCTGGAAACAAATTTTGCTTTTTGAGTAACATAAATTTTGTCGTCTGCAAGTGCTTTCAATTTGGACCAGTCTAAAATTTTGCCGTTTGGGAAAGGGTTAACACGCTAAAATTTAGTTTACAAACCGAACCCTTTTCCTGCTGATCTGCAAGTCCTCTCCCATGATATTTAAGAACGTGATATCCAATCTTGAAAGTTAGCTAGTAATGCAGGCTTATGACGCGGGATCCAAGATCAGCAAAACTGGTTTCGAGGATTGATATTGGTCATTACGAAAATATTCATTCTTCTCTGACAACTGAGCATTTTGCTACGATTTGTGTTTAGAGCAGCAATCAGTGTCTTCATCGTCTTGAAAAATAATTTTACAAAGTGTGGAAAAGAGATGCAGATGCACTAGCTGACAGCCTTGAGTTGGCTGAAATCATGTTGAGAATAGTTCTCTACACTATACATGTAATGATTATATCTACTCATTGGGAAGAAGTCTTCATTGTGAGGAGAGAAAACAGTGATCGTAGCCAGCAATTTCTCCTTGTCCCAGAAGGTTTTCTATCACATTGCTACTTTTAGTCGTCGTCTGCATATGCTTTCAGTTTTGGAAAATTTTGCGACTTTGTAAAGAGTTGATTTTTAACCAAAACCCTCACGGAGGAACCAGGGACTTTGATTTTATGTATTCAGTCCTACGAGATTCATTCATCTAATTTTGTAACGAACATGTGGAGATAACTTTATCAATTTGTAAAAGTAAACATGTTGTTTGCTAGTGATTGTTATCGCTGGTAGAAAAAAAAATAAGCTCAAGAGTCAAGACCTAATAGGCCTAAGAGCCGCTTGTGAACTATTTCTCCTTGACGGTACATGCCGTTGTAATGCAGAAAAATGACCCCCATTACAAAATGTCCTCCGGGTCATTTCTCGACGTAGAGGAATGACCCATGGGTCATTTCTCAACGTAGAAAAATGACCCATGGGTCATTATTCTACGTTGAGAAATAACCGTAGGTCATCTTGTAATGGGGGTCATTTCTCTGCATTACACCGGCGCTGTCATTATGCCTCAAACCAGCATTTTCTTCCTTTTCCCACAATAGTCTCACCTAACAAAAAACACGTTTTATATTTTGAGTTAGATTCAAAATTTCGCCTCCAAATGTTTTATTCAATTTGGACAAATTTTGTCGTTTGGTAAAGAGTTTAGGAAATATGAACATCACTCGTAATATATATTGTCGAAGAGTATTTGACAAGGTAGATAAACATTGCTTAAGAGAAAATGCTGGTTGCCGGTCTATTCATTTTTTCCTACAATGTTTTCGCAACCCTTGTTCTTCAAGGCACTTTAAACTCATGATGTGTGGTTAAAGATTTATGTGTTTCGATTCTATAACCTATTAATTCAGTGCCCATTGAATAATTTGCTTGGCAATGATGACTGCTTATCATCTTTTTTCTTTCTGATATAAAAATTATCGTGGAGATACATACGTGTAATATGACTTTGTAAAAGAGTAAAATGGTGCGTAACTTCATTCATTCTTGAATCATTTGCTACACTGAAAAGAAACTTACCTGTCTGATCGCGGCGGAGTCATCGCGTCGTTTTAATTGCGTAATCAGACCGCCGTGGTCCGCCAGGGATCGCCGCGTTTAAAAAGCGCTCCGGGTTAGTCCGCGTTCACCTGTGTTGTAAAATCGCCGCGTTGGGTCCGCGCTAAATCCATCGCGGACAGCGAAAATAGCAAAATCCGCGAGGAGTGTACTGTACCTACCCATGAAATCAATGAAAATTGGTACTCAACAAATATTAATGGTTTCACAGTGTTGCATTTTGTTATGTAGTGAAAAATAATTCACCTACTAATACTAGGTACTGAAATAGATGGAAATTTGTTCAACAATGTGGTGAATTATGAGATTTGGAGAAAAAATAAAGCAAAAAATCACACTGAATTAGATGGGACCTCAGAAATTGTCCTATCAGATAACAAAAGTAGATGGAAAATTTCTGGGGCTAGCCGCCATTTGTTTAGAACTATTTTAATTTGTTTGAAATTGTCTATCAGTAGTGTGGTAGACTACCATATAGCATCAACATCACTTTTTCCTTTTATATCATACTTCAGTGTAGTCGAGCGGACTGAGTCCGACCATTTACCTCTTCATACCCGATTTAGTTTTAAGCATAGACAGTGTAACAATGTTAATGCTACAGACAAACAGAATAATGTACACAACCTTGTAAAATTTAAATGGAATAAGTTACATGGGAGTAGTTTTATGATTCTGTTTAGAAACAATATTGTATGTCCTCAAAATTAACAAATCTTATTATCCCCCGCCGTAGGTGGAGGGATATAGTTTTAGCGTCCTTCCGTCCGTCCGTCTGAGATTGATTTTAAGTTTCACTTAAGTTGCACTTAAGTACACTTTTGATGTTTGGAGTCTCGTCTTCAAAACTATACAAAGTTTTTACATTGAACTTGTCACATCTGTCAATCTCCATTAGGAAATGCAGGAAAAAAAGTTTCACCTACTTTGACCGTGCAACACCACAGTTATTTTCCCTTGTTTTTGTAATAAGGTGTCATGGAAAAAAGGGGGTTTCATGTTCTAATTCATTCCATTTCTTGTTAAGGCAACTCCTTCCACATTTCTGGACGGAATTGAATAGAGTTTTGACAGAATATTTTTTGTCATGTGACCTATTGCATATAGTCAACATTTTGCGATTTGTAGCTGTGTCATGAAAAAAGGGGGCTTCATGTTTTATTTAATTTTATTTCTTGTGAATGCAACTCGTCCCATATTTCTTGACAGAATTGAAAAAAATTTTCACAGAATGTTTCTCATCATCTGACCTATCGCATATTCTCAAGGTTTTGTGATTTGTAACTGCGTCATGAAAAAAGGGGGCTTCATGTTTTATTTCACTCTATTTCTTGTGAAGGCAACTCCTCCCAAATTTCTTGGTAGATTTGAATGGAATTTTCACATTATCATGTGACCTAACACAACGCCTCCCACATTTCTTGGCAGATTTGGATGGAATCTTTACATGATCATGTGACCTATGGCATATTGTCAAGGTTTTGGGATTTGTAGCTGCACCATGGAATAAGGGGGCTTCATGTTATAATTTCATTTTTTTTTCATTTTTCACCAGAATCTCTTCAATTACTGGATATATCTCAACAGATTTGGATGAGATTTTCACAGATCATGCAACCTAGCACATGTTGTCAGGGTTTTGCAATTTATCACTATATCATGGAAAAAGGGGACTTATGTCAAATTTATTTTTTTATCAGTGTATCTCCAACTTTTGCACATATTTTCATAGAACTTCATATCTTTATTGCTTGATCAAAGCCACTGACCAATGAGTCAATTGTGCATTCGTCTCACCATGCATCATTCTGTTAGTAAACCTTTTAGATCACAAGTAATACCATATATCCATTCAGCTACCCAGGCAGGTGCTACAAATTTTAACACTTAAGTCTCTAGCTACCTGCTTGAAATGGCAGCAGTGTGGCGGCTTCTACTGTGACAGGGATATCTTCTAAAGTCCTTGACAGAAATTGATGAAACTTCATGCATGTTTTCCATTGGATAGTCTGTTGATGCGTTTTTTTTCCCCCACATATGATATATATGACATGTCATGGAAAAAGGGGGTTTTATGTATATTTCCTTTATTTGTTTTCATTTTATGAAATGCCGAGTTCTGCAAAAAGGGTACTTAATGTATAATCCTGTTATGGACCTCTTTTATATTTTTTCATGTAATGAAATCCTGTGCCATGGAACAAGGGAGCTTAATGTATAATTTCATCATGGACCAATAACAAAAGGCCACATGTACATGCAAAACACAATACCTCTTATATGTTTGTATCAAAAAAGGTCTTTTTTGGCGGGGGATATCATTTCAATGAAATTGCTTGTTACATTTGACATCAACAGAGCTGTGGAATTAATTGTAGAGTTGTACCATAGTTCTGCTGAACGTATGAAAATAAAAACTAAATGGGGTCAAGCCACGAATCAGCCGTGGTGGGACACTCTGTGCGAAAAATCAAAGTACGCAAAATTTCTTGCATTGAGACGTTTTAGATATACTAATAATCCGGCTGATTTAGCTGTTTACCTTCATAACCAAAAAATCATTTAAATTGACAAGTAAGCAAAAAAAGTTTCCAAAATATTAATAAACGTAAATTGGTTGATTCCAGAAAGGACCCAAAATTATTTTGGTCTATTTTAAAACAAAGTGGATCTAAACCGCACCGTTTAATTGTTTAAATTATCCTATGCGATTTAGGGTTTTATTTCCTCTAAAAAATTGGGTCTTTGGAAATGTAGGAAAGGAGACATTGCTGGTAACCAGTGTTTTCTCCTTTTCCCACAATGTTTATAAACTTGTCGGTGACAAATACCATCAAAAGAGTCTCATTTGTCTGCTACAGAAGCATTGAATTTAGATAAGTATTTTAATCCATTACCACACAAAGACAAGTTTTGACACTCCTGGAAAAGAAGCCTTCTGAAAACATTGTGTGAAAAGAAGAAAATGCTGGTAACCAGCATTTTCTCCTTTTCCCACAATGTTTTCTGCCCTATCAAAAAAAAAAATTACACCATTTGAGTTGCCCTGAAATTGTCGTCTGCAAAATGCTTTCAATTGGGACAAGGCAAAAATTTTTTCGTCTGGTAAGGGGTAAATTCTGTCATTTCAGAAAGTGTGAAATCCTCTTTTATTCTCTCTACAGGTATTTTTCTCCGTAGTTATTGGTGCTTTCTCCCTTGGTAAAGCTTCTCCAGGGATACAGATTTGGCCGTGGCTAGAACAGCTGTGTATACTATATGGGATTTCATTGACTTGGTAAGTATGTGGGCTTGTGACCTGTATTTAAAGTAGTCTTAACCAATTACCACACAACAAGTATTATCTCCCTTTCCCACAAATTTTCTACCCTTCACAAAATAAATTTCAAATTTTTGGTCACTTGCATTTTGTCATCTGCAAATGCTTTCGATTTAGACAAACCTAAAATTTTGTTGCTTGGTAATGAGTTGATAAGGGCTCTGCTCTGGCAAAATGGGATTAACTATTTACCAAACAACAAAATTTTGGACCAGTCCAAATTGAAAGCATTTGCAGACTACAAAATAAACATGGTATTAAAGTGGCATTTGATTTGGAAAGGGTAGAAAACATTGTGGGAAAAGGAGAAAAGCCTGGTTATCAGCATTTTCTCCTTTTCCCACAATATTTTCTAGGGCTTTCTTTCTCAGGGTTGTTAAGTTTTGGACCAGTCCAAATTGAAGGCATTTGCAGACAACAAAATGAATGTGAATTTAAAATTTAAATTTGATTTGGAAAGGGTAGAAAACATTGTGGCGAAAAGTAGAAAATGCTGGTAAGCAGCATTTTCTCCTTTTCCCACAATGTTTACAAAGGCTTTCTTTCTCAGGGTTTTTAAAAGGCAGGATCGTGTGGTAAAGGATTAAATTCGTCGCTGTGATTTATTATACCAATCGAGACATCACATCATTACAAATCCACAGCGTCTAGAAACTCACTGAATCCTAAGGTAGAACGGTCCATGGACATGCAGGAAATTGACCAGTTACAGAAAGAAACTGGTCAAGGTCAGCCTGTGAGGACTGTGTAGGCTAACATGGGTTGCTACTTTTTGCAGATACATTAACCCTCTACCACTTGGCAAAATTTTATACCTATCCAAATTGAAAGCATTTGCAGACAGAAATTTCAAAGTGGCTGAAATGGTGCAATTTCACTTTGATAGGATAGAAAACATTGTGGGAAAAGAAGAAAATGCTGGTTACCAACTTTATTTCATTTTCATCTTTTCCTGCAATGTCTTTACAAGACTAGTTTCTTAGGGTAATTAAGTCCGGAATGTGTGGTGAAGGGTTAACACAAAGTTTTCTGTATGCGTAGAAAACGGATGGGAAAAGGAGAAATTGTTAATTACATAATTACAAGCAATTTCTCCTTTCACCTTGTGAGACTTGTGAAAAAAAAAAAAGGCTTGTTTGGGATATGGTCAACTTTTACCAAACGAGAATTTTAATGGACTAGACAAAATTCGACAGATTCACAGACGAAAATTACACTTTGCTAAAATGATTTTTGATTGGGTAACGTAGAGAACAGTGGGGGAAAGGAGAAAATGGTTAATTCTCGCATTTTCTCCTTTTCCAACAATGTTTTCAAAAAGGTTTTACCCCAGGATCGATTAAAGTCGTGATTTTGTGGTAAAGAGTTAATTAGCAAATACCTGAGAAGAGCAAATAGATCTATGTATTAAGCATAAATCCTTTGTTTGGTATCTGATTGATAGCAGTAAAATGAATGCGGGTGCTAATTTGTGTTACACGGGCTGTATATATTTAGTCCAAAACCCGTGACGAATTGAAGTTGTATATCTTAGCGATAAACGCTATAAGATGCACTTTTAATGCATAACGGGATTGCTAGTTGTAACGACCTGTACACAGTTAGACATGTTGGCATGGAGACAAGCATGTGTATGGGTGACATAACCAGGTTTAGTCAGGTCAAGAATAACCCTTATCACAACCATGATTTAGGATTGTTCAGGGAGGTAGCTATTTTGTGTTCGAATACGTAATTGTGTGAACTCTTTTCACAAGTAAGTTTTATTAATCCATAAAGGTCGATCTCATGTCAGTTCTTTTCGGGAAATATATACCTTACTGTTTGTTGTACATACGATGTTTATTAAAGAATATGTTGTTGTTGTTAGAAAGAGATTTCCTGAAATTTTCGGACAGTCACACAAATAATTTAATAAATTTTCGGACACCAAAAAAATTATTTTTTCCCGTCTGAATACTTGGGGGAATTACGGTATACTAGCTAGGGTTATGAAATTCATGTGTGCTTAATTTTTTAGTTGTTGTGGGAGAGTACATCTTATGAAATAGAACTGTAAGGAATTGTTCCTTCTTCCTAAACTTTTGTGTTTTTCCCCTGTATTGTTTTTGAGACTTAAATTTTGTTTGGAGGATTCTCCAACGCTATGCTAGCTATGGCTAGGAAATTTCATGACATGATATCTCTAGTTATTTCTACACATAAATTTTGACCACACTGTATCTCCATTAGTATAGGTGTTGTCAATATGAAATTTCATCCTCTTATTTGTAGATTTTAATTTTTTTTTGAAAGATGTGAAATCAAAACTGCCATTTTGCTTCAATCAGCGGCAAAAATTTCTGCACTATTATTTTTCTCTACCTCCCCTATATGATTATTATGCCCCAGCTTTACAACTTGGGGTAAGACGGGCCGCATATCTTGCGACAATTTGCCGCTCTTGTTCCACAATGTTTTCTCTAGGCTTCTTTTCTCATTGTTGTTAAAAGATGTAATTGTGTGGTTAAGAGTGAACTGAAAGTGTTTCCGTACTGAAAATAGAATGGTATAAAAAAAAACATGAAATTTGAAGATGTTATTCAGAATGATTGGTAATTACAATCCTAGAAGTACCAGTAAGATTGATTGAATTTTTGTTTCTTACTTTATTTCAACAGATTCCACCAAAAGATATCTATTCAAAGGAAGGGATCAGGTTGGAACAGTTTAAAGGAAGTATAGAAATACGAGGGGTCCATTTTAGATATCCGTCATGACCGGATGTGCAGGTAAATCAGACATGCTGAACTTGAATTTACACACAGTGTTCCTATATATATGAAGTTGTGTATGTCCAATTCCCATGGCTCTGCTGCAATTTGTTGCAGAATTATCTCCTCTTGAACTTTTTTCAACTCTTACTTTTGTACTAAACCATTCTGCATTCTGTGACAAAGACCTGTTTTGTGACAAGGAGCTGGTGGGAGATATGATCATGTTTAGTTATAGCTCTTTTTTAACTCTTTACCAAACAATGATGATTTTAACACCCCTGAAAGAGAAAGCTTTTGAAAACATTGCCGGAAAAGGAGAAAATGGTGGTTACCAGCATTTTCTCCTTTTCCCACAATGTTTTCTGCCCTACTGTATATTTTGTAGTCTGCAACTGCTTTAAATTTGGACCTTTCCAAAATTTTGTTGTTTGGTAAAGGGTTAAATAGTCATCTGCAAATACCTTTAATTTGTTGGAGTAAAGAATAAAGAGTCCTCATTGTTAAAATTTGGTTTCAAATAGTCCTCTCCTACAGAAATTTTGGCTGGCATAGGTGAAATCTGGGGCTTTTATGAATGGCATAGTTTACTGTAAGACTGTAAAGAATGTGCAGTATGAGCTTGGATCTTTCATCAGCTTGTTTCATTGAGATTTAACTCATTACCAAACACCAAATTTTAGGTTTGTCCAAATCGAAAGCGTTTGCAAACGGCAAAATAAAAGCAACTGAAAATTTGAAATTTGTTTTGTGAAAGGCAGAAAACATAGTGGGAAAAGGAGAAAATGCTGGTTACCAGCATTTTCTCCTTTTCCCACAATGTTTTCTAAAGGCTTCTTTCTCGGGTCATCAAAAGTAGGGACTGTGCGGTAATGGTCTAACCTCTTACCAAACAATGCCTGATTTTTACAACCCGGAGGAAAAAGCAGTCAGAAAATATTGTGGGTAATGGAGAAAGTGCTGGTAACCAGCATTTCCACCTTTTCCCACAGTGTCCTGTACCCTTCTAACATTAAGTTTCGACATTTAAGTCACGATTATTTTGTCATTTGCAAATTCTTTCAATTTGAATAAGTCTAAAATATTGTCGTTTGGTTAAGAGTTGAGATGAAAATCTATCTAAGTTTCCATGCTACACTTGAAGTTTGAAATATGAAATATCAACAGAAATATCTCGCATATTTTTCTTAGCATCGATGATTGATCAGATGACAGCAGGGTTACGATGTTTTCTCAAAGCTTTCTTGGAAGGCAGCCAAGCTAAAAGTGTAACTGAGGCATGATCAGATTAAACAGGTCTGTTGCATCTTATTGCTAAATCAAGAGGTAGAATAGTCCTTGGGCATGCAAAAAATTGACCAATAGCAAAAAGTATTGATCGATGTCAGCCTGCTTAGAAAAGTGACAAAAATAGAAAAAAATATCAACCTGTGTCACCTTGCACAGACAATGCAGGCTGACATGGGTTGATACTTTTTGCAGATTCATAAAACCCTTTTCTGACAGAGTATAATTCATTTATATATACTGCACAGATTCTGAAAGGAGTCAATCTAAAGATTTCAAGAGGACAGACTGTGGCTCTGGTAGGGTCAAGTGGTTGCGGAAAATCCACTGTAGTACAATGGATACAGAGGTTCTATGATGCAGAAAGAGGTCAGGTTGGTCAAATTTCAGATTTTGTGACCTTGACCTTGTCCGACTGTTTACAGGGGACTGAGAGCAGTACTGCCAATTTTTTTTCAAATGAGGCAGTATGGTGTGAACTATGTCATCACTTGTTATACAATTAAGCACAAAACCAAAATAGGCACTCATATAATCCAGATAAATATGTTCATCAAAGGGTTAACTCTAGCACCTTACAAGATCCTACAATTTTGAAATTGCAACAACAGTTTAAAAGCAACTCAAAAATTGAAATTTATCATGAGAAGAATGGAAAACATTGTGGAAAAATTAGAAAATACTGGTTACCAAATGCTCTTAAAAGCTTTTTTTCCCAGAGTTATTAAAACTCGGGATTGTTTGGTTAAGGGTTAGCTCCTTGCCTTTAAACATTAATTTTTAAAGCCCTAAAAAATAAGCCTGTAAAAGACTTTTAGGAAGCAGACATAAAAATACTGATATTTTCCTTATTCTAATGTTTTCTTCATTGCCAAAGAGAAGTTTCAACTCTTTAAGAATTTTGTTGTCTGCACATCTGTTCAGTTTGGACAAGTCTAAAATTTTATCATTAAATTTGTTTAACTAGTTAATGCCTTTTTTGATGCTATCATTGGTTACACAAGATTCCAGAGAATTCACCTAACTATGAATTATAAAAAGATGCACATGGAATAATTCCAAAAAAAATTTCTACACCAAAATAAGATGAGTATATAATTTGTCCCAATTAGATTCTCATTGATGGAACTGATATCAAAGACATAAATCTGAAGTGGCTTCATGAGCATATAGGTATTGTGAGCTAGGAACCAGTCTTGTTTGGTACCACCATTGCAGAAAATATATGATATGGAAGAGATGGTGTGTCTCAGCAGGAAATAGAGGCTGCTGCGGGAATGGCCAATGCACACGACTTTATCATGAAATTACCTGACGTAAGTTCTTTGCAGATTTTGTAGCTTGGCTGTTTTTAGCTCACCTGAGCACGAAGTGCTCAGAGTGAGCTATTGTGATAGTGCTGTGTCCGGCGTCTGTTGTGCATCATCCTTCATCAACTTTTACCTTGTGTACGCTTTAGAGACCACATTTTCAGTCCAATACTCATGAAAGTTGGTCAGGATCTTTGCCTCCATGATGTCTCGGACAAGTTGGAAAATGGGTCATGTCTGTTAAAAAACTAGGTCAAATCTTAGAAAAACCTTGTGTACGCTCTAGAGGCCACATTTTCAGTCTGATACTCATGAAAGTTGGTCAGAATGTTTGCCTTGATGATATCTTGGAAGCGTTTAAAAATGGGTCATGCGGGGTCAAAAAACTAGGTCACAAGGTCAAATCTTAGAAAGACCTTGTGTACGCTCTAGAGGGTACATTTTCAGTCCAAAATTCTTGAAAGTTGGTCAGAATGTTTGTCTTGATGATATCTCGATATCTCGGATGAGTTTGAATTTGAAAATGGGTCATGTCGGGTGAAAAACTAGGTCACTAGGTCAAATCTTAGAAAAACCTTGTGTACGCTCTAGAGGCCACAATTTCAGTCCAAAACTCTTGAAAGTTGGTCAGAATGTCTGTCTTGATGATGTCTCTGACGAGTTTGAAAATGGGTCATGTCGGGTCAAAAACTAGGTCACCAGGTCAAATGTTAAAAAAAACCTTTTATACGCTCTAGAGGCCATATTCTTAGTCCCAAACTCTTGTAAGTTGGTCAGAATGTTTGCCTTGATGATATTTCAGACCGGTTTGAAAATGGGTCATGTGGAGTCAAAAACTAGGTCACCTGGTCAAATGTTAGAAAAATCTTTTTTACGCTCTAGAGGCTACATCTTCAGTCCAAAACTCATGTAAGTTGGTCAGAATGTTTGCCTTGATGATATTTCAGACCAGTTTGAAAATGAGTCATGTCAGGTCCAAAGCTAGGTCACCAGGTCAAATGTTAGAAAAACCTTGTATATGCTCTGGATGCCACATTTTCAGTCCAACACTCTCTTGAAAATTGGTCAGAATGTTTGCCTTGATGATATCTTGGATGAGTCATGTTGGGTCAAAAACTGGGTCAATAGGTAAAATGATTTAAAAACCTTGTGTATGCTCTGGAGGACACATTTTCAGTCTGATACTCCTAAAACTTGTTCATTATGTTTGTCCTGGTGATACCTTGAATGAGTTTGAAAATGGGCCATGCGGACTCAAAAACTAGTTCAATGGGTCAAATATTAAAAAAAAACCTTGTGTACCCTCTGGAGGCCACATTTTCTGCCTGATACTCTTCAAACTTGGTCAGAATGTTTGTTTTGGTCATGTCTGAAAAGAGGTGGAAAATGGGTAATTGTCGGGTCCAAAACTAGGTCACTTAGTTAAATTCTTGAAAAACCTTTTGTACGCTGTAGAGGCCACATTTTCAGTCCAGTAGTCATGAAACTTGGTCAGAATGTTTGTCTTATTGATATCTCAAAAGTTTTTGATGATGGGGAATGTCTGATAAAAAACTAGGTCACTGGGAAACTAGATGGTTCATGTTTGGTCAATAGACTCAGGTGACCGATTTCAGGGCCATCATGGCCCTCATGTATTAGAAAATGTGAAGGTATTGTAAAAGCCTTGGCATCTGTTGTGTTGATGTCATCATAACAAAAATTCTATGTTTAACCCATTACCACACAATCCCTACTTTTGATGACTCTTGGAAAGGAAGCCTTTAGAAAACATTGTGGGAAAAAGAGAAAATGCTGGTAACTAGCATTTTATCCTTTTCCCACAGTGTTTTCTACCTTTCACAAAACAAACTTCAAATTTTCTGTCACTTTTATTTTGTCGCCTGCAAATGCTTTCAATTTCATTTGGACAAACCTAAAATTTTGTTGTTTGGTTATGATATCTTCCTCATTATTGAAGATATTTACCTCAAACTGTGAACTATGAAAAGGGGGAACCCATACAAGAGGAGCAGATGAACATAAAAATTCAACACAGTTATGTCCTCTTTTGACTTGTAATTTTGAAAAACTTAGACATTTTGTGATATCTCTGTCATTTATAAAGATATTTTCTCAGCCCTGGGCTAATTTTTCGCTTTAACTCTCTATTGAACGACAAAATTTTAGACTGGTCCAAATTCAAAGCATTTGCAGATGACAAAACAAAGGTGATTAAAATATTGAAATTTCTTTTAGGAAGGGAAGAAAACATTGTCGGAAAAGGAGAAAAAAGGAGCATTTTTTCCTTTTCCCACAATGTTCTGCAAAGACTTCTTTCATAGGGTCGTGAAAAGTACGGATTATGTGGTAATTTATTAAAACAGGGAAACCCATACAATAATGCAGTTAATTGTTAAAATATATTTCTTTATAACTCTGTGGAAAATGGCTTTTTATACGCCCCAAGGGCCGTATTATGTTATATCCCCGGTCGTCCGTCCGTTAGCAATTTCTTGTGTGCGCAACTCCTACAGTTTCCATTGGAATTATTTGAAACTTGCCACAACAAATCTCCATGATGTCTAGTTGTGCACCAGGGTCTTAAAATTTGGATCCCTGTTTGAGTTATAAAATTATCTGCCCCTGATTTCTGTAATAACCAACTTTTCACTTTGAATTTTCGGAAGTCGATTACGTCAGTAATCGGTCTTCCTATGTGAACGCTCAGGCATTTGGGAAATCACCCAACAACACCAATATTCAACCAGCGAAAAAAAAGTTCTATGAAATTCAAGCATTTAAACATATAAAACGATTGAATTTGAGATAAAAAATGAAATAAGTCAAACTATTGCACTAAACAGATATTTTCTTTGAACTGTTATGACATTTCAATGAATAATTATCAAATCTTAATATTTGTTAATACACAGATCCTATATTTTTCTATATGAATGCGGACAAATCTAGCCATTCGGCATTACTCTGGTGTTGAGAGGGTGTCGCACCACTGCTAGACTGCTTCCGGTTCGTAGTAGTCCCAAGTGAAAATTTGCAGTAGCACTTTTGTTGCACTGTTGTATGGGGCTAAGAGGGCTTGGTGGTATATAATTTATATTTGCTTCAAATATAGGCATTGGGGGACCACTTAGATGTATTTTTATTGTATATTGAGTGGACCATTTTGTGTCACTAGAGGATCAAAAAATTGGGGTCATGGCGGTGAACAGGTGTTTTTGAGAGGGAAAATTCTAGGGTGCCCGTTGTTTTTGAGATTTAGCGAAAAACGCAATCGGTTGACATGTTGTTTTTAATGCATTTTTTTCGAAGGACTATGGACGTACTTTAGACAGCAAGAGACGGGAAAGCAAAATATTTGCCATTAAGCGGTCTGTGAGGCTTCAAAGATGGCCAATTTCACTCTATTTTCAATATGGCCAAAAACCACAGGTGTGACACCAGAGCCATCAAATCGGCCGAGATGTTACGATTACCAATCGGGCACTATTTTATGAATGATATGTCACTCGGACCCATGTTCACATAAAAAATAGCTTTCGTTAAAAACGCATCATTAATATTCTTACCTAAAAAATTATTGGTTTGTTACACGTTTATTTTTCAAGGCATTTACATTTTCAACAAATATTTGCTTGAATGTCTGAAGTGTTGAATAGCTAGTAACCTAATTTATTCATACGCGCATTTGACTTTCATCCACACCACAGCTTTGAAACGGCGGCGAGTGAAACGCAAGGAAGCAAGTCACAATTTGATCTGAACAAACCCAAGGCTGCAAAGGTAAAGTTCAATGTATTTTTTTCTTTTTTGAAATGTGTTTTTGTTTTAAACGTGAAGGACATTACGTCCTTCCTTAGGTATTGTTTAGAAACGAAGTAGGTCAGTGGTTGTTTATAAAGATTACAGTCGCCATTTTGATTGACTGTAATATCGTGAAAGCTTTACGCCTGTGTTTCAGAAGGCTACATTAGTATATAAATACGAATGATTTGTATTCCATTTGCTGCCATAACTAGTTGAATGTATTGCTCTTCGTCGAAGAAGAATATTTAACGAATCCCAAATGTCAACAGTCCTTACAGTGACTGGAAATTTCGACCGATAGCAATTTCGTCCCATTACAATTTCGGCCCATTCTCCTAACGTGAGTTTACATGGTTTGCATTTGTGTAATAAATCTTACACCTTTATAATCTTTTAAACTTACCTTTCAGCACTAGGATTTTGCAGCCCTAAGGTGAAAGTATATTGAAATGTTGGAAAAATATAAAATGGTGATCTATTCTTCCCCTTTCATATAGTTAATTTTGACTTTAATGCTGTCAACCTGGATCTAACATATATATGCATTTAAATCTTTAAATTGGCTCAGTCAAAAGTATTGCAGCTTTTGTACTTTCACTTACAGGTGGCCCTTCAGATTTTTGGACGAAATTTATTCAAAAATATTAAAATTCATCCTGATACTCCCAGTACCTTTTAAATTTCATTCATAAAACCCCGGTAGTCGAAAACCATCCGACAACAAGAGAAATTAGAGATTTACTACGGCCCAGGTCAACACCGACGGGAACCATGGTCTATTTTTAGATGAGCAACTTGCTCACTCACCGGAAATACACAAATGATGCTTCAAACACAGCGACTGAAGAAGAAGTTTATGGAAAATAACATGTTTGTTATGTTATGGAATTTAACAGTCATTAGTCACGTGCCAGTCACTTTACATTCCCACTATGCTTCTTTTGATTTTTGGTGCAAAATCTAAAAATACCTTAAGAGGCTACGTAGCCTTTTAAGGGAATACCATAAAAAAATGTATATAAAAAGTGTCATGGTATTGAAGTTTTTGAAGTTAATTGACATAATATTTAGTAGATTCATTCAATTTAGCTGGCAAGTATCTTGCAAAATTGATACCTGCTTCTGTAGAGAAAAGGGTTAAACATTAATATTGAAAAAAAAAAAAACTAAATGAATATGCATGCAAAACCGAACAAAAGAAAGCTTTTGAAAACATTGTGGGAAAAGGAGAAAATGCTGGTTACCAATGTTTTCTTCTTTTCCCATAATGTGTTCTTATCCTTTACTGACAAATCTTATTACTTGTGCCACATTTACTATGTCTCTTGGAATTTCTTTCAATTTTGATCGTTCTGAATTGTGTTGTGTGGTAAAGAGTCAAATCTGATATAAAAGGTTTTTAGCTCACCTGAGCACGAAGTGCTCAGAGTGAGCTATTGTGATCACTCACCGTCCGTCGGCGTCCGTCGTCCGTCCGTCCGTCGTCCGTCCGTCCGTTCACATTTTCTTGTTTACACTCTAGCATTTACAAATATCATCCAATCAGCACCAAACTTGGTCAAAGTATATATGACCATAAGATCTCAGATGATTTCGATTTTGGGTCTTATCGGACTAGAACATCTGGAGTTATTTGCCCTTGAATTAGAAAAATTGCTGTATTTCACTTTGTTTACACTCTAGTATCTACAAATATCAACCAATCAGCACCAAACTTGGTCAAAGTATATATGACCATAAGACCTCGGATGAGTTCGATTTTGGGTCTAATCAGACCAGAACATCTGGAGTTATTTGCCCTTGAATTAGAAAAATTGCTGTATTTCACTTTGTTTACACTCTAGCATCTACAAATATCAACCAATCAGCACCAAACTTGGTCAAAGTATATATGACCATAAGATCTCGGATGAGTTCGATTTTGGGTCAAATCGGACCAGAACATCTGGAGTTATTTGCCCTTGAATTAGAAAAACTGCTGTATTTCACTTTGTTTACACTCTAGTATCTACAAATATCTACCAATCAGCACCAAACTTGGTCAAAGTATATATGACAATAAGATCTCAGATGAGTTTGATCATGGGTCTAATCTGACCAGAATGACTGGAGTTATTTGCCCTTGAATTGGAAAAATTGCTGTATTTCACTTTGTTTACACTCTAGCATCTACAAATATCTACCTATCAGCACCAAACTTGATCAAAATATATATGACCATAAGATCTCGGATGAGTTCGATCATGGGTCTAATCTGACCAGAACGACTGGAGTTATTTGCCCTTGAATTAGAAAAATTGCTATACTGCACTTTGTTTACTCTCTAGCATCTACAATTTTTAACCAATCAGCTGTAAACTTGGCCAAAATATATATAACTGTAAGACCTTGGATGAGTTTAATTATGGGTGTAATCGGACGCAAACAACTGGAGTTATTTGCCCTTGAATTAGAAAGTTCTTTATAATAGTTCTTAATCCAGAGCATAACTTTGTCATCTCCAGTCTGATTGACTTGAAACTTGACATTTGTGTTTGTTGCAATAATGCAGAGTGCAGTGTGAAAGATCCATAACTCTACCTTATAATGTCTGTAAGTTATTTCCCTTTGATTGTCATTTTTACAGCATTTTCTGCTCGTCTGGAATTTAACCTTGTCATCTATAGCCAGAACATCTTCAAATTTGATATGCGTGATCGTTGTATATTTATGGAGTGCAGTGCACAAGAACCATAACTCTTCCTAGCTTGAATTTTGAGTTATTTCCCCTTTGAACTTCATTTTCATAGCATTTCTTGCTTGTCTGGAGCAAAACTTTGTCATCTTAAGTAGGAATGACTTGAAATTGGGTGCAATATTTGGAAGTGCAGTGCACAAGAATTGTAACTCTAATTCGTGCTGTCGAGTTATTTCCCTTTTAATGTCATTTTTACAGCATTTAGTGCCTGTCTGGAATATAAGTTTGTCATCTCAAGTCAGAACGACTTCAAACTTGGTATGCATGTTTGTTGCAGTACTACAGAGTACAATGCACAAGAACAATAACTCTACCTAGTGCGAACTTTATGTAATTCCACATTGATCTTCATTCTTACAGTATTTCTTGCTTGTCTGGAATGGAACTTCAAAGTCTCAAGTCAAATTGCGACAAATCGCTGCTCTTGTTTCATTATCATTTAGCCTTGAACCTTGATATTTGGTATTTATCTTTATAGTAGACCTTTGCTGCTTGGTACTCAGGTGAGCGATATAGGACCATCATGGTCCTCTTGTTTGAAAATTGTGTTTGCATAGGTAAAAAGGCTGTACAGTATGTGTGCTTAACCCATTACCACACAGTCCCTACTTTTGACGCCTCTGAGAAAGAAGCCTTTTGAAAACACTGTAGGAAAAGGAGAAAATGCCAGCGTTTTCTCCTTTTCCCACAGTGTTTTCTACCCTTCCAAGAACAAGTTTCAATTTTTCAGTCACCTTTATTTTGTCGTCTGCAAATGCTTTAGATTTGAACAAGTCTAAAATTTTGTCATTTGGAACTCTTTCCCAAACAACAAAATTTAAGAGTGGTCCAAATTGAAAGCCATACTGATGACATAATAAATGTGGCTCAAAAATTGAAATTTGTTTAGGGAAGAATAGAAAACATTGTGAGAAAAGGAGATAATGATGGTTACCCACACTTTCTACTTTTCCTACAATATTTTCAAAAGGCTTCTGTCTCAGGATCGTTGAAAGTCGGGATTGTTTGGTAGTCTTAAGAGTTAAAGGTAACCAGTGGCACTGTTGAGTTGATGCAGAATGCAAACCATTTTAGATATGTCTGTTCGGACTACTTTAGCTTTTAACAATTGACACAGTCAGGGAGATTTGTCTAAGATGATTATGATCCTTGATTGAACATTAAAACCAATATTTTATCATCTACAAAAGATGTGAAGCATTCTTTAACCTTTTACCACTCAGTGATGAGTTTTGACACCCCAAGGAAAGAAGCCTCCTTTTCCCACAATATTTTCTACTACGTCATAAGAACAATTGCAGCATTTGATTCAGATAATGAGATTGAAATTGTTGTCTGCAACTGCTTTCAATTTGGACAAGGCTAGAATGTTGTCAATTGGTAAAGGGGTTAGACCTGGTTTGTATGTGTTAGCATGATGCTTTCAAGTGGGATAAAGCAGTTAAGCTAAAGAAATGCGGGCTGAGCTTAACGGGAAGCCATAACCCCTATCTTGCTTATTGCAACATTGGTCATATTTGCTAATAGTGTAGACCAATGATCAACCTGCATAGCCATTCAGTCTGATGTTGGTCTGCACTGTTGGCAAATTTCACAGTGACTGAAATTCGGAAGCAAATCTGGAATAGTCTATTCTGGGAAATCAGCAGCATAAGAGGTAAAATTGACCCTTGAAAAGATTTTTGAAAAACGTTTTTGTTAAAGAAAAAATTGCTCAACAGTAAGGTGGGTAATTTTAGACAATCAAGGCCCTCTTCAATTCTTTGGACAATAACTTGATGTTGCATCAATCTACAATATGCATCTTTGATAAAAGAAGAATGTTAAGTTAAATACTGTTCAGATTTTTGTATTGCTATCATTTGGTTATATTTCTTTGTATCTGTTTTAGGAAGAGATTGTGAAGATTGTGCAGGTCAGAGGGACAGACGTCCAGGTCAAGACAGTTAAGATCTCAAGATGGCACAGATGACTGAAAGGTGTTACTCTGGAGGGAGTGGAGGGAGATGAGCTCAAAGAACCTAATGGGTCAATACATATAGCTAACAATTGTTGTTGTCAATACATACAGAGACGAGATGTCAGTGTCAACCAAAACAAAGACTGAAATTAAGGTATTAAATCCACTCTAGTCTTCCCAGGTTATCCCTAGTGCTCATGGTGAACAGTTGTGATGGGTTGGTATTTTGACTATTGTGTGTCTGTTCACCATTAGCACAAGCACATTTACATGTTGCTCCTGAAGTTCTTTTTGACAAAGCCCAGAAAAGCAATGTCACAAACTGGCTTTCAGTATCTTTAACAGAATCACTAAGATGTAAAAGGATAATTAAACTTTTGACAGTATTGTCCTCAAGTTAACCCATTACCACGCAATCCCTACTTTTGACGACCTTTGGAAACAAGCCTTTTGAAAACATTGTGGGAAAAGGAGAAAATGCTGGTAAGTCGCATTTTCTCCTTTTCCCACAATATTTTCTACCCCTCACAAAACAAAGTTCAAATTTTCATTCACATTTATTTTTGGTCTGCAAATGCTTTCAATTTGGACAAGCCTAAAATATTGTCATTTGGGTAATGAGTTAATCTCTTTCAGACCTTGCATGGCCCAACGTAAGATCTGGAAAAAGATTGATCTTATGCCATTTGTTTACTAACATGTTGGGACATTCTTATTGGTGTATCAGCATTGATGATAATTCAACATTCTTTTTCAGGAGACTGAAATAGGGCTATCTTGACTCACTTGTTTCCTCAGTCATTTGCTATTGAAAATAATGGAACCACTGTGATTCTCTAAAATTCTCGAAGTAACTGTGACTCAAATTATATATTTCCATTATCACCAGAAATTCTAATTTCTATGGGCATAGATCAAGAAAAGTGCAGAGATACTGCAGAAAATCCTTACATTGCTAATGCATATTGCAGCTGATTATTAGGAAACATAGTTAACCCATTACCACAGAATCCCTACTTTTGACGACCCTAAGACAGAAGCTTTTAGAAAACAGTATGGGAAAAGGAGAAAATGCTGGTAACCAGCATTCTCACAATGTTTTCTACCCTCCACAAAACAACTTTAAAATTTTCAGTTACTTTTATTTTTTGGTCTGCAAATGCTTTTGATTTGGGCAAACCTAAAATATTGTTGTTTGGTAATGTTAACTGCTACTAACACAAATTATGTGTGAAAAATAGCCCAGAATATTTTTTTTGTGTGGGAATTTCATACTAACTTGTTTGTTTGATTTTCAAAAGTAAATTCATTTTTTTTTTTAATTTCAATGGCTTTTTTTTTCTTCAGACTTGCCAGGAGCCATCCTCCCAAGTAGAAGGGGAGTTGCAGGCATACATTGCAGAAAACAAGTACACCATCATTAAGAGCGACTACGTAAAGCACTAAACTACAGCAGTGCAGACGCCGACTAATTTCTACAAAAGAAGATGTTTACGTGCGTGCGTCCGTAAACTTTTTCTTTAAAAAAACTTCTCAGAAACTATGGACTGGATTGCTACCAAATTTTACAGGAATTTTCCTTAGGTGGTCCTGTTTCAAATTCCTTCAAATAATTGTGTTCCATGAATAATTCTGGTTGCCATGGCAACCAAAGTAAAAAACCTTTAAAAATCTTCTCCTCCCAAACCGCTAATTGGACAGCACTATTTTTTTGCAGGAATGTTCCTTAGATACAGGTCTACAGAATTCCTTAAAAAAAAAAAGATCCATAAAAAAACATGGCTTTTATGGGAGACTCATTTTCCTTTTATGGTATAAAGTAAAATCTTTGAAAAATTTCCTCTCTCATACTATTCATATTGATTTCATTGTTGTATTGGAGGTTAGTTCCTATGCTGGTAAGTCTTTACCATACAGTCCTGACTTTTAACGACCCTAAAGAAGTCTTTAGAAAACACTCTTGGAAAAGGAGAAAATGCTGGTAATCAGCATTTTCTCTTTTTCCCTCAGTGTTTTCTACTCTATCAAGGAGAGAAATCATCATTTCATCAATGTTTAATTTGTTGTCTGCAAATGATTTCAGTTTGGTCACAGCCCAAATTTTGTCGTTTGGTAAAGAGTTAAAGATGGTTGCTTTACATAATCTATAATCCTTTTCATATAAAACAAGAGAACCTCTACACTTTGATTAGTTCTGGTAAAGGTTTGTTGACCTACTGGTGACCTAGTACAAAGAGGGACAGGGCTTCACTGTTGTGATAAGGCATTTTGTTATCCAATCAAACTGATCCCTGACAAAGAAGACTTTAGAAAACATTGTGGGAAAAGGAGAAAATGCTGGTAACCTTTTCCCACAATGTTATCTACCCTTCACAAAACAACC
The DNA here is from genome assembly GCA_943736015.1 of Tridacna crocea. Classification (NCBI taxonomy): domain Eukaryota; kingdom Metazoa; phylum Mollusca; class Bivalvia; order Cardiida; family Cardiidae; genus Tridacna; species Tridacna crocea. The sequence continues at coordinate 14,461,313 of OX031069.1, read as the reverse complement.
TTTAAATTTTCAGTCACTTTTATTTTTTCATCTACAAAATGCTTTCCATTTTGACAACCCTAAAATGTTGTCATTTGGTAATGAGTTAACTATAACCAGAAGACAAAATTTTTATAACTGGCCGTAATTGAAAGATGTTGCAGACAACATAATAAATCTTCAAATTAGTAAAACTTGTATCAAAAAGGGTAGAAATTATTGTGTAAAACTAAGAAAATGCAGGTTACTTTTATTTTCTTCTTTTCTCACGTTTTCATAGCTTTTTTTCTTTTAAAGTGACCTAAAATGCAGGAATAAATGGTAATTAATTGTTAAAAACTTCTCTTCACCGTTACAGAAAAATCAGGCCTGTGGAGCGATACAGGCGCTCAAGCGCCTCTAGTTTATAGACTTGAGGTAGAATGCTTTCGGAAACATTTTTGGTATACGAGAAAGTGCTTGTAATGCATATTTACTCCATTGGTCACCATGTTTTCTTTCTTCAAAAGGCTACTGCACACTTTGAGCAAAAGTTCATTTCTTGTTTGCAAATCTTTTCAAGACTAAATTTTTTTTATGTAGATAGAGTGATAGATTGATATTTTACATGCACATCATCTGGCTAGTCAGTTTTTTGTGTATTTATTTTCACTTGATTACTTTTTGGTACATGTTTATTATATTTTTGCCACTACCTTTATGTTTACATGCTGTATCTTACTATATTTGCCTGTTCTTTAACCAATTAACCCTTTACCAAATCATCCCTGGTTTTCATGACCCTGAGATAGAAGGCTTTTGAAAACATTGTTGGAAAAGGAGAAAATGCTGGTTACCAGTAATTTCTCCTTTTTCCACAGTGTTTTCCGCCTTGCCTGAAAGAAAAATTTAATTTTTGAGTTGCCTTTATTTTGTTGTCTGCAAGTGCTTTCAATTTAGACCAGTCTAAAATTTTGTTATTTAATAAATAGTTACTAGCAGACAAAAATTAAATTGTCCCAGATTTCAGCAGACAATTTCAAAAAACGGCCAAAAAAGTGGAAAAGGTACTGAAAGGATAAATATAAACATTATTGGAAAGAGACACTATTTGGATTATATGAAGAAAGCATTGTGTTGCAATGTACCAGTGTTTAATAAATAGTTACTAGCAGACAAAATTAAATTGTCCCAGATTTCAGCAGACAATTTCAAAAAACGGCCAAAAAGGTGGAAAAGGTACTGAAAGGAAAAATATAAACATTATTGGAAAGAGACACTATTTGGATTATATGAAGAAAGCATTGTGTTGCAATGTACCAGTGTTTATCTGTAGATTCCTTTGACATAGTGTGCAAGTTGTTGGCTAAATACATGTACTCATGTTTTCTTTTTAAAAATCATCATCAAGTATAAGATTTTGAGCTTTTTTTACTTTCATTTATTTGCAACTCAAAGCATCAGCAGAGATGAAAATGCTTGTCACATGCATTTTTACCTTTGGACACAGTGTTTTCAAAAATATACCGAACAACTTTAAAAATCGGGCTAGTTGGCTATGGGTTAAGTTTTGATTCAAGGGCCATTTATTTCTCTTTATACAAGTGGTTTGGTCCCTAAATTTGTCTTAGAAGTATTCTCTGCATTGAACAAATTTAACAGTACGAGAATATACTCTAGCTGAAGTATTAAAATATACTTTCAATGTTCATCATACTACAAGGGCATACAATTAAAAAAAATATCAGAAAGATTTTACAAGCTATTATTACTTATTTTGATGTTTCGAAAATATAAGAAAAATATGAGATTTTTGTTTTGGTCCCTTGAAATATTATGCAATAAAAGCCACATTTTCTTTTTTATGCAGTTCAAAGTTAACTCTTTACCACACGACAACATTTTAGACTGGTTCAAAATGAAAGCATTTGCAGACGACAATATAAAGGTGACTGAAAAATTGAAATTGGTTCTGGGAAGGGTAGAAAACACTGTGGGAAAAGGAGAAAATGCTGGTTACCAGCATTTTCTCCTTTTCCTACAGTGTTTTCAAAAGGCTTCCTTTTCAGGGGCGTCAAAAGTAGGGATTGTGTGGTAATGGGTTAAACTTCCTAGTCTTTTTGCGAGCCTTTCTGACAGGTCTTAATTGAGACAAAGCACTGGGATAAGAATGTAACACTTAGTATTCAATTAATATCTACTTTTGCCACAATATTTTCAAGCTGCTTCTCTCCAAGAGTAGTCAAAAGTCGTCATTGTGTGCGAAAGGGTATTGACATGTCCTGCTTGAGATGGAGGTGTTTATTCACAAATATACTGTTTACTTGTTTCAACTACCTTTACATAATATTCATTTTGTTGTGGTACTTGATTCATGTTACGAGAAGATGATACTTCTTTCAAATTAAAGTGAAAAAAAAAAAGAAGCTTTGTTTCTGCTCTTCTTTTTGTTTAACTGTTTCATCTTAAATAGTATTGAGTTTTGTTGACTATTTCACTCTGCACATGATGAGAAACTTTTGGTCACATCCAAATTGAACGCACCTTCAGACCAGGGGGAACGATTTCTTCATTTACTCAATCTAATTCTAAAATCGACTTCCATGAGTACTTTCAGTACTTTGATTGTACAGGCTATAACTTCTTAACTATAAAAGCTATTAACTATAAACAGTATCAACTTGAAACTACACACACTGATGAAAAGTGCATTGCACATGAACCATAACTCTGCCACTTTTATTTTTTGACTTATTGCCCTTCGTTAATTTTCAGTTTGAATTTTTGTTCAGGCTATAGCTTCCAAACTATAAAAGATATCAACTTGAACCTACATACACTGACAGAACACATTATGGAAAAGTGCAGTGCACATGAACCATAACTCTTCCACCATTTTTTTTTGAGTTACTCCCCTTTGTTAATTTTTAGTTTGAATTTTTGTCCAGGCCATAACTCCTAAACTATAAAAGCTATTAACTTGGAATTTCATACACTGATAGAACCCATTATGGAGAAGTGCATTGCACATGAACCATAACTCTGCCACTTTTATTTTTTTAGTTATTGCCCTTTGTTTATTTGCAGTTTGAATTTTTGACCAGGCCATAAGTTCCAAACTTTTAAAGCTATTAACTTAGAACTTCATACACTGACAGAACCATGACAGAACCCATTATGGAGAAGTGCATTGCACATGAATCATAACTCTGCCACCTTTATCACTTGAGTCATTGCCATTTATTAATTTTCAGTTTGAATTTTTGTAACGACCTTAACTTCCAAACTTCAAAATCAATCATCTTGAAACTTCAAAGACTAATAGAACACATTATAAAGAAGTGCATTGCACAAGAACCATCACTCTGCCATGCTTCCTTCTGAGTTATTGCCCTTTTTACTTTGAATTTTTGCCTGAGCCATTATTTCTAATATATAAAAGATATGATCTGGGACCTTCAAAGACTGATAGAACACCTTGTAGGTAAGAGCAATTCACAAAATTTGTAAGTTTGCCACCCTTATTTCTTTAGTTATTGCCCTTTAATATTTTTCACATATCATGAAGAATAACTACTCTTCATTCATTGCCCATCCATCAATACAACTCATTTCACTGACAAGCCCCTTAGGGCGTATATGCGCCACTCTGCGAAGCTCTTGTTGAAAGCGTGTGTATAATGGAAAAGGAACAAATACTGGTCATTAACATTGTCTCCATTCATTCAGTGTTTTTAAAAGCCCTTTATCTAAGGTCATTGCAGCTTATCTAGTTACCAAACGACAACATTTTTGACTGGTCAAAATTGAAAGCATTTGCAGATGTCGAAAGGAAAGGGACTGAAAATTTGAAATTTGTATCGAAGAGGAGAGAAAATATTGCGGGAGAAGGAGAAAATACTGGTTACCAGCACTTTCAAAAGGCATCTTTCTCAGGGTCGTCAAAAGTCAGCATTATAAGGTAAAGGGTTAATAATTTACTGAAAAAACATTGTGTTTGAATAACTGTGGAAAATTGCTTTTGAAAACATTATGGAAAAAGGATCAAATTCTGGTAGCTAGCATTTTTTCCTTTTCCCTTGATGTTTGTCTTGCAGAAAATTTCCAGTTCATTTATTTAGTTCTGTAAATGCCAGTTTTCTAAATGTTACAGAAATACAACACATTGGTTGGTGAACGAGGAGCACAGCTGAGTGGCGGACAAAAACAAATCTTGTTGCTAGATGAGGCTACATCTGCCTTGGACACAGAAAGTGAGGGCGTTGTACAGGAGGCGCTGGAGAAGGTAGATACAATAGTCTTTAACTCTTTACCAAACAAGAAAATTTTAGACCTGTACAAATTGAAGACATTTGCAGAAGACAAAAGAAATGTGACTGAAAAATTGAAATTTGGTTTAGGAAGGGTAAAAAACATTGTGGGAAAAGGAGAAAATGCTGGTTACCAGCATTTTCTCCTTTTCCCATAATATTTTCAAAAGGCCTCTTTCTCAGGGTTGTTAAAAGTCGGGATTGTGTGGTAAAGAGTTAAGCCCTAGCATTTTCTCAAAGAAATGCGTTTTTAACCCTGTACAGCACAATCCCGAGTATAAACAGCAAGACTAACTCCTTACCATGTGAGAAAATTTTAGTCCAGTCCAAATTGAAAGCATTTGCAGACAAAATAAATGTGTCTGAAAAAGTGAAATTTAGTTTGGGAAAGATAGAAAATGTTGTGGGAAATGGAGAAAATGCTGGTTTACCCTTTTCCCACTATGTTTTCAAAAGGCTTCTTTCTCAGGGTCGTCGTTAAAAGTGGGGATTGGGTGGTATACAGTTAAAAGATGCTGTGGAGAAAGATTATTGTGGTAACCATGTTTTTCATTTTCCCCAAAACTTACCTACCCTATCAAAGACAAAAATCATCATGTTGTCTATATTTCATTGGACTGCTTTAATTTTGTAGACCCCAAAATTATGGCATTTGGTAGAGTTAATGACTTTCAGGAAAAGAAACCTTTTAAAACATTGCTGGAAAAGGAGAAAATGCTGGTACCAGCAACACTAGTTATGCCCATACATTCAGTAGCATTTGAAAACATCATGTGAAATGGTCTCATTATTCGAAAGTGACATATTTTTCTCTGTGAGAAATCATGTTTGTTTTTTCGACCAACATTTTCTCTTTTTCCATTGTTTTCTACCCTCTTGTAAATCCTTACCACACAATCCAGACTTTTGAAGGTAGAAGCCTTTTGAAAACATTGTGGGAAAAGGAGAAAATGCTGGTAACCAGCATTTTCTCCTTTTCCCACAATGTTTTCTACCCTTTCCATGGCAAATTTTAATTTTTCAGTCACATTTATTTCGTCATCTGCAAATGTTTTCAATTGGAACCAGTCTATAAAGTTGTAGTTTGGTAAAAAGTTAATATATTTTCCATCAGTTTTTGCCACAGTTTGATTTATTATCTCCAACTGCCAACTGCGTTCAAGCTAGACCAGTCTAAAACTTTGTTGTCTAATACGGATTCGATAAGCATAATTATTGGAACAGTCCTCGTATTCACCAACCATTCTGAGGAATATTCTTGCTCTTATTCTTTACAATTTCCTGACTGTGAAAGTAACAGAACTTATGATTGGCTAAACCAAATGGCTTAGCCAATCAGAAGTTATGTTACTTCCACATTGACAAAATTTTGAAGAAGATGACTGAGAATGTTCTAAAGAATGGCTAGTGAATACAGACCCTGGTATTTATCCAGCCTGTATTTTTAGGCCAGCCATGGTAGGACCACCATCGTTATTGCTCATAGACTGTCGACCATTAAGGCCGCAGACATGATTGCTGGCTTCAAAGATGGGATGGTTACTGAACAGGGTACACATGATGACCTCATGAACCATGGTGGGATGATCTATCATCAGCTTGTGACCTTACAGGTAACAGTTTGGTTTCATGTTGGCCTTCTTTTATTGCTCTACCAAAGTGTCCAATGTTTTATCAATTACTCGAAAGACAGACTTTGAAAATATGAGGGGCAAAGGAAAAATTAACAATAACTAGTGATTAATCCTTTTTTAGCTCACCTAAGCAAATGCTCAAGGTGAACTTTTAGGATCATCTGGTATTCGTCGTCTGTCGTGTGTCATCCATTGTCAACAATTCTTTAAACATCAACTCCTCCTTAACCACTGAGCCAATTTGGACCAAACTTGGCTGGAATGTTCCTTGGGAGGTCCTCTTTAAAAGTTTTTCGCAGAATTTGATTCCATCAAAAACTCTGGTTGCCATGGCAACCAAATGGAATTTTCTAAGAAATTCTTTAAAAATCTTCTCTGAAACCACTGGCCAGATTTTGAAATAATTTCACAGAGATCTTCCTTGATTGTCCCTTTTCAAAAATAATAGTTTGCAAAATTTTGATCCATCCAGAAATGTGGCTCTGGTGAATGGGGGCTACTTGCACTGTACTGCAATGAAGAAATTCTTGGGAATTCTTCTTCTCTGAAACAGCTGATCAAATTTTGAAATAATTTCTCAGGGATGTTCTTTGGGTGACCTTTTTCAAAATTGTTTGCGAAATTTTGATCCATCCAGAAACATGGCTCTGGTGAATGGGAGCTACTTGGAAATGTACGGACATAAAGAAATTCTTGGAAATTCTTCTTCTCTGAAACAGCTGGTCAGATATTGAAATAATTTCACAGCAATATCTCATTGGTGACCCTTTTCAAAAATTTTTCGCGAAACTTTGATTGGTCAGGAAACACGGCTCTGGTGAATGGGATCTACTTGCACTATACGGATATGAAGAAATTCTTGAAAAAATTCTTCCCTGAAACGGCTTGTCAGATTTTGAAATTGTTTCATAGCAATGTTCCTTGAATGACCCTTTTCACAAACTGATTGCAAAATTTTGATCCATCATGAAACATGGCTCTGGTAAATAGGGGCTACTTGCACTATATGGGAATTAAGAAATTCTTAAAAATTCTTCTTTTCTGAAACTGATGGTCAGATTTTGAAATGACTTTTACAGGTAACCTTTTGAAAATTGCTCGGCAAAATAATGATTTTGTTTCCAATGTTTTAATTCATCAAAAAAAAGAAAGGGCTATGGTCCTCTCAAAAATTCAGGTGAGCATTCCAGGGCTATCTCGGCCCTCTTGTTTTCTTGTGTCATCACTCTCTCCAAACGAGAAAAGTTTTCGCTAGTCAAATAATTGGAGGCAGTTGATGCCAATTCTAAAATGAAAACAATAGGTCAGGCATGATTGAATGGGTCAATTAATTATCATTGCATGCTTGTGTCATGAGCAGTAACATATAAACAAGAAAACATTTTGTTTACAACAGATTTAAGTACTTATATCTATGTTTTTTTTGTGAATATATGTGAAAAATTAGTTAACAACAAAAAATTATTATGTGAACATGATGTTTTAAGAATTTAAAGAGAGACTTTTTGAAACAGCAAGTTTAATTAGTGCAAACCAAACAACAGTCGGTGTGTGAAAAAATTGTTATGAAAGTAGTAATTGCTCATTTAGAGAAAATAATAAATCTGTAACAATATTTTCACGAGGGGACCATATACTTTTTAAAAAGATAAAGAAGTTAAAATTTTAAAAACCAAGCAAGTTTCCTGAAAGGTTTGCTATTGATGCAGGATAGACGACAAAAAGAATTTCAAGGACGATAAAATGATAGTCTGTTGTAAATGACTTTGATTCATAAAGTGATTTGGATTACGTGGATGCCATAGTCTGATTTATTTAAACTTGATCAATGGATTTTGGGATTTGCATTGAGTGAAGGGGATCAGTACCAAAATGTAGAGGATCCCATTATGAGAAATACTAGTGCAAGTCATTTTCACCAATTTTAAAAATCTGTTGCAGATAGCGCCAAATGCAAACCCAAGAAGAAAACCTGATGTTTATGTGAAAAAAGCAGCAGGTGGCTCAAAAGGCTCTGATGGATAGCTGATGTAAACAAAACTCCAGGACTGAATGGAAAAGTGGTATGACTAAAATGAAATGCAAACAATTTGTTACCAACCCTACCAGCCCATTGCTCCCCTCTCTCTCTCTCTCTCTCTCTGTTTCACTCTGTCTCTCAGTATTTCTATTTTAATAGCTGGAAATATGATCCTCTGTGCCTTAACTCATTACCAAATGACAAAATATTGGTTTGTCTAAATTGAAAGCATTTGCAGCTTACAAAATAAAGGTGACTAAAAATTTGAAATTTGTTTTGTGAAGGGTAGAAGGCATTGTGGGAAAAGGGGAAAATGCTGGTTACTAGCATTCTATCCTTTTCCCACAATGTTTTCTAAAGGCTTCTTTCTCAGGGTCGTCAAAAGTAGGGATTGTGTGGTAATGGGTTAATTCTTCAACAAATGAAATTTTTACATTTGTCTTAACCCATTGACAAACGACACTATTTCAGACTGGTCCAAATTGAAAGCATTTGCAGACAACATAATTAAAGTGACTGAAAATTTGAAATTTGTTTTGTGAAGGGTAGAAAACACTGTCTGAAAAGGAGAAAATGCTAGTTACCAGCATTTTCTCCTTTTCCCACAGTGTTTTCAAAAGGCTTCTTTCTCAGGGGGCGTCAAAAGTAGGGATTGTATAGTAATGGGTTAAGTCAAAAGAATTTGCAGATGACGAGATAAATGTCCCTCAAAATTTTGAATTGAGATTTGGAAGGCTAGAAAACTTGTTGGAGAAGGAGAAATGTTGGTTACAAGCATTTTCTCCTTTTCTTACAATGTTTTTAAGTGTCTACTCCTTCAGGGTTGTTAAAAGTTGTGATTGTGTAGTAAATGGTAAATATGTTCTTTGTTTGAATCTGTAATTAAAGGCATTATTGAAATAAACAGAAATTAAAGACATCAGTTAACATGTAGACCTGCATCAAAACACTTTCTCTTTCTCCTTGTTTTGACAGCTGGAATTGGAATCCACTGTACTTTTTAGCTCACCTTAACACAAAGTGCTAACGGTGAGCTATTGTGATCTCCCTACGTCCGGCGTCCATCAACAATTTCTTTGAACTTCTCCTCCCAAACTACTGTTATTGTGATCACCCTATGTCCGGTGTCTGTTGTCTATCGTCAATTTCTTTAAATATCTTCTCCTCCTAAACCACTGGGCCAATCTTTATAAAACTTGACAGGAATGTTCCTTGGGTAAAGCTCTACCAAAGTTGTTCAAAGAATTTAATTCCACTCATAACTCTGGTTGCCATGGCAACAAAAAGAAAAAAAGCATCTTTGAAAATCTTAATCTCTGAAACTAGAAGGCGTATAGCTTTGATATTGGGTATGTAGCATCTCCTAATGGACCTCTACCACGTTTGTTCAAATTATGCCCATAGATTCAAAACTGGCCTGGCCTCGGGGATAACAAGTTTGAGCATAGGAACAAAGAAGGAAAACTTTAAAAATCTTCTCCTCAGAAACTTGAAGGCGTAGAGCTTTGATATTTAATATGTCACATCTGCTGGTGGACCTCTACCAAGTTTTTTTTCAAATTATGCCCCTGGGGTCAAAATTGGCCCCACCCCGGGGGTCACAAGTTTGAGCATAGGAATAAAGAAGGAAAACTTTAAAATTCTCCTCTGAAATTTGAAGGGTTAGAGCTTTAATATTTAGTGTGTTACATCTCCTAGTGGACCTCTACCAAGTTTGTTCAAATTATGTCCCTGGGGTCAAAACAGGCCTCACCCCAGGGGGTCACAAATTTGAACATAGGGACAAAGAAGGAGAACTTTAAAATTCAATTCCTCAGAAACTAGAAAGCATAGAGCTTTGATATTTGGTCTGTTGTTTCTCCTAGTAGACCTCTATCAAGTTTATTCAAATGCTGTCCCTGGGGTCAAAACTGGCCCCACCCCGAAGTAACTAGTTTGAGCATAGATACAAAGAAGGAAAACTTAAAAATTCTTCTCCTCTGAAACTAGATGGTGAAGAGCTTTGATATTTGGTAAGTTGCATTTCCTAGTGGACTTCTACCAAGTTTGTTTAAATCATGCCCGTGGTGTCAAAACTGGCCCCGCCCCAGGGGTCACAAGTTGGAACATAGGAACAAAGAAAGAAAATTTTAGGTTTCTTCTCTGAAACTAGAAGGCATAGAGCTATGATATTTGGCATGTAGCAGTTCCTAGTGGACCTCTCCAAACTTCGTTCATATTATGCCCTTGGAGTTAAAACTGGCCGTGCCCTGGGGGGGTTGGGCGTTGTCACAGGTTCGAACATAGCAACAAAGAAGGAAAACTTTAGAAATCTTCTCTGAAACTTGAAGGTGCAGAGCTTTGATATTTGGTATGCAGAATCTTCTAGTGGACCTCTACCAAGTTTGGTCATATGATGTCCCTGGTGTCAAAACTGGCTATGCCCCGGAGGTCACAGGTTGGAACATAGGAACAAAGAAGGAAAATTTTAAATTTTTTTTTCTCTAAAACGGGATGGTATAGAGCTTTGATATTTGGTATGTAGCATCTTTGAGTGGACCTCTACCAAGTTTGTTCAAAGGATGCTGCTTTGTTTAAAACTGACCCAGCCCCAGGGACCACAAGTTCGAACATAGGACAAAGAATGAAAATTTAAAATTCTTCTTTGAAACTGAAGGTATAGAGCTATGATATTTGATTGCCCTATGTACGGCGTCTGTTGCCCATCAACAATTTCTTTAAACATTTTCTTCTCCTAACCCACTAGGCCAATCTTAATGAAACTTGGCAGGGATGTTCCTTGGGTGAAGGTTTACCAAAGTTGCTCAAAGAAGTGAATTTCACTCATAAGCTATAGTCTTAGGTGAGCGTTCCAGGGCCAATGGCCCTCTTGTATACATTTTTTCTCCTAGTTTTCAATGAGAGGCAATACTGAAGACAACTGCAGGTGTAGATTCAAGATCAGACGGCGGTACCTGTGTTGTGTAATCTTGATCTGTGCCTACAGCAAATGTTCATGCTTTCGCCTGTCACACTGAGAGGGCTGATCCTAAAAGTACCTTGTAGTTGTAGAAAAACTTTGTTGTTGTAGTTAAAACTTTCTGCAATTGGTAAATTTTATGGATGTCGATGAACAGTCTACCTGATGATTCAGCCCTTTGTTAGACAAAATGGTTTGTATGGATCCATAACTCTGTGATCACTTGCTTTGTTTAACTCTTTACCACATGGGAAAATTTTAGTCTGGTCCAAGTTGGAAGCATTTGCAGACGACAAAATAAAGGTGACTGAAAATTAAAATTTAATGGGGGAAAGGAGGAAAACACTAGGAAAAGGGGAAAATGCCGGTTACCAGCATTTTCTCCTTTTCCCACAGTTTTTTCAAAATGCTTCTCTCTCAAGGTCGTTAAAAGTCGGGATTGTGTGGTAATGGGTTAACCCTTTACCAAACAACAGAATTTTAGACTGGTCCTAATTGAAAGCACTTGCAGACAACATTAATCAATGTATCTCAAAAATTTAAATTTGTTTCTAGCAGGGAAGAAAAAATTGTGGGAAAAGGAGAAAATGCTGGTTACCAGCATTTTCTTCTTTTCCCACAATGTTTTCAAAAGGCTTCTTTTACAAGGTCGTTAAAAAGTCGGGATTGTATGGTAAGGGGATAATTCATCACAAAGACACATGAAATCCTTTTTTGCCAGATCAAGGCTAATTTGCCAAGGCCCACTATTGATTCTTTACCAAATTACAAAAGTTAAGACTTTACAGTCCAAAATAGAAGCATTTGTAGATGACATTAATTTAATGTGACTAGAATACTGAAGATTGTTCTGAAAAGGGTAGAAAACATTGTGGGAAAAGGAGAAAATACAGGTTACCAGCTTTTTCTCCTTATCCCACAGTGTGTTCAAAATGCTTCCTTTTCAGGGTTGTCAAAAGTTGGGATTGTGTTGTAAACTGGGAGTAAAAGAAGGCGAGTACTCTTGAAAAAAGTATGCAATAAACTAATTATTTTTTCTTCAATAAGTTGCAGGCATGGAACTTGGATGGAATCTGCGTGCGACAAAATTTGCAAGAATTCCACTGAGGTAGAAACAGCAAGAAGTCCAGAGAATGGCAAATGCAGAAGGCCTAGGAGAAAAATATCTGTGTTTAGGGTTTCCCTACCCTACTTAGAAAATGCTGCTGACCCTAAACTTTCCATGTAAAAAGTTTTTGGGGAAAAAGAAAAATCCCTACCTTCCGTATCTCAGACTGAAACCCAAAACACATATATATTTATTCTAGGCCCAAGCAGGAAGTACCCATGGTCCAGATGCAGCAACAGTAAGTTACAAATACTTGTTAAAATGCAGAGTTCATTCCTCAATGGCTTGGTGGCTGCAATTTGGTTTATCAACTCATTACCAAACAGCAAAATTTTATATTTGTCATAATCAAAAGCATTAATTTTGCAGACGACAAAATAAAAGTGACTGAAAATTTGAAATTTCTTTTGGGAACGGTAGAAAACATTGTGGGAAAAGGAGAAAATGCTGGTACCAGCATTTTCTCCTTTTCCTACAATGTTTTCTAAAGGCTTCTTTCTCAGGGTCGTCAAAAGTAGGGATTGTGTAGTAATGGGTTAATGAAACCTTTGCATTTAATGCAACTTGGATTAAGTAAACCTTTTACCATATTATCATGAGTTTTTACAACCATTAGGTAGAAGCCTTTTGAAAATATTGTGAGAAAAGGAGAAATGCAGGTAACCAGCATTTTTTTCCCATTTTTTTCCCATTTTTCTTAAAGTTTTTTTTCTGCCATATCAAAGACAGAAATCATCATTTAAGCTACATTTAAATTGTCTGCAACTGTTTTCAAATTGGACCCACCTGAAACTTGTTTAGTAAAGAACCAATGGACAGGGTAGATACAAATAAGGCTGCGTAGAATGTAAGTCTTATCTTAAAAGCATTGTTACATGGGTATTCACCTTGCTAAAAGTATAGAATTTATTTAATTGGCATTCCAACCTTTTGCTAGTCAATCCCTTGGTTGAACAATCCTGCAGAAGATGGCATTTGAAAACTGTACTAGAAAATGATAAAATACTGGTTACCAGCATTTTCCCCCATCACCACAATGAGTTCTTTCATTTCAAGAGCAAATCTCATTCGGTAAGCCATATTTGATATGATCCCTTCAAATACCTTTAATTTCAGACAGTTCTTTAATTTTGTCCTTTGGTACAGTTAAAGAATCCTGTGAGAAAGACCTTCATAAAACATTTTTGGAAAAGGAGAAAATGTTGGTAACTCAACAATGTTTTCAAAAATTTCTAAGAGTTAATTATACTGTCATTTGAACGAAATTTAAATGTCTGCAGATAAATTTGCTCTTTACCAAGGGACAAACTCAAAGACTTGTCCAAATTTAAAGCAATTGCAGACAACATTAATTTTGTTGTCTGCAAATAATTCCAATTTCGACAAGTTAACCCTTTACTACACAATCTCGACTTTTAACAACCCTGAAAAAGAAGCCTTCTGAAAAAGTTGTGGGAAAAGGAGAAAATGCTGGTAACCAGCATTTTCTCCTTTCCCACAATGTTTTCCTCCTTTCCCAAAGAAATTTCAAATTTTCAGTTGCAATCATTTTGTCATCTGCAAATGCTTTCAATTTGGACCAGTCAAAAATTTTGTCGTTTGGTAAAATACTGTGGACTCGTATAATTTAGATGGTATGAAATTTTGTTGATTTTTTCAAATTCGGCATTTTCGTTGGATCGTAAATTTGTTGATTTTCCATTCTAAAAGAAAATATTTTTAGTGAAAAAAAAACCTAAACTGTCCATCAATAAAGTGTGTCAAAGAAAAGAGATAACATAAGACAGGACTCGATCGATGACAAGTATACATGTATCGTATCGAATATAAAGGGTGTAAAGTTTATGACACTTATCTGATAATCTGATTGCCGGTCTCAAGTCTATCAATTAAGACACACATACTTATTTACTATTTACAAGGTTATTATTTAATCCTGTAGTCACAGTTTACAGTCAAATTTTAAGCTGTAAAAGATACGACGACGTTTTTAGAATCGTCTGCTTTCAAATTGCTGACTTTCGAAGCTACCCTTCCTACATGTCTGGGTCACTTAGGAAAACAAGACTGCTAAACTCTGACAAATTTGCATCTAGATCTATATTTAAATCGAGCGTGAAGGGTCAAAATTGTAGGAGACCTAAGTTTCGGCTTCCATTCAATCTTGCGCGACTTCCAAAAGTTGATTTCTAATACGAGCTAAACTATTGTTGAACTAGATGGGATGGATCGACGATCAGACTGCAAGTTCTGTTTAGTCTGTCACCGTCCGACAACCCGTTGAAATCCGTCATCTTGTCATCACCAAATTCAATATTGGAATGACCCAAATATAAAACAAGCCGTGATTTCATGCCAGTCGCAGGTACACACGCGTTTGCAGTAAAATTTTGATTTTGGGTAGATCTATGACGTGACGTGTAGGTCATTCGAGCAAGAGGGTTGTAAAACAAACATTTGTTGTACTAATTTACGACTGTTTTACCCCACAAAATCTATGGTCACATTGCGTTTAGAAATGGCTGTTTCAAAAACACCTGGGCAGTCGTGTCACATGTTTTGTGTAGTCAGCAGAAAATTGGTTTGGCTGTTTGCAAAATAAAATCCTCGCAGCCAAAATGCAACAGTAAAAGATAAACATGGACTACTTGACTCGATGTGTGTAGGTAATTTTTCAACAGTTTTTATGCCGTGTCGCCAGGATAACAGAAAAAGAAATGAAATTAAGGCAATGAAAAAATCACCATTTTTACGCGGTAATTGTTAAGTCTCAACGAAATCTTGATAGGAACAAATAATCTAAGGTGTAAATATCTTTCTGTTCGATAGTGTGTACATTTTAACGTTGGCATCGTCACGTTCGCTATTGATCAATGAAGCCGAACCCTACCTAGTTGAAGATGGCAAAGGACCTATCTTTTGTCGGGAACTTGAATTTGTGGACTTACCTACCCATGAAATCAACGAAATTTAGTACTCAACGAATATTAATGGTTTCACAGTAGTTAACTCTTTACTGCATTAAGTAAAACATATTCCTGTCGGAACTAAAAGCATTGCAGATGAGATAATATCATGTAGGTCATATGATGGAACTTCTCCTTAATGAGATAGATATTATTGTGAAGAAATGAGAAAATGCTGATAAGCAGCATTTTCATCTTTTTCCACAATGTTTTCACAGGACTTATTCTTTAGGATGGTTAAAACTCAGGTTTATGTGGTAAAGAGTTAAGGACAGCAATGTTTTTTTTTATAATCCAGGCCATGTTCACAAACTGTAGCTTCAGTAAGTGCAGATGTTTTTTGGTTAACCCATGACCACACAATATCTACTTTTGACAACCCTGAGCAAGAAGCCTTTAGAAAACATAGTGAGAAAAGGAGAAAATGCTAGTAACCTGCATATTCACCTTTTCCCCCAGTGTTTTCTACTTTTCACAAAACAAATTTCAAATCTTTAATCACTTTTATTTTGTCGTCTACAAATGCTTTAGATTTGGACAAGCCTAAAATATTGTCATTTGGTAATGAGTTAAAGTGTAAAATTTAATATTCTACTCCCTCCAATGATCTCATCACCAGTTAACATACATGTATGCTTTATATTATGAAGTCAGACGATTAGAAGAAATTAATTTGTTAAATAAGGATTGAGTCGAAAGAGGAATGAATTCTGCATAGGATATACTACAAATGCTGAGTCACAAATTTACTTAAACATTTTAGCAAACTACAAAGTTTAGAAAGATTGAGGTTGGTTGAAATTAAAAGCACTTGTAGACAACAAAATAAATGATACTGGAAAATTTTCTACCCTGGATTATTTGAAATAATAGAACTTAGTTCTATTCATGTAAGGGTAATTTAACTCCTACCAGTCTGTTCTTCCTTCTACTTGGACCTGTCTGTTCAGTTTGTGGTATATCTATAGTGTTTTTATATTTCAGTTCCTATGTTATTTTCCAGTTCTCGTTATTTTCCAGTTCTCAAACAGAGGAAAGTGTAATCAAACTTGATTATCAGCTTCTGAAATAAAACACAATTTAAGTATGATTAAAAAAAAAGCTGTTGTGCTGTCTCTGATTTATTTATTAACCCTGTGCCTTGCGATTGGCCCTTACTTGAAAAAATTGAAAATTTTTTCAGAAGGCAAATAAAAATCAAAACTCGTGTTTAAGTAGTTGTGTATGAAAGGGAGGGAAACATTGTAAGAAAACTAGTGCAATTGTCAATTATTTCCTTGTGTGCACTCAAGAGGCCAGGGTTGCAATTGGATACTCATGAAGTGAAGTCAGAATATTTGTCTTGATAATATTTCGGACAAATTTGAAATGGGATCATGTAGGGTCAGACTACTTTCTCTGGATACTAATAAAACATTGTCAGAATGTTTGTTTTGCGGTTATCTAAAATTGGGTAACATCGGGTCAAACAGTATGGTCATGAGCACAAATCTTCTAGAAACCCTTTGCACACTCTACAGGCAAGATTTTCAGTCAGATATTCACAAAACTGGTTCAGTATTTTTGTCGTGATAATATCTAGGGTAAGCTAGAGTTTTGATTAAATTGGGTTAAAAAGTAGATCATTCGGACAAATTATTGAAAATCATTGTGGGCATTAAAGAGGCTAGACTTACGGGTTGATACTTCTAACACTTTGTCAGAATGTTATCTCAAAAAAGCGTGAAATTAGGTTATGTTGGGTCAAAAAGTAAGTCACAAGGATATTTCTTCAAAAAAAAATGCGCACACCAGAGGTAACACTTCCAGTCAGATAATCATGAAACTTGGTCAGAGCGCTTGTCCTTTTAATGTCTGGGAGGGCTTTAAAACTGCAGCATCAAGTCAAAATGTAGACAGACGGATCAAATCAGAACCTTGAAAGCATTCTAGAGGCTACAGTTTTGGTGAAATACCATGAAACTGGGTCAGAGGGTTTGCATGACATTTTAAACAAGTTTAACTCGTTACCAAACGACAATATTTTAGGCTTGGCTAAATTGAAAGCATTTGCAGACGACAAAAGAAAAGTGACTGAAAATTTGAAATTTGTTTTGTGGAGGGTAGAAAACATTGTGGGAAAAGGAGAAAATGCTGGTTACCAGCATTTTCTTCTTTTCCCACTATGTTTTCTAAAAGCTTCTTTCTCATGGGTGTCAAAAGTAGGGATTGTGTGGTAATGGGTTAAGCCTATACCAAATGACAAAACCTTACAATGGTAGAAATTGAAAGCATTTGCAGACAACAAAATAAAAGTGACACAAAAATTGAAACTTGACTTTAGAAGAATAGAAAACATCGTGGAAAAAGGAGAAAATGCTTATCAGCATTTTGTCGTTTTCCCTTAATGTTTTCAGAATGCTTTTTCCTCTGGGTCATGAAAACCAGGGATTGTTTGATAGAGGGTTGAAATAAGGTCATGTTGGTAAAAAAGTAGGTCACAGAATAATATCTGAGAAAAACGTAGTTAGCTGTACAGATGCAATGTTTTCAATCTCATACTCGTGAAACGCGGTTAGAATGTTAGTCTGTTATATATCTCTGTTGTTATGTATCGGACAGGTGTAAAATTCAGTCATGTCATCAACTGTCTCATGGAGAGTTTATAAAAACAACCTTAGGTCCACTCTAGAGCCAATATTTTCTGTTGGATAATCATGAAACTTGATCAGAAAATTTATCAAAATTTAGATCACTAAGTCAAATCATAGAAAAACCTAGTTTGCACTCTAGAGGCTACATTTTAAACCTCATATGCATGAAACTTGGTCAGAGTGTTCCTTTTCATGACATTTGTGTACAAGTTTGAAATAACAATATTGCCTTGGTCATAAGTCAACCTGCTGCAAGTCAAGGTGGTGTTTTAGAAGGATTTGTTCATAAATCGACTTACACTTTTAGTATTGACTCGAGTCAGCCTAGCCATAAAAAGAATTTGAGAAAAACAGGACTTTCCAGTTTTTCCTATGGATGAATACCAGAAGACTTTGCACAATAGTTTAAAAAGTATTCTCTTTGAGGGTCATCAGAAATCAGTCCAGATTTGTGATCTTGTGTGTATTTGGGTGCATAAGTTACCAATATTAACAAAGTTGAAGTAACATGGGACATCATGCCTAAGTCTGAAACACCTGGGCAGCCTTGACACATGTTTTGTTTGGGACATACGAAAATGCACCAGTGAAATGCATTACTGGCAATTAAATGTGAAAGAGAAAGTTAGTGTATAACTGCTTTATTGTTCCTTGGGGAAAACACAGTTGAGGCTTTAACCATTTCCCTTACAACTTTTCAGGCCCTTGCAGAAATTGCCTTTAGGAAACGTTTAGGAAAAAAGAAGTAATTGCTTGTAAAACATCAATAAAACGCGGTAGTGTTGACCCCTGTAAGCACCTTTTAGAACTGCTTAGTAGTTTTTGCATTTAGTACAGATCAATATCAGTCCATACAAAATTTTTAGTCTGATCTTGCATCTTTATTCTCTGCTTTGATTACCCATTTTGAATAAAACACTCATAATATTGTAATTACTTTGGGCCAAATGTATGGCTGAAAAAGACCATCAAATTGAGTGCATGACTTGTTAAAATGGCGGCAGGTTTGACATCATTTGTCTACATGATTTGTCTGTGAGCTCTTTCAAAAGTCAAGGAAGGATTTCATGCTGATTTTTCATGCTGGTTTTTGCTGATGTATGGCCGAAACAATATAATAGGTCAAATGGAGGGTTACTGGTTTAAATCTGAGGAAAATATTTCATGCATTCTAGATACCACATTTTCGGTCAGATACTCATGAAAGTTTGTCAGAATGTTTGTCTTGCTGATGTCCTAGGTAGGTTTGAAATGGGGGGTATAGTCAGGTCAAAAGGCGAGTCATTGGGTCAGATCTTGCTACTTTCATATTTAGAAAACTTTAGAGGACAGGACCAAGAATGTTTTTAAGACATTTTGGTGTGACTATGCCTATGGACCCAGATTGCACATAAATGCAGTCTGATCTTGGTCAACAGTGTTCCTAAAGGCATTGAGATGTGCCCAGGAGCCTAGTAATTGTTAACTCTTAGTATGTAGATCAAGATCATACAAAGGCCAAAGAGTAGTTTGATTTTAGATCTTCACGGTTTTCTTAGATTAACTGGTAAAATAGTCTTGAAATTTCTGGGGTCATGTTTTTGGGGCTGAGAATATTAGTCGGTTTCATTTATTCCTTGATTGATTCTCTAGAATCCCATGATCACCATTCAAATCCTGCCATAATTCAGACTTTAGAAGTTAGTTGTACTGGTACAGAGAGGAGAAACAATTTGTAAAGAAAAATTCTTTGAAAACATTGTGTAAAAAGGACAAAAAAATGCCCCTTTCCCATGATGGTTCCAGCCCCAATTTTTCAGAGAGAATCCTATCATTTGATCCATGCACATTCATTACTTGCAATTGCCTGCAAATGTTTTCAAATTCTGCAAGCCTAAAACTTGACCATTTGGTACAGTATTAACCCTTCATCACACAATCTTGAGTTTAAACTACCCTGAGAAAGAAGCCTTTTCAAAAGATTGTGGCAATTTATTCAATTGCTTAGATTATTAAGATTTTGTAAAGTTGCATCACTGGTGATACAGTTATTTATTTTGGGGGTCATTGGAGTTAAAATCACATTGTTGACGCAAGGATTTTTTTGTCTTGGAAAACCCTGCCGCCACCTCCAATTTAAAGAGAAGTATACTGGTTTCTCCATGTCTGTCTATTTGTCCATCAGTGTTTTAGTCTGTCCATATGTAGACTTTTTAGCTCAATTGAGCAGAAAACTTTGCTGTATCCATTGTGTTGTCCAATGTGTGACATGCTTCGTCAACTTTTACCTTGTGTATGTTCTAGAGGCCACATTTTCAGCCCAATACTCACATAACTTGGTCAGAATGTTTTGTCTTGATAATATCTTGGATAAGTGAAAAAATGTGTCATGACAGGTAAAAAAGAAATAGGTCACAAATTCAGATTGTAGAAAAATGTTCAGTCCTAAACTGTTGAAAGTTGGTCAGAATGGTTGTTTTAATGATATATCAGATGAGTTTGAAAATGGGTCATATCAGGTAAACTAGTAAGTCACTTGATCAAATCTAAAAAAAAAAAAAAGAAAAACTCAGTCCAATACTCTTGAAACTTGGTCAGAATGTTTGTCTTGATAATATCTATCATTTTGAAAATGGGACATGTTGGGTCAAGAAGAAGGTCATTAGGCCAGATTTTAGAAAAACCTAGTGTATGCTTTTAAGGCATTAGTTATAATATCTTGGTTGAGTGTGACAGTGGGTCACATTGTATCAAAACTAGGTCATTAGGTCAAAATATTAAATGAACCTTGTTTACACTCTACAAGCTTCATTTTCAATCGGATAAGTATGAGCCTTGGTCAGAATGTTTGTTCAAATGATATCTTGGATCTTGTAAATATCTAGATCACTTGGTCAGATCTTAGAAAAGCCTTGTGAAAATTCTAGAGGCCACATTTACGATCAAGAAGTGGTAACAATTTGTCAGAATGATTGTCTTGATGCCATCTATTATGAGTGTGAAAGTAGTTGATGTCAGGTCAAAAGTTAGGTCAGATCTCGGAAAAACTATGTGCACACTTTAGAGGCCAAAACTCTTGAAAACTGGTCAAAATGTTTATCTTGATGATATCTTGGATGTCATTGATAATGGGTCAGTTTGGGCGAAAAAAAAAGTTCACTTTGTAAAATCTTAGAAAAGCCTTGTGTATGCTCTAGAGGCCATATCTTCATTGCAGTACTCATTAAATTTGGTCAGAATTGGTATTTTGACGGTATCTTGGATAAAACTGAACATGGGTCATATCAGGTCAAAAACTAGGTCACAAGGTCAAATTGGAAAGAAAAACTTACTGTATGCTCTTATGGCCACATTTTCAGTGCAAAACTCATGAAACTTGGTTAGAATGTTTATCCTGATATCTGGAATGAAATTGAACATGGGCTACATCAAAAGTAGGTCACTAGGTCAAATCTTTAAATAGCTGTTGTAACTATAGATTCAACATTTTCTGTCCATTACTCAAGAAAATTAGAATGTTTTTCATGATGATCAATTTGATGAAATTGAAAATGGCTCACATCGTGTAGAAAACAAGGTTGCCATGTCAGATCTTGGAAAAACCTTGTGCACGCACTAGAGACCACATTTTGTGTCCAATACTTATGAAAAGTGGTTAGAATCTTTGTTTTGATAATATCTACGATGGGAAATAGGCTATGTTTGAGTTAAAAGTAGGTCACTGTAGGAAAATCTAGAAAAAGCTTCTGTAGAACCTGGAGGCCAAATTTTAAGTCCAATATTTATGAAAAGTTGGTAGAGTATGTTTCATATCTCGAAAGAGAATGAAAAATGGGTCATACTTTGGCAAAGGAGTCGGTAATTTGACTTGGGACCCTGAAAATTTTGTACAAGTGTTGCTTATGACTGAGAAGGTGCCCTTTTGTTCTTGGGTAGCAAGGGTCAAGGTCAAAGTCACAGGCATACTGGGTTTGGAAATTGTTTCCATGCTCTCACTTAATAGCTATTTGATCTAGGATCTTCAAACTTAATACAAGCGTTGCCCAAGATCCATGGAGGTGTCCCTATTGCTTTTTGGCACATGGGTCAATGTCACAGGTGATCTTTGTCTTGAAAATTGTTTTCATTGACTATGCTGCTTCAGTGACGAGGTGCTGGTATTTTTCAGCTTTGAGACAGTTCCAGTTCATTGCCTGCAAATGCTCTTGATTTGAAAAAGGCTAAGATGTCAGGATTTGGTAAAGACTTAACTCATTAACCCTTGAAACAAATTTGCAGACAATGACATTTAGAATATCATTGCATAGTATGGAAAATCATCTAGACTTTAAATAGCATACATCAGTAAATGAGGCAAAAGGATGAATTCCTGGGTATAAACAATTTTTACCTATTTACAGTGTTTTTAAAAAGTACTCTGTTGCAAGAGGCAAGAAAGCTTTTTTAGCTGGATAGGATTTAAGCTCTGCTGATCAAAACTTCTAACCAAGGACCCATATTTTTCATGAACATCTAACTTAACATAAAATGACATTTTGACAGAATAAAAGACAGGGTGTGAAAACAAACTCTTCAACTCTGATTTCAAAGTTAGTTCTACTTGCTGAAAGCTAGTTGAGCTTAAGTTTTGGTATAGTTTCCATTATCCTGTCCAGTTGTGTGTCCGTCCGTTAGTCTTTTTCTTGTTCATTGATAAAGTCTGCATTTCTGGTCAACTTTTCTTGAAACTTGCTTATCTCGTCAATATCTTTAACCATATTGATTTTGAAAGAAAGGTTTAATACAGTTTGAGAAAAGTAGCCATTTGAAGTTAAAAAATTTCCATTTCTTGTTTACTCAGTAGTGTCTGCATTTCTGATCAGATTTCCGTGAAACTTACACAGTTGCTTTATATAGTCTATAGAATGAACCTTACTGATTTAAAAAAAAATCAAACAATCATTTCGGGAAAAGTAGCAATTCGAAGTTGAAAATTTTCGTTTCTTGTATAAGCGATAATGTCTGCATTTGTGGTCAGGTTTTTGTGAAACTTGCAGTTTAACTCATCAATAGCTTGAACCCTATTGACTTTGAAAAAAAATCCAGCAAGCAATATGGGAAAAGTAGCCATCTAGATTTGGAAATTTCCATTTCTTTTTGCGATAAAGTCTTCATTTTCTCATAAGATTTTCGTGAAACTTACTTGTTTTGCAGCATCAACAGTTTTAATCTGATTAATTTTGGAAAAAAGTCCAACAATTAGTGTGGGAAAAGTACTCATTTGAAGTTCAAAATTGTATTACTTATTTACATGAGGTGTATCATCTATAAATTGAAACCTATTAATTTTTAACCCTTTACCACACAACCCCGACTTTTAACGACCGTGAGAAGGAAGCCTTCTGAAAACATTGTTGGAAAAGGAGAAAATGCCAGCATTTTTTCCTTTTCCCACAATGTTTTCTTCCCTTCCCAAAAGAAATTTCTAATTTTCTGTTACTTTTATTTTGTCATCTGCAAATATTTTTAATTTGGACCTGTCTAAAATTTTGTCATTTTGTAAGGCGTTAAAATAACAATTAAGATTGGAAATTCACTTCTTGTTTTGGCACTGAAGCCCATTTTTAGCTCACCTGAGCACAACATGCTCAAGGGGAGCCTTTAGGATCACCCTGTGTTGGCCATGCATGGTCCATCTTGCATTGTCCATCGTCAACGTTTCTTTAAACATCTCCTCCTTTATCACTGGGCAAATTCATACCAAACCTGGCTGGAATGATCCTAGCGTGATCCTTCTTAAAAGTTGTTCACAGAATTTGATTTCATCAAAAACTCTGGTTTAACAGATGTTCCTAGGGTCACCCTTTTCAAAATTGTTTGTGAAATATTGATCCGTCAGGAAACATGGCTTGGGTGACTGGGGGCTACTTGCACTATAAATTATGGCTATGAAGAAATTCTTGAATTTTTTTTGTCTCTGAAACTGCTGTTTAGATTTTGAAATAATTTCAGAGATGTACCTTCAGTGACCCTTTTAAAATAGTGCTCTGTTGACTTGGGGCTACTTGCACTATATGGCCATGAAGAAATTCTTAAAAATCCTTCTCTGAAACTACTGGTCATTGTGATCCCTTAGTCAAAAATAATGGGGGTCACAACAAAATGTAATTTGCTAAATCACTTAAACAAAAGCTACTATTTGTGAAACTATGTTTTTTTATGTCTAGCCTCTTGCTATGGTAAAGGATTTTTTCGTTTTTATCACAGGAATCTATCATTTCGTTGGCGGAGAAAGCTTGTTGTCGGCCAGAGTGGGAAGTCTGTGTTATTTTTCTTGATAAAGATTATCCGTTTCGGCGGAAAATAAACTATTTTCACCAACTAGATAAATGACCGATTCTCGTGTTTTGACATGCAGGTCACGATCATGCCCATGTTTTCAACAAATAACAAAGTGTATCTCTAGCTAATTTACAGTAAACCCTCGAGACCATGAAATGTTGTTCTGGGTGCTCTTACCAGCCGCTGTATTGTCTGATCTTTAAGGGCTCTTCTTCTTTGCAGACAGCAAGAATGACGATTTTGAAAGAGCCGAATTGTTTTCATTTGAGATCGACTGGTTTAGTTTAGACCCGTTTAAAATCGATACACAGTCCAGTGTTTCGTCCCATTTTCCCTTCATACTCCAGATATTTCATCTGCTCACGATGCAGTATTGTCAGAATTATATACGATAATTATTACCTCTTAATGTATTTGTGCGTCCTCCATGACACATTACTGAAAAAAATACGTGTCATTTTCCTTAAAAGTGTGTCAAAACGCACAAAATCATGCATCAAGGAAAACCATGATTATGGACATGAAGAAATTCTTAAAATTCTTCTTCTCTGAAAGCACTTATGAGATTTTGAAATTATTTCAAAGAAATTTTTCCCTGGTGAATCTTATTTGCACAAAATTGTGATCTTGTTACTAGGTTGGCTCCAGGAAGAAATTTTTAGTGGCCAAAAGTTTTGTCCGTCAAAACCCGGGATCAGTTAATGAGCGTAATCACTGTTACTGGGTCTTAGTGTTATTTTTTAAGTTATTTATGACAATGAGTCCCTGTATGATCAGTATGAATCTAGATCTACAGGTTTTCATCACTGATATAATTTGTTAGTCTTTCGATTCATTTAAATATTTTTGATGGTTTCATTACATACATTAGAGAGCCAAGTATTGAAAATCAGATACAAATTCCTGTGCTTATAGGTTAGTGAATGTTCAAAAACTTTCATAAAAAAAAATTCTGAAAACCAGGGATTGTATATAAGATCCTTGACCACACTATCCCCAGTTTGAACAATTGTTAGAAAGAAGGCTATTATTAATGGTAGGAAAAGGGTGAAAATGGTGGAAACCAGGATTTTTTTTTTCTGACAATGTTCTCCACCTTTGAAAAGGCTAAACACTTTTTGGTGAGCTACAATCAAATTGTCTGCAAATTCTTTCAATCTCGTCAAATCGGAAAATGTACTGTCTGCTCAACAGCTATTTCAATTTCTGCGTACCAGTCATTAATTAATGGATTGCAAGAGACATTTATGATATGATTTTGATTAAACTAGTCGCAAAATATCTGTTTTGTATTTCAAATGATCTAGGAACGAACCTTTCACAGACAGCTTTTCTTGAATATGCTGATCTCCAAAAATTATCAGGCTACAGTTTATATAATTCCTTGTAAAATACAGATCTGGCATTCATTATAACAAAAAGAAATTCATTAGAATAGATTAACTTGTCTGTCGAATTATCTTACTGATTAACCCAATGGACAACGTATAACACACATATTTGTACATTTGACATGCTCAAAACCAGGCTTTTTAGCTCACCTTAGCACAAAGTTCAAAGTTCAAATTACCCCTAGGGTCAAAACCGGCCCCGCCCTTGGGGATTACGAGTTTGAGCATAGGAACAAAGAAGGAAAACTTTAAAAATCTTCTCCCCTGAAACTTGAAGGTGTAGAGCTTTGATATTTGGTATGTAGCATCTCCTAGTAGACCTCTACCAAGTTTGTTCAAATTATATCCCTGGGGTCAAAACTGGCCCCACCCCAGGGGTCACAAGTTTGAGCATAGGGACAAAGAAGAAAAACTTTAAAAATCTTCTCCTCTAAAATTTGTAGGCATAGAGCTTTGATATTTGGTATGTGGCATCTCCTAGTGGACCTCTACCAAGTTTGTTTAAATTATGTCCCTTGGGTCAAAACTGGCCCCAACCTGGGGTCACAAATTTGAGCATAGGAACAAAGAAGGAAAACTTTAAAATTCAGTTCCTCAGAAACTAGAAAGCGTAGAGCTTTGATATTTGTTCTGTTGCATTTCCTTGTGGACTTCTGCCAACTTCATTCAAATGATATCCCTGGGGTCAAAACTGGCCCAACCCCGGGGGTCACTAGTTTGAGCATAGAAAACAAAGAAGGAAAACTTTGAAATTATTCTCCTCTGAAACTAGATGGTGTAGAGCTTTGATATATGGTACGTGGCATCTCCTAATGGACCTCTACCAAGTTTTTTTTTTAAATCATGCCCGTGGGGTCAAAACTGGCCCCGCCCCAGGGGTCACAAGTTTAAACATAGGAACAAAGAAAGAAAATTTTAGAATTCTTCTTCTCTAAAAGTAGAAGGCATAGAGCTATGATATTTGGCATGTAGCAATTCCTAGAAGACCTCTACCAAGTTTGTTCATATTATACCTTTGGGGTCAAAACTGGCCCTGCCCTGGGGGGGGGGTCACAGGTTCGAACATAGCAACAAAGAAGGAAAACTTTAGAAATCTTCTCTGAAACTTGAAGGTGCAGAGCTTTGATATTTGGTATGCAGAATCTTCTAGTGGATCTCTACCAAGTTTGGTCATATGATGTCCCTGTGTCAAAACTGGCCATGTCCTGGAGGTCACAGGTTGGAACAGAGAAGGAAAATTTTAAATTTCTTTTTCTCTTAAACGGGAAGGTGTAGAGCTTTGATATTTGGTATGTAGCATCTTTGAGTGTTCCTCTACCAAGTTTTTTCCAAGGATGCTGCTTTGGTTAAAACTGAACCAGCCCCGGGGACCACAAGTTCGAACATAGGACAAAGAAGGAAAATTTAGAATTCCTCTTTGAAACTGGAAGGTGTAGAGCTTTGATATTGATTGCCCTATGTCCGGAGTCTGTCGTCTGTCAACAATTTCTTTAAATATCTTCTTCTCCTAACCCACTGGGCCAATCTTAATGAAACTTGGCAGGGATGTTCCTTGAGTGAAGCTTTACCAAAGTTGCTCAAAGAATTGAATTTCACTCATAAGCTATAGCCTAAGGTGAGCGTTTTAGGGCCAATGGCCCTCTTGTATAAATTTTTTGTGCAATAATATATGAATTTTCACCTAAATGATGTATATTTGTATGGTATTCCTGTTATTTTCCAGTTTAACTGTCTATTAAAGAAAGAAGTTTTAAATCCAATATAGGCTGAATTTTTTAACTGTATAATTACATACCTTTTTCAAAGGCAAATTTCTAATAAACAAGCGCGTTGACCCAAGAGACGGGATGAGCTTTATATGTGCAAAATTTTAAAAAATCTGTCCATTAGAAGAACTTGTCATATACGTTGTGCAGATAATATAACTTAATACATTTGTAACGCATCATGAGACAATGTGTCATGCACAAGAACCATAACTCTGACATGCATATTCTGCAGTTTTTTCCCTTATTTCCTGACTAATTTTACTCTCAATTTTGTGTCTACTGTTTAACTGGAAAACAGTTAGAGAAAAATGACCATTGCTTTAGTTAGGAATTTCCTAGGTCAAATATCAGTCCTTCTGACACCAAAAAATCAGGTTGTCTTTTTTTTTTACAAAAAAGGTTCTAGTTTTTTGTTGCTTTTCATATTTTTCGGTAGACTTATCTATTTAAACTTAAAAATGGTATTGATCATATAATTTGTTCAAGAGCACTTTGTGTCATCTTTGATTTGAGGCTTCAACCCTATGAATAAAAGATTTTGCTAGATATTCTGTGTACTGCATAGGACATTCTACAAGTTTGTGGTATGCACAATAAAAGATAGCTAGCTATATGCCCCTTTTGGTGGGTGGTATCTTTGTTTGGTTAGATGTTTTGATTGTACATAACTCATCTGAAGTCAATGTTAGATCTGTTCAGAATGTTAGAAAATGGAATTTAACCATAAAACGCCACCTGAGGTGCTTTTGCAGACAGTAAAATGTAGAAACATGTAGATCAAGATCAGACTACACAGAATATGCAGCCTAATCTTGGATCTACTCTGTCTCAAAAGTGGAAATTTTAAGAACACACAAATTCAATGGTACTTATGTGATGGACAAATTGTACTGTTGTGTAGTGACCAATACAAGGTTTCTGTTAGATGGGGGAGAAAAAGATCAAATAACAACAACATGAAGTGCTATACCTCTATAATATGCTAAAATAAGTATAAGTAATAGAAAATTGAACTTGCCCTCAATTTACTTTCGTAAAGGAAATTAGCTTCAGTAAAAATAGTGAAATGAGAAATGTGAATATTTGGTGAAGGCAGAATTAGCCTTGTCTTATAGGTTACCTTGCGCTATTCTTTCTCCCAATGCAAGAAGTTTGTTATCAGAAATCTTGTGATTTAATTTCATCACATACGTTTGACAACTTTAACCCTTTCCCAAACGACAAAATTTTAGACGCATCCAAACTGAAAGAGTTTGCAGACGACAATTTTAACTTTCATAACAATGGCAGAAAATTATCCGAACAGACAGAAAACACTGGGGGGAAAAGGAGAAATTGCAATTTCTCCTTTTCCCACTATGTTTTCAAAAGACTTGCAGACACGTAAAAACAAGGGCTTGTTTCGGAAACGGTTAAAGCCCAATTTTAAACATGTATAAAGAAAAGAGACCATTACAATTTATAATACATGTATTAGTATTTTATATGATAAGTTAACCCTTCACTAAACACTCCCTGGCTTTGACGACCCTAAGATAGGACCCTTTTGAAAATATTGTGGGAAAAGGAGAAAATGCTGGAAACCAGCATTTTTTTCTTTTTCATACTATGTTTTCTACCATGCTGGAAGCGATTTTCAATGTTTGAGTTCCATTTATCTTGTCATCTGCAAGTGTTTTTAAGTTAGACCGGTCTAAAATTTTGTTCTTTGGTAAAGGGTTAATCTTTGCATCAATTCTTTAGATACATGTAATGTCCATTGTCTAAAAGGAGACGGAAGCTTACATTTTAGGAAACTTACATTTTAATTGCTTAATTTCTGGTGTCATCAGTCATGTGCATGCTTGTTTCACATTTTTTCATTTTTTTTGGTCAGTTTTTTTTTTTGTTTGTGTTAAGATTTTCAGCCAGAAGTTTGGGTGACGGTGGGACTGTCCTGAAAGGTAAGTGAAACAGGCCAAAGAGTGGGACTATACTAAAGGTAAGTGAAACAGACCATTTTGTAGCTTTGTACCATTTGAACTGTTGTCTGCAAATGCTCTGAATTCAGAGATGTCTGAAATTTTGTCAACTGGTTAAGAATTGAACTATTCACTAATAGTCTCAGATATCTATAAGTTAACCCTGGTCTTGCTAAACAACTTTCTAAGCCAATAGTAAGACTAATTCGCTGCTATTTTAAAGGTGTCTTTTGGAAAAAGGTTTCTCCTGTCAGATGTGTAGATCCAAGATCAGACTGCATATTTTGTACAGTCCAATGCTGATCTACACTGTCGGCCGTACATCCATGAGTTGTGCTTAGCAGACTTAGGGTTAGGAGTTAGTAAGAGTTAACTCTTTACCAAAAGACAAAATTTTAGGCTACTCCAAATTGAGAGCACTGGCAGACGACAAAATAAATGTGAATGAAAAATTGAAGTTTGATTTGGAAAGGGTAGAAAACATAGTAGGAAAAGGATAAAATGCTGGTAACCAGTATTTTCTTCTTTTCCCACGATGTTTTCGAAGGCTTTCTTGCTCACGGTCGTTAAAGGTCCAAATTGTGTGGTAAAGAATTAAGAGAAAACAGAAATAGGGAGTGGTGAGGTATGATGGCATGGTATTAATCCATTAGCACAGAGTCCCTAAAATTTGACGACCCTGAGAAAGAAGCCTTTAGAAAACATCATGGGAAAAGCAAAAAATGCTGGTAACCAGCATTTTCTCCTTTTTTCCACAATGTTTTCTACTCTTCACAAAACAGATTTCAAATTTTCATTCACTTTTATTTTGTTGTCTGCAAAATCAATGCTTTCAAGTTGGACAAGTTAAAAACATTGTCGTTTGATAATGAGTTAACGGCTATAAATTTGTTTTGTGATAAAGGAGAGAAATGAATTTCAGCCGAAATTTTTTTAACTCTTTCCAAAATAACAAATTTCAGAGTATTTGCAGACATTTACATGAATAAGGTTTGAACTGAAAAATGAAATTTGTCTTGGGACCAGTAAAAAGCTTGGGGGAAAAAGGAGTAAATCCTGTTTACCAGCATTATCTCCATTTTTCCACAATGTTTTTAAAAGCCGTCTGTAAGGTAGTTTAACCTTGGGATTTTTTGTTCAGGGTTCAGAATATGGTTTCTTAAGTCTTTACCAAACAACAGTTTTAGACCGGTCCAAATTGAATGCCTTTGGATGCCACTCAAAAACTGAAGTTTGTAGCGGGAAGGGTAGAAAATATTGTGGGAAAATGAAAAAAAAAAATGCTGGTTATCAGCATTTTGCCTTTTTTCACATTGTTTTCAGAAGGCTTCTTTCTCAGAGCCGTAAAAACCCAGTATTGTTTGGTAAAGGCTTAATCCATCTGAGCAAAAAATGCTTAAGGTGGGCGTTTGTGATTGTACTGTATCCAGCTTGTATTTGGAATGTCAACAGTAACCTACTATATTCTCTATAGGTCCCACTTAATAAATATTTCATTATCTGTTTATATTTTTGTTGGGTTTTGGGATAACAAGTCGAAAATCAAGGACTGTGACGAGATGATTTATAAGCCCCTCTTGATTATATTTGTTATACAGTATTACCTGTATTCAGAGACCACCCAAGGGGAGTAATAAAAGTGGACTCTTACAGCAGGCAGTCTTTAAATGCAAGTCATATCAGGTAGATTTAAGAAGGGATGTAGTATCAGAATAGTGGTCTCTTTAAAAAGTGAATTGTTTAATACAGGTGGTCTCTAACACAGGTTTACCTGTATTGCCATGGTTCCTGATTTGAAATCTGTATTCCAAAAAGCAAACAAAACAAAAATTAAGTAAATTTTTAGTGAAAGGTTTATCAAGTAAAATGAACTCTTTACCAAACAACAAAAGTTTAGACTGGTCCAAATTGGAATGAATGAATGAATGTTGTTTTATGGCGCATCGACAGCTTTGGTCATTTAGCGCGCATATCTATGTTAAAAGATAATAAACGTGGAGTTGTTTAAACTGAATAAAGTTTGAATGACAATAAAAGAATTGAATTAAGAAAATTTAATGCATAAAGGGCATCATCAAGTTACAGGGCAATCCCTATATACTCTAATGTTTTAAATGATAAGAACTGAATTAAGAAGAATGCATAAAGGGCATTATCGAGTTACAGGGCAATCCCTATATACTCAAAAGTTCTAAATGATAAGATTTAAGAATGTGATAAAAAGGTTTAAACTCAATGCTGGTTTGATAAAAAGAAGTTTTTTAAATGAGAAAGAAATATGTGTCATTTATAATGTGCATAAAATATGATATTGAGGGTCCAAATTGGAAGCATTTGCAGACCACAAAATTAACTTGACTCAAAAATTGCAATTTGTCCTGGGACAGAATAAAACATTGTGGGAAAAGCAGAAAAAAATGCTGGTTACCAGCATTTTCTCCTTTTCCCACGATGTGTTCAAAAGGCCTTTTTTCAGGGTAGTGAAAACCAGGGATTGTTTTGTAAAGGATTCATAGGACTGTATTGTATAAAACTTGTGAGCCATGCTCTTTGAGTAATAATCTGTGAAAAGAGGTCAGATGCATCTCCTTTATGCATTATAGCGTGGATATTTTCACTTAATTATGGATCCCCAAAATCCATAATGTTTAACCAAATGACAAAATTTTAGGATTGTCCAATACGAAACCATTTGCAGATGACAAAATAAAAATGACTTAAAATTTGAAATTTGTTTTGTGAAGGGTAGAATACATTGTTTGAAAAGGAGAAAATGCTGGTTACCTGCATTTTCTCCTTTTCGCACAATGTTGTCTAAAGGCTTCTTTCTCAGGGTCATCAAAAGTAGGGACTGTGGGGTAATGGGTTAACTGTGTCATGAAGTGTAACGGTCCTTTGGCATGCAGAGGGTTTAACCCTTTACTCCATAGATACTCATTTTGATGTATCAACAACAGACAACTTTTGAAAACATTGTTGGAAAAGGAGAAATTGCTCGTAATGAGCAATTTCTCCATTTCCCACTATGTCTTCCACTCAATCAGATAGTTTGTATTCTCATTTGTCCATATTTTGACATGATCTCTTAATTTGCTGCTGAAATGGAAGAACCTCAATTTCAGTCTGAACAGATCAGGCTTGTTTGTCGAGAAAGTTAGCAGAACAAATCGCAGAAAATCCTAGCATTAAGTACATATCTAGAGGCAAAATTGGTTTGTGTTTGTCTTAATGCTGTCTTGGATAAGTGCAAAATTATGTTAAATCACAGCATAATGCAGGTCAGTGTGGCTAATCTAAGAGAAACTTGTGTGTTTATTACAGACTGTATTTTCAGTCAAATACTCATTTAACCCTTTATCAAATGACTAAATTTTAGACTGGTCCAAATTGAAAGCACTAGCAGACAACCAAATAAACATAACTCAAAAATTGAAATTTGTTTCAAGCAGGATAGAAAACATTGTGGGAAAAAGAGACAAAATGCTGGTTACAAGCATTTTCTCCTTTTCCACAATATTTTCTACCTTATAAAAGAAATATTATGCCTTTTTCTCAGGGTCGTCAACAGTAAGGATTGTGTGTAAATGGGTTAAAGGAATCACAGACAGCGTTACGAAAGCATAATGATTTCGTTTTGAAACCGATTTTCTTCACAATTGTAGTGTATGTACATTGTATGTGTGCGTGAAAGAGGGAGAGGCGCATTTCTATTAAAGGAATCACAGACTCGGTGTCAGGAAAGCATAATGATGAACTTTCCTTTTGTAACTGATCAGATCTGCAAGGGAAACATGTGCATGAAAATTAAAAAAAAAGTTACGATCCATATTTGCTCAACTAAGAGATAAAATGATAAATTGTATTAGAGTTTAATGTATTTTAACAGCTTAGGTCAAATCACAACAGTCATTGCATCCAGATATGCGTTTCCAGCCTTTCACACCAGTCGTGGCACACCTTCAAGTTACTGACTTCTCTTGATTCATGCATCATAGGTCAGAGGCAAAAAAAATCGCCAGAAAGAGAGCTTATCTCAACGGAGTTTCGAACTCAACCACCAGCTTACCAGCCGGATACGCTAACTACTGAGCCTCCCTACATTGTGGAGGTAGACTTGTGAAAACATTGGTGGAAAAAGAGTTAATGTTGGGTTCATTCCTCTTTTCTACCATCCTTTGATACCCATCTACTAACATTTCATTAATCGTTGCTCCGAAAGTGTCGGGTGTTTTTGAATAGCCATTGACTCATTTAGAGAGTCATATGTACAAATTAACCTATTACCACACAATCCCTACTTTTGACGCCCCTGAGAAAGAAGCCTCTTCTTTTCCCCACAACGTTTGCTACCCTTCACAAAACAAACTTCAATTTTTCAGTAACTTTTATTTTGTCATCCGATTAGGACAAGCCTAAAATGTTGTTGTTTGGTAACGAGTTAACTGCAAATTTTGGATTGTATGGTTTTCAGCATCATTAGTTATATCAACGACAGCCAGTGTATCTATCCATGGTTTTCTGGAGTTTCAGTACTAGTAGCGTGCATGGTAGTCTTTCAAGGTACTACCTGCTTTCCCATGTAAACATCCTTGAAACAATTATTAGTGCTGAGAGAGGAATAAATCCTGCTGTAGTGACTCATGAATCCTTGGAAAGGAATTAGCCAGTACAGGAATCGAACCGACAACCCCCTGTACTCAAATCATGTATGCAGTAGACTAAGCTACAGGGGCTCAGTTCACATTTTGAAAATGCTAAGAGAGAATCGTTGTCTTCGCATGTCATATCCCCCCCCCCCGGTCAATATTGGGAGGATTGTAGTAATATGTGCTATAGAGTAGCAATGGAGTAAATGGCTTTCATCAATACATCTGAGGAAAAATCAGGCCCGATTTCTATAGAACTGCTGATCATAGCTGAATTAATCACACGGGGTAGTGTTTTATTGAGTAAACGTTTATTTTAGTTCGAAATCAAAAGTAACGGTTGTTGCACAGAAAAGTAGTTCGGTTCTGTACCCAGGATGCCCAAATTAGATGTGTATGTGTAGAATGCTATCTAGCAGGAGACAATGAAGAAAGAGTTTCAGAACAAGTGCAGCAATAGAACTGATTTGAATATAGAGCTAAGTCCCCCATTCTTTTAAAATTATAAAGAAAAGAAACAAGATATTCAGCACAACTGTGATGCGGTTTCATTATTGCTCGGACGATGATTGTGGGGAACTTATTGATGGAGATTTGGTTTTTTTGTGCCTCAAAGACATTCACATCATTATTTCAAATATATCGCAGTGGTCAGTGCACCTTTCAATGTGTTCTTGTAGTTTCTGTTTCCAGTACTACACAATGTTGTTCCCAAGCCGCTGACAACTACCGTGGAAAGAATTAAATGTTGAAATGACTATCATGACGTGGAGGCCAGGGGGATAACTTTTTACCAGTACTTCGCACACTATTGTTCCCATTTACACTGGCAGCCTTTCTCACATAGCCTCGTCGAAAGAATTATGAGTGCTGAGATAAGATTAAATTATGTCGCAATAATCGTCATCAATTCTATAGAGCATATTCTCAGTCTAAGCAAATGTATCCGTAATCCTGAGATTTTACTTTCACCTGAGGAAGGGAGTTTGAGAAATGCTTTGATTTTGACATTTTTACTTACATGTAATTGTGGATGAAAAAATTGATAAAAGTTTAAGGGTAATGGCAGAAAAGCTCGTGCTAGATTGTAATAGGCATGTGTTGGGTTTAATAAGTGTTACCTGTATCGACTGTTGGATCGATTAATTGAGATGTTCATGTTGTTATAACAGATGGTGATTAAAAGGGCTCTGGCTGTAAGGGGAGGTGGAGGCCAGGGGGATAACTTTTTACCATTACTTCGCACAATATTGTTCCAATTACACTGGCAGCCTTTCTCACAAAGCCTCGTCGAAAGAATTATGAGTGCTGAGATAAGATTAAATCCTGTCGCAATAATCGTCATAAATTCTATAGAGCATATTCTCTGTCTAAGCAAATGTATCCTTAGTCCGCAGGTTTTACTTTCACCTGAGGAAGGGAGTTTGAGATATGTTTTGATTTTGATATTTTTACTTTATTGTGGATGAAGAAAGTGATGAATGTGTAAGGTTAATGACAGAAAAGCTAGTGCTGGATTGCAATAGACATGTGTTAGTTTAATAAGTGTTACCTGCATTGAATGAAGGATCCATTAAATGAGATATCTATGTTGTTATAAAAGATGGTGATTTAAAGTGCTGGCTGTCATAAATTCTATAGAGCATATTTTCTGTTTAAGCAAATGTATCCTTAGTCCGGAGATTTTACTTTCACCTGAGGAAGGGAGTTTGAGAAATGTTTTGAGTTCGACATTTTGACTTTATAATGGAAAGATTGTATTGTGGATAAAGAAAATGATAAATGTGTAAGGGTAATGACAGAAAAGCTAGTGCTAGATTGTAATAGGCATGTGTTGGGTTTAAAAAGTGTTACCTGTATCGACTGACGGATCCATGTGATGAGATATTCATGTTGTTATAAAAGATGGTGATTTAAAGGGCTGGCTGTAAGGGGAGGTGGAGGCCAGGGGGATAACTTTTTACCAGTACTTCACACAATATTGTTCCCATTGACACTGGCAGCCTTACTCACATAGGTTCGACGCAAGAATTATGAGTGCTGAGATAAGATTAAATTCTGTCGCAATAATCGTCATCAATGCTATAGAGCATATTCTCGGTCTAAGCAAATATATCCTTAGTCCGCAGATTTTACTTTCACCTGAGGAAGGGAGTTTGAGAAATGTGTTGACTTTTACATTTTTACTTTATTGTGGATAAAGAAATTGATAAATGTTTAAGGGTAATGACAGAAAAGCTAGTGCTAGATTGTAATAGGCATGTATTGGGCTTAATAGGTGTTACCTG
Source organism: Tridacna crocea (assembly GCA_943736015.1). Lineage (NCBI taxonomy): Eukaryota > Metazoa > Mollusca > Bivalvia > Cardiida > Cardiidae > Tridacna > Tridacna crocea. The sequence goes on along the minus strand of OX031069.1, from coordinate 14,425,370 downwards.
TATCGACTGACGGATCCATTAAATGAGATATCCATGTTGTTATAAAAGATGGTGATTGAAAGGGCTGGCTGTAAGGGGAGGTGGAGGCCAGGGGGATAACTTTGTACCGGTACTTCACACAATATTGTTCCCATTGACACTGGCAGCCTTTCTCACATAGCCTCGTCGAAAGAATAATGAGTGTTGAGATAAGATTAAATTCTGTCGCAATAATCGTCATCAATTCTATAGAGCATATTCTCTGTCTTAGCAAATATATCCTTAGTCCGCAGATTTTACTTTCACCTGAGGAAGGGAGTTTCAGAAATGTTTTGATTTTGACATTGTTACTTTATTGTGGATGACGAAATTGATAAATGTGTAAGGCTAATGACCGAAAAGCTAGATTGTAATAGGCATGTGTTGGGTTTAATAAATGTTGGAAAGATTAATAACAGAAAAGACAAATTTATGTTTCGTTCTATTTTAAATGGCATGCGTTAAAAAGTGTTCTGAAAGTAAATATAAGAGTTCTTGTTTTAGCCATCGCCCTCTTTTCCACGTAATTATTGCTAAAATAATGAACAGCACCGAGACAGAAGACTTGCAATTAATTTCATCAAATATGGGAACAAATCTTCCGAACTAGGGATTGGCGACCCCCTTGTCTCTAGAGATACGGATAAACGACTGAGGTATCGAACTAGTCTTTGACAATCGATTGAGTGATTGATTGACTATATGTGTTCAACGATATTCGAGTTATATTGCGGCGGCCAGTACTCTTGCCTATGCGTTCCTGTAGTTTCAGTAACTAGTACTTCTCACGATATTCTTCTCAAGCCATTGCCTGCTTTTCCACATAATCATAGTCAAAACTGCTGCTCAGAATAATTTAATGCTACCACAGTATTATCAACTTCCGGAAAGAAATGACCAAGCAGGGATACAAACCAGCCAAGCCGTGCCTCAAGCTCCGGGCAATGCGAATATCTTTTTAAGAATCTTTGGAAGGTGAAGACAATGTGTTGATTTTAAAATGCTGTGAAGTATTTCAGGTAAATAAAAGAAGGGGGACTGAATTGGTTGATTGATTGATTGCATGTGGTTTAACACCGTTTTCAACAATATTTCAATCATATCGCGCGGCCTGTGCACCTACCCATACTTAACTGAAGGTTCAGTAACCAGTCCTTTGTACAATATTTTCCAGATGCAAATTACTCCTTTTCAGCATAACTATTATCAAAAGTGCTTTTGAGAGGCTAGCGAAGAATCAATCATGTCGCAAAAATTGTTATCAAACCTCGGAAAGACATGGCCGAGTGGGGGAATAAAACCAGCTAACCCAAGTCTCAAGCTCTATAGGCTATTGACCGAATTGATATTCGAAAATCTCTGTAGTCAAGGAAAAGTTTTAATTTTGGAATGGTGTGAAAGATTTTCAAATTTATCGAAGAAAGGTAACTGATTTGAATGGAAAAAGATGTTTTCCTGAGTTCTTTAAAGTTTTCTATAACTTAACACAAAGCTATGGCGTTTTTTAACGCTTTTTAATGATTATAATAATGGTGATGGTAGTTTCGTTGGTTGAGTTGGTAGTGATGGGCGTAAAGCCGATACCGGATTTACTAGTGAAGATAAATGTGTTTTCTTGGGTGTTTTAAGGCCGACTGTAACATTACTTGAATGTTACTAATTGTGCCCCAGGATTTTTAGAGACATGAAAACCGAGAGACAGCAACAGAGAGGCAGTGAGTGTAAGAGGGAGTGAGTTTGAGAAAGGTTTTGAATTTAACATTTTTACTTTATAGTGGAATGGTTGTATTGTGGATGAAGAAATTGTTAAATTTGTAAGGCTAATGACAGAAAAGCGAAATATCTATACTATACTAGATTTCAATCGGCATGTGTTGGCTTTGATATGTGTTACCTGCATTGAATGAAGGATCCATTAAATGAGATATCCGTGTTATTATAAAAGATGGTGATTTAAAGGGCTGGCTGTAAGGGGAGGTGGAGGCAAGGGAATTTTGAATTTGTTTTGTTGCTTTTAGTCTATTGTGGTTTTAGTCATATTAGATTTCAGTCATATCAGATATATCAGAGCGTCATTTGCATCTATCCAAGCAGTGTCGGTATTTGATTTACCAGTACCTTTGCACATTATTCCAAACCAATGGTTTCTTTCCTACATTATTGTTTTCGAAAAAAAAAAAACTGTTAGTGACGAAAATGTAATATAACATGTCGCAATGACTCGTCAAACCTCGGATAAGAATTGCAACAGCTTGGGAATCGAACCTGTGAACCCCAATTTACAGCCGTCGTTTGTCATGAGGTGAGCAACCAAGCTTAGAATTATGCTGATGAATTTTCTTGCACTTCATCAGATGTTAAAACCATGTCAACGAAACTGAATTTTATGATTTGAAACATTGATATGAGGAGAGAATATTGAAATCTGTCGCTATGAACTTAATCCTGAAAAGGAAATTAGATTTGCCGAGATTCGAACTATAGAACCTTGGGTTTTAAGCAAACGGCTGACTGAGAGAGAGAGAGAGAGAGAAATTATTTGAATTTAAACTTTGCACTTTATTTCTTGATGATTATTCTATGGGAGAAGCAATTGTAACATTTTGTAAAGAAAATGATTGATTTGATGGATTGATAGCATGTATTTACCACCGTTTTCAACAATATTTCAATTATATCGTGGCGGCCAGTGCACCTACCCATACTTTACTAAAGTTCCAGTAACCAGTCCTATGCTCGATATTTTCCAGATGTTTATGACTCCTTTTCAACATAACTATTATCAAAAGCGCTTTTAAGAGGCTACTGAAGAATCAATTCTGTCGCATAAATTATCATCAAACCTCGGAAAGAAATGGCCGAGTAGGCGAATCAAACCAGCTAATCCATGTCTCAAGTTCTGTAGACTATCGACCGAATTGATATTACAAAACTGTGTAGTCAAAGAAAAAGTTTTGATTTTGGAATACTATGAAAGATTTTCAGAATTATGAAAGAAAGGTAACTGAATTGAATGGAAAAAGATTTTTTCTTGAACTCTTCAAGAGTTTGCTATAACTTAACACAAAGCTATGAAATTTTTAATGTTTTTTTTATTATTTCTTTGATGATGATGTTGATGATTACAATAATGGTGATGGTTGCTTCGATGGTTGAGTTGGTAGTGGCGGTAGTAGCCCCGATATCGGATTTATTAGTGATGATAGATGTGTTTGTTTTCTTGGTGTTTTAACGCCGACTTAAACATTACTTGAATGTAACTAATGGTGCCTGTGGATTTCTATAGATATCTATATGAAAACCGTGAGACAGCAACAGGGAGGTAGTGAGTGTGGGAGGGAGGGGGTTTAAGAAAGGTTTTGAGTTTGACATTTTGACTTTATAGTGGAAAGATTATATTGTGGATGAAGAAATTGATAAATTCGTAAGGTTAATGACAGAAAAGCTAGTGCTAGATTGTGCTAGAGTGTTACCTGCATTGAATGAAGGATCCATTAAATGAGATATCCATGTTGTTATAAAAGATGGCTGTAAGGGGAGGTGGAGGCCAGGGAAAATTAATCGGACTTTGGTAAAATTTGAAATTACTTTATTGCTTTTAGTCTACTGCGCTTTAAGAGACATTAGATTTCAGTCATATAAGATGTATCAGGGAGTCATTTGCATCTCTCTAAGCTGTGTCGGTTTTGCGGTGTTTTTTTGTGTCGTTTTAACTTGATGTCAGGTAAATGGCGCGGCCAGTGCTCTTGTAATGGTCTTTCCAAACCACTGACTGCTTTACAAAATAGCTTTAGTCGATAGAATGATCGTCATTAAGCAAAGAATAATTCTTGCAACAATGAATATCATCGAACCTCGGAGAGAAATTCGTACAATTTGGGGATCGAACCAACGATTGTATATGTCTTAAGCCATGTACTTTACCGACCAAGCAACTGGGAAATACGATCTGAGAAAGAGAGAGGGGAGTCTATTTTGATTTTGACCTGTTTACTTTAATCGTGAAGAGTTGCTATACAAGTGCAAGAACAAGTTTTAAAATTTTGTTAAGGAAAATGAGGCACAGGTGTGGATTCAAGGAAGTATATGTGTTTAGAAGGGGGATAACTTTTTACCAGAACTTCGCACTATATTGTTCCCATTTACACTGGCAGCCTTTCTCATATAGCCTCGTCGAAAGAATTATGGGTGCTGAGATAAGATTAAATCCTGTCGCAATAATCGTCATCAATTCTATTGAGCATATTCTCAGTCTAAGCAAATGTATCCTTAGTCAGCAGATTTTACTTACACCTGAGGAAGGGTGTTTGAGAAAGGTTTTGATTTTGACATTTTTACTTTATAGTGGAAAGATTATATTGTGGATGAAGAAATTGATAAATGTGTGAGGCTAATGACAGAAAAGCTAGTGCTAGATTGTAATAGGCATGTGTTGGGTTTAATAAGTGTTACTTGCATTGAATGAAGGATCCATTTTATAAGATATCCATGTTTTTTTTTAATGATGGCGATTAAAAGGGGTGGCTGTAAGGGGGGGTGGAGGCCAGGGGATAACTTTTTACCAGTACTTCACACAATATTGTTCCCATTCACACTGGCAGCCTTTCTCACATAGCTTCGTCGAAAGAATTATGAGTGCTGAGAAAACATTAAACTCTGTCGCAATAATCGTCATCAATTCTATAGAGCATATTCTCTGTCTTAGCAAATGAATCCTTCGTTTGCAGACTTTACTTTCACCTGAGGAAGGGAGTTTGAGAAATATGTTGACTTTGACATTTTTACATTATAGTGGAAAGATTATATTGTGGATGAAGAAATTGACAAATGTTTAAGGGTTATGACAGAAAAGCTAGTGCTAGATTGTAATAGGCATGTGTTGGGTTTATTAAGTGCTACCTGTATTGAATGAAGGATCCATTAAATGAAATATCCATGTTGTTATAAAAGATGGTGATTGAAAGGGCTGGCTGTAAGGGGAGGTGGAGGCCAGGGGGATAACTTTGTACCAGTACTTCACACAATATTGTTCCCATTGACACTGGCAGCCTTTCTCACATAGTCTCGTCGAAACAATAATGAGTGTTGAGATAAGATTAAATTCTGTCGCAATAATCGTCATCAATTCTATAGAGCATATTCTCTGTCTTAGCAAATATATCCTTAGTCCGCAGATTTTACTTTCACCTGAGGAAGGGAGTTTCAGAAATGTTTTGATTTTGACATTGTTACTTTATTGTGGATGAAGAAATTGATAAATGTGTAAGGCTAATGACCGAAAAGCTAGATTGTAATAGGCATGTGTTGGGTTTAATAAATGTTGGAAAGATTAATGACAGAAAAGACAAATTTATGTTTCGTTCTATTTTAAATGGCATGCGTTAAAAAGTGTTCTGAAAGTAAATATAAGAGTTCTTGTTTTAGCCATCGACCTCTTTTCAAGGTAATTATTGCTAAAATAATGAACAGCACTGAGACAGAAGACTTGCAATTAATTTCATCAAATATGGGAACAAATCTTGCGAACTAGGGATTGGCGACCCCCTTGTCTCTAGAGATATGGATAAACGACTGAGGTATCGAACTAGTCTTTGACAATCGATTGAGTGATTGATTGACTATATGTGTTTAACACCGTTTTCAAAGATATTCGAGTTATATTGCGGCGGCCAGTACTCTTGACTATGCGTTCCTGTAGTTTCAGTAACTAGTACTTCTCACGATATTCTTCTCAAGCCATTGCCTGCTTTTCCACATAATTATAGTCAAAACTGCTGCTCAGAATAATTTAATGCTACCACAGTGAGTATTATCAACTATCGGAAAGAAATGACCAAGCAGGGATACAAACCAGCCAAGCCGCGCCTCAAGCTCCGGGCAATGCGAATACCTTTTTAAGAATCTTTGGAAGGTGAAGACAATGTGTTGATTTTAAAATGCTGTGAAGTATTTCAGGTAAATAAAAGAAGGGGGACTGAATTGGTTGATTGATTGATTGCATGTGGTTTAACACCGTTTTCAACAATATTTCAATCATATCGCGCGGCCACTGCACCTACCCATACTTAACTGAAGGTTCAGTAACCAGTCCTTTGTACAATATTTTCCAGATGCAAATTACTCCTTTTCAGCATAACTATTATCAAAAATGCTTTTGAGAGGCTAGCGAAGAATCAATCATGTCGCAAAAATTATTATCAAACCTCGGAAAGACATGGTCGAGTGGGGGAATAAAACCAGCTAACCCAAGTCTCAAGCTCTATAGGCTATTGACCGAATTGATATTCGAAAATCTCTGTAGTCAAGGAAAAGTTTTAATTTTGGAATGGTGTGAAAGATTTTCAAATTAATCAAAGAAAGGTAACTGATTTGAATGGAAAAAGATGTTTTGCTGAGTTCTTTAAAGTTTGCTATAACTTAACACAAAGCTATGGCGTTTTTTAACGCTTTTTAATGATTATGATAATGGTGATGGTAGTTTCGTTGGTTGAGTTGGTAGTGATGGTGGTAAAGCCGATACCGGATTTACTAGTGAAGATAAATGTGTTTTCTTGGGTGTTTTAAGGCCGACTGTAACATTACTTGAATGTTACTAATTGTGCCCCAGGATTTTTAGAGACATGAAAACCGAGAGACAGCAACAGAGAGGCAGTGAGTGTAAGAGGGAGTGAGTTTGAAAAAGGTTTTGAATTTAACATTTTTACTTTATAGTGGAACGGTTGTATTGTGGATGAAGAAATTGTTAAATTTGTAAGGCTAATGACAGAAAAGCGAAATATCTATACTATACTAGATTTCAATCGGCATGTGTTGGCTTTGATATGTGTTACCTGCATTGAATGAAGGATCCATTAAATGAGATATCCGTGTTATTATAAAAGATGGTGATTTAAAGGGCTGGCTGTAAGGGGAGGTGGGGGCCAGGGAAATTTGAATTTGTTTTGTTGCTTTTAGTCTATTGTGGTTTTAGTCATATTAGATTTCAGTCATATCAGATATATCAGGGCGTCATTTGTATCTATCCAAGCAGTGTCGGTATTTTATTTACCAGTACCTTTGCACATTATTCCAAACCAATGCATGCTTTCCTACATTATTGTTTTCGGGGGGGAAAAAAAAACTGTTAGTGACGAAAATGTAATATATCATGTCGCAATGACTCGTCAAACCTCGGATAAGAATTGCAACAGCTTGGGAATCGAACCTGTGAACCCCTATTTACAGCCGTCGTTTGTCATGAGGTGAGCAACCAAGCTTAGAATTATGCTGATGAATTTTCTTGCACTTCATCAGATGTTAAAACCATGTCAATGAAACTGAATTTTATGATTTGAAACATTGATATGAGGAGAGAATATTGAAATCTGTCGCTCTGAACTTAATCCTGAAAAGGAAATTAGATTTGCTGAGATTCGAACTATAGAACCTTGGGTTTTAAGCAACACGGAGGCAGTGAGTGTGGGAGGGAGTGAGTTTAAGAAAGGTTTTGAGTTCGACATTTTGACTTTATAGTGGAAAGATTGTATTGTGGATGAAGAAATTGATAAATTTGTAAGGCTAATGACAGAAAAGCTAGTGCTAGATTGTAATAGGCATGTGTTGGGTTTGATAAGTGTTACCTGCATTGAATGAAGGATCCATTATTTGAGATATCCATGTTGTTATAAAAGATAGTGATTAAAAGCGCTGGCTGTAATGGGAGTAGGAGGGCAGGGAAAATTAATCGGACTTTGGTAAAATTTGAATATGCTTTATTGCTTTTAGTCTACTGCGCTTTAAGAGACATTAGATTTCAGTCATATACATGTAAGACATATCAGGGAGTCATTTGCATCTCTCTAAGCTGTGTTGGTTTTGCGGTGTTTTTTGTGTCGTTTTAACTTGATGTCAGGTAAATGGCGCGGCCAGTGCTCTTGTAACGGTTTTTACAAACCACTGACTGCTTTACAAAATAGCTTTAGTCGATAGAATGATCGTCATTAAGCAAAGATTAATTCTTGCAACAATGAATATCATCGAACCTCGGAGAGGAATTGGTAAAATTTGGGGATCGAACCAACGATTGTATATGTCTTAAGCCATGTACTTTACCGACCAAGCAACTGGGAAATACGATCTGAGAAAGAGAGAGGGGAGTCTATTTTGATTTTGACATGTTTACTTTAATCGCGAAGAGTTGCTATACAAGTGCAAGAACAAGTTTTAAAATTTTGTTAAGGAAAATGAGGCACAGGGGTGAATTCAAGGAAGTAAACGGGCTCAGAAGGCGGATAACTTCTTCAGCAGTACTTTGCACTCTATTGTTCCCATTGACACTGGCAGCCTTTCTCACATAGCCTCGTCGAAAGAATTATGAGTGCTGAGATAAGATTAAATCATGTGGAAATAATCGTTATAAATTCTTTGGAGCATATTCTCAGTCTAAGCAAATGTATCCTTAGGCAGCAGATTTTACTTACACCTGAGGAAGGGTGTTTGAGAAAGTTTTTGGGTTTTTGACATGTTTGCTTTATAGTGGAAAGATTGTATTGTGGATGAAGAAATTGATAAATGTGTAAGGGGTATTACAGAAAAGCTAGTGCTAGATTGTAATAGGCATGTATTGGGTTTAATAAGTGTTACCTCCATTGAATGAAGGATCCATTAAGTGAGATATCCATGTTTTTATGAATGATGGCGATTAAAAGGGCTGGCTGTAAGGGGGGGTGGAGGCCAGGGGCAAACTTTTTACCAGTACTTCACACAATATTGTTCCCATTGACACTGGCAGCCCTTCTCACATAGTTTCGTCGAAAGAATTATGAGTGCTGAGATAAGATTAGTCTGCAGACTTTACTTTTATCTGAGGAAGGGAGTTTGAGAAGTGTGTCGACTTTGACATTTTTAGTTTATTGTGGATGAAGAAATTGATGAATGTGTAAAGGTAATAACAGAATAGCTAATGCTAGATTGTAATAGGCATGTGTTGGTTTTATACGTATTCCCTGCATTGAATGAAGGATCCATTAAATGAGATATCCATGTTGTTATAAAAGATGGTGATTTAAAGGGCTGGCTGTAAGGGAAGGTGGAAGCCAGGGGAAAACTGTTTGCCAGTACTTCGCACAATATTGTTCCCATTCACACTGGCAGCCTTTCTCACATAGTTTCGTCGAAAGAATTATGATTGCTGAGATAAGATTAAATTCTGTCGCAATAATCGTCATAAATTCTATAGAGCATATTCTTTGTCTAACCAAATGTATCCTTAGTCTGCAGACTTTACTTTCACCTGAGGAAGGGAGTTTGAGAAGTGTGTTGACTTTGACATTTTTACTTTATTGTGGATGAAGAAATTGATGAATGTGTAAGGGAAATAACAGAATAGCTAGTGCTAGATTGTAATAGGCATGTGTTGGATTTAATAAGTGTTACCTGCATTGAATGAAGGATCGATTAAATGAGATATCCATGTTGTTATAAAAGATGGTGATTTAAAGGGCTGGCTGTAAGGGGAGGTGGAGGCCAGGGTAAAACTTTTTGCCAGTACTTCGCACAATATTGTTCCAATTGACACTGGCAGCCTTTCTCACAAAGCCTCGTCGAAAGAATTATGAGTGCTGAGATAAGATTAAATCCTGTCGCAATGATCATAATAAATTCTGTGGAGCATATTCTCTGTCTAAGCAAATTAATCCTTAGTCCTCAGGTTTTACTTTCACCTGAGGAAGGGAGTTTGAGAAATGTGTTGATTTTGACATTGTCACTTTATTGTGGATGAAGAAATTGATAAATGTTTAAGGGTAATGACAGAAAAGCTAGTGGTAGATTGTAATAGGCATGTATTGGGTTTAATAAGTGTTACCTGTATCGACTGACGGGTCGATTAATTGAGATATTCATGTTGTTATAAAAGATGGTGATTGAAAGGGCTGGCTGTAAGGAGAGGTGGAGGCCAGGGGGATAACTTTGTACCAGTACTTCACACAATATTGTTCCCATTGACACTGGCAGCCTTTCTCACATAGCTTCGTCGAAAGAATTATGATTGCTGAGATAATATTAAATCCTGTCGCAATAATCGTCATCAATTCTATAGAGCATATTCTCAGTATAAGCAAATTAATCCTTAGTCCTCAGATTTTACTTTCAGCTGAGGAAGGGAATTTGAGATAGGTTTTTATTTTGACATTTTTACTTTATAGTGGAAAGATTATATTGTGGATGAAGAAATTGATGAACGCGTGAGGCTAATCACAGATAAACTAGTGCTAGATTGCATTAGTCATGTGCTGGGTTTAATAGGTGTTACCTGCATTGAATGAAGGATCCATTAAATGTTATATCCATGTTGTTATAAAAGCTGCTGATTTAAAGGACTGGCTATAAGGAGAGGTGGAGATTATTACCAGTACTTCGCACAATATTGTTCCCATTGACACTGGCAGCCTTTCTCACATAGCCTCGTCGAACGAATCATGAGTGCTGAGATAAGATTAAATCCTTTGGCAATAATCGCCATCAATTCTATAGAGCATATTCTCCGTCTAAGCAATGTATCTTTAGTCTGCGTAGTTAAATTTCACCTGGGGAGATATATTTCCAGTCTGTATTGATTTATTCCTGGAGGGTTGTTATGTGCAAAAAGACATTGTTACTGTTTGTAAAGAACTTTGATGGAGAAAACGAAATTTGTGAGCACTAGATTTTGATAGCCACGTGTTTAGAATTTGCAGAAGTTAATTTCAAGAGGATCGATATTTTCTGGACAGTTTTGGATTCAATTAAAATAAGTTATAAGCTATTTAGAGGGAGATCAGTGCCTTCTTTTACCAGTACTTCGCACAATATTGTTCCCATTGGCACTTGCTGTTTTCTTTGATCCGAGTCGACAAACGCTTGAGAATCAACCAGTTCCTTGTTTCTGTACTTCATTCAGATTTACTGTTTGTCACTGAGATAAAACTTACCTTTTGAAATTATTCGATATGATTAACCACTTCTAACCATTTTTTGGTCCCTTGTATGTGTGTTTCTGAAAGAAGTATCGTCGGTCTGTGAAATGCAAATGTCTAGAAATTTGATTTTATTTTCAATTTAAGGAAATGCCATGCGTTACCCCCTTCAGTTTGTTCGATTTACCTATAGTCGAAGTGTTGTACATTTAGTCCGAGAAATATTTCTTTTTGGTTGAGTTTACACCTTTAGCTGTAATTGTTTGAAATTGCTTGTCAATAGGCCCTAAAACTGTATTTCTACCTTTCTTTGACTGCACACGTTCTTGAGCCAGTACCCCCAGTCGGCGATTCCATACCCACAGCGCCTAGAACCAACCAGCAGGCCGTTGCAAGCATAATGGGCCCTGAGATTGTATCCTCAATTCGTGGAATGTTTCCCCAATCTATTTCATATCCTCGTAGGCTTTGAAAATGTTCTATACTCAGTTGAATCTACACCCAGGCCCTAAACCACTGCCTCACTCTCGTGGTATTGTTTGCACAGTTTGCCCATTCACTTTTTTCCTGACATGTACTTAAAATCTGTAAAAGTGATATCAGACATAATCTCAAATTTAACTTGGCTTCCAGTCTTAAAACATTAGTCAGCGCATTGAACCCAAGTTAGTAACTGAACACCCTCAGTCTATGAGTCCTTCGGATACACCATAAGGCCCTGAAGCTATGTTCTGTCTTCAAATTCACCCGTTTTCAATTCCCTTGCCTTCTTGATGCATCCACAGTTCGAAGATGTCCATTGGTTACTGCAACAGCTTGCGTTATGTTATTTTAGGATTCGAGATGGTAGCCTTGGTGAGATGTATTAGTAAGCTATAAACCTGTGTCTTTCCAGAGATTTTACTCCCTATCTGTTAGCCTTGAACGCCAGTCGGAAAGCTGTTCTCTTGGTTCCTTGTACTTCCTCTCAGACGGTGAAGGACATTCTCACTTTGATGTTCCTGCCAATCTTGTAACAATGTCCCTTCTATCATTTCAAACCAATGCTGTATGCCTGTATCCGTGGTGGGTAATATTTTCTATCAGTTGGACAGATAGATCCTCAGTATTTATAACTATGCCCTAACCCTTAATTTAGCCCCAGTCAGTTAGCTTGTTTATTCTGCTTCCTTCAAATTAGAACGTAACTTAATTGAATGTACCTTCCAACGATAAAGCTATGCCCCTGTTGTTTCACCGATAACTCTTTGGCCTCAACGTCTTCTTTATGATCTTAACCCTCAGTCTGAACGGTCTGAAATAATGTATTCGTCCTCATTTCTGTCATCTCACACACTCTATATTTTCTCCTTTTCTTTATCTATTTCTGTCTCTCTTTTTGCAGCTTCTGTCTTTCTTCACCTCTCTCCATTTAATTTTGTGTATCTCTATTGTTTCTCTCTCTCTCTTTGTATCTCACCCTCTATCTACTGTCTTCCGAACTCTTTTTTCTTACTCTCTGTCACTCATTTTATCTTTTTCTCGACACTGTTTTCCAAGCTCATTCTCACTGTTTCTCTGTCTATCTGTCTGTCTCTCTCTCGCTTTCTGTCTTTCTCTCGCACTGTGTATCACTCTCTATCCCTTTGCATTTCCCTTCCTTCTCTTCTTTTATTTCTCTCATCTTTCTATCTGTATCTCACTGCCTTCTTTCACACAGTCTCTCTATCTCTGTTGCTTTCTGTCTCTTCCGCTATTCCACCATCTTCTTTCTCATTTTCCTATCACTCCCTATTCTGTTACGTTCTCTCTCTGCCTTTCTTTCTCTTTCCTTCCTGCAAACTTTACTCTTGTCTTTCCTTCCTATCAATCTCCTTCGCTTTTTTTCCTTTTATTTTATCTATCTATCTATCTATCTATCTCAGTCTATCTATCTATCTATAAAAGCTGTTTTCTCTGACCACGATGTCCATCCTTTTCCTCCAAAAATGTACTTCCTACAATAAATTAGCTTCTTTTCTTCGTATCTTCCTCAATTTGCACGATTAATCGTTTCCCATTCGATATGATGCTCCTTCAGTCCGTAATTTTGAGTGTAATCTGAACTATATTATCCTTCGAATATTTTAGAATGAAATGTTACGGTGTTACCAGCACATTTGAGATATCCTGGCAAGATCTTACAAAATTATGTAATCACCCTGTACATTTCTACATACGACCAATTTGAATTCCGTATCAACCTCAGCTATTTACCTCATGAGTGCCGAAAAAACCAAGGTTCCCATTTTATGATCTAAAGCATCTATCAATTGAAAATAAGTCATAAAAATGAACGTAAGATTCTCAATGCTGTAAGTATGCAGTATTGATTGAAGAGTTTTAAAACGTCGTTTACCATATTATTTCAGTTCATATTGCGGGGTCCCCGTGAACTTATCCTCTCCTAGAATTACTTTTACCAGTATTACTACTTTCCAACATAAGAATCGTCGAAATAATGATAAAGGTTGAGAAATGAATGAATCATATCGCAATGACTGTAAGCAATTCTGGGAAAAAATCAACCGAGCCGGGAATCAAACTAGCGGCTCCCTGTTCTCGAATCCTTTATTGTTTTCTTTATCCAGTGCTCATCATTATATGATATCCACTGGCTGCTGTCTCACATGCTTAACGTCATGAACATCAAAACATTATTCACCAGAGAGAGAGAGAGAGAGAGAGAGAGAGAGAGAGAGAGAGAGAGCTTGTTAAATGTAAAATTGGAAAGCGCTTTTAATTTCGACACTTTTACCTTATAGTGGCAGGGTTGCACTGTGGATAAAGAAATTGTTAAGTTTGGAAAGATTAATGACAGAAAAGACAAATTTATGTTTCGTTCTATTTTAATTGGCATGCGTTAAAAAGTGTTCTGAAAGTAAATATAAGAGTTATTTTTTAGCCGTCGGCCTCTTTTCCACGTAATTATCGCTAAAACAATGAACAGCACTGAGACGGAAGACTTGCAATTAATTTCATCAAATATGGGAACAAATCATGCGAACTTGGAATTGGCGACCTCTTGTCTCTAGAGCTACGGATAAATGACTGAGGTATCGAACTAGTCTTTGACAATCGATTGATTGAGTGATTGATTGACTATATGTGTTTAACACCGTTTTCAACGATATTGGAGTTATATTCCGGCGGCCAGTACTCTTGCCAATGCGTTCCTGTAGTTTCAGTAACTAGTACTTCTCACGATGTTCTTCCCAAGCCATTGACTGCTTTTCCACATAATTATAGTCAAAACTGCTGCTCAGAATAATTTAATGCTACCACAGTGAGTATTATCAACTATCGGAAAGAAATGACCGAGCAGGGATACAAACCAGCCAAGCCGTGCCTCAAGCTCCGGGCAATGCGGACCGAATACCTTTTTAAGAATCTTTGGAAGGTGAAGACAATGTGTTGATTTTAAAATGCTGTGAAGTACCGGTATTTCAGGAAAATAAAAGAATGGGGACTGAATTGGTTGATTGATTGATTGATTGATTGATTGCATGTGGTTTAACACCGTTTTCAACAATATTTCAATCATATCGCGGCGGCCAGTGCACCTACCCATACTTTACTGAAGGTTCAGTAACCAGTCCTTTGTACAATATTTTCCAGATGCAAATTACTCCTTTTCAGCATAACTATTATCAAAAGTGCTTTTGAGAGGCTAGCGAAGAATTAATTCTGTCGCAAAAAGTATTATCAAACCTCGGAAAGACATGGCCGAGTAGGGGAATCAAACCAGCTAACCCAAGTCTGAAGCTCAATAGGCTATTGACCGAATTGATATTCGAAAATCTCTGTAGTCAAGGAAAAGTTTTGATTTCGGAATGGTGTGAAAGATTTTCAAATTTATCAAAAAAAGGCAACTGATTTGAATGGATAAAGATGTTTTCCTGACTTCTTTAAGAGTTTGCTATAACTTAACAGAAAGCTATGGCGTTTTTTAACGCTTTTTAATAATTGCTTTGATGATGATGTTGATGATTATAATAATGATGATGGTAGTTTCGATGGTTGAGTTGGTAGTGATGGTGGTAAAGCCGATACCGGATTTACTAGTGGAGATAAATGTGTTTGTTTTCTTGGTGTTTTAAGGCCGACCTGAACATTACTTGAATGTTACTAATTGTGCCCCTGGATTTTTAGAGACATGAAAACCGAGAGATAGCAACAGAGAGGCAGTGAGTGTAAGAGGGAGTGAATTTGAGAAAGGTTTTGAATTTAACATTTTTACTTTATAGTGGAACGGTTGTATTGTGGATGAAGAAATTGTTAAATTTGTAAGGCTAATGACAGAAAAGCGAAATATCTATACTGTACTAGATTTTCAATAGGCATGTGTTGGCTTTGATATGTGTTACCTGCATTGAATGAAGGATCCATTAAATGAGATATCCGTGTTATTATAAAAGATGGTGATTTAAAGGGCTGGCTGTAAGGGGAGGTGCAGGCCAGGGAAACTCATTGGACTTTGGTAAAATTTGAATTTGTTTTGTTGCTTTTAGTCTATTGTGGTTTTATTCATATTAGATTTCAGTCATATCAGATATATCGTGGCGTCATTTGCATCTATCCAAGCAGTGTCGCTATTTTATTTACCAGTACCTTTGCACATTATTCCAAACCAATGGATGCTTTCCTACATTATTGTTTTTGGAAAAAAAAAAAAACTGTTAGTGACGAGAATGTAATACATCATGTCGCAATGACTCATCAAACCTCGGATAAGAATTGCAACAGCTTGGGAATTGAACCTGTGAACCCCTATTTACAGCCGTCGTTTGTCATGAGGTGAGCAACCAAGCTTAGAATTATGCTGATGAAGCTTCTTGCATTTCATCAGATGTTAAAGCCATGACAACGAAAATGAATTTTATCATTTGAAACATTGATATGAGGAGAGAATATTGAAATCTGTCGCTATGAACTTAATCCTAGAAAGGAAATTAGATTGGCCGAGATTTGAACTATAGAACCTTGGGTTGCCCGATACTGAGAGAGAGAGAGAGTAATTATTTGAATTTAAACTTTGCACTTTATTTCTTGAGGATTATTCAATGGGAGAAGGAATTGTAACATTTTGTAAAGAAAATGACTGATTTGATGGATTGATAACATGTGTTTACCACCGTTTTCAACAATATTTCAATTATATCGTGGCGGCCAGTGCACCTACCCATACTTTACTAAAGTTCCAGTAACCAGTCCTATGCTCGATATTTTCCAGATGTTTATGACTCTTTTTCAACATAACTATTATCAAAAGCGCTTGTAAGAAGCTACCGAAGAATCAATTCTGTCGCAAAAATTATCATCAAACCTCGGAAAGAAATGGCGGAGTAGGGGAATCAAACCAGCTAACCCATGTCTCAAGTTCTGTAGACTATCGACCGAATTGATATTACAATATCTCTGTAGTCAAAGAAAAAGTTTTGACTTTGGAATGGTATGAAAGATTTTCAGAATTATCAAAGAAAGGTAACTGATTTGAATTGACAAAGATCTTTTCTTGAACTCTTCAAGACTTTGCTATAACTTAACAAAAAGCTATGGAGTTTTTAATGTTTTTTTTTATTATTTCTTTGATGATGATATTGATGATTACAATAATGGTGATGGTTGTTTCGATGGTTGAGTTGGTAGTGGCGGTAGTAGCCCCGATATCGGATTTATTAGTGATGATAGATGTGTTTGTTTTCTTGGTGTTTTAACGCCGACTTGAACATTACTTGAATGTAACTAATGGTGCCTGTGGATTTCTATAGATATGAAAACCGTAAGACAGCAACACGGAGGCAGTGAGTGTGGGAGGGAGGGAGTTTAAGAAAGGTTTTGAGTTTGACATTTTGACTTTATAGTGGAAAGATTGTATTTTGGATGAAGAAATTGATAAATTTGTAAGGCTAATGACAGAAAAGCTAGTGCTAGATTGTAATAGGCATGTGTTGGGTTTGATAAGTGTTACCTGCATTGAATGAAGGATCCATTATTTGAGATATCCATGTTGTTATAAAAGATGGTGATTTAAAGGGCTGGCTGTAAGGGGAGGTGGAGGCCAGGGAAAATTAATCGGACTTTGGTAAAATTTGAATATGCTTGATTGCTTTTAGTCTTCTGCGCTTTAAGAGACATTAGATTTCAGTCATATAAGATATATCAGGGAGTCATTTGCATCTCTCTAAGCTGTTTCGGTTTTGCGGTGTTTTTTTGTGTCGTTTTAACTTGATGTCAGGTAAATGGCGCTGCAAGTGCTCTTGCAACGGTCTTTCCAAACCAATGACTGCTTTACAAAATAGCTTTAGTCGATAGAATGATCGTAATTAAGCAAAGATTAATTCTTGCAACAATGAATATCATCGAACCTCGGAGAGAAATTGGTACCATTTGGAGATCGAACCAACGATTGTATATGTCTTAAGCCATGTACTTTACCGACCAAGCAACTTGGAAATACGATCTGAGAAAGAGAGAGGGGAGTCTATTTTGATTTTGACATGTTTACTTTAATCGCGAAGAGTTGCTATACAAGTGCAATAACAAGTTTTAAAATTTTGTGAAGGAAAATGAGGCAGAGGGGTGAATTCAAGGAAGTAAATGGGTTTAGAAGGCGGATAACTTCTTCAGCAGTACTTCGCACTCTATTTTTCCCATTGACACTGGCAGCCTTTCTCACATAGCCTCGTCGAAAGAATTATGAGTGCTGAGATAAGATTAAATCATGTGGAAATAATCGTTATAAATTCTTTGGAGCATATTCTCAGTCTAAGCAAATGTATCCTTAGGCAGCAGATTTTACTTACACCTGAGGAAGGGTGTTTGAGTAAGTTTTTGGGTTTTTGACATGTTTGCTTTATAGTGGAAAGATTGTATTGTGGATGAAGAAAATGATAAATGTGTAAGGGTAATGACAGAAAAGCTAGTGCTAGATTGTAATAGGCATGTGTTGGGTTTGATAAGTGTTACCTCCATTGAATGAAAGATCCATTAAATGAGATATCCATGTTTTTATGAATGATGGCGATTAAAAGGGCTGGCTGTAAGGGGAGGTGGAGGCCAGGGGCAAACTTTTTACCAGTATTTCACACAATATTGTTCCCATTGACACTGGCAGCCTTTCTCACATAGTTTCGTCGAAAGAATTATGAGTGCTGAGATAAGATTAGTCTGCAGACTTTACTTTCACCTGAGGAAGGGAGTTTGAGAAGTGTGTTGACTTTGACATTTTTACTTTATTGTGGATGAAGAAATTTAGGAATGTGTAAGGGTAATAACAGAATAGCTAAAGCTAGATTGTAATAACCATGTGTTGGGTTTATACGTGTTCCCTGCATTGAATGAAGGATCCATTAAATGAGGTATCCATGTTGTTATAAAAGATGGTGATTTAAAGGGCTGGCTGTAAGGGAAGGTGGAAGCCAGGGGAAAACTTTTTGCCAGTACTTCGCACAATATTGTTCCGCTTCACACTGGCAGCCTTTCTCACATAGTTTCGTCGAAAGAATTATGAGTGCTGAGATAAGATTAAATTCTTTCGCAATAATCGTCATAAATTCTATAGAGCATATTCTTTGTCTAACCAAATGTATCCTTAGTCTACAGACTTTACTTTCACCTGAGGAAGAGAGTTTGAGAAGTGTGTTGACTTTGACATTTTTACTTTATTGTGGATGAAGAAATTGATAAATGTGTAAGGGTAATAACAGAATAGCTAGTGCTAGATTGTAATAGGCATGTGTTGGATTTAATAAGTGTTACCTGCATTGAATGAAGGATCGATTAAATGAGATATCCATGTTGTTATAAAAGATGGTGATTTAAAGGGCTGGCTGTAAGGGGAGGTGGAGGCCAGGGTAAAACTTTTTGCCAGTACTTCGCACAATATTGTTCCCATTGACACTGGCAGCCTTTCTCACAAAGCCTCGTCGAAAGAATTATGAGTGCTGAGATAAGATTAAATCCTGTCGCAATAATCATCATAAATTCTGTGGAGCATATTCTCTGTCTAAGCAAATTAATCCTTAGTCCTCAGGTTTTACTTTCACCTGAGGAAGGGAGTTTGAGAAATGTGTTGATTTTGACATTGTCACTTTATTGTGGATGAGGAAATTGATAAATGTTTAATGACAGAAAAGCTAGTGCTAGATTGTAATAGGCATGTATTGGGTTTAATAAGTGTTACCTGCATTGAATAAAGGATCTATTAAACGAGATATCAATGTTGTTATAAAAGATGGTGATTGAAAGGGCTGGCTGTAAGGAGAGGTGGAGGCCAGGGGGATAACTTTGTACCAGTACTTCACACAATATTGTTCCCATTGACACTGGCAGCCTTTCTCACATAGCTTCGTCGAAAGAATTATGATTGCTGAGATAATATTAAATCCTGTCGCAATAATCGTCATCAATTCTATAGAGCATATTCTCAGTATAAGCAAATTAATCCTTAGTCCTCAGATTTTACTTTCAGCTGAGGAAGGGAATTTGAGATAGTTTTTTATTTTGACATTTTTACTTTATAGTGGAAAGATTATATTGTGGATGAAGAAATTGATGAACGCGTGAGGCTAATCACAGATAAACTAGTGCTAGATTGCATTAGTCATGTGCTGGGTTTAATAGGTGTTACCTGCATTGAATGAAGGATCCATTAAATGTTATATCCATGTTGTTATAAAAGCTGCTGATTTAAAGTACTGGCTATAAGGAGAGGTGGAGACCAGGGGGATAGATTATTACCAGTACTTCGCACAATATTGTTCCCATTGACACTGGCAGCCTTTCTCACATAGCCTCGTCGAACGAATTATGAGTGCTGAGATAAGATTAAATCCTTTGGCAAGAATCACCATCAATTCTATAGAGCATATTCTCCGTCTAAGCAAATGTATCTTTTGTCTGCATAGTTAAATTTCACCTGGGGAGATACATTTCCAGTCTGTATTGATTTATTCCTGGAGGGTTGTTATGTGCAAAAAGACATTGTTACTGTTTGTAAAGAACAATGATGGAGAAAACGAAATTTGTGAGCACTAGATTTTGATAGCCACGTGTTTAGAATTTGCAGAAGTTAATTTCAAGAGGATCGATATTTTCTGGACAGTTTTGGATTCAATTAAAATAAGTTATAAGCTATTTAGAGGGAGATCAGTGCCTTCTTTTACCAGTACTTCGCACAATATTGTTCCCATTGACACTTGCTGCTTTCTTTGATCCGAGTCGACAAACGCTTGAGAATCAACCAGTTCCTTGTTTCTGACAGTACTTCATTCAGGTTTACTGTTAGTCACTGAGATAAAACTTACCTTTTGAAATTATTCGATATGATTAACCACTTCTAACCATTTGTGGTCCCTTGTGTGTGTGTATCTGTAAGAAGTATCGTCGGTCTGTGAAATGCAAATGTCTAGAAATTTGATTTTATTTTCAATTTAAGGAAATGCCATGCGTTACCCCCTTCAGTTTGTTCAATTTACCTTTAGTCGAAGTGTTGTACATTTAGCCCGAGAAATATTTCTTTTTGGTTGAGTTTACACCTTTAGCTGTAATTGTTTGAAATTGCTTGTCAATAGGCCCTAAAACTGTATTTCTACCTTTCTTTGACTGCACACGTTCTCAAGCCAGTACCCCCAGTCGGTGATTCCATACCCACAGCGCCTAGAACCAACCAGCAGGCTGTTGCAAGCATAATGGGCCCTGAGATTGTATCCTCAATTCGTGGAATGTTTCCCCAATCCATTTCATATCCTCGTAGGCTTTGAAAATGTTCTACACTCAGTTGAATGTACACCCAGGCCCTAAACCACTGCCTCACTCTCGTGGTATTGTTTGCACAGTTTGCCCACTCACGTTTTTCCTGACATGCACTTAAAATCTGTAAAAGTAATATTAGACATAATCTCAAATTTAACTTGTCTTCCAGTCTTAAAACATTAGTCAGCGCATTGAACCCAAGTCAGTAACTGAACACCCTCAATCTATGAGTCCCTCAGATACACCATAAGGCCCTGAAGCTGTGTTCTGTCTTATATTCACCCGTTTTCTATTCCCTTGCCTTCTTGATGTACCCACAGTTCGAAGATGTCCATTGGTTACTGCAACAGCTTGCGTTATGTTATTTTAGGAATCGATATGGTAGCCTTGGTGAGATGTATTAGTAAGCTATAAACCTGTGTCTTTCCAGAGATTTTACTCCCTACCTGTTAGCCTTGAACGCCAGTCGGAAAGCTGTTCTCTTGGTTCCTTGCACGTCCTCTCAGACGGTGAAAGACATTCTCAGTTTGATGTTCATTCCAATCTTGTAACAATGTCCCTTCTATTATTTCAAACCAATGCCGTATGCCTGTATCCGTGGTGGGTAATATTTTCTATCAGTTGGACAGATATATCCTCAGTATTTACAACTATGCCCTAACCCTTAATTTAGCTCCAGTCAGTTAGCTTGTTTATTCTGCTTCCTTCAAATTAGAACGTAACTTAATTGAATGTACCTTCCAACGATAAAGCTATGCCCCTGTTGTTTCACCGATAACTCTTTGGCCTCAACGTCTTCTTTATGATCTTAACCCTCAGTCTGAACGGTCTGAAATAATGTATTCGTCCTCATTTCTGTCATCTCACACACTCTATATTTTCTCCTTTTCTTTATCTATTTCTGTCTCTCTTTTTGCAGTTTCTGTCTTTCTTCACCTCTCTCCATTTAATTTTGTGTATCTCTATTGTTTCTCTTTCTCTCTTTGTAACTCACCCTCTATCTACTGTCTTCCGAACTCTTTTTTCTTACTCTCTGTCACTCATTTTATCTTTCTCTCGACACTGTTTTCCACTCTCATTCTCACTGTTTCTCTGTCTGTCTGTCTGTCTCTCTCGCTTATTGTCTTTCTCTCGCTCTGTGTATCACTCTCTATCCCTTTGCATTTCTCTTCCTTCTCTTCTTTTATTTCTCTTATCTTTCTATCTGTATCTCACTGCCTTCTTTCACACAGTCTCTCTATCTCTGTTGCTTTCTGTCTCTTCCGCTATTCCACCATCTTCTTTCTCATTTTCCTATCACTCCCTATTCTGTTACGTTCTCTCTGTCTACCTTTCTTTCTCTTTCCTCCTGCAAACTTTACTCTTGTCTTTCCATCCTATCAATCTCCTTCGCTTTTTTTTGCTTTTATTTTATCTGTCTGTCTGTCTGTCTGTCTGTCTGTCTGTCTGTCTATCTATCTATCTCAATCTATCTATCTTTCTATAAAAGCTGTTTTCTCTGACCACGATATCCATCCTTTTTCTCCAAAAATGTACTTCCTACATTAAATTAGCTTCTTTTCTTCATATCTTCCTCAGTTTGCACGATTAATCGTTTCCCATTCGATATGATGCTCCTTCAGTCCGTAATTTTGAGTGTAATCTGAACTATATTATCCTTCGAACATTTTAGAATGAAATGTTACGGTGTTACTAGCACATTTGAGACATCCTGGCAAGATCTTACAAGATTATGTAATCACCCTGTACATTTCTACATACGACCAATTTGAATTCCGTATCAACCTCAGCTATTAACCTCATGAGTGCCGAAAAAGCCAAGGTTCCCATTTTATGATCTAAAGCATCTATCAATTGAAAATAAGTCATAAAAATTAACGTAAGATTCTCAATGCTGTAAGTATGCAGTATTGATTGAAGAGTGTTAAAACGTTGTTTACCATATTATTTCAGTTCATATTGCGGCGGCCCGTGAACTTATCCTCTCCTGGAATTACTTTTACCAGTATTACGCACAATAGTCTTTCCAAGGCACTGACTACTTTCCAACATAAGAATCGTCGAAATAATGATAAAGGTTGAGAAATGAATGAATCATATCGGAATGACTGTAAGCAGTTCTCGGAAAAAATCGACCAAGCCGGGAATCAAACTGGCGGCTCCATGTTCTCGAATCTTTTATTGTTTTCTTTATCCAGTGATAATCATTATATGATATCCACTGGCTGCTGTCTCACATGCTCATCGTCATAAACATCAAAATATTATTCACCAGAGAGAGAGAGAGAGAGAACTTGTTAAATGTAAAGTTGGAAAGTGCTTTTGATTTCGACACTTTTGCCTTATAGTAGCAGGGTTGCATTGTGGATAAAGAAATTGTTAAATTTGGAAAGAATAATGACAGAAAAGACAAATTTATGTTTCGTTCTATTTTAATTGGCATGCGTTAAAAGTGTTCTGAAAGTAAATATAAGAGTTATTTTTTTAGCCGTCGGCCTCTTTTCCACGTAATTATCGCTAAAACAATGAACAGCACTGAGGCAGAAGACTTGCAATTAATTTCATCAAATATGGGAACAAATAATGCAAACTAGGGATTGGCGACCCGTTGTCTCTAGATCTACGGATAAACGACTGAGGTATCGAACTAGTCTTTGACAATCGATTGATTGAGTGATTGATTGACTATATGTGTTTAACACCGTTTTCAACGATATTGGAGTTATATTGCGGCGGCCAGTACTCTTGCCAATGCGTTCCTGTAGTTTCAGTAACTAGTACTTCTCACGATATTCTTCCCAAGCCATTGACTGCTTTTCCACATAATTATAGTCAGAACTTCTGCTCAGAATAATTTAATGCTACCACAGTGAGTATTATCAACTATTGGAAAGAAATGACCGAGCAGGGATACAAACCGGCCAAGCCGTGCCTCAAGCTCCGGGCAATGCGGACCGAATACCTTTTTAAGAATCTTTGGAAGGTGAAGACAATGTGTTGATTTTAAAATGCTGTGAAGTACCGGTATTTCAGGAAAATAAAAGAATGGGGACTGAATTGGTTGATTGATTGATTCAGTGATTGCATGTGGTTTAACACCGTTTTCAACAATATTTCAATCATATCGCGGCGGCCAGTGCACTTACCCATACTTTACTGAAGGTTCAGTAACCAGTCCTTTGTAGAATATTTTCCAGATGCAAATTACGCCTTTTCAGCATAACTATTATCAAAAGTGCTTTTGAGAGGCTAGCGAAGAATCAATCCTGTCGCAAAAAGTATTATCAAACCTCGGAAAGACATGGCCGAATAGGGGAATCAAACCAGCTAACCCAAGTCTGAAGCTCTATAGGCTATTGACCGAATTGATATTTGAAAATCTCTGTAGTCAAAGAAAAGTTTTGATTTTGGAATGGTGTGAAGGATTTTCAAATTTATCAAAAAAAGGTAACTGATTTGAATGGAAAAAGATGTTTTCCTGACTTCTTTAGGAGTTTGCTATAACTTAACAGAAAGCTATGGCGTTTTTTAACGCTTTTTAATAATTGCTTTGATGATGATGTTGATGATTATAATAATGGTGATGGTAGTTTCGATGGTTGAGTTGGTAGTGATGGTGGTAAAGCCGATACCGGATTTACTAGTGGAGATAAATGTGTTTGTTTTCTTGGTGTTTTAAGGCCGACCTGAACATCACTTGAATGTTACTAATTGTGCCCTTGGATTTTTAGGGACATGAAAACCGAGAGATAGCAACAGAGAGGCAGTGAGTGTAAGAAGGAGTGAATTTGAGAAAGGTTTTGAATTTAACACTTTTACTTTGTAGTGGAACGGTTGTATTGTGGATGAAGAAATTATTAAATTTGTAAGGCTAATGACAGAAAAGCGAAATATCTATACTGTACTAGATTTCAATAGGCATGTGTTGGCTTTGACATGTGTTACCTGCATTGAATGAAGGATCCATTAAATGAGATATCCGTGTTATTATAAAAGATGGTGATTTAAAGGGCTGGCTGTAAGGGGAGGTGGAGGCCAGGGAAATTCATCGGACTTTGGTAAAATTTGAATTTGTTTTGTTGCTTTTAGTCTATTGTGGTTTTAGTCATATTAGATTTCAGTCATATCAGATATATCAGGGCGTCATTTGCATCTATCCAAGCAGTGTCGGTATTTTATTTACCAGTACCTTTACACATTATTCCAAACCAGTGGATGCTTTCCTGCATTATTGTTTTTGGAAAAAAAACTGTTAGTGACGAGAATGTAATATATCATGTCGCAATGACTCATCAAACCTCGGATAAGAATTGCAACAGCTTGGGAATTGAACCTGTGAACCCCTATTTACAGCCGTCGTTTGTCATGAGGTGAGCAACCAAGCTTAGAATTATGCTGATGAAGTTTCTTGCACTTCATCAGATGTTAAAGCCATGTCAACGAAAATGAATTTTATCATTTGAAACATTGATATGAGGAGAGAATATTGAAAAGGAAATTGGATTTGCCGAGATTCGAACTATAGAACCTTGGGTTTTAAGCAAACGGCTGACTGATACTGAGAGAGAGAGAGAGAGTAATTATTTGAAATTAAACTTTGCACTTTATTTCTTGAGGATTATTCTATGGGAGAAGCAATTGTAACATTTTGTAAAGAAAATGACTGATTTGATGGATTGATAGCATGTGTTTACCACTGTTTTCAACAATATTTCAATTATATCGTGGCGGCCAGTGCACCTACCCATACTTTACTAAAGTTCCAGTAACCAGTCCTATGCTCGATATTTTCCAGATGTTTATGACTCCTTTTCAACATAACTAATATCAAAAGCGCTTTTAAGAGGCTACCGAAGAATCAATTCTGTCGCAAAAATTATCATCAAACCACGAAAGGAACTGGCCGAGTAGGGGAATCAAACCAGCTAACCCATGTCTCAAGTTCTGTAGACTATCGACCGAATTGATATTACAATATCTCTGTAGTCAAAGAAAAAGTTTTGATTTTGGAATGGTATGAAAGATTTTCAGAATTATCAAAGAAAGGTAACTGATTTGAATTGACAAAGATCTTTTCTTGAACTCTTCAAGAGTTTGTTTTTTTTTTTTTTTTTTTTTTTTTTTTTTTGATTATTTCTTTGATGATGATATTGATGATTACAATAATGGTGATGTTTGTTTCGATGGTTGAGTTGGTAGTGGCGGTAGTAGCCCCGATATCGGATTTATTAGTGATGATAGATGTGTTTGTTTTCTTGGTGTTTTAACGCCGACTTGAACATTACTTGAATGTAACTAATGGTGCCTGTGGATTTCTATAGATATGAAAACCGTGAGACAGCAACACGGAGGCAGTGAGTGTTGGAGGGAGGGAGTTTAAAAAAGGTTTTGAGTTTGACATTTTGACTTTATAGTGGAAAGATTGTATTGTGGATGAAATAAATTGATAAATTTGTAAGGCTAATGACAAAAAAGCTAGTGCTAGATTGTAATAGGCATGTGTTGGGTTTGATAAGTGTTACCTGCATTGAATGAAGGATCCATTATATGAGATATCCATGTTGTTTTAAAAGATGGTGATTTAAAGGGCTGGCTGTAAGGGGAGGTGGAGGCCAGGGAAAATTAATCGGACTTTGGTAAAATTTGAAATTACTTTATTGCTTTTAGTCTACTGCGTTTTAAGAGACATTAGATTTCAGTCATATAAGATATATCAGGGAGTCATTTGCATCTCTCTAAGCTGTGTCGGTTTTGCGGTGTTTTTTTTTTGTGTGTCGTTTTAACTTGATGTCAGGTAAATGGCGCTGCAAGTGCTCTTGTAACGGTCTTTCCAAACCACAGACTGCTTTACAAAATAGCTTTAGTCGATAGAATGATCGTCATTAAGCATAGATTAATTCTTGCAACAATGAATATCATCGAACCTCGGAGAGAAATTGGTACAATTTGGGGATCGAACCAACGATTGTATATGTCTTAAGCCATGTACTTTACCGACCAAGCAACTGGGAAATACGATCTGAGAAAGAGAGAGGGGAGTCTATTTTGATTTTGACATGTTTACTTTAATCGTGAAGAGTTGCTATACAAGTGCAAGAACAAGTTTTAAAAATTTGAGAGAGAAAATGAGGCAGAGGGGTGGATTCAAGGAAGTAAATGCGTTTAGAAGGAGGATAACTTTTTTACCAGTACTTCGCACTATATTGTTCCCATTGACACTGGCAGCCTTTCTCACATAACCTCGTCGAAAGAATTATGAGTGCTGAGATAAGATTAAATTCTGTCGCAATAATTGTCATAAATTCTATAGAGCATATTCTCAGTCTAAGCAAATGTATCCTTAGTCAGCATATTTTACTTACACCTGAGGAAGGGTGTTTCAGAAAGTTTTTAGGTTTTTGACATTTTTGCTTTATAGTGGAAAGATTTTATTGTGGATGAAGAAATTGATCAATGTGTAAGGGTAATGATAGAAAAGCTAGTGCTAGATTGTAATAGGCATGTGTTGGGTTTAATAAGTGTTACCTCCATTAAATGAAGGATCCATTAAATGAGATATCCATGTTTTTATGAATGATGGCGATTAAAAGGGCTGGCTGTAAGGGGAGGTGGAGGCCAGGGGAAAACTTTTTACCAGTATTTCACACAATATTGTTCCCATTCACACTGGCAGCCTTTCTCACATAGCCTCGTCGAAAGAATTATGAGTGCTGAGATAAGATTAAATTCTTTCGCAATGATCGTCATAAATTCTATAGAGCATATTCTTTGTCTAAGCAAATGTATCCTTAGTCTGCAGACTTTACTTTCACCTGAGGAAGAGAGTTTGAGAAGTGTGTTGACTTTGACATTTTTACTTTATTGTGGATGAGGAAATTGATGAATGTGTATGGGTAATAACTGAATAGCTAGTGCTAGATTGTAATAGGCATGTGTTAGGTTTAATAAGTGTTACCTGCATTGAATAAAGGATCTATTAAACGAGATATCAATGTTGTTATAAAAGATGGTGATTGAAAGGGCTGGCTGTAAGGAGAGGTGGAGGCCAGGGGGATAACTTTGTACCAGTACTTCACACAATATTGTTCCCATTGACACTGGCAGCCTTTCTCACATAGCTTCGTCGAAAGAATTATGATTGCTGAGATAATATTAAATCCTGTCGCAATAATCGTCATCAATTCTATAGAGCATATTCTCAGTCTAAGCAAATTAATCCTTAGTCCTCAGGTTTTACTTTCAGCTGAGGAAGGGAATTTGAGATTATATTGTGGATGAAGAAATTGATGAACTCGTGAGGCTAATCACAGATAAACTAGTGCTAGATTGCATTAGTCATGTGCTGGGTTTAATAGGTGTTACCTGCATTGAATGAAGGATCCATTAAATGTTATATCCATGTTGTTATAAAAGCTGCTGATTTAAAGGACTGGCTATAAGGAGAGGTGGAGATTATTACCAGTACTTCGCACAATATTGTTCCCATTGACACTGGCAGCCTTTCTCACATAGCCTCGTCGAACGAATTATGAGTGCTGAGATAAGATTAAATCCTTTGGCAATAATCGCCATCAATTCTATAGAGCATATTCTCCGTCTAAGCAAATGTATCTTTAGTCTGCATAGTTAAATTTCACCTGGGGAGATATATTTCCAGTCTGTATTGATTTATTCCTGGAGGGTTGTTATGTGCAAAAAGACATTGTTACTGTTTGTAAAGAACAATGATGGAGAAAACGAAATTTGTGAGCACTAGATTTTGATAGCCACGTGTTTAGAATTTGCAGAAGTTAATTTCAAGAGGATCGATATTTTCTGGACAGTTTTGAATTCAATTAAAATAAGTTATAAGCTATTTAGAGGGAGATCAGTGCCTTCTTTTACCAGTACTTCGTACAATATTATTCCCATTGACACTTGCTGCTTTCTTTGATCCGAGTCGACAAGCGCTTGAGAATCAACCAGTTCCTTGTTTCTGTACTTCATTCAGGTTTACTGTTAGTCACTGAGATAAAACTTACCTTTTGAAATTATTCGATATGATTAACCACTTCTAACCATTTTTACTTGTGTGTGTGTGTATCTGTAAGAAGTATCGTCGGTCTGTGAAATGCAAATGTCTAGAAATTTGATTTTATTTTCAATTTAAGGAAATGCCATGCGTTACCCCCTTCAGTTTGTTCGATTTACCTTTACTCGAAGTGTTGTACATTTAGTCCGAGAAATATTTCTTTTTGGTTGAGTTTACACCTTTAGCTGTAATTGTTTGAAATTGCTTGTCAATAGGCCCTAAAACTGTATTTCTACCTTTCTTTGACTGCACACGTTCTTAAGCCAGTACCCCCAGTCGGCGATTCCATACCCACAGCGCCTAGAACCAACCAGCAGGCTGTTGCAAGCATAATGGGCCCTGAGATTGTATCCTCAATTCGTGGAATGTTTCCCCAATCCATTTCATATCCTCGTAGGCTTTGAAAATGTTCTATACTCAGTTGAATGTACACCCAGGCCCTAAACCACTGCCTCACTCTCGTGGTATTGTTTGCACAGTCTGCCCACTCGCTTTTTTCCTGACATGCACTTAAAATCTGTAAAAGTAATATTAGACATAATCTCAAATTTAACTTGTCTTCCAGTCTTAAAACATTAGTCAGCGCATTGAACCCAAGTTAGTAACTGAACACCCTCAATCTATGAGTCCCTCAGATACACCATAAGGTCCTGAAGCTGTGTTCTGTCGTAAAAATTCACCCGTTTTCTATTCCCTTGCCTTCTTGATGTACCCACAGTTCGAAGATGTCCATTGGTTACTGCAACAGCTTGCGTTATATTATTTTAGGAATCGATATGGTAGCCTTGGTGAGATGTATTAGTAAGCTATAAACCTGTGTCTTTCCAGAGATTTTACTCCCTACCTGTTAGCCTTGAACGCCAGTCGGAAAGCTGTTCTCTTGGTTCCTTGCACGTCCTCTCAGACGGTGAAAGACATTCTCAGTTTGATGTTCATTCCAATCTTGTAACAATGTCCCTTCTATTATTTCAAACCAATGCCGTATGCCTGTATCCGTGGTGGGTAATATTTTCTATCAGTTGGACAGATATATCCTCAGTATTTACAACTATGCCCTAACCCTTAATTTAGCTCCAGTCAGTTAGCTTGTTTATTCTGCTTCTTTCAAATTAGAACGTAACTTAATTGAATGTACCTTCCAACGATAAAGCTATGCCCCTGTTGTTTCACCGATAACTCTTTGGCCTCAACGTCTTCTTTATGATCTTAACCCTCAGTCTGAACGGTCTGAAATAATGTATTCGTCCTTATTTCTGTCATCTCACACACTCTATATTTTCTCCTTTTCTTTATCTATTTCTGTCTCTCTTTTTGCAGTTTCTGTCTTTCTTCACCTCTCTCCATTTAATTTTGTGTATCTCTATTGTTTCTCTTTCTCTCTTTGTATCTCACCCTCTATCTACTGTCTTCCGAACTCTTTTGTCTTACTCTCTGTCACTCATTTTATCTTTCTATCGACACTGTTTTCCACTCTCATTCTCACTGTTTCTCTGTCTGTCTGTCTGTCTGTCTGTCTCTCTCTCTCTCTCTCTCGCTTTCTGTCTTTCTCTCGCTCTGTGTATCACTCTCTATCCCTTTGCATTTATCTTCCTTCTCTTCTTTTATTTCTCTCATCTTTCTATCTGTATCTCACTGCCTTCTTTCACACAGTCTCTCTATCTCTGTTGCTTTCTGTCTCTTCCGCTATTCCACCATCTTCTTTCTCATTTTCCTATCACTCCCTATTCTGTTACGTTCTCTCTGTCTACCTTTCTTTCTATTTCCTCCTGCAAACTTTACTCTTGTCTTTCCATCCTATCAATCTCCTTCGCTTTTTTTTGCTTTTATTTTATCTATCTATCTATCTATCTATCTCAATCTATCTATCTATCTATAAAAGCTGTTTTCTCTGACCACGATATCCATCCTTTTCCTCCAAAAATGTACTTCCTACATTAAATTAGCTTCTTTTCTTCATATCTTCCTCAGTTTGCACGATTAATCGTTTCCCATTCGATATGATGCTCCTTCAGTCCGTAATTTTGAGT
This sequence comes from Tridacna crocea, assembly GCA_943736015.1. NCBI lineage: Eukaryota > Metazoa > Mollusca > Bivalvia > Cardiida > Cardiidae > Tridacna > Tridacna crocea. The sequence continues at coordinate 14,394,546 of OX031069.1, read as the reverse complement.
GTAATCTGAACTATATTATCCTTCGAACATTTTAGAATGAAATGTTACGGTGTTACTAGCACATTTGAGACATCCTGGCAAGATCTTACAAGATTATGTAATCACCTTGTACATTTCTACATACGAACAATTTGAATTCCGTATCAACCTCAGCTTTTTACCTCATGAGTGCCGAAAAAGCCAAGGTTCCCATTTTATGATCTAAAGCATCTGTCTATTGAAAATAAGTCATAAAAATGAACGTAAGATTCTCAATGCTGTAAGTATGCAGTATTGATTGAAGAGTGTTAAAACGTCGTTTACCATATTATTTCAGTTCATATTGCGGCGGCCCGTGAACTTATCCTCTCCTGGAATTACTTTTACCAGTATTACGCACAATATTCTTTCCAAGGCACTGACTACTTTCCAACATAAGAATCGTCGAAATAATGATAAAGGTTGAGAAATGAATGAATCATATCGCAATGACTGTAAGCAGTTCTCGGAAAAAATCGACCAAGCCGGGAATCAAACTAGCGGCTCCCTGTTCTCGAATCTTTTATTGTTTTCTTTATCCAGTGATAATCATTATATGATATCCACTGGCTGCTGTCTCACATGCTCATCGTCATAAACATCAAAATATTATTCACCAGAGAGAGAGAGAGAGAGAGAGAGAGAGAGAGCTTGTTAAATGTAAAGTTGGAAAGTGCTTTTGATTTCGACACTTTTACCTTATAGTAGCAGGGTTGCATTGTGGATAAAGAAATTGTTAAATTTGGAAAGAATAATGACAGAAAAGACAAATTTATGTTTCGTTCTATTTTAATTGGCATGCGTTAAAAAGTGTTCTGAAAATAAATATAAGAGTTATTTTTTTAGCCGTCAGCCTCTTTTCCACGTAATTATCGCTAAAACAATGAACAGCACTGAGGCAGAAGACTTGCAATTAATTTCATCAAATATGGGAACAAATAATGCGAACTAGGGATTGGCGGCCCCTTGTCTCTAGAGCTACGGATAAACGACTGAGGTATCGAACTAGTCTTTGACAATCGATTGATTGAGCGATTGATTGACTATATGCGTTTAACACCGTTTTCAACGATATTGGAGTTATATTGCGGCGGCCAGTACTCTTGCCAATGCGTTCCTGTAGTTTCAGTAACTAGTACTTCTCACGATATTCTTCCCAGGCCATTGACTGCTTTTCCACATAATTATAGTCAAAACTGCTGCTCAGAATAATTTAATGCTACCACAGTGAGTATTATCAACTATCGGAAAGAAATGACCGAGCAGGGATACAAACCGGCCAAGCCGTGCCTCAAGCTCCGGGCAATGCGGACCGAATACTTTTTTAAGAATCTTTGGAAGGTGAAGACAATGTGTTGATTTTAAAATGCTGTGAAGTACCGGTATTTCAGGAAAATAAAAGAAGGGGGACTGAATTGGTTGATTGATTGATTCAGTGATTGCATGTGGTTTAACACCGTTTTCAACAATATTTCAATCATATCGCGGCGGCCAGTGCACTTACCCATACTTTACTGAAGGTTCAGTAACCAGTCCTTTGTACAATATTTTCCAGATGCAAATTACGCCTTTTCAGCATAACTATTATCAAAAGTGCTTTTGAGAGGCTAGCGAAGAATCAATCCTGTCGCAAAAAGTATTATCAAACCTCAGAAAGACATGGCCGAGTAGGGGAATCAAACCAGCTAACCCAAGTCTGAAGCTCTATAGGCTATTGACCGAATTGATATTCGAAAATCTCTGTAGTCAAAGAAAAGTTTTGATTTTGGAATGGTGTGAAGGATTTTCAAATTTATCAAAGAAAGGTAACTGATTTGAATGGAAAAAGATGTTTTCCTGACTTCTTTAAGAGTTTGCTATAACTTAACACAAAGCTATGGCGTTTTTTAACGCTTTTTAATAATTGCTTTGATGATGATGTTGATGATTATAATAATGGTGATGGTAGTTTCGATGGTTGAGTTGGTAGTGATGGTGGTAAAGCCGATACCGGATTTACTAGTGGAGATAAATGTGTTTGTTTTCTTGGTGTTTTAAGGCCGACCTGAACATCACTTGAATGTTACTAATTGTGCCCCTGGACTTTTAGAGACATGAAAACCGAGAGATAGCAACAGAGAGGCAGTGTGTGTAAGAAGGAGTGAATTTGAGAAAGGTTTTGAATTTAACATTTTTACTTTGTAGTGGAACGGTTGTATTGTGGATGAAGAAATTATTAAATTTGTAAGGCTAATGACAGAAAAGCGAAATATCTATAACTGTACTAGATTTCAATAGGCATGTGTTGGCTTTGATATGTGTTACCTGCATTGAATGAAGGATCCATTAAATGAGATATCCGTGTTATTATAAAAGATGGTGACTTAAAGGGCTGGCTGTAAGGGGAGGTGGAGGCCAGGGAAATTCATCGGACTTTGGTAAAATTTGAATTTGTTTTGTTGCTTTTAGTCTATTGTGGTTTTAGTCATATTAGATTTCGGTCATATCAGATATATCAGGGCGTCATTTGCATCTATCCAAGCAGTGTCGGTATTTTATTTACCAGTACCTTTACACATTATTCCAAACCAGTGGATGCTTTCCTACATTATTGTTTTTGGAAAAAAAACTGTTAGTGACGAGAATGTAATATATCATGTCGCAATGACTCATCAAACCTCGGATAAGAATTGCAACAGCTTGGGAATTGAACCTGTGAACCCCTATTTACAGCCGTCGTTTGTCATGAGGTGAGCAACCAAGCTTAGAATTATGCTGATGAAGTTTCTTGCACTTCATCAGATGTTAAAGCCATGTCAACGAAAATGAATTTTATCATTTGAAACATTGATATGAGGAGAGAATATTGAAAAGGAAATTGGATTTGCCGAGATTCGAACTATAGAACCTTGGGTTTTAAGCAAACGGCTGACTGATACTGAGAGAGAGAGAGAGAGTAATTATTTGAATTTAAACTTTGCACTTTATTTCTTGAGGATTATTCTATGGGAGAAGCAATTGTAACATTTTGTAAAGAAAATGACTGATTTGATGGATTGATAGCATGTGTTTACCACTGTTTTCAACAATATTTCAATTATATCGTGGCGGCCAGTGCACCTACCCATACTTTACTAAAGTTCCAGTAACCAGTCCTATGCTCGATATTTTCCAGATGTTTATGACTCCTTTTCAACATAACTAATATCAAAAGCGCTTTTAAGAGGCTACCGAAGAATCAATTCTGTCGCAAAAATTATCATCAAACCACGAAAGGAACTGGCCGAGTAGGGGAATCAAACCAGCTAACCCATGTCTCAAGTTCTGTAGACTATCGACCGAATTGATATTACAATATCTCTGTAGTCAAAGAAAAAGTTTTGATTTTGGAATGGTATGAAAGATTTTCAGAATTATCAAAGAAAGGTAACTGATTTGAATTGACAAAGATCTTTTCTTGAACTCTTCAAGAGTTTGCTATGTTTTTTTTTTTTTTTTTTTTTTTTGATTATTTCTTTGATGATGATATTGATGATTACAATAATGGTGATGGTTGTTTCGATGGTTGAGTTGGTAGTGGCGGTAGTAGCCCCGATATCGGATTTATTAGTGATGATAGATGTGTTTGTTTTCTTGGTGTTTTAACGCCGACTTGAACATTACTTGAATGTAACTAATGGTGCCTGTGGATTTCTATAGATATGAAAACCGTGAGACAGCAACACGGAGGCAGTGAGTGTGGGAGGGAGGGAGTTTAAAAAAGGTTTTGAGTTTGACATTTTGACTTTATAGTGGAAAGATTGTATTGTGGATGAAATAAATTGATAAATTTGTAAGGCTAATGACAAAAAAGCTAGTGCTAGATTGTAATAGGCATGTGTTGGGTTTGATAAGTGTTACCTGCATTGAATGAAGGATCCATTATATGAGATATCCATGTTGTTATAAAAGATGGTGATTTAAAGGGCTGGCTGTAAGGTGAGGTGGAGGCCAGGGAAAATTAATCGGACTTTGGTAAAATTTGAAATTACTTTATTGCTTTTAGTCTACTGCGTTTTAAGAGACATTACATTTCAGTCATATTAGATATATCAGGGAGTCATTTGCATCTCTCTAAGCTGTGTCGGTTTTGCGGTGTTTTTTTTTTTTTTGTGTGTCGTTTTAACTTGATGTCAGGTAAATGGCGCTGCAAGTGCTCTTGTAACGGTCTTTCCAAACCACAGACTGCTTTACAAAATAGCTTAAGTCGATAGAATGATCGTCATTAAGCAAAGATTAATTCTTGCAACAATGAATATCATCGAACCTCGGAGAGAAATTGATACAATTTGGGGATCGAACCAACGATTGTATATGTCTTAAGCCATGTACTTTACCGACCAAGCAACTGGGAAATACGATCTGAGAAAGAGAGAGGGGAGTCTATTTTGATTTTGACATGTTTACTTTAATCGTGAAGAGTTGCTATACAAGTGCAAGAACAAGTTTTAAAATTTTGAGAGAGAAAATGAGGCAGAGGGGTGGATTCAAGGAAGTAAATGCGTTTAGAAGGAGGATAACTTTTTTACCAGTACTTCGCACTATATTGTTCCCATTGACACTGGCAGCCTTTCTCACATAACCTCGTCGAAAGAATTATGAGTGCTGAGATAAGATTAAATTCTGTCGCAATAATTGTCATAAATTCTATAGAGCATATTCTCAGTCTAAGCAAATGTATCCTTAGTCAGCATATTTTACTTACACCTGAGGAAGGGTGTTTCAGAAAGTTTTTAGGTTTTTGACATTTTTGCTTTATAGTGGAAAGATTTTATTGTGGATGAAGAAATTGATCAATGTGTAAGGGTAATGATAGAAAAGCTAGTGCTAGATTGTAATAGGCATGTGTTGGGTTTAATAAGTGTTACCTCCATTAAATGAAGGATCCATTAAATGAGATATCCATGTTTTTATGAATGATGGCGATTAAAAGGGCTGGCTGTAAGGGGAGGTGGAGGCCAGGGGAAAACTTTTTACCAGTACTTCACACAATATTGTTCCCATTCACACTGGCAGCCTTTCTCACATAGCCTCGTCGAAAGAATTATGAGTGCTGAGATAAGATTAAATTCTTTCGCAATGATCGTCATAAATTCTATAGAGCATATTCTTTGTCTAAGCAAATGTATCCTTAGTCTGCAGACTTTACTTTCACCTGAGGAAGAGAGTTTGAGAAGTGTGTTGACTTTGACATTTTTACTTTATTGTGGATGAGGAAATTGATGAATGTGTAAGGGTAATAACTGAATAGCTAGTGCTAGATTGTAATAGGCATGTGTTAGGTTTAATAAGTGTTACCTGCATTGAATAAAGGATCTATTAAATGAGATATCAATGTTGTTATAAAAGATGGTGATTGAAAGGGCTGGCTGTAAGGAGAGGTGGAGGCCAGGGGGATAACTTTGTACCAGTACTTCACACAATATTGTTCCCATTGACACTGGCAGCCTTTCTCACATAGCTTCGTCGAAAGAATTATGATTGCTGAGATAATATTAAATCCTGTGGCAATAATCGTCATCAATTCTGTGGAGCATATTCTCAGTCTAAGCAAATGTATCCTTAGTCCTCAGGTTTTACTTTCACCTGAGGAAGGGAGTTTGAGAAATTTGTTGATTTTGACATTGTTATAAAAGATGGTGATTTAAAGGGCTGGCTGTAAGGGGAGGTGGAGGCCAGGGGATAACTTTTTGCCAGTACTTCGCACAATATTGTTCCCATTCACACTGGCAGCCTTTCTCACAAAGCCTCGTCGAAAGAATTATGAGTGCTGAGATAAGATTAAATCCTGTCGCAAAAATCGTCATAAATTCTGTGGAGCATATTCTCTGTCTAAGCAATTGTTTCCTTAGTCCTCAGGTTTTACTTTCACCTGAGGAAGGGAGTTTGAGAAATGTGTTGATTTTGACATTGTTACTTTATTGTGGATGAAGAAATTGATAAATGTTTAAGGGTAATGACAGAAAAGCTAGTGCTAGATTGTAATAGGCATGTGTTGGGTTTAATAAGTGTTACCTGTATCGACTAACGGATCGATTAATTGAGATATTCATGTTGTTATAAAAGATGGTGATTGAAAGGGCTGTCTGTAAGGAGAGGTGGAGGCCAGGGGGATAACTTTGTACCAGTACTTCACACAATATTGTTCCCATTGACACTGGCAGCCTTTCTCACATAGCTTCGTCGAAAGAATTATGATTGCTGAGATAATATTAAATCCTGTCGCAATAATCGTCATCAATTCTGTAGAGCATATTCTCAGTCTAAGCAAATGTATCCTTAGTCCTCAGATTTTACTTTCAGCTGAGGAAGGGAATTTGAGATAGGTTTTTATTTTGACATTTTTACTTTATAGTCGAAAGATTATATTGTGGATGAAGAAATTGATGAACGCGTGAGGCTAATCACAGATAAACTAGTGCTAGATTGCATTAGTCATGTGCTGGGTTTAATAGGTGTTACCTGCATTGAATGAAGGATCCATTAAATGTTATATCCATGTTGTTATAAAAGCTGCTGATTTAAAGGACTGGCTATAAGGAGAGGTGGAGATTATTACCAGTACTTCGCACAATGTTGTTCCCATTGACACTGGCAGCCTTTCTCACATAGCCTCGTCGAACGAATTATGAGTGCTGAGATAAGATTAAATCCTTTGGCAATAATCGCCATCAATTCTATAGAGCATATTCTCCGTCTAAGCAAATGTATCTTTAGTCTGCATAGTTAAATTTCACCTGGGGAGATACATTTCCAGTCTGTATTGATTTATTCCTGGAGGGTTGTTATGTGCAAAAAGACATTGTTACTGTTTGTAAAGAACAATGATGGAGAAAACGAAATTTGTGAGCACTAGATTTTGATAGCCACGTGTTTAGAATTTGCAGAAGTTAATTTCAAGAGGATCGATATTTTCTGGACAGTTTTGGATTCAATTAAAATATGTTATAAGCTATTTAGAGGGAGATCAGTGCCTTCTTTAACCAGTACTTCGCACAATATTGTTCCCATTGACACTTGCTGCTTTCTTTGATCCGAGTCGACAAACGCTTGAGAATCAACCAGTTCCTTGTTTCTGTACTTCATTCAGGTTTACTGTTAGTCACTGAGATAAAACTTACCTTTTGAAATTATTCGATATGATTAACCACTTCTAACCATTTGTGGTCCCTTGTGTGTGTGTGTATCTGTAAGAAGTATCGTCGGTCTGTGAAATGCAAATGTCTAGAAATTTGATTTTATTTTCAATTTAAGGAAATGCCATGCGTTACCCCCTTCAGTTTGTTCGATTTACCTTTAGTCGAAGTGTTGTACATTTAGTCCGAGAAATATTTCTTTTTGGTTGAGTTCACACCTTTAGCTGTAATTGTTTGAAATTGCTTGTCAATAGGCCCTAAAACTGTATTTCTACCTTTCTTTGACTGCACACGTTCTCAAGCCAGTACCCCCAGTCGGTGATTCCATACCCACAGCGCCTAGGACCAACCACCAGGCTGTTGCAAGCATAATGGGCCCTGAGATTGTATCCTCAATTCGTGGAATGTTTCCCCAATCCATTTCATATCCTCGTAGGCTTTGAAAATGTTCTATACTCAGTTGAATCTACACCCAGGCCCTAAACCACTGCCTCACTCTCGTGGTATTGTTTGCACAGTTTGCCCACTCACTTTTTTCCTGACATGCACTTAAAATCTGTAAAAGTAATATTAGACATAATCTCAAATTTAACTTGTCTTCCAGTCTTAAAACATTAGTCAGCGCATTTAACCCAAGTTAGTAACTGAACACCCTCAACACCATAAGGTCCTGAAGCTGTGTTCTGTCTTATATTCACCCGTTTTCAATTCCCTTGCCTTCTTGATGTACCCACAGTTCGAAGATGTCCATTGGTTACTGCAACAGCTTGCGTTATGTTATTTTAGGAATCGATATGGTAGCCTTGGTGAGATGTATTAGTAAGCTATAAACCTGTGTCTTTCCAGAGATTTTACTCCCTACCTGTTAGCCTTGAACGCCAGTCGGAAAACTGTTCTCTTGGTTCCTTGCACGTCCTCTCAGACGGTGAAAGACATTCTCAGTTTGATGTTCCTTCCAATCTTGTAACAATGTCCCTTCTATTATTTCAAACCAATGCCGTATGCCTGTATCCGTGGTGGGTAATATTTTCTATCAGTTGGACAGATATATCCTCAGTATTTACAACTATGCCCTAACCCTTAATTTAGCTCCAGTCAGTTAGCTTGTTTATTCTGCTTCCTTCAAATTAGAACGTAACTTAATTAAATGTACCTTCCAACGATAAAGCTATGCCCCTGTTGTTTCACCGATAACTCTTTGGCCTCAACGTCTTCTTTATGATCTTAACCCTCAGTCTGAACGGTCTGAAATAATGTATTCGTCCTCATTTCTGTCATCTCACACACTCTATATTTTCTCCTTTTCTTTATCTATTTCTGTCTCTCTTTTTGCAGTTTCTGTCTTTCTTCACCTCTCTCCATTTAATTTTGTGTATCTCTATTGTTTCTCTTTCTCTCTTTGTATCTCACCCTCTATCTACTGTCTTCCGAACTCTTTTGTCTTACTCTCTGTCACTCATTTTATCTTTCTATCGACACTGTTTTCCACTCTCATTCTCACTGTTTCTCTGTCTGTCTGTCTGTCTGTCTGTCTCTCTCTCTCTCTCTCGCTTTCTGTCTTTCTCTCGCTCTGTGTATCACTCTCTATCCCTTTGCATTTATCTTCCTTCTCTTCTTTTATTTCTCTCATCTTTCTATCTGTATCTCACTGCCTTCTTTCACACAGTCTCTCTATCTCTGTTGCTTTCTGTCTCTTCCGCTATTCCACCATCTTCTTTCTCATTTTCCTATCACTCCCTATTCTGTTACGTTCTCTCTGTCTACCTTTCTTTCTCTTTCCTCCTGCAAACTTTACTCTTGTCTTTCCATCCTATCAATCTCCTTCGCTTTTTTTTGCTTTTATTTTATCTATCTATCTATCTATCTATCTATCTATCTGTCTATCTATCTATCTCAATCTATCTATCTATCTATAAAAGCTGTTTTCTCTGACCACGATATCCATCCTTTTCCTCCAAAAATGTACTTCCTACATTAAATTAGCTTCTTTTCTTCATATCTTCCTCAGTTTGCACGATTAATCGTTTCCCATTCGATATGATGCTCCTTCAGTCCGTAATTTTGAGTGTAATCTGAACTATATTATCCTTCGAACATTTTAGAATGAAATGTTACGGTGTTACTAGCACATTTGAGACATCCTGGCAAGATCTTACAAGATTATGTAATCACCTTGTACATTTCTACATACGAACAATTTGAATTCCGTATCAACCTCAGCTTTTTACCTCATGAGTGCCGAAAAAGCCAAGGTTCCCATTTTATGATCTAAAGCATCTGTCTATTGAAAATAAGTCATAAAAATGAACGTAAGATTCTCAATGCTGTAAGTATGCAGTATTGATTGAAGAGTGTTAAAACGTCGTTTACCATATTATTTCAGTTCATATTGCGGCGGCCCGTGAACTTATCCTCTCCTGGAATTACTTTTACCAGTATTACGCACAATATTCTTTCCAAGGCACTGACTACTTTCCAACATAAGAATCGTCGAAATAATGATAAAGGTTGAGAAATGAATGAATCATATCGCAATGACTGTAAGCAGTTCTCGGAAAAAATCGACCAAGCCGGGAATCAAACTAGCGGCTCCCTGTTCTCGAATCTTTTATTGTTTTCTTTATCCAGTGATAATCATTATATGATATCCACTGGCTGCTGTCTCACATGCTCATCGTCATAAACATCAAAATATTATTCACCAGAGAGAGAGAGAGAGAGAGAGAGAGAGAGAGAAAGCTTGTTAAATGTAAAGTTGGAAAGTGCTTTTGATTTCGACACTTTTACCTTATAGTAGCAGGGTTGCATTGTGGATAAAGAAATTGTTAAATTTGGAAAGAATAATGACAGAAAAGACAAATTTATGTTTCGTTCTATTTTAATTGGCATGCGTTAAAAAGTGTTCTGAAAATAAATATAAGAGTTATTTTTTTAGCCGTCAGCCTCTTTTCCACGTAATTATCGCTAAAACAATGAACAGCACTGAGGCAGAAGACTTGCAATTAATTTCATCAAATATGGGAACAAATAATGCGAACTAGGGATTGGCGGCCCCTTGTCTCTAGAGCTACGGATAAACGACTGAGGTATCGAACTAGTCTTTGACAATCGATTGATTGAGCGATTGATTGACTATATGTGTTTAACACCGTTTTCAACGATATTGGAGTTATATTGCGGCGGCCAGTACTCTTGCCAATGCGTTCCTGTAGTTTCAGTAACTAGTACTTCTCACGATATTCTTCCCAGGCCATTGACTGCTTTTCCACATAATTGTAGTCAAAACTGCTGCTCAGAATAATTTAATGCTACCACAGTGAGTATTATCAACTATCGGAAAGAAATGACCGAGCAGGGATACAAACCGGCCAAGCCGTGCCTCAAGCTCCGGGCAATGCGGACCGAATACCTTTTTAAGAATCTTTGGAAGGTGAAGACAATGTGTTGATTTTAAAATGCTGTGAAGTACCGGTATTTCAGGAAAATAAAAGAAGGGGGACTGAATTGGTTGATTGATTGATTCAGTGATTGCATGTGGTTTAACACCGTTTTCAACAATATTTCAATCATATCGCGGCGGCCAGTGCACTTACCCATACTTTACTGAAGGTTCAGTAACCAGTCCTTTGTACAATATTTTCCAGATGCAAATTACGCCTTTTCAGCATAACTATTATCAAAAGTGCTTTTGAGAGGCTAGCGAAGAATCAATCCTGTCGCAAAAAGTATTATCAAACCTCGGAAAGACATGGCCGAGTAGGGGAATCAAACCAGCTAACCCAAGTCTGAAGCTCTATAGGCTATTGACCGAATTGATATTCGAAAATCTCTGTAGTCAAAGAAAAGTTTTGATTTTGGAATGGTGTGAAGGATTTTCAAATTTATCAAAGAAAGGTAACTGATTTGAATGGAAAAAGATGTTTTCCTGACTTCTTTAAGAGTTTGCTATAACTTAACACAAAGCTATGGCGTTTTTTAACGCTTTTTAATAATTGCTTTGATGATGATGTTGATGATTATAATAATGGTGATGGTAGTTTCGATGGTTGAGTTGGTAGTGATGGTGGTAAAGCCGATACCGGATTTACTAGTGGAGATAAATGTGTTTGTTTTCTTGGTGTTTTAAGGCCGACCTGAACATCACTTGAATGTTACTAATTGTGCCCCTGGACTTTTAGAGACATGAAAACCGAGAGATAGCAACAGAGAGGCAGTGAGTGTAAGAAGGAGTGAATTTGAGAAAGGTTTTGAATTTAACATTTTTACTTTGTAGTGGAAGGGTTGTATTGTGGATGAAGAAATTATTAAATTTGTAAGGCTAATGACAGAAAAGCGAAATATCTATAACTGTACTAGATTTCAATAGGCATGTGTTGGCTTTGATATGTGTTACCTGCATTGAATGAAGGATCCATTAAATGAGATATCCGTGTTATTATAAAAGATGGTGACTTAAAGGGCTGGCTGTAAGGGGAGGTGGAGGCCAGGGAAATTCATCGGACTTTGGTAAAATTTGAATTTGTTTTGTTGCTTTTAGTCTATTGTGGTTTTAGTCATATTAGATTTCGGTCATATCAGATATATCAGGGCGTCATTTGCATCTATCCAAGCAGTGTCGGTATTTTATTTACCAGTACCTTTACACATTATTCCAAACCAGTGGATGCTTTCCTACATTATTGTTTTTGGAAAAAAACTGTTAGTGACGAGAATGTAATATATCATGTCGCAATGACTCATCAAACCTCGGATAAGAATTGCAACAGCTTGGGAATTGAACCTGTGAACCCCTATTTACAGCCGTCGTTTGTCATGAGGTGAGCAACCAAGCTTAGAATTATGCTGATGAAGTTTCTTGCACTTCATCAGATGTTAAAGCCATGTCAATGAAAATGAATTTTATCATTTGAAACATTGATATGAGGAGAGAATATTGAAAAGGAAATTGGATTTGCCGAGATTCGAACTATAGAACCTTGGGTTTTAAGCAAACGGCTGACTGATACTGAGAGAGAGAGAGAGAGTAATTATTTGAATTTAAACTTTGCACTTTATTTCTTGAGGATTATTCTATGGGAGAAGCAATTGTAACATTTTGTAAAGAAAATGACTGATTTGATGGATTGATAGCATGTGTTTACCACTGTTTTCAACAATATTTCAATTATATCATGGCGGCCAGTGCACCTACCCATACTTTACTAAAGTTCCAGTAACCAGTCCTATGCTCGATATTTTCCAGATGTTTATGACTCCTTTTCAACATAACTAATATCAAAAGCGCTTTTAAGAGGCTACCGAAGAATCAATTCTGTCGCAAAAATTATCATCAAACCACGAAAGGAACTGGCCGAGTAGGGGAATCAAACCAGCTAACCCATGTCTCAAGTTCTGTAGACTATCGACCGAATTGATATTACAATATCTCTGTAGTCAAAGAAAAAGTTTTGATTTTGGAATGGTATGAAAGATTTTCAGAATTATCAAAGAAAGGTAACTGATTTGAATTGACAAAGATCTTTTCTTGAACTCTTCAAGAGTTTGCTATGTTTTTTTTTTTTTTTTTTTTTTTCAATGATTATTTCTTTGATGATGATATTGATGATTACAATAATGGTGATGGTTGTTTCGATGGTTGAGTTGGTAGTGGCGGTAGTAGCCCCGATATCGGATTTATTAGTGATGATAGATGTGTTTGTTTTCTTGGTGTTTTAACGCCGACTTGAACATTACTTGAATGTAACTAATGGTGCCTGTGGATTTCTATAGATATGAAAACCGTGAGACAGCAACACGGAGGCAGTGAGTGTGGGAGGGAGGGAGTTTAAAAAAGGTTTTGAGTTTGACATTTTGACTTTATAGTGGAAAGATTGTATTGTGGATGAAATAAATTGATAAATTTGTAAGGCTAATGACAAAAAAGCTAGTGCTAGATTGTAATAGGCATGTGTTGGGTTTGATAAGTGTTACCTGCATTGAATGAAGGATCCATTATATGAGATATCCATGTTGTTATAAAAGATGGTGATTTAAAGGGCTGGCTGTAAGGGGAGGTGGAGGCCAGGGAAAATTAATCGGACTTTGGTAAAATTTGAAATTACTTTATTGCTTTTAGTCTACTGCGTTTTAAGAGACATTAGATTTCAGTCATATAAGATATATCAGGGAGTCATTTGCATCTCTCTAAGCTGTGTCGGTTTTGCGGTGTTTTTTTTTTTTTGTGTGTGTGTCGTTTTAACTTGATGTCAGTTAAACGGCGCTGCAAGTGCTCTTGTAACGGTCTTTCCAAACCACAGACTGCTTTACAAAATAGCTTTAGTCGATAGAATGATCGTCATTAAGCAAAGATTAATTCTTGCAACAATGAATATCATCGAACCTCGGAGAGAAATTGGTACAATTTGGGGATCGAACCAACGATTGTATATGTCTTAAGCCATGTACTTTACCGACCAAGCAACTGGGAAATACGATCTGAGAAAGAGAGAGGGGAGTCTATTTTGATTTTGACATGTTTACTTTAATCGTGAAGAGTTGCTATACAAGTGCAAGAACAAGTTTTAAAAATTTGAGAGAGAAAATGAGGCAGAGGGGTGGATTCAAGGAAGTAAATGCGTTTAGAAGGAGGATAACTTTTTTACCAGTACTTCGCACTATATTGTTCCCATTGACACTGGCAGCCTTTCTCACATAACCTCGTCGAAAGAATTATGAGTGCTGAGATAAGATTAAATTCTGTCGCAATAATTGTCATAAATTCTATAGAGCATATTCTCAGTCTAAGCAAATGTATCCTTAGTCAGCATATTTTACTTACACCTGAGGAAGGGTGTTTCAGAAAGTTTTTAGGTTTTTGACATTTTTGCTTTATAGTGGAAAGATTTTATTGTGGATGAAGAAATTGATCAATGTGTAAGGGTAATGATAGAAAAGCTAGTGCTAGATTGTAATAGGCATGTGTTGGGTTTAATAAGTGTTACCTCCATTAAATGAAGGATCCATTAAATGAGATATCCATGTTTTTATGAATGATGGCGATTAAAAGGGCTGGCTGTAAGGGGAGGTGGAGGCCAGGGGAAAACTTTTTACCAGTACTTCACACAATATTGTTCCCATTCACACTGGCAGCCTTTCTCACATAGCCTCGTCGAAAGAATTATGAGTGCTGAGATAAGATTAAATTCTTTCGCAATGATCGTCATAAATTCTATAGAGCATATTCTTTGTCTAAGCAAATGTATCCTTAGTCTGCAGACTTTACTTTCACCTGAGGAAGAGAGTTTGAGAAGTGTGTTGACTTTGACATTTTTACTTTATTGTGGATGAGGAAATTGATGAATGTGTAAGGGTAATAACTGAATAGCTAGTGCTAGATTGTAATAGGCATGTGTTAGGTTTAATAAGTGTTACCTGCATTGAATAAAGGATCTATTAAATGAGATATCAATGTTGTTATAAAAGATGGTGATTGAAAGGGCTGGCTGTAAGGAGAGGTGGAGGCCAGGGGGATAACTTTGTACCAGTACTTCACACAATATTGTTCCCATTGACACTGGCAGCCTTTCTCACATAGCTTCGTCGAAAGAATTATGATTGCTGAGATAATATTAAATCCTGTGGCAATAATCGTCATCAATTCTGTGGAGCATATTCTCAGTCTAAGCAAATGTATCCTTAGTCCTCAGGTTTTACTTTCACCTGAGGAAGGGAGTTTGAGAAATTTGTTGATTTTGACATTGTTATAAAAGATGGTGATTTAAAGGGCTGGCTGTAAGGGGAGGTGGAGGCCAGGGGATAACTTTTTGCCAGTACTTCGCACAATATTGTTCCCATTCACACTGGCAGCCTTTCTCACAAAGCCTCGTCGAAAGAATTATGAGTGCTGAGATAAGATTAAATCCTGTCGCAAAAATCGTCATAAATTCTGTGGAGCATATTCTCTGTCTAAGCAATTGTTTCCTTAGTCCTCAGGTTTTACTTTCACCTGAGGAAGGGAGTTTGAGAAATGTGTTGATTTTGACATTGTTACTTTATTGTGGATGAAGAAATTGATAAATGTTTAAGGGTAATGACAGAAAAGCTAGTGCTAGATTGTAATAGGCATGTGTTGGGTTTAATAAGTGTTACCTGTATCGACTAACGGATCGATTAATTGAGATATTCATGTTGTTATAAAAGATGGTGATTGAAAGGGCTGGCTGTAAGGAGAGGTGGAGGCCAGGGGGATAACTTTGTACCAGTACTTCACACAATATTGTTCCCATTGACACTGGCAGCCTTTCTCACAAAGCCTCGTCGAAAGAATTATGATTGCTGAGATAATATTAAATCCTGTCGCAATAATCGTCATCAATTCTATAGAGCATATTCTCAGTCTAAGCAAATGTATCCTTAGTCCTCAGATTTTACTTTCAGCTGAGGAAGGGAATTTGAGATAGGTTTTTATTTTGACATTTTTACTTTATAGTGGAAAGATTATATTGTGGATGAAGAAATTGATGAACGCGTGAGGCTAATCACAGATAAACTAGTGCTAGATTGCATTAGTCATGTGCTGGGTTTAATAGGTGTTACCTGCATTGAATGAAGGATCCATTAAATGTTATATCCATGTTGTTATAAAAGCTGCTGATTTAAAGGACTGGCTATAAGGAGAGGTGGAGATTATTACCAGTACTTCGCACAATATTGTTCCCATTGACACTGGCAGCCTTTCTCACATAGCCTCGTCGAACGAATTATGAGTGCTGAGATAAGATTAAATCCTTTGGCAATAATCGCCATCAATTCTATAGAGCATATTCTCCGTCTAAGCAAATGTATCTTTAGTCTGCATAGTTAAATTTCACCTGGGGAGATACATTTCCAGTCTGTATTGATTTATTCCTGGAGGGTTGTTATGTGCAAAAAGACATTGTTACTGTTTGTAAAGAACAATGATGGAGAAAACGAAATTTGTGAGCACTAGATTTTGATAGCCACGTGTTTAGAATTTGCAGAAGTTAATTTCAAGAGGATCGATATTTTCTGGACAGTTTTGGATTCAATTAAAATATGTTATAAGCTATTTAGAGGGAGATCAGTGCCTTCTTTAACCAGTACTTCGCACAATATTGTTCCCATTGACACTTGCTGCTTTCTTTGATCCGAGTCGACAAACGCTTGAGAATCAACCAGTTCCTTGTTTCTGTACTTCATTCAGGTTTACTGTTAGTCACTGAGATAAAACTTACCTTTTGAAATTATTCGATATGATTAACCACTTCTAACCATTTGTGGTCCCTTGTGTGTGTGTGTATCTGTAAGAAGTATCGTCGGTCTGTGAAATGCAAATGTCTAGAAATTTGATTTTATTTTCAATTTAAGGAAATGCCATGCGTTACCCCCTTCAGTTTGTTCGATTTACCTTTAGTCGAAGTGTTGTACATTTAGTCCGAGAAATATTTCTTTTTGGTTGAGTTCACACCTTTAGCTGTAATTGTTTGAAATTGCTTGTCAATAGGCCCTAAAACTGTATTTCTACCTTTCTTTGACTGCACACGTTCTCAAGCCAGTACCCCCAGTCGGTGATTCCATACCCACAGCGCCTAGAACCAACCACCAGGCTGTTGCAAGCATAATGGGCCCTGAGATTGTATCCTCAATTCGTGGAATGTTTCCCCAATCCATTTCATATCCTCGTAGGCTTTGAAAATGTTCTATACTCAGTTGAATCTACACCCAGGCCCTAAACCACTGCCTCACTCTCGTGGTATTGTTTGCACAGTTTGCCCACTCACTTTTTTCCTGACATGCACTTAAAATCTGTAAAAGTAATATTAGACATAATCTCAAATTTAACTTGTCTTCCAGTCTTAAAACATTAGTCAGCGCATTGAACCCAAGTTAGTAACTGAACACCCTCAATCTATGAGTCCCTCAGATACACCATAAGGTCCTGAAGCTGTGTTCTGTCTTATATTCACCCGTTTTCAATTCCCTTGCCTTCTTGATGTACCCACAGTTCGAAGATGTCCATTGGTTACTGCAACAGCTTGCGTTATGTTATTTTAGGAATCGATATGGTAGCCTTGGTGAGATGTATTAGTAAGCTATAAACCTGTGTCTTTCCAGAGATTTTACTCCCTACCTGTTAGCCTTGAACGCCAGTCGGAAAACTGTTCTCTTGGTTCCTTGCACGTCCTCTCAGACGGTGAAAGACATTCTCAGTTTGATGTTCCTTCCAATCTTGTAACAATGTCCCTTCTATTATTTCAAACCAATGCCGTATGCCTGTATCCGTGGTGGGTAATATTTTCTATCAGTTGGACAGATATATCCTCAGTATTTACAACTATGCCCTAACCCTTAATTTAGCTCCAGTCAGTTAGCTTGTTTATTCTGCTTCCTTCAAATTAGAACGTAACTTAATTAAATGTACCTTCCAACGATAAAGCTATGCCCCTGTTGTTTCACCGATAACTCTTTGGCCTCAACGTCTTCTTTATGATCTTAACCCTCAGTCTGAACGGTCTGAAATAATGTATTCGTCCTCATTTCTGTCATCTCACACACTCTATATTTTCTCCTTTTCTTTATCTATTTCTGTCTCTCTTTTTGCAGTTTCTGTCTTTCTTCACCTCTCTCCATTTAATTTTGTGTATCTCTATTGTTTCTCTTTCTCTCTTTGTATCTCACCCTCTATCTACTGTCTTCCGAACTCTTTTGTCTTACTCTCTGTCACTCATTTTATCTTTCTATCGACACTGTTTTCCACTCTCATTCTCACTGTTTCTCTGTCTGTCTGTCTGTCTGTCTGTCTGTCTGTCTCTCTCTCTCTCTCTCTCTCTCTCTCTCGCTTTCTGTCTTTCTCTCGCTCTGTGTATCACTCTCTATCCCTTTGCATTTATCTTCCTTCTCTTCTTTTATTTCTCTCATCTTTCTATCAGTATCTCTATCTCTGTTGCTTTCTGTCTCTTCCGCTATTCCACCATCTTCTTTCTCATTTTCCTATCACTCCCTATTCTGTTACGTTCTCTCTGTCTACCTTTCTTTCTCTTTCCTCCTGCAAACTTTACTCTTGTCTTTCCATCCTATCAATCTCCTTCGCTTTTTTTTGCTTTTATTTTATCTATCTATCTATCTATCTATCTATCTATCTATCTATCTGTCTATCTATCTATCTCAATCTATCTATCTATCTATAAAAGCTGTTTTCTCTGACCACGATATCCATCCTTTTCCTCCAAAAATGTACTTCCTACATTAAATTAGCTTCTTTTCTTCATATCTTCCTCAGTTTGCACGATTAATCGTTTCCCATTCGATATGATGCTCCTTCAGTCCGTAATTTTGAGTGTAATCTGAAATATATTATCCTTCGAACATTTTAGAATGAAATGTTACGGTGTTACTAGCACATTTGAGACATCCTGGCAAGATCTTACAAGATTATGTAATCACCTTGTACATTTCTACATACGAACAATTTGAATTCCGTATCAACCTCAGCTTTTTACCTCATGAGTGCCGAAAAAGCCAAGGTTCCCATTTTATGATCTAAAGCATCTGTCTATTGAAAATAAGTCATAAAAATGAACGTAAGATTCTCAATGCTGTAAGTATGCAGTATTGATTGAAGAGTGTTAAAACGTCGTTTACCATATTATTTCAGTTCATATTGCGGCGGCCCGTGAACTTATCCTCTCCTGGAATTACTTTTACCAGTATTACGCACAATATTCTTTCCAAGGCACTGACTACTTTCCAACATAAGAATCGTCGAAATAATGATAAAGGTTGAGAAATGAATGAATCATATCGCAATGACTGTAAGCAGTTCTCGGAAAAAATCGACCAAGCCGGGAATCAAACTAGCGGCTCCCTGTTCTCGAATCTTTTATTGTTTTCTTTATCCAGTGATAATCATTATATGATATCCACTGGCTGCTGTCTCACATGCTCATCGTCATAAACATCAAAATATTATTCACCAGAGAGAGAGAGAGAGAGAGAGAGAGAGAGAGAGAGAGAAAGCTTGTTAAATGTAAAGTTGGAAAGTGCTTTTGATTTCGACACTTTTACCTTATAGTAGCAGGGTTGCATTGTGGATAAAGAAATTGTTAAATTTGGAAAGAATAATGACAGAAAAGACAAATTTATGTTTCGTTCTATTTTAATTGGCATGCGTTAAAAAGTGTTCTGAAAATAAATATAAGAGTTATTTTTTTAGCCGTCAGCCTCTTTTCCACGTAATTATCGCTAAAACAATGAACAGCACTGAGGCAGAAGACTTGCAATTAATTTCATCAAATATGGGAACAAATAATGCGAACTAGGGATTGGCGGCCCCTTGTCTCTAGAGCTACGGATAAACGACTGAGGTATCGAACTAGTCTTTGACAATCGATTGATTGAGCGATTGATTGACTATATGCGTTTAACACCGTTTTCAACGATATTGGAGTTATATTGCGGCGGCCAGTACTCTTGCCAATGCGTTCCTGTAGTTTCAGTAACTAGTACTTCTCACGATATTCTTCCCAGGCCATTGACTGCTTTTCCACATAATTATAGTCAAAACTGCTGCTCAGAATAATTTAATGCTACCACAGTGAGTATTATCAACTATCGGAAAGAAATGACCGAGCAGGGATACAAACCGGCCAAGCCGTGCCTCAAGCTCCGGGCAATGCGGACCGAATACCTTTTTAAGAATCTTTGGAAGGTGAAGACAATGTGTTGATTTTAAAATGCTGTGAAGTACCGGTATTTCAGGAAAATAAAAGAAGGGGGACTGAATTGGTTGATTGATTGATTCAGTGATTGCATGTGGTTTAACACCGTTTTCAACAATATTTCAATCATATCGCGGCGGCCAGTGCACTTACCCATACTTTACTGAAGGTTCAGTAACCAGTCCTTTGTACAATATTTTCCAGATGCAAATTACGCCTTTTCAGCATAACTATTATCAAAAGTGCTTTTGAGAGGCTAGCGAAGAATCAATCCTGTCGCAAAAAGTATTATCAAACCTCGGAAAGACATGGCCGAGTAGGGGAATCAAACCAGCTAACCCAAGTCTGAAGCTCTATAGGCTATTGACCGAATTGATATTCGAAAATCTCTGTAGTCAAAGAAAAGTTTTGATTTTGGAATGGTGTGAAGGATTTTCAAATTTATCAAAGAAAGGTAACTGATTTGAATGGAAAAAGATGTTTTCCTGACTTCTTTAAGAGTTTGCTATAACTTAACACAAAGCTATGGCGTTTTTTAACGCTTTTTAATAATTGCTTTGATGATGATGTTGATGATTATAATAATGGTGATGGTAGTTTCGATGGTTGAGTTGGTAGTGATGGTGGTAAAGCCGATACCGGATTTACTAGTGGAGATAAATGTGTTTGTTTTCTTGGTGTTTTAAGGCCGACCTGAACATCACTTGAATGTTACTAATTGTGCCCCTGGACTTTTAGAGACATGAAAACCGAGAGATAGCAACAGAGAGGCAGTGAGTGTAAGAAGGAGTGAATTTGAGAAAGGTTTTGAATTTAACATTTTTACTTTGTAGTGGAAGGGTTGTATTGTGGATGAAGAAATTATTAAATTTGTAAGGCTAATGACAGAAAAGCGAAATATCTATAACTGTACTAGATTTCAATAGGCATGTGTTGGCTTTGATATGTGTTACCTGCATTGAATGAAGGATCCATTAAATGAGATATCCGTGTTATTATAAAAGATGGTGACTTAAAGGGCTGGCTGTAAGGGGAGGTGGAGGCCAGGGAAATTCATCGGACTTTGGTAAAATTTGAATTTGTTTTGTTGCTTTTAGTCTATTGTGGTTTTAGTCATATTAGATTTCGGTCATATCAGATATATCAGGGCGTCATTTGCATCTATCCAAGCAGTGTCGGTATTTTATTTACCAGTACCTTTACACATTATTCCAAACCAGTGGATGCTTTCCTACATTATTGTTTTTGGAAAAAAACTGTTAGTGACGAGAATGTAATATATCATGTCGCAATGACTCATCAAACCTCGGATAAGAATTGCAACAGCTTGGGAATTGAACCTGTGAACCCCTATTTACAGCCGTCGTTTGTCATGAGGTGAGCAACCAAGCTTAGAATTATGCTGATGAAGTTTCTTGCACTTCATCAGATGTTAAAGCCATGTCAATGAAAATGAATTTTATCATTTGAAACATTGATATGAGGAGAGAATATTGAAAAGGAAATTGGATTTGCCGAGATTCGAACTATAGAACCTTGGGTTTTAAGCAAACGGCTGACTGATACTGAGAGAGAGAGAGAGAGTAATTATTTGAATTTAAACTTTGCACTTTATTTCTTGAGGATTATTCTATGGGAGAAGCAATTGTAACATTTTGTAAAGAAAATGACTGATTTGATGGATTGATAGCATGTGTTTACCACTGTTTTCAACAATATTTCAATTATATCATGGCGGCCAGTGCACCTACCCATACTTTACTAAAGTTCCAGTAACCAGTCCTATGCTCGATATTTTCCAGATGTTTATGACTCCTTTTCAACATAACTAATATCAAAAGCGCTTTTAAGAGGCTACCGAAGAATCAATTCTGTCGCAAAAATTATCATCAAACCACGAAAGGAACTGGCCGAGTAGGGGAATCAAACCAGCTAACCCATGTCTCAAGTTCTGTAGACTATCGACCGAATTGATATTACAATATCTCTGTAGTCAAAGAAAAAGTTTTGATTTTGGAATGGTATGAAAGATTTTCAGAATTATCAAAGAAAGGTAACTGATTTGAATTGACAAAGATCTTTTCTTGAACTCTTCAAGAGTTTGCTATGTTTTTTTTTTTTTTTTTTTTTCAATGATTATTTCTTTGATGATGATATTGATGATTACAATAATGGTGATGGTTGTTTCGATGGTTGAGTTGGTAGTGGCGGTAGTAGCCCCGATATCGGATTTATTAGTGATGATAGATGTGTTTGTTTTCTTGGTGTTTTAACGCCGACTTGAACATTACTTGAATGTAACTAATGGTGCCTGTGGATTTCTATAGATATGAAAACCGTGAGACAGCAACACGGAGGCAGTGAGTGTGGGAGGGAGGGAGTTTAAAAAAGGTTTTGAGTTTGACATTTTGACTTTATAGTGGAAAGATTGTATTGTGGATGAAATAAATTGATAAACTTGTAAGGCTAATGACAAAAAAGCTAGTGCTAGATTGTAATAGGCATGTGTTGGGTTTGATAAGTGTTACCTGCATTGAATGAAGGATCCATTATATGAGATATCCATGTTGTTATAAAAGATGGTGATTTAAAGGGCTGGCTGTAAGGGGAGGTGGAGGCCAGGGAAAATAAATCGGACTTTGGTAAAATTTGAAATTACTTTATTGCTTTTAGTCTACTGCGTTTTAAGAGACATTAGATTTCAGTCATATAAGATATATCAGGGAGTCATTTGCATCTCTCTAAGCTGTGTCGGTTTTGCGGTGTTTTTTTTTTTGTGTGTGTGTCGTTTTAACTTGATGTCAGGTAAACGGCGCTGCAAGTGCTCTTGTAACGGTCTTTCCAAACCACAGACTGCTTTACAAAATAGCTTTAGTCGATAGAATGATCGTCATTAAGCAAAGATTAATTCTTGCAACAATGAATATCATCGAACCTCGGAGAGAAATTGGTACAATTTGGGGATCGAACCAACGATTGTATATGTCTTAAGCCATGTACTTTACCGACCAAGCAACTGGGAAATACGATCTGAGAAAGAGAGAGGGGAGTCTATTTTGATTTTGACATGTTTACTTTAATCGTGAAGAGTTGCTATACAAGTGCAAGAACAAGTTTTAAAAATTTGAGAGAGAAAATGAGGCAGAGGGGTGGATTCAAGGAAGTAAATGCGTTTAGAAGGAGGATAACTTTTTTACCAGTACTTCGCACTATATTGTTCCCATTGACACTGGCAGCCTTTCTCACATAACCTCGTCGAAAGAATTATGAGTGCTGAGATAAGATTAAATTCTGTCGCAATAATTGTCATAAATTCTATAGAGCATATTCTCAGTCTAAGCAAATGTATCCTTAGTCAGCATATTTTACTTACACCTGAGGAAGGGTGTTTCAGAAAGTTTTTAGGTTTTTGACATTTTTGCTTTATAGTGGAAAGATTTTATTGTGGATGAAGAAATTGATCAATGTGTAAGGGTAATGATAGAAAAGCTAGTGCTAGATTGTAATAGGCATGTGTTGGGTTTAATAAGTGTTACCTCCATTAAATGAAGGATCCATTAAATGAGATATCCATGTTTTTATGAATGATGGCGATTAAAAGGGCTGGCTGTAAGGGGAGGTGGAGGCCAGGGGAAAACTTTTTACCAGTACTTCACACAATATTGTTCCCATTCACACTGGCAGCCTTTCTCACATAGCCTCGTCGAAAGAATTATGAGTGCTGAGATAAGATTAAATTCTTTCGCAATGATCGTCATAAATTCTATAGAGCATATTCTTTGTCTAAGCAAATGTATCCTTAGTCTGCAGACTTTACTTTCACCTGAGGAAGAGAGTTTGAGAAGTGTGTTGACTTTGACATTTTTACTTTATTGTGGATGAGGAAATTGATGAATGTGTAAGGGTAATAACTGAATAGCTAGTGCTAGATTGTAATAGGCATGTGTTAGGTTTAATAAGTGTTACCTGCATTGAATAAAGGATCTATTAAATGAGATATCAATGTTGTTATAAAAGATGGTGATTGAAAGGGCTGGCTGTAAGGAGAGGTGGAGGCCAGGGGGATAACTTTGTACCAGTACTTCACACAATATTGTTCCCATTGACACTGGCAGCCTTTCTCACATAGCTTCGTCGAAAGAATTATGATTGCTGAGATAATATTAAATCCTGTGGCAATAATCGTCATCAATTCTGTGGAGCATATTCTCAGTCTAAGCAAATGTATCCTTAGTCCTCAGGTTTTACTTTCACCTGAGGAAGGGAGTTTGAGAAATTTGTTGATTTTGACATTGTTATAAAAGATGGTGATTTAAAGGGCTGGCTGTAAGGGGAGGTGGAGGCCAGGGGATAACTTTTTGCCAGTACTTCGCACAATATTGTTCCCATTCACACTGGCAGCCTTTCTCACAAAGCCTCGTCGAAAGAATTATGAGTGCTGAGATAAAATTAAATCCTGTCGCAAAAATCGTCATAAATTCTGTGGAGCATATTCTCTGTCTAAGCAATTGTTTCCTTAGTCCTCAGGTTTTACTTTCACCTGAGGAAGGGAGTTTGAGAAATGTGTTGATTTTGACATTGTTACTTTATTGTGGATGAAGAAATTGATAAATGTTTAAGGGTAATGACAGAAAAGCTAGTGCTAGATTGTAATAGGCATGTGTTGGGTTTAATAAGTGTTACCTGTATCGACTAACGGATCGATTAATTGAGATATTCATGTTGTTATAAAAGATGGTGATTGAAAGGGCTGGCTGTAAGGAGAGGTGGAGGCCAGGGGGATAACTTTGTACCAGTACTTCACACAATATTGTTCCCATTGACACTGGCAGCCTTTCTCACATAGCTTCGTCGAAAGAATTATGATTGCTGAGATAATATTAAATCCTGTCGCAATAATCGTCATCAATTCTATAGAGCATATTCTCAGTCTAAGCAAATGTATCCTTAGTCCTCAGATTTTACTTTCAGCTGAGGAAGGGAATTTGAGATAGGTTTTTATTTTGACATTTTTACTTTATAGTGGAAAGATTATATTGTGGATGAAGAAATTGATGAACGCGTGAGGCTAATCACAGATAAACTAGTGCTAGATTGCATTAGTCATGTGCTGGGTTTAATAGGTGTTACCTGCATTGAATGAAGGATCCATTAAATGTTATATCCATGTTGTTATAAAAGCTGCTGATTTAAAGGACTGGCTATAAGGAGAGGTGGAGATTATTACCAGTACTTCGCACAATATTGTTCCCATTGACACTGGCAGCCTTTCTCACATAGCCTCGTCGAACGAATTATGAGTGCTGAGATAAGATTAAATCCTTTGGCAATAATCGCCATCAATTCTATAGAGCATATTCTCCGTCTAAGCAAATGTATCTTTAGTCTGCATAGTTAAATTTCACCTGGGGAGATACATTTCCAGTCTGTATTGATTTATTCCTGGAGGGTTGTTATGTGCAAAAAGACATTGTTACTGTTTGTAAAGAACAAAGATGGAGAAAACGAAATTTGTGAGCACTAGATTTTGATAGCCACGTGTTTAGAATTTGCAGAAGTTAATTTCAAGAGGATCGATATTTTCTGGACAGTTTTGGATTCAATTAAAATATGTTATAAGCTATTTAGAGGGAGATCAGTGCCTTCTTTAACCAGTACTTCGCACAATATTGTTCCCATTGACACTTGCTGCTTTCTTTGATCCGAGTCGACAAACGCTTGAGAATCAACCAGTTCCTTGTTTCTGTACTTCATTCAGGTTTACTGTTAGTCACTGAGATAAAACTTACCTTTTGAAATTATTCGATATGATTAACCACTTCTAACCATTTGTGGTCCCTTGTGTGTGTGTGTATCTGTAAGAAGTATCGTCGGTCTGTGAAATGCAAATGTCTAGAAATTTGATTTTATTTTCAATTTAAGGAAATGCCATGCGTTACCCCCTTCAGTTTGTTCGATTTACCTTTAGTCGAAGTGTTGTACATTTAGTCCGAGAAATATTTCTTTTTGGTTGAGTTCACACCTTTAGCTGTAATTGTTTGAAATTGCTTGTCAATAGGCCCTAAAACTGTATTTCTACCTTTCTTTGACTGCACACGTTCTCAAGCCAGTACCCCCAGTCGGTGATTCCATACCCACAGCGCCTAGAACCAACCACCAGGCTGTTGCAAGCATAATGGGCCCTGAGATTGTATCCTCAATTCGTGGAATGTTTCCCCAATCCATTTCATATCCTCGTAGGCTTTGAAAATGTTCTATACTCAGTTGAATCTACACCCAGGCCCTAAACCACTGCCTCACTCTCGTGGTATTGTTTGCACAGTTTGCCCACTCACTTTTTTCCTGACATGCACTTAAAATCTGTAAAAGTAATATTAGACATAATCTCAAATTTAACTTGTCTTCCAGTCTTAAAACATTAGTCAGCGCATTGAACCCAAGTTAGTAACTGAACACCCTCAATCTATGAGTCCCTCAGATACACCATAAGGTCCTGAAGCTGTGTTCTGTCTTATATTCACCCGTTTTCAATTCCCTTGCCTTCTTGATGTACCCACAGTTCGAAGATGTCCATTGGTTACTGCAACAGCTTGCGTTATGTTATTTTAGGAATCGATATGGTAGCCTTGGTGAGATGTATTAGTAAGCTATAAACCTGTGTCTTTCCAGAGATTTTACTCCCTACCTGTTAGCCTTGAACGCCAGTCGGAAAACTGTTCTCTTGGTTCCTTGCACGTCCTCTCAGACGGTGAAAGACATTCTCAGTTTGATGTTCCTTCCAATCTTGTAACAATGTCCCTTCTATTATTTCAAACCAATGCCGTATGCCTGTATCCGTGGTGGGTAATATTTTCTATCAGTTGGACAGATATATCCTCAGTATTTACAACTATGCCCTAACCCTTAATTTAGCTCCAGTCAGTTAGCTTGTTTATTCTGCTTCCTTCAAATTAGAACGTAACTTAATTAAATGTACCTTCCAACGATAAAGCTATGCCCCTGTTGTTTCACCGATAACTCTTTGGCCTCAACGTCTTCTTTATGATCTTAACCCTCAGTCTGAACGGTCTGAAATAATGTATTCGTCCTCATTTCTGTCATCTCACACACTCTATATTTTCTCCTTTTCTTTATCTATTTCTGTCTCTCTTTTTGCAGTTTCTGTCTTTCTTCACCTCTCTCCATTTAATTTTGTGTATCTCTATTGTTTCTCTTTCTCTCTTTGTATCTCACCCTCTATCTACTGTCTTCCGAACTCTTTTGTCTTACTCTCTGTCACTCATTTTATCTTTCTATCGACACTGTTTTCCACTCTCATTCTCACTGTTTCTCTGTCTGTCTGTCTGTCTGTCTGTCTGTCTGTCTCTCTCTCTCTCTCTCTCTCTCTCTCTCTCGCTTTCTGTCTTTCTCTCGCTCTGTGTATCACTCTCTATCCCTTTGCATTTATCTTCCTTCTCTTCTTTTATTTCTCTCATCTTTCTATCTGTATCTCACTGCCTTCTTTCACACAGTATCTCTATCTCTGTTGCTTTCTGTCTCTTCCGCTATTCCACCATCTTCTTTCTCATTTTCCTATCACTCCCTATTCTGTTACGTTCTCTCTGTCTACCTTTCTTTCTCTTTCCTCCTGCAAACTTTACTCTTGTCTTTCCATCCTATCAATCTCCTTCGCTTTTTTTTGCTTTTATTTTATCTATCTATCTATCTATCTATCTATCTGTCTATCTATCTATCTCAATCTATCTATCTATCTATAAAAGCTGTTTTCTCTGACCACGATATCCATCCTTTTCCTCCAAAAATGTACTTCCTACATTAAATTAGCTTCTTTTCTTCATATCTTCCTCAGTTTGCACGATTAATCGTTTCCCATTCGATATGATGCTCCTTCAGTCCGTAATTTTGAGTGTAATCTGAACTATATTATCCTTCGAACATTTTAGAATGAAATGTTACGGTGTTACTAGCACATTTGAGACATCCTGGCAAGATCTTACAAGATTATGTAATCACCTTGTACATTTCTACATACGAACAATTTGAATTCCGTATCAACCTCAGCTTTTTACCTCATGAGTGCCGAAAAAGCCAAGGTTCCCATTTTATGATCTAAAGCATCTGTCTATTGAAAATAAGTCATAAAAATGAACGTAAGATTCTCAATGCTGTAAGTATGCAGTATTGATTGAAGAGTGTTAAAACGTCGTTTACCATATTATTTCAGTTCATATTGCGGCGGCCCGTGAACTTATCCTCTCCTGGAATTACTTTTACCAGTATTACGCACAATATTCTTTCCAAGGCACTGACTACTTTCCAACATAAGAATCGTCGAAATAATGATAAAGGTTGAGAAATGAATGAATCACATCGCAATGACTGTAAGCAGTTCTCGGAAAAAATCGACCAAGCCGGGAATCAAACTAGCGGCTCCCTGTTCTCGAATCTTTTATTGTTTTCTTTATCCAGTGATAATCATTATATGATATCCACTGGCTGCTGTCTCACATGCTCATCGTCATAAACATCAAAATATTATTCACCAGAGAGAGAGAGAGAGAGAGAGAGAGAGAGAGAGAAAGCTTGTTAAATGTAAAGTTGGAAAGTGCTTTTGATTTCGACACTTTTACCTTATAGTAGCAGGGTTGCATTGTGGATAAAGAAATTGTTAAATTTGGAAAGAATAATGACAGAAAAGACAAATTTATGTTTCGTTCTATTTTAATTGGCATGCGTTAAAAAGTGTTCTGAAAATAAATATAAGAGTTATTTTTTTAGCCGTCAGCCTCTTTTCCACGTAATTATCGCTAAAACAATGAACAGCACTGAGGCAGAAGACTTGCAATTAATTTCATCAAATATGGGAACAAATAATGCGAACTAGGGATTGGCGGCCCCTTGTCTCTAGAGCTACGGATAAACGACTGAGGTATCGAACTAGTCTTTGACAATCGATTGATTGAGCGATTGATTGACTATATGTGTTTAACACCGTTTTCAACGATATTGGAGTTATATTGCGGCGGCCAGTACTCTTGCCAATGCGTTCCTGTAGTTTCAGTAACTAGTACTTCTCACGATATTCTTCCCAGGCCATTGACTGCTTTTCCACATAATTGTAGTCAAAACTGCTGCTCAGAATAATTTAATGCTACCACAGTGAGTATTATCAACTATCGGAAAGAAATGACCGAGCAGGGATACAAACCGGCCAAGCCGTGCCTCAAGCTCCGGGCAATGCGGACCGAATACCTTTTTAAGAATCTTTGGAAGGTGAAGACAATGTGTTGATTTTAAAATGCTGTGAAGTACCGGTATTTCAGGAAAATAAAAGAAGGGGGACTGAATTGGTTGATTGATTGATTCAGTGATTGCATGTGGTTTAACACCGTTTTCAACAATATTTCAATCATATCGCGGCGGCCAGTGCACTTACCCATACTTTACTGAAGGTTCAGTAACCAGTCCTTTGTACAATATTTTCCAGATGCAAATTACGCCTTTTCAGCATAACTATTATCAAAAGTGCTTTTGAGAGGCTAGCGAAGAATCAATCCTGTCGCAAAAAGTATTATCAAACCTCGGAAAGACATGGCCGAGTAGGGGAATCAAACCAGCTAACCCAAGTCTGAAGCTCTATAGGCTATTGACCGAATTGATATTCGAAAATCTCTGTAGTCAAAGAAAAGTTTTGATTTTGGAATGGTGTGAAGGATTTTCAAATTTATCAAAGAAAGGTAACTGATTTGAATGGAAAAAGATGTTTTCCTGACTTCTTTAAGAGTTTGCTATAACTTAACACAAAGCTATGGCGTTTTTTAACGCTTTTTAATAATTGCTTTGATGATGATGTTGATGATTATAATAATGGTGATGGTAGTTTCGATGGTTGAGTTGGTAGTGATGGTGGTAAAGCCGATACCGGATTTACTAGTGGAGATAAATGTGTTTGTTTTCTTGGTGTTTTAAGGCCGACCTGAACATCACTTGAATGTTACTAATTGTGCCCCTGGACTTTTAGAGACATGAAAACCGAGAGATAGCAACAGAGAGGCAGTGAGTGTAAGAAGGAGTGAATTTGAGAAAGGTTTTGAATTTAACATTTTTACTTTGTAGTGGAACGGTTGTATTGTGGATGAAGAAATTATTAAATTTGTAAGGCTAATGACAGAAAAGCGAAATATCTATAACTGTACTAGATTTCAATAGGCATGTGTTGGCTTTGATATGTGTTACCTGCATTGAATGAAGGATCCATTAAATGAGATATCCGTGTTATTATAAAAGATGGTGACTTAAAGGGCTGGCTGTAAGGGGAGGTGGAGGCCAGGGAAATTCATCGGACTTTGGTAAAATTTGAATTTGTTTTGTTGCTTTTAGTCTATTGTGGTTTTAGTCATATTAGATTTCGGTCATATCAGATATATCAGGGCGTCATTTGCATCTATCCAAGCAGTGTCGGTATTTTATTTACCAGTACCTTTACACATTATTCCAAACCAGTGGATGCTTTCCTACATTATTGTTTTTGGAAAAAAACTGTTAGTGACGAGAATGTAATATATCATGTCGCAATGACTCATCAAACCTCGGATAAGAATTGCAACAGCTTGGGAATTGAACCTGTGAACCCCTATTTACAGCCGTCGTTTGTCATGAGGTGAGCAACCAAGCTTAGAATTATGCTGATGAAGTTTCTTGCACTTCATCAGATGTTAAAGCCATGTCAATGAAAATGAATTTTATCATTTGAAACATTGATATGAGGAGAGAATATTGAAAAGGAAATTGGATTTGCCGAGATTCGAACTATAGAACCTTGGGTTTTAAGCAAACGGCTGACTGATACTGAGAGAGAGAGAGAGAGTAATTATTTGAATTTAAACTTTGCACTTTATTTCTTGAGGATTATTCTATGGGAGAAGCAATTGTAACATTTTGTAAAGAAAATGACTGATTTGATGGATTGATAGCATGTGTTTACCACTGTTTTCAACAATATTTCAATTATATCATGGCGGCCAGTGCACCTACCCATACTTTACTAAAGTTCCAGTAACCAGTCCTATGCTCGATATTTTCCAGATGTTTATGACTCCTTTTCAACATAACTAATATCAAAAGCGCTTTTAAGAGGCTACCGAAGAATCAATTCTGTCGCAAAAATTATCATCAAACCACGAAAGGAACTGGCCGAGTAGGGGAATCAAACCAGCTAACCCATGTCTCAAGTTCTGTAGACTATCGACCGAATTGATATTACAATATCTCTGTAGTCAAAGAAAAAGTTTTGATTTTGGAATGGTATGAAAGATTTTCAGAATTATCAAAGAAAGGTAACTGATTTGAATTGACAAAGATCTTTTCTTGAACTCTTCAAGAGTTTGCTATGTTTTTTTTTTTTTTTTTTTTTCAATGATTATTTCTTTGATGATGATATTGATGATTACAATAATGGTGATGGTTGTTTCGATGGTTGAGTTGGTAGTGGCGGTAGTAGCCCCGATATCGGATTTATTAGTGATGATAGATGTGTTTGTTTTCTTGGTGTTTTAACGCCGACTTGAACATTACTTGAATGTAACTAATGGTGCCTGTGGATTTCTATAGATATGAAAACCGTGAGACAGCAACACGGAGGCAGTGAGTGTGGGAGGGAGGGAGTTTAAAAAAGGTTTTGAGTTTGACATTTTGACTTTATAGTGGAAAGATTGTATTGTGGATGAAATAAATTGATAAATTTGTAAGGCTAATGACAAAAAAGCTAGTGCTAGATTGTAATAGGCATGTGTTGGGTTTGATAAGTGTTACCTGCATTGAATGAAGGATCCATTATATGAGATATCCATGTTGTTATAAAAGATGGTGATTTAAAGGGCTGGCTGTAAGGGGAGGTGGAGGCCAGGGAAAATAAATCGGACTTTGGTAAAATTTGAAATTACTTTATTGCTTTTAGTTTACTGCGTTTTAAGAGACATTAGATTTCAGTCATATAAGATATATCAGGGAGTCATTTGCATCTCTCTAAGCTGTGTCGGTTTTGCGGTGTTTTTTTTTTGTGTGTGTGTCGTTTTAACTTGATGTCAGGTAAACGGCGCTGCAAGTGCTCTTGTAACGGTCTTTCCAAACCACAGACTGCTTTACAAAATAGCTTTAGTCGATAGAATGATCGTCATTAAGCAAAGATTAATTCTTGCAACAATGAATATCATCGAACCTCGGAGAGAAATTGGTACAATTTGGGGATCGAACCAACGATTGTATATGTCTTAAGCCATGTACTTTACCGACCAAGCAACTGGGAAATACGATCTGAGAAAGAGAGAGGGGAGTCTATTTTGATTTTGACATGTTTACTTTAATCGTGAAGAGTTGCTATACAAGTGCAAGAACAAGTTTTAAAAATTTGAGAGAGAAAATGAGGCAGAGGGGTGGATTCAAGGAAGTAAATGCGTTTAGAAGGAGGATAACTTTTTTACCAGTACTTCGCACTATATTGTTCCCATTGACACTGGCAGCCTTTCTCACATAACCTCGTCGAAAGAATTATGAGTGCTGAGATAAGATTAAATTCTGTCGCAATAATTGTCATAAATTCTATAGAGCATATTCTCAGTCTAAGCAAATGTATCCTTAGTCAGCATATTTTACTTACACCTGAGGAAGGGTGTTTCAGAAAGTTTTTAGGTTTTTGACATTTTTGCTTTATAGTGGAAAGATTTTATTGTGGATGAAGAAATTGATCAATGTGTAAGGGTAATGATAGAAAAGCTAGTGCTAGATTGTAATAGGCATGTGTTGGGTTTAATAAGTGTTACCTCCATTAAATGAAGGATCCATTAAATGAGATATCCATGTTTTTATGAATGATGGCGATTAAAAGGGCTGGCTGTAAGGGGAGGTGGAGGCCAGGGGAAAACTTTTTACCAGTACTTCACACAATATTGTTCCCATTCACACTGGCAGCCTTTCTCACATAGCCTCGTCGAAAGAATTATGAGTGCTGAGATAAGATTAAATTCTTTCGCAATGATCGTCATAAATTCTATAGAGCATATTCTTTGTCTAAGCAAATGTATCCTTAGTCTGCAGACTTTACTTTCACCTGAGGAAGAGAGTTTGAGAAGTGTGTTGACTTTGACATTTTTACTTTATTGTGGATGAGGAAATTGATG
The DNA here is from genome assembly GCA_943736015.1 of Tridacna crocea. NCBI lineage: Eukaryota > Metazoa > Mollusca > Bivalvia > Cardiida > Cardiidae > Tridacna > Tridacna crocea. The sequence continues at coordinate 14,361,483 of OX031069.1, read as the reverse complement.
AATGTGTAAGGGTAATAACTGAATAGCTAGTGCTAGATTGTAATAGGCATGTGTTAGGTTTAATAAGTGTTACCTGCATTGAATAAAGGATCTATTAAATGAGATATCAATGTTGTTATAAAAGATGGTGATTGAAAGGGCTGGCTGTAAGGAGAGGTGGAGGCCAGGGGGATAACTTTGTACCAGTACTTCACACAATATTGTTCCCATTGACACTGGCAGCCTTTCTCACATAGCTTCGTCGAAAGAATTATGATTGCTGAGATAATATTAAATCCTGTGGCAATAATCGTCATCAATTCTGTGGAGCATATTCTCAGTCTAAGCAAATGTATCCTTAGTCCTCAGGTTTTACTTTCACCTGAGGAAGGGAGTTTGAGAAATTTGTTGATTTTGACATTGTTATAAAAGATGGTGATTTAAAGGGCTGGCTGTAAGGGGAGGTGGAGGCCAGGGGATAACTTTTTGCCAGTACTTCGCACAATATTGTTCCCATTCACACTGGCAGCCTTTCTCACAAAGCCTCGTCGAAAGAATTATGAGTGCTGAGATAAGATTAAATCCTGTCGCAAAAATCGTCATAAATTCTGTGGAGCATATGCTCTGTCTAAGCAATTGTTTCCTTAGTCCTCAGGTTTTACTTTCACCTGAGGAAGGGAGTTTGAGAAATGTGTTGATTTTGACATTGTTACTTTATTGTGGATGAAGAAATTGATAAATGTTTAAGGGTAATGACAGAAAAGCTAGTGCTAGATTGTAATAGGCATGTGTTGGGTTTAATAAGTGTTACCTGTATCGACTAACGGATCGATTAATTGAGATATTCATGTTGTTATAAAAGATGGTGATTGAAAGGGCTGGCTGTAAGGAGAGGTGGAGGCCAGGGGGATAACTTTGTACCAGTACTTCACACAATATTGTTCCCATTGACACTGGCAGCCTTTCTCACATTGCTTCGTCGAAAGAATTATGATTGCTGAGATAATATTAAATCCTGTCGCAATAATCGTCATCAATTCTATAGAGCATATTCTCAGTCTAAGCAAATGTATCCTTAGTCCTCAGATTTTACTTTCAGCTGAGGAAGGGAATTTGAGATAGGTTTTTATTTTGACATTTTTACTTTATAGTGGAAAGATTATATTGTGGATGAAGAAATTGATGAACGCGTGAGGCTAATCACAGATAAACTAGTGCTAGATTGCATTAGTCATGTGCTGGGTTTAATAGGTGTTACCTGCATTGAATGAAGGATCCATTAAATGTTATATCCATGTTGTTATAAAAGCTGCTGATTTAAAGGACTGGCTATAAGGAGAGGTGGAGATTATTACCAGTACTTCGCACAATATTGTTCCCATTGACACTGGCAGCCTTTCTCACATAGCCTCGTCGAACGAATTATGAGTGCTGAGATAAGATTAAATCCTTTGGCAATAATCGCCATCAATTCTATAGAGCATATTCTCCGTCTAAGCAAATGTATCTTTAGTCTGCATAGTTAAATTTCACCTGGGGAGATACATTTCCAGTCTGTATTGATTTATTCCTGGAGGGTTGTTATGTGCAAAAAGACATTGTTACTGTTTGTAAAGAACAATGATGGAGAAAACGAAATTTGTGAGCACTAGATTTTGATAGCCACGTGTTTAGAATTTGCAGAAGTTAATTTCAAGAGGATCGATATTTTCTGGACAGTTTTGGATTCAATTAAAATATGTTATAAGCTATTTAGAGGGAGATCAGTGCCTTCTTTAACCAGTACTTCGCACAATATTGTTCCCATTGACACTTGCTGCTTTCTTTGATCCGAGTCGACAAACGCTTGAGAATCAACCAGTTCCTTGTTTCTGTACTTCATTCAGGTTTACTGTTAGTCACTGAGATAAAACTTACCTTTTGAAATTATTCGATATGATTAACCACTTCTAACCATTTGTGGTCCCTTGTGTGTGTGTATCTGTAAGAAGTATCGTCGGTCTGTGAAATGCAAATGTCTAGAAATTTGATTTTATTTTCAATTTAAGGAAATGCCATGCGTTACCCCCTTCAGTTTGTTCGATTTACCTTTAGTCGAAGTGTTGTACATTTAGTCCGAGAAATATTTCTTTTTGGTTGAGTTCACACCTTTAGCTGTAATTGTTTGAAATTGCTTGTCAATAGGCCCTAAAACTGTATTTCTACCTTTCTTTGACTGCACACGTTCTCAAGCCAGTACCCCCAGTCGGTGATTCCATACCCACAGCGCCTAGAACCAACCACCAGGCTGTTGCAAGCATAATGGGCCCTGAGATTGTATCCTCAATTCGTGGAATGTTTCCCCAATCCATTTCATATCCTCGTAGGCTTTGAAAATGTTCTATACTCAGTTGAATCTACACCCAGGCCCTAAACCACTGCCTCACTCTCGTGGTATTGTTTGCACAGTTTGCCCACTCACTTTTTTCCTGACATGCACTTAAAATCTGTAAAAGTAATATTAGACATAATCTCAAATTTAACTTGTCTTCCAGTCTTAAAACATTAGTCAGCGCATTGAACCCAAGTTAGTAACTGAACACCCTCAATCTATGAGTCCCTCAGATACACCATAAGGTCCTGAAGCTGTGTTCTGTCTTATATTCACCCGTTTTCAATTCCCTTGCCTTCTTGATGTACCCACAGTTCGAAGATGTCCATTGGTTACTGCAACAGCTTGCGTTATGTTATTTTAGGAATCGATATGGTAGCCTTGGTGAGATGTATTAGTAAGCTATAAACCTGTGTCTTTCCAGAGATTTTACTCCCTACCTGTTAGCCTTGAACGCCAGTCGGAAAACTGTTCTCTTGGTTCCTTGCACGTCCTCTCAGACGGTGAAAGACATTCTCAGTTTGATGTTCCTTCCAATCTTGTAACAATGTCCCTTCTATTATTTCAAACCAATGCCGTATGCCTGTATCCGTGGTGGGTAATATTTTCTATCAGTTGGACAGATATATCCTCAGTATTTACAACTATGCCCTAACCCTTAATTTAGCTCCAGTCAGTTAGCTTGTTTATTCTGCTTCCTTCAAATTAGAACGTAACTTAATTAAATGTACCTTCCAACGATAAAGCTATGCCCCTGTTGTTTCACCGATAACTCTTTGGCCTCAACGTCTTCTTTATGATCTTAACCCTCAGTCTGAACGGTCTGAAATAATGTATTCGTCCTCATTTCTGTCATCTCACACACTCTATATTTTCTCCTTTTCTTTATCTATTTCTGTCTCTCTTTTTGCAGTTTCTGTCTTTCTTCACCTCTCTCTATTTAATTTTGTGTATCTCTATTGTTTCTCTTTCTCTCTTTGTATCTCACCCTCTATCTACTGTCTTCCGAACTCTTTTGTCTTACTCTCTGTCACTCATTTTATCTTTCTATCGACACTGTTTTCCACTCTCATTCTCACTGTTTCTCTGTCTGTCTGTCTGTCTGTCTGTCTCTCTCTCTCTCTCGCTTTCTGTCTTTCTCTCGCTCTGTGTATCACTCTCTATCCCTTTGCATTTATCTTCCTTCTCTTCTTTTATTTCTCTCATCTTTCTATCTGTATCTCACTGCCTTCTTTCACACAGTCTCTCTATCTCTGTTGCTTTCTGTCTCTTCCGCTATTCCACCATCTTCTTTCTCATTTTCCTATCACTCCCTATTCTGTTACGTTCTCTCTGTCTACCTTTCTTTCTCTTTCCTCCTGCAAACTTTACTCTTGTCTTTCCATCCTATCAATCTCCTTCGCTTTTTTTTGCTTTTATTTTATCTATCTATCTATCTATCTATCTATCTATCTGTCTATCTATCTATCTCAATCTATCTATCTATCTATAAAAGCTGTTTTCTCTGACCACGATATCCATCCTTTTCCTCCAAAAATGTACTTCCTACATTAAATTAGCTTCTTTTCTTCATATCTTCCTCAGTTTGCACGATTAATCGTTTCCCATTCGATATGATGCTCCTTCAGTCCGTAATTTTGAGTGTAATCTGAACTATATTATCCTTCGAACATTTTAGAATGAAATGTTACGGTGTTACTAGCACATTTGAGACATCCTGGCAAGATCTTACAAGATTATGTAATCACCTTGTACATTTCTACATACGAACAATTTGAATTCCGTATCAACCTCAGCTTTTTACCTCATGAGTGCCGAAAAAGCCAAGGTTCCCATTTTATGATCTAAAGCATCTGTCTATTGAAAATAAGTCATAAAAATGAACGTAAGATTCTCAATGCTGTAAGTATGCAGTATTGATTGAAGAGTGTTAAAACGTCGTTTACCATATTATTTCAGTTCATATTGCGGCGGCCCGTGAACTTATCCTCTCCTGGAATTACTTTTACCAGTATTACGCACAATATTCTTTCCAAGGCACTGACTACTTTCCAACATAAGAATCGTCGAAATAATGATAAAGGTTGAGAAATGAATGAATCATATCGCAATGACTGTAAGCAATTCTCGGAAAAAATCGACCAAGCCGGGAATCAAACTAGCGGCTCCCTGTTCTCGAATCTTTTATTGTTTTCTTTATCCAGTGATAATCATTATATGATATCCACTGGCTGCTGTCTCACATGCTCATCGTCATAAACATCAAAATATTATTCACCAGAGAGAGAGAGAGAGAGAGAGAGAGAGAGAGAGAGAGAGAGAGAAAGCTTGTTAAATGTAAAGTTGGAAAGTGCTTTTGATTTCGACACTTTTACCTTATAGTAGCAGGGTTGCATTGTGGATAAAGAAATTGTTAAATTTGGAAAGAATAATGACAGAAAAGACAAATTTATGTTTCGTTCTATTTTAATTGGCATGCGTTAAAAAGTGTTCTGAAAATAAATATAAGAGTTATTTTTTTAGCCGTCAGCCTCTTTTCCACGTAATTATCGCTAAAACAATGAACAGCACTGAGGCAGAAGACTTGCAATTAATTTCATCAAATATGGGAACAAATAATGCGAACTAGGGATTGGCGGCCCCTTGTCTCTAGAGCTACGGATAAACGACTGAGGTATCGAACTAGTCTTTGACAATCGATTGATTGAGCGATTGATTGACTATATGTGTTTAACACCGTTTTCAACGATATTGGAGTTATATTGCGGCGGCCAGTACTCTTGCCAATGCGTTCCTGTAGTTTCAGTAACTAGTACTTCTCACGATATTCTTCCCAGGCCATTGACTGCTTTTCCACATAATTGTAGTCAAAACTGCTGCTCAGAATAATTTAATGCTACCACAGTGAGTATTATCAACTATCGGAAAGAAATGACCGAGCAGGGATACAAACCGGCCAAGCCGTGCCTCAAGCTCCGGGCAATGCGGACCGAATACCTTTTTAAGAATCTTTGGAAGGTGAAGACAATGTGTTGATTTTAAAATGCTGTGAAGTACCGGTATTTCAGGAAAATAAAAGAAGGGGGACTGAATTGGTTGATTGATTGATTCAGTGATTGCATGTGGTTTAACACCGTTTTCAACAATATTTCAATCATATCGCGGCGGCCAGTGCACTTACCCATACTTTACTGAAGGTTCAGTAACCAGTCCTTTGTACAATATTTTCCAGATGCAAATTACGCCTTTTCAGCATAACTATTATCAAAAGTGCTTTTGAGAGGCTAGCGAAGAATCAATCCTGTCGCAAAAAGTATTATCAAACCTCGGAAAGACATGGCCGAGTAGGGGAATCAAACCAGCTAACCCAAGTCTGAAGCTCTATAGGCTATTGACCGAATTGATATTCGAAAATCTCTGTAGTCAAAGAAAAGTTTTGATTTTGGAATGGTGTGAAGGATTTTCAAATTTATCAAAGAAAGGTAACTGATTTGAATGGAAAAAGATGTTTTCCTGACTTCTTTAAGAGTTTGCTATAACTTAACACAAAGCTATGGCGTTTTTTAACGCTTTTTAATAATTGCTTTGATGATGATGTTGATGATTATAATAATGGTGATGGTAGTTTCGATGGTTGAGTTGGTAGTGATGGTGGTAAAGCCGATACCGGATTTACTAGTGGAGATAAATGTGTTTGTTTTCTTGGTGTTTTAAGGCCGACCTGAACATCACTTGAATGTTACTAATTGTGCCCCTGGACTTTTAGAGACATGAAAACCGAGAGATAGCAACAGAGAGGCAGTGAGTGTAAGAAGGAGTGAATTTGAGAAAGGTTTTGAATTTAACATTTTTACTTTGTAGTGGAAGGGTTGTATTGTGGATGAAGAAATTATTAAATTTGTAAGGCTAATGACAGAAAAGCGAAATATCTATAACTGTACTAGATTTCAATAGGCATGTGTTGGCTTTGATATGTGTTACCTGCATTGAATGAAGGATCCATTAAATGAGATATCCGTGTTATTATAAAAGATGGTGACTTAAAGGGCTGGCTGTAAGGGGAGGTGGAGGCCAGGGAAATTCATCGGACTTTGGTAAAATTTGAATTTGTTTTGTTGCTTTTAGTCTATTGTGGTTTTAGTCATATTAGATTTCGGTCATATCAGATATATCAGGGCGTCATTTGCATCTATCCAAGCAGTGTCGGTATTTTATTTACCAGTACCTTTACACATTATTCCAAACCAGTGGATGCTTTCCTACATTATTGTTTTTGGAAAAAAACTGTTAGTGACGAGAATGTAATATATCATGTCGCAATGACTCATCAAACCTCGGATAAGAATTGCAACAGCTTGGGAATTGAACCTGTGAACCCCTATTTACAGCCGTCGTTTGTCATGAGGTGAGCAACCAAGCTTAGAATTATGCTGATGAAGTTTCTTGCACTTCATCAGATGTTAAAGCCATGTCAATGAAAATGAATTTTATCATTTGAAACATTGATATGAGGAGAGAATATTGAAAAGGAAATTGGATTTGCCGAGATTCGAACTATAGAACCTTGGGTTTTAAGCAAACGGCTGACTGATACTGAGAGAGAGAGAGAGAGTAATTATTTGAATTTAAACTTTGCACTTTATTTCTTGAGGATTATTCTATGGGAGAAGCAATTGTAACATTTTGTAAAGAAAATGACTGATTTGATGGATTGATAGCATGTGTTTACCACTGTTTTCAACAATATTTCAATTATATCATGGCGGCCAGTGCACCTACCCATACTTTACTAAAGTTCCAGTAACCAGTCCTATGCTCGATATTTTCCAGATGTTTATGACTCCTTTTCAACATAACTAATATCAAAAGCGCTTTTAAGAGGCTACCGAAGAATCAATTCTGTCGCAAAAATTATCATCAAACCACGAAAGGAACTGGCCGAGTAGGGGAATCAAACCAGCTAACCCATGTCTCAAGTTCTGTAGACTATCGACCGAATTGATATTACAATATCTCTGTAGTCAAAGAAAAAGTTTTGATTTTGGAATGGTATGAAAGATTTTCAGAATTATCAAAGAAAGGTAACTGATTTGAATTGACAAAGATCTTTTCTTGAACTCTTCAAGAGTTTGCTATGTTTTTTTTTTTTTTTTTTTTTTTTCAATGATTATTTCTTTGATGATGATATTGATGATTACAATAATGGTGATGGTTGTTTCGATGGTTGAGTTGGTAGTGGCGGTAGTAGCCCCGATATCGGATTTATTAGTGATGATAGATGTGTTTGTTTTCTTGGTGTTTTAACGCCGACTTGAACATTACTTGAATGTAACTAATGGTGCCTGTGGATTTCTATAGATATGAAAACCGTGAGACAGCAACACGGAGGCAGTGAGTGTGGGAGGGAGGGAGTTTAAAAAAGGTTTTGAGTTTGACATTTTGACTTTATAGTGGAAAGATTGTATTGTGGATGAAATAAATTGATAAATTTGTAAGGCTAATGACAAAAAAGCTAGTGCTAGATTGTAATAGGCATGTGTTGGGTTTGATAAGTGTTACCTGCATTGAATGAAGGATCCATTATATGAGATATCCATGTTGTTATAAAAGATGGTGATTTAAAGGGCTGGCTGTAAGGGGAGGTGGAGGCCAGGGAAAATTAATCGGACTTTGGTAAAATTTGAAATTACTTTATTGCTTTTAGTCTACTGCGTTTTAAGAGACATTAGATTTCAGTCATATAAGATATATCAGGGAGTCATTTGCATCTCTCTAAGCTGTGTCGGTTTTGCGGTGTTTTTTTTTTTTTGTGTGTGTGTCGTTTTAACTTGATGTCAGTTAAACGGCGCTGCAAGTGCTCTTGTAACGGTCTTTCCAAACCACAGACTGCTTTACAAAATAGCTTTAGTCGATAGAATGATCGTCATTAAGCAAAGATTAATTCTTGCAACAATGAATATCATCGAACCTCGGAGAGAAATTGGTACAATTTGGGGATCGAACCAACGATTGTATATGTCTTAAGCCATGTACTTTACCGACCAAGCAACTGGGAAATACGATCTGAGAAAGAGAGAGGGGAGTCTATTTTGATTTTGACATGTTTACTTTAATCGTGAAGAGTTGCTATACAAGTGCAAGAACAAGTTTTAAAAATTTGAGAGAGAAAATGAGGCAGAGGGGTGGATTCAAGGAAGTAAATGCGTTTAGAAGGAGGATAACTTTTTTACCAGTACTTCGCACTATATTGTTCCCATTGACACTGGCAGCCTTTCTCACATAACCTCGTCGAAAGAATTATGAGTGCTGAGATAAGATTAAATTCTGTCGCAATAATTGTCATAAATTCTATAGAGCATATTCTCAGTCTAAGCAAATGTATCCTTAGTCAGCATATTTTACTTACACCTGAGGAAGGGTGTTTCAGAAAGTTTTTAGGTTTTTGACATTTTTGCTTTATAGTGGAAAGATTTTATTGTGGATGAAGAAATTGATCAATGTGTAAGGGTAATGATAGAAAAGCTAGTGCTAGATTGTAATAGGCATGTGTTGGGTTTAATAAGTGTTACCTCCATTAAATGAAGGATCCATTAAATGAGATATCCATGTTTTTATGAATGATGGCGATTAAAAGGGCTGGCTGTAAGGGGAGGTGGAGGCCAGGGGAAAACTTTTTACCAGTACTTCACACAATATTGTTCCCATTCACACTGGCAGCCTTTCTCACATAGCCTCGTCGAAAGAATTATGAGTGCTGAGATAAGATTAAATTCTTTCGCAATGATCGTCATAAATTCTATAGAGCATATTCTTTGTCTAAGCAAATGTATCCTTAGTCTGCAGACTTTACTTTCACCTGAGGAAGAGAGTTTGAGAAGTGTGTTGACTTTGACATTTTTACTTTATTGTGGATGAGGAAATTGATGAATGTGTAAGGGTAATAACTGAATAGCTAGTGCTAGATTGTAATAGGCATGTGTTAGGTTTAATAAGTGTTACCTGCATTGAATAAAGGATCTATTAAATGAGATATCAATGTTGTTATAAAAGATGGTGATTGAAAGGGCTGGCTGTAAGGAGAGGTGGAGGCCAGGGGGATAACTTTGTACCAGTACTTCACACAATATTGTTCCCATTGACACTGGCAGCCTTTCTCACATAGCTTCGTCGAAAGAATTATGATTGCTGAGATAATATTAAATCCTGTGGCAATAATCGTCATCAATTCTGTGGAGCATATTCTCAGTCTAAGCAAATGTATCCTTAGTCCTCAGGTTTTACTTTCACCTGAGGAAGGGAGTTTGAGAAATTTGTTGATTTTGACATTGTTATAAAAGATGGTGATTTAAAGGGCTGGCTGTAAGGGGAGGTGGAGGCCAGGGGATAACTTTTTGCCAGTACTTCGCACAATATTGTTCCCATTCACACTGGCAGCCTTTCTCACAAAGCCTCGTCGAAAGAATTATGAGTGCTGAGATAAGATTAAATCCTGTCGCAAAAATCGTCATAAATTCTGTGGAGCATATTCTCTGTCTAAGCAATTGTTTCCTTAGTCCTCAGGTTTTACTTTCACCTGAGGAAGGGAGTTTGAGAAATGTGTTGATTTTGACATTGTTACTTTATTGTGGATGAAGAAATTGATAAATGTTTAAGGGTAATGACAGAAAAGCTAGTGCTAGATTGTAATAGGCATGTGTTGGGTTTAATAAGTGTTACCTGTATCGACTAACGGATCGATTAATTGAGATATTCATGTTGTTATAAAAGATGGTGATTGAAAGGGCTGGCTGTAAGGAGAGGTGGAGGCCAGGGGGATAACTTTGTACCAGTACTTCACACAATATTGTTCCCATTGACACTGGCAGCCTTTCTCACAAAGCCTCGTCGAAAGAATTATGATTGCTGAGATAATATTAAATCCTGTCGCAATAATCGTCATCAATTCTATAGAGCATATTCTCAGTCTAAGCAAATGTATCCTTAGTCCTCAGATTTTACTTTCAGCTGAGGAAGGGAATTTGAGATAGGTTTTTATTTTGACATTTTTACTTTATAGTGGAAAGATTATATTGTGGATGAAGAAATTGATGAACGCGTGAGGCTAATCACAGATAAACTAGTGCTAGATTGCATTAGTCATGTGCTGGGTTTAATAGGTGTTACCTGCATTGAATGAAGGATCCATTAAATGTTATATCCATGTTGTTATAAAAGCTGCTGATTTAAAGGACTGGCTATAAGGAGAGGTGGAGATTATTACCAGTACTTCGCACAATATTGTTCCCATTGACACTGGCAGCCTTTCTCACATAGCCTCGTCGAACGAATTATGAGTGCTGAGATAAGATTAAATCCTTTGGCAATAATCGCCATCAATTCTATAGAGCATATTCTCCGTCTAAGCAAATGTATCTTTAGTCTGCATAGTTAAATTTCACCTGGGGAGATACATTTCCAGTCTGTATTGATTTATTCCTGGAGGGTTGTTATGTGCAAAAAGACATTGTTACTGTTTGTAAAGAACAATGATGGAGAAAACGAAATTTGTGAGCACTAGATTTTGATAGCCACGTGTTTAGAATTTGCAGAAGTTAATTTCAAGAGGATCGATATTTTCTGGACAGTTTTGGATTCAATTAAAATATGTTATAAGCTATTTAGAGGGAGATCAGTGCCTTCTTTAACCAGTACTTCGCACAATATTGTTCCCATTGACACTTGCTGCTTTCTTTGATCCGAGTCGACAAACGCTTGAGAATCAACCAGTTCCTTGTTTCTGTACTTCATTCAGGTTTACTGTTAGTCACTGAGATAAAACTTACCTTTTGAAATTATTCGATATGATTAACCACTTCTAACCATTTGTGGTCCCTTGTGTGTGTGTGTATCTGTAAGAAGTATCGTCGGTCTGTGAAATGCAAATGTCTAGAAATTTGATTTTATTTTCAATTTAAGGAAATGCCATGCGTTACCCCCTTCAGTTTGTTCGATTTACCTTTAGTCGAAGTGTTGTACATTTAGTCCGAGAAATATTTCTTTTTGGTTGAGTTCACACCTTTAGCTGTAATTGTTTGAAATTGCTTGTCAATAGGCCCTAAAACTGTATTTCTACCTTTCTTTGACTGCACACGTTCTCAAGCCAGTACCCCCAGTCGGTGATTCCATACCCACAGCGCCTAGAACCAACCACCAGGCTGTTGCAAGCATAATGGGCCCTGAGATTGTATCCTCAATTCGTGGAATGTTTCCCCAATCCATTTCATATCCTCGTAGGCTTTGAAAATGTTCTATACTCAGTTGAATCTACACCCAGGCCCTAAACCACTGCCTCACTCTCGTGGTATTGTTTGCACAGTTTGCCCACTCACTTTTTTCCTGACATGCACTTAAAATCTGTAAAAGTAATATTAGACATAATCTCAAATTTAACTTGTCTTCCAGTCTTAAAACATTAGTCAGCGCATTGAACCCAAGTTAGTAACTGAACACCCTCAATCTATGAGTCCCTCAGATACACCATAAGGTCCTGAAGCTGTGTTCTGTCTTATATTCACCCGTTTTCAATTCCCTTGCCTTCTTGATGTACCCACAGTTCGAAGATGTCCATTGGTTACTGCAACAGCTTGCGTTATGTTATTTTAGGAATCGATATGGTAGCCTTGGTGAGATGTATTAGTAAGCTATAAACCTGTGTCTTTCCAGAGATTTTACTCCCTACCTGTTAGCCTTGAACGCCAGTCGGAAAACTGTTCTCTTGGTTCCTTGCACGTCCTCTCAGACGGTGAAAGACATTCTCAGTTTGATGTTCCTTCCAATCTTGTAACAATGTCCCTTCTATTATTTCAAACCAATGCCGTATGCCTGTATCCGTGGTGGGTAATATTTTCTATCAGTTGGACAGATATATCCTCAGTATTTACAACTATGCCCTAACCCTTAATTTAGCTCCAGTCAGTTAGCTTGTTTATTCTGCTTCCTTCAAATTAGAACGTAACTTAATTAAATGTACCTTCCAACGATAAAGCTATGCCCCTGTTGTTTCACCGATAACTCTTTGGCCTCAACGTCTTCTTTATGATCTTAACCCTCAGTCTGAACGGTCTGAAATAATGTATTCGTCCTCATTTCTGTCATCTGACACACTCTATATTTTCTCCTTTTCTTTATCTATTTCTGTCTCTCTTTTTGCAGTTTCTGTCTTTCTTCACCTCTCTCCATTTAATTTTGTGTATCTCTATTGTTTCTCTTTCTCTCTTTGTATCTCACCCTCTATCTACTGTCTTCCGAACTCTTTTGTCTTACTCTCTGTCACTCATTTTATCTTTCTATCGACACTGTTTTCCACTCTCATTCTCACTGTTTCTCTGTCTGTCTGTCTGTCTGTCTGTCTGTCTGTCTGTCTCTCTCTCTCTCTCGCTTTCTGTCTTTCTCTCGCTCTGTGTATCACTCTCTATCCCTTTGCATTTATCTTCCTTCTCTTCTTTTATTTCTCTCATCTTTCTATCTGTATCTCACTGCCTTCTTTCACACAGTCTCTCTATCTCTGTTGCTTTCTGTCTCTTCCGCTATTCCACCATCTTCTTTCTCATTTTCCTATCACTCCCTATTCTGTTACGTTCTCTCTGTCTACCTTTCTTTCTCTTTCCTCCTGCAAACTTTACTCTTGTCTTTCCATCCTATCAATCTCCTTCGCTTTTTTTTGCTTTTATTTTATCTATCTATCTATCTATCTATCTATCTGTCTATCTATCTATCTCAATCTATCTATCTATCTATAAAAGCTGTTTTCTCTGACCACGATATCCATCCTTTTCCTCCAAAAATGTACTTCCTACATTAAATTAGCTTCTTTTCTTCATATCTTCCTCAGTTTGCACGATTAATCGTTTCCCATTCGATATGATGCTCCTTCAGTCCGTAATTTTGAGTGTAATCTGAACTATATTATCCTTCGAACATTTTAGAATGAAATGTTACGGTGTTACTAGCACATTTGAGACATCCTGGCAAGATCTTACAAGATTATGTAATCACCTTGTACATTTCTACATACGAACAATTTGAATTCCGTATCAACCTCAGCTTTTTACCTCATGAGTGCCGAAAAAGCCAAGGTTCCCATTTTATGATCTAAAGCATCTGTCTATTGAAAATAAGTCATAAAAATGAACGTAAGATTCTCAATGCTGTAAGTATGCAGTATTGATTGAAGAGTGTTAAAACGTCGTTTACCATATTATTTCAGTTCATATTGCGGCGGCCCGTGAACTTATCCTCTCCTGGAATTACTTTTACCAGTATTACGCACAATATTCTTTCCAAGGCACTGACTACTTTCCAACATAAGAATCGTCGAAATAATGATAAAGGTTGAGAAATGAATGAATCATATCGCAATGACTGTAAGCAATTCTCGGAAAAAATCGACCAAGCCGGGAATCAAACTAGCGGCTCCCTGTTCTCGAATCTTTTATTGTTTTCTTTATCCAGTGATAATCATTATATGATATCCACTGGCTGCTGTCTCACATGCTCATCGTCATAAACATCAAAATATTATTCACCAGAGAGAGAGAGAGAGAGAGAGAGAGAGAGAGAAAGCTTGTTAAATGTAAAGTTGGAAAGTGCTTTTGATTTCGACACTTTTACCTTATAGTAGCAGGGTTGCATTGTGGATAAAGAAATTGTTAAATTTGGAAAGAATAATGACAGAAAAGACAAATTTATGTTTCGTTCTATTTTAATTGGCATGCGTTAAAAAGTGTTCTGAAAATAAATATAAGAGTTATTTTTTTAGCCGTCAGCCTCTTTTCCACGTAATTATCGCTAAAACAATGAACAGCACTGAGGCAGAAGACTTGCAATTAATTTCATCAAATATGGGAACAAATAATGCGAACTAGGGATTGGCGGCCCCTTGTCTCTAGAGCTACGGATAAACGACTGAGGTATCGAACTAGTCTTTGACAATCGATTGATTGAGCGATTGATTGACTATATGTGTTTAACACCGTTTTCAACGATATTGGAGTTATATTGCGGCGGCCAGTACTCTTGCCAATGCGTTCCTGTAGTTTCAGTAACTAGTACTTCTCACGATATTCTTCCCAGGCCATTGACTGCTTTTCCACATAATTGTAGTCAAAACTGCTGCTCAGAATAATTTAATGCTACCACAGTGAGTATTATCAACTATCGGAAAGAAATGACCGAGCAGGGATACAAACCGGCCAAGCCGTGCCTCAAGCTCCGGGCAATGCGGACCGAATACCTTTTTAAGAATCTTTGGAAGGTGAAGACAATGTGTTGATTTTAAAATGCTGTGAAGTACCGGTATTTCAGGAAAATAAAAGAAGGGGGACTGAATTGGTTGATTGATTGATTCAGTGATTGCATGTGGTTTAACACCGTTTTCAACAATATTTCAATCATATCGCGGCGGCCAGTGCACTTACCCATACTTTACTGAAGGTTCAGTAACCAGTCCTTTGTACAATATTTTCCAGATGCAAATTACGCCTTTTCAGCATAACTATTATCAAAAGTGCTTTTGAGAGGCTAGCGAAGAATCAATCCTGTCGCAAAAAGTATTATCAAACCTCGGAAAGACATGGCCGAGTAGGGGAATCAAACCAGCTAACCCAAGTCTGAAGCTCTATAGGCTATTGACCGAATTGATATTCGAAAATCTCTGTAGTCAAAGAAAAGTTTTGATTTTGGAATGGTGTGAAGGATTTTCAAATTTATCAAAGAAAGGTAACTGATTTGAATGGAAAAAGATGTTTTCCTGACTTCTTTAAGAGTTTGCTATAACTTAACACAAAGCTATGGCGTTTTTTAACGCTTTTTAATAATTGCTTTGATGATGATGTTGATGATTATAATAATGGTGATGGTAGTTTCGATGGTTGAGTTGGTAGTGATGGTGGTAAAGCCGATACCGGATTTACTAGTGGAGATAAATGTGTTTGTTTTCTTGGTGTTTTAAGGCCGACCTGAACATCACTTGAATGTTACTAATTGTGCCCCTGGACTTTTAGAGACATGAAAACCGAGAGATAGCAACAGAGAGGCAGTGAGTGTAAGAAGGAGTGAATTTGAGAAAGGTTTTGAATTTAACATTTTTACTTTGTAGTGGAAGGGTTGTATTGTGGATGAAGAAATTATTAAATTTGTAAGGCTAATGACAGAAAAGCGAAATATCTATAACTGTACTAGATTTCAATAGGCATGTGTTGGCTTTGATATGTGTTACCTGCATTGAATGAAGGATCCATTAAATGAGATATCCGTGTTATTATAAAAGATGGTGACTTAAAGGGCTGGCTGTAAGGGGAGGTGGAGGCCAGGGAAATTCATCGGACTTTGGTAAAATTTGAATTTGTTTTGTTGCTTTTAGTCTATTGTGGTTTTAGTCATATTAGATTTCGGTCATATCAGATATATCAGGGCGTCATTTGCATCTATCCAAGCAGTGTCGGTATTTTATTTACCAGTACCTTTACACATTATTCCAAACCAGTGGATGCTTTCCTACATTATTGTTTTTGGAAAAAAACTGTTAGTGACGAGAATGTAATATATCATGTCGCAATGACTCATCAAACCTCGGATAAGAATTGCAACAGCTTGGGAATTGAACCTGTGAACCCCTATTTACAGCCGTCGTTTGTCATGAGGTGAGCAACCAAGCTTAGAATTATGCTGATGAAGTTTCTTGCACTTCATCAGATGTTAAAGCCATGTCAATGAAAATGAATTTTATCATTTGAAACATTGATATGAGGAGAGAATATTGAAAAGGAAATTGGATTTGCCGAGATTCGAACTATAGAACCTTGGGTTTTAAGCAAACGGCTGACTGATACTGAGAGAGAGAGAGAGAGTAATTATTTGAATTTAAACTTTGCACTTTATTTCTTGAGGATTATTCTATGGGAGAAGCAATTGTAACATTTTGTAAAGAAAATGACTGATTTGATGGATTGATAGCATGTGTTTACCACTGTTTTCAACAATATTTCAATTATATCATGGCGGCCAGTGCACCTACCCATACTTTACTAAAGTTCCAGTAACCAGTCCTATGCTCGATATTTTCCAGATGTTTATGACTCCTTTTCAACATAACTAATATCAAAAGCGCTTTTAAGAGGCTACCGAAGAATCAATTCTGTCGCAAAAATTATCATCAAACCACGAAAGGAACTGGCCGAGTAGGGGAATCAAACCAGCTAACCCATGTCTCAAGTTCTGTAGACTATCGACCGAATTGATATTACAATATCTCTGTAGTCAAAGAAAAAGTTTTGATTTTGGAATGGTATGAAAGATTTTCAGAATTATCAAAGAAAGGTAACTGATTTGAATTGACAAAGATCTTTTCTTGAACTCTTCAAGAGTTTGCTATGTTTTTTTTTTTTTTTTTTTTTCAATGATTATTTCTTTGATGATGATATTGATGATTACAATAATGGTGATGGTTGTTTCGATGGTTGAGTTGGTAGTGGCGGTAGTAGCCCCGATATCGGATTTATTAGTGATGATAGATGTGTTTGTTTTCTTGGTGTTTTAACGCCGACTTGAACATTACTTGAATGTAACTAATGGTGCCTGTGGATTTCTATAGATATGAAAACCGTGAGACAGCAACACGGAGGCAGTGAGTGTGGGAGGGAGGGAGTTTAAAAAAGGTTTTGAGTTTGACATTTTGACTTTATAGTGGAAAGATTGTATTGTGGATGAAATAAATTGATAAATTTGTAAGGCTAATGACAAAAAAGCTAGTGCTAGATT
Source organism: Tridacna crocea (assembly GCA_943736015.1). NCBI lineage: Eukaryota > Metazoa > Mollusca > Bivalvia > Cardiida > Cardiidae > Tridacna > Tridacna crocea. Next base: position 14,344,337 of record OX031069.1, on the reverse strand, counting down.
GTAATAGGCATGTGTTGGGTTTGATAAGTGTTACCTGCATTGAATGAAGGATCCATTATATGAGATATCCATGTTGTTATAAAAGATGGTGATTTAAAGGGCTGGCTGTAAGGGGAGGTGGAGGCCAGGGAAAATTAATCGGACTTTGGTAAAATTTGAAATTACTTTATTGCTTTTAGTCTACTGCGTTTTAAGAGACATTAGATTTCAGTCATATAAGATATATCAGGGAGTCATTTGCATCTCTCTAAGCTGTGTCGGTTTTGCGGTGTTTTTTTTTTTTTTGTGTGTGTGTCGTTTTAACTTGATGTCAGGTAAACGGCGCTGCAAGTGCTCTTGTAACGGTCTTTCCAAACCACAGACTGCTTTACAAAATAGCTTTAGTCGATAGAATGATCGTCATTAAGCAAAGATTAATTCTTGCAACAATGAATATCATCGAACCTCGGAGAGAAATTGGTACAATTTGGGGATCGAACCAACGATTGTATATGTCTTAAGCCATGTACTTTACCGACCAAGCAACTGGGAAATACGATCTGAGAAAGAGAGAGGGGAGTCTATTTTGATTTTGACATGTTTACTTTAATCGTGAAGAGTTGCTATACAAGTGCAAGAACAAGTTTTAAAAATTTGAGAGAGAAAATGAGGCAGAGGGGTGGATTCAAGGAAGTAAATGCGTTTAGAAGGAGGATAACTTTTTTACCAGTACTTCGCACTATATTGTTCCCATTGACACTGGCAGCCTTTCTCACATAACCTCGTCGAAAGAATTATGAGTGCTGAGATAAGATTAAATTCTGTCGCAATAATTGTCATAAATTCTATAGAGCATATTCTCAGTCTAAGCAAATGTATCCTTAGTCAGCATATTTTACTTACACCTGAGGAAGGGTGTTTCAGAAAGTTTTTAGGTTTTTGACATTTTTGCTTTATAGTGGAAAGATTTTATTGTGGATGAAGAAATTGATCAATGTGTAAGGGTAATGATAGAAAAGCTAGTGCTAGATTGTAATAGGCATGTGTTGGGTTTAATAAGTGTTACCTCCATTAAATGAAGGATCCATTAAATGAGATATCCATGTTTTTATGAATGATGGCGATTAAAAGGGCTGGCTGTAAGGGGAGGTGGAGGCCAGGGGAAAACTTTTTACCAGTACTTCACACAATATTGTTCCCATTCACACTGGCAGCCTTTCTCACATAGCCTCGTCGAAAGAATTATGAGTGCTGAGATAAGATTAAATTCTTTCGCAATGATCGTCATAAATTCTATAGAGCATATTCTTTGTCTAAGCAAATGTATCCTTAGTCTGCAGACTTTACTTTCACCTGAGGAAGAGAGTTTGAGAAGTGTGTTGACTTTGACATTTTTACTTTATTGTGGATGAGGAAATTGATGAATGTGTAAGGGTAATAACTGAATAGCTAGTGCTAGATTGTAATAGGCATGTGTTAGGTTTAATAAGTGTTACCTGCATTGAATAAAGGATCTATTAAATGAGATATCAATGTTGTTATAAAAGATGGTGATTGAAAGGGCTGGCTGTAAGGAGAGGTGGAGGCCAGGGGGATAACTTTGTACCAGTACTTCACACAATATTGTTCCCATTGACACTGGCAGCCTTTCTCACATAGCTTCGTCGAAAGAATTATGATTGCTGAGATAATATTAAATCCTGTGGCAATAATCGTCATCAATTCTGTGGAGCATATTCTCAGTCTAAGCAAATGTATCCTTAGTCCTCAGGTTTTACTTTCACCTGAGGAAGGGAGTTTGAGAAATTTGTTGATTTTGACATTGTTATAAAAGATGGTGATTTAAAGGGCTGGCTGTAAGGGGAGGTGGAGGCCAGGGGATAACTTTTTGCCAGTACTTCGCACAATATTGTTCCCATTCACACTGGCAGCCTTTCTCACAAAGCCTCGTCGAAAGAATTATGAGTGCTGAGATAAGATTAAATCCTGTCGCAAAAATCGTCATAAATTCTGTGGAGCATATTCTCTGTCTAAGCAATTGTTTCCTTAGTCCTCAGGTTTTACTTTCACCTGAGGAAGGGAGTTTGAGAAATGTGTTGATTTTGACATTGTTACTTTATTGTGGATGAAGAAATTGATAAATGTTTAAGGGTAATGACAGAAAAGCTAGTGCTAGATTGTAATAGGCATGTGTTGGGTTTAATAAGTGTTACCTGTATCGACTAACGGATCGATTAATTGAGATATTCATGTTGTTATAAAAGATGGTGATTGAAAGGGCTGGCTGTAAGGAGAGGTGGAGGCCAGGGGGATAACTTTGTACCAGTACTTCACACAATATTGTTCCCATTGACACTGGCAGCCTTTCTCACAAAGCCTCGTCGAAAGAATTATGATTGCTGAGATAATATTAAATCCTGTCGCAATAATCGTCATCAATTCTATAGAGCATATTCTCAGTCTAAGCAAATGTATCCTTAGTCCTCAGATTTTACTTTCAGCTGAGGAAGGGAATTTGAGATAGGTTTTTATTTTGACATTTTTACTTTATAGTGGAAAGATTATATTGTGGATGAAGAAATTGATGAACGCGTGAGGCTAATCACAGATAAACTAGTGCTAGATTGCATTAGTCATGTGCTGGGTTTAATAGGTGTTACCTGCATTGAATGAAGGATCCATTAAATGTTATATCCATGTTGTTATAAAAGCTGCTGATTTAAAGGACTGGCTATAAGGAGAGGTGGAGATTATTACCAGTACTTCGCACAATATTGTTCCCATTGACACTGGCAGCCTTTCTCACATAGCCTCGTCGAACGAATTATGAGTGCTGAGATAAGATTAAATCCTTTGGCAATAATCGCCATCAATTCTATAGAGCATATTCTCCGTCTAAGCAAATGTATCTTTAGTCTGCATAGTTAAATTTCACCTGGGGAGATACATTTCCAGTCTGTATTGATTTATTCCTGGAGGGTTGTTATGTGCAAAAAGACATTGTTACTGTTTGTAAAGAACAATGATGGAGAAAACGAAATTTGTGAGCACTAGATTTTGATAGCCACGTGTTTAGAATTTGCAGAAGTTAATTTCAAGAGGATCGATATTTTCTGGACAGTTTTGGATTCAATTAAAATATGTTATAAGCTATTTAGAGGGAGATCAGTGCCTTCTTTAACCAGTACTTCGCACAATATTGTTCCCATTGACACTTGCTGCTTTCTTTGATCCGAGTCGACAAACGCTTGAGAATCAACCAGTTCCTTGTTTCTGTACTTCATTCAGGTTTACTGTTAGTCACTGAGATAAAACTTACCTTTTGAAATTATTCGATATGATTAACCACTTCTAACCATTTGTGGTCCCTTGTGTGTGTGTGTATCTGTAAGAAGTATCGTCGGTCTGTGAAATGCAAATGTCTAGAAATTTGATTTTATTTTCAATTTAAGGAAATGCCATGCGTTACCCCCTTCAGTTTGTTCGATTTACCTTTAGTCGAAGTGTTGTACATTTAGTCCGAGAAATATTTCTTTTTGGTTGAGTTCACACCTTTAGCTGTAATTGTTTGAAATTGCTTGTCAATAGGCCCTAAAACTGTATTTCTACCTTTCTTTGACTGCACACGTTCTCAAGCCAGTACCCCCAGTCGGTGATTCCATACCCACAGCGCCTAGAACCAACCACCAGGCTGTTGCAAGCATAATGGGCCCTGAGATTGTATCCTCAATTCGTGGAATGTTTCCCCAATCCATTTCATATCCTCGTAGGCTTTGAAAATGTTCTATACTCAGTTGAATCTACACCCAGGCCCTAAACCACTGCCTCACTCTCGTGGTATTGTTTGCACAGTTTGCCCACTCACTTTTTTCCTGACATGCACTTAAAATCTGTAAAAGTAATATTAGACATAATCTCAAATTTAACTTGTCTTCCAGTCTTAAAACATTAGTCAGCGCATTGAACCCAAGTTAGTAACTGAACACCCTCAATCTATGAGTCCCTCAGATACACCATAAGGTCCTGAAGCTGTGTTCTGTCTTATATTCACCCGTTTTCAATTCCCTTGCCTTCTTGATGTACCCACAGTTCGAAGATGTCCATTGGTTACTGCAACAGCTTGCGTTATGTTATTTTAGGAATCGATATGGTAGCCTTGGTGAGATGTATTAGTAAGCTATAAACCTGTGTCTTTCCAGAGATTTTACTCCCTACCTGTTAGCCTTGAACGCCAGTCGGAAAACTGTTCTCTTGGTTCCTTGCACGTCCTCTCAGACGGTGAAAGACATTCTCAGTTTGATGTTCCTTCCAATCTTGTAACAATGTCCCTTCTATTATTTCAAACCAATGCCGTATGCCTGTATCCGTGGTGGGTAATATTTTCTATCAGTTGGACAGATATATCCTCAGTATTTACAACTATGCCCTAACCCTTAATTTAGCTCCAGTCAGTTAGCTTGTTTATTCTGCTTCCTTCAAATTAGAACGTAACTTAATTAAATGTACCTTCCAACGATAAAGCTATGCCCCTGTTGTTTCACCGATAACTCTTTGGCCTCAACGTCTTCTTTATGATCTTAACCCTCAGTCTGAACGGTCTGAAATAATGTATTCGTCCTCATTTCTGTCATCTGACACACTCTATATTTTCTCCTTTTCTTTATCTATTTCTGTCTCTCTTTTTGCAGTTTCTGTCTTTCTTCACCTCTCTCCATTTAATTTTGTGTATCTCTATTGTTTCTCTTTCTCTCTTTGTATCTCACCCTCTATCTACTGTCTTCCGAACTCTTTTGTCTTACTCTCTGTCACTCATTTTATCTTTCTATCGACACTGTTTTCCACTCTCATTCTCACTGTTTCTCTGTCTGTCTGTCTGTCTGTCTGTCTCTCTCTCTCTCTCTCTCGCTTTCTGTCTTTCTCTCGCTCTGTGTATCACTCTCTATCCCTTTGCATTTATCTTCCTTCTCTTCTTTTATTTCTCTCATCTTTCTATCTGTATCTCACTGCCTTCTTTCACACAGTCTCTCTATCTCTGTTGCTTTCTGTCTCTTCCGCTATTCCACCATCTTCTTTCTCATTTTCCTATCACTCCCTATTCTGTTACGTTCTCTCTGTCTACCTTTCTTTCTCTTTCCTCCTGCAAACTTTACTCTTGTCTTTCCATCCTATCAATCTCCTTCGCTTTTTTTTGCTTTTATTTTATCTATCTATCTATCTATCTATCTGTCTATCTATCTATCTCAATCTATCTATCTATCTATAAAAGCTGTTTTCTCTGACCACGATATCCATCCTTTTCCTCCAAAAATGTACTTCCTACATTAAATTAGCTTCTTTTCTTCATATCTTCCTCAGTTTGCACGATTAATCGTTTCCCATTCGATATGATGCTCCTTCAGTCCGTAATTTTGAGTGTAATCTGAACTATATTATCCTTCGAACATTTTAGAATGAAATGTTACGGTGTTACTAGCACATTTGAGACATCCTGGCAAGATCTTACAAGATTATGTAATCACCTTGTACATTTCTACATACGAACAATTTGAATTCCGTATCAACCTCAGCTTTTTACCTCATGAGTGCCGAAAAAGCCAAGGTTCCCATTTTATGATCTAAAGCATCTGTCTATTGAAAATAAATCATAAAAATGAACGTAAGATTCTCAATGCTGTAAGTATGCAGTATTGATTGAAGAGTGTTAAAACGTCGTTTACCATATTATTTCAGTTCATATTGCGGCGGCCCGTGAACTTATCCTCTCCTGGAATTACTTTTACCAGTATTACGCACAATATTCTTTCCAAGGCACTGACTACTTTCCAACATAAGAATCGTCGAAATAATGATAAAGGTTGAGAAATGAATGAATCATATCGCAATGACTGTAAGCAGTTCTCGGAAAAAATCGACCAAGCCGGGAATCAAACTAGCGGCTCCCTGTTCTCGAATCTTTTATTGTTTTCTTTATCCAGTGATAATCATTATATGATATCCACTGGCTGCTGTCTCACATGCTCATCGTCATAAACATCAAAATATTATTCACCAGAGAGAGAGAGAGAGAGAGAGAGAGAGAGAAAGCTTGTTAAATGTAAAGTTGGAAAGTGCTTTTGATTTCGACACTTTTACCTTATAGTAGCAGGGTTGCATTGTGGATAAAGAAATTGTTAAATTTGGAAAGAATAATGACAGAAAAGACAAATTTATGTTTCGTTCTATTTTAATTGGCATGCGTTAAAAAGTGTTCTGAAAATAAATATAAGAGTTATTTTTTTAGCCGTCAGCCTCTTTTCCACGTAATTATCGCTAAAACAATGAACAGCACTGAGGCAGAAGACTTGCAATTAATTTCATCAAATATGGGAACAAATAATGCGAACTAGGGATTGGCGGCCCCTTGTCTCTAGAGCTACGGATAAACGACTGAGGTATCGAACTAGTCTTTGACAATCGATTGATTGAGCGATTGATTGACTATATGTGTTTAACACCGTTTTCAACGATATTGGAGTTATATTGCGGCGGCCAGTACTCTTGCCAATGCGTTCCTGTAGTTTCAGTAACTAGTACTTCTCACGATATTCTTCCCAGGCCATTGACTGCTTTTCCACATAATTATAGTCAAAACTGCTGCTCAGAATAATTTAATGCTACCACAGTGAGTATTATCAACTATCGGAAAGAAATGACCGAGCAGGGATACAAACCGGCCAAGCCGTGCCTCAAGCTCCGGGCAATGCGGACCGAATACCTTTTTAAGAATCTTTGGAAGGTGAAGACAATGTGTTGATTTTAAAATGCTGTGAAGTACCGGTATTTCAGGAAAATAAAAGAAGGGGGACTGAATTGGTTGATTGATTGATTCAGTGATTGCATGTGGTTTAACACCGTTTTCAACAATATTTCAATCATATCGCGGCGGCCAGTGCACTTACCCATACTTTACTGAAGGTTCAGTAACCAGTCCTTTGTACAATATTTTCCAGATGCAAATTACGCCTTTTCAGCATAACTATTATCAAAAGTGCTTTTGAGAGGCTAGCGAAGAATCAATCCTGTCGCAAAAAGTATTATCAAACCTCGGAAAGACATGGCCGAGTAGGGGAATCAAACCAGCTAACCCAAGTCTGAAGCTCTATAGGCTATTGACCGAATTGATATTCGAAAATCTCTGTAGTCAAAGAAAAGTTTTGATTTTGGAATGGTGTGAAGGATTTTCAAATTTATCAAAGAAAGGTAACTGATTTGAATGGAAAAAGATGTTTTCCTGACTTCTTTAAGAGTTTGCTATAACTTAACACAAAGCTATGGCGTTTTTTAACGCTTTTTAATAATTGCTTTGATGATGATGTTGATGATTATAATAATGGTGATGGTAGTTTCGATGGTTGAGTTGGTAGTGATGGTGGTAAAGCCGATACCGGATTTACTAGTGGAGATAAATGTGTTTGTTTTCTTGGTGTTTTAAGGCCGACCTGAACATCACTTGAATGTTACTAATTGTGCCCCTGGACTTTTAGAGACATGAAAACCGAGAGATAGCAACAGAGAGGCAGTGAGTGTAAGAAGGAGTGAATTTGAAAAAGGTTTTGAATTTAACATTTTTACTTTGTAGTGGAAGGGTTGTATTGTGGATGAAGAAATTATTAAATTTGTAAGGCTAATGACAGAAAAGCGAAATATCTATAACTGTACTAGATTTCAATAGGCATGTGTTGGCTTTGATATGTGTTACCTGCATTGAATGAAGGATCCATTAAATGAGATATCCGTGTTATTATAAAAGATGGTGACTTAAAGGGCTGGCTGTAAGGGGAGGTGGAGGCCAGGGAAATTCATCGGACTTTGGTAAAATTTGAATTTGTTTTGTTGCTTTTAGTCTATTGTGGTTTTAGTCATATTAGATTTCGGTCATATCAGATATATCAGGGCGTCATTTGCATCTATCCAAGCAGTGTCGGTATTTTATTTACCAGTACCTTTACACATTATTCCAAACCAGTGGATGCTTTCCTACATTATTGTTTTTGGAAAAAAACTGTTAGTGACGAGAATGTAATATATCATGTCGCAATGACTCATCAAACCTCGGATAAGAATTGCAACAGCTTGGGAATTGAACCTGTGAACCCCTATTTACAGCCGTCGTTTGTCATGAGGTGAGCAACCAAGCTTAGAATTATGCTGATGAAGTTTCTTGCACTTCATCAGATGTTAAAGCCATGTCAATGAAAATGAATTTTATCATTTGAAACATTGATATGAGGAGAGAATATTGAAAAGGAAATTGGATTTGCCGAGATTCGAACTATAGAACCTTGGGTTTTAAGCAAACGGCTGACTGATACTGAGAGAGAGAGAGAGAGTAATTATTTGAATTTAAACTTTGCACTTTATTTCTTGAGGATTATTCTATGGGAGAAGCAATTGTAACATTTTGTAAAGAAAATGACTGATTTGATGGATTGATAGCATGTGTTTACCACTGTTTTCAACAATATTTCAATTATATCATGGCGGCCAGTGCACCTACCCATACTTTACTAAAGTTCCAGTAACCAGTCCTATGCTCGATATTTTCCAGATGTTTATGACTCCTTTTCAACATAACTAATATCAAAAGCGCTTTTAAGAGGCTACCGAAGAATCAATTCTGTCGCAAAAATTATCATCAAACCACGAAAGGAACTGGCCGAGTAGGGGAATCAAACCAGCTAACCCATGTCTCAAGTTCTGTAGACTATCGACCGAATTGATATTACAATATCTCTGTAGTCAAAGAAAAAGTTTTGATTTTGGAATGGTATGAAAGATTTTCAGAATTATCAAAGAAAGGTAACTGATTTGAATTGACAAAGATCTTTTCTTGAACTCTTCAAGAGTTTGCTATGTTTTTTTTTTTTTTTTTTTTTCAATGATTATTTCTTTGATGATGATATTGATGATTACAATAATGGTGATGGTTGTTTCGATGGTTGAGTTGGTAGTGGCGGTAGTAGCCCCGATATCGGATTTATTAGTGATGATAGATGTGTTTGTTTTCTTGGTGTTTTAACGCCGACTTGAACATTACTTGAATGTAACTAATGGTGCCTGTGGATTTCTATAGATATGAAAACCGTGAGACAGCAACACGGAGGCAGTGAGTGTGGGAGGGAGGGAGTTTAAAAAAGGTTTTGAGTTTGACATTTTGACTTTATAGTGGAAAGATTGTATTGTGGATGAAATAAATTGATAAATTTGTAAGGCTAATGACAAAAAAGCTAGTGCTAGATTGTAATAGGCATGTGTTGGGTTTGATAAGTGTTACCTGCATTGAATGAAGGATCCATTATATGAGATATCCATGTTGTTATAAAAGATGGTGATTTAAAGGGCTGGCTGTAAGGGGAGGTGGAGGCCAGGGAAAATTAATCGGACTTTGGTAAAATTTGAAATTACTTTATTACTTTTAGTCTACTGCGTTTTAAGAGACATTAGATTTCAGTCATATAAGATATATCAGGGAGTCATTTGCATCTCTCTAAGCTGTGTCGGTTTTGCGGTGTTTTTTTTTTTTGTGTGTGTGTCGTTTTAACTTGATGTCAGGTAAACGGCGCTGCAAGTGCTCTTGTAACGGTCTTTCCAAACCACAGACTGCTTTACAAAATAGCTTTAGTCGATAGAATGATCGTCATTAAGCAAAGATTAATTCTTGCAACAATGAATATCATCGAACCTCGGAGAGAAATTGGTACAATTTGGGGATCGAACCAACGATTGTATATGTCTTAAGCCATGTACTTTACCGACCAAGCAACTGGGAAATACGATCTGAGAAAGAGAGAGGGGAGTCTATTTTGATTTTGACATGTTTACTTTAATCGTGAAGAGTTGCTATACAAGTGCAAGAACAAGTTTTAAAAATTTGAGAGAGAAAATGAGGCAGAGGGGTGGATTCAAGGAAGTAAATGCGTTTAGAAGGAGGATAACTTTTTTACCAGTACTTCGCACTATATTGTTCCCATTGACACTGGCAGCCTTTCTCACATAACCTCGTCGAAAGAATTATGAGTGCTGAGATAAGATTAAATTCTGTCGCAATAATTGTCATAAATTCTATAGAGCATATTCTCAGTCTAAGCAAATGTATCCTTAGTCAGCATATTTTACTTACACCTGAGGAAGGGTGTTTCAGAAAGTTTTTAGGTTTTTGACATTTTTGCTTTATAGTGGAAAGATTTTATTGTGGATGAAGAAATTGATCAATGTGTAAGGGTAATGATAGAAAAGCTAGTGCTAGATTGTAATAGGCATGTGTTGGGTTTAATAAGTGTTACCTCCATTAAATGAAGGATCCATTAAATGAGATATCCATGTTTTTATGAATGATGGCGATTAAAAGGGCTGGCTGTAAGGGGAGGTGGAGGCCAGGGGAAAACTTTTTACCAGTACTTCACACAATATTGTTCCCATTCACACTGGCAGCCTTTCTCACATAGCCTCGTCGAAAGAATTATGAGTGCTGAGATAAGATTAAATTCTTTCGCAATGATCGTCATAAATTCTATAGAGCATATTCTTTGTCTAAGCAAATGTATCCTTAGTCTGCAGACTTTACTTTCACCTGAGGAAGAGAGTTTGAGAAGTGTGTTGACTTTGACATTTTTACTTTATTGTGGATGAGGAAATTGATGAATGTGTAAGGGTAATAACTGAATAGCTAGTGCTAGATTGTAATAGGCATGTGTTAGGTTTAATAAGTGTTACCTGCATTGAATAAAGGATCTATTAAATGAGATATCAATGTTGTTATAAAAGATGGTGATTGAAAGGGCTGGCTGTAAGGAGAGGTGGAGGCCAGGGGGATAACTTTGTACCAGTACTTCACACAATATTGTTCCCATTGACACTGGCAGCCTTTCTCACATAGCTTCGTCGAAAGAATTATGATTGCTGAGATAATATTAAATCCTGTCGCAATAATCGTCATCAATTCTGTGGAGCATATTCTCAGTCTAAGCAAATGTATCCTTAGTCCTCAGGTTTTACTTTCACCTGAGGAAGGGAGTTTGAGAAATTTGTTGATTTTGACATTGTTATAAAAGATGGTGATTTAAAGGGCTGGCTGTAAGGGGAGGTGGAGGCCAGGGGATAACTTTTTGCCAGTACTTCGCACAATATTGTTCCCATTCACACTGGCAGCCTTTCTCACAAAGCCTCGTCGAAAGAATTATGAGTGCTGAGATAAATTTAAATCCTGTCGCAAAAATCGTCATAAATTCTGTGGAGCATATTCTCTGTCTAAGCAATTGTTTCCTTAGTCCTCAGGTTTTACTTTCACCCGAGGAAGGGAGTTTGAGAAATGTGTTGATTTTGACATTGTTACTTTATTGTGGATGAAGAAATTGATAAATGTTTAAGGGTAATGACAGAAAAGCTAGTGCTAGATTGTAATAGGCATGTGTTGGGTTTAATAAGTGTTACCTGTATCGACTAACGGATCGATTAATTGAGATATTCATGTTGTTATAAAAGATGGTGATTGAAAGGGCTGGCTGTAAGGAGAGGTGGAGGCCAGGGGGATAACTTTGTACCAGTACTTCACACAATATTGTTCCCATTGACACTGGCAGCCTTTCTCACATAGCTTCGTCGAAAGAATTATGATTGCTGAGATAATATTAAATCCTGTCGCAATAATCGTCATCAATTCTATAGAGCATATTCTCAGTCTAAGCAAATGTATCCTTAGTCCTCAGATTTTACTTTCAGCTGAGGAAGGGAATTTGAGATAGGTTTTTATTTTGACATTTTTACTTTATAGTGGAAAGATTATATTGTGGATGAAGAAATTGATGAACGCGTGAGGCTAATCACAGATAAACTAGTGCTAGATTGCATTAGTCATGTGCTGGGTTTAATAGGTGTTACCTGCATTGAATGAAGGATCCATTAAATGTTATATCCATGTTGTTATAAAAGCTGCTGATTTAAAGGACTGGCTATAAGGAGAGGTGGAGATTATTACCAGTACTTCGCACAATATTGTTCCCATTGACACTGGCAGCCTTTCTCACATAGCCTCGTCGAACGAATTATGAGTGCTGAGATAAGATTAAATCCTTTGGCAATAATCGCCATCAATTCTATAGAGCATATTCTCCGTCTAAGCAAATGTATCTTTAGTCTGCATAGTTAAATTTCACCTGGGGAGATACATTTCCAGTCTGTATTAATTTATTCCTGGAGGGTTGTTATGTGCAAAAAGACATTGTTACTGTTTGTAAAGAACAATGATGGAGAAAACGAAATTTGTGAGCACTAGATTTTGATAGCCACGTGTTTAGAATTTGCAGAAGTTAATTTCAAGAGGATCGATATTTTCTGGACAGTTTTGGATTCAATTAAAATATGTTATAAGCTATTTAGAGGGAGATCAGTGCCTTCTTTAACCAGTACTTCGCACAATATTGTTCCCATTGACACTTGCTGCTTTCTTTGATCCGAGTCGACAAACGCTTGAGAATCAACCAGTTCCTTGTTTCTGTACTTCAATCAGGTTTACTGTTAGTCACTGAGATAAAACTTACCTTTTGAAATTATTCGATATGATTAACCACTTCTAACCATTTGTGGTCCCTTGTGTGTGTGTGTATCTGTAAGAAGTATCGTCGGTCTGTGAAATGCAAATGTCTAGAAATTTGATTTTATTTTCAATTTAAGGAAATGCCATGCGTTACCCCCTTCAGTTTGTTCGATTTACCTTTAGTCGAAGTGTTGTACATTTAGTCCGAGAAATATTTCTTTTTGGTTGAGTTCAAACCTTTAGCTGTAATTGTTTGAAATTGCTTGTCAATAGGCCCTAAAACTGTATTTCTACCTTTCTTTGACTGCACACGTTCTCAAGCCAGTACCCCCAGTCGGTGATTCCATACCCACAGCGCCTAGAACCAACCACCAGGCTGTTGCAAGCATAATGGGCCCTGAGATTGTATCCTCAATTCGTGGAATGTTTCCCCAATCCATTTCATATCCTCGTAGGCTTTGAAAATGTTCTATACTCAGTTGAATCTACACCCAGGCCCTAAACCACTGCCTCACTCTCGTGGTATTGTTTGCACAGTTTGCCCACTCACTTTTTTCCTGACATGCACTTAAAATCTGTAAAAGTAATATTAGACATAATCTCAAATTTAACTTGTCTTCCAGTCTTAAAACATTAGTCAGCGCATTGAACCCAAGTTAGTAACTGAACACCCTCAATCTATGAGTCCCTCAGATACACCATAAGGTCCTGAAGCTGTGTTCTGTCTTATATTCACCCGTTTTCAATTCCCTTGCCTTCTTGATGTACCCACAGTTCGAAGATGTCCATTGGTTACTGCAACAGCTTGCGTTATGTTATTTTAGGAATCGATATGGTAGCCTTGGTGAGATGTATTAGTAAGCTATAAACCTGTGTCTTTCCAGAGATTTTACTCCCTACCTGTTAGCCTTGAACGCCAGTCGGAAAACTGTTCTCTTGGTTCCTTGCACGTCCTCTCAGACGGTGAAAGACATTCTCAGTTTGATGTTCCTTCCAATCTTGTAACAATGTCCCTTCTATTATTTCAAACCAATGCCGTATGCCTGTATCCGTGGTGGGTAATATTTTCTATCAGTTGGACAGATATATCCTCAGTATTTACAACTATGCCCTAACCCTTAATTTAGCTCCAGTCAGTTAGCTTGTTTATTCTGCTTCCTTCAAATTAGAACGTAACTTAATTAAATGTACCTTCCAACGATAAAGCTATGCCCCTGTTGTTTCACCGATAACTCTTTGGCCTCAACGTCTTCTTTATGATCTTAACCCTCAGTCTGAACGGTCTGAAATAATGTATTCGTCCTCATTTCTGTCATCTGACACACTCTATATTTTCTCCTTTTCTTTATCTATTTCTGTCTCTCTTTTTGCAGTTTCTGTCTTTCTTCACCTCTCTCCATTTAATTTTGTGTATCTCTATTGTTTCTCTTTCTCTCTTTGTATCTCACCCTCTATCTACTGTCTTCCGAACTCTTTTGTCTTACTCTCTGTCACTCATTTTATCTTTCTATCGACACTGTTTTCCACTCTCATTCTCACTGTTTCTCTGTCTGTCTGTCTGTCTGTCTGTCTCTCTCTCTCTCTCTCTCTCTCGCTTTCTGTCTTTCTCTCGCTCTGTGTATCACTCTCTATCCCTTTGCATTTATCTTCCTTCTCTTCTTTTATTTCTCTCATCTTTCTATCTGTATCTCACTGCCTTCTTTCACACAGTCTCTCTATCTCTGTTGCTTTCTGTCTCTTCCGCTATTCCACCATCTTCTTTCTCATTTTCCTATCACTCCCTATTCTGTTACGTTCTCTCTGTCTACCTTTCTTTCTCTTTCCTCCTGCAAACTTTACTCTTGTCTTTCCATCCTATCAATCTCCTTCGCTTTTTTTTGCTTTTATTTTATCTATCTATCTATCTATCTATCTATCTATCTGTCTATCTATCTATCTCAATCTATCTATCTATCTATAAAAGCTGTTTTCTCTGACCACGATATCCATCCTTTTCCTCCAAAAATGTACTTCCTACATTAAATTAGCTTCTTTTCTTCATATCTTCCTCAGTTTGCACGATTAATCGTTTCCCATTCGATATGATGCTCCTTCAGTCCGTAATTTTGAGTGTAATCTGAACTATATTATCCTTCGAACATTTTAGAATGAAATGTTACGGTGTTACTAGCACATTTGAGACATCCTGGCAAGATCTTACAAGATTATGTAATCACCTTGTACATTTCTACATACGAACAATTTGAATTCCGTATCAACCTCAGCTTTTTACCTCATGAGTGCCGAAAAAGCCAAGGTTCCCATTTTATGATCTAAAGCATCTGTCTATTGAAAATAAATCATAAAAATGAACGTAAGATTCTCAATGCTGTAAGTATGCAGTATTGATTGAAGAGTGTTAAAACGTCGTTTACCATATTATTTCAGTTCATATTGCGGCGGCCCGTGAACTTATCCTCTCCTGGAATTACTTTTACCAGTATTACGCACAATATTCTTTCCAAGGCACTGACTACTTTCCAACATAAGAATCGTCGAAATAATGATAAAGGTTGAGAAATGAATGAATCATATCGCAATGACTGTAAGCAGTTCTCGGAAAAAATCGACCAAGCCGGGAATCAAACTAGCGGCTCCCTGTTCTCGAATCTTTTATTGTTTTCTTTATCCAGTGATAATCATTATATGATATCCACTGGCTGCTGTCTCACATGCTCATCGTCATAAACATCAAAATATTATTCACCAGAGAGAGAGAGAGAGAGAGAGAGAGAGAGAAAGCTTGTTAAATGTAAAGTTGGAAAGTGCTTTTGATTTCGACACTTTTACCTTATAGTAGCAGGGTTGCATTGTGGATAAAGAAATTGTTAAATTTGGAAAGAATAATGACAGAAAAGACAAATTTATGTTTCGTTCTATTTTAATTGGCATGCGTTAAAAAGTGTTCTGAAAATAAATATAAGAGTTATTTTTTTAGCCGTCAGCCTCTTTTCCACGTAATTATCGCTAAAACAATGAACAGCACTGAGGCAGAAGACTTGCAATTAATTTCATCAAATATGGGAACAAATAATGCGAACTAGGGATTGGCGGCCCCTTGTCTCTAGAGCTACGGATAAACGACTGAGGTATCGAACTAGTCTTTGACAATCGATTGATTGAGCGATTGATTGACTATATGTGTTTAACACCGTTTTCAACGATATTGGAGTTATATTGCGGCGGCCAGTACTCTTGCCAATGCGTTCCTGTAGTTTCAGTAACTAGTACTTCTCACGATATTCTTCCCAGGCCATTGACTGCTTTTCCACATAATTATAGTCAAAACTGCTGCTCAGAATAATTTAATGCTACCACAGTGAGTATTATCAACTATCGGAAAGAAATGACCGAGCAGGGATACAAACCGGCCAAGCCGTGCCTCAAGCTCCGGGCAATGCGGACCGAATACCTTTTTAAGAATCTTTGGAAGGTGAAGACAATGTGTTGATTTTAAAATGCTGTGAAGTACCGGTATTTCAGGAAAATAAAAGAAGGGGGACTGAATTGGTTGATTGATTGATTCAGTGATTGCATGTGGTTTAACACCGTTTTCAACAATATTTCAATCATATCGCGGCGGCCAGTGCACTTACCCATACTTTACTGAAGGTTCAGTAACCAGTCCTTTGTACAATATTTTCCAGATGCAAATTACGCCTTTTCAGCATAACTATTATCAAAAGTGCTTTTGAGAGGCTAGCGAAGAATCAATCCTGTCGCAAAAAGTATTATCAAACCTCGGAAAGACATGGCCGAGTAGGGGAATCAAACCAGCTAACCCAAGTCTGAAGCTCTATAGGCTATTGACCGAATTGATATTCGAAAATCTCTGTAGTCAAAGAAAAGTTTTGATTTTGGAATGGTGTGAAGGATTTTCAAATTTATCAAAGAAAGGTAACTGATTTGAATGGAAAAAGATGTTTTCCTGACTTCTTTAAGAGTTTGCTATAACTTAACACAAAGCTATGGCGTTTTTTAACGCTTTTTAATAATTGCTTTGATGATGATGTTGATGATTATAATAATGGTGATGGTAGTTTCGATGGTTGAGTTGGTAGTGATGGTGGTAAAGCCGATACCGGATTTACTAGTGGAGATAAATGTGTTTGTTTTCTTGGTGTTTTAAGGCCGACCTGAACATCACTTGAATGTTACTAATTGTGCCCCTGGACTTTTAGAGACATGAAAACCGAGAGATAGCAACAGAGAGGCAGTGAGTGTAAGAAGGAGTGAATTTGAAAAAGGTTTTGAATTTAACATTTTTACTTTGTAGTGGAAGGGTTGTATTGTGGATGAAGAAATTATTAAATTTGTAAGGCTAATGACAGAAAAGCGAAATATCTATAACTGTACTAGATTTCAATAGGCATGTGTTGGCTTTGATATGTGTTACCTGCATTGAATGAAGGATCCATTAAATGAGATATCCGTGTTATTATAAAAGATGGTGACTTAAAGGGCTGGCTGTAAGGGGAGGTGGAGGCCAGGGAAATTCATCGGACTTTGGTAAAATTTGAATTTGTTTTGTTGCTTTTAGTCTATTGTGGTTTTAGTCATATTAGATTTCGGTCATATCAGATATATCAGGGCGTCATTTGCATCTATCCAAGCAGTGTCGGTATTTTATTTACCAGTACCTTTACACATTATTCCAAACCAGTGGATGCTTTCCTACATTATTGTTTTTGGAAAAAAACTGTTAGTGACGAGAATGTAATATATCATGTCGCAATGACTCATCAAACCTCGGATAAGAATTGCAACAGCTTGGGAATTGAACCTGTGAACCCCTATTTACAGCCGTCGTTTGTCATGAGGTGAGCAACCAAGCTTAGAATTATGCTGATGAAGTTTCTTGCACTTCATCAGATGTTAAAGCCATGTCAATGAAAATGAATTTTATCATTTGAAACATTGATATGAGGAGAGAATATTGAAAAGGAAATTGGATTTGCCGAGATTCGAACTATAGAACCTTGGGTTTTAAGCAAACGGCTGACTGATACTGAGAGAGAGAGAGAGAGTAATTATTTGAATTTAAACTTTGCACTTTATTTCTTGAGGATTATTCTATGGGAGAAGCAATTGTAACATTTTGTAAAGAAAATGACTGATTTGATGGATTGATAGCATGTGTTTACCACTGTTTTCAACAATATTTCAATTATATCATGGCGGCCAGTGCACCTACCCATACTTTACTAAAGTTCCAGTAACCAGTCCTATGCTCGATATTTTCCAGATGTTTATGACTCCTTTTCAACATAACTAATATCAAAAGCGCTTTTAAGAGGCTACCGAAGAATCAATTCTGTCGCAAAAATTATCATCAAACCACGAAAGGAACTGGCCGAGTAGGGGAATCAAACCAGCTAACCCATGTCTCAAGTTCTGTAGACTATCGACCGAATTGATATTACAATATCTCTGTAGTCAAAGAAAAAGTTTTGATTTTGGAATGGTATGAAAGATTTTCAGAATTATCAAAGAAAGGTAACTGATTTGAATTGACAAAGATCTTTTCTTGAACTCTTCAAGAGTTTGCTATGTTTTTTTTTTTTTTTTTTTTTCAATGATTATTTCTTTGATGATGATATTGATGATTACAATAATGGTGATGGTTGTTTCGATGGTTGAGTTGGTAGTGGCGGTAGTAGCCCCGATATCGGATTTATTAGTGATGATAGATGTGTTTGTTTTCTTGGTGTTTTAACGCCGACTTGAACATTACTTGAATGTAACTAATGGTGCCTGTGGATTTCTATAGATATGAAAACCGTGAGACAGCAACACGGAGGCAGTGAGTGTGGGAGGGAGGGAGTTTAAAAAAGGTTTTGAGTTTGACATTTTGACTTTATAGTGGAAAGATTGTATTGTGGATGAAATAAATTGATAAATTTGTAAGGCTAATGACAAAAAAGCTAGTGCTAGATTGTAATAGGCATGTGTTGGGTTTGATAAGTGTTACCTGCATTGAATGAAGGATCCATTATATGAGATATCCATGTTGTTATAAAAGATGGTGATTTAAAGGGCTGGCTGTAAGGGGAGGTGGAGGCCAGGGAAAATTAATCGGACTTTGGTAAAATTTGAAATTACTTTATTGCTTTTAGTCTACTGCGTTTTAAGAGACATTAGATTTCAGTCATATAAGATATATCAGGGAGTCATTTGCATCTCTCTAAGCTGTGTCGGTTTTGCGGTGTTTTTTTTTTTTTTGTGTGTGTCGTTTTAACTTGATGTCAGGTAAACGGCGCTGCAAGTGCTCTTGTAACGGTCTTTCCAAACCACAGACTGCTTTACAAAATAGCTTTAGTCGATAGAATGATCGTCATTAAGCAAAGATTAATTCTTGCAACAATGAATATCATCGAACCTCGGAGAGAAATTGGTACAATTTGGGGATCGAACCAACGATTGTATATGTCTTAAGCCATGTACTTTACCGACCAAGCAACTGGGAAATACGATCTGAGAAAGAGAGAGGGGAGTCTATTTTGATTTTGACATGTTTACTTTAATCGTGAAGAGTTGCTATACAAGTGCAAGAACAAGTTTTAAAAATTTGAGAGAGAAAATGAGGCAGAGGGGTGGATTCAAGGAAGTAAATGCGTTTAGAAGGAGGATAACTTTTTTACCAGTACTTCGCACTATATTGTTCCCATTGACACTGGCAGCCTTTCTCACATAACCTCGTCGAAAGAATTATGAGTGCTGAGATAAGATTAAATTCTGTCGCAATAATTGTCATAAATTCTATAGAGCATATTCTCAGTCTAAGCAAATGTATCCTTAGTCAGCATATTTTACTTACACCTGAGGAAGGGTGTTTCAGAAAGTTTTTAGGTTTTTGACATTTTTGCTTTATAGTGGAAAGATTTTATTGTGGATGAAGAAATTGATCAATGTGTAAGGGTAATGATAGAAAAGCTAGTGCTAGATTGTAATAGGCATGTGTTGGGTTTAATAAGTGTTACCTCCATTAAATGAAGGATCCATTAAATGAGATATCC
Organism: Tridacna crocea; assembly: GCA_943736015.1. NCBI lineage: Eukaryota > Metazoa > Mollusca > Bivalvia > Cardiida > Cardiidae > Tridacna > Tridacna crocea. The sequence continues at coordinate 14,324,732 of OX031069.1, read as the reverse complement.
ATGTTTTTATGAATGATGGCGATTAAAAGGGCTGGCTGTAAGGGGAGGTGGAGGCCAGGGGAAAACTTTTTACCAGTACTTCACACAATATTGTTCCCATTCACACTGGCAGCCTTTCTCACATAGCCTCGTCGAAAGAATTATGAGTGCTGAGATAAGATTAAATTCTTTCGCAATGATCGTCATAAATTCTATAGAGCATATTCTTTGTCTAAGCAAATGTATCCTTAGTCTGCAGACTTTACTTTCACCTGAGGAAGAGAGTTTGAGAAGTGTGTTGACTTTGACATTTTTACTTTATTGTGGATGAGGAAATTGATGAATGTGTAAGGGTAATAACTGAATAGCTAGTGCTAGATTGTAATAGGCATGTGTTAGGTTTAATAAGTGTTACCTGCATTGAATAAAGGATCTATTAAATGAGATATCAATGTTGTTATAAAAGATGGTGATTGAAAGGGCTGGCTGTAAGGAGAGGTGGAGGCCAGGGGGATAACTTTGTACCAGTACTTCACACAATATTGTTCCCATTGACACTGGCAGCCTTTCTCACATAGCTTCGTCGAAAGAATTATGATTGCTGAGATAATATTAAATCCTGTGGCAATAATCGTCATCAATTCTGTGGAGCATATTCTCAGTCTAAGCAAATGTATCCTTAGTCCTCAGGTTTTACTTTCACCTGAGGAAGGGAGTTTGAGAAATTTGTTGATTTTGACATTGTTATAAAAGATGGTGATTTAAAGGGCTGGCTGTAAGGGGAGGTGGAGGCCAGGGGATAACTTTTTGCCAGTACTTCGCACAATATTGTTCCCATTCACACTGGCAGCCTTTCTCACAAAGCCTCGTCGAAAGAATTATGAGTGCTGAGATAAATTTAAATCCTGTCGCAAAAATCGTCATAAATTCTGTGGAGCATATTCTCTGTCTAAGCAATTGTTTCCTTAGTCCTCAGGTTTTACTTTCACCCGAGGAAGGGAGTTTGAGAAATGTGTTGATTTTGACATTGTTACTTTATTGTGGATGAAGAAATTGATAAATGTTTAAGGGTAATGACAGAAAAGCTAGTGCTAGATTGTAATAGGCATGTGTTGGGTTTAATAAGTGTTACCTGTATCGACTAACGGATCGATTAATTGAGATATTCATGTTGTTATAAAAGATGGTGATTGAAAGGGCTGGCTGTAAGGAGAGGTGGAGGCCAGGGGGATAACTTTGTACCAGTACTTCACACAATATTGTTCCCATTGACACTGGCAGCCTTTCTCACATAGCTTCGTCGAAAGAATTATGATTGCTGAGATAATATTAAATCCTGTCGCAATAATCGTCATCAATTCTATAGAGCATATTCTCAGTCTAAGCAAATGTATCCTTAGTCCTCAGATTTTACTTTCAGCTGAGGAAGGGAATTTGAGATAGGTTTTTATTTTGACATTTTTACTTTATAGTGGAAAGATTATATTGTGGATGAAGAAATTGATGAACGCGTGAGGCTAATCACAGATAAACTAGTGCTAGATTGCATTAGTCATGTGCTGGGTTTAATAGGTGTTACCTGCATTGAATGAAGGATCCATTAAATGTTATATCCATGTTGTTATAAAAGCTGCTGATTTAAAGGACTGGCTATAAGGAGAGGTGGAGATTATTACCAGTACTTCGCACAATATTGTTCCCATTGACACTGGCAGCCTTTCTCACATAGCCTCGTCGAACGAATTATGAGTGCTGAGATAAGATTAAATCCTTTGGCAATAATCGCCATCAATTCTATAGAGCATATTCTCCGTCTAAGCAAATGTATCTTTAGTCTGCATAGTTAAATTTCACCTGGGGAGATACATTTCCAGTCTGTATTAATTTATTCCTGGAGGGTTGTTATGTGCAAAAAGACATTGTTACTGTTTGTAAAGAACAATGATGGAGAAAACGAAATTTGTGAGCACTAGATTTTGATAGCCACGTGTTTAGAATTTGCAGAAGTTAATTTCAAGAGGATCGATATTTTCTGGACAGTTTTGGATTCAATTAAAATATGTTATAAGCTATTTAGAGGGAGATCAGTGCCTTCTTTAACCAGTACTTCGCACAATATTGTTCCCATTGACACTTGCTGCTTTCTTTGATCCGAGTCGACAAACGCTTGAGAATCAACCAGTTCCTTGTTTCTGTACTTCAATCAGGTTTACTGTTAGTCACTGAGATAAAACTTACCTTTTGAAATTATTCGATATGATTAACCACTTCTAACCATTTGTGGTCCCTTGTGTGTGTGTGTATCTGTAAGAAGTATCGTCGGTCTGTGAAATGCAAATGTCTAGAAATTTGATTTTATTTTCAATTTAAGGAAATGCCATGCGTTACCCCCTTCAGTTTGTTCGATTTACCTTTAGTCGAAGTGTTGTACATTTAGTCCGAGAAATATTTCTTTTTGGTTGAGTTCAAACCTTTAGCTGTAATTGTTTGAAATTGCTTGTCAATAGGCCCTAAAACTGTATTTCTACCTTTCTTTGACTGCACACGTTCTCAAGCCAGTACCCCCAGTCGGTGATTCCATACCCACAGCGCCTAGAACCAACCACCAGGCTGTTGCAAGCATAATGGGCCCTGAGATTGTATCCTCAATTCGTGGAATGTTTCCCCAATCCATTTCATATCCTCGTAGGCTTTGAAAATGTTCTATACTCAGTTGAATCTACACCCAGGCCCTAAACCACTGCCTCACTCTCGTGGTATTGTTTGCACAGTTTGCCCACTCACTTTTTTCCTGACATGCACTTAAAATCTGTAAAAGTAATATTAGACATAATCTCAAATTTAACTTGTCTTCCAGTCTTAAAACATTAGTCAGCGCATTGAACCCAAGTTAGTAACTGAACACCCTCAATCTATGAGTCCCTCAGATACACCATAAGGTCCTGAAGCTGTGTTCTGTCTTATATTCACCCGTTTTCAATTCCCTTGCCTTCTTGATGTACCCACAGTTCGAAGATGTCCATTGGTTACTGCAACAGCTTGCGTTATGTTATTTTAGGAATCGATATGGTAGCCTTGGTGAGATGTATTAGTAAGCTATAAACCTGTGTCTTTCCAGAGATTTTACTCCCTACCTGTTAGCCTTGAACGCCAGTCGGAAAACTGTTCTCTTGGTTCCTTGCACGTCCTCTCAGACGGTGAAAGACATTCTCAGTTTGATGTTCCTTCCAATCTTGTAACAATGTCCCTTCTATTATTTCAAACCAATGCCGTATGCCTGTATCCGTGGTGGGTAATATTTTCTATCAGTTGGACAGATATATCCTCAGTATTTACAACTATGCCCTAACCCTTAATTTAGCTCCAGTCAGTTAGCTTGTTTATTCTGCTTCCTTCAAATTAGAACGTAACTTAATTAAATGTACCTTCCAACGATAAAGCTATGCCCCTGTTGTTTCACCGATAACTCTTTGGCCTCAACGTCTTCTTTATGATCTTAACCCTCAGTCTGAACGGTCTGAAATAATGTATTCGTCCTCATTTCTGTCATCTGACACACTCTATATTTTCTCCTTTTCTTTATCTATTTCTGTCTCTCTTTTTGCAGTTTCTGTCTTTCTTCACCTCTCTCCATTTAATTTTGTGTATCTCTATTGTTTCTCTTTCTCTCTTTGTATCTCACCCTCTATCTACTGTCTTCCGAACTCTTTTGTCTTACTCTCTGTCACTCATTTTATCTTTCTATCGACACTGTTTTCCACTCTCATTCTCACTGTTTCTCTGTCTGTCTGTCTGTCTGTCTGTCTCTCTCTCTCTCTCTCTCGCTTTCTGTCTTTCTCTCGCTCTGTGTATCACTCTCTATCCCTTTGCATTTATCTTCCTTCTCTTCTTTTATTTCTCTCATCTTTCTATCTGTATCTCACTGCCTTCTTTCACACAGTCTCTCTATCTCTGTTGCTTTCTGTCTCTTCCGCTATTCCACCATCTTCTTTCTCATTTTCCTATCACTCCCTATTCTGTTACGTTCTCTCTGTCTACCTTTCTTTCTCTTTCCTCCTGCAAACTTTACTCTTGTCTTTCCATCCTATCAATCTCCTTCGCTTTTTTTTGCTTTTATTTTATCTATCTATCTATCTATCTATCTGTCTATCTATCTATCTCAATCTATCTATCTATCTATAAAAGCTGTTTTCTCTGACCACGATATCCATCCTTTTCCTCCAAAAATGTACTTCCTACATTAAATTAGCTTCTTTTCTTCATATCTTCCTCAGTTTGCACGATTAATCGTTTCCCATTCGATATGATGCTCCTTCAGTCCGTAATTTTGAGTGTAATCTGAACTATATTATCCTTCGAACATTTTAGAATGAAATGTTACGGTGTTACTAGCACATTTGAGACATCCTGGCAAGATCTTACAAGATTATGTAATCACCTTGTACATTTCTACATACGAACAATTTGAATTCCGTATCAACCTCAGCTTTTTACCTCATGAGTGCCGAAAAAGCCAAGGTTCCCATTTTATGATCTAAAGCATCTGTCTATTGAAAATAAATCATAAAAATGAACGTAAGATTCTCAATGCTGTAAGTATGCAGTATTGATTGAAGAGTGTTAAAACGTCGTTTACCATATTATTTCAGTTCATATTGCGGCGGCCCGTGAACTTATCCTCTCCTGGAATTACTTTTACCAGTATTACGCACAATATTCTTTCCAAGGCACTGACTACTTTCCAACATAAGAATCGTCGAAATAATGATAAAGGTTGAGAAATGAATGAATCATATCGCAATGACTGTAAGCAGTTCTCGGAAAAAATCGACCAAGCCGGGAATCAAACTAGCGGCTCCCTGTTCTCGAATCTTTTATTGTTTTCTTTATCCAGTGATAATCATTATATGATATCCACTGGCTGCTGTCTCACATGCTCATCGTCATAAACATCAAAATATTATTCACCAGAGAGAGAGAGAGAGAGAGAGAGAGAGAGAGAGAGAGCTTGTTAAATGTAAAGTTGGAAAGTGCTTTTGATTTCGACACTTTTACCTTATAGTAGCAGGGTTGCATTGTGGATAAAGAAATTGTTAAATTTGGAAAGAATAATGACAGAAAAGACAAATTTATGTTTCGTTCTATTTTAATTGGCATGCGTTAAAAAGTGTTCTGAAAATAAATATAAGAGTTATTTTTTTAGCCGTCAGCCTCTTTTCCACGTAATTATCGCTAAAACAATGAACAGCACTGAGGCAGAAGACTTGCAATTAATTTCATCAAATATGGGAACAAATAATGCGAACTAGGGATTGGCGGCCCCTTGTCTCTAGAGCTACGGATAAACGACTGAGGTATCGAACTAGTCTTTGACAATCGATTGATTGAGCGATTGATTGACTATATGTGTTTAACACCGTTTTCAACGATATTGGAGTTATATTGCGGCGGCCAGTACTCTTGCCAATGCGTTCCTGTAGTTTCAGTAACTAGTACTTCTCACGATATTCTTCCCAGGCCATTGACTGCTTTTCCACATAATTATAGTCAAAACTGCTGCTCAGAATAATTTAATGCTACCACAGTGAGTATTATCAACTATCGGAAAGAAATGACCGAGCAGGGATACAAACCGGCCAAGCCGTGCCTCAAGCTCCGGGCAATGCGGACCGAATACCTTTTTAAGAATCTTTGGAAGGTGAAGACAATGTGTTGATTTTAAAATGCTGTGAAGTACCGGTATTTCAGGAAAATAAAAGAAGGGGGACTGAATTGGTTGATTGATTGATTCAGTGATTGCATGTGGTTTAACACCGTTTTCAACAATATTTCAATCATATCGCGGCGGCCAGTGCACTTACCCATACTTTACTGAAGGTTCAGTAACCAGTCCTTTGTACAATATTTTCCAGATGCAAATTACGCCTTTTCAGCATAACTATTATCAAAAGTGCTTTTGAGAGGCTAGCGAAGAATCAATCCTGTCGCAAAAAGTATTATCAAACCTCGGAAAGACATGGCCGAGTAGGGGAATCAAACCAGCTAACCCAAGTCTGAAGCTCTATAGGCTATTGACCGAATTGATATTCGAAAATCTCTGTAGTCAAAGAAAAGTTTTGATTTTGGAATGGTGTGAAGGATTTTCAAATTTATCAAAGAAAGGTAACTGATTTGAATGGAAAAAGATGTTTTCCTGACTTCTTTAAGAGTTTGCTATAACTTAACACAAAGCTATGGCGTTTTTTAACGCTTTTTAATAATTGCTTTGATGATGATGTTGATGATTATAATAATGGTGATGGTAGTTTCGATGGTTGAGTTGGTAGTGATGGTGGTAAAGCCGATACCGGATTTACTAGTGGAGATAAATGTGTTTGTTTTCTTGGTGTTTTAAGGCCGACCTGAACATCACTTGAATGTTACTAATTGTGCCCCTGGACTTTTAGAGACATGAAAACCGAGAGATAGCAACAGAGAGGCAGTGAGTGTAAGAAGGAGTGAATTTGAAAAAGGTTTTGAATTTAACATTTTTACTTTGTAGTGGAAGGGTTGTATTGTGGATGAAGAAATTATTAAATTTGTAAGGCTAATGACAGAAAAGCGAAATATCTATAACTGTACTAGATTTCAATAGGCATGTGTTGGCTTTGATATGTGTTACCTGCATTGAATGAAGGATCCATTAAATGAGATATCCGTGTTATTATAAAAGATGGTGACTTAAAGGGCTGGCTGTAAGGGGAGGTGGAGGCCAGGGAAATTCATCGGACTTTGGTAAAATTTGAATTTGTTTTGTTGCTTTTAGTCTATTGTGGTTTTAGTCATATTAGATTTCGGTCATATCAGATATATCAGGGCGTCATTTGCATCTATCCAAGCAGTGTCGGTATTTTATTTACCAGTACCTTTACACATTATTCCAAACCAGTGGATGCTTTCCTACATTATTGTTTTTGGAAAAAAACTGTTAGTGACGAGAATGTAATATATCATGTCGCAATGACTCATCAAACCTCGGATAAGAATTGCAACAGCTTGGGAATTGAACCTGTGAACCCCTATTTACAGCCGTCGTTTGTCATGAGGTGAGCAACCAAGCTTAGAATTATGCTGATGAAGTTTCTTGCACTTCATCAGATGTTAAAGCCATGTCAATGAAAATGAATTTTATCATTTGAAACATTGATATGAGGAGAGAATATTGAAAAGGAAATTGGATTTGCCGAGATTCGAACTATAGAACCTTGGGTTTTAAGCAAACGGCTGACTGATACTGAGAGAGAGAGAGAGAGTAATTATTTGAATTTAAACTTTGCACTTTATTTCTTGAGGATTATTCTATGGGAGAAGCAATTGTAACATTTTGTAAAGAAAATGACTGATTTGATGGATTGATAGCATGTGTTTACCACTGTTTTCAACAATATTTCAATTATATCATGGCGGCCAGTGCACCTACCCATACTTTACTAAAGTTCCAGTAACCAGTCCTATGCTCGATATTTTCCAGATGTTTATGACTCCTTTTCAACATAACTAATATCAAAAGCGCTTTTAAGAGGCTACCGAAGAATCAATTCTGTCGCAAAAATTATCATCAAACCACGAAAGGAACTGGCCGAGTAGGGGAATCAAACCAGCTAACCCATGTCTCAAGTTCTGTAGACTATCGACCGAATTGATATTACAATATCTCTGTAGTCAAAGAAAAAGTTTTGATTTTGGAATGGTATGAAAGATTTTCAGAATTATCAAAGAAAGGTAACTGATTTGAATTGACAAAGATCTTTTCTTGAACTCTTCAAGAGTTTGCTATGTTTTTTTTTTTTTTTTTTTTTCAATGATTATTTCTTTGATGATGATATTGATGATTACAATAATGGTGATGGTTGTTTCGATGGTTGAGTTGGTAGTGGCGGTAGTAGCCCCGATATCGGATTTATTAGTGATGATAGATGTGTTTGTTTTCTTGGTGTTTTAACGCCGACTTGAACATTACTTGAATGTAACTAATGGTGCCTGTGGATTTCTATAGATATGAAAACCGTGAGACAGCAACACGGAGGCAGTGAGTGTGGGAGGGAGGGAGTTTAAAAAAGGTTTTGAGTTTGACATTTTGACTTTATAGTGGAAAGATTGTATTGTGGATGAAATAAATTGATAAATTTGTAAGGCTAATGACAAAAAAGCTAGTGCTAGATTGTAATAGGCATGTGTTGGGTTTGATAAGTGTTACCTGCATTGAATGAAGGATCCATTATATGAGATATCCATGTTGTTATAAAAGATGGTGATTTAAAGGGCTGGCTGTAAGGGGAGGTGGAGGCCAGGGAAAATTAATCGGACTTTGGTAAAATTTGAAATTACTTTATTGCTTTTAGTCTACTGCGTTTTAAGAGACATTAGATTTCAGTCATATAAGATATATCAGGGAGTCATTTGCATCTCTCTAAGCTGTGTCGGTTTTGCGGTGTTTTTTTTTTTTGTGTGTGTGTCGTTTTAACTTGATGTCAGGTAAACGGCGCTGCAAGTGCTCTTGTAACGGTCTTTCCAAACCACAGACTGCTTTACAAAATAGCTTCAGTCGATAGAATGATCGTCATTAAGCAAAGATTAATTCTTGCAACAATGAATATCATCGAACCTCGGAGAGAAATTGGTACAATTTGGGGATCGAACCAACGATTGTATATGTCTTAAGCCATGTACTTTACCGACCAAGCAACTGGGAAATACGATCTGAGAAAGAGAGAGGGGAGTCTATTTTGATTTTGACATGTTTACTTTAATCGTGAAGAGTTGCTATACAAGTGCAAGAACAAGTTTTAAAAATTTGAGAGAGAAAATGAGGCAGAGGGGTGGATTCAAGGAAGTAAATGCGTTTAGAAGGAGGATAACTTTTTTACCAGTACTTCGCACTATATTGTTCCCATTGACACTGGCAGCCTTTCTCACATAACCTCGTCGAAAGAATTATGAGTGCTGAGATAAGATTAAATTCTGTCGCAATAATTGTCATAAATTCTATAGAGCATATTCTCAGTCTAAGCAAATGTATCCTTAGTCAGCATATTTTACTTACACCTGAGGAAGGGTGTTTCAGAAAGTTTTTAGGTTTTTGACATTTTTGCTTTATAGTGGAAAGATTTTATTGTGGATGAAGAAATTGATCAATGTGTAAGGGTAATGATAGAAAAGCTAGTGCTAGATTGTAATAGGCATGTGTTGGGTTTAATAAGTGTTACCTCCATTAAATGAAGGATCCATTAAATGAGATATCCATGTTTTTATGAATGATGGCGATTAAAAGGGCTGGCTGTAAGGGGAGGTGGAGGCCAGGGGAAAACTTTTTACCAGTACTTCACACAATATTGTTCCCATTCACACTGGCAGCCTTTCTCACATAGCCTCGTCGAAAGAATTATGAGTGCTGAGATAAGATTAAATTCTTTCGCAATGATCGTCATAAATTCTATAGAGCATATTCTTTGTCTAAGCAAATGTATCCTTAGTCTGCAGACTTTACTTTCACCTGAGGAAGAGAGTTTGAGAAGTGTGTTGACTTTGACATTTTTACTTTATTGTGGATGAGGAAATTGATGAATGTGTAAGGGTAATAACTGAATAGCTAGTGCTAGATTGTAATAGGCATGTGTTAGGTTTAATAAGTGTTACCTGCATTGAATAAAGGATCTATTAAATGAGATATCAATGTTGTTATAAAAGATGGTGATTGAAAGGGCTGGCTGTAAGGAGAGGTGGAGGCCAGGGGGATAACTTTGTACCAGTACTTCACACAATATTGTTCCCATTGACACTGGCAGCCTTTCTCACATAGCTTCGTCGAAAGAATTATGATTGCTGAGATAATATTAAATCCTGTGGCAATAATCGTCATCAATTCTGTGGAGCATATTCTCAGTCTAAGCAAATGTATCCTTAGTCCTCAGGTTTTACTTTCACCTGAGGAAGGGAGTTTGAGAAATTTGTTGATTTTGACATTGTTATAAAAGATGGTGATTTAAAGGGCTGGCTGTAAGGGGAGGTGGAGGCCAGGGGATAACTTTTTGCCAGTACTTCGCACAATATTGTTCCCATTCACACTGGCAGCCTTTCTCACAAAGCCTCGTCGAAAGAATTATGAGTGCTGAGATAAAATTAAATCCTGTCGCAAAAATCGTCATAAATTCTGTGGAGCATATTCTCTGTCTAAGCAATTGTTTCCTTAGTCCTCAGGTTTTACTTTCACCCGAGGAAGGGAGTTTGAGAAATGTGTTGATTTTGACATTGTTACTTTATTGTGGATGAAGAAATTGATAAATGTTTAAGGGTAATGACAGAAAAGCTAGTGCTAGATTGTAATAGGCATGTGTTGGGTTTAATAAGTGTTACCTGTATCGACTAACGGATCGATTAATTGAGATATTCATGTTGTTATAAAAGATGGTGATTGAAAGGGCTGGCTGTAAGGAGAGGTGGAGGCCAGGGGGATAACTTTGTACCAGTACTTCACACAATATTGTTCCCATTGACACTGGCAGCCTTTCTCACATAGCTTCGTCGAAAGAATTATGATTGCTGAGATAATATTAAATCCTGTCGCAATAATCGTCATCAATTCTATAGAGCATATTCTCAGTCTAAGCAAATGTATCCTTAGTCCTCAGATTTTACTTTCAGCTGAGGAAGGGAATTTGAGATAGGTTTTTATTTTGACATTTTTACTTTATAGTGGAAAGATTATATTGTGGATGAAGAAATTGATGAACGCGTGAGGCTAATCACAGATAAACTAGTGCTAGATTGCATTAGTCATGTGCTGGGTTTAATAGGTGTTACCTGCATTGAATGAAGGATCCATTAAATGTTATATCCATGTTGTTATAAAAGCTGCTGATTTAAAGGACTGGCTATAAGGAGAGGTGGAGATTATTACCAGTACTTCGCACAATATTGTTCCCATTGACACTGGCAGCCTTTCTCACATAGCCTCGTCGAACGAATTATGAGTGCTGAGATAAGATTAAATCCTTTGGCAATAATCGCCATCAATTCTATAGAGCATATTATCCGTCTAAGCAAATGTATCTTTAGTCTGCATAGTTAAATTTCACCTGGGGAGATACATTTCCAGTCTGTATTAATTTATTCCTGGAGGGTTGTTATGTGCAAAAAGACATTGTTACTGTTTGTAAAGAACAATGATGGAGAAAACGAAATTTGTGAGCACTAGATTTTGATAGCCACGTGTTTAGAATTTGCAGAAGTTAATTTCAAGAGGATCGATATTTTCTGGACAGTTTTGGATTCAATTAAAATATGTTATAAGCTATTTAGAGGGAGATCAGTGCCTTCTTTAACCAGTACTTCGCACAATATTGTTCCCATTGACACTTGCTGCTTTCTTTGATCCGAGTCGACAAACGCTTGAGAATCAACCAGTTCCTTGTTTCTGTACTTCATTCAGGTTTACTGTTAGTCACTGAGATAAAACTTACCTTTTGAAATTATTCGATATGATTAACCACTTCTAACCATTTGTGGTCCCTTGTGTGTGTGTGTATCTGTAAGAAGTATCGTCGGTCTGTGAAATGCAAATGTCTAGAAATTTGATTTTATTTTCAATTTAAGGAAATGCCATGCGTTACCCCCTTCAGTTTGTTCGATTTACCTTTAGTCGAAGTGTTGTACATTTAGTCCGAGAAATATTTCTTTTTGGTTGAGTTCAAACCTTTAGCTGTAATTGTTTGAAATTGCTTGTCAATAGGCCCTAAAACTGTATTTCTACCTTTCTTTGACTGCACACGTTCTCAAGCCAGTACCCCCAGTCGGTGATTCCATACCCACAGCGCCTAGAACCAACCACCAGGCTGTTGCAAGCATAATGGGCCCTGAGATTGTATCCTCAATTCGTGGAATGTTTCCCCAATCCATTTCATATCCTCGTAGGCTTTGAAAATGTTCTATACTCAGTTGAATCTACACCCAGGCCCTAAACCACTGCCTCACTCTCGTGGTATTGTTTGCACAGTTTGCCCACTCACTTTTTTCCTGACATGCACTTAAAATCTGTAAAAGTAATATTAGACATAATCTCAAATTTAACTTGTCTTCCAGTCTTAAAACATTAGTCAGCGCATTGAACCCAAGTTAGTAACTGAACACCCTCAATCTATGAGTCCCTCAGATACACCATAAGGTCCTGAAGCTGTGTTCTGTCTTATATTCACCCGTTTTCAATTCCCTTGCCTTCTTGATGTACCCACAGTTCGAAGATGTCCATTGGTTACTGCAACAGCTTGCGTTATGTTATTTTAGGAATCGATATGGTAGCCTTGGTGAGATGTATTAGTAAGCTATAAACCTGTGTCTTTCCAGAGATTTTACTCCCTACCTGTTAGCCTTGAACGCCAGTCGGAAAACTGTTCTCTTGGTTCCTTGCACGTCCTCTCAGACGGTGAAAAACATTCTCAGTTTGATGTTCCTTCCAATCTTGTAACAATGTCCCTTCTATTATTTCAAACCAATGCCGTATGCCTGTATCCGTGGTGGGTAATATTTTCTATCAGTTGGACAGATATATCCTCAGTATTTACAACTATGCCCTAACCCTTAATTTAGCTCCAGTCAGTTAGCTTGTTTATTCTGCTTCCTTCAAATTAGAACGTAACTTAATTAAATGTACCTTCCAACGATAAAGCTATGCCCCTGTTGTTTCACCGATAACTCTTTGGCCTCAACGTCTTCTTTATGATCTTAACCCTCAGTCTGAACGGTCTGAAATAATGTATTCGTCCTCATTTCTGTCATCTGACACACTCTATATTTTCTCCTTTTCTTTATCTATTTCTGTCTCTCTTTTTGCAGTTTCTGTCTTTCTTCACCTCTCTCCATTTAATTTTGTGTATCTCTATTGTTTCTCTTTCTCTCTTTGTATCTCACCCTCTATCTACTGTCTTCCGAACTCTTTTGTCTTACTCTCTGTCACTCATTTTATCTTTCTATCGACACTGTTTTCCACTCTCATTCTCACTGTTTCTCTGTCTGTCTGTCTGTCTGTCTGTCTGTCTCTCTCTCTCTCTCTCTCGCTTTCTGTCTTTCTCTCGCTCTGTGTATCACTCTCTATCCCTTTGCATTTATCTTCCTTCTCTTCTTTTATTTCTCTCATCTTTCTATCTGTATCTCACTGCCTTCTTTCACACAGTCTCTCTATCTCTGTTGCTTTCTGTCTCTTCCGCTATTCCACCATCTTCTTTCTCATTTTCCTATCACTCCCTATTCTGTTACGTTCTCTCTGTCTACCTTTCTTTCTATTTCCTCCTGCAAACTTTACTCTTGTCTTTCCATCCTATCAATCTCCTTCGCTTTTTTTTGCTTTTACTTTATCTATCTATCTATCTATCTATCTGTCTATCTATCTATCTCAATCTATCTATCTATCTATAAAAGCTGTTTTCTCTGACCACGATATCCATCCTTTTCCTCCAAAAATGTACTTCCTACATTAAATTAGCTTCTTTTCTTCATATCTTCCTCAGTTTGCACGATTAATCGTTTCCCATTCGATATGATGCTCCTTCAGTCCGTAATTTTGAGTGTAATCTGAACTATATTATCCTTCGAACATTTTAGAATGAAATGTTACGGTGTTACTAGCACATTTGAGACATCCTGGCAAGATCTTACAAGATTATGTAATCACCTTGTACATTTCTACATACGAACAATTTGAATTCCGTATCAACCTCAGCTTTTTACCTCATGAGTGCCGAAAAAGCCAAGGTTCCCATTTTATGATCTAAAGCATCTGTCTATTGAAAATAAGTCATAAAAATGAACGTAAGATTCTCAATGCTGTAAGTATGCAGTATTGATTGAAGAGTGTTAAAACGTCGTTTACCATATTATTTCAGTTCATATTGCGGCGGCCCGTGAACTTATCCTCTCCTGGAATTACTTTTACCAGTATTACGCACAATATTCTTTCCAAGGCACTGACTACTTTCCAACATAAGAATCGTCGAAATAATGATAAAGGTTGAGAAATGAATGAATCATATCGCAATGACTGTAAGCAGTTCTCGGAAAAAATCGACCAAGCCGGGAATCAAACTAGCGGCTCCCTGTTCTCGAATCTTTTATTGTTTTCTTTATCCAGTGATAATCATTATATGATATCCACTGGCTGCTGTCTCACATGCTCATCGTCATAAACATCAAAATATTATTCACCAGAGAGAGAGAGAGAGAGAGAGAGAGAGAGAGAGAGAGAAAGCTTGTTAAATGTAAAGTTGGAAAGTGCTTTTGATTTCGACACTTTTACCTTATAGTAGCAGGGTTGCATTGTGGATAAAGAAATTGTTAAATTTGGAAAGAATAATGACAGAAAAGACAAATTTATGTTTCGTTCTATTTTAATTGGCATGCGTTAAAAAGTGTTCTGAAAATAAATATAAGAGTTATTTTTTTAGCCGTCAGCCTCTTTTCCACGTAATTATCGCTAAAACAATGAACAGCACTGAGGCAGAAGACTGGCAATTAATTTCATCAAATATGGGAACAAATAATGCGAACTAGGGATTGGCGGCCCCTTGTCTCTAGAGCTACGGATAAACGACTGAGGTATCGAACTAGTCTTTGACAATCGATTGATTGAGCGATTGATTGACTATATGTGTTTAACACCGTTTTCAACGATATTGGAGTTATATTGCGGCGGCCAGTACTCTTGCCAATGCGTTCCTGTAGTTTCAGTAACTAGTACTTCTCACGATATTCTTCCCAGGCCATTGACTGCTTTTCCACATAATTATAGTCAAAACTGCTGCTCAGAATAATTTAATGCTACCACAGTGAGTATTATCAACTATCGGAAAGAAATGACCGAGCAGGGATACAAACCGGCCAAGCCGTGCCTCAAGCTCCGGGCAATGCGGACCGAATACCTTTTTAAGAATCTTTGGAAGGTGAAGACAATGTGTTGATTTTAAAATGCTGTGAAGTACCGGTATTTCAGGAAAATAAAAGAAGGGGGACTGAATTGGTTGATTGATTGATTCAGTGATTGCATGTGGTTTAACACCGTTTTCAACAATATTTCAATCATATCGCGGCGGCCAGTGCACTTACCCATACTTTACTGAAGGTTCAGTAACCAGTCCTTTGTACAATATTTTCCAGATGCAAATTACGCCTTTTCAGCATAACTATTATCAAAAGTGCTTTTGAGAGGCTAGCGAAGAATCAATCCTGTCGCAAAAAGTATTATCAAACCTCGGAAAGACATGGCCGAGTAGGGGAATCAAACCAGCTAACCCAAGTCTGAAGCTCTATAGGCTATTGACCGAATTGATATTCGAAAATCTCTGTAGTCAAAGAAAAGTTTTGATTTTGGAATGGTGTGAAGGATTTTCAAATTTATCAAAGAAAGGTAACTGATTTGAATGGAAAAAGATGTTTTCCTGACTTCTTTAAGAGTTTGCTATAACTTAACACAAAGCTATGGCGTTTTTTAACGCTTTTTAATAATTGCTTTGATGATGATGTTGATGATTATAATAATGGTGATGGTAGTTTCGATGGTTGAGTTGGTAGTGATGGTGGTAAAGCCGATACCGGATTTACTAGTGGAGATAAATGTGTTTGTTTTCTTGGTGTTTTAAGGCCGACCTGAACATCACTTGAATGTTACTAATTGTGCCCCTGGACTTTTAGAGACATGAAAACCGAGAGATAGCAACAGAGAGGCAGTGAGTGTAAGAAGGAGTGAATTTGAGAAAGGTTTTGAATTTAACATTTTTACTTTGTAGTGGAACGGTTGTATTGTGGATGAAGAAATTATTAAATTTGTAAGGCTAATGACAGAAAAGCGAAATATCTATAACTGTACTAGATTTCAATAGGCATGTGTTGGCTTTGATATGTGTTACCTGCATTGAATGAAGGATCCATTAAATGAGATATCCGTGTTATTATAAAAGATGGTGACTTAAAGGGCTGGCTGTAAGGGGAGGTGGAGGCCAGGGAAATTCATCGGACTTTGGTAAAATTTGAATTTGTTTTGTTGCTTTTAGTCTATTGTGGTTTTAGTCATATTAGATTTCGGTCATATCAGATATATCAGGGCGTCATTTGCATCTATCCAAGCAGTGTCGGTATTTTATTTACCAGTACCTTTACACATTATTCCAAACCAGTGGATGCTTTCCTACATTATTGTTTTTGGAAAAAAACTGTTAGTGACGAGAATGTAATATATCATGTCGCAATGACTCATCAAACCTCGGATAAGAATTGCAACAGCTTGGGAATTGAACCTGTGAACCCCTATTTACAGCCGTCGTTTGTCATGAGGTGAGCAACCAAGCTTAGAATTATGCTGATGAAGTTTCTTGCACTTCATCAGATGTTAAAGCCATGTCAACGAAAATGAATTTTATCATTTGAAACATTGATATGAGGAGAGAATATTGAAAAGGAAATTGGATTTGCCGAGATTCGAACTATAGAACCTTGGGTTTTAAGCAAACGGCTGACTGATACTGAGAGAGAGAGTAATTATTTGAATTTAAACTTTGCACTTTATTTCTTGAGGATTATTCTATGGGAGAAGCAATTGTAACATTTTGTAAAGAAAATGACTGATTTGATGGATTGATAGCATGTGTTTACCACTGTTTTCAACAATATTTCAATTATATCATGGCGGCCAGTGCACCTACCCATACTTTACTAAAGTTCCAGTAACCAGTCCTATGCTCGATATTTTCCAGATGTTTATGACTCCTTTTCAACATAACTAATATCAAAAGCGCTTTTAAGAGGCTACCGAAGAATCAATTCTGTCGCAAAAATTATCATCAAACCACGAAAGGAACTGGCCGAGTAGGGGAATCAAACCAGCTAACCCATGTCTCAAGTTCTGTAGACTATCGACCGAATTGATATTACAATATCTCTGTAGTCAAAGAAAAAGTTTTGATTTTGGAATGGTATGAAAGATTTTCAGAATTATCAAAGAAAGGTAACTGATTTGAATTGACAAAGATCTTTTCTTGAACTCTTCAAGAGTTTGCTATGTTTTTTTTTTTTTTTTTTTTTTCAATGATTATTTCTTTGATGATGATATTGATGATTACAATAATGGTGATGGTTGTTTCGATGGTTGAGTTGGTAGTGGCGGTAGTAGCCCCGATATCGGATTTATTAGTGATGATAGATGTGTTTGTTTTCTTGGTGTTTTAACGCCGACTTGAACATTACTTGAATGTAACTAATGGTGCCTGTGGATTTCTATAGATATGAAAACCGTGAGACAGCAACACGGAGGCAGTGAGTGTGGGAGGGAGGGAGTTTAAAAAAGGTTTTGAGTTTGACATTTTGACTTTATAGTGGAAAGATTGTATTGTGGATGAAATAAATTGATAAATTTGTAAGGCTAATGACAAAAAAGCTAGTGCTAGATTGTAATAGGCATGTGTTGGGTTTGATAAGTGTTACCTGCATTGAATGAAGGATCCATTATATGAGATATCCATGTTGTTATAAAAGATGGTGATTTAAAGGGCTGGCTGTAAGGGGAGGTGGAGGCCAGGGAAAATTAATCGGACTTTGGTAAAATTTGAAATTACTTTATTGCTTTTAGTCTACTGCGTTTTAAGAGACATTAGATTTCAGTCATATAAGATATATCAGGGAGTCATTTGCATCTCTCTAAGCTGTGTCGGTTTTGCGGTGTTTTTTTTTTTTTTGTGTGTGTCGTTTTAACTTGATGTCAGGTAAACGGCGCTGCAAGTGCTCTTGTAACGGTCTTTCCAAACCACAGACTGCTTTACAAAATAGCTTTAGTCGATAGAATGATCGTCATTAAGCAAAGATTAATTCTTGCAACAATGAATATCATCGAACCTCGGAGAGAAATTGGTACAATTTGGGGATCGAACCAACGATTGTATATGTCTTAAGCCATGTACTTTACCGACCAAGCAACTGGGAAATACGATCTGAGAAAGAGAGAGGGGAGTCTATTTTGATTTTGACATGTTTACTTTAATCGTGAAGAGTTGCTATACAAGTGCAAGAACAAGTTTTAAAAATTTGAGAGAGAAAATGAGGCAGAGGGGTGGATTCAAGGAAGTAAATGCGTTTAGAAGGAGGATAACTTTTTTACCAGTACTTCGCACTATATTGTTCCCATTGACACTGGCAGCCTTTCTCACATAACCTCGTCGAAAGAATTATGAGTGCTGAGATAAGATTAAATTCTGTCGCAATAATTGTCATAAATTCTATAGAGCATATTCTCAGTCTAAGCAAATGTATCCTTAGTCAGCATATTTTACTTACACCTGAGGAAGGGTGTTTCAGAAAGTTTTTAGGTTTTTGACATTTTTGCTTTATAGTGGAAAGATTTTATTGTGGATGAAGAAATTGATCAATGTGTAAGGGTAATGATAGAAAAGCTAGTGCTAGATTGTAATAGGCATGTGTTGGGTTTAATAAGTGTTACCTCCATTAAATGAAGGATCCATTAAATGAGATATCCATGTTTTTATGAATGATGGCGATTAAAAGGGCTGGCTGTAAGGGGAGGTGGAGGCCAGGGGAAAACTTTTTACCAGTACTTCACACAATATTGTTCCCATTCACACTGGCAGCCTTTCTCACATAGCCTCGTCGAAAGAATTATGAGTGCTGAGATAAGATTAAATTCTTTCGCAATGATCGTCATAAATTCTATAGAGCATATTCTTTGTCTAAGCAAATGTATCCTTAGTCTGCAGACTTTACTTTCACCTGAGGAAGAGAGTTTGAGAAGTGTGTTGACTTTGACATTTTTACTTTATTGTGGATGAGGAAATTGATGAATGTGTAAGGGTAATAACTGAATAGCTAGTGCTAGATTGTAATAGGCATGTGTTAGGTTTAATAAGTGTTACCTGCATTGAATAAAGGATCTATTAAATGAGATATCAATGTTGTTATAAAAGATGGTGATTGAAAGGGCTGGCTGTAAGGAGAGGTGGAGGCCAGGGGGATAACTTTGTACCAGTACTTCACACAATATTGTTCCCATTGACACTGGCAGCCTTTCTCACATAGCTTCGTCGAAAGAATTATGATTGCTGAGATAATATTAAATCCTGTGGCAATAATCGTCATCAATTCTGTGGAGCATATTCTCAGTCTAAGCAAATGTATCCTTAGTCCTCAGGTTTTACTTTCACCTGAGGAAGGGAGTTTGAGAAATTTGTTGATTTTGACATTGTTATAAAAGATGGTGATTTAAAGGGCTGGCTGTAAGGGGAGGTGGAGGCCAGGGGATAACTTTTTGCCAGTACTTCGCACAATATTGTTTCCATTCACACTGGCAGCCTTTCTCACAAAGCCTCGTCGAAAGAATTATGAGTGCTGAGATAAAATTAAATCCTGTCGCAAAAATCGTCATAAATTCTGTGGAGCATATTCTCTGTCTAAGCAATTGTTTCCTTAGTCCTCAGGTTTTACTTTCACCCGAGGAAGGGAGTTTGAGAAATGTGTTGATTTTGACATTGTTACTTTATTGTGGATGAAGAAATTGATAAATGTTTAAGGGTAATGACAGAAAAGCTAGTGCTAGATTGTAATAGGCATGTGTTGGGTTTAATAAGTGTTACCTGTATCGACTAACGGATCGATTAATTGAGATATTCATGTTGTTATAAAAGATGGTGATTGAAAGGGCTGGCTGTAAGGAGAGGTGGAGGCCAGGGGGATAACTTTGTACCAGTACTTCACACAATATTGTTCCCATTGACACTGGCAGCCTTTCTCACATAGCTTCGTCGAAAGAATTATGATTGCTGAGATAATATTAAATCCTGTCGCAATAATCGTCATCAATTCTATAGAGCATATTCTCAGTCTAAGCAAATGTATCCTTAGTCCTCAGATTTTACTTTCAGCTGAGGAAGGGAATTTGAGATAGGTTTTTATTTTGACATTTTTACTTTATAGTGGAAAGATTATATTGTGGATGAAGAAATTGATGAACGCGTGAGGCTAATCACAGATAAACTAGTGCTAGATTGCATTAGTCATGTGCTGGGTTTAATAGGTGTTACCTGCATTGAATGAAGGATCCATTAAATATTATATCCATGTTGTTATAAAAGCTGCTGATTTAAAGGACTGGCTATAAGGAGAGGTGGAGATTATTACCAGTACTTCGCACAATATTGTTCCCATTGACACTGGCAGCCTTTCTCACATAGCCTCGTCGAACGAATTATGAGTGCTGAGATAAGATTAAATCCTTTGGCAATAATCGCCATCAATTCTATAGAGCATATTCTCCGTCTAAGCAAATGTATCTTTAGTCTGCATAGTTAAATTTCACCTGGGGAGATACATTTCCAGTCTGTATTAATTTATTCCTGGAGGGTTGTTATGTGCAAAAAGACATTGTTACTGTTTGTAAAGAACAATGATGGAGAAAACGAAATTTGTGAGCACTAGATTTTGATAGCCACGTGTTTAGAATTTGCAGAAGTTAATTTCAAGAGGATCGATATTTTCTGGACAGTTTTGGATTCAATTAAAATATGTTATAAGCTATTTAGAGGGAGATCAGTGCCTTCTTTAACCAGTACTTCGCACAATATTGTTCCCATTGACACTTGCTGCTTTCTTTGATCCGAGTCGACAAACGCTTGAGAATCAACCAGTTCCTTGTTTCTGTACTTCATTCAGGTTTACTGTTAGTCACTGAGATAAAACTTACCTTTTGAAATTATTCGATATGATTAACCACTTCTAACCATTTGTGGTCCCTTGTGTGTGTGTGTATCTGTAAGAAGTATCGTCGGTCTGTGAAATGCAAATGTCTAGAAATTTGATTTTATTTTCAATTTAAGGAAATGCCATGCGTTACCCCCTTCAGTTTGTTCGATTTACCTTTAGTCGAAGTGTTGTACATTTAGTCCGAGAAATATTTCTTTTTGGTTGAGTTCAAACCTTTAGCTGTAATTGTTTGAAATTGCTTGTCAATAGGCCCTAAAACTGTATTTCTACCTTTCTTTGACTGCACACGTTCTCAAGCCAGTACCCCCAGTCGGTGATTCCATACCCACAGCGCCTAGAACCAACCACCAGGCTGTTGCAAGCATAATGGGCCCTGAGATTGTATCCTCAATTCGTGGAATGTTTCCCCAATCCATTTCATATCCTCGTAGGCTTTGAAAATGTTCTATACTCAGTTGAATCTACACCCAGGCCCTAAACCACTGCCTCACTCTCGTGGTATTGTTTGCACAGTTTGCCCACTCACTTTTTTCCTGACATGCACTTAAAATCTGTAAAAGTAATATTAGACATAATCTCAAATTTAACTTGTCTTCCAGTCTTAAAACATTAGTCAGCGCATTGAACCCAAGTTAGTAACTGAACACCCTCAATCTATGAGTCCCTCAGATACACCATAAGGTCCTGAAGCTGTGTTCTGTCTTATATTCACCCGTTTTCAATTCCCTTGCCTTCTTGATGTACCCACAGTTCGAAGATGTCCATTGGTTACTGCAACAGCTTGCGTTATGTTATTTTAGGAATCGATATGGTAGCCTTGGTGAGATGTATTAGTAAGCTATAAACCTGTGTCTTTCCAGAGATTTTACTCCCTACCTGTTAGCCTTGAACGCCAGTCGGAAAACTGTTCTCTTGGTTCCTTGCACGTCCTCTCAGACGGTGAAAGACATTCTCAGTTTGATGTTCCTTCCAATCTTGTAACAATGTCCCTTCTATTATTTCAAACCAATGCCGTATGCCTGTATCCGTGGTGGGTAATATTTTCTATCAGTTGGACAGATATATCCTCAGTATTTACAACTATGCCCTAACCCTTAATTTAGCTCCAGTCAGTTAGCTTGTTTATTCTGCTTCCTTCAAATTAGAACGTAACTTAATTAAATGTACCTTCCAACGATAAAGCTATGCCCCTGTTGTTTCACCGATAACTCTTTGGCCTCAACGTCTTCTTTATGATCTTAACCCTCAGTCTGAACGGTCTGAAATAATGTATTCGTCCTCATTTCTGTCATCTGACACACTCTATATTTTCTCCTTTTCTTTATCTATTTCTGTCTCTCTTTTTGCAGTTTCTGTCTTTCTTCACCTCTCTCCATTTAATTTTGTGTATCTCTATTGTTTCTCTTTCTCTCTTTGTATCTCACCCTCTATCTACTGTCTTCCGAACTCTTTTGTCTTACTCTCTGTCACTCATTTTATCTTTCTATCGACACTGTTTTCCACTCTCATTCTCACTGTTTCTCTGTCTGTCTGTCTGTCTCTCTCTCTCTCTCTCTCGCTTTCTGTCTTTCTCTCGCTCTGTGTATCACTCTCTATCCCTTTGCATTTCTCTTCCTTCTCTTCTTTTATTTCTCTCATCTTTCTATCTGTATCTCACTGCCTTCTTTCACACAGTCTCTCTATCTCTGTTGCTTTCTGTCTCTTCCGCTATTCCACCATCTTCTTTCTCATTTTCCTATCACTCCCTATTCTGTTACGTTCTCTCTGTCTACCTTTCTTTCTATTTCCTCCTGCAAACTTTACTCTTGTCTTTCCATCCTATCAATCTCCTTCGCTTTTTTTTTTTTTTTTTTGCTTTTATTTTATCTATCTATCTATCTATCTATCTATCTATCTGTCTATCTATATATCTCAATTTATCTATCTATCTATAAAAGCTGTTTTCTCTGACCACGATATCCATCCTTTTCCTCCAAAAATGTACTTCCTACCTTAAATTAGCTTCTTTTCTTCATATTTTCCTCAGTTTGCACGATTAATCGTTTCCCATTCGATATGATGCTCCTTCAGTCCGTAATTTTGAGTGTAATCTGAACTATATTATCCTTCGAACATTTTAGAATGAAATGTTACGGTGTTACTAGCACATTTGAGACATCCTGTCAAGATCTTACAAGATTATGTAATCATCCTGTACATTTCTATATACGACCAATTTGAATTCCGTATCAACCTCAGCTATTTACCTCATGAGTGCCGAAAAAGCCAAGGTTCCCATTTTATGATCTAAAGCATCTATCTATTGAAAATAAGTCATAAAAATGAACGTAAGATTCTCAATGCTGTAAGTATGCAGTATTGATTGAAGAGTGTTAAAACGTCGTTTACCATATTATTTCAGTTCATATTGCGGCGGCCCGTGAACTTATCCTCTCCTGGAATTACTTTTACCAGTATTACGCACAATAGTCTTTCCAAGGCACTGACTACTTTCCAACATAAGAATCGTCGAAATAATGATAAAGGTTGAGAAATGAATGAATCATATCGCAATGACTGTAAGCAGTTCTCGGAAAAAGTCGACCGAGCCGGGAATCAGACTAGCGGTTCCCTGTTCTCGAATCTTTTATTGTTTTCTTTATCCAGTGATAATTATTATATGATATCCACTGGCTGCTGTCTCACATGCTTATCGTCATAAACATCAAAATATTATTCACCAGAGAGAGAGAGAGAGAGAGAGAGAGAGAGAGAGAGCTTGTTAAATGTAAAGTTGGAAAGTGCTTTTGATTTCGACACTTTTACCTTATAGTAGCAGGGTTGCACTGTGGATAAAGAAATTATTAAATTTGGAAAGATTGATGACAGAAAAGACAAATTTATGTTTCGTTCTATTTTAATTGGCATGCGTTAAAAAGTGTTCTGAAAATAAATATAAGAGTTATTTTTTTAGCCGTCGGCCTCTTTTCCACGTAATTATCGCTAAAACAATGAACAGCACTGAGACAGAAGACTTGCAATTAATTTCATCAAATATGGGAACAAATCATGCAAACTAGGGATTGGCGACCCCTTGTCTCTAGAGCTACGGATAAACGACTGAGGTATCGAACTAGTCTTTGACAATCGATTGATTGAGCGATTGATTGACTATATGTGTTTAACACCGTTTTCAACGATATTCGAGTCATATTGCGGTGGCCAGTACTCTTGCCTATGCGTTCCTGTAGTTTCAGTAACTGGTACTTCTCACGATATTCTTCCCAAGCCATTGACTGCTTTTCCACATAATTATAGTCAAAACTGCTGCTCAGAATAATTTAATGCTACCACAGTGAGTATTATCAACTCTCGGAAAGAAATGACCGAGCAGGGATACAAACCAGCCAAGCCGTGCCTCAAGCTCCGGGCAATGCGGACCGAATACCTTTTTAAGAATCTTTGGAAGGTGAAGACAATGTGTTGATTTTAAAATGCTGTGAAGTACCGGTATTTCAGGAAAATAAAAGAAGGGGGACTGAATTGGTTGATTGATTGATTGATTACATGTGGTTTAACACCGTTTTCAACAATATTTCAATCAGCCAGTGCACCTACCCATACTTTACTGAAGGTTCAGTAACCAGTCCTTTGTACAATATTTTCCAGATGCAAATTACTCCTTTTCAGCATAACTATTATCAAAAGTGCTTTTGAGAGGCTAGCGAAGAATCAATCCTGTCGCAAAAAGTATTATCAAACCTCGGAAAGACATGGCCGAGTAGGGGAATCAAACCAGCTAACCCAAGTCTGAAGCTCTATAGGCTATTGACCGAATTGATATTCGAAAATCTCTGTAGTCAAAGAAAAGTTTTGATTTTGGAATGGTGTGAAGGATTTTCAAATTTATCAAAGAAAGGTAACTGATTTGAATGGAAAAAGATGTTTTTCTGACTTCTTTAAGAGTTTGCTATAACTTAACACAAAGCTATGGCGTTTTTTTAACGCTTTTTAATAATTGCGTTGATGATGATGTTGATGATTATAATAATGGTGATGGTAGTTTCGATGGTTGAGTTGGTAGTGATGGTGTTAAAGCCGATACCGGATTTACTAGTTGAGATAAATGTTTTCTTGGTGCTCAAGGGGAGCGTTTAGGATCACCCGGTGTCCGTCGTCCGTCGTGCGTCGTCAACAATTCTTTAAACATCAATTCCTCCTAAACCGCTGGGCGGATTTGGACCAAACTTGGCTGGAATGTTCCTTGGGAGGTCCTCTTTAAAAACTGTTCACAGAATTTGATCCCATCAAAAACTCTGGTTGCCATGGCAACCAAATGGAATTTTTTAGGGAATTCTTTAAAAATCTTCTCCTCTGAAACCGCTGGTCAGATTTTGAAATAATTTCACAGATATGTTCCTTGGGTGATCCTTTCCAATATTGTTCGTAAAATTTTTATCCGTCAAAAAATGTGGCTCTGGTGAATGGGGGCTTCTTGCACCATATAGAAATGAACGAATTCTTAAAAATTCTTCTTCTCTGAAACCGCTGGTCAGATTTTGAAATAATTTCACAGGATTGTTCCTTGGGTGACCCTTTTCAAAAAGTGTTCGTAAAATTTTGATCCGTCAAAAAATGTGGCTCTGGTGAATGGGGGCTCCTTGCACTATACGGAAATTAAGAAATTCTTAAAAATTCTTCTTCTCTGAAACGGCTGGTCAGAATTTGAAATAATTTCACAGAGATGTTCCTTGAATGCCCTTTCCAAAAACTCTTCGTGAAATTTTGATCCGTCAAGAAATACAGCTCTGGTGAATGGGGGCTAATTGCACTATAGGCGGAAATGAAGACATTCCTAAAAAATTCTTCTTTGAAACCGCTGGTCAGATATTGAAATAATTTAAAAGAAATCTTCCTTGGGTGACCCTTTTTAAAAATTGTTTTTGAAATTTTGATCCATCAAGAAACATAGCTCTGGTGAATGGGGGCTTCTTGCACTATATGTCCATGAAGAAATTCTTTAAAATTCTTCTTCTCTGAAACGGCAGATCAGATTTTGAAATAATTTCACAGAGATGTTTCTTGGGTGACCCTTTTCAAAATTGTTCGTGAAATTTTGATTCGTCAAGAAATATGGCTCTGATGAAAGGGGGCTATTTGCACTATATGGACATGAAGAAATTCTTGAAATTTCTTCTTCTCTGAAACTGTTGGTTAGATTTTAACACAATTTCACATAAATGTTCCTTGAATTACTCTTTTCAAAAATTGTCTGCGAAATTTTGATAGGTCAAGAAACATGGCTTTGGTGGATGGGGGCTACTTGCACTGTACGGAAATTAAGAAACAGGTGACCTTTTGAAAATCCCTTGGCAAAATAATGATTTTGTTTCCAGTGTTTCAATACCTCAAAACTCAAAAAAAATGGATATGGTCCTCTCAAAAATTCAGCTGAGCGATCCAGGGCCATCTTGGCCCTCTTGCTACCAGTACTTCACACAATATTGTTCCCATTGACACTGGCAGCCTTTCTCACATAGCCTCGTCAAAAGAATTATGAGTGCTGAGATAAGATTAAATCCTGTAGCAATAATCGTCATCAGTTCTATAGAGCATATTCTCAGTCTAAGCAAATGTAGTTTGCAGATTTTACTTTCACCTGAGGAAGGGAATTTGAGAAAAGTTTTGATTTTGACATTTTTACTTTATAGTGGAAAGATTATATTGTGGATGAAGAAATTGATAAACACGTGAGGCTAATGACAGATAAGCTAGTGCTAGATTGTAATGTGTTGGATTTAATAAGTGTTACCTGCATTAAATGAAGGATCCATTAAATGTTATATCCATGTTGTTATAAAAGATGGTGATTTAAAGGGCTGGCTGTAAGGGGAGGTGTAGGCGAGGGGGATAGCTTATTACCAGTACTTCGCACAATATTGTTCCCATTGACACTGGCAGCCTATCTCACATGGCCTCGTCGAACGAATTATGAGTGCTGAGATAAGATTAAATCCTGTGGCAATAATCGTCATCAATTCTATAGAGCATATTCTCAGTCTAGGCAAATGTATCTTTAGTCTGCATATTTTAATTTGACCTGGCGAGGGTCTGGGGAGATACGTTTCCAGTCTGTATTTATTTATTCCTTGAGGGTTGTTATTTGCAAAAAGACATTCTATCTGTTTGTAAAGAACACTGATGGAGAAAACGAAATTTGTGAGCACTAGATTTTGATAGCCGTGTGTTCAGAATTTGCAGAAGTTAATTTCAAGAGGATCGATATTTTCTGGACAGTTTTGGATTCAATTAAAATATGTTATAAGCTATTTAGAGGGAGATCAGTGCCTTCTTTTACCAGTACTTCGCACAATAATGTTCCCATTGGTACTTGATTGTTTCTTTGGTCCGAGTGTTAAAGTCGTTCTTATTAGGATCTGTGTCTGACAGACACGACTCTGGACAGATAGCATTACAAAGTCTTGGCCGATTGATACAAATATAAAAGGGAGTAAGTTAGATAACTAAAAAAAAAACGAAAGAACGAAAGAAAGACAGAAAAAAAAATCTTCCCGATACTGTATATGACACTTGAAGCTTTTTAAAGAGTGAAGATCAAGATCAGGGTCCAAAGAAAATGCAGTCTGATCTTTGATATACCTCGTCTTGAAACTCATTCTACATTTTGACCGAATTGTTTCTTGTTCTTATTTTTTTAGCCTCAGACATACTGCAATATACTTATTTAATAGTAGAATAATAACAGACGCGGAATTAAGAAACTTATTGCAATTGTATGCTAGAATCACGCTGCGAACGATTATCGATTATTGATAGGCTCTCGACATGGGGTATCGGTAGAGTACCGAACATATTGGACACTTGGGTCTCACAAGCGAAACTCAAAAAAATGAAGGAACGAACGAAATGACAGTTTATAGAATTTAAGTAATATATCGAGATTGTAATTTATTTCACCAGGATCTGTGTCAGACAGAGTGCCGGGCGGTAAGCATAACTGAGGTTGATAGCAATTTGCATCATAGAAAGAAAAAGAACGAAAGAAAGAAAAACAGAAAAGGAAATTCTCTTCTATACTGTACACTTATAGCTTTTAGAACAGTGAAGATCAAGATCAGGCTTCAAAGAAAGTGTAGTCTGATCTTTGATCTACCTTATCTTTTAGTAGTAAAATAGTTACAGACGCGGAATTAAAAAACTTCTTGTAATTGTATACTGGAATCACACTGCGAACGATTATCGATTATTGATAGGCTCTCCACATGGGTTATCGGTAGAGTACCGAACATATTGGACACTTAGATCTCACAAGCGAAACTCAAAATGTAACGAACGAATGCATGAACGAAGGAAGGAAGGAACGAACGAAGAAACCATTTAACGAATATTGGTAATATAACGAGATTATAATTTATTTCATCAAGAAAGAAAGAAAGAAAGAAAGAAAGAAAGAAAACATATTGAAGAAAGCTACACGAAAGTTCTTGCTGGGATCTGTGTCTGACAGGTAGGCATCGCCTACCCTGACAGACACGACTCTGGACGGTCAGCATTTTAAAGTAATGGCCGATTTATATGAACAGGAAAGGAAGTAAGTTACATACGAAGGAAAGAAAGAAAGAAAGAACGATCGAAAGGACGGAGGAAGAAAGAAAGAAAGAAAGGAGGAAGAAGAAAAGAATCTTGAAGCTTTTGTGAACAGTGAAGATCAAGATCAGGCTCCAAAGAAAGTGCAGTCTGATTTTTTAAACCCATGGGAGAGAACGAGAGACAAACCGAAAAAGATGTGAGACAAGTTCTGAAAGTGAGTATTTACATGGCAGTTGCTTTCATACATATTATTGTCTAACCTATGAAAGTACTGTTATTCTCTAATTACTTTTTGTATATAAAGGGCTTGCTGATTATTTCAAAAACCTGTTGCAGAAAGGTTGATGCCTTAAGGTTCTATTGCTTTTTTTTTCCTTTTTATATACAATTTTAAAGGTTTCGAAGGGAGATTTTCTTTGATCAGAGATATCAATCATCAAATTCGTTATGATTATGATAACAAAGAACTTTTTAACTCCGCCCCTGTTATGTCATTGGTCAAAATAAGTACTGACTGCACCAATTAGCGAGTGAAACAGACTGGAAATTCCTTTTGTGATGTTTAGATTAACTAGCTGACTGTATTGATCAAGATAAGACTACATGACCATGCAGACTGATCTTCGATCTTCAGTGTCTGATAATAATAAATTTTCCATTAAAAATACCTATGAAATAGCAAGATTTTGATTCAATCATTTGGCCGGATGTAAGGAAAACCTGCAACATCAATCATTCACCTAGTTAGAAAGATGTTTGATATCTTTAACCCTTTCCCTGCTAAGTAAATGAAATGAAAATTTCAAACTGATAGTACAAACTTAAATTTTGCTATTTCACAGGCATAATAAGAGAATAGGTATCTTATCATCGGACAGTGCAGATCAAAGATCAGACTGCACATTTTTTGCAGTCTGATTTTGTTCTACACTCGCCGCTTAAGATTCTAGAAGCGCGCCAAGCGGCCTGTAAAAATGTTTTCTCGTGGTTTTCCTTTCAATTTTGTGATAAACTGCTTCAACGTTGCTCGAGGCGAAATGTTGGAAAAGAAAAAAGCAAAAATCATCAATTCTCTCCTGCCATCTGGGTCATATCGTGGCGGCCAGTGTGCCTACGCCCACACATTGTCTCCTTTTCTTACATTATTTTCAACTATATCTAAGAATTTCAGCTACATGTAGTTTGTGGCATTTTTCAGTATGTTGTCGGCTTATGCTTTCAATTTGAAAGTAGTAAAAATTTGTCGTTTTCTGAATAGGTCAATTTAACTTTTACTGAATTAATACAACTGTTTTTCTAAATCCCCCACAAGTTTTTGCTTAAATGTAAAAACTGTAGGGGATGGGTGGCATCCTTATCATGCATGTAACTGATGCTTCCCCTTAAAGTACTTTAACTTATTAAATATGACATATATCTTTATAATATTTTCAGAAACTAGCAAAGATGTCAAAAAATCCAAATTCTTTACGGTACACATGTTCAGAGTGTCCAAAGAGCTACTCAGCCAAATCAAGACTAAAAGAACACTCTAAAAATGCTCACCAGGATCAATCATCGACAGTATGTCATGTATGCCAAAGACATTTCAGTACAAAAACAACATTAAAAACTCATGTAGCTTATGCACATTTGGGTGTTCTGAATGCCTTGTCCAAGGACATACTCACGTGACCAGCAGCCCGTCGGGACTCGAACCCGAGACCCTCGACACCTTTCAGTTCGCCGTTAATCCTATTTCAAGTATAGCATAGTCATCCAATTACAAATGCCAAATTTTAGAAAGTGTCAAAAGCACTTGCATATTACAAATTTTACTAAGCTCACAATTCTGAAATGAAAAGAATATATAAATCGTGTGTTTCAAAATATGTTCAGAATCCTAGATAAGTAAAATTACTTGTTATATTACCATGTACGGTGCTGATTTGGGGCAAATAGGTTAACTGAATTTTAATTACTAGACTACTGCCTCCTTGTCTATTCAACTACCCCCCCGGGCTAGGCAACTAGCCCGCACACAAATTCAGCTAATATTCTACATAAAGACTTCTAAAATTTTCAATTTGTGTTATTTCGTAATTCCCTGGGCTTGAAATTAATAGGGAAGGTGCATCAGGTATTGTAGTGGCTATATATTGGACGTTCAATGAGGAAATCAGTGGTTTCAAATCTCTGATTTACAGTTTTACCGTTCGATGTTCGAAAGTTTGGCCTAGATTTTATCTAAGCGCTGCACACTTTTATGATAGATGCTAGCGGTGAATAAAGTTTAGTAATTGTTATATCGCATAGCATTGCCGGATTTTTCAACAGGTCTCCGCTAAGGAAATAAATAAAAATTGAAACAATCGACACCTACCTTTGTTGACAAATTTTCTATCTATGCAACTAGCACGCAAATACCCGTATGTTACGAGGCAACAAAATACCATTGACTCCTTTTGGAGCTAGTTGCCCCGTTTACCACCCGTGACATAGGTTGCATATTGAAACAATGGACAGGATACTCACAGATAAAGACCGGGAAGACGATATTTTATGTTAAGGGCATTTTATCATTCTTGTACAAGCACGTGCCTTCTTCATCTAAGTCCTGGATTGGTGGTACCTTGGTTATCTCGGGTTCAATGAGGAGCAATCGGAACCTACCCCTTTCCATTCTGAGATCTTTGCTTCTACCTGACCTTCTCGTCCTGAAATCTCGATAGCGACTGATGACGAACAAGATATACAAACTTTTTAAAAGAGGAGGGATGGTACTAACTTTTCGCAAGGCATTTGCGGGGCAGCTGTGCGAATCTCTACGTTGTTCGTACGTTCCGAAGTAGTCTTCCCTCAACTTAACGTCATCCCTCTTCTTTTAAAAAATTTTTATATCTTGTTCGTCATTTGTCGCTATCGAGATTTCAGGAAAAGAAGGCCATGCCTCAGAAACAAAGATCTCAAAGGGGAAAGGGGAAGGCAACGGTTGCTGAACCTCCCATTGAACCCAATAAAACCGAGGTACCACCAACCCAGGGTTCAGATGAAGAAAGCATGTGCTTGTACAAGAGTGACAAATATGCCTTTAGCATAAAATAGCGTCGTCCCGTTCTTCATCTACGAGTACCCTGTTCATGGCTGCAATACGCAACCTCTGTGCCTGGATGGCCGGAGTTAACTCTTTGAAGGCCTTCTGCAGAATGAGGATGCTGCTGCATACAATTGTGTCTATCGATATCAAAATCTGGACAAGAGGAGATAATTCCTCTTCCTTAACGCGATCGCACGAACACCGTACAGCTGTCTTGCAAATTCGTGCTTGCTGTGCGGTGGTCGTAAGAAATTTTGAAAATTCTTACGGCAGTCTTGCGGGTGCCTTGAGAATTTGTGCGGCAGCCTTAAGATAACCGCATGACAGCCGTGCGAACACGTCGCTTTGTTTTTTTCGTACGTTCAACCTGCGGACACCGTACACTTCGTGAGTCAACCGTACGAACAACGTATGGAGATCGCTTTTCAAATTTGCAGTATGTGCGACGGGTACGAATAGGTAGCGATTGTGTTTGCATCGGAAATCGTACGACGAAAAAATCGCAAGGCTGATGTGAAACAGGCCTAAGAAAATGAGCATGTTGAAAAACCAGCTTAATTGCGACGTCTACGGCGTTGCAAATTCGTAAGGCAGTCTTGCGGAATCCGCGCGAAGTCCTGCGATTTGTCAAAAAATGTTCCCGTACGGCTGTCGTAAGGCTGATGTGAAACAGGCTTTTAAAGCTTATAATGAGAATTGTGTACATCTTGGTTAAGAGTGTTGCAAGAAATGACATATAGATCTAGTTCTGAAGATGTGAGGTTGGCAGTGGTGAATGTATAAAGTTCGTATTCGACTTTTCCAGGTTCCATTTCCACCCTTTAAAGACTGGGTGAATCAAGGGGTCGTGAATAGCTCTAACATCGTCTATAAACGATCCATAGTCAGTATTGAGCACGTTTAGAGGTTAGATGTATTAAAAGAATCGGCTGCCTTTAAGCTAGTGCTTCTGTTTCACTGAGATTCATACCTTTCAAAGGAAAACGCTACCAACTGAACGTCTGCAAATGCTTTGGTAAAGACTCAAGTCTTGAGGATGGATGTGCGAGATAATATCGTGAATTTAGGTTAAGAAAGAAAACCTGAAAACTTTACGTTTAACCCGAGCTGAATTCTTTATTTCGTTGAAAAGCTACAAAAAAAACTTACTTTATAATTCATTGATGTTCATCAGTGAATTAAAACCAGTGATTAGGGGTTGCAAAAAATGGCAAACTTTGTACCTATCTGTTGTACAGGAACTAGACCTAAATCAAGAAATAATATCAGCGATGCTTTCCATGTAATAAAAGGATTTATCACTGGAGCCGAATTTGTGTAATTCATGAAATGCCTTGAAGAAACAAGACAATCTTACCTGCTATTGTTTGAATTTATGTATTTATATATGTCGCCGTCCAAACTGGAATCTAGGCAGATCCGGAATCTAGACCAAACTGGAATTTTGCATATACCAAAATAGTTTAACAGTTTGGCTAGGCAGCTCCACAATCTGCCTAGACCAAATCGGAATATTTTCTCGTTTTATATAATGCGACTACATATTAACCACCTTAGTCAACTAAAACTCCAACATAAAAGAAGTTTAATTAGAAATTCTGAGTAAGATTAAATTGAACGTTTAGCACTTTCGAGGAAAAAATGCAACGTGGAAAACAGAGCAATTGTGGGAAAAACAAATAAATTGCTTCAATTAAAAATACGTCTCAATTGTAAACACATGAGAATTAATATGATTAAAAATTTGGAAAAGAATCTAGATCTATTTTGGTCTACACTTAAGTATTGTTCTAATTTGGTCTAGGCAGATTCCCGGAATATGCCAAGATTTCGATCCGGCATACGACATATATATCGAGCTAAAATATCGTGTTTTACCATATGGGCTGAACCTTTTTGTTCAGTACTATGATGCATTAATGCAGCTAGGCGTTCACATTTTTACCTTGGTAAAAAGTGAATTATTTCAATGGATATGGCACTGAATACAACCATAGACATGTATACGCGAAGCTGAATGATTTCTTTATCTGTATGCAGTATCAGAAAATGGTTTCCGATCTTCCCGAAGGGGTAAAAGGCAAATGCTTAGCGATCATGGCAGCCGCCAACGACAAAATTTGGTGATGCAGCTTTCCTATGCAAAACTCTCACGGTTTATGAACCCAATCGCAGTATGTATTTGTAGAAAAACTTACCTTTCAAAAGCAAAACACCCGATCATTTTCTGTTTGCTAGATTACGCGTGCCAGCCTGTTTTGTTAAACTTGTTTACTGCAGCTAACTGATTTGGGGCGTACAGTAGCAGCACCTTCCGATTTGGGACACTGTACGTTGGTCCATACTGAGAATGAGACTTGTGCAGACAACGCAGTGTGTTTGTGGGCGGCTCGTATCGATCGAAGTTGTCATTTTTAATAGTTAGATGAAAATGTAGTTGTGTTTTCTTTGGGGGGGGGGGGGGGGGGGGTCCGAAAGGGGAAAGTGCCTTTACATTGATTTTGCCAGTGTAATATATATGCTCGGAGCGAATTATCCAATCAGATCGCGAGGATTTTTTTTGCCGTAAAATAATGTGCGATGTACTAGCAATAGTAATTCTATATGCAAGTTCTTTCATAATGCTTTTCATAGGCATCTAAGCGCAACTCACTGACTCACTGACCTTGGGAAGTGTAGATCAGGATCAGACTGAACAGAACGTGCAGTCTGATCTTTGATCTACACTGTCCCACAAGGATACAATTTACTCCAAAAGAAATCGCTGAAATAGCAAAATCGGAGCTTTTGATATCGGCATAAAATTTTCCTTTCTTTCATTCAGCTGTATTAGGGTTGGTACTTGTATGAACAGAAAATTATGCATTTAAAAACACTTAACAATTTTTTTATTTCACAGAGCTTATTGACAATGTACATATTCTACATGCATTTTGTTAAATTAACACGTAATTTGGCTTTTTTACTTATTACGGGAGACCACTCCTCCATGCATAGCTTTGTCCCGATTTAAATACAATACCTGAGGACTAAGTCAGAGAGACATCTCTTTGGCTCAGTGGTAATGGTATTGGTCTTTTAATCCTCGAACAACGAGGATATGTGTCCTTCGTAGGTTCGAATCCCGCCAGATGCGGTTTATACTTGAACTATGCATTTATTTGTGTCTTCGTTACCGACTTAAGATACTTAAGCCTACCTTTGTGGAAAATACAGGTAAGTTGCATTGTATGATAGAAATTCAAAATAAGTAGTAATAAGTAGATACACTGTTATATGACTTAATGTTAAAAACAATGTAAACTACATACATACATGTACATAGATATACAAACATACACACGCACGCACACACACCCCTACATACATACATATATACCTACATACATACATATATACATGCATGCATATATACCTACACACATACATACATCATACATACATATATACATGTACCTACATACATACATACATATATACATGCAAATGCCTTTTTTTCCAAAGATATTTAAAGGCCTAAAGCATAGATATGAGACATGTTCCTTGAATAAGAGGTTTAAGGTCAGCGTGCGTAGTCAGCGCAGGCTGTTCTGCTTCAAACCCTCTTGCTATAGGTCCATACTCTACATGTCAAAAGAGGACTCCAACTTATGATTCAGTCAGCTGCGATACAAATAGGATCCATAACTATGTGATGGTTTCCTTGGTGCAATGTAGCGTGGGCATGCATTCAAACCGCTACAGCATGACTCATACATATGGTGTTCTAACAAAATGGGGCTTGATGCATCTCCGTGATCGATTGTATTAAGCAAACTATCGATCACATATATGATCTGACATAAGTTGACGTTGAGATATATGTAGGATCTGACATGAGTTTATCACATAATCTCCCTTGTTTTCAGTGTAATATACCCATTACGAAATTTCTTACCTTATACACGTTTGATATCACATTTTTGTGACGTAAATTTTGACGTCATTTTGCGCGTATGACATAGAAGTGAATGGGTCTTATGGATATTACTGCTAGTGCATGTATGAATATTTTTCCATCATTGAATCTATATTTTGGGAAATACCGAACTATGTGATTAAAGGAAACTGATATTCGTGGACGTTTGAGGAAGAATTTTATTAAACTCGTCATGGAAAATCTTATTAAGCTCGTAAAAGGCTCGCTTAATAACATTTCCCTATACTCATTTAATAAAATATTAACTTAAGACCCAACTCATGTCAGATCATATATATCTCAAACGCCCACAAATGTCAGATTCTTTTTATAACATAACGATAATTCACAAAATATAGATCAGATAACATCAAAAACGTTCATAAATGCACCCTTGGTATTTTCTGTGAAACCCATTCACTTGTATGGAATGCGGACAAAATGACGTCAAAAATGACGTCACACAAATGTGGTATCAAACGTGTATATTTAACATTATTCGTAATGGGAATATTACACCGAAACGAAGGAGATTATGTGATAAAAACTTTTATTAAATGAGTCCAGGAAAAATATTAAGCGAGCCTTTGGGAAGCTATATTTAACGTTTTTTTCTTGACGAGTTTGTTACTTTTTTTTTTTATCTCATAAGCCAAAGAATTTCAGATTCTTTTTATCACAAACCGTTATTTTACAAATCATGATCAGAAGATGCAAAATCATCTATAGATGCACAAACGGTAATATCCATCATAAACTCATTCACTTCTATGATATACATACAAAATGACGTCCAAATGGTGTCACACGATAGTCATATTAAACGAGTACGAGATTCAGCAAAAACCGTAATGGGTATGTTACACAGAAAACAAGGGAGGTTATGTGATAATTAATGATCCATGATATTGAACCTTTTAAAAAAAATCGACTAAATCAAGAGGTAAACTTTTCTTGCGACATAGTGAAAATTTATCAGCAACGAAAAGTTTCGGCCCAGGTCAGCCTGGGCAGATTGCACAGGCTGACCTGGGTCGATACTATTTGTAGATGCATTAACTCCCCTTGACAGAGAGCATGGCTCAAAATAATCAGATATTGCTCATTTCATAGTCGTTGTGCAATTATTGTGGCACAAGCATTGACCCAAATTGAAGAAAATGTCGATTTTGTGATAGTATGGAAAACATTACATCGGATTGTTTACACACATTTTGTTCATGGTACGATTGTTGCAAAAGATTTGTAAAAGATGTATGTCTCGTCACACCATCTTCGCGAGCCAAGGTAACGATCGCTATGTGGATCTTACCTTGGCTGATTGAGCCCGATTTCGAATTCATGCGATGCGCCCTCCACTGGATGCTGGTTATTACCCCACCCCCACCCCTTTACATCATATTTCTGTGTCGCCAACATTTTAATAGTTACCTGCAAGTGCTGTATAGCTTGCCCTTTTAATAGAAAACGAATAATCCAACCATGAAGTAAATATTTTCAGTGATGAAAGAGACATTATTAAGTGTCTGTTTCAAAATTCTTAGTCGATCAAAGGGCACAACTTCGTTAAAAAATATTTTGTAGGTTATCCACTCCTGTACAATATTAATTATTCTGCACCAAACCCTATCTGGAGCTTTGGCAACTCATATGTTAATTTGAGTCATGCTCTGGAAAAAGGGGACATAATCCAATTCTGTGATGCATTATGCCAGTAATCACATAATTATAGACACATAAATCATGAGGTAAACTTGTCCTTGGTTAAGCATAAAATTTTCAAATAACAAAAAGTTTCGGCCTACGTGAGCCTGCGCGGACTGCGCAGGCTGGCATGAATCGATGATTTTTGCAGATGCATTGAACACCCTTTTCTCAAAAACAGGACTCATTTCTCTGCAATAGTCTGTATTCACACATTGCCATTTACTTCGTTGCTTTTAGTGTATATATCTCCTAGTTCGCTTGTTTCTGGGTAAAAAGTAAACGTCTCGAATGGGTGATATAATCAAGATTAATAATGACTATTAAAATCTTTACCAAATAATTCCAATTTTTGACGATCCTGTGGAATACGCCCTTTGCAAACATCCCGAAAATAGAAAAATGCTGGTATCAAGCGCTTTTATTTCTTCCACAATATTGACTACCCCATTAAGGACAAATTTTGTCATCATTTTGTCTATCTTTAAGTCGTCAAAAGGATATTCGTACCAGCCTGAAATTTTGTGTAATAGTAACGTGTTAACCCCTATGTAATAATGGACAACTATGATAACGAATAACTAGCTCGCTTAAAAAATATACAAGTCCAAGTATATACCTCAAAAATTTGTTAGAACGTGAAAAAACGTTGAAATTTGTTTTTACGTTCACTCTGTTGGGCTGGTAGTTTCAAATTCTTTACACAACATATCAACTGTAGCCTGCAGTGTAAAAGTCGGGTCGAGGAACTTTTTCGAGGAAATGGTATGTCCCGTAGCATCTTTCAACACGTTTGACAAGTTCAGACTTGACATGGAATCAGCACCTAGACTAACATAGGATTCAGACATACTTATTTCATCGACACTGTCTGTGATAATCTTTTCACAAATACTTCTTAATATTTCTTCTATTCGAATTCTGAGTTCCTTTGGTTCCAGAGATGCTAATGATTCACGGTCTAAAGTTCCAGTATTCTTAGACGTGTCGGTTTCTTCTCCTACGATAAAGTCCTCTTCCCATAGGAATTCCATTTTGGCAGCCACTGCTTTCATTTTTTGGTTGTCAAATTCAACTTTCATTTTCTCGTTTATGATTTTAGCATATCCAATGGTTGGTTCGTTCGTAAGCAGCGACTGAATAAAGCAGCTTTCGAATTCTTCCTCATTAATCAATTGGTGACCTCTTTTGTCTAATTCTTTTGCAGCCTTTTCTTCTGCCGCCATACCTACCCCAATAGCGCCCCAGTTGACAGACTGTGCTGCAAGACCCTGACTCCTTCTCCAATTAGCCAGTGAGTCCATGAAAGCATTTGCTGCGCCGTAATTACTCTGACCTGGTGAACCAACCAAGCTTCCAAGAGAAGATGTCATCACGAAGTAATCAAGGCTTAATCCTTCGGTCAGTCTGTGTAGATTCACAGCACCTTCAACTTTCGGAGACATAACTCCTTTTAAGCGTTCTTTGGTTAGGTCCCTCACAAGCACGCTGTCGAGAACCCCAGCACCATGGAAGATGCCCCTTATATTCTTTTGCTGTGGTTGTGAACTTAATTGAGCAATTGCAACTTGTACACTGTTGAAATTTGTGACATCAACTGTCATATGCTCAATATTACATCGATATAGACTAGAGAGATTATCAATCTTAGTCTGACTTTCTTGTCTGCATTTTCTACGACCAAATGTCACGATATTTCCAGCTCCATATTTTGCCAGGATTTTTACCATCCACCATCCTACACCAGTCAAGCCACCTACTACGATGTAAATTGATTCTTTGTTGAAGAGCATGTGTGCTGGAACTTTTGTTTCCGATACTATTTGAGAGCAAAAATCGTTTTTGTTGTCTTCACAAACAACAACAGTCTTGTCGCCTAGCATATCGTTTTTCCAACGGTCGAAACTTTCATCCACGCCTTCAGCATTTTTATACCATCCGTTTATATTCTTCAACCATTTGAAAACTTTAGGCATCAACTTTTGCAAATTTGTCATTGAGAAAATACCTCGGGTTTCTATCAGTTTTAAGTCAACTTTGCCATCAGTTGTAAGCCTTTCTGTCAATTCCTCTGGAAGGAACTGTACTGGAGTTATCAGTTTTGTGCACCTCTTGAAATCTCCATAATCTGCCATCTGAAGTGGTCGTAGCACAAGAACTACTGTCGAATCTGTAATCTGCGTTGGAGAACTTTGATTAAAAACTGTACATTGTTTCAGGCTTGTAAGGAGATGCGGCATCAACAAGGACGTTGGATGACTGGTCCAGTTGTCAGGCGTATATGCGTAAACGTGTGCTTCAGATGGAACTTCCTCTGTCAGTGTGAAAAGGTAGGCGCATGCAAACAATAATCCAGGGCGATAGTTTGGTACTTCAGACAATGAAATAGAGCAGTCCTTGGGAACCTGGAGGATGTTTGATCCAACCCGCGGACAGCAAGCTATGACGTGTCCAGAACTATTGGAAATTTCATTACTCCTTTTTGTTGATAATTTTCCTTCAACAGTTTTTCCAACTACTTCAAGGAATATGACCTGAAAACCAGTGGCTCGATTCACTTTCGAGTTCGATGGATCATCTGAACGTGTAAGTGGATATATAAAATCATCATGAGTATACACGATTTCAACATCCAAAGTTAACTCGTTTTCATTTTGGTTGTCCATATCTATAGAGGACTGAGTTTCAGGTGCGATAAAAAAAGGATCTGCAACTTGACGCATTTTAGAAGACCGCAAGAACAACTTCCTGGTTTTCGATGATCGATGTATACTACGTAACAACGGTGTACGTTCTCTTTTTTTACATTGCTTCAATCTCAACCCGAAAATTTGTGAGGACTTTATGCAGTACTCCGACTGTTGTATAGTCTGTTGACAGGTGATTCTTTGCATCAACCTATAAAGAGTAGTGAGTGTTTCTGTGCTGATAGAATCAATATCAACAATGACTGCTCTGGGGTGCACAAATTCTACCTCTGCATTCCTTAAAAATCCCCACACTTCAGAACCATAAACCGACGGCGTTTTATGATCTCCAGCGTTGTACATGTCTTGATAAACTCCAACAGTAACAATGATAATGTTTGCCGTTTCGAAGGCCAGCAAGACATTTTGTAGAAGCATACAGTTTTTGGCTGAACGTTCTAGAACATCCGACGCCATATCGTTTATTTCATTATTGCCTGGAGGGATAAATACGATTAGGTGACTATGTAAGTGATTCTCCAATTCGATAATGTTCTGTGTATTGGAGTCAGCTATTTCAACATGATCTTGATTGTTTGAGCCTATGACTTTCTCAATTTCGTGTTTGAAACAGTCTGAACCATCAATCAAAAGTATCTTTTGTTTGCTTCTGTCGTCAGATGTTGATGTTAAAGAACTAAATTCTTGTAATGGTGATAGGGTCATTCTGTATTTTAAATCATCACACGCCTTGACATTAGAAGTTTTCGTGTATATGACAAGATTGCTCATAGCAGCAAGAATGTTTCCATCTTCATCAGCAAGCTTCACATCATAGTGATCTTTCTTCACAGCTGCTAGCTCTGTATGCTGAGTGTGAACTACAAATATATATAGTGTCCTCTCTGAAGTGAGGGATTTCAAGGTTTCAAATAACTCGATGCAGTCCATTCCAATGGGAAAACTCTGATTGGTTACACTTTTGAGCTCCTTCTCATTGGCCGGTTCATTTGATTGTCCCAGCAGAACAGTACTCTGCAAGAGGCTATCCAATAGGCAGGGATGTATGTGACACTGACGCATATCTTGAGCAATACATTCCGGTATACGTACCCGGGTGAGACAACTATCACCTTTTTCATTCCTCTGTCCTTCCACGATGGCTTTAAAGGACTTACCATATTCAAAGCCGGCATTTGTCAGACGAGAGTATACTTCCGAAGCATCAAACTTTTCTTGCATACCAGCCTTTAAGACTTCTAAATCTAGTGGCTGTATGACTTTTGGTGCTTCCTTTGTTTTCTGTTTAACGACTCCGAAACACACCGTGTTACCGTTAAATGCAACGCCAAATTTAATATCTTTGGAAAGAATTTCCTGTGGTTTTGTTTTAATATCCATGGTAACTGACTGGTCTTCTTTAAGAATAACTGGCGTCTTAAAATCCAAGCTTAAAGTGACGTTTTCAGTCTTCAGTCCGAGAAATCTTTCTGCTAATTCAAAACCCACGTCAGGGTATGTAACCCCTGGCACTACAATTTTCTTTTTCACAAAGTGGTCATAGATAAACGGAGTTTTATCTGGAGATATTGAAAGCTTTATGTGATCTTCTCCTTCCTTCCGTTCAATAGACATATATAAATGCTTGGCAACTTCCGTATTCTGGACCCTCATTCTTTTACCAGGATTTTCAACATGTGGCAGCTTTCTATTTTGGAATATGTATCGTGGAATAGGTGCGAACTGACCATGATCATTGAAAAAGTCTTTATAAAATTTATCCCAATCTATATGTACATCTGACTCCGTGTAAAGCTTAGCTACAGCCAGCAACATAGAATCTTTTTCCTTCCCTCCTTGCATTGATGGTATAGAAATTTTACTGTCATCGTCTAGAAATATGTCCTTGAGATGAGCTTGTAGAACAGGTGATGGACCAATTTCAAGAAAGCATATATCAGTTGACGTATCAGCCGAGGCCTCAATGGCTTGGTAAAACTGAACAGGTTCAGTTACATTCTTTTCCCAGTAGCATGTGTGTAAATATGTGTCTTTTCCAATGTCTTTTCCGTAAACGGATGAGCAAAACTTAATTTCTCCTCTTTGAACGGGAGTTTGAATTTCTCCTACGGTTTTAATAAGGGCTTTCCCAGCATCGTGCACAAACGAACTATGGTATGCACATTTTACATCCAGTTTCTTGGTTTTTACTGGTAGTTCTGGAAACTCTTTTGAGAATCTCTGACTCATCTCCAATAAAGATGATTCGTCTCCGGCTACAGTGCAGGACAATGGACTAAGATAGACAGCAATATTAACATCAGTCATTTCTTGGCACATTCTTTCGACTCTTTCAACTGCTACGTTTCTAACAACAACCATTCCACCTCCTTCCACTTTGCGAAGCTCATTCGAGCGATGATATATCACCTTTACGGCTGTTTCTAAATCTAAATAGCCAGCACAATACGCAGCTGCTACTTCTCCTACTGACTGGCCAACTACCGCCTCTGGATGAACACCATATCGCTTCCACAGCTCTGTAAGGCCAACCTGACAGGTAAATATAGCCAGATGTGCAACTAGAGGATCTGACAGGTCGTCGTTTTGCTCCAATTTTTCAATTATTGAAAGCTCGGTATATTTCATCAGCTCATTACTTATCTTCATAACTGTCGCGCGAAACGGTTCTATCTGTAGCATTTCTGTGCACATCCCTATCCATGTCGTGCCAACTCCACAGAACACGAATACGAGTTTTTTGCGATTCTTGTGTGAGATTAAATGCTTGACCCTTTCATCTAAAGTATTCTTCAAGTCTTCTTTGGTACTTGCGGCAATCAAAACTCTTTCGCTGAAATGATCACGAGCACACAATGTTGTGTGGCATATATCTGCTAGAGAAAACTCGGGTTTCTTGAGAAGTTCGTCACAAAATACCTCTACGTTTTTCTTGAGTCCCTTCAGGCTCTGGCTGGAAACTATTACAAGGTACTTTTTGCGAAGCTCATTCGAGCGATGATATATCACCTTTACGGCTGTTTCTAAATCTAAATAGCCAGCACAATACGCATCGTTTGATTTATGTTTTGGTTTTTGACAAACTTGTTTCACTGCAATGTGTGCATTACTACCTCCAAAACCAAAGCTGTTGACACATGCACACCTCGTGGAATTTCTATCAGCTGTCCATTTGACGTTAACCGTCGGTACAATGAAGTTGTAGCTGTCCAGCTTCAGCTCAGGGTTGGCTTTGTCTTTACTATATAACAATGAAGGAACAATGGTCTCATATCTCATCATCAGGCACACTTTAACGAGACCACACACCCCAGCCGCAGATTCAAGATGGCCTATGTTAGTTTTGACAGAGCCAAGGTAAATTCCCTGGTCTTTTGCTGTAGGAGTGTTTTTGAAGTGTTTCCCGAGTGCATGTACTTCCGTTTTGTCACCAGTAACTGTTCCTGTTCCTAGAAAAGAAAACAAAATTTTGATATCTTGATTTATTGGTTTCTTTTCCCAGAGTTTGTTAAAAAAAAAAAGAACGTTTCTTGACAGCAATTTTCCTAACAAGCAAAGCTCGTTTTAGGTCATACAATTAAAATCTTAAATTTTTAGCTACTTTTTCGATGGGCAATCAAACCTTATAATAATCTGTTTTTCAAAAGCCTAATCGTACACCTCGATGGATTTTGTTCACGACTGTTTATCCCTGTTGGTCCAGTCATTCGGAGGCGTTAACATTTTATAAGTGAACCAATTTTACCTACATCTTTATCTCACCTATCAAAACAGCAATGTTCCAGTTTACTTGGCATAAATTGTTGAACAAGTTTTAAAACTTTTCAAGATAAAGCGATTTATACAAATCTATACTTGCTTACCATGAGCTTCGATATACTGAATGGCATTCTTCCAGTAATGGCGGTCTTTGTACACCTTTTTCATCAGCTCCAACTGTTGTTTTTCTGATGGTGCTGTGAGTGGCCTTGCCATGCGTCCGTCTTGGTTTGTTCCGGTTTCTATGACTCCCCAGATGTTTCTACCTTCGCGCTCAGCCTTCGTTTAAAATAAAAAAGTATGTTTTTGACTTCTTATGGCAAAATTTTCGAGTTCTAAATTGGGCTCAATTTACGCAATATCTGACATGTAAAGTGATTTACTGTAAGTGCATCTCGCAAACAAACTTGTTTTTTATGCTGGTATAAGTTGTCTTTGCTTGAGTACTAGTAGCGCTTACCATCGATAATTCCGTCAGAGATTTCTGTGCCTGCAACAACTCAATCATAGTGGAATTGATCTTATAACTGAAGAAAAGTGAATCGATTCCATCGATGACATGACAACTTAAATGTGGGTGGTAACAGATCCATATGTTCCCCTAAACATTCACAAATATGACTTTCACAGGATGTTTTTATTTTGCGATTTTGACCAAATAAATGTCCCCGATTGATCTAATTACTATTTTTTGCCTTGCTCTATGAAACGAGGGGTTAATGCATCTGCACAAAATGCATTTCCAAAAAATATTCATCGCGGTCAGTCTGGGTCGAAACATAGTACATTTACATGTATATGCCAATTTTCTGCCTGTCACAGTGTTGCATCCAGGCCGCGCGATTGCGGGATTCACG
Source organism: Tridacna crocea (assembly GCA_943736015.1). Taxonomy (NCBI): domain Eukaryota; kingdom Metazoa; phylum Mollusca; class Bivalvia; order Cardiida; family Cardiidae; genus Tridacna; species Tridacna crocea. Next base: position 14,280,320 of record OX031069.1, on the reverse strand, counting down.
CTTTATTTTTAGACCGTCACGCAATTCCGTGAATGTGATGGGGGAGCAATTGCGAAATATCGGTGTAACTCCCGCAAAAAGAAGACACAGCTGCGTGCATAAAAGACAAATTAAAAAAGTTGGGTCCGGTTTCAAGTCATTTCAATAAAATAATCGGAAGTCCTACAATGCTTCCTTACATGTAGACTGTTCCAGGTGGTTTCCAATTTAGTAGTAAAGTTTCTAAAGAAGCGGGGAAACAATATATCTACGCATGCGGATTGAATGTTTACTTTTATAATGCAGACGAATTGAAGAACCCGGGGATTTTAAACTTGCGATTTGTCATGTAGATCTATTCCGCCGAAAGGAAACATGTCAAAGACTTTCATTGGTTCTGTTGCCGACGCCGATGGTTCACAAGATGACATTATGGAAAGAATTGAGTGAAAACAGCGGGTAATAAACTTAGTTTGTTCGGCCCCAGATTCTGACTTACTACCGAGGATGTTCGTAATCGTGAACAAAATTTGATGTGTACATCTATAGATGCACATTATCAATCAAGAATGAGAATCTATAATGTTTTGTGTTAGAAATAAGGTAAGATCAACCCAATAGGCATTAACCCTTCCCTGTCGGCCGTAAAAATATAGATCTAGCAAATATCCTATCAGCCCATGAAAGAGAGTATTCATTTCCATTCAAAAAAGGAAATTGACCACATGAATACATATTTTGTGTATACTTAATTTTCTTTCACCCATTATTACTCCCCTCCCCCACCCCATTTTGAAAATTCCATGGGGGATCTCATCTCTTGGCAGGACTGTGTCAAAGAAGCAGTTTATTTCACGATTTCGTCGGTTGTTAGACGAAACAGATTGTATTGGTCCATAATTATGTGATGACTTGTTTGTTATAATGTAGCATGGAGATCCATTAAACCCCCGGTTGCAGCTGCATGGCTCCTTTGTACTATTACATATAAGAAATGAAATGAAGTATTATGGCCACGAAAACATCTGAGGCTACCCAAAGCAACGAGAACTTTAACCTCTTAATTCATTTTATCCACGAGAATTTCAATTGTTCCTGTTTGATATAAGTAGGTAAATGTGAGTATTAATTGTAATTGAAATTGAAAGAAAGTTTAAAACATAAAATCAGGATTTATCTCGCTCAATTCATTCAAATCCGTTGAATTTCTCTATCTTGGTGGTTACGTTACTTTCAAAATTAGAAAATTCTTGAGAATAAGACTGAGAATGTTTTTCAGAATGATTGGTGAATACGGACCCCGATTATTTTCACTTTCCTTTTACTTGTATTAAATCACAATGTAAAGAGGTTTTTTTCCCGGTGAAAGATCGAAATTCGTTTCATCTCATGAACATTATCGGTAATACTTTCACGAATGGCGCAGCCACAAGTAAAAATGTTACCGATGAAGTTCACGAGATGAAAATAATTGATATTTCACCAAAAACAAGAGTTCTATTTGTAGTATGCTTATAAATAAACCTTTCTGGGGGACGACTTCCATCAAAATCTCAGGTCTTTTTGGCATTTTCCCGTTGCAAAACCCCTCCCCATCACAATGCATTTCGTTATTACATAATGTGTGAGAAATGTAGGCTAAATTACGTCATATTTCAATCTGGTTCAGAAGCATTCTATCTAGTAGCTAGTGCGCTGAAACAATTGTTTCCGCCTACAGCTGAAGAGTTAGGCAATAAAATCGGTATTATTCACTGGTAATAACCATGAAATATCGAAAAATATTTCACCGATATTTCTTGATAAACTACCGGAAAGGATTAGTTAATTCGGCGTATTTGCACGTAACAGAGGGTCGTTTTGCTTTATCTTCTTAGAATGGTCTGTCACTGAACTCATGTTTCTTTTGATAAAATATCATTGGTTTTAAGTCTTAACAATAAACGCATAAGCAAAATATATCAACCTTTGTCTGACTTAAAGGTGGGTATTTAGAATTTTTACATCTCACTAAATTAAAAAATATATATATCACTGAAAATTAAATGAAAAAATAATACAAATCATCAATAATCAAGACTCATAAAATTACACAAAAAGAATTTTTTGATGGTGTTCCCTTAAAAGGCTACGTAGCCTCACAAGGTATTTTTAGATTTCGCGCCAAAAACCAATAAAGCATTGTGGGAATGTCAAGTGACTGGCACGTGACTAATAACGCTTAAATTCCATTACATAACAAACATGTAATAATTATTTTCCATAATGTCTTCTTTGGACGTTATGTTTTAAATTTTGTCTATGTATTCCTGTATGTAAATGAGCGAATTGATCATCTAAAAATAGAACGTGTCTCCTGTTGGTGTTGACCTGGGTCGTAGTAAATCTCTAATTTCTCGTGTTGTCGCAAATTAAAAGGCTTTGGGAGTATAAGGATGATTTTTTTGCATTTTTGTAAAATTTTTGTCCCAAAATCTGAAAGGCCACCTTTAAACTAAAACGTTTAGTAATTGATAACATCCCAACTTATGATTCGGTTGGTTTTTAGATAAGGATCCATATAATGCTACGATTTGGTTGGTATAACAAAACTTCGCTAATCCTTTTTTCCCCAAACGTCCGTTCAAATACTTACATCAGCTAATTTTTGTAAGATCACAATACCACAGCCTTCACCTCTCACGTAACCATCTGCATTCGACGAGAAGGCGTGGCATTTACCGCTAGGTGACAGCATTTTGGATTTGGAAAGAGTGGCAAAAGCTTTCGGATCTAGAAGAACATTAACTCCACCAGCGAACGCCAAATTACAATCACCTGGAATGAAAAGTTCATTTTCAACTGCTAGTTTTTAGTTCGTGAACCAGACATAAAGGTACTAGTTCACTTTTCAACCTAAATCACTTGCTTCATTTAAAAAATAGGTTATTTAACGACCTATACCACAAATTTTCTTAACGGACAGTATCTTGTTTCAAAACTTTCCACGTAAAAACTCATCATGTCTGTACGATAATACAGTAAAAAAGATATGGGTCACCGTGCTCGTTTCTGAGAAATATGCCTTTGAACAAAGTATATACAGGTCCAAAATTCGGCATTATAATGGATTTAACATGCCTTTCTTTAATAGTCAGTTAAACAGGAAATTTACTGGAATGATATAAAAATATGCATTCTTTTAATAAAATCTCCATTTAGTTTGTACAAAAAAAATGCATAAAAGCCTGGTTTTAAGCATGATAAATGTACAAATATACGTCTTATATTTAGAACGTTGGGGACCGAATTAAGGGTTAATCCTTATTCCGCGAATTCGGCCCTATAAACACAGTGCAAGGAAGTTTGAACTTGTTTTCCTTTCATTAAGAATTGGCCATGTTAGAATCGAAATAATCTTCTTTCTATCGTGGTTTATCGTTCAATAAACCACGATGTGAGTTATGAGGTGCAATGAATAAACCACTCGGGCTATCGCCCTTGTGGACTATTCTTTGTGCCTCATAACGCACAACTTTAGTTTATTGAAGGATAAACCACGATAGGTAAAAGATTAGACTATTTCATAAATAAATACATCCTTTTCAACGGACAGATTTTTCTTTAAAAATTCTACATTGAACTTATTGATAAGTCTAAAAAAATAAGAAAACAATAAAGATGACACCTATCCGTACTTGTTCCACCAGAAAACAAGGATTGGGATCACGGTGCAAGTTTTTTTTTTACAAGGAAAAAAGGGAAAAAAAGGGATAAAATGTCAGCAGACAAACAAGGACAGGAGAAACTGCTCATTAGGAACGATATACCCTTTTCCAACAATAATTTTCGAAGTTGGAACAGCTATGCTTTTTCGGCTTTTAAATGTCCTGCCTTTATTTGCTTAGTTGATGTGCATGTCAACAGCAATATATTTATTTCGTGGTGCCAGTTCAGAGATCCATTTTTTTCTGTTTTCTGATACTACCTGAAGAAAGTGCAACTTGTTTAAGTACACCAATAGTATTATCATATGCGCAAAAAATACATAGGTGCATTTTTAAATCTATATTCATGAGATATATATATAGTATTTATATGCACATTAGGATGTGCGTATAAAGTATAAATACTGGAACGATTTTTATCCCATTTTTATTTGTGTGCACAAGACAGCGCCTGTGGTCTCCATGTTGTTGTTATTTGAATATTATTATCTGCTACTTGTGTACCTGTGCAATATTAGATATGAAAACAATTTTGTAAATGAGTTCATGTTGGTTTTATAATGATAGAACATTTAATATGAAATATGAAGCATTAACCCATTACCACACAATCCCTACTTTTGACGACCCTGAGAAAGAAGCCTTTAAAAAACATTGTGGGAAAAGGAGAAAATGTTGGTAACCAGCATTTTCTCCTTTTCCCACAACGTTTTCTACCCTTCATATTACAAATTTCAAATTTTCAGTTACTTTTATTTTGTCGCCTACAAATGCTTTCAATTTGGACAAGCCTAAAAGTTAAATCGCGCTCTGAATACCTTTGTAGCCGTTACCCTTCTAAAAGACCTTGAAAATACCTGTTTTCAGTCCTTGGCACGCTAAATGAATGGCGACGGAACTAGAGGAGCAAGCGGTGTCGATAACCATATTGGGACCGAATAGGTTTAGCTCATAGGACAATCTGCTGCTCGTGATAGTACGGAAAAGCCCTGTAGATGTGTACGGATCCTTGACGTCATTTTTGTCCAGAAACGTGGATTTAAAGTCATCCCCCATACTCCCTGTCAGGTAAAACAACATAAATTCTACTAGAATCAACAACTCGGCGAGACTTTCAACTATTCACGATCCGCTTATTGGAGTAAAGGAGTATACAGGTGTTATATTAGATACAGTAATAACTAATGCTGAATCTACCGATATGAAATAAGCACCATATCTCAAGGAGGACATACATTTATAAGAAAGAGAAGAAAATCTGCGCACAACCTACGTGTTTGTTACAGTCTACAAATGTTGGTTTTTGTATTCTTTCTTAATGCATTCTTATCAAATATTTCATTTGCTAAAGTGAGGTATGAAAAATTTCCGTGATGAGGGTACCATGAAGATCATGAAATGAAACAATAGGAAGGAACATGTCTTTAATGGCCACTTTTTATCGCATGTGTTTTGCAAGTTTCTAAATAATTATTTACCAATGTAAACGCCAGTATTTGTCCCATTCAATTCCTTTCTCGTGAATCCACCATCCTCCATGGCCATGTGACTGCAATCCAAAACAAGTCTCTGTTGTGGATCAATTGTTTCCGCTTCCACCTGGCTAGTTCCGTGGAACTGGTAATCCCATTTATCCAAACTGTTGGATGAACATAAAAAATTGTTATGCTTTATTCAACATTGAAGTAAAAGGCCTGTGCAGAAAAGTGAAGAGCAAGTTTATGAATACGTTTGAAAATTAAAGTTATATCATGAAAATGTATAACATGTGATAAAACTTTTTTTTTTATCCCTCCGTTTCATTGCTAAAATCTGCCTCACAAATTCGTTTTTCAGAACTTGCAGACCTTTGATTATTGATTCCCGTGTTTCATTAACCCTGAAGAGTGTAGCTTTCTATAACATTTTAAAACTAGAATTGCTCCTTTTGTAAAGATTTTGTATGTCCCTTAAGAGACGAGTTCAATCATTTGATCCTAATTTAAAGTCCTATCGACAGCCAAAAGTAAAAAATGCGGGTGTTAAATGCATTTCGATTAAAATTACACTCATAATTGTGAAGACGAAAATTTATTATTACAAGGTTGGTTCAAGTGCTAGCCATGGCAGGAAAAAAATAAATAAAACGAGAGCTGGCAGGAAAAAAACTAAAACCAGATTAGAATTAAACAAGAGCTAACTAGTGCAATTTATTAACTTCTTACTTCGTTTTTTTATTTCTTTTCAGCGACTACATGCTGTGAGTTCAATGAATTTGAAACCCGTATTGATTAGAAGTAAACAAGAGGTTACTCATGCGATTTGTTTTTTTTTTTCAGTGACTACATGCTGTGATTTCAATGAACTTGAAACCCGTAGTGATTTATTTTGACAGCTAGACTAGTGTACCTGACATTTTGCGGACATTGTAGGACATTTTTCATAGATCAAGGTCGCGATCAAAATAGAAGGTAAACATGAATACCTCCGTGGACGTGTGGAGGATCTGTAATGATTTATTACCGAAGAAAACATAGAACGAATAATATTTAAATAACGTTTCAATGTGACCAATCAATTATCAGATGTTTTAGGCTATATTCCAGCTCCTTACCATGGGATGTCAAAGTACATTTGTGGTTATTGCTTCATGTTAAATATTGTATTTGTAAGCGGTTTGTAAAACGACATTTCATTGGCTATAAGAAATATGATGTAAGGGGAGATAATAAGCAGCATCAAATAGGGGGCGTGTCGCGGGAATCTCGAAATCGGGCTCGATCCGCCAAGGTAAGATCCAAGTAGTGATCGTAACCTTGGCTTGCGAAGATAGTTAACCTCCTGATCCAGGCAATTCCTACACAAGATAGATTTTATGGCTGTATTAAAATATGATGAGATGACTGGCTCGTTATAGTGCATCACAGAGATGCATTATGATTGGCTTGCAGCACGCGAAAAGGGGCATTCGGACATTTGTGTGAACTGTCGCGGATCAGCCTGCGCACCCCGCGCAGACTGATCCGAGACGACACTTTCCGATCGTGTGTGATTTTCTGTTTCACACAAGTCTATTGTAGGACAAAATCTAATGTTGACGTAAAGTGCCGTCTCGGATTAGCCTGCGTGGACTTCGCAGGCTGATCCGAGACGACACCTTACGCCAATGTCCGAATTCCTCTTTTCGCGAGTTACACACCATAAAGAGTTTATTTCATCAGCTTGTGGCTAATATGGGGAAATATTTGCCGAAAAAGGAAAAGGTATGCGATAATAACGAGTGCCGTAAGAAAATATTATCTAATCCCGTGATGGACTGATAAGAAATTCTTTAATCCCGTGGTAGAACGATGGAATTTCAGAGGCCTGAGATTAAACTCCTTTTACCGGAACATAACACATTTATCTGTACTTACTCTTTCAAAAGCCCAGCACACTTGGCGTATGTTTTTCCAGGAGCGTTTACATCAGTGCTATAATGGCTGCTGAAGTCCCACCTATTCAAAATTAAAATACCAAAGTAAACATTTTAAATTATTCAAAGCGCCTTCTGCAAAAGCCGAAGACATAGATCAGGACTATATTTCATGCTTACCGGTAGGATATCGGGAAATAAAAATGAAAATATTTTTCGATAATCCACGGATACGACCCGTGAAAATACCGATTTTTATATTCTAGTTACCTAGGTGAATTGCGCGTGACTTCACAACCAGATGGAAATATGACGTCATTTATTGTAATGCATTGCTATGCGGGAAGGGTATGCCACGGGAAATAACCGAAAAGAACAGTACTGTATTTTGATAAAGCACCTCCGAGAAACGGTTAAAAGCATGAAATAAATAGATTTATTTTCATAGAGTGAAATATTACAGATGGTGTTCACTCGCTGAAATAAATTTCGATCTTTCACCGAAAAAAAACAAATGTCCTCTATATATTACCCAGAACATGCAGGCTAACCTTTGACCCAACGGATCGACAAAACCAGGGGATCACTGAATTGAATCCTCAGCGGGGTAGTTCCCGCACACAAATTATCGAGGTAAAATGTGTGTGCCACTCAGCCAGATAGATACCGTATATGACGTAATTTACCCTTCATTTCTTGCGGTTTACGTCATAAAACGTGCCATTTACCCGTAAAGATTTATCCATATTCCTTAAATAGCCATTGTTAATGTATATCGGAAACGAAAATGGCATCTTTATTTCATGCTTGTTGGTATTTTATCGAGAAATAATGGTGAAATATTTTTTCAATATTTCATGGTAACGACTATGAAAATTACCGATTTTTTGGTTAACTTTTCAATTGAAGGCGGAAATGGTAGTTCCCGCGCACTAGTTACCGAGGTAAAATGTGCGTGCCACTCAACCAGAAGGATAAAATTATGACGTAGTTTACCCTACAGTTCTCGCCCTTTACGTCATATTGTAATACATTATCATGTAGACAGGGGTACACCACGGGTAATTATCGAAAGAAACTGTACTGGATTTTGATGAAAAACCCCAAATATATGGGTTAGAAGCTTGAAATAAATGGAATTTTTGGTTTCTGTTTTCGTTGAAGGATCGAAATTTATTTCATCTCGTTAACATCATTGTGCGGCACTCGTGAATATGTTACCGATGATGTTTACTCGATGAAATAGACCTAAACTACGATCTTTCACCGAAATAAAGCAAACATCCTCTATTAATTTCATGCTTTCCGGTAGGATATCGAGAAATAGCAGCACTTGATTTTTTTTTACGCGGGTACGACAGTGAAAATACCGATTTTCATGTTTTTGTTGCCTAGGTAAAATGCGCCTGCCTCACAAACAGATGGAAGTATGACGTCATTCACATACATTTCTCGCGCTTGACGTAATATTGTAAATCGTTGCTATGCGGGAGGGGTACGCCACGGGGAACTGGATTTTGATAAGTTCCTCCCAGAAAGGGTTAAAAGCAAGAAAGAAATAGAATATTTGTGAATAGATAGAATATTCGGTGAAAGATCGAAATTTATTTCATCGGGTGAACACCATCTGTAATATTTTAACGAGTGTGCAGCCATGTGTCGTATTTTGTGCAAAGCCCAAGGAAATAAACCCAATTAAACTCAATTTTTCTCAGACAAATGAATCTTTCGGTGGCACTCAGATATGTAATTGGAAATGGCATATTAAAATACACTAGGTGAGGCCATCGATCGTGGAAATACAAATTTTTGATTGAAAATAGCTTTACTCACTCATACCTTATATTGGCGCTATGATACAAAATTTATCTACTCATCGTTTGATCCTGGGCTTTTTCGTTCCAAATCCAGTTCGTCCCATGGCTTGTTCATCCTATGATTGCGCAATTTTCCATTTGACTGGGCATGAATTTTTAGAAATCGAAATAATTGATTGTAACAGTGGGAATTAAATATTAATGGCCAAATAAATTTCAAAGTCATAGTTTTCAGGTACAGACTTGATTTAATTCGATCTATTAATATGGTTGCTCTCTTTATCCATCATGCATCCTACTGTCAAGGGACGTTACTCATGACTCCTCGTTATTATGAAAGAGAGAACACCAATACACAAATAATCTTAACTTTTTCATGAGTGCCTTCCCTTCAACCAAAAATGTATTCATTTGCTTAGTAGGTTCACTTTCAAGCCAATATTTGAATAATGTTTCTCTTTTTCTTTCAAATGATTAATTCCACACAATGGCTTCTATGACAAATACCATGTCAGAGTTCTCAACGCTTTGATCTTTTCATTGATCTATGAAAAAAAATCAACCAATCAGAAATCACCGCAAATTGAAAGATAAATGACTCACCTGTCATCAGCAACCTCTCTCACGTGGTTTTCACCGCCAAGAAGAACTCTCCAGTACTCGTCCAAGTTCTCTGCCCCGGGGACTCTGCACCCCATCCCCACAATGGCAATCTCGTCCTGGGAGGACCCTGCCATGTTTATTCTCTGTCAATAGGATATAATCATTCGTAATATCATGCTGAGGTAACTTTCCTAAGCTTTTAATCTAGCTATGCTCTGTGAAAAGGAAGCCTGTCGAGATGGAATGTGTAAAACAAGATGGAATAAAACAAGAAAAAATAGAAGGAAAGAACATTTCAGAGAAAAAGGAGATATGAAAAAGAGAGTAAGAGAGTGACAAAAATAAAGAATGAGACAGACAGAAAGACAGGTCGTGAGAGGAAGGAGTGCGGGAGGAAGGAGGGAGAGTGTGTGGGTAGGAGGGAAGGATGGAAGGAAGGAAAGAAGCAGGATGGAAGGAAGGAAAATAGGAAGGGGACGTACGGACGGACGTAAGGACTAGTAGCCGAAGGGACGGACGGAGGGTCTAACGGACTGACGGAATGGACAGACGGACGGTTAGACAGACAGATAGATTTTTTACTCCGTTGCAAACACTTCTCTGTCTGATTAACCCTTTACCACACGGCAAATTTTTAGACCTATCCAAATTGAAAGCATTTGCAGACGACAATTTCAAAGTGGCTCAAATGGTGCAATTTTGTTTTGAAAGGGTCGAAAACTTTTTGGGAAAAGGAGAAAATGCTGGTTACTAGCATTTTCTCCTTTTCCCACAATGTTTTTAAAAGGCTTCTTCCTCAGGGTCGTCAAAAGTCGTCTTTGTGTGGTTTGCTGTATATTGTTTTACTCAGAGCTCCAGATAAGAGATAGTGACGGTTCTCTTAATCCTTTATTTCTCTTCGAAACTCTATGTTGTGGGTATTCATTAGAATCGTCTCGATGAGACGATTCTAATGAGTACCCACAACATAGAGTTTAATGGAGAATGATCAATATTTTCTATTTTGAAATCGAAATCACTCCCTTATCTGGAACTCTGATTACTATTTTCAGAAAGATACTCTATTTTTTAAGTTTTATAAGGAAATCTGAATTACCCCATCTAAGACTCAAGTCCTCGTTTACAATTTTCTTTCATAACTAGTGCGTGCAGCTGCAGATATTATATTGCTCACAAGAGCTGTTAAACTGCCACAACGCGTGGTACCACTTTTTAGTCCATTCAAATAAATAAATTAATAACAATAATAATAATAATAATAATGATAATAATGATAATATCATTCTCTTTATTTCCTCCTGTGGAGATTAAGAGGTGTTTTTTTTTACAACATGGCATTATATAAGAAAAAGGGAATAACATGAAAAACTGGAAGGGAAAAAATGTACACTGCATTAAAAGACAGCACTTATCTTAGAATTCATCATCACCATTATTTTTATTATTATTATTATTATTATCATCATCATCAATATAGGTGTAGTTCCGTTATCATTATTGTTAGAATTCATTATTATTATTATTATTATTATTATTATTATTATTATCATCACACGTTTGAATAAAAATAAAATAAATTATATATGCCAGATAAATTATTGAAATTCATGAAAAAAAAAATTCTTATTCTGATTTTTTATTTTTTTTTTTATTCAAGTAAAAAAGTAAATGTCTTCTAACAAACCCAAGGAAAAAATAAAATATTTGGAGATGGCTTTTTCTAATTAATATTATTAATGAAAAACACAAAATTAAAATGTAAATATTATTTATAATTAATGATACATTCAGAGAAACCGATTATAAAGAAATGAAACGGCAGGAAATCTGACAGAAAACTTTAGATACCTTCCAGGTCCATCCACAAACTCAATTGCCTGCAAGCGATTAAATGTCAGCTGCTTTTATTTGCTTTCGGTCCGCGCCTCTTCTTGGAATTTCTAATGCCTAAAAATAGGTAATTTTTTCAGGAAATTCCAAACCCGTCCGATGACTTCTGGGATTTTTAATCTATTCATGGAAAATAAGTATCATTTCATGGAATTTCTTCTTTATATTGTCTGTGTGTTTGTGGGTCTGAATGTCTATCAGTATCTCTGCCTATCCGTCTGCTCACCAAGCCGTCCGTCTGTCTGTCTTTCTATTCATCTGTCTGTGTGTCAGTTAATCTGTCTACCTGTCTGTCTGTCTGTTCATCTGTTCGTCTGTCTGTCTGTTTTCCCTTCGTCCATTCGTCCGTCCTTCTGTTTGTCTGTCAATCCATCTGTCTGTCTGTATGTTTGTTTGTCTGTCCGTTCGCCCGTCCTTCTCCGTCCGGCCGATCATTTAACCGTCCGACTGGCTGTTTGTCAGTTCATCTGTTCGTCCGTGTCCGTCCTTCTATCCGTTCGTGCGTCTGTCTGTCTGTGCGAACGTCAATCTGTGTGTCTGTGCGTCCGTCTGTCTGTCTTGTTGTAGTTACGAGCAAAGGCTTATTAAGACACTTGAAAGGTTATGTTTGACTAATCACGTGAAAATAAAAATTCCGACCATCACTTGTTTATCAAAGGCTAGTGGTTTATTTTCCTTCGTGAGTCACACAAGCGTTATCTTTAAAGACACTGGAGAACCCAAGAAAGTGCTTTTGTCGAAATAATTGGCTGGCAACACGCGAAAAGGGGCATTCGGACATTTGCGTAAAGTGTCGTCTTGGATCAGCCTGCGCAGTCCGCGCAGGCTGATCCGAGACGGCACTTTACGACTACATTAGATTTCGTGCTACAGCAGACTTTTCCAAAACAGAAACTATCATTTAATTGGAAAGTGTCGTCTCGGATAGCCTGCGCGGACTGTGCAGGCTAATTCGAGACGACACTTTACGCAAATGTCCGAATGGATAGGTTTCACTGGGCAGTCTGATCTTGATCTATTCCGTCCGCAAAAGGTATCGAATGCGGCGTTAAACGACCTTTGTCCGGCTTAACCCTTTACCACACAGCAAAAGTTTAGACCTATCCAAATTGAAAGCATTTGCAGTCGACAGCTTCATAGTGGCTCAAATGATGCAATTTTTTTTATAGGGAAGAAAACTTTGTGGGAAAAGGAGAAAATGCTGGTAACCAGCATTTTCTCCTTTTCCCACAATGTTTTCTAAAAGCTTGTTTCCCAGGGTCGTTAAAAGTCGTCATTGTCTGCTGAATAGTTAAGTGCATGAATTTTGTATGTCCCTGTAGTTTATAGTATTCGAACACATTGTTGGAAAAGGAGCATTAGTCATCCTTTAGTCTGTAATAAGAGTTCCTTTCTTCTTTTTTGTGAATCGTTAAATAACAATGTTTTATTGCTTTTTTCAAAGGCATTTTTTTTTTGTCTAAAACCGTTGAGCAAGAATATATTATTATTATTATCATTATGATTATTATTACAATTATTATCATTATTTCAAACGCAAACAGAGGTGAAAAAAAAAAAAACGCTGGAACCCATAAACACCAGGTTTTTCGTTTCGGCTCTGTTCTGTTTTTATGAAATGCAAGTTTGAAATGAATCACGTATTGAAATATTTGTGGGCGTTAAAATATTGATTACAAAATAATATTGATTGCACTGTACGGAGGTATGTTGTGGGGTGGGGTGGGGGAGAGGGACTTTGTCCTCGGCGCCACACACCTTTCTTCTTAAACCTAACCTAATCGATAAAATCAAAATTTGCTTTGCAGACGACAAATGCAAAATTGGTACAAAGGTGTAGAAAGTAGAAGCCGTTCGGAGAAGAAGGAGATTTTTACAGGCAACTTGATTTTCTTCTCCTTTTGCAATAATGTTTTCAAAAGAAGTTGTTTTTTTTTACATTTAGTTCGCTCTACAAATTCCTAGAAAATCGAAGTTAACACTTAACCAAACCAAAAAATTCTACATTCGTTCAAATTAAAGGAATTTTCAGACTACAAAATGAAAGAAGCCAAAATGACGATTTCTGCCTATGAAAAGGTACAGAAAAACATTGTAGGAAAAGGAGAAAATACTTATTACCATTATTTTCTCCTTCCCTCGCATTGTTTTACCACGCCTTCTCCCTAAGGGTCATTAAAAGCACTTGAAAGTTTAGTATATTTTTCAAATAGCGTCGGTTAACTTCCAAAACCTCGCAGCTACAGCTTATTTCAATCTGTAGTTACGAGGTTTTTGAAGTAAACCAACGAATATGCAAACTCATGATCCCATTTGTACAATGAAATGCGACTGCCTTTATGTTTACGCACAATGTAGAAATATTAAACGGCGCAGAGCTCGCTATCTGATTATGCATCTACACTGTCCGACACGCTAACTCTTTCCTGCATGACAAGAACTTTGATACAGCAATATATATATATTTTTTTAATTTTAGATATATGACTTCGTCTTATCAATGGTTTAACTCGTTACCAAAAAACAAAATTTTATGCTTGTCCAAATCGAAAGCATTTGCAAGCGGCAAAATAAAAGTGACTGAAAATTTGAAATTTGTTTTGTGAAGGGTAGAAAACATTGTGGGAAAAGGAGAAAATGCTGGTAATCAGCATTTTCTCCTTTTCGCACAATGTTTTCTCACGACGTTTTTGGCCCTTTCGGGGATATCATTAATCTACAGTTAATTTTTCGTCTGCTTTGGAAATCGACGGGGCTAAAATTCCGGAGTTCGTTTAAGTTGTACAGGTGAAAAAGTACATCGTATCTTTATCGGAACACTGTCATATGGATTTTCCGAAATTACTTGACCTCTTACCACCTTTATCGTAACACTGGAATTCGGATTTTCCTAAATTACCTGGCAACTCCCTTAGTCTCAATAATGAGACGCTACGGTGATTTTCTTTTTTTCAATATTTGGACATTTATTGTGCACCGTACCGTCTCAAGTCCATCTTAAATTTTCCTGTCGCGAAGATCTGTATTAGTAGTATACGGGTGCCTAGCGCGTCACCAATTTTTCCTTCTTTCACACTGTTTTTGATAGCGTCAGTCATCTTTAAGTGCTTTTCAAATATTAGTGAGTGGTACTAAATCCGCCTAACGATGTTTACAGGTACTTGAAGGCTGTTTGAAGAGTGATTTGAGTGAAGACAATGTATAAACATAATTCAGAAACCCCAAGATCAAGATCAGACTGCACAGAAGATGCAAGTTGATCTTTGTTGCAGATAGTGTAGATTCTGGTCAGATTGCACAGAATATGCGGCACGACCCCTTCAATTATTATTAACCTTTTGGCTGGTAAGGGTGGTTCACTATACACAATTCAGAAACCCCAAGATCAAGATCAGACTGCACAGAAGATGCAAGTTGATCTTTGTTGCAGATAGTGTAGATTCTGGTCAGATTGCGCAGAATATGCGGCACGACCCCTTCAATTTTTATTAACCTTTTGGCTGGTAAGGGTGGTTCACTATACATAATTCAGAAACCCCAAGATCAAGATCAGACTGCACAGAATATGTAAGTTGATCTTTGTTGCGGATAGTGTAGATTCTGATCAGATTGCGCAGAACATGCGGCACGACCCCTTCAATTATCATTAACCCTTTTGGCTGGTAAGGGTGGCTCACTATACATAATTCAGAAACCCCAAGATCAAGATCAGACTGCACAGAATATGTAAGTTGATCTTTGTTACGGATAGTGTAGATTCTGATCAGATTGCGCAGAACATGCGGCACGACCCCTTCAATTATCATTAACCTTTTTTGGCTGGTAAGGGTGGCTCACTATACATAATTCAGAAACCCCAAGATCAAGATCAGACTGCACAGAATATGTAAGTTGATCTTTGTTACGGATAGTGTAGATTCTGATCAGATTGCGCAGAACATGCGGCACAACCCCTTCAATTATTATTAACCTTTTTTGGCTGGTAAGGGTGGCTGACTGACCTTTGGGCTGATAGTATAGATCAAGATCAGACTGTGCAGAACACGCTAAGGAGGTATTTGTTAAGGACAGTGTAGATCAAGATCAGACTGCACAGAACACGCTAAGGAGATATTTTAATTCCCATATCATAACTTTGATGGAACAGCAATATTTCGGTTATTGATGTCGAATTGAAAATTAAAGAGTAGATCAAGATCATTTCGCAAGATGTGAACAGCACGTTTAATCTCGTTCAAACGTGTCCGGTCAAGTCTCTATTTGTTGTTTATTTGCGTTATATAAATATTGCTGCGATGTCTGTACACAATTACTGAGAGTATAACCTTTCGACATGACCTTATACTGTTTTCTTATAGAATCACTCGACTTAAAGTATTCTTTCAAATATTAGTGAGCGGGAATTAATCGTCTTCCAGATACTTAAAGGTACTTGAAGACTGATTGAAGATGGTTCCAGGTGGGTCTAGTACTATAAAGTGAATAAACAAATTTGAAATCGTAAAGGAGGTTAGTTTAAACATATTTATTTTACATCGATTGAGAAACAAGTTCTGACAACTTATACTAATCTCTCTCGATTCTGCTTCCTGGGAGGTTAGTACGGAAAATGTCAAAACCCGCGGTCTTTCATCTATTATTAACCCTTTGGCTCGTAAACGTGACTACCTAACCATTTATGGACAGTCTAGATCAAGATCAAACGGTGTAGAACATGTAGTTTGATCTTTGTTGTGGACAGTGTAGATTAAAATCAGAACATAGAGGGCGACCCCTGCAATTGCAATCAGCCTTTTGACTGGTAAGCGTAACTCACTGACCTTTGGGCTGACAGCGTAGATCAAGATCAGACTGCTCAGAACATGTAGTTTGATCTTTGATAAGGACAGTGAAGGTCAAGATCAGACTGCACAGAACACGCTAAGGAGATATTTTATTTCCCAAATCACAGCTTTGATGGAACCACAATATTTCGGTTATTGATGTCGAATTGAAAATTAAAGTGAAGATCAAGATCATACTGCACAGAACAAGAAACGGTAATATTTCGTATGCAGGGTGTGAGCAGTACGTTCAATATCGTTCAAACGTGTCAAGTCAAGTGTCTATTTGTTGATTATTTAATCGTCTTTAAGATACTGATTGAAGGGTGGTTCCAGAGTGTTAAATACTTCAAAGTGAATAAACAAATTCGAAATCTTAAAGGAGATGAGATCGGAAAATTTCATATTTAGTTTTACGTTATGTTTATCAACACTTAAGGTGAAAGAGCCTTGATAAATGATGGACCAAAGTTACTTTTATTTTGTTATTTAACACTGACTAATGAACTTATCCGGTGATAAGGGACGAGTCCGCGACTCCGTATAACCATTTAGCCATGCTACTGAGATTCGCTTTTGGCGCGATTTATATGTCACACAAAAACATTGCGAAAAAAAGAAAAGGCATTTATCAAACGAGAAATCTTTCATCAAAATGATTCACAAGCTTTAAAAGATAAATTCTCCATTCACAACGTTTTCATTTATTTTTTTTTTTTATTTTCGAGCGGTGTAAACTAATATCAAATTGAACATTTCACTTATTCACTTATTATATAATCCATTCTCACTAATCAGTTATACTGTCAAATGAGTTTTGTGGTAGTAAGGACTTTATTGTATTTGAGTTTAACATCGCTTTAATAGCATAAATCATATTACGGAGGTCAGTGTACCTATCCACGTATTCCTTACCTGTCTTACACCTGTACTAACACAACTCTTTCCAACTTTAGCAACTTTCTCACATACATCAGAGGTGAAAGGCCTGAAACTCAACTAGGGATCCAACCCGCAACCTTCTGATCACGAGTCGGATACGCTACTAGTTGAGCTACCCGATTGGGTGTATGGTAATAAGTGTTTATGCATGTTTATCTTCAACCTTGTGAAGAACTTGCATGCGTGCGTACGTGTTATTATGTCTGCGTGTTTAATATATTGTTTTTTTTTTTGTTGGCTTCCTAAGGGAAGCCTTTTATATTTTGAGTCGGAGAATGAAAACCGAGTCAATTTGTTAGGTTTCCAACAGGAAAGACTGTTACAACAGGGAAAAAATCTTGGTATTTAATACGTTCTGGTAAAGCAAACCCGTAAAAAGAGCATACGACTTTGCAGCAATTAACTGGTTCTTTATTAATGTCTGTACCAATGAAATAGGGAAATTTTTTCTCAAAAATCGCCCTATTTCCTGAGTGTGTTACGACATTATATTGCTCTATAGTAGTTCTCACAATGTCATACACTTCTGCAACAGAGTAATCTTGTGAGAACAGACTACAAGGAGACTGACATATAAATTGTTCTGCATCAAAGTAATGTTTGCGTAAAAAGTGTTCATAATCGAAATACTTTTTATAACGCAAATACTCTTCACTGAAATGCTCATTACAAGGTTTTCCAAAACCACCTCGATTTTTTCTGCAAGCCATTCTGAATAAGAATAAAGCTCCATTTTTGATTTCAAACATTTTATACAGGGCTTGCAATGAACATTACAGAGTAACAAAGCACGATTACGTTAAGACAGTATGCAATGACAGACAATATGTTTACATTGTACAATGGCATGACTCGTTTTCATGTTTAATACTGTTTGCATTCCACAACATCATACCCCGATTCGTTGCTCGTCACTATTTAGACTTTACAATGACACGCCCCCCCCCCCCCACCCCCTCTCCCTGAATCGTTCGTTGCTCGTAATTTTAACCTCTATCATTCTTACATGAAGATACGCTTTAAAATCACTGCTCATTAATTATACAAAGTTCTGTGAAAATTGGATTGAAAGGATCTTTTGAGGGGTAAGTTTTATTTTTATATTAATTCTTAATATATTAGACAGTCAATAATAATTCGTTATACCGGTGTACAGAGATTTTTTTTTTTTATTAACGATTATCCAAACAATTTAAAAATCGGATAGAAATTGATAACATAATGAAAAAAAAATACAGCGATATATTCGCAATGACAGGACCATGAAACTTGTTTATACATAGTGTATTTCATAATAGAAAATATGGTGGAAAAGGTTTTTTTTTTTCGATTTTTTTTTATTTCTTATCCCTCTCAAACTGTTTTCCTTATATTATCATATAGAATTATTTTCATTTATAATTGGTGTTGTTTTTTTTTCTTTCAGGCATAAAGCAGCTGATACATGTGCTATTTATTCCTAAAGTAAATAGATATGAGTAAAGGATACAAGAACGTGAGGAACTATTTATAGACATTACGAATGGCGTACAAGTTTTATCTTGTTTGTAAGACACAAGAACGAGAGGAACTATTTATAGCCCAATAGCGTACTAGTTTTATCATAATCATTTACTTTGTATCAGTGAACCTCTTACTCTGAAAATGGATTCCTTCGAGTTGGCTTTAGAGACAATGGTCCAATCTTATACCGATGCTGAAGAGTTGATGAATTTTTCTGCGACCATGGGTATTCAGGATTCCCCTATTGTAAGGTTCCGTTTATTCCAACTGCGAAATCCGGAGTACAGTGATCATTATATAAATGAACAAATTGATTCGTTATTTCATAATTTAGGAGGTCCAGTGGCTATAACCAATGACAGTACTGACTTAGATTTGGAATCGGTAAGAATAGAAAAAGAGATACAGGGGGCAATAAAAGCGCTTCTGTTTGACGACGAAATGGAGGAAACTGCTCGAATTTGTGTTGAAGATGGGGAATGGAATCCTATACTCCCTCCAAATCAACCTCAGCCAGGATCTTCGAACGATATTCGGTATAATATTCGAAAGAAGTCTGAAAGAACGTATGCCAAAAACAAGGCTGTGGACAGGACCTATGAAATAAAAATAGACGAAAGACATTACGGTCAAAGTATAAGTGGTATTCAAAGAGGACTTGAGCAATTATTCGAAAATGTATTAAATGAGACCGGAGGTAATGTAGCTGGTAATGACTTGGGACGGGTAATTATTCAACACCAAGGACTTGATAACCCTATTATAGTTCCACTACAGAGATGGGATCAACTTAATGCGGCAAAAGTTATAGAGGCCATTATGAAAGTGCTAAATAGCCATCAAGAACTGTTAATTGATCAGAGTTTTATTATTGTTATTGGTTTGATCATTTTGCCAAAAGGGTCATCAAAACGACAAATGACAAAAGTAAAGGGTAAGAACAATTTGGTACATCTAAAAAGGTCCCTTGTGACTATTGAAAATAAAGACAATTTGTGTATGGCTAGGGCTATAGGGGTCAGTTGGGCAAAATTAAACATATGCACTGTAGATGAATGGAAAGAAATAAGGAAAAACAGAGGGGAAAGAAGTAATATAGACTTGATTTTAGAACACAGAAAAGTACCCGAAAGTTATTATAAAAATTTACGCAATAAGAGTAGAAACGAACAAAAGAAATTAGCCCAAGCACTGTGCCATGCCGTCGGTGTGAGCACCGAGCAACCCCTCAGTTTAAATGATGTTAGGATGTTTGAAGAATTCCTTGGTGTTCGCGTAATGGTGGTGAGTGCTCGCTTAGGAAACAAATTTATAACCGTGGCTAGCAATGACAATTGTCCATGCATTTATATTTATTTGGTTGATGATGATCACTTTCACGCCATTACAAGCATCACGGGATTTTTCAGTTGCAGTTATTTCTGTACAAAATGTCTCAAACATTATAATAATAGAGAAGGACATCAATGTGAAATAAAATGTATTGTCTGTAAAAGTGACATGTGCCTTAACGTAGAACCTGTGAAATGTAGCGACTGTAATATGTCCTGCAGATCGGCAGTTTGTTACGCTGAGCACAAAAAAGTTACAACATACAAATTTGGGCCTAAAAAAGGACAACCCAGTGGCCCTTCACCATGCGAAAAATGGTGGAAGTGTCCCACATGTTTCAAGGTGTTGAGAACAGACAAACGCAAAAAGGAGGAACATCGATGTGGCGAATACCAGTGCTCCTCCTGTCACAAATATGTCATGAATGATCATAAATGTTATTTAAGAGCCACACCGGCCAAAGAATATTACATTCCAAAATTTATATTTTTTGATTTTGAATGCAGTCAGGATGAGATGAGTTACTGTGTTGAAGGATACGTAGCCGATTCAAAATTAAACTGTAAGGACTGTCAATTGCCAGAGATGTGTAAATCTTGCTCCAAATGTCAGAATTGCAAAACAGCATGGTGCGGTAAAGCGACCCACCGTCCAAACTTTGTTGTGGCTCATTCAGTATGCCCTAAATGCATTGAAAAAGAACTCACTCCCGATTCCGTATGTAAGGGTTGTGGTACCCGTTGCGAAGAATGTGACAATTTTGATCTGCACGAGAATGAGGACCCAGGTCCTTGTCCCGGTAAATGCGGATTCAGAGAAGTCATATTCGAGGGTGCGGATACGGCCGAAAAGTTTGGACAGTGGCTCTTTACGGATCAACACGAATATTTCAAGGTTGTAGCCCATAACATGAAAGGGTATGATGGCTATTTTATTCTGGAATATTTGATCGATCAATCCATAAGACCCGCCAAAATTATTTACAACGGCTCAAAAATCATGTATATGACAGTGGAGAAAAATTTACATATAAAGGTGATTGACAGCCTCAGCTTTTTACCCATGAAATTATCAGCACTCCCGGAAGCATTTGACTTGCAAGAATTGAAAAAAGGGTGGTTCCCGCATTATTTTAATACCAGAGAGAATCAAAATTATGTTGGACCCTACCCTGATGCAAAAGATTATGGTTATGATTTTATGAGTGAGAAAGAAAGAAGCAAGTTAGTAGCGTGGTTGAGTGAGAGAGAGAATGAAATATTCGATTTTAGAAAAGAAATGTTACAATATTGTAGAAGTGATGTAGATATTTTAAGACAAGCTTGTATGAAATTTAGACATTTATTAATGAGTGCTACGGGGGAAGAGAAAGTGGTTCTCAATAAAAAAGGGAAGGAAGAGAAACAATGGGTTGGAGCCGTGGATCCTTTCGATTCTGTCACTATAGCTTCCGTTTGCATGAACGTCTTTAGAACCAAATTTTTGGAAGAAACATGGCGCGTAAAACTGAAAGGCAATGATCAATGGGTACCCGCAAAAGTCATCGACGAAAAATTGTACATACAAAAGGGAAACGAATGGGTCCGCGAATCCAAATTGAAAGGAGTGAAAGTGTGCAAGAAAGAATTTGTAAGTACCCCCATAGCGGAAATGGAAGAAACATGGCGCGTAAAACTGCAAGGCAATGATCAATGGGTACCCGCAAAAGTCATCGACGAAAAATTGTATATACAAAACGGAAACGAGTGGGTCCAAGAATTCGAATTGAAAGGAGAGAAAGTGTGCAAGAAAGAATTTGTGAGTTCCCCCATAGCGAAAATTCCTCCCTGTGGTTACAGTGATCAATACAGTAAAGCGTCAATTCAATGGTTAGAGTGGAGGGCGAAACTCGATAACGTTCATATCCAACATGCTTTGAATGAAGGGGAGAAAACGATCCCCGGCACTCGCTACAAATTGGACGGATATTGTAGAGAAACTAACACGGCCTATGAATATCACGGATGTATATTTCACGGATGCCCCGTGTGTTTCTCTGACAATCGTGAAGAAACGTATCACCCACTCACAAACCAGTCTTTGGACGAATTGTACGCGCTGACATTGAAAAAACAAACACGCCTCGAAAATTTAGGTATGAAATATATTTGTATTTGGGATCACGACTTCAAAAAACAACAAAACCAAAACCCTGAACTTCGGCAATTTATTTCTCAGCTAGATATCATGGATCGACTAGACCCGAGAGAAAGTTTCTTTGGGGGTCGCACCAATGCCAGCCGGCTCTATTACAAAGTAAAAGAAAACGAGCGGGTGAAATATGTGGATTTTACGAGTCTTTATCCTTGGGTAAACAAGTATTGTCGTTATCCCTTAGGTCACCCCACAGTCATTTCGAAAGATTTTGGGGACATCAAGGATTATTTTGGTATTGCCAAGGTGAAGATTATCCCGCCCAGGGGACTCTATCACCCAGTCCTTCCTTACAGGTCCAATGGCAAATTAAAATTTCCTTTATGTCGGACCTGCGCGGATACCGAAAGTCAAACCCCGTGCGAATGTACAAATGAACAAAGAGAGTTGACTGGTACGTGGTGCACCCCCGAAATAGAAACGGCTATCAGATTAGGGTATAAAATCAAAAAAATTTATGAAATATATCACTGGAAAGAAAGCACTCAATATGACCCCAAAACCAATAAAGGAGGATTGTTTGCTCAATATATTAACACATTTTTGAAATTCAAACAAGAAGCAAGCGGTCCTCCCGTTTGGATTAAGTGTTACGATGATATGAATAAGTACATGGGGCAATATATGGAAAAAGAAGGAGTCTCATTGGATCGAAAAAATATTCGAAAGAACCCAGGACTTAGAGCTTTGGCAAAACTGTGTCTGAATAGTTTTTGGGGAAAGTTTGGTCAGAGACTTAATATGCGACAAACGGAATTTTTTCACGAAAGTCAGGCCAACATGTTTTTTCAACTTTTTTCCGATCCATTGAAGCAACCCATCGATTTTCATATATTGTCTAATGATACGATACAAGTTGAATGGCAGTATAAGAACGATTGTCAACCCGAAGATAACAAGACCAACATATATTTGGCAACATTTACAACGTGCTGGGCCAGACTTAAACTTTACAGTGTACTTGAGCAGCTGGGTAGAAGAGTCCTGTATTATGACACAGATAGCATCATATACGTGAGTCGTCCAAATGAGTATGATCCACCTCTAGGTGATTATTTGGGTGAACTGACGAATGAGCTTCAGAATGGAGAGTACATTGTGGAGTTTGTGTCTGGGGGGCCAAAAAATTATGCCTACAAAACGAATGAAAACAACGAAACTTGTAAAGTGAGGGGATTTACCCTAAATTATAAAAACAGTCAACTCATTAATTTCCATACCGTGAAAGATATAGTCGCAGACCCTCAAAGTAGTTCAAATATCACTGTGACCAATCCTAGTAAAATTTGTAGGGACAAAAGGAAAAGAAAATTGTATAATAGAGAAGAACAAAAAAGTTATCAAATGGTTTATACAAAAAGACGAAAAGTAGACCACTTTGATACAGAGCCATACGGGTTTTGATAGTCGATCTCTGTCAAATTTGCTTTCAACGATATTACGACATTTATATGTAAACCTGTAAGATATTTCTTCATTGTCACTCAATTCTCAAAAAGATAAAAAAAAAAAATGTCACTCAATTTTCAAAAAAATGTCACACAAATATTAAAAATTGTCAAACAAATATTAAAAAGTGTCACTCATTTTACGTTTTTGTACGTTTACACGAAAATTCTCAAAGGCTCAAATTAAAAAAAAGTACCACTTATTTTCCAAAAAGTGTCACTCATTTTTCAAAAAGTGTCACTCATTTTCTAGAAAGCTTTAGTCATTTTTTTTTTTCGTGCCAGTCACTTTACATCCCCCCACAATAGTATTTGTTTTTTTTATTATTTCTGGCGCGAAATCTAAAAATACATTAAGAGGCTACGTAACCCTTTATGGGAGCACATTAAAAAAAAAACTTCAGGTGTGGGTGTGGGTGTGTGTGTAATTTTATGATTCTTAATCATTGATGATTTATAATGTCTTTGTTTCATATAAATTTCAGTGATGTATATATTCTTTAATTTGATGAGAGAAAATCTAAATACCCACCTTTAAAGGTTTTACTCATATTTCCAAAGACTAACTGTTATTCATTTTATTCTATCATGGTCGTATTGCTTGTAAATGTTATTCATTTTATTCTATCGTATTGCTTGTAAATTAAAAGATAGTAAGAAAGAATTTCTCTTTGCGTCTTGAGTTAATCCAACGTAAGAATATGACAGAAACTCCGGAAAAAGAAACGTTTTTACGTTTCCCTAAACCTGACGAAGAAAGTCAGAGTGACAAGTGGCATTTACTTGGTACCCGGGTCCCACAGGCAGAGATTGTCTACTTTTGTCAGATGATCATAGTGTACATCATTATTATTACAGCGATTGTCAATCTATCCATAAAAAACGGTTCTACCGAACTCTGGGTATCACTTTTGAGTAGCTGTATCGGATACGCTTTACCTAACCCAAAACTTAAGAAATAATGGCCGTCCCTCTTCCCTTCGAACCATGTTCTAGTATGTGTATTAGCGGACAAACTGGTAGCGGTAAAACCCAATGGGTGTATCGCTTTTTGAAACAAGTAAACCTCATGTACGGACGAGACCCCCCTTCCCATATTCTCTATTGCTACGGTATCCACCAAGACTTGTTTGATGCCATGGAGAGTTCCATTCCAAACTTTTACAGTAAGCAAGGATTGCCTACTGCGGAAGAATTGGATGACTTCACAAAAGACAAAAAACACAAGTTAATCATTTTAGACGACCTAATGCACGAGGTCATGCGGAGTAAAGAAATGGAGCTACTTTTCACACAAGGTTGCCATCACAGAAAAGTATCGGTGATTATGATCACGCAAAACTTATATCCCGGGGGTAAACATGCCAGAACTATTGCCTTGAATACCTGGTATCTGGTACTTATGAAAAATATTCGAGACATATCTCAGGTAGCAGTATTAGGACGACAGCTTTATCCCCGTAAGTCCAGAGGATTTATGGAAGCTTACGAAGATGCCCTTAATACGATACACGGTTATTTCATAGTGGACATGTCCCCTCAATCCGATAACAAGTACCGTTTAAGGACACTTATTTTTCCCAACGAGGAGCCTATTGTGTACCGTTTGACGTAAGAATGGCGATAATGAGCTTATAAGAAGACAATATGGTTGAACTAATCAAACAACAACGACACTTCCTATATTTAGTGGCAAACACTACAGCTGCCCAAAGAAAGTCGCTTTTAAAAACAATTACCAGTCAACAATTAAGAGCACTTAGTCAAATTGCATACAATATTATTCGGTTTAAAGGCAGATTGACCCTTACGGAAAAAAACAGCTTAAAACGGCAGAGACGCTTCATTTACTTGCTTGGAGATCGTAATATTGGGTTTGTTCAAAAGAAGGAAGCCATTCAACATAAACAACGTATTATCCATAAATTGGTGAAGATCGCTTCCGCCTACTTACAAACCGTATTACAGTAATGGAGAAATATGTATTAGTGCCTTTCGAAAAGTTTGAGCGATTGAAAAAACTGTCCGGGAGACAAGATGATCGGCAGAGAGAGGAAAGGGAAGATCCCCCGAAAAAGAAGAAGAATAGAAAATTAACACTTTTTCCTCCGGGGCTTAGAGAGAAGAAAAGAAAGAAAGATATAGACTGGATTTCTTTTTAAATAATAAGACAATTTTACATTTTTTTATATTTTTATTTACAAAATAATACAATAAAAGTATGAAAGAAGCCACGAGTCATTTTTTTTCCTCCATAATCTATTGTATATACACATTTCTCGCTTTATCGATCGTAAGTATTTCTGGAAAGGTTGCGTACAGTAGCAATGTCACACTTTCTGGTAAAGGTTTAGCAAATTTGATTTCCAAACGGCAAAGACCTCTTCTTTTTGTGCTAAAAGAATAGTAGGGATCGATATCCAACACGTATAGGCAGTATCCTTGCTTGTACTCTGTATACGTGATGTTGATATCATTTCTACAGGAAGTGAGGGTCTGATAACAGTCGGTGAAATGATTTCCTTCAAAATTAGGTTGCAATGGTTGCGATGGTACGGATTGTCCATCAACGAAGAAACCGAGGTAACTGCAGTCGTAATGTTTCAGGTTGAATGGGTTTGTTTTGTAGTCCCCGTTATACGAAACGCTTGGAACCGCCCCTATGATGATTTTGTTTGGCACCCTACCTTGAAATATATCGTCTGCGTGAAAACTATATTGTCCCTGCGCTATCGAGGTTGTTTTTATCTCTGAGCGGAAATAAGGGTACATAGCCGGAGTGTCCTGAATCATTTTGTCATGGGCCAAAAGCAAATCGTTCTGTAACCGTTGAATACAGAGCTTGAAACGGGCGTCAACGATTTGCACCTTGTAATTCGGAGTTAACGCATCTGTAATGATTCGAAATGCATCGGATGCTTGCCAAAATTTAAGCGCCATTTGCACTTCGTTTATAAGTAACTTTGGTTGTTGAAATAAGTCCACCGGAATACTCCCTTCTAGATCTATAATCTTGCCACCCTTGGTCCTATCATATCTTTGAAATAAACCGCCATTTGATCCAGTTTTTGGGTCGCTATCGTCCAGATTTGGGTCATCCTTGAAAAATAATTGGCTGGTCAGAAAAGCTTCCTGTATAGATCGATTGGTATTTAGTATGGTGTCAATGTAGGCCTTATACGGATGAGTTGTTCCGCTATTTGGGAGTGGTTTTTGTTGTAAATGAATGTCCAGTTGTCTGAAAATGGTGTGCAAGGGTAAATTGATTAGTCCTAGCGTGTCATCTGCGGTCACGGGGGTACCGTCTTGTAAAGCCAGTCTTAATTTCAGCCTCAATTTACATTCCTTCAAGTTGATATAGGCGCTGGCCTGTGGCGGTATATTAAATTCTAAGCTCGATGAAGAATCAGTTACGGGATTAATGGGTCGAAATTCGATCCAATCTTTCGATAACAAGGACGAATCTTTCGTGATCGGGTTAAATAACGATAATTCTTCTATGTGTTGCATTTTACTATTCATCGTAAATTTCAAAATACCCAGTCGGGATCTTTGCGATACGTTTTGCGAGTCTTCTTACGCTTGGTGTTCTTACGATCTTCGTCTTCACCATTCTTACGTTTAATCTGAGATTTTGCCCTATCAACGGCTTCGGTTAACGGGCTCACCATTTTTACCTGAGGCGTTTTGACTTTTTCAAGTTTTTCTTCCATATCCCGCAGTAGTTTATTCTTTTCTTCTAGTATTTTCTCCAAATTCCTTATTTGATCTGGGTTATGGTCTTTCGGTTTAAAATAGTTAATCCAATACTCCACATCTTCTTTGTACGGAACCCACTTCTGTTGTTCTGAATCAAAGACGTCTATGGAACCCATGATTTCTTGAAATGAAGGACGCAGTGAAAATCGTTCGATTTCAAATCAATGGGTTTTAAATCTTCGCTTTTTAACGACAGTCTAATAGTGTTAAATCTTTTGACACTCACGGGTCTATAACGTCGATGAAGACACTCGGTAAATTTAAATTTCTTGTATCTTGTTTCGATTTCTATGCTGGTGAGAACGGGTTGTAACTTGTTCCTGACAAACGCTTCCTCTATGATATCGCAATTCAAATACAATCGCTTACTTCGAGGTGTAAAGTCACAGGTCAATGACGATTCTACGAGAGCACATAACCAACTTCCTTCTAAAATATAGTCTTTAGAAAACTGAAACAAGAAATCGGCGTTATTCTTACGTATATCGATCGATTCTGCGCAATTCAAATATAGGTAAAACTCTGTCATTCTTCTCTCGTCGTTCTCAGTTCGTCAAGTATGGTAGGAATGAGATAAACTGGGCGTAATAAAATGGGTATAAATGAATGAAATCGTTGAAGTAAAGTCTTCTTACGGCTAGATGAAACGTTATTTGAGCATAGTGTGCGTAACAATAGTCTCCTTCTTTCGAAATTTTGAACATCTCTTCTCATTGGATTAATGATTCCGTTAAGGATACGTTTTGCTACCTCGATGATAGCCTTTAGTCGACGATTCGATAAATTCTGCAGTAAATTCTTCCTTTCCGCCGTGTCGGTCTCTTGTAGGTGTAGTAAATAAGAGAAATGTAAATAAACTGTAGAGTGTTCCATGGTTGAATCGTTGAAATACTCATTCCTTCTTACGCGTATAGAGTTCGAGTTCAATTAGTGTGGGACAAACAACCTCGTCCTCTGGTTGTGGAGAGGTTACACCCGTTATAACCACTTTCCCCGTATGAAAGCAACAAAAATGCACACCTTTCCGTTTAAAGTTAAGGGAAGGAAATAACTCTGGTTCGTATACGACATCTCTATCGAAAGACAAACGCTTCAGATCCAAATTCGAACTGAGGGTATGGCTCATAGACATAGTTAAAAGTTTTGCGTCCGAAAAATTTACGGGATATCCGCAATTCTGAAGCAGTCTGGCATATTTTCGTATCCGTTTATACCCCTCTCTTTTACTCGAAGCTTTACCGTTACAGTTGATAATACCGTTAGAAAACACTAAACAGTTTCCTCCAATTTTTCTGTGCTGCCATATCAACCCGGGAAATCGTGCTGGATCATACCGTACATTCGTTATTTTGTAGCAGAGTTGTCTTAAATCAATATGGCAGTTGAGTTGAGCGCTGTAGACCACGTTTGTGATGATCATGATCGTTTGACTGTCTACAAATAAATGATTGAATATTGGTAGTTTTCATTCCTTATATAGCGAGCTGCGTTAGCTTAGTCGGTAGAGTGCTGGACTTCTAAACCTGAGGTCGTGCGTTCGATCCCTGTCTACCACCCACTGGCTCAATCTATTTTTTTTTTTCTTTAAATTGGACCACCCCCTGGCTCGGTTTTGTTTTTTATTTATTTTTTGTTAAATTGATGATAGTCACTGCGCCAGGATTCATTCCTCTCCCACCGCTGACCATTGTTTCGACATTGATCATGTGGGAAAACAGCCAGTGGCTTGGAAAGAAAATTGCGCGAAGTACTGGCAAAAGAAACTCGAGGAACGCGCGGATAGCTGTACTGTCCGCCGTGATATAATTAATATAATGTTGAAAACGGCATAAAACACCACACAATCGAGCAATCAATTCAACCCTTTATATGTAATCAATTGTTTACGAGTATTGCGTAATATCAGTTTCCGGTATCCAGCTGTCATACTTTTTTGGCCAGTGTAACCATCGCACCAGGACTTCCCGCTTTTTATTGCGTGTCCTTCTTTTCAATATTTTTTCGATGCTAAATTCGGTACCTTCGTCAACATTTATAGCTTGCAATTCTTGCTCGTAAAATGTACCGTCGATTTCGTCATTGTCCCAGTCTACTAACGTGTAAACTGGAATTCCTTGTCTTTTAAAGCGTGATTTGATTCTGAAGATCTCCCCTGTCCATTTTTGCGAGTATTCTCTGTCAAATACGGACCTGATGTGTGACAATCGTACAGTCTGACCGATTTTATATTTCATTTTTTTGATAACGGGCTGTTCCCGCTTACTTCCCTTGGTTCTAATGAGATACTGTTGAAGACGGCTTTCCCCCTCATTTTCCATGGAAATTGCTGCTGGATTTTCTCCGAGACTCCTATGAGAAGTATGATTGTAACTATGTACAACATCCTGTAAAATGTCAATGTACCGACGGGTTCTATTCTTGAGCAGATATCGAAAAATCTTGTGTTTTATGGTTTTAATGACTCTTTCGGCGTAATTCGCTTTTGTTTCCGTGTTATACGCGTACAGATGATGTATGTTTTGACTTTTTAAATATGTATTTACTTCTTTGCTTCTAAATTCCATTCCTCGGTCCGTACGAATTGTTTTTGGTTTTTTGGGGCCTGTCAGTATACGTTTCAAGACCGTGACTAAATCAGCGCCTCGTTTACTCTTAACAGGTTGAGCATAAAGAAAACGAGAAAAGACATCGATAGCAATCAAAATATATTTCACACCTTCGTTATGCTTCTGTAAATTGACCATATCCATAAGATCTATATCCCATTGACTATCAACCCCCTCAACGATCACTCTGGATCGTATAAATCGGCGCCTAGCCCCCCTCGTAAGCGAATAGGACTCTTGATCTTGTAGCCATTTTCGTATTCGATGTCTACCAATGTTGTATTTACCCTGTGCTTTTACATACTGGTACAATTTCTCGGGGCCGCTAAAACTAGCAGGATTATTGGAATCAAAATAAATAGAAGACAAGTATGTTTTCCAGTCATCCATTTTTTAATCAAATATACATAACTTACATTCTTACAAGATATAGTATTACAACAAAACTGAATACAGAGGTCTAATTTGGTATGCATGTAAAAAAGTGAGAAATCGTTCCATTTCGATTTCTATTTCTGTTTTTATATGTCTATAATGTATCCATTCACCAATCAATACAATCATCATATGCACAAGTCCAAACATGATCACCAGTTATTTATAAACTCGTTCGGGTTACACTCTGTACACTGAAGGGCTCCTAATTGGTTCATATGATCACTCTGCAGGTAACAGGGTATCACACCGTCCAATTCGGGTAAAGTTTTTCCAATGTTTGGGATAAGTTCTTTTAATCGTTCGTATTCTTTTGGTCTCAAGCAAATGCCTTTTTTGGTCGGCACTACTTCTTCATTCGGTTTCCAATATTGTCTAATATCTACGCAAACGCTGCTTTCGCCAATACTGCAGTGCACGTTGCCCCCGATGTGATATCCGTATGATACCTTATTTTCGAGGGCTTTGTCAACGTACTCTATTTGATTTACCAGGTTCTTCCAACGCATCAGAGTTAAGCTTATGCCTTTTTTGGTGGGTTTGTCATCTTTCCACTCCCTAATATCGACTCTCAATTCACCTCTCCATTCGTTCACTTGTACGTAGCGTTCGTTACCGAGACTGAATTTTTCTCTCATCATGTTGTTCGTTCGAGTGCCAAAACTCTAATGACTTCTATACACATACTACGGATTTTTATAGTCATAAAGTTTCTTCTGATTGGTCAGTTTTTTCTTACATCTGACGTGTATAGACAAGTACCCTTTGCCACAGGGTAAGCTGTTACTACGAAGATTCTGTATTTGGTCCTGGAATAAACTACTTTAACTGTACGACTCGGTTGCTTTTTGTGTCCCAATAAACCAATGTTGTACATAAATGTCTTTGTAGCTTCGAAACGTTTTCCAATTTTCGTACAGGCGTCGGGTTTTTCCAAACATCTTTCTACCGAGTCGTACATGGTGCCTTTATCAAAAAACACAGAAGCCTGAGAATGACTTGCATTCAAATGCTTGTCAACCGTATGGGTAGAAAGTTTGAAGTCGATTTTCATGTCGAAAGGTTATACTCTCAGTAATTGTGTACAGACATCGCAGCAATATTTATATAACGCAAATAAACAACAAATAGAGACTTGACCGGACACGTTTGAACGAGATTAAACGTGCTGTTCACATCTTGCGAAATGATCTTGATCTACTCTTTAATTTTCAATTCGACATCAATAACCGAAATATTGCTGTTCCATCAAAGTTATGATATGGGAATTAAAATATCTCCTTAGCGTGTTCTGTGCAGTCTGATCTTGATCTACACTGTCCTTAACAAATACCTCCTTAGCGTGTTCTGCACAGTCTGATCTTGATCTATACTATCAGCCCAAAGGTCAGTCAGCCACCCTTACCAGCCAAAAAAGGTTAATAATAATTGAAGGGGTTGTGCCGCATGTTCTGCGCAATCTGATCAGAATCTACACTATCCGTAACAAAGATCAACTTACATCTTCTGTGCAGTCTGATCTTGATCTTGGGGTTTCTGAATTATGTATAGTGAGCCACCCTTACCAGCCAAAAGGGTTAATGATAATTGAAGGGGTCGTGCCGCATGTTCTGCGCAATCTGATCAGAATCTACACTATCCGTAACAAAGATCAACTTACATATTCTGTGCAGTCTGATCTTGATCTTGGGGTTTCTGAATTATGTATAGTGAACCACCCTTACCAGCCAAAAGGTTAATAATAATTGAAGGGGTCGTGCCGCATATTCTGTGCAATCTGACCAGAATCTACACTATCTGCAACAAAGATCAACTTACATCTTCTGTGCAGTCTGATCTTGATCTTGGGGTTTCTGAATTATGTATAGTGAGCCACCCTTACCAGCCAAAGGGTTAATGATAATTGAAGGGGTCGTGCCGCATGTTCTGCGCAATCTGACCAGAATCTACACTATCTGCAACAAAGATCAACTTGCATCTTCTGTGCAGTCTGATCTTGATCCTGGGGTTTCTGAATTATGTTTATACATTGTCTTCACTCAAATCACTCTTCAAACAGCCTTCAAGTACCTGTAAACATCGTTAGGCGGATTTAGTACCACTCACTAATATTTGAAAAGCACTTAAAGATGACTGACGCTATCAAAAACAGTGTGAAAGAAGGAAAAATTGGTGACGCGCTAGGCACCCGTATACTACTTGTATTGAAGCGAAATGCAATTAAATTTAAGTAACTAACATGACAAAAGACAAATTATTAAACTTTTCATTACCTGAACAGCTTGTAGAAGTCGTTTATAACATCTCAGAAAAAAATACTGACGAAATTCATAGTGCGTGGCGGCCATGAAGTATAACTGGTTCTTGCACGAACGAGTCTTATGCTATTTTAGACTAGACTTAAGCAGTATTAACCAATGAAATTTTAGTTGAATTATGACATCGACCAATTAAATTTCAGAATCAATTAACTAATCAAGCACAGTGACATTGGCGAGCTATAACACCTTTAAGCTGAGAAATAAGCCATTGGCTTTAACAATGCATATCTTCGGTTTACTTCAAAAACCTCGTAATTACAGCTTGAAACAAGCTGTAGTTACGAGGTTTTTAAAGTAAACCGATGATATGGTACATACTATTACAAACCATACGAGGAAAAACTGTACTGACCCTTGGCCAAATTGATGACTGATAAAAGGGTATATGTAGGCAAGAATACAAGTAAGACATGTCACAAGCCTTTTATTCATGAATTCCTTCTTAACAAACTGTCCGCAACCTACGCAAGCTGAAAGATTCTTTGGCATTTCTAGCCTAATGAGTTGAAAACAATTTCATTCATTGACATGTTGAAGTACCCTTTGGCATATTTAGCCTGATTAGACCAGCCCGCACGGCTCAATAGGTAGAGCGTAGGTCTCTTGAAGTGGTATTTCGAGTCACTTGACGGTGTGTGTTCGATTCCCACGGCTGGCCGTCTAAAATCACCCGACAGTCTTTTCGGATGAGACGTTAAACCGAGGTCCTGTGTAACGGTGCTATTTAGACCGACCAAGTTATAGAACCAGGCGTAACTTACGAATGGTTTTGTCCTGTATCTGCACTATCCCCCGTAACAATATTAACAGCTTTCAGGGGGAGGGGGGAGGGAAATGGGGGGACGCGCCCATATGGGCAACCGGTGGCGACGATAGATAAACGCAAATTCAATTAAAAAAACTGATTAGTTGAAAATGATTTCATTCGATGAGATATTTCAAAACTTAGCAAACGTAAAATGAAGAAAAAAACATATGCAGTGAACATACATGTACATGTACAATTATGATATATTGAGATTCATACTTAAGTACTAATTCATTTAGGCAGAGTGTTATGACCAATATTTTCTCCTTTTCCCACAATTTTTTCTACCCTGAGTTACGTTTATTTTGTCGTCTGCAAAGACTTTCAGTTTAGACAAGTCTAAAATTTTGTCGTTTGGTAACGAGTTACATATTCAAACACCGAAATAGTGAATTTCCGAAAAACACCTGACCTCATCTCTACCCACCAACCAAACGATTCTGAAAATGTTTATTTGTTTTGGTTTAGCTGAATGGTCTCGCTTTTGACCTAATTCTTAGCACTGATAACAAATGAATAAACGGACATTTGTGATTGGTCCAAAATGTATACATGTTTATTCTTAGGCTCATCAGAACTCCAGATAGCGTTGTCTGCGCATGTCATATTCTTCAAAAATTCGACCTGTCTGCTATGACGCATCACTCATTCCCCCCCCCCCACCTGGGAAAAGTAGGGCTTATAAAGAAGCTATAAGCCTGTTACCCAAGCATGTAGGGGTTGTTTTAACCCTTGACCAAACAATCCCTGGTTTTTACAGCCCTGAAAAAGAAGCCTTTCGAAAACACTGTGGGAAAAGGAGAAAATGCTGGTAACCAGCATTTTCTCCTTTTCCCACAATGTTTTCTACCCTGCTGGAAACAAATTTTATTTATTTATTTTATTTTTTTTTGGACTTGCGTTTATTTTTTCATCTGCAACTGCTTTGACTTTTAACCAGTCTAAAATTTTGTTGTTTGGGAAAGGGTTAATAAATGACCGATGCATAGGTTACATGCTTGCCGATCACAGCTAAAATGAATCGCACCAGGTAGTGTTTTATTGAGTTAACGTTTATTTCATTTTGAAATTCAAAGTAACGGTTGTTGTTTTGAAAAATTAGTCCGCTTCTATACCCAGAATGCCCAAATTAGATAGATGTATATTCCAATGAGTAATAACATTTTATAACAGTTTGCTGTATTATCATTATATTTCTATGTTTGAAACATGGTTATTCCATGTTATTCCCAGCTAAGTAGTACTTGTCGTATCTCTGTGTGTGTGTGAGAGAGAGAGAGAGAGAGTAAGAGGGAGGGAGAGAGAGAGAGAGAGAGAGAGAGAGAGCTTGCTTATTATATACAATGTATGTAAACAAGACTATGTATGATGTACTTGTCTAATAAAGTATATGCTCTGTTCTGTTCTATATTTGTAGAATGCCATCTAGCGGAAAATAATGCTTCAAATGAGTGATTTTGACTTCAAAATTGGAAATATTTACAATTGTCCACTGAAGCATATATCGTGGGTACTCATTAGAACAGTCTCATCGAAACGATTCTAATGAGTATCGACAAGATAGGGTTTGGAAGAGAAATAATAGATTTAGAATACCATCACTCCGTCTTATCTGGAGCTCTGGCAAATTTACAACCCGTTTATGTTTGATATAGACATTTCTTGTTTCTTTTATCTACATCGTAGAAGTATTCTACTCTTTTAAAAACATCGTGGAGAAAGGAGATCATCTTGGTAGGTATAACTCTTACAACACCATCCCGAAATGTAACAATCGTGGGAAAAAAAAAACTTTTGAAAACAATGTCGGACATGGAGAAAATAATGTAAAACATCATTTTCTCCTTCTACAATTTTTTGTTCTTTATCACACTAATCAAACCAGTTATATTCAATTTCTTTCCGGCGTATTTTCGCCTCTCACCTCTGCTGAAGCATGTGAGAAAAGTCGTCGGTGGCTTTGGAAAGAAAGCTGTGTTAGCAACGGTGTCAGAAAGCCAGGAAACACATGTACGTCACGGACACCCATGGTATAAACTTAGCTGTTTAAGTGGCGTTAAACCGCAATACAACCAACCAACCAACACTTTCAATTTGTTGTCTACGAATGCTTTTAATTTGGACAAGTTTAAAAGTTTGTCGTTTGGTAAAGGGTTAAAGAAAAACCATAGTTAGAACACGTGAATATTTGCTGATGGGTTAATAGTATTTTCGGAAAACCGCCATTAACATGGGATCCCATACTCGTCGTAACCACAATGCCTCGCCAAGCATCCCGTCAATTAAAGAACAATTGTAACCCATCACGCAAAGGGGGCCTTCTGGGAACTGCGAAAAGTGTCAACCCTGGTCAGACTGCGCGAATTGCGCAGGCTGACCAGGGTTGACACTTTTCGCTTCAATGGCATTTTCTGTATGAAAAGTGGTCATTGTACCTTGTTATACAATCATTTTCTAATTATCAACTAATACTGACCTGCACTACCGTCGATCTGTTTTGAGCTAGTTGGTGTACAGAATTCCCAGATGGTCCCTTTTTGCGTGATGGGTCACAAATTATTATACATGTATCATTAGAATACGGAGAAGTTTGGAAATATGGCTGAAACCGGTCAAGGCTTGGAAAACCTGATTATTTATGGGATCCCCTATTAGTCATAACCTTGTTGGCAAGTCTGAATTTATGTCAAATTTAACTCATTTCCAAAAGATAAAATTTTAGGTTTGTCCAAATCGAAAGCATTTGCAGAAGACAAAATAAAAGTGACTGAAAATTTGAATATTGTTTTTTGAAGGGTAGAAAACATTGTGGGAAAAGGAGAAAATGCTGGTTATCAGCATTTTCTCCTTTTCGCATGATGTTTTCTAAAGGCTTCTTTCTCAGGGTCGTCAAAAGAAGAGATTGTGTGGTAATGGGTTAAATAAGAGGATTGCCTTTCTAAGTGCTAAAGATGCAGATAATGATTGCAATTTCGAAGCCTTTCTGTCAGAATATCTGGCCAAAGAGTTTGACAGTGTAGATCCAAGATCAGACCGCACGTTCCTGCAGATAACGATTTCCTTTATCAAATTATTTTGTCCCTAGTCCCCATCCCCGTTCCCCTTAATCCTTTACCAAACAATGCCCGTTTTTTATCGACCATTAGATAGAAGCTTATTGAAAACATTGTGGGAAAAGGAGAAAATGTAATGGAGTAGAATCGTAGCAATGTAGATTGTACAGCATTCCCAGAAATCAGGTAGATCACGTAGAGAGGTCATGATACGGGAATGTTGTATAACTCACGTCCGCGAGTATGTGTAAACTAGGTAAACTCCGCTGGAGAGGGAGAGTTTGGGTCAAGTAGTCAGACAGGTTGGGTCAGAGATCGAGAGAGATAGTAGAGAGATGTAGAAAGACAGCGGACAGACGTGGGCAAGAGCGGAGAACAATTGTTAAACTGCAGTCGGTTTCGCTTTGTAAATAGTTTTAATAAAATGTAGTCTTAGAAACTTTCTTGTGACTTTGACTATTTTCGACATCATCTGTGTTACCCGCTGTGCTACACTGGTAACCAGCATTTTCTCCCTTTTCCACAATGTCTTCTACCTGCTGGAAATATATTTCAATTTTTTGGCTATGTTTATTTTATCGTCTGCAGGTGCTTTCAATTTGGACCAGTCCTTTTGTAAACAATCAAAGGAAACCCCAAAGCTATCAAAACTTTTATTCCAGGATCGACAAAAAAAACCCAAAGGTATACTTGAGCCCAAAAGTAAACATAACATGTGCTAAAATGCATTCGAATTTGCATATCCATTTGTAAAACAATTGAAATCATTGTGTAAATTTATGACGTCAGCAAGAATTTCGCGAGAAAATGAATTATATACCCAGCACTCGTCACAACTCGGCCGATTCCGTACCTACATCTAACCTCGTTCGTATCAAGGAGATTTCGATTTTGAAATGAGAATCACGTGATTCTAAATATAGCGCACCACTGATAGTTGTTTAGCAACGACACAAACAACCTTGATGACGTTATTCACATCTGTCTATTTGTCGGTGAAAACTTCAATTGGAAATGATAAACCACGTTAAAAGATGTACGAGCTGTTTGTCAACTGAAATATAGTTAGTAAGATTTTGATATAAAATTGGAACTCTAAGTTTTCTTTTGTAAGAGGAGCCTTACAATTTTCAGAACGGTAAACCGGCGTACTTCCGGGCGATGAATGTACCGATCTGACACACATCAATCCACCAGTTACAGCGGAGGGATATGATGGCTCCCATCACCCGAAGTATACCGAAAGTAAACCCAGGTGAAAATTAACCAAAAGATAAACTTTTTACGTAAAATGTTTTCAACAATTTCAAATAATCCACACTCTATCATTTGAATCACATTAAAATTGTCGTCTGGAGATGTTTTGAATTGGGCCAGGCCAAAAAATCGCCAGACAAAAGGTTTAAAATGAAGCCATTATTTGACCAAATTCGGAACTATTTATTTATCTCAAGTGTGTGTAAAGTAAACAGAACTCGTAATGACTGTAACGTTATCACTTGAAATAAGTTAGCTATAAGATAAATGGCTGTAACGTTATATCACTGTAAATAAATAAAGTTACTTGTATCTTTAAGATAAATCGAAGATCCGAAATAAAACTGCAAAGAGGTATATAGAACGTCTTTTGTAAGCCATAAGGATATAACAGTTCGAAACAGAAAATGAAAATAAATACATGTATCGAGATTTCTATACGTAGTTTGACATGCCCTGGCAGGTCTCATCTATTCCAAGATTTTCTTTTTTAAATAAGATATGGGCCATGCTCTGTAAAAAGAGGGTTTAATGCATCT
The DNA here is from genome assembly GCA_943736015.1 of Tridacna crocea. NCBI lineage: Eukaryota > Metazoa > Mollusca > Bivalvia > Cardiida > Cardiidae > Tridacna > Tridacna crocea. The sequence goes on along the minus strand of OX031069.1, from coordinate 14,241,911 downwards.
GCAAAAAGTATCGACCCAGGTCAGCCTGCGCAATCTGCGCAGGCTGACCTAGGTCGAAACTTTTTGTTATTTGCCAATTTTCTGTATGTCCTAGGCCCAGGCTACCTCATGATTAAGTCTGTTGTTTAGATAATGTGACTGTCATTGATCTATAAGCATTGATCGCTTGCTTGGAGATGCTTTAAGCCCCCTTTTGCCAGAGCACGGCTCGTTCATTTACGAATACATACTATCTCTGCGTATAGCTGAATATCATGGCTTTTAACTCATTACCGAAGTACAACATTTTATGTTTGTCCAAATCGAAAGCATTTACAGAGGACAAAATAAAAGTGACTGAAAATTTGAAATTGTTGTGTGAAGGGTAGAAGACATTGTGGGAAAAGGAGAAAATGCTGGTTACCAGCATTTTCTCCTTTTCTCACATTGTTTTCTAAAGGCTTCTTTCTCAGGGGCGTCAAAAGTAGGGATTGTGTGGTATTGGATTAACGTGCTTCTTGGTATAATGATGAAACTGAATGAATAAAAAAGGGGATATTTGTTGATTTCGGTGAAAGATCGAAATTTATTTGATTGAGTGAACATCCGCGGTAATATGTTCTCGAGTGGTATAACCACTCGTGAAAATATTACTGAGAATGTTTTCGAGAAGAAATAAAATTCGATTCGGCTTTCTTTGAAAAAAAAATATTGTATTTATTTTATGCTGCTAACCATGTTTTTTTTCGGGGGGGGAGGGGGGGGGATTTTCATCAAAATTCAGGTCATTTGTTTTCCGTAATTCCCCGTAGAGTCCCCCTCTACATAGCAACGAATTAAGTATTATGTAGGCGCGAGACATGCAGGGTATATGCGCATAAATTACGTCATATTTTCGTCTTGTTTAATGGCGTGCTGTTTATCTAGGTAACTAGTGCACAGAGCAACTGTTTTTGCCTTCAATTGTAGAGTTATAAGATATGAAATTTGTACTTTTACTGGTCGTAATTATGAAATACCAAATCATATTTCACCTTTATATCTTGGTAAACTACTGAAAAAACATGAAATAGTTACCATACTTCCAAGACACCGTTATTGGTATATTGTTTCCTGTTGTCCAGTTACGCGTTTCTATTGGCACTATACACTAAAATTCCCTCTTAATACGCGGACACACAATATAATGATGATTTCATAGAGGAATACTTAACCCAAAATGCCCAAGAAATCATAAAAGTAAACATCGTTTTTACTCAAACCACAAACAACAGATTAAAAGGCGATTAAAAATAAAGACAGCATCCAATGAAGCAGCGCTATGCGGACTGACGTACATGTAAATGCTTGGCTGAGTGACCAAATCATGACATGATACTGGAGCGTTTCCGTATAATTGTTTTTAACTGTTTTCGTTTGGAATTAAAATTTAATCTTGAAATAGTTATGTATGAAAAAAGTGGACCATGAAAAAGGGGTTTAACTCATTTGATAAAAGTGTCGACTCAGGTCAGACTGCATTATATGAATGAACACAACAGAGCTTCAGATAATAGGGAAAATCCATTTTTTCTCTCCAAAACCCTATGTTGTGGGTACTCATTAGAATCGTCTCAATGAGACGATTCTAATGAGTACACACAACATAGGATTTAGTAGATCATAACTGATATTTTCAATTTTGCAATCAAAACCACACGCTCTATCCGGATATCTGATATTACAATATCTCTATGACAAAACCCGCAACCTATCACAAGATACAATGGGGCCCATGACATATCGTCGGTGCACTTCGAAAACCTCGTAACTACAGCTTGAAACAAGCTGTAGTTACGAGGGTTTTGAAGTAAACCGACGATAGGGAAAATCTATCAAAAACAAAAAGTATAGACACAGGTCAACCTGCACGGACTGTGCACGCTGACATGGGTCGATACTTTCTACAGATGCATTAAACCCCCTTTTCAGAGAGCTTAATTCACTTATTTCTAGCCATAGAGTGACTGAGAAAAATTACTCAAGTCGATCAACCAAAGAGAAAGATTCATGGCGATATTTACTCGTCGTTTATGATATAGGACTTATTTTTTCCCACAAAATGAGTAAATATTAGTTGCAAGATACAAAACATCCTTTTATGGCTAATTAAGATTCAGTACAGCCAATCCTATTTTATTGATTTTTTTTTTTACATATTTTTTAACATTATTCATTATCCACAGCCGAAGGTTTTTCCGTCCTCCGTCCGTCAGTCCTTCCATCTGTCTTTCCTTCCGTCAGTCTGTTCGTCGTTCCGCCCGGACAGGTATCTTCTAAAATTCTTGATGAATGATTTATAGATTGATTAAACGGTGTTTTACGCCGCTTTCAACATTGTTTCAGTCATATCACAGCTCACATTTTCATGCATTTCCAGGATTTTATCAGTACTATTCTGGAGCTCTGATGTGCATTGCCAAACGGCCCAGTGGATCAAGTGAGGCTCGAGCCCATGACCTCCAGGTTACGAGTCTCACACTGTACCACTAAGCCACGCAGAACCCCCTCTTTATCGAAAATTGATGAAACTTCTAATTGTCGATTTACTTCGAAAACCTCGTAACTACAGCTTGTTACAAGCTGTAGTTACGAGCTTTTCGAATTAAACCAATGACATGTGTTCCTTAGATAGCCCGCAAAAATATACTATGTTTTGTGGTTATTTTTTTATTTAATGCCGTGATAGAAAAAAAGGCGGCTTGGAAGCTTGGAAAAGGGGAATGGGGGGGGGGGGTTGAATGCATTTCGGGATACATGATACGAAGCACGAAAATTGATGAAACTTCTAATTGTCGGTTTATTTCGAAAACCTTGTAACTACAGCTTCTTACAAGCTGTAGTTACAAGGTTTTTAAAGTAAACCGACGATACGTGTGTTCCTTAGATAGCCTCCGCCGAAATAGATTTTGTTTTATTATTGTATCTATCTGTTCAATGCAGTGTGATAGTTAAAAAAAAAAAAAGACGGCTTGGAAAAGGGGTATTAAAATTAATTTCGGGATACATAATACAGAGCAAGCCATTACATAATTATGGATCCATAAAATCCATTTGGTAAAACAATCCAATAAAACATGAGGTACACCTGGTCCTTTGTCATGCAGACAATTCGTCAGCCATCAGCCTACACAGTCCGTGCAGGACCCATACTTTTTACAAGGAAACAAAAAACCCTTTTTTTACCGAGTGTGACTCATGAATTATTCCGGTAGAAAACAACAGACACAACCTTGTTCGTGGTATTTGCTCCATCCAGCCCCCGTCTGTCTGTCTGTCTATATGTCTGTCTGTCTGTGTGTGTGTTTCTTTCTTTCTCTCTCTCTCTCTCTCTCTCTCTCCCCTAAAATGCAATCCTCAGGCATTACTTACTAAAGTCCAACAAAATAATTAATTAATGGATGAATGAGGGAGCGAAAGATCGAACGAACGGACGAAATAACGAATATATGAATGAATGAATGAACGATCCATAGAAACAACAAATAAATGAATAAACGTGTTAAGTTCGACTAACTGCTTTGGTTAAAGAATGATAGTTGATAGTAATACAAATACACTTTTGAGAAGGACAAATTAACCCTCATGTTACTGAACTCGGGTCGCTGACCTTTTGCGGACAGTGTAGATCAAGATCAGACTGCACAGAACGTGCAGTCTGATCTTGAATCTACACTGTCCAAAAAAAAAAGAAATATCTTTGAAGTAGAAAATTTCGAGATTTTTCCATCGGTTTGAAGGTTACATTTCATTTTATTTCGCAGGGTAAGGGTAGAAACGGGTTTAATCGTTATCAGGCAGATAGACACTCTGTCCTACTAAATAACTAAAACAAAGTTTTGAATTCGATAGTAAAACCCCAAACATTGCTATTTCAAAGTTGTGTTTTGGGGGAATAATATCTCCTTATCGGACAGTGTAGATCCAAGATCAGACTGCACGTTCTGTGCAGTCTGATCTTGAATCTACACTGTCCGCAAAACGTCAGTGAATCGCGCTTTGAAGCCTAAGCGTTAAGTTGACTGCTTACCGTATGATTAATAGAGGGATTCCAATTGGAAATGTGGTAAACCAGTCAGCATTTACTATTCCGGCTCGGGGATTTCCCTTAGCATCCCAATTTCCACTTAAAACGCTTGTCACGACTGTCGATACCCTTTTTGCAAGGAAAGATCAAGATCAAACTGCAAAAATGTGCAGCCTGATCTTTGATCTACACTGTCCGAAAAGCTGTAGATATACGAAAAACTGTAGATATACGAAACATTGATATTGTAATTTTTGGGGGTCTCTATTCACAAACTTAAAGAGTCTGGAGGGTTTATAGATTTATTCGGTGTGCTATGGCTCTTACCTCTTAGTTAACCCTTTCCCAAACAATCCCTGGTTTTTACGGGTCAGGAATAGAAGCCTTTTGGAAGCATTGTGGGAAAAGGAGAAAATGCTGGTAACCAGCATTTTCGCCTTTTACCACAATGTTTTCTACCGTATCATACTGAAAAACATCTTTTTAGCAACTGTTAATTTGTCATCTGCAAAATGCTTTGAATTTGGTCTGGTCCAAAATTTGCTTTTTGGGCAAGGGTTAAACCAAACAACAAAGTTTTACACTTATCCAAATTGATATCATTTGGCAGACGACAACTTTATGGATTAAACAGAAGATCTTATTTTTGAAAGGTCGGAAAACATTGTGGGAAAAGGAGAAAATGCTGGTTACCAGCATTTTCTCCTTTTTCCACAATGTTTTCAAGAGCGTTCTTTCTTGCACTCGCTAGCAGTCGAATTTGTGTCGTAAAGAGTTTTACTGGTTGTGGATACTGGGAATTTCAGTTCGATTGGGTAATTACCTCTGTACACAGAACTCTTCCACTTTCGGTTTCGTGATAAAGTCGCAATGATTTGTAGACCTTAGGTCAAACTGCACGTTTTCTATTGCATCTAAGATCAGACTGCAAGTTTTCTTCTGTATCTAAGATCAGACTGCAGGTTTTACTACTATATCTAAGTTCAGACTGCTGGTCTTCTTCTGTATCTAAGATCAGACTGCAGGTTTCAATACTATATCTAAGTTCAGACTGCTGGTCTTCTTCTGTATCTAAGATCAGACTGCAGGTTTCACTACTATATCTAAGTTCAGACTGCTGGTCTTCTTCTGTACCTAAGATCAGACTGCAGGTTTAACTACTATATCTAAGGTCAGACTGCTGGTCTTCTTCTGTACCTAAGATCAGACTGCAGGTTTAACTACTATATCTAAGTTCAGACTGCTGGTCTTCTTCTGTATCTAAGATCAGACTGCATGTTTTACTACTATATCTAAGTTCAGACTGCTGGTCTTCTTCTGTATCTAAGATCAGACTGCAAGTTTTGCTACTGTTACTAAGATAAGACTGCAGATTTTCTACTATATAATATCTAAGATCAGGCTGCAGGTTTTCTACTGTTACTAAAATAAGACTCCAAGTTTTCCACTGTATCTAAGACCAGACTCCAGGTTTTCTACTGTATCTAAGGTAAGACTGCAGGTTTTCTACTGTATCTAAGATCAGACTCCAAATTTTCTACTATATCTAAGATCAGGCTGCAGGTTCTATTCTTTATCTAAGATCAGACTCCAGGTTTTCCACTGTATCTAAGATCAGACTCCACGTTTTCTACTATATGTAAGATCAGACTGCAGGTTTTCTACTATATCTAAGATCAGGTTGCAGGTTCTATACTGTATCTAAGATCAGACTGCACGTTTTCTACTGTATTTAAGATCAGACTGCGACTTTCCTTCACTTAACGTCTCATTAATTGTTATGAAACTTTCAGGCCGATTATGAAAACCCAAATGTTGTTCTTTTAAGGTTATCCTATGGGGAAAATATCTTCTCACAAGAGTGTGGGTTTAAGATCAGACTGCAGATTTCCTGTAGTCTGATCTTGATTTGCACTGTCTGCTAAAGATCATTGACTCAAGCTAAGCAGGCTTTGGGTTCACTTTTCACCAAACGATTAAAATTCTAGATTGGTTTAAAATGAAAGCAATTACAGACGACAAATTAGATATGGCATAATTGATGGAATTTTAATTTTAAAAAAAATATATTGAAACCATCGTGAGAAAAGAGGAGAATACTGGTTGCCAGCATTTTCTCCGTTTCACACAATGTTTTCTAAAGCCTTCTTTCTCATGAGACGTTTGAATACGGGCCTACATGTATTTGTAAAGGGTATGTTAGTCTTGAGTTCAGAAAGAGACGGGACATTTAAAAGATCAGACTACACGACCTGTGCAGTCTGATCTTGATCTATACTGTCAGCAAAAGTCATTGTTCTCGTTTGTGGCGCTAAAAAGGATAAAATTCTTCAAAAAATACCCCCATTTTACAACGATCCTGATGACGGAGATTTTTAAAAACATTGTGGGAAAAGTAGATAACCGGCTGGTTATCAGAATTTTCTCCTTCTTCCCTACAATGTTTTCTAGCCTTTCAATGAAATATCCAAGCGCTTGATTCACTTTTAATTCTTTACCAAACGACAATATTTCTAGACTGGTCCAAATCGAAAGCATTTGCAGACGACAAAATAAAAGTGACTGAAAATTTGAAATTTGATTTGTAAAGGGTAGAAAAGTTTGTAGGAAAAGGAGAAAATGCTGGTTACAGCATTTTCTCCTTTTCCCACAATCTTTTCTAAAGGCTTTATTCTTAGGGTCGTCAAAAGTAGGGGGTTATGTGGTAATGAGTTAAAATGTCGTCTGCAAATGCTTTCAGCTTATACCAGTCCATAACTGTGTTGTCTGATAAAATGTTCATAGGTAAATTCTTCAAACGACAAAATATTTAGACTGGTCTAAATTCAAAGCATTTGCAGACGAGATCGTAAATGTTGCACATATATATTGGGACATGTCCGTGAAATGTTAGAAAACATTGTGGGAAAAGGAGAAAATGCTGGTAACCGGCATTTTCACCTTTTCCCACAATGTTTTCAAACGCTTTCTTTCCCAGGGTCGATGAGGTTCAGATAAGGATTGTAAACGTTAAGATCTAGTTGATTGTACTGAGTTTAACGTCATTTTCAACAATATTTCAGTTATATCGCGCCAGTGCACCTATCCATGCGTTACTGGAGTCTCTTTTACCAGTGCTTGGCAGAGTTTTCTTTGCAAGCCACTGGCTGCTTTCCCACATATTCATCGTCGAGACAATGGTCAGCGGTGAAAGCGGGATGAATCCTGTCTCAATGAATATCTCCAATCCTCGGAAAGGAGTTGGATCGAACCCTGGACTCCTTGTTCCCAAGTCCTGATAGCTATACCGAGTGATCTACCGGGACTCGGCGTAAACGGCTAGAATAAAATAAACAAGAAAAAAATGAAATATAACATCAATGGCGCCTCAAATCAGTAGTTTCTGAAATAAGGCACATTACAGCATTTCAAATTAACCAGAGTAATTTTTTGAAGAACTAGGTGAGAAATGAGCTGAGAAGTCCCAAATAATCCTTAAAATGCAACTTAGAACTTAAAAAAATCAATAATGGTAAGACACAATTATAGCCAGTCTTCGGCGAAATTTAACATTATTTCAGTTGGAGCTGTGTACAAAAGTTGTCATTCGAGAAAGAAACCCAAGAAAATGCTATTAAAACTAAGTTCTAAATGACTAAATTTGTATAAGAAAACTGGGTATGAAATGACCAAAGTGGGAACGAAATGATCGAAGTGAGTACAAAATGACCAAAATATAACGAATAGGTGGATACGAAAAGAACAATAATTGTAAGAAATGGCCTTAGTAGCCGAGTAAACAATATGGCTGCCTCCATAGGCGACACATGCGGCGCCACAACAAATAACACTCTTTCCTGGAATTGGAGCAGTAATGCCGCATTCCCCGGGAATCACAGTCACCTTTTTCGCACTGGCATTTTTAACTCTTATCCCATTAACTCTTTACCAAACGACAAAATTTTGGACTGTTCCAAATTTAAAGCATTTGCAGACGACAAAATTTGTATGGCACAAATGATTGGATTTGAATCAGTCTTGAAAACATTGTGGGAAAAGGAGAAAATGCTGGTTACCAGCATTTTCTCCTTTTCCCACAATGTTTTTAAAAGGCCTATTCCTCAGGGTCGTTAAAACTCGGCGTTGTGTGGTAAAGGGTTAAAGAACTAAAATGAAATTTTCATTCCTTTTGAGTACGTAAAAAAAACTGCTATTTCAAAGTTGTATTTTGGGGAAATAACATCTCTTTATCGGACAGTGTAGATTAAAGATTAGACTGCACGTTGTGTGCAGTCTGCTCTTGATCTAAACTATCCGCAAAGCTAAATACCATTAGATTGGCTCAGACAGATTGTGTCAGCCAATCAGATTGTTAGTCCTTGGTTTAGGAATCAGAACAATATAGAGAACTATCCATTTGTAGAAATTCTTTATCGATGCATTCATAACCCCTTGGTTATTAAGTGCGACACAAGGACCTTTTGCAGACAGTGTAGATCAAGATCAGTCTGCACAGAACGTACAGTCTGATCTTGTATCTACACAGTCCAGTCAGGAGATAATTCCCCCGCCCTTTTTTCTAAAAAAAGAAAACTTTAAAATACTTGAGTTTTTGCTATCGATTGAAAATTTCATGCAACTTTATTATCAGGTCAATGGTTAAAAATAAAAGATTCATTTATTTCCAAGACAGTTCAAGTTAATACTCTACCAGACGACAAAATTTTGAACTTGTCTAAATCGAAAGCATTTGCAGAAGACAAACTGAATATTGCTAAAATGTTGAATTTTGTCCGAAAAAGAATCGAAAACAATGTTGGGGAAAAGAAGGAAAAAATGCTGGTTCTAAGCATTTTCTCCTTTTTCCAGGATTTTTTTTTGGGGGGTCCTGAATATTGCTGCGAGTCTTACACAGCCTTGAAGCCTCTGTTTTGAGTCCCACTGGAAGCATTGGGGTTTTTCGTACAAGTGTCCTTGGGCAAGACACTCCAAAGCCATGGCCTAGTACTAGTAAAACCCAGACGATACAAAAACTTTTGAGCTCTCTTCTTGATATGACTCTTATAATGTTGAAAGCTGCGTAGAACACCAATCAGTCATTCAACCCACGATGAATTCAAGTCTTGTTCAAGGGTCGTTAAAACTTGGGGGGTATTGTGGTTAACATTTAAAAGGTTAGAAACAGTTTTGTAAACAAGTAGAATCCTGCCCCGTCTGATTTTCTGAAAATACCTTAATGACGTATATCTCTAGTGTCAACGCGCATCTATTTTGCGCATCACGGAGACGCATTATATTCACATTTTTTCAATGCGTTGCAAATTTCTATGCATATTTTAGGATCAAGTACATGTCACGTTGTTTTTCTAACCTCCATACCCATATAACATGCGTAAAAACGTGACTTTGCAATGGCCAGCACCACGCGAAAAGGGGCATTCGGATATTTGCGTGAAGTGTTGTCTCGGATCAGTCTGCGCAGACCATGCAGACTAATCCAAATCGATAGTTTCCGTTTTTATGCAATTTTCTGTTTTGTGCAAGTCTACAGTAGCACAAAGTCTATAGTGGTCGTAAAGTGTCGTCTCGGATTAGCCTGCGCAGACTGCGCAGGCTGATCCGAGACGACACTTTACGCAAATGTTCGAATGCCCCTTTTCGCGTGTTGTAGGCCAATTTATTGTCTTTATTCAAATTGAAATAAATTCCCCCTTACGCTGCTAGGTGCGACTGAGTTACCTTTTGCGGACAGTGTAGATTAAGGTCAGACTGCACAGAATCTGATCTTGAATCTACACTGTCCGATTATGAGAACATTTTCTCCACAAAACTAACTTTGAAGTGGTAAAATTTGTGTTTTTTTTTTTTAAACCATTCGCTTGAAATTTCACTTGTTTAGCAGGTCCAGGCTTAACTGCGCATTTTCAGGACTATTTAAACAGGGATCAAACTGCTTGTTTTGTAACGTTGTTTTTCTGACCTGGATAATTTCAACTCGTTGTCTGCGCAAGTCATATTCTTCGTAGATTCGACCTGTCTTATATGACGCATCACCCATTCCCCGATACTTGGGAAATGTAGGGCTTATTCCGGAGCTAAACCCAAGCCTGTAGGGACTGTCTTAATAAATGGCTGTTGCATAGCTTACCTATATACTAGCTGGTCATAACTGAATAAATCGCACCAGGTAGCGTTTTACGGACTTTAACGTTTATTTCATTTTGAAATTCAAAGTAACGGTTGTCGTTTTGAAAAAATTAGTCCGCTTTTAAAAATACGCACCAGGGTCCGTATTCACCAACCATTCTTAAGAACATTCTTGGTTTTATTCTTCAGAATTTCGTCAACGTGAAAGTAACGGAACTTCTGATTGGCTAAACCATTCGGTTTAGCCAATCAGAATTTATGTCACTGTCACAGAAAATCTTGAAGAATGAGACAAAGAATGTTCTTAAGAATGGTTGGTGAATACAGACCCTGGTATCGTTTTATTGAGCATATATATTCTAGTTTGAAATTCAAAGTAACGACTGTCGCATAGAAAAGTAGCCCTGTTCTGTCCCCAAACCAGCATGCCCAAATTAGATAGATGTGTATTTGCAGAATGCCATCTAGCGGGAGATAAAGACTAAAACAGCAAATTAAGACAACAATTATGGTTGGTTGTATTGGGGTTTAACGCCACTTTAACAGCTAAGGTCATATTATGGCGGTCGGTGACGCACACGTGTTTCCTGGCTTTCTCATACCGGTACTAACACAACTTTCTTTCCAAAGCCACCAAAACTAATTTTCTCACATGCTTCAGCAGAGTTGAGAGGCCAAAAATTCGCCTGAAAGAAAGGTCGTCTCAAACGGGTATCGAACTCACAACCACCAGGTCTTGAGTCCGACACTCTCACCACTGAGCCATCCGGGCGGGCAAGACAACAATTAAACAGTGTCCATACTGTCAACATGAAAAAACTCTCTTGTAGGTGCAAGATCTAAACGATCTACAAGAATATGCTTGGCGGTAAAAAATCTCATTGCAGGGAACACACTGTGGTGCTTCCCCCTTCAGGAGGAACGAATGTGTCATATATGTATAACCAATACCAAGGTGTAGGACCGGAAGTGTACAGTGTTTGAGATTGTATGTCACTTTGGAGTCTGTACAGCGGGGAAATGTCACTTGGTCGTGAAAATTGCTAACACACGGTAAGTCAAGCTGGTGATTTTTCATTTATTTTGATAGCTATTATAAAACCTTCATATCCAGTTGTTTGTTTGTTAATCATAGACCGTATCAAGAACACTCATGTGCTCTGAAAAGCTTTCCTGGAGATATGGGGATGCCTTGATCATGTAACCATACTAAAACACAGATGATTTTGCCTAAAAACAACGGGGTATTCTGTTCGATTAATTATCCTTAAAGCTTTTTTGCTGAATGGAAAATGTATAGACAGTTTCTTTATTCACTTTTGTTTGAAAACATGTAAAGAATTGGTAACAAAATCGACTACAATCCTCCTAATCGTTCGTTTAAAACGGCATGTCAACATAGGGAATTTGTACTGTCACTTGATAAGCTGTCGTACAGTCACTTGAGTTCTACACTATTTTATACAAGTGACAGTACAAAATTCTGTTGGTAGACATGCTGGAATTTCGTCATTTTAATCGCTTTTAAGGTCAAAACTTGGAACTTGTTGATAAAAAGAGAAAGCAGGCACATCGGCAGACCTTTTAATCGTAGAAAGAACTCTCTCGTGTGCGCTAAAGCGAAAATTCTGCTATATTTTGTAGTCGAAAATCATTTCAATTTTCTCACATCAAGATGATCAAGACATTCTTATTGCTATAAGGAGCTTGCATATTGCACGATCAGGTGCCTGGCATGTTTAATATATATCAAAAATACATGTGGATGGAAAGTATTCAATCAAATATAAAAATAAATGAAAAAAAAATATTAACTTCACTTACCATGGAAACACACTTTTCTAGAATCAAGTGACATTTCGCCACAGTACAGACTCGCAAGTGACATACAATATCAAACAATGCACACTTCCGGTCTTACACTGTGAATACGAAGACGGGCCAAGATAATTTCCTCACGGCGATTTTTCCGCATTCCTAGAAGCCACTCTCCAAGAGCTGGCTTCACTGTAAACAACTTGTTATTTTGGTGAATGGGAGCCATTCTTTGAAACTGAATAATCTCCCTTGCCAGATAAAAACACTAAATGTGTATTGGTCCTTTTACCTGTATTCCTTTGTTTAAAATTAGCCTTGGTTCCCTTGGGGATGTTGCGATACACACGTATAACAATGATTTATTATGTTTGTGTAAGGCCGATGTAATGCAGAGAAATGACCCTCTCCTACAAAATCACCCACAAGTCATTTCACTACGTAGAGGAATGGCCCGGGTCATTATTCTACGTAGAGAAATGATCCCAGAAGTTCATTTCTTTACGTAGAATAATGACCCGGGTCATTTCTCTACGTTGATTGGTTGGTTGTATTGGGGTTTAACGCCATTTTAACAGCTAAGGTCATATCATGGCGGTCGGTGACGCACATGTGTTTCCTGGCTTTCTCACACCGGTACTAACAAAACTTTCTTTCCAAAGCCACCGACTACTTTTCTCACATGCTTCAGCAGAGGTGAGAGGCGAAAATACGCCGGAAAGAAAGGTCGCCTCAACCTGGTATCGAACTCACAACCACCAGGTCATGAGTCCGACACGCTCACCACTGAGCCACCCGGGCGGGCTCTCTACGTAGAATAATGACCCGGGTCATTTCTCTACGTAGAATAATGACCCAGGTCATTCCTCTACGTAGTGAAATGACCCATTGGTCATTTCGTAGAGGAGGTTCATTTCTCTGCATTACACCGGCAAGTAATTCAATTCAAATTCTATTCCAAGATCTACGATTTGTAAAACAATCTAACTACATTTACTTGCAATATTATCTCAAGAACATGGCTGTTCAGAGCAAGAAAATCAAGGACAAAAATCTAACTAATCCTCTTATCAGGACCAATGCAGTACTGGAGAAGAATCAAGGGAAATAACTGAAGAATGGTGTTCATTGGGTCGTTCCAGGGTTGCTGCCATACATCCAAAATGAAATCATCAATCAATGGTTTAAAATCATTAAAAGGAACTTTAAAAGGTAAAATATGAGAAGATAGTTCCTCCTTGGCAGCTTTATCTGCCTCTTCCTTTCCATTAATACCAATATGGCTAGGGAGCCATCAGAATACAACATCGTCTTCTATACAGATTCTGGACAACTTTTCAAGGAGACTGACAATTAGAGTATTTAATCGTTCTCTCACTCTCAACTGCTTGCATAGCTGACACGAATCAGTGAATATAACGACGGTTCACTTCGAAAACCTCGTAACTACAGCTCGTTACAAGCTGTAGTTACGAGGTTATGGAAGTAAACAGAAGATATATCATGAATATAGCGCCAGTAAGTGTCTTTTTTAATATGGTTGAGAGCCAGGTCAATCGTTTTAAGCTCTGCGGAAAAATCGAAGCATTATTTGGCTGTCGAAACTGACATAATTCGCCATCGAGCACGGTAGATGAAACGACTTTCTCTCCATCTTTAGAACCATGGATATACATGTATATCTGTTCGTAAATGAAATATTGCCCTTTTATCTCAAGGAATTTATTCTTATAAATTATTGGATCTGTTGTAGCTTTCTTATCCGATGTATGACTGTAAATACAGTTTGGACAGCTGAAAGTCCATAAAGGAACATCAGAAATTTTTCATTTCACTACATCCTCCAGATTTCGAGTCAATTCATATCCGCCTCACAACGCTAAGTAAACAGAGATATGACTTTTTCTGTTAAAAAAACTCGATTGTCCTTGTAGAGCGGTTCAAAACAACCTCATACGTGGGATTTTCAGAGATTGGACTTCTATTGTAATATTGCATGGAAAGTTTCTTCCTACCATAGTATGTTCATGTGTAAAGTAAGAGCACTACGTGTACAATTACAAACCAAGAAAAATAAGTGGCCAAGCGAATATCGCCAGTAAGAACTACGAAACAGAATTTAGTAAATCACGAGTCCACAAGCAAAAGATTTTTCTAGAATCTTTAGTATCATTTGATGTCCATAAATATCTTAAAAACGAAAAAAATAATAGTAAAAAGTAATACGATAAACGCTTCCTTGCACTTCTTGTGACGTCAGCGAATGAAGTCCCGGACGAATCAAAATGTCCTGATAGAGCTGTAAAACTTGACGGATATCTCTGGTTGAAAGTTGCCTTTACAAAAATGATTTTCTAATAGTCCAATCTGCAGTTCATTAAATCTCTCAACTGCTTCAGTTGTTATACAAGAACCATTTTTTTACAAAGCCTGATGTAGTTTTACCCATGGTCTCCGCACTGCCTGCGTGAATGTAAAACTGAGACGGACACTCTCGCGCCAAAGCTTTTTTGAGGGGGTTTCAATCAATCGAACATAGGGAATTCCTTTTGCTCACTTCTCTGACAATAGATTCACTGGTCTTAGTGATCGGTAACTAGAAATAGCATTTGTATTTTGAACTATTGCTCACTGTCCTGTAAATGGTGAAAATTGCATAACCTTGCAGCTGTATTGCTCTTTCTTGAAATCTATTTTTTCCAGGAAGTCTACTGTCATTACCTGCAAATTTACAGAAAGAAAAATGTATGGAATGACGGCTATGACATGTATACTTAATCATTTCGAGTAGAACGCGATGTCAGTTGCAAACTGATTGCTTCTCAAATGCTTGGATGCATCTGTGAAAGGTTGAATAACATTGTGAGGTGAAAACGCTTGTCACCATCATTTTATCGTTTTTCCAAGACGTTTTTTGTGGCCATTTTCTCTTTTTCAATATAATCTATAAAAATAAAAATAAATGTGCATTTTACGCAAAGAGAGGTGTTTTTCATTTTCTAACAATGTTTTATGTACTAAACAATAAGTGGTACCAGTGGCAATTTCACTGAAATCACATTAATAAGTGAATAGTTACTGTCTTTATGATATAAGCTTAATACATTCAAACACTACATGCATTATGGCAAGTCTATAAGCGAAGTCACAAATATTTGTGTGAAAGTCAGGCTGCTCGATCGGTGTCATCCATGGCAAGTCAACAACCGTGCGAGACATGAACAAAGTTCGCAACAAAGACATAGCTCAAATACAATTCGCATCTGTTGACGCAGCCAATTCCCACATCATATCTACTGGGAGATCCCGGTACTTTGCCATCTCCCTTGCACAGGCAAGAAGATGACCCGGAGTGGAATCACGCCGTTGCCCAACGTAAAATACGAGGCTTCGGACTCGAGCAGCAGCCGGCCTTCTCGCAGTAACTACAAGGCCTCAACCTGATCTGGACTAAAAGCTCTAATCTTGTTGGTGAATCTATTTGGAAACTCCTTCGGCCATCTGTGTACCACGTACTAGTTCCAAGTGAAGCAATGTACATGGATCCTTTGATAAGGCTTAGCATACTGCCGTGTAAAACACAGAAGCTGAAGAAAAGCCTCAGTTCTATAGTCTCCAGCCACACCTCTGAAATGCAACACCAGAACTTGGGATTCTTTGAGCAAGGAAAACCTATCTCCAATAGCATCAGTTGACTTGACCAGGCCTCCACAGTTTTGGTTCTGTCAAGGCGTACCTCTCCTACAGCTCTGATGTGGGGCTGGTCCAAAAGGAGCTTTATGTTATCCAGCATCGCGGTCAGGCGTTCCTCTGTAAGCGATAGGCAGACTATGGGTGGACGTCCACTGCAAAGCAATACTCTCCTCATCGTCAAGAAGATGCTGAGAGGAAGATTCATGTGATTTAGGGTCACAGTAGACAGCCACCGACTTTATAACCGAAACCTGCTCTGAGGATGCCACTGTAGCAGCCTGAAGAATGTCCCTCAGGGTACCATAAGCCGGCAGATGCAACCCACTCATGGTCCAGTCTAGGAGAAAATAATTATCAATAGCAGTCGGTATTACCCGGTCCAGACCACGAGAGATCGTATCCGCATTCTCCGACTCTCCGTGATCCATCGAGACAGAGGAGAAATTTGCCTTCCAATATCCCCTTTCTTCAGGACTCAGTGTTGCCGCAATAGCAACACCAGTGCACCAAAGCACCAGGGGAATGCGTTCACTTGAAGACACATTGAGCAACACTACCTTCCAAACACCAGGGAAGTTGAGCTCTGCTTGGATGAACTCCCTTTGGGTTGAGGCCTTTACTTAAAGGCATATGCCATGCATGGCCTCTTTTTGTTTTGGAGACACCTCATTCCCATCTACACCGGCTAAAAGCCGTTGCAAAAAAAAAGCAAGGAGGTCCTGGACCGTTTGCGTTTGGTCCAACAACCCCTTTGCAGCCTGTTCTAATGCCTTAACACGGTGGGTGCATATATTGGGATCATCGACGTGCAGATATTCACGAAAATGTCTGGAATATGCTCCTAAAAGGCATGGACTTCAAGAATTTTTTTCTCGGAGGAATCACATCCAGTGACGGCACAGAATCTTCGCCTGGCTTCCATTTTTCATCAGGCCGACTTCACGCTTTTTACCACCGTGCACACCCTAGACCTTTTCGCGAGGAGCACAAGTTCGGAGTTGTCCCAAGCCCGGCCTTCTGGGGTCTGGAACAGGCGACCTTTACTGGGAAGTCTGAGCCAACCGATATTAATGTGCGCTTAGTAGTAACACCAGAACTCATTGGTCTCTTAGGGAAGCTAGATGTCTCATACTTAGTTGCTGTCTTATTAGTCACTACTGAAGGCTGCAGGCATTTAGGGGAGCTACATGCCCGGTCTTAGAGGCCGTTGTATGCACAAGGGCAGAAATCTGTGGCTCGTCGGGAAGTTAGAAGCCCAAGCTTTCGATGTCGCCAAGCGACTTCTCTTATTCTTCCGCTTATTCTTCCTCTTACCTCCCTCCTCTACCCATTTTTAGGAACCGGCTGTCCTAGGGCTCTCCTGGGTCGGATGGCAGCAGGAATGAACCCAACCGGACTGGGAAGGAAGAGGCGTTTCCAGCGAATCCGTCAGCAAGGTCTCGGCCTGGCTGAAGGCCTGGCTGAAGGTTGGGCTAGAAGCCACATCTATGTGTACCTCAGCAAAGACGAGGCGGGCTAGAAGCCACATCTATGTGTACCTCAGCAAAAAAAAGACGGGCGAAAAGCCGCATCAGTATACGCCGCATGTAACACCTCAGCCTTTGATAGGTGCGAGAGAATTTCTTGCATTGCTATAGATGGTCCATCATGCATGTTTATCTCAAATAAGAAACCGAGCATTCACGGCCCATCCTCCCTTGCAAGCCTTGCGTTTATACTTATCACTAGTCAGTGCATCCGACACACAACTATTGACACATAAACCATGGAACCACTCATCACAATAATGTCACTGTACCATGAAGCGATCATTCCAGGGCTGGCGACACAAGCAATACTTGGTGCCTTCCTCCCTGTCAGGAATTATTTCTGAATCCTAGGTAAGGATTTATGCTTTGTGGTCGAGGGCATTAATTAGCCTGTGTGGTTCACCACAAACACAGACTTATGGAGCTGCACACGGTATTTGTATGAAGGCAGTTTCTTTATGATTGCGGCTGGTCAAATCTAAGGAGGTAACGGTTGTTAATTTTTTTCTCAGGAAGTCTGTATTTGATTTTTTAATATAAAATGTAGTCATTCCCCCTTTTTCGAGTATTGTCTCCCAATTTGATCATAGGCTTACTACTTCTATCAATTTTATTCCACATAATGGACTCATGCCTAGCTGCAACAACCTCCCCGATCTCCTTCCCATTTATGGGTGTGCATTTCTTTTCTGCATCATGAATAGACCTATCTGTAAATGAGGGTATGGCACGCCCCACTAAGTAACGGCTGACAAACCCGGCAAGCTAACCACAAAATGGCGTCGAATACAAAGAGAAAGAGCGTTTATTTCAGTTTTATTCTAGCTGATATTTCGCTCTAGGTTAATTACAACAATTTTTTTTCCTGAACTTTCTAATCAATTCGAATAATGTTGGCTGTTTTGATAATAAATAGACACGATCAAATTATCGCAGGTCTATAACAAATTGTGTCAGAATTTTTTGCATACATGACGCCCAATGCTGCATTTTCATTGGCCGATAAGACGTTGGAACACCTATCAATCAAAATCGGCAGAAAGGTCAATTAATGGTGCATTCTAGAAAATAAGCAAAGGCACGGTCAAAATGGCTCTCAGTAGAGCGATTCGGGCTCTGAAGGTCCTCTAGGTATGAGTTTCGGGTTCTGGGTCGTTTCGCCCCAAAAACTTTTCTTCCCTGGTCATTTCGCCCCCACTAATCGTTCCCTTCCCCCCTCCCCCGTCGATTCCCACCTAGTTATTTCGCCCCCAATAAGAGGCAAAACTGTATTGAACTCTTGAATTGAACTTTATCTCCTTGTATCCATATTTTGCTCATTTACGTGAACATCTCTAGCGTCGTCTGTAGACGCATATAGCTGGCTGCATCCTCTTAAAAGTCGCGCTGTTGAAATATCGCCAGAGGAATACTTGTTCCATAGTTCTGGATTTTTTTTTCATCCAGTCGGTGACCTGTATAAAGGTCTCGTGTCTCTCCAAGTTTGTCCATTGGTCATCAGGTGGATTTCCACTGTGACTTTTTCAGTCTCTTTTCGCAGCAATGGTACCAACTTGTAAAATGACAATCCTTTGTGGTCCGCTCTGTTGTTTAGACGATGATGAGCATTACCCTGCAATATGAATAATCCACGTGTGGAAAACAAACCAATGTCTAAACCGCTGACGACTACCCAGACAAGCCACACATGTGACGTTCAGGAATGTGTACTAGAGTACATGTACTCTTTACAGTAAAACCAAACAAGTAAAATGTTATGAAAGATAACATAGTGAAAGAGTGAATTAGAATATATGAGAATATATGTACCTTCTATATCATTGTTAGTTTGAACTGCACTTCCAAAGATGCACCGGGACGATACGTCGGATATGGCATAGTGCATCCACTGTCTGTTGATATAGCTTACCAGTAAATGAAGCTGCTTAGTATTAGCCCGTTGGTGGAGCTGCTGAAACGTCGGTTGGATGTGGTTCTGGAGCAAGAACGGCTATGAGACCTTTATTAAAAATCAAATTCATGTTCGCGTTGTAAAAGGTAGAATGTTATATATTAAAAAAAAACAAATTCTATTAAAAATAAAAGACTTGACAAGAGTTGCTGAAATTATGACATTACGAGTAGTGTCTAATGGTCGAACACTATGGAAAGAGGAGGAAATACTGCAGGTAACCAGTATTTGCTCTGTTTTCCACATTGTTTAAATTGCTTTCTTTCAAAGTCACAATGACTTAGGGGTATGTTTATCCAACACGCTACTTCACATAAGTTTGCTGTGACAGGATTACGAGTATTAACTATTAAAAAACAATCCAGGGTTTATCTTTATGCAGATAAACTGTCCAACTGTGGGATGGATCAACATCAGACGGCAAGTTGTAGTATTATCTTTAAACCACATCGATAACTATAATTTCTGTGTAGAAAGACATGTAGTAAAACTACTTTTGGCAAAGCTTATTATATAGCCATGTCTTCGGTGCATATACATAAGTTTTAAACTACTCTGCGGAAGTATGGGGTATACACACCTGCCATGACATTGAATCAGTGTTTTTTAAACTCTGCAGAAGAGTCTACGAACTTGGATGCTATAAACCGTGAGCTTGGTCGTTCTCCAATGACAATACATAGAAAATTGATAATAATTAATATTAGATTGAGATTTAATCTTCAAAGCGAAATTCTCTAATGTTTAAAACATGCTATATGCTAAACGTAGATGTTGATAGGAACTTTACATAGAGAGGAATTAATTGGAGATACAGTTTAAACCTGTAAAAGAGGGTACAATGGACATGTGCAATCAGCACTGGCATTCTTCAATCAATAATTCCTCTCGCCTTTGCACTTACAGCCGTTTTAAACACATTTTTTAATATGAAACGTATCTCGACATTATATATGAATCTAAATACAATTCTATCTTTAGCTAGGTTTAGATTATCGTCACATGAGTTAGCTACTGAAAGTGGTCGAAAATGTAAAATACCGCAAAATGAGAGAACCTGTAAAATTTGCAACTTTGGCTTAAAAGAAAATGAATAACGTCCAAAATTTTCCAATATTAGATCTAAAAACATCAACAATTACTACTACACTTGGCCAACGATTCAAAAGTTCATAAAATCTTTTATCCTCTTCTTCTAAACTACTATTCCTGATATAGCAAAGTTCATATTTCTTGCAAATAAAATCCGTTCGTAATTTGTACACTATAACATCATGTACTCTTCAGTTAACGAATGTATTTATTTTTTTCTGCTATGATACATTTGTATTTGTATTTGTACTTGCTTTAAACATGTTATCTTTTCAAGCAATAAAATATGTATGTATGTATAAAAAATAACTCTTGAAACAAACGATAAACCAATTATAAAAACTTTACCTTTTCCAATCATTGCTCAGCGACACTTTTAAAGAACCAACCGACCAATTTAAAACACTTACCAGGCAGAGGATCTGATTATATGATTGAAGATGTTTAATTCTGCATCAAGCAAACGTTTTCACACGGCCTCAGCATTTATCATATTAATCGCATGAACACCATTTGATAAATAACTCAAACTAAATAAACAAGGTGATAAACGGTGTCAGTCAAAAACCGTAATATTTCAGTTTATTATATTAAAAGACTACAAAGTAAACCAACATCGGTCAACAAGAGAATAACTTTTTCTTCTTCTTCTTCTTCTTCTTCTTCTTCTTCTTCTTTTTCTTCTCCTCCTCCTTCTCCCTCTTCTTTTTTCCGGTCTGTTGTTTAAAGGGCCATGAAACCAGATTTCAAATTGCGGAAATTTTAGAAAATGTTCGAATTCGGCAGTAATTTGTTGTTCGGATGGATGAAGGTACAGTATTTAACTTCCGAATGATAAAAGTTCTTGTCACATATCATAATTTACACTGTCTCTCTCTTTTAAATTGTTTTGGGCGAATCGACAAGGGGAGGAAATGGTTTGCGGTCGAAACGACTAGGGATAAAAAATACAGGCGAAACGATTAGGAGGGAAACGTATTTGGGGCGAAACGTTTTGTTACCGAGCTTTGGACCGAAATGTCTTGAGGCCGAAAGATCTTCCGGCTAGTACTTCCGGTTGAAGCGTGTCTGGCCGTGTTTAACAAATAGGTTGGTAATCCTGTGGAAATACTTTTTATATTTTTAGAATTGTTTAAAAGTTGAGTTGAACGGGTTGTCTATTATGTTTTGTATTGTCTTAAATTGTCATTTTGTCCCATATATACTTGATACTTTAAAACCTCACATAAGTGTTCCTGGTTTCGGATGAACTATTCGGATAATGACTAAATGAGGATAGGGGAGTGAGACACTTAGACCCCTGACCATTTAGACCCCTTAAAATTTCAGATTTTGGGTGACATCTAGACCCCTTTGAGACACTTTGACCCCTTTGATTTGGAGACACTTAGACCCCTTTTTATATTTTTTAACCTAATTTTTCCTGTTAATCAGCATCATACTATTTGACTGTTTTATCATTTTTAGAATGGTTTTCAATAGTTTAGTTTTTCATTTAGCCATGTAATCAGGTGTAATTTTGGATATGTTCAATTCACACCTTTCCACCTGTTCATGACTGAATAGCTGTGATTTTTACAATAGATGAGTACTTTGCTAAAACATTTTTCTTGTTGTAAGTTATAACTTTGACATTACTGTTCAACTTACAAATCTAAAATTTGAAAACTGTTGTACAATATTAAAATCTTTGCTATTTGTTTCATGACTGAAAAGTTATCTTTATACCCTTTTACTATATAATCCCGAACTTAAAAAGATCCTGAGGGAGAGGGCTTTTGAAAACGTGAGAAAAGGAAAAAAATGCTTGAAGCCAGCATTGTTTCCTTTTCCCACAATGTTTTCAACCCTTTAAGAGGTATATTGTTATCATTTTAGCCACATTAAAGTTATTGTCTGCAAAGGCTTTCAATGTGGACAATTCCAAAATTTTATGGTGTTGTGAAGAACATAAATTGATGGATTTATTAATGATGACTGAAGGATTTAAAAGAAGTATAGATAGAAAGAAAGAAGGGCGTACAGATAAATACTAGGGGCATAAATTCAAATGATGAAAAAGGGATATCCCTGTATATTAATTTATTGTCCTTTATATCTTATCTATCCCCAGTCAAAGGTGTTAATTGGATAATGATACATCCTTTCAGCAATTTTTAACTCTGTACCAGACAATAAAACTTTTGACTTTGTCAAATCAAAAGAAGTGGCACATAATAAATAAAATATGGCTTATATTTGTTGGTTCTGTCTTTTGAAAACTGAAAATAACGGGGGAAAGGAGATTTATGGTGGTCACTGGTCGTGTTGAACAGATTGAGTCTGTCAATTATTAATTGAAGCTTTATAAAATTTCTCATTCCCTTTTGCAAAACAAAACTGCATATTGTAAATTTTGTTTATATCCATTCTTGGCCACTTCCAGCCTCAATCTTTACTAATAAAGTTCATTAACTCTACACCAAACAACAAAACTTTAGACTTGTCCAAATTGAAAGCATTTACAGATGTCAAAATAAAAGTGACTGAAAATTTGAAATTTGTATTGAAGAGGAGAGAAAACATTGTGGAAATCGGAGAAAATGCTGGTTACCAGCATTTTCTCCTTTTCCCACAATGTTTTCAAAAGGCTTCTTTCTCAGGGTGGTTAAAAGTCGGCACTGCGACGTAAAGGGTTCATACAAATTTATACAGGTAATTAATCTATGTACTACAGTCATATACTTCAACTTGGTAGACTAAAATTTTGTTATCCATATTCTACTAAAAATTTTAAAAAATGTGGAATTTTGAAAAAAAAAAAAACAATTATCATACTATGGAAAAGAAAAAGAATCTGAAAATAGAAATCATGTTTAATTTTTCTGTAGACTGTTAGTAATTCAAAATCATTTCATCAACTACTGTATTTCTAGATTAATATATGGTCTCAAAAGTAAAAATACTTATTTTATGTTACAAGAAAAGATTTACAAGTAATACAATCCATAAACATAGTCAATTAATATGTAAATTTTCTTTTTGAAAATAGGGGTCTAAGTGTCTCACTAAAATAGGGGTCTATGTGTCTCAGGGGTCTAATTGTCACCCAAATTTTAAGGGGTCTAAATGGTCAGGGGTCGAAGTGTCTGACATCCGAGGATAGCATGATTTACGGATGTTTAGGTAACAGACGAGTTCGGTAACATAAACTTATAGAGTAAATCGATTGGATGTTTCGGTAACAAAGCAGTTATATATTTTATATGGATCGTGGTGTTCTTTACACCCAACGCATGGCTTAATTTTGTTATTTAAAACTTTAATTTGTAATTTCCGCTATGTTTCTTAAATTTTTTGGGGATTATGTACCTCATCTCATGCTGTATGTATTGACCATGGAGACTGCCTATCTTTCAAGCGGAAGAGGTCGGAAAGTGAAAAAATTTTATCTATCAAGGGATAACTGGGTGAAAAGTGCAAAAATAAAAGGTTTGAACATAACAAATCCATACATTAGGTGTCACAGGACATAAACACAATATAATTGCTTTGTTACCGTGAAATCCAGTCAATTTACACTAAGTCTATGTTACCGAACTCGTCTGTTACCGAAACATCTGTCACCCAATAGCATCGGATGAACAGTTTACAGTCAAACCGTCGCACAGTTAAAGCGTCCCACTATCAAAACGTCCCACTTTTGGTTAAAATGTCCCCCCAATTAGGTTATAACGTCCCATTGTTCCAAAAAATTGGTCAAAACGTCCCACTTCGAATATATTAGTTCTTATCAATAACTGATAAATGTTTAAGTTGTTCATAAATTTAATCAATTTTTGTATGAATTATAAGAATTAAATTGTTCCTTTACAGATTTAGTTGATGTTAATCGCATGTGTGATAAATCAGGTATGAGGTGAAAAAGAAAACTCGTTAATTGGGTCTGCATACAATGACTCTAGTACAGATAACTCCCTAAAGGCAACGTTACTTTTTGACTGGTCACCTCTGGGTACAGAGACAATTCAGACAAAATCAGTTGAAAGTTCTGCACAGATTTTGTGCGCATGTTTGAACTCTTATAATTTCGCAAATAGAGCACAAAACGAGGATTTAAACATACCTGTTGCTTGTATATTCAATATTCCTTCGATTAAAATACAAATACCTTCAATTTAAACTCGAGTTCTTTACGTTCCTGAAAACATACAAAATGGCCGCCACACGCTACAAATTTCGTCAGTGATTTTTCAAAGATAAATATGTTATAAATGACTTCTACAAGCTCTTTATGTAAAAAATGGTTTAACAATTTGTTTTTGGTCATGTTTATTACTAAAAATTAATTGCATTTCACTGCAATACGGATAAAACTGACGAAACAGAAAATCAGTAAAGCACTCTATATTTGCTACCAGAAAATTTATGATAGACTTGAGACAGTACGATGTACAATAAATGTCCATGTATGAAAAAGATCACGGGAGCGTCTCATTATTGAGACTAACAACAACTCGTTATAAGAAAGAAAAAAAAAGACGAAATAACAAGGATCATTAATATTAGACATTTTTCCATTACAAGTCCAGAATTTTGTTGTTTGGTAAAGAGAAAAACCCACTTTCTACAGTGCAGAACATGTATCTCTTGTAGTTCAGAAGACTGATTAAAACTTAAATTATTTTTTCAGAAAAGAAACAATGAAATTCTTTCTATATCTGGCACTCTTGGTATTAATGTTATCAGCCATTTCATCTGGAAAGAAGGCACGCCATGATGTTGACTTTGATGATAATGAATTTGCAGAGTTTGAAGAATTCGATGATGATGGTAATAAAATATGTACTTTATATCCAGAGCTCCAGATAAAGGGAGTGATTTTGGTAATGAAAATATGATTTATTATTCACTAAATCTTATGTTATGGGTACTCATTAGATTCTAATGAGTATCCACAACATAGGGTTTCAAAGAGAAATAATGGATTTAGAATACCATCACTCACTCTTATCTGGAACTCCTTACGAGTATCATTCTTTTTAAGTTGATAGATTATTGAGAAAAAATGGTAGATTGTGGTTTGGTATTTTCTGGCTGACATTCACTCTTTTCCACACAATCAGGAGTGTAAAATTCCACTTGTCCACTGGTTTTGACAAGTGACATTTGGCTTCGGGCAAGTAGAAAAAATGCCAGGCTTGTCCTGTTGGCCGAGAACATTTTAAAACTATTTAATTCTAAATTTGTCAAGTAAAATTCAAATTACAGGTTATTTCACAGTGAACACGAAACAAAAGTAAAACTGAAATTCCAGAGCATCTCTTCAATCATGATACAAGATGTTTATGTTTATTAAGCATGCGCATCAATATTGAAGTGCTTTACGGTCAGTTTTTCTGTTCATGGCATTGGGTAGACTAGTGTACCTGTACAATCTATGCTACAATTCCTATGTTATTAGATGGGGGCAGGTTTAGCAGTCATGCCACCGGAAAAAAATAAGATTTGAATAGTTAATCATGTTCTACTTTGTTTATAGTAAATGTAGCAAATGCAGTAGAAATGGTCATTGAAGTCCACAAGTTGTGACAAGTGACAGTGTCATAAGGACAAGTACAGGACAAGGAGAAGAAGAAAAAAATCTAAACCCCGGACAATCCTGACTTTCAATGACCCTGAGAAAGAAGCATATAGAAAACATTGCTGGAAAAGGAGAAAATGCCGGTAGCCATTGGGAAGAATAATGTTCTAGTGAAGAGATTCTAGTAACACATGGCTAGGTGCACCAGCTGGGGTGATATAATCAAAATAATGTAAAAAATACTTTAACGCTATACCACACAATCCCAACTGTTAATGACCCTGAAAAAGAAAGCCTTTGAAAACAGTTCTTGGAAAAGGAGAAGATGCCAGTAATCAGCATTTTCTCCTTTTTATACGCCCGTCGAAGACGGGACGTATTATGGGATCACCCGTGGCGGGCGTCCGGGCGGGCGGGCGGGCGGCGTCCAGTTCTTTGTCCGGAGCATATCTCCAAAACTATACAAGCTAGGGTTATGAAATTTCATGGGTGGATAGATCTTATCAAGGCCGAGTGCAGTGCACAGGAATCATAACTCTTGCTTGCTTAATTTTTGAGTTACTGCCCTTTGTTGTTTTTCATACTTGAATTTTGTCCGGAGCATATCTCCAAAACTATACTAGCTAGGGTTATGAAATTTCATGGGTGGATAGATCTCATCAAGGGGGAGTGCAGTGCACAAGAATCATAACTCTTGCTTGCTTAATTTTTGAGTTATTGCCCTTTGTTGTTTTTCATACTTGAATTTTGTCCGGAGCATATCTCCAAAACTTTACTAGCTACGGTTATGAAATTTTATTGGTGGATAGATCTCATCGAGGGAGAGTGCAGTGCACAGGAATCATAACTCTTGCTTGCTTGATTTTTGAGTTATTGCCCTTTGTTGTTTTTCATACTTGAATTTTGTCCGGAGCATATCTCCAAAACTATAGTAGCTAGGGTTATGAAATTTCATGGGTGGATAGATCTCACTGAGGGGGAGTGCAGTGCACAAGAATCATAACTCTTGCTCGCTTAATTTTTGAGTTATTGCCCTTTGTCGTTTTTTATACTTGAATTTTGTCCGGTGAATATCTCCAAAACTATAGTAGCTAGGCTTATGAAATTTCATGGGTGGATAGATCTCACCAAGGCAGAGTGCAGTGCACAGGAATCATAACTCTTGCTTGCTTAATTTTTGAGTTATTGCCCTTCGTCGTTTTTCATACTTGATTTTTGTCCGAAGCATATCACCAATACTATACTACCTAGGGTTATGAAATTTCATGGGTGGATAGATCTCATCGATGGGGGGTGCAGTGCACACAAATCACAACTCTTGCTTGCTTAATTTTTGAGTTATTGCCCTTTGTCGTTTTTCATACTTGAATTTTGTCCGGAGCATATCTTCAGAACTATAGTAGCTAGGGTTATGAAATTTCATGGGTGGATAGATCTCACTGAGGGGTAGTGCAGTGCACAAGAATCATAACTCTTGCTTTCTTAATTTTTCAGTTATTGCCCTTTGTCATTTTTTATACTTGAATTTTGTCCGGTGAATATCTCCAAAACTATACTAGCTAGGGTTATGAAATTTCATGGGTGGATAGATCTCACCGAGGTGGAGTGCAGTGCACAGGAATCATAACTCTTGCTTGCTTAATTTTTGAGTTATTGCCCTTTGTCGTTTTTCATACTTGATTTTTGTCCGAAGCATATCTCTAAAACTATACTAGCTAGGGTTATGAAATTTCATGGGTGGATAGATCTCATCAAGGGGGAGTGCAGTGCACCGAAATCACAACTCTTGCTTGCTTAATTTCTGAGTTATTGCCCTTTGTTGTTTTTCATACTTGAATTTTGTCTGGTGCATGCCCCAGCTTTACAACTTGGGGTAAGACGGGCGTATCTTGCGACAATTTGCCGCTCTTGTTCCACCATATTTTCTACCCTTCCCTAATCAATTTTTAATTCACATTTATTTGTTGTCTGCAAATGCTTGTAATTTCGACTAGTTTAAAATTTTGTCATTTGGTAAAGGATTAAACACTGATAGTCTGTACAAACAATTGATCAATTCACAGTGTTAGAAGAACTTTGATTCACTGCATGATACCAAAATGGTGTCTTTACCATTAATTCTCTTTAACTCAGAGGCTGTCGTTGTTCAAGAAGAGGAAGCCATGTTTCCTGACGAAGTAGAAAGCTCCAAGCCATCAGCTGCTTCGAAAGATCAGCAATCAGATGAAGATGAGGAGGATGAAGGAATGGTCGAGGTAAGATATGTTATGAACACAGCTCATTGGATAAAGTACAGATTATCTTGGTACTGTTTACTACATTTTAACCCTTTCCCAAACAGCAAATTTTGGACTCTTCCAAACCAAAAGTGTTTGCAGACGACAATTTTAGATTTGAAGAAAATGGCAGAAAGTTCTCAAAAAAAGGTAGAGAACACTGTGGGAAAAGGAGAAATTGCTCGTTACGAGCAATTTCTCCTTTTCCCACAGTATTTTTAAAAGACTTTTACTGCAGACATGTAAACACCAGGGCTTGTTTGGGAAAGGGTTAAGGTAGTAGACCAGTCACACTTTTAGTACAACATGGAATAAAATTTCTTTATGGTTGATAAGTATGTATTTATAGAGATTTAATACTTTTTGCACATTTTTAATAGACCAGAAATTTCTTTGATGTCTATCTTGAAACTATTGGTTGACACTTTTGTTATTTTCCAGAAAAGGGAGGTAATTATTATCTCCCTTTGTAATGAGATTATAGCAGTTTTCCATTTATAAATGATAGTTCTTAGAAGGGAAAAAATGAAAAAGTGGCTTGTCTAAAGTAGTACAGTAATACTCATTTTTTATCATAGCAGATTTTGTAGGACAATACCATGGTGGAAATAGCTGTTTTCTATTACAGGTCCACTACCTTAACACTTTACCAAACAATCCCTACTTTTGACGCCCCTGAGAAAGAAGCCTTTAGAAAACATTGTGGGAAAAGAAGAAAATGCTGGTAACAAGCATTTTCTACTCTTCACAAAAGAAATTCAAATTTTCAGTCACTTTTATTTTGTCGTCTGCAAATGCTTTCAATTTGGACAAGTCTATAATAATGTTGTTTGGTAATAAGTTAACTCTTTACCAAACAACAAATTGTTAGACTAGTCCATATTGAAAGCATTTGCAGACATATTAAAAAGTGTCTCTATTTATGAAAATTGCCTCTGAAAGGATAAAAAACCTTGTGGGAAAAGGAGAAAATGCTCATTGCTGGTTACCAGCATTTTCTTCTTTTTCCTCGATGTTTTCAAAAGGCTTTATTTTCAGGGTCGTTAAAAATCGGGATTGTGCATTAGAGAGTTAAATTCCATGTTCTGCATTAGATGAAGATGTTTTTGGAAGAAGACATTATGGATGAATTTGTTTTACAAGCGAATGCTACATTTACCAAAGGGTTTTTCTGTATTCTGCAGGATTATCAACAGAGATATTTCCTGAAAGTGATTAGATAATCATTTCAAAGATCCTTTTTTTTCCTATGTTTATAGACAGAGGATGACGAATATGACATCTTTAATGATGACGAGGAGTTTGAAGGATTCGACAAAGAAATGAAGCAAGGAAAGGGCAAATCCCACGAGACTCCACCACTGGAAATGGCAAAGGTACTGTTTAAATGGAAATAATTTTTGCAACATGGAAATTTTTGCAATTTCACAAATTTGAAAATTCACAAACTTTGCTGTTCGCACACCAACAAATAACAAGTGTCTTGAATGGGCAAATACTTCCGTATGCAAAATGTCAGTAATGTTGGTAATTCGCAAATTTTTTGTATATCCATGTATGCAGAAAGTTGTCTTGCGCTATCCCTCAAAACTGCAGCCCTTAATTCTCATATTTAGAGACAGAAGCTGCCAAGATTTTTGCCTAATAGCCTTTATGAAACATTGATGATTCATGATTATTTGCCAATGAGTTACAGGTCATTAGTGTCTCATAATTGAGACTAGTATAAAGATAAATTCCAGCATACTTATTTATCACATAACCTCCCTTGTTTACAGTGTAATATATCCATTACAAATTTTCTTATCTCATTCACATTTAATGTCACTATTGTGTGACGCCGTTTTGGATGTCATTTTTGTATGCATATCAAAGAAGAGAATGGGTTTATGATGGATTTTACCATTGATTATTTTGCATCTTCTTATCTATGATTTGTAAAATTAGGTTATGTGATAAAAAGAATCTGGCATATGTTGGCATATGAGATAAGAAATTTATAAAACTTGTCAAGAAAAAATGTAATTTAGCTTGCCAAAGGCGCACTTAACATTTTCCCTAGACTCATTTAATGAATTTTTATCTCAATTTCAACTCATGTCAGATCCTATATTTATCACATAACCTCCCTTGTTTCCAGTGTGATATACCCATTACAAATTTCCTTATGTCATACATGTTTGTTATCACATTTGTGTGACGTCATTTGTGACATCATTTTATACACATTTCATACAAGTGAATGAGTCTCATAGAAAATACTGCCGGTGCATATTTGCATGTTTTTGCATCATCTGATCTGATGTTAATGAAATATCATTATGTGATAAAAAGAATCTGACATTTGTGGGCATTTGAGATAAGATTTTATTAAACTCATAACATTTCCCTAGACTCATTTAATAAAATATTATCTCAAAAACCCACTCATGTCAGATCCTATATATCAGGTATGTAAGAAGTAGTTAATGATCTCTCTTTAATTGTTCAGGTACCAATACACTTACGAACCAACTGGGACAGTTTTTATTTGGAGATGCTGATGCTAGCTGGATTGGGGGTCTACTTCCTCAACTTCCTGGCGGGTAAAACTAAAAACAACAAACTAGCCCAGGCATGGCTAGCAGCACACAGGCAGCTCCTGGAGGACAATTTCGCAATAGTCGGTAAAGTTGTTGCTTTAATATAGAATTTTTCCCTCTTTAAAGTCTTGAATTTACTATATATGCCCTGCAATGCATGAAAAAGAGCATTTGGACATTGGTTAAAGCGCTGAGATGGCACTTTACGACTGCATTACAAATTTTCTACAGAAGACTTGTGAAAAACAAAACTTTACATGAAAAAGTCTTGTTTCGTATTAAGGTAAGACCTGTGTAATAGAAAACAGCTATTTCCACTAAAATATCATCCTGCAAAATTAGCTATAATTAAAAATGAGTATTATTGAACGACTTTCACCGATTCATCTTTTCCATTTTTTCCTCCTTTGAATTATCATTAATTTATAAATCTAAAACCACTATATTTTCAATTCAAAAAGATATAATAATTACCTCCCTTGTCAGAAAACTTAACAAAAGTATTAAAAAATAATTTCAAGATAGACATAAACGGAATTTCTGATCCATTAGAAATGTGCAAAAATATATTTTCTGCATAAATCCTTATTTATCCTTATTTATCAACCAATTAGAATTTTTGGCCCATGTTCACCGGAAGTGCATTACACAGGTCTTACCTTAATTGTCGCAGAGTGCACATGCTGATGTGAGACGGCACTTTTAGCAAATATCTAAATGCCCCTTTTTGCGGGTTGCAGGCCACATACAGCATGAACTGGTAAGCAGGTGACAGAATCAATCAACTTATGCTGACAGTTCAGATTAAGATCAGTTTGCACAGATTATGGAGTCTGATCTTGATCTTTATCTTTCTGTTACTTCATGCTAATCTATAGCAAGAAATTATCTTCATTGTAACAGAGCGCCAGATAAGAGGGAGTGATGGTATTCTAAATCTGTTATTTCTCCTTCAAACCCTATGTTGTGGGTACTCATTAGAATTGTCTCGAAGACACGATTCTAAAGAGTATCCATAGCATAGGATTAAGTGGAAAATAATGTAATATTTTCAATTTTGAAATCAAAATCAAGCCTTCAGCTCTATCTGGAGCTCTTTTGTAAGTGCAAAAAAGTTTTCATATCATGCAAAAGACCGTCTTCGCAAAGTAAGGGTTCCAATCCATCACGCTACTCTACCCTTGGTGGATTGAGCTTGATTTTGACAATCACCCAGTATACATTTTCATTGGTTGTAGCTAGCTCTAACTGCATCAAATCAAATCGGTCGTAGCATTTCATCTTTTAGAAAAATAGAACAGGGTCACAATGAAAATGGAAGGTAAACATGAATACCTCTGTGGATGTGTGCAGGATCTGTGATGACTTATTACTGAAGAAAACATAGACGAGCAATATTTACATAAAGTTTCAATGTGACCAATCAGTTATCAGATGTTTTAGGCTATATCCCAGTACCTTACCATGGAATGTTGAAGTAAGTTTATGGTTATTGCTTCATGTTTAATTACTGTATTGGTAAGCAGTTTATAAAACAACATTTCATTGGCTATACGAAATATGATAGATAATAAGCAGCATCCAAAGGGGTGGGTGTCGCAGGAATCTAATCGGGCTCAATCCGCCAAGGTAAGATCCACATAGTGATCATAACCTTGGTTTGCGAAGGTGGCTAAAGATTTGGATTTGTTTGGCTGCTGCATAAATTAACATTCTGCAACTTTAACCTTTTATCAAACAAAATATTAGACTACTGTAGTCCAAATTGAAAGCACTTGCAACTCATAATTTAACCTGTGGCAAAAACATGTTTGACCCTTTACCACACAAAGAGGACTTTTAACATCCCCTGAAACATTGGCCTTTGGAATCATTGTGGGAAAAGGAGAAAATGCTGGTTACCAGCATTTTCTCCTTTTCCCACAATGTTTTCTTTCCTATCACTAAACAATTGCTCCATTTGAGCCACATTGAAATTGCTGTCTGCAAATGCTTTCAATTTGGACAAGGCTAGAATTTTTTCATCTGGTAAAGGGTTAAGACAAAATTATAGATTGGTCCAAATTGAAATCATTTGCAGACAACAAAATTTTTGTGACTGAAAAAATTGAAATTTGGTGTGGGAAGGGTAGAAAACAGTGTGGTGCCTCAAAAGGGAAAAGTCTGCGAAAATAATTGTGCCTTACAGTATTCTTTATTTTCACATACTTTTCCCTTTTTCAGCAAATATTTCCCCATATTAACCAAAAGCTGATAAAATAAACTCTATATCATTTCAGGTGATGATGGGGTGTCTCAGGAAGCTACTTCAGGTACTTTGATGAAGGAGTCAGAAAATATTTATGCACTGTGGTGTAGTGGCCGAACTTGTGTGGAAGGAATGCTTGTAGAACTGAAATTTCTCAAAAGGCAGGACTTGATACATGTAATGGCTATGCTGTTTAAACCAGCTTCAGATCAGATTGTAAGTAATATTAGTTTTGTGATTATTTGATGTTTGTGTATCGCATGTGTAATGTTTGTGTGTCCTCTATGTAATGTTTGTTTATCATTTATGTAAAGATTGTGAGTTCTTCATGGAATGTTTATGTGTCTTATATATATAATATTTGTGTGGCCTTAACCCTTTACCAAACAACAAAATTTTGGACTAGTCCAAACTGAAAGCATTTGCAGATGTCAAAATTAATGTTACCCAATAAATGAAATTTGATTAAAATCAGGTAGAAAACATTGTAGGAAAAGGAGAAAATGCTGGGTACCAGCATTTTCTCCTTTTCCTACAATGTTTTCAAAATCTTTCTTTCTCAGGGTCGTTAAAATGTAAGATTGTGTGGTAAAGGGTTAATTAATGTTTTTTTGTCTTCTTCAAAAAGTTTGTTTATCATTTATGTAATGTTTGTGTGTCCTACATGGAATGTCAATGTTTACTAATTATTTGTAAATTAGCCATGTAACTCAAAAATTGAAAAATGTTTTGGGAAGGGTAGAAAACCTTGTGAAAAAGGAGAAAATGCTGGTTACCCCCTTTTTCCCCACAATGTTTTCAAAAGGCTTCTATCTCAGGGTCATAAAAAACCAGGGATTGTTTAGGAAATGGTTAAGTAAATAAATGTACCAGTAAAAAGATGTTTTTGATCTTGTGCTTTTAACTATTATTGTTCTACTTTTTTCCATCTATTGTCTTTCTTAAATTCAGTGATAAGATGTAATAAAAACAACATTTCATTCATTGCTAACTTACTTTACCATTGCTTATTAGGTTGTATTTAGTTACTCTACTGGATTTTCTTTATATCTCCAGTTAATCAGAGTGAATATGGATCAGACGTCAATGGACAAGTTTTGTTTCTGTATTGCTCAGAAGAAAGTGTGTGCCAAACTTCACAAGGAACAGAATGATTTGGTAAGTGCACCCACAAAAGCATTTAACTCTATACCAAACAACAAATTTATTATTTTTTGGACTGGACTGAATTCAAACATCTGCAGACAACATATTGGAACTTGCTAATATAATGATTTCTAACTTTGATATGGTAGAAATATGGTGGGAAAAGGAGAAAATGCTGGCTACCAGCCATTTTCTCCTTTTCCCACAATTTTTACTATAGGTTTCTTTCTCGGGGTCGTTAAAAGTCAGCATTGTGTGGAAAAGAGTTAAGTGGAATAGAAATTGTTATTAACTCTTTACCAGATGCAGATCAGAAGTTTATTTTCCAAAGAGCAGAACCAATATTTTCTCCCTTTTTCCCATGTCTTTAAAAGATTTCTTTGAGTCGTCAAAAGTCAAGATTGTGAGATAAACAGTTGATGTACCTTCCCTTTCTTCTTCAAAGAAACTGTCATGTGACCGAATTTTTTTTTTATTGACATGTTACAGATCAGTTTTTAGCAGGATATTTCTCAAAATACTGGACAGTGTATATCCGTGATCAGATAACACAAAAGTGCAGTCTGACCTTAATCTACTCCAGCTGCCAAAGAACCAAATGTAGAAATCATGTTAAACAACATTTAATTACCATAAGTACTAGAGCCATGCTCTGTCAAAAGGGGACTTCATGTACCCCATGATCCATGGTACTGAGCGAGTCATATATGGTTTGCAACATGTATAAAGGGGCATTTGGACATTTGTGCAAAATGTCCTCTCGAATCAGCCTGCGCAGTACACACAAGCTAATCCGAGATGACACTAATACGACTACATTAGATTTTATCCTACAATAGCCTTGCCTAAACAGAAAATTCTATAAAAACGGAATGTGTCGTTTCGGATAGGCCTGCACAGACTGTGCAGGCTGATCCGTAACGACACTTTACGCAGATGTCCAAATGCTCCTTTTCGTGTGTTGTATGCCATATATAATAATTATAATATATAATCAAGGATCCAAAATATCCACTTTGTTTAAGTCTTTACCAAATGACAAAAGTTCAGCCTTGTCCATATTGAAAGCATTTGCAGGCAACGAAATAAATGTTACTGGAAAATTGAAATTCGGTTTGGATGGGTAGAAAACATTTTGGGAAAAGGAGAAAATGCTGGTTACCAGCATTTTCTCCTTTTCCCAAAATGTTTTCAAAAAGGCATCTTTCTCAGGGTCGCTAGAAGTCTGGATTGTGTGGTAAAGAGTCAACAGCCGACTTTTATCATGATATAGACTAGTCTTTGGACATACACAAAATTGACAAATTGCAAAATGTTTTGGCCCAGGTCAGTCTGCGTGGACTGCCCAGGCTGATCTAGATCAATACTTTTTGCAGATGCATTTGATTAAGTGCCCTTTTCATAGAGCATGAGACATTTATTGCCGTTTCATTTCTCCACAGTCACAGTTCACAGAGAAGAAAAGCATAGAGAGATATAACATACCCAGTTCTTTCAATTTACTGAGTGAGATAGGAGAGGTGTCTGCAGCCATTTTGGATAAAAAGGTATTTGTACAGTGTTTGTACCCATGAAAACCAAATGTTTTTTGGGGTCTACTGGAATCAGCCTATCTGTCCGCCTGTGTGTCGGGTCTGTGTATAAAATATACAAGTAATTTTGTGTCGCAGACGACTCCTACAGTTTCCTTCAATTGTATTGAAACTTTGCACATATATTGATCATATATTGAGGTTGTGCAAGACGCAGTTTTCAAGCATTCACTCCCTACGATTCAAGGGTAATCTCCCTTTGAACTTAGAGAATTTTTTGCTCAATTGCCTGTTTCTGTCAAAGTGGTTGCGGGAGTATTAAGTCACATTCAGTGACAGCTCTAGTTTGACAATTCTAAAGTTTTGTTTTGAGGTAGAGGTATAACTTGTATACCATTTCTCTGATCCTTTTGTCCAATCATTACATAGTTCGATCTGTTATCTAAATTGTGTTTGTATCTGCAAATTGTTAACCCATTACCAAAAAATAACAAATTTTAAAGATCCCAAGAAAGAAGCTTTTTGAACTATTGTGGGAAAAGGGGAAATGCTGCGCAGGCTGACCTGAGTCAGTACCTTTTTCAGATGCATTCACCATTTACATGTCCCACAAACTCGGGCTGGCCGGGATCGACACTTTCTGCTTCTTTGATATTTTCTGTTTGAAAAGTGGTCATTCTACCTTGTTATACAATCATTTTTGAACTTTGAATTTACCTGCACTATTGTTGATCTGTTTTCATCTTATTGATGTACGAAATTCCCAGATTGCCCCTTCTTTATCGACGACCCACAAATGCGAATTTACCTGAGGAAAATTGTAATTATTGATAATCATGTATTTTTTTTTTTTCAATTTCAGATATGCCAAGCTCTAACCCAGTATGAAGACCAGGTGGAA
Source organism: Tridacna crocea (assembly GCA_943736015.1). Classification (NCBI taxonomy): domain Eukaryota; kingdom Metazoa; phylum Mollusca; class Bivalvia; order Cardiida; family Cardiidae; genus Tridacna; species Tridacna crocea. The sequence goes on along the minus strand of OX031069.1, from coordinate 14,205,412 downwards.
TTTATCCATATTTCTGATCAATTTTCTGGTGCCAAAAGTCAAATGGAGTAAGTATTTTGTTGAACTAAAAATTGTTTTCATGGCAGAGTTTATTGGATGATTGTCAAATGATAGTAACATCTCAAAGCTTAGGAATCTGCACCTATTTTACCTCCCCCAAAATTAGAGGGATATTGTTCTGGAATATCATTCTGACTTTGTCTGTATGGTTGATTTTATGATGATAAATGCCATTTTCAACATTATTCCAGTTATATCACTTCAGCCAGGCAGTGCACCTATCCATGCTTTTCTGGTTTTCTGGTGTTTCGCCAATACTCGGCACAATTTTCTTTACAAGCCACCGGCTGGTTTCCCATATAACAACCATGATTAAAGCAATGGTCAGCAGTAGGAAAAGAATGAATTCAGCCGCAATGGCTATCACCAATCCTTGGAAAGAAATTGGCCAAGTCAGGAATCAAACACACAACTCCCTGTTCTCAAACCCTGCCCGCTACTGACTGAGCTATCGGGACGCAGCTTGTCTGTAGCTATAAACTCCAATACAAACATTGTAACTCTTTACCACAATACAAAATAGTAGACTTGCCCAAATTCAAATTACTCAGACAAATAAAGGCTGGCTGATATGATATTTTTCCTACTTCACTGGCTGCTTTTCTAAATAATCATCATCGAAACTCCAACAAACACCATTTAACTCATTATCAAACGACAAAATTTAAGGTTTGTCCAAATCGAAAGCATTTGCAACAAAATAAATGTAACCTGAAAATTTGAAATTTGTTATGTAAAAGATAGAAAACATTGTTGGAAATGGAGAAAATGCTGGTGACTAGCATTTCCTTCTTTTCGCACAATTTTTTCTAAAGGCTTCTTTCTCAGGGTCATCAAAAGCAGAGATTGTGTGGTAATTGGTTAAAAATAGAAAGTGCATTTTAATGTCTGTTATAGGGAAACCCCAACCAAGATGCCAGATGTGAGTTCTGTGATTATTTTCAGCTTTAATGGTGAGTTGCTCCTTTTGTACATTCTAACATGAGCTATGCTGTGGGAAAAGGTGGTTTAATGCATCATTAATACTCAACCAAACAACAAAATTTTAGACTGGTTAAAACTGAAAGCACATGCAGACAAGAAAACAAATGTAACTCAAATATGGAAATTTGTTTCCACCAGGGTAGGAAACATTGTGGGAAAAGGAGAAAATGCTGGTATAAAACAGCATTTTCTCCTTTTCCCACAATGTTTTCAAAGCCTTTCTTTCTCACGGTCGTTTAAAAGTCAGAATTGTGTGATAAAGTTAATCAATCATGAGGAAGATGCAATCTAGGAAATAGTGTGGAAAAAGGAAAAATTGCTATTGTCTTTTTTTTTGTTACAATCCCATGATTGAGTCGTGATTTATATATCCTCTTCAAAATTTACAAATCAGAACTTTTGTTATTTTGTTGAGGGTTTAACTCTTTACAAGGGGACAGAAAAAATGGGAAAAAGGTATCAAAACATTGGAGAAAATGCTGGTTACCAGTGATATTATGGATGCCCATATAGCTGCGACATGTGAAGAGGGACACTCAGATATTTGTGGAAAGTATCATCCCAGATCAGCTTGCCCAGTCAGCGCAGACTAATCCAAAATGACACTTTCCGTTTTTATTCAATTTTCAGTTTTGTTCAAGTCTACCATAGGACAAATTCTAATGTAGCCTTAACTCTTTACCACACAATCCCTACTTTTGACGCCCCCGAGAAAGAAGCCTTTTGAAAACACTGTGGGAAAAGGAGAAAATGCTGGTAACCAGCATTTTCTCCTTTTCCCACAGTGTTTTCTACCCTTCCGAGAACAAATTTCAATTTTTCTGTCCACTTTATTTTGTCGTCTGCAAATGCTTTCAATTTGGACCAGTCTAAAATTTTCTCGTGTGGTAAACGGTTAACCCATTACCACAAATCCCTACTTTTGACGACCCCGAGAAACAAGACTGTAGAAAACATTGTGGGAAAAGGAGAAAATGCTGGTAACCAGCATTTTCTCCTTTTCCCACAATGTTTTCAACCTTTCATTAAACAAATTTCAAATTCTCAGTCACTTTTATTTTGTCGTCTGCAAATGCTTTCGATTCGGACGAACCTAAAATTTTTGTCGTTTGGGAATGAGTTCTAGTGCTATCTCGGATTAGCTTGCGCGGACTGCAAAGGCTTAAGACAAACGTCCAAAAGCCCGGTTTGGTGTGTTGAAGGCCATATGGTGTAAAAGAAATCATGTTTACCTTGAGTTTTATGTTCCAGTATCCGGTAAAGGAAAAACCAAGGTGTCAGATATGGAGAAGATGAAGCCATTGATGCAGCTTTGTTTCTACATGATTGAGAAGGTCGACCGCATTTCACTCAGCAAAGAGGTATAGTATCGGGGGGAAAATTGGAATAGACTGAGCCTCAATTTTATGATAGCCTTGGATTTGATTGGATTTTCCTATTTTTTTTTTTTTTAAATTGCTATAAATTTTCATCTTTAGCCCTTTACCAAACAGTCCTTGCTTTTTATGATCCTTAGATAGAAGCCTTTCAAAAACATAGTGGGAAAAGGAGAAAAATGCTGGTTACCAGCATTTCCTCCTTTTCCCACAGTTTTCTACCCAGCTGGAAACAAATTCTAATTATTTTGAGTTACCTTTATTTTGTCATCTGAAAGTGCTACAATTTTGACCAGTCAAAAATTTTGTCATTTGATAAAGAGTTGAAAAAAATGTTTGTTTTTTTCCTGGTCTTAATTTAAAAATACAAGTCCATATAAATGAACCATGCTGTCTGAAAAGGGACTTTACTGCATCTGCAAAAAGCATTAACCCAGGTCGGGCTAGGCGGTCTGTGCAGACAAATAGTTGCTAATACTATTTGCTTTTGGTCAATATTCTACATGGAAATAGGGTTTTATACCCCCACAAAATGAATGTTTTCCAGTCTGTCCGTGTGTCCATCTGTGTACAAAATATTTGTAATTTTGTGTCGCAAACTCCTCCTACAGTTTTCCTTCAATTGTGTTGAAACTTTGCACATATATTGATCATATTTAGAAGATTTGCAAGATCCAGTTTTCAAGTATCACCTCTTCCTGGTTGAGGATTTATCTTCCCTTGAACTTGACACTTATTTCTGACAAAGGCTTAAAGTGCTGGGGGTGGGAAGGTATTAAGTCACTTTCAGTGACAGCTCTAGTTACTTTTAGTTTACTATGTATTTCCATTATTATAATTATGTGACTGTATTTGTCTTCTCTCTACTTATTCACCACTCGGCACTCTCTCTCTACACTTCATAAGTGTGGGACACATTTTTTTTTGTACATCCGGTCTGCAGAGAAATTTCTACCATTTTACTTTGGATGAAACTTGAGTCTGTTCCGATAAGAATATTTTATTATACCCCCAAAAAAGAATGTTTCTGTGGGTATACTGGAATCAGCATGTGTGTCTGTCTGTGTACAAAATACTAGCAATTTTCTGTTTTTGTCAAAGCACTGACAGGGATATCAAGTCACATTCAGTGGCTGCTCTAGTTTGAAAACACTTTAAATTTTGCTGCATCATATAGTGTTTGTTGTATTTTTTTATAATCAATAGTCCATTTGATCTTGGATTTTTTTACAAGGCCTGTCAGAAAGCTGAGAAAAACCGCCAGAAAGCCGAAGAAGTGTTCTTGAAGAATGCCCATGCACAACGACAGGAGGCTGCCCAGCTACGTAGGGAGGAGAAGAGAAGACAAGAGAAAGAGAAAATGATGAATGAAGAGGATCCAGACAAGGCCAGGAAACTAGAGGTGAATATGGCAGACATAATTTTGAACACTGTATTCAGTCATCCTGCCCATTGTTGTCGAGGCCTTCCCCTTTCTGAGTTAACTCATTACCAAACAACAAAATTTCAGACTTTTCCAAATTGAAAGCATTTGCAGACGACAAAATAAAAGCGGCTGAAAATTTAAAATGTGTTATGTGTAGGGTAGAAAACATTGTGGGAAAAGGAGAAAATGCTGGTTACCATCATTTTCTCCTTTTCCCACAATGTTTTCTAAAGGCCCCTATCTCAGGGGTGTCAAAAGTAGGGATTGTGTGGCAATGGGTTAATAGTGGCAGGTGACTTTTTCAAAACATAGTCATATCTAACCCTTTACCAAACAATCCCTGGTTTTTATGACCCTGCGGTAGAATCCTTCTGAAAATATTGTGGGAAAAGGAGAAAATGCTGGTAACAAGTCCTTCCCCTTTCTGAGTTAATAGTGGCGGGTGACTTTCAAAACATATTCATATTTAACACTTTACCAAACAATCCCTGGTTTTTATGACCCTGAGGTTGAAGCCTTTTGAAAACACTGTGGGAAAAGGAGAAAATGCTGGTAACCAGCATTTCTTCTATACCCACAATGTTTTCTACACTGCTGGAAACGAAACTTCATTTTTTGAGTTAGGTTTATTTGGTTGTCCACAAATGCTTTCAATTTGGACCAGTCTACAAATTTGTCGTTTGGTAAAGGGTTAAAAAAGAGGTGTTAGTTTTTTTAAGGTTTTTATCAGCCTCAAGTAAGGCACTTCAAAATTGGCGAGACCTAAATAGGTGGCTTTCCAAATTATAGCAAGAAAATAGTTTACATAGTTTACTTGACTCATTACCACACAAGAAAATTTTAGACTGGTCCAAATTGAAAGGATTTGCAGAAGACAAAATAAAGATTACTGAAAAATTAATTTTTTTTCTGGGAAGGGTAGAAAACACTATGGGAAAAGGAGAAAATGCTGGTTACCAGCATTTTCTCCTTTTCCCATAGTGTTTTCAAAGGCTTCTTTCTCAGAGGTGTCCAAAGTAGGGATTGTGTGGTAATGGGTTAAGACCCACTGCCACGTTTAGAGACACACCAGTGTGACCCATACTTCCAATTTAGAATAGCAGAGAATCACACATTTTTCGTTTTTGTACAATCCAAAGGTTTATTGTGGAATTTGGACGAAATAAAGTAAATGGCTTTTTTGCTGAAAATTTCATCACTAGGTTTTTCATGAGAAATGTGAATTTTAACAACACTATTTCAAAACCGTTCAGTACGGACATAAATGTGCTCAAATATCTGTAGCAAGGTATTACAAGTAGAAACCAGATTTTTTTTTGTCTTTTTCCAATATGTTTTTCATCCCTCCCAAAGCCCTGTCTTATCAGTTGAGCCTCATTTGAAAAATTTGTCTTGAGTTCTGTTGATTTGGTCAAGCCTAAAATTGTACTTTTTGGTAAATAGAGTAACATAATATAATCTTGTTTCATTTCAGGAGAGAGAAAGCAAGCGAGACATGAAAAGAAAACAGCCAAAGATGAAAATGATGAAAGTCAAGGCCATGTAAAGGTCACTGACATGTAATATGTAACATTCAAGATTATGTAATTTGTAAAGTTCAAGGTCACATGATATTGTCAATGTCATGTAATATGTAAAGGTCAAAATTATGTAACTAAGGTCAAGGCCATGTGTTATTGTCAAGGTCATGTAATGCAAAGGTCAAAATTATGTAACTATGGTCAAGGCCATGTGTGATTGTCAAGGTCATGTAATATGCAAAGGTCAAGATTATGTAATTTGTAAAAGTCATGGTCATGTTATATTGTCAAGGTCATGTAATTTGTAAAGGTTACATTATTGTAATATGTGAAGGTCATGGTCATGTAATATGTAAAGGTCAAGGTTTTGTAACTTTAGATAATATACTGGACTGAATGTGGATTCAAAATCTTGTACTAGCATCTGTGATGGTAGAAAGTTAACAGAAATTTGTTATCTGTTTGTTGAAATCACAACAAGACAATTGTATGTAAGATTAATAAACTTTGTAAAGGGAAATATCACAGACTATGTTGATAACAGAGAAGGACTAAATCAAGCTATGTGACCCTTTATAGGACAATTCTCACTTTCTCCTATGTAGGAAGGCTTTTGAAAACATGGTGGGAAAAGTAGAAAATGCTGGTTACCAGAATTTTCTCCTTTTCCTCACCATATTTTCTGCACTCCCACAGAATTTTCTCATCATTTGACTCAATTCGTCACCTGCAAATACTTTCAACTCGGAAGAGTCTGAAATTAGGCCATTTTGAAATGGGTTGAATTAACATTACATATGATGAACTTTGAAATAAGGCCTTTGGCCAAAACATTGTATATGAAGTACCATAGTGCAGGGTAGAGGGAGTGACTTTGATTTCAAAATTGAAAATGTTAATTATTGTCCACTAAACCCTATGTTGTGGGTACTCATTAGAATCGTCTTATTGAGGCAATTCTAATGAGTATCCACAACATTGGGTTCAGAAGAGAAATAATGAGTGAAGAATACCATCATTATCTGGAGCTCTGAAGTACTTTATGATGAACCCATGGCCTGAATAGTATGTATGATGAATTTGATTATAAGGCCATTGGCCACGAAAAAGTACCCTATAGATCTAATTTTTTCTGTGACAATGTCATGAAGACAATTAATTCGGGTTTTTACTAAAGGATTCCATGTTGAATGACCTTGATGAAGGCTTTTGAAAGTACATATGCAGCTTTTGTTTCAAGCATTTCTTCGTTTTACCACAATGTTTTCTGCCTTTTTCAAACTTAAAAGAGGTGGCCTATGGTTTGGATTTCTCTATGTTAGTATAATCAAGACCATTAAACCTTTTTTACCAAACTACATGTATATTTATATTTCATTGATTGACTTTAACCCCTTTACCAAACTGAAAGAATGCCGACATACGACAACCCTGAGAACGAAGCCCTTTGAAAACTTTGTAGGAAAAGGAGAAAATGTTGGTAACCAGCAATTTCTCCTTTTCCTACAATGTTTTCTCTCCTCTTGGATACAAATTTCAAATTTTCAGTCACTTTTATTTTGACGTCTTCCAACTTTCAATTTGGACCAATCTAAAATTTTGTTGTTTGGTAAAGAGTTAACATTGTATATTATTCAGATCATTTTTGCAAGGTCACATTTCGTAACCGTTTCATTGTATGCGTTTTTTTTTTTTAATTCTACTCTAGTAAATTATGTTTCATAAATCATATTTTGTTATTTCTCTTTATACCCCGCAAAACGAATGTTTTCAGGAGTATACTTGAGTCAGCCTATATGTCTGTGTGTCCATCCATGTGTCTGTGTACAAAATACTAGTTATTGCCCGTTTCTTGCGGGGGTATTAAGTCACATTCAGTGACAGCTTTAGTTTATTCAGTAGCCAGCCAGGTTTCTCAGTGATAAGTGTATGTGGCACGTGACCTGGTGGCTGGGGATTTGACATTCTATTGAGGCAAACTTTCTCTCCAAGAATTTTTTTGCCTCTCGCCTCTGACACATGGGAAAAAGCAATCAGTGGCTTGGATAGCAATTGATGTCAATTCAATTCAATAAGCTTTATTTTATCCACGTATGTACAACATACAGTATGGAAATGTAATAAATAAATAAATGACATAGAAATGATAATGTGATTGGACCTTGAGAGTTTAAAAAAAGAGAAAGAGTAGAAAGTTTAGAGAAAGATTAACATAAATTGTCTAAATTGGGAAAATCAGTAATTTTAAGCTTGTAACAGGTACATAACTGTTTACCAAACGTCACAATTTTCAACTAGTCCAAACTGAAGGCATTTGCAGACGACAAAATAAATGTGAATCACAACTTGAAATCAGGCTGCACTGCATATGATGTATAAATAAATAAATAAAGTGCATTCTGATCTGGAATAGAGCTAAAAATAGCAAAAATAATCATGGAAAGAAGTACAGTTACAACAAATTTGCTAACTATAACGTATGTAGTGCGTACAGGTGTACAGCCAGTCACAACTTAAAGTGTCAAAGTACTGGTGTTAGAAAAGCCAGCAAATCATGCGCAGGGCACTGATGGCTGTGATATGACCAGCTTTTAAAATGGCATTAAACTGCAATACAAACAAACAAATTGGGATTCAGTTTTTTTCTTTCCATCAAATTTTTTATCACCCTTCTTCACATACATGTAGATAAAAAGTTTAATACCAATACCCTAGATCAAATTTACAGCAAATTTCATAAAACTAAGTATCTCCTGTGTCGGCAAAACTATCAGAAAATTTTGTCACAAGATAATCAAACTGATGGCATAGAGATAAATGGCATTTAATGGAATAATGAAATAAAACACATGAGCCAAGTTTTACCAACCTTGAACAAGAAAAAAAACCTTTGGAAACATTGTTAGAAAAGAAGATAATGCTTGTTGGTAACGAGCAATTATCTTCTTTTCCCGTAATATTTTATCCCCTTTCAATGACAAATTCATCTTTTCAACTTGGACCCGTTGATGAATTTGTTGCTTTGGTAAAGAGTAAAGCCTTAGCCTGCCAAACAAGTGCAATGAAACTATCTAGCCAATAGGAGAAACAAAAATATTAGAAATAGTAGTAGTTGTTGTTGATGTTGTTGTTGTTAACCCTTTACCACTCAACAAAATTTTAGCCTTTTCCAAATTGAATGAATGTACAGATAACGATTTCAATTTGGCTCAAATGATGCAATAGTTCTTTGATATGGTAGAAAATATTGTGGCAAAAGGAGAAAATGCTGGTTACCAGCATTTTCACCAGCATTTTTCTCCTTTTGCCGCAATATTTTCAAAAGGCTTCTCTCCCCTGAATTATAGAAAATTATTTCGTTATTTTCTCCTTTTCCCACAATATTTTCAAAAGACCTCTCTCCAAGGATCGTTAAAATCAGCATTGTGTGGTAGACAGTTTAAGAGAAGAGGGACAAGGAGTAATATCCTTAACAGACAGTGTAGATCCAAGATCAGAAATAACACTGTGCACTCTACTTTTGATCTACACTGTATGCGAAAGGTCCCTGAGTCGCCCCTGGTAGTGTTAGTGTAAAAATGAAAATGTAAAAAAGTTTTAGAACCTGAAAGCACCAAATTAACCCATTACCACACAATCCCTACTTTTGACACCCCTGAGACAGAAGCCTTTTGAAAACACTGTGGGAAAGGGAGAAAATGCTGGTAACCATTTTCTCCTTTTCCCACAGTGTTTTCTACCCTTCCCAGAACAAATTTCAATTTTTCAGTCACCTTTATTTTGTCGTCTGCAAATGCTTTCAATTTGGACCAGTCTAAAATTTTCTTGTGTGGTAAAGAGTTAACAAAATATTCATTTTCAGGCATAGAAAGGGCCTATGTTTTGTAGATACTACACAAAAAACACCAATAAAGTCTAGTTAAAAATTCATGTAAATAGAATGTGAAACTAAGGTAGCAGAATTCATAAAAGAAAGCAACTATTTCCCCCGAGAGAAAGCAGCAGCCATTTCCACTATAATATAAAAAAATTGCTATGATTAAAAACGAGTATTATTGTACTACTTTAACTGAGCCACTTTTTTATTTTTCTTCATATGAGTATCATTTATAAATCTAAAACCATTAAACTTCATTACAAAGGGAGATAATAATAATTACCTCCCTTTTCAGGAAACAAAAGTTTCAACAAATAATTTCAAGATAGACATTAAAGGAAGTTATGGTCAATTGTATTAAATGCTAGAGGTCTAATACCTTAATGTACTTCTTTTTCTATGTTCTTTTCATTGGAAAGCCCTCAACATAACTGATAGGGCAGATTCAAGATCAGATTACAAGGTTTTTGCTATCTGATCTTGATCTGCAACTTTCTGTTAACAGAGAAATGTGATGAGCAGTGCAGGGCTTGAGAATAAAGGGTTGAGGGGATGTGGGTTTGGTGCCTTGCTCTGCCAATTTCTTTCCGAGGAAATGACAGTCACTGCAACAGGATTCGTTCCTTTTCCACTGCTGACCATTGTTTTGATGATGGCTATGTGGAAAAGCAGCCTGTGGCTTGAAAAGAAAATTGTGTGGAGTACTGGTAAAAGAGACTCCAGGAAAGCATGGATAGGTACTCTGGCTGCTGCTATATATTACTTAAATAATGTTGAAAATGGTCTTAAACACTATACAATCAATTAATCTAAGATCAGACTGCATTTTCTGAGCAATATGATTTAAACTTTTACAACATGGCAAATCTTTAGACTTGCACAAGATCGGGAAATTTCAATAGACAAATCAGAACTGAATCAAATGATTGGATTTGTCGCTTTAAGATTACTAGCATTTCTCCTTTTCCAATAATATTTTCAAAAGGCTTTTACATCAGGGTCGTCAAAAATCGTCATTGTGTAGTAAAGTGTTAATCCACATTCTTGATGCCTGAAAAAAGCAGTAAAAACTGAGATGGCACTAAAATAAGAATTAAAATGATATCATAGCACAGTGATAAAATGATGAAATAAAACTATGGCGCTTGAAAAATTCACGGTTGACACATTTAAAATAACACATAAAAATGGGACATGCTTTGTGTAAAGGGGGGGGAGGGGGGGGTTGGCCAATCACAAAAAGTTTCAACCCAATATCAACCTGCACCTAATGCGCAGGGTGATATGGAGTGCAACACGCGAAAAGGTGCATTCGGACATTTGCGTAAAGTGTCGTCCCGGATTAGCCTGCGCAGTCCGCGCAGGCTAATCCGAGACGGCACTTTACGACTACATTAGATTTTGTTCTACAGTAGACTTGCGTAAAACAGAAAATTACATAAAATCGGAAAGTGTTGTTTCGGATTAGCCTGTGCGGAGTGCACACGCTGATCAGAGACGACACTTTACGCAAATGTCCGAATGACCCTTTTCGCGTGTTTCATATGGATCAATGATACTTCTTACAGATGCATTAAGCCTTGGGAGACAGCATCGCTCAAATATAATTTGAACTCTTTACCAAACAACCCCTGGTTTTTACGACCCTGAGATAGAAGTCTTTTAAGAGCATTGTAGAAAAAGGAGAAAATGCTGGCAACCAGCATTTTCTCCTTTTACCCACAATGTTTTTTACCCTGCTGGAAACATTGACTAGTCTAAAATTTTGTTCTTTGGTAAAGAGTTAAAAAAAAAAGATAAAAAGCTACATGCTTATGACCGCTTTGCAACCTTATACAATTGAACATGAGGGACAATAGAAGAAATAGACCGATTTTCAAGCTTCGTCACTGGGTTAATTCCCGTATGAAACCACGTGTGAACGGTATACGAAGATTCTGGTATAGTCTTGAGATCCTTTCCGTTCCTCCTCCATTCGTCACAAACAATTTTTCTCTCCGGTTCTAAACCATCATAGGTCAAACCAGAACACTTTTCCTCCAACAACGTAGTCACAGTTAGATCATAAATGGGTTCAAAATATTTGTCTTTCACAATTTCTGGCATGGAATCTGTTAAACCCTCTTTTTTGAGATCCACTAGGAGAGGGTATGGAAATTCTGGCATCGGGCAAGTCAAATTCTTACACAACTTTGAACGTTCCTCCGTGCGCGCGAAAAGTTCGTGGAAAAATGGGTGATGTGGGCGACAAAGAAAGATGGCGTTGTTTACATGGAGTGGGTCTAATTCCATGTCGTAGGCAAGTAAATGTTCGAAAACCGGCCCACTCACGGCACATTCGTGCAATTCTACAAATCGGTCTAAAGGTCGCACTCCAAACACGTCGAGATCAAAGTATGCTCCTCCGTAATGGTAAATCACTAGAATTCTTAAAATGTCTGGCTTTGTAAATAGATCTGTAAGAACAAAGTGAATCAAAGCATTGAGAACGCTGAAGTGGTATTTGCAAAGGAAGCCATTGTGTGAATTAATCATTTGAAATAAAAAGAAATAGATGCATTCAAATTTTGGCTGGAAAATTAACCCATTAAACAAATGAATACATTTTTGGTTGAAGGGAGAGTACTCATAACAAAGTTAGTATTATTGGTGTACTGGTGGTCTTCCTTTGATGATATGATGAGTCAGGATTAACGTCAGTAGACAGTAGAATGCATGATGGGTGGAGAGAGAAACTATGTGGATATATATTCCAAAGAATTAAGTTTGTACCTAAAAACTATGCTTTTGAATTATATTTTGGCCGTTAACATTAAATTCCCAATATTTCAATCATTTATTTCGACCTATAGACATTCATACCCTATCAAATGGAATAGCGTGTAACCATAGGATGGACAATCTGTGGAACGAGCTTTTTTTGGAAAGAAAAAGCCCTGAACTGAGCAATCGGTAGACAGTTTTTGTATCATTGCCCCGACAGAGGGCTATCAGCGACTGAAGCTATGGTCAATCAAAAATTAAAATTTCCACGATCGATGGCTTCACCCTGTATTTTAAAATCCTAATTCCAATTACATATCTGAGTGCTACCGAATTGCCTGAGAAAAAATGAGTTTAATTAAGTTTTTTACCACGGCTTTGCACAAAATACGATTCATGGTCTTCAAAAATCAGTACTGAACTCATGGTGGTAATGTCGTCGACAAATACCACAAAAGTATTTAACTCTATGCCAAACGACATAATTTAACTTTACACTAGTCCGAATTGAAAGCATTTGCAGACGACAAAATAAACGTGACTTTAACATTGAAACTTCACTTTAGATGAGTAGAAAACTCTTTTCCCACAATGTTTTTAGAAGGTTTCTTCCTCTGGGGTGTAAAAACCAGGGATTGTTTGGTAAAGGATTAACCATTGTTCAGCTAAATAAATGAAATGTAACTTTCAAGTCGATAATAAAGACTCCAGTAATGCCATTTCAATCTATTTCTGTAGGGGAAAACATTTCCTTATTGGACAGTGCAGATCCAAGATCAGACTGTAAGTTCTGTGCAGTCTGATCTTGACGGTCACCATCCGCTAAAGGCCAGTGAGTCACGCTTAGAATAACCCTGAGGTCGTCGAAAAAGCCCTGGGTGCAAATCAATCAAAGAAATGAAATTAGAATTATTAACCAAAGGTTGAACAATTTACACCAACAATTAAGATTTGTGCATTTCAATATTGAAGTTGTCTACCCGCAAAACCGATTTTTGAGGTTCTAGATTTTCTAAATTCTTTTTTCTCCCCGGGTCGTCGGGGAGCTGACGCAAGTCAAAGGTGTAAGAACTGTTTGTGACCCATCACGCAAAAAGGGACCATCTGGGATTGTGTACATCAATTAAAATGAAACAGATCAACGATAGTGCAAATCAGTTTAAGTTGATAATTCAAAAATGATTGTATAACAAGGTACAATGACCACTTTTCATGTAATTAGAGCGAAAAATATCTTATTGCAGTTTCCAGAAGGTCCCTTTTTGTGTGATGGGTCACCTTTGTTCAATAAATTGTCTCCCTTCATCTGATGTCTAAAATACATAACGTCGGTTTGCTTCCAAAACCTCGTAGCTACTCAAGCTATAGTTACAAGGTTTTGGAAGCAAACCGACGATAAGTGAACCTGCGCTGTGATTTGACTGAAATTTTGTTAATTGCGACCTGAAATACATGACTTAAAACCTTAAATTCACACAACGTGAGCCATCATATATCGGCAAAAGAGTAAGAAACCTTTGCTTATTGAATTGTCTCCCTTGATCTAATGTCCAAAATCCATCAATAAGTGAAGTATTGCCGTATTACGACAGAAATATCGCAAAACAAAAAAAATCAGCAATACCAGAAGCCATGAAATTCGTACTGACAGAAACCATTATATATCGGCAAGAGCAGGATGGAAATGCTTGTTTATTGAATTGTCTCCCTTGATCTAGAGTCCAAAATACATTAATAAGTGAACTGTTGCCGTGATATTGTTAAAATAGCTTTTTAAAAGATATTCAAACATACGAGAAAACATAATGTTAATACTAACGTGAGCCATCGTATATCGGTAAAAGCGTTGGAAACGTTTGCTCAATAAATTGTCTCCCTTGATCTAGCGTCCAAAAGCGGTACTGCCACTCCGGGTGGGGATTATATTTGATTAGGCTTTTGATGTTGCCGATAAACTGGTCTGGGATAATCTCCTCGTTCCAGATTTGATGGATTATCTTTGGGATCTTCGTCTTGTAGGATCGGGTCATTTGTCCCTGATACCTCTCGAAGGCTGAAAGTAGAGATTTAACCCTTCGGCTGCTAAGCACGAACTAGTGACCTTATAGGGACAGTGTAGAGCAAGATCAGACTTCACAGAACGTGCAGTCTGATCTTGGATCTAGACTGTCTATTAATGAGATATTTTCCTAAAAAAATAAACATTGAAAAATCCACAATAACGTTTTTATTATCGGCTTGAAAGTAAGCTAGAACAGAGGTATGTGTGTGTGTGTGGGGGGGGGGGGGGGGGGGGGGGGGTCGATACTTATATGGAAACTGCGGGAATGAGTGAATAGATGAACTGATCATCGTAAACAAATTAGAATACTGTAAGAAAAAGGGCTATAACTCCTTACAAGATGAAAAAATATTAGACGTGTTGAAATTGAAACAACCGACAAATTAAATGATGCTCAAACTAGGGGGTTTAAACGTCTGGTGTCCGTGGTCGTGAGGTAAAGTGTCGGCCTCGCAACCAAAAGGTCCTGAATTCGATTCCTGGGAGCAGGTGTCAACTTTGGGATTTTCATTGGCCCACACTTTCGGCGCGAGTACTGGTGTAGTTCCCAGGAAGCAGAATCGAGAGAGATTAGTATAAGTTGTCAGAACTTGTTTCTCAATGGATGTAAAATAAATATGTTTAAACTAAACTAAATGTCTGTAATCGGGTAGAAAATATTTGTGAAAAACGGAGAAAATGCAGTTTACAAGCATTTTCCTCGTTTTCCACAATATTCTCAAAAATTATTTGAAAATATTATCAAATGGTCATTAAAACAAAAGAATGTTTTCGTAAAGCCTATTCGGCAAATCTCGACTGCTACCGTCTATTAATATGAGAGTAAGGGGACCTAAAATACTCTTTAAAACCATAGTTCACTTACAAGGTTTAGCATTTTCAATGTGGCTACCCTCTGTGAAAAGGGCGCTTCATGAATCAGCAAAAGGTATCGACCCATGTCAGCCTGCGCAGTCCGCGCAGGCTGACATGGGTCGATACTCTTTGCCATTAGTAATTTTTCCGAGTGTCAAAGGACCAGTCTACCTCTAGACTCAATCGGCTTTAATCCTTTACCAGACAATAAAGTTTTAGCCTTGTTTCAAAGATCCTCGTTTATCGAGGTTTTAATGACCAACACCTTAAACCACTTAGCTAAACTCTACCTAAAACAGTTGTAAGACGTTTATTTTTTGCCCAGGAAAGCTATGCGGCAAGGAAGGAGTGATCACCCGTAACACCCCCCACCCCCCCCCCCCCACAACCCCCGCCTTATTGTCACCATTTCGATTACTGGAACCCTTCTCAGTAGTTTTTTTTTTTTTTTTTTTGAGAAAGAGAGAACAAATGGCTCAGTGGCCAGTCCCGGACGAGCCTCAATATTACGAAAATGAAAGTTCGCTACAAATGCATAGCTGCTATATAAATCGCACCTAATCGCACCTGGCAATATTCGAATTCTTGCGGAAAATATCCTCGATTTTCTATTCTTAACGCCTTGACCATTGGGCTGAAGAATGCCCCCCTCCCCCCCCCCCCGCAGTTGTTTGTATCAAGTTGTAGTTATGAGGTTTTTGAAGTGAACCGATGTTATATGGGAAGAAGCTATGCACAAAGAAAGAATGATCTCCCGAACCAAAGTCCGAATTACCATTAATTCACATACACTGTCCCGTTTGCAAGAAAATTAACTATACTGCTTCTGACCATTTCATCATACGGAAAACTATAGTGGTGATAGACGAGGTTATTAGAGTAAATGATAGATATTTCTGTCATCGAGTGAACATCATCGTTAACTTTTTCTCGGGTGATTGCTGTGGAGAAATACTTTTATCGCGACATAATATTTTGCTGGTGGTAATGTGTCCCTTTTTTATGGGTGAACTTCCGGTTACAAATATGGGTCAGACTAAAACAAGTTTAAGGAAACTATTTTACAGTGTATATAGACAAGTATTTACATTTTCTTTGTGGTAGTCTGCTAACATAACGTTCTGCATTCAGGAGAAAGCATATTACCAAGGCAACCAGGGAGGTAATCCCTAAAAGAAACCATCTGGAAGGAAAAAATTATATAGAATTAACCCACAACCCATTAACTACAACTACACAATCCTTACTTTTGACGACCCTGAGAAAGACGCCTTTAGAAAACATTGTGGGAAAAGGAGAAAATGCTGGTAACCAGCATTTTCTCCTTTTCCCACGATGTTTTCTACCCTTTACAGAACAAATTTCAAATTTTCAGTCACTTTTATTTTGTTGTCTGCAAATGCTTTCGATTTGGACAGACCTTAAATTTTGTCGTTTGGTAAGGAATTAAAACCACGAAAATTTCATAACATGGCTTCTTCTTCTTCGTCATTTTCGCTTTTCCGACGGAGAAAATTAAGTGTAAATAACATAGGCTATGTGAAATACAAAGCGAGTATTCTCGAGAAATGTACTTGATATCTTCATCTAACAGAATTCCTACATTGAGGATCTTTGCCAGCAAAAACGCTGTGGAAAAAGTTGCATAAACATGATGTATTTAACCTAGAACTAAGATGGACTGTTAGAATACTTACTAGCATACTAGTATTTCTTCCGCGAGATACGAGATATTACCGCACGATCCCGACTTTTAACGACCTTAAGAGAAAAGGTTTTTGAAAACATTGTAGGAAAAGGAGAAAATACTGGTAACCAGCATTTTCTCCTTTTCCCGCAATGTTTCCTACCCTACCCAGCACAACTTTCAAATTTTGAGTCACATTTATTTTGTCGTCTGCAAATGCTTTCAATTTGAAGAAGTTTAAAATTATGTTGTTTGGTAAAGAGTTAAACACCGACCGGGTGAGGATTTTTATGGTGGCATATTTCTGCCATAAGATACGAGATAGTTTTTGAAAACTATCGCGATATATTAAAGCTTCCTGCAAATTTTATCTGATAATGAAAACGTTTTCTGAGAAAAAAAAAAAATGTCGTGATAAACATTTTTTAATGCAAAATTTTCAATTTTGCATGAAGCTCACATTCGAGATAAAAGTATCGTGATAGTTTCATCCGTTTCTCGAAACCTATAGACAGTACATTTGAGTGTATGGTGGCATATTTATGCCACGAGATACGCGATAGTTCTCATGATAGGCTATGAGAACTATAGCTATTGCTATAATCTAAGGGACCTATCGCGATAAATAAAGTATAGGCCTATTTGTTTTTTTTTTCGGTAAAAGATCGAGATTTATTTCATCGAGTGAACACCATCGGTAATATTTTCACGAGTGGCGCGCATCCACGAGTGAAAATATTACCGATGGTGTTCACGAGATGAAATAAATTTCGATCTTTCATCGAAAAAAATAAACATTCTATTTAGTTCATGCTTTTAACCCTTTCTGGGAGGAGCTCTATCAAAATCCAGTACAGTTCTTTTCCGTTATTCCCCGTGGCGTACCCCTCCTGCATAGCAACGCATTACAATATTACGTCAAGCGCAAGAAATGTAAGGTATATGACGTCATATTTCCCATTTGGTTATGTGGCACGCGCAATTTACCTAGGCAACAAGAACGTGAAAATCGGTATTTTCACTAGTGGTACCAGTGTTAGATCGAAAAATGTTTTCACAGCTATTTATCGATATCCTACCGGAAAGAATGAAATAAAACAAAGTATCTCGGAAAAATTTTTAGATAATAGATCTATTTTTTCACGATAAAATCTCACAATAAATCTAACTTTTATCGTGATTTGTATACCTGTCGCGCCCACAACTGACATTCACGGTATCTATAATTAGATACGGTTTCGGAACATCTTTGTCCACATCCTTATGAATGTCCTTTTCCCTGAATGGTTTTTAAGTTGTTCGTAGAAGGCATCGCGAGTCGTCCTTGTGACTGTATACACTTCTGTTCATTTCGAGTCTCGTGAAAAGTTACCTAATTGCAAATAATTCCAATTCTCACTCACTGCAAGCTTGTGAAGTTATAAACTACCGAGCTCATCCAAATAGCCATTTTCTATTTATAGATACCAAGAAACGGACAAAACTATCACGATAATTCTATCGCGAACGTCAGCTTTGCGCGCGATTGAAAAATATTGCGTTAGAAAACAAAGTTTATCCTGACCTTTATTTTTTTACAGGAAAGCTTTCATTTGGATTTATCGCGACAGCTTGCTAAGCCTCTCATGAGAACTATCGCGTATCTCGTGGCATAAATATGCCACCATACACTCAAATGTACTATCTATAGGTTCCGAGAAACGGATGAAACTATCACGATACTTTTATCTCGAATGTGAGCTTCATGCAAAATTGAAAATTTTGCATTAAAATATGTTTATCACGACATTTTTTTTTTTTTTTTTCTCAGAAAACGTTTTCATTATCAGATAAAATTTGCAGGAAGCTTTAATATATCGCGATAGTTTTCAAAAACTATCTCGTATCTTATGGCAGAAATATGCCACCATAAAAATCCTCACCCGGTCGGTGTTTAACTCTTTACCAAACAACATAATATTAAACTGCTTCAAATTGAAAGCATTTGCAGACGACAAAATAAATGTGACTCAAAATTTGAAAGTTGTGCTGGGGAGGGTAGAAAACAATGTGGGAAAAGGAGAAAATGCTGGTTACCAGCATTTTCTCCTTTTCCTACAATGTTTTCAAAGGCCTTTTCTCTTAAGGTCGTTAAAAGTCGGGATCGTGTGGTACAGAGTTTATTCATAATCAGGTACACAAATACACGTATGCTATATAGGAAACCGACAGACAAACAGGAACTACATGAAAACAGACAACAAAACAAACAAGGCAAAATGCAAATTTATGCTGAAATATATCTGTTTCCTGCTTTGTAAAAAAAGGGATTAAGGTAGTGGACCCATAACACTTCTTATGCTGTATGGAATATTTTTTTCATATATAGTTGATAAATAAAGATTTATACAAATCTGATACTTTTGCACATTTTTAACCGACTAGAAATTCCTTTGATGTCTATCTTGAAATTATCTGTTGATACTTTTTTTCAGTTTTCAGAAAAGGGAAGTAATTATTATCTCCATCTGTAATGAGAATATAGTGGTTTTAGATTTATAAATGATAATTCTAAATAGGGGAAAAAAAAGGGAAAAGGTGGCTCGGTTAAAGTAGTACAATAATACTATTTTTTTTATAATAGCAAATTTTGTATGATAATATCATCGTGGAAATAGCTTTTTTCTATTACGGGTCCTCTACCTCCTTAACGCATCCGCAAAAAGAATCGACCCCGATCAGCCTATGCAACTTTTTTCTAGCTTTTTGTTATTGGTACATTTTCTCCATGCCAAATGAATATTCTACCACATGTCCCATGAATCAGCCGGAGTATACACAAAAATGGGCTATATTCTGCAATGATTTGCTTTAGGTACGCTCGTAATGCATTGCGAATGTACACTGATACCCCGTGTTTGTCAGAATATAGTTCGGATCAATTAGGATATGTTACCTTTAACCCATTACCACACAATCCCTACTTTTGACGAGCCTGAGAAAGAAGCTTTAAGAAAACATTGTTGGAAAAGAAGAAAGTGCTGATGACCAGCATTTTCTCCTTTTCCGACAATGTTTTCTACCCTTCACAAAATATAAATTCGAATTCTCAGTCACTTTTATTTTGTCGTCTGTAAATGCTTTCGATTTGGACAAACTTATAATTTTGTTGTTTGGTAATGAGTTAAGGACAATGGCTGACTTGAACAGCAATTAACATAATTACGATCGTATTATTTTATTTCTTAACCCTTTACCACACAATGCCGACTTTTATCACCCCTCGAAACGAAGGCTTTTGAAAACATTGTGGGAAAGAGAGAAAATGCTGTTAACCAGCATTTTCTCCTTTTCCCACAATGTTTTCTACCCTATGTAAAAACTTTGCACGCTTTTAGCCACATTAAAATTGTAGTCTGCAAATGCTTTCAATTTGGACAAGGATAAAATTTTGTCGTCTGGTAAAGGGTTAACCCATTACCACACAATCCCTACTTTTGACGCCCCTGAGAAAGAAGCCTTTGAAAACACTATGGGAAAAGGAGAAAATGCTGGTAACCAGCATTTTCTCCTTTTCCCACAGTGTTTTCTACCCTTCCCAGAACAAATTTCTATTTTTTAGTCACCTTTATTTTGTAGTCTGTAAATGCTTTCGATTTGGACCAGTCTAAAATTTTGTCTACTTAATAGATTATAGATTAACCCATATCTTGCTAAATAAATAAAATGACTCTTCTAAACCGATTTCAAAATCCCAGAATAATACTTTTCAAATTTACTTTTCTTACGAGAATAACATCTCCATATCGGACAACGTACAAATCAAGATCAGACTGCACGTTCTGTGCAGTCTGATCTTGATCTACACTGTCCGCAAACGGCCAGCGAGTCCCGCTGAGCAACCTTAGGGTTAACATAGCCTCTGATTGGCTGAAATTGTGTTACTTTCTTAAGATAGAATTAATAATAGAATGCCAGTTAAAATTATTAGTAAATACGGGCCTACTTTAGAATGAATTCGAGCATACCTTCTTTGCACGACAAAAGACCGCATCATGTTTCCTTCTTCCACATCGATATGGTCGACATCTGGAATGAGACAGAGAGAAATCGATGTAGATGTGTTTGTTTGTTTTTTTTTTTCTTTTCTCACAATTCATTGTTACCCTATCAAAGCCAGACGTGATCATTTGAGCTACATAAGAGTTCTCGTCTTCAAATGCCTTTAGTTTGGTCAAGTCCAAAATTTTGTCGTCTGGTTAAGAATTTAACTAGGATCAGACTGCAAAGAACGCGAAGTGTACTATCTGAACTACACGATCGATTTTCATACACTGACAGATACTTTCAACCCTTTACCAGACGACAAAAATTAGGCCTGTCCAAATGGAAAGCATTTGCAGACGTCAATTTCAATGTGGCTCAAATTGTGCAATTGTTTATTGACAGGGTAGAAAACAATGTAGAAAACATTGTTGGAAAAGGAGAAAATGCTGGTAACCAGCATTTTCTTCTTTTGCCACAATGTTTTCAAAAGGCTTCTTTTCAAAGGGTGTCAAAAGTCGCCGTTGTGTGGGAAAGGGTTAATTATTCTTAGGCACACAAAAGCAGTAGTATAATGGGATATCTCAACCTAATAGATCTACTCCGGTGAATTTCACATGAATACAATTTTCTGCATTTGAAAAGAGTTATAAGGCCAAACTATTTTTCTTGTGTGTTTT
Organism: Tridacna crocea; assembly: GCA_943736015.1. Classification (NCBI taxonomy): domain Eukaryota; kingdom Metazoa; phylum Mollusca; class Bivalvia; order Cardiida; family Cardiidae; genus Tridacna; species Tridacna crocea. The sequence continues at coordinate 14,184,099 of OX031069.1, read as the reverse complement.
ACAACAGTTCTTAGAAGCTCTCCTTTTTCCAGGTATAACGGGGATGGGTGATGCGTCATAGCAGACCGGTCGAATCTTCGAATAATATGACATGCGCAGACAACGAAATACAAAACCTAATGCCCCCATCACACCAACTTGTTCCGTGATTCAGCCGGATTTTGTCATTTTGTTTCTTTGTTAAGGACCTTTTTTACGTACGACCATGCTCTGGAAAAATTTGGCATCATATACCAAGCAAGTCAGCTTTTCTGTTCTGTTGTTTCTGTTTCTGTTCACATAATTATAGATACATGTACGTAAAATCCAGTTCGTCTTTCAATCTGCTGAATCCCGAGGGAGCTGGTCCACACATGCACCATTTTCGCAAGCTAAGGTTACGATCACCACGTGGATCTTACCTTGGCTAATTGAGCCAGATTTCGAGATTCCTGCGATGCGCCCTCTATTGGATGCTGGTTATTACCCCCCTTTACATAACATTTCTAAAAGCCAATGAAATATCGTTTTACAAACCACTTACGAATACACATTCGTTAGCAGCCATCCACGTGGGTTTCCATGTTACCTTCTATTCGAAAGGTAGCGACCTTATTCTATTTTTATCAAAGATGAAATGCTACTAGCGATTTCATTCGTTGCAGTTAGAGCTGGCTGCATCCAATGAAAAAGCGTATCGGGGAAATGTAAAAATCAAGCTCGATCCGCCAAGGGTAGAGTAGTGTAGTAATTCGTCAGCCTTGGCTTGCGAAGATGCACATGTAGGGGAATTTAACGACAGCAAAAAGTTTCGATTCAGGTCAGCCTGCGTATTTCGCGCAGGCTGACCTAAATCGATAGTTTTTGCTGATCTATTGAACCCACTTTTCACGGACTGTGGCTCCATTATCTTCCGCTAGATGGCATTCTACAAATACACATCTATCTAATTTGGGACCTCGGGGTAAAGAACCGGACTACTTTTTTCTAAACACCCGTTATTTGAAAATCAAACAATAGTTTACTAAAAAAATCGTTACCTGCTGGATTCATTCGCCCATGATCAGCTAGCGTGTAACCTATGCATCGGCCATTTATTAAAACAGCCCCATGCATGCTTGGGTAATAGCCTCGGTATCATCCAAACTTTTCCCTTGCATGGGGTCGGTGATGCGTCATAGCTGACAGGTGAATCTTCGAAGAATATGACATGCGCAGACAACGAGTATGCCACATACGTATTCATTGTCTGCGCATGTCATATTCTTTGAAGATTTGACCTGTCTGCTATGACGCATCACTATCCCTTATACAGGAGATAATTAGTGCGCTACTTACAATGTAGCAATGCAGAAAATGGCTATAAACAATACATCTGTGAAAAAATATAGCTGTTTTTTCTTCCATATACCCAGAAAATTTAATTATTTCAGATGGGAAAATAACTTTCACAAATACTTGTCGTTTTTAATGCACATCTTTGAATACAGTTTCTAAATATAAACTTTTGGAAGTCACCAACCATCATTCTTAAGAAAATTCATGGTCTTTTTCTCTATAATTTTCAAACTTTGAAAGTAACACAACTTCTGATTGGCTAAACCGAATGGTTTAGCCAATCAGGAGTTGTGTTACTTCCAAGTGAAAACCTTGGAGAATAAGATTGAGAATGTTCTTAAGAATTATTGGTGGTTACACACCCAGGGTTCGTGAAAGGTTTTTCCACAGAGATCAACAAGAAGTGTCTGGGTTTATACCAAAGCTAATACTCAAACCTGTAGGGGCTGTTTTAATACAAGGTCGGTGCATAGGTTACATGTCTGCTGATCATAGTTGAATGAACCGTACCAGGTAGCGCTTCAGTGGGTAAACTTTTCTTTTTGGAATTAAAAAAAAAAACGGTTGTCGTTTTGAAAAGTGGTCCGGTTCTGTACAAAGAATGCCCAAATCAGATAGATTTGTGTGTTTGAAAAAATGCCACCTAGTGGAAGATAATGCATAACCAGTGCTCGCGCTGCCAATCGACATTATCGACATTTGTCGATTAATTAATTCAGATGTCGATTAATTCTACCAATTGTCGATAAAAATTGTCGATTAACTTATTCCCCAAAAAAGGCGGGTAAAATTTCCTTCACATGCCTGGATCACAGGTAATTTGCGCCGGAAATGTGTGGTAATCGTTTGTTTCACACCTCGGCGGACGCAGAATTTGGCAATCAACAGGTCACAATGGGCTGGTTTATTATACAACACGTGTCATATTGCTCTAAGCCGCTAATTGGCCATTATTGTTTGTTTCTTCTTAAATTTTGATCGAAAACTTTAACTGACGCGGTGATAGAAGGGAACCAGTTAAGTGTTACTACGCTGACATTATAGAATTTAAATTCAAGTAACATTAACAAATTTTGTTTATGTGCGAGACCTCACGTAAAAAAGAAAAAAAAAAACATTATCCGCTTAACTTGTGTAAAATGACAAGATTTGAAATTATTTGCTACCCTTATTGATAATTATAGTCAAGTCACGCGGAAATATCTATCAACAAATCAACAAACGTGAAAAAATGCTCGATGCAAAAAACACGGAAACCCATGACACAACAAAATGTTCTTTGTGACATTGACCGATCAGTGTCACTTTAGACCGTCTTTTCAGCTTTTTAATGACTTCAAGCAGTAAATTTCCATAGGTATCTTACTTAAACAGAGTTTTGTTCAGCAAATCATCAATATTGACTACCTCTAGCTGAGGACAATTATTGTCATACCATATTATGACATCTTACCCCTAGATTTACAGTTCCGGGGGTAAGTGTATCCTTGAAACAGAAAAAGCTACTGGGATAACTGTTCACTTATATAAGTCTATCTCACTGTTTAGGTACTATAGAGTGAATAACTTTTTCTTTACATGGTCTGACTCGCCTATCACACCGACTTAATTTGAAAATAATTGAGGTTAAAACAATAAAGGGAGGTAATCATGTAATAGAAATTTTCCTCCATTTACTTGTGCATATCATTTATTATGAAAATAAAAATGTTGTTTGGTAAAGAAGTACTCTCAAAAGTCCTTATGCTTTTAGGCAATATTGTGGTAAAAGGAGCACTATCCCAGGAAGTAGTGCTTAACTAATTTTCCTTTTTTCCCCTCAACATTTTTAAGCATTCTAAGATTAAAACAAAATTGTGTTGTATGTTAAAAGAGTAATCTTTCATCAAAGGAAACCAAGAAATCAGACTTTGTGCTTTTATGCAAATCTTGTGGGAAAATGAGCACTATCCCAGGAAATAGTATAGAGCAAATGTTCCTTTTCCCCAATATTTCTAGAATATAAGATTAAATATATAGAGGATTTATTATTATTATTGACACAGATTTAATAAAATGTAAATGAAAGTTTGAAACTATGAGTTAACAGTAAAGTTTGTTCAATGGCACATGTGCATTTTTTTTTTAAACTAACTTCACAAGCTAATTTTGTCTATTATTTTTTGTAAGAAAAAGTTGTTGGCCATTATTTTACTTGGGCCAGAGCTAGCACTGCATAACGTCGGTGTACTTTCAAAAAACCTCGTAACTATAGCTTGTAACAAGGTGTAGTTACGAGGTTTTTGGAAGTACACCGACGTTAAGTATTATGTCCATTTACATGGTATTGTACAGACAAGTTCACACTAGTTGGATAAAGGAGGGGATCCACCATGCGTGACAAGATGATTTTGTTCCCACAGATAACATTTATCAACTGTTTACCGTAGAACAAAATTTTAGGCTCGTCAACATTTTAAATTTTTGTCAAAAACGCAATTAATGAGACCCCTTTTTTTTTCCTTCAAGCATTGTGCTGGGAGTGTCACCTGTAAAAGTCATTTCAAAATATGTCATCACTCCTAAAACCATTACCACAGCAATTATTTTGATGAATCAGAATTTTGCAAATAAATTTTGGGATAGATCACCCAAGGACAATTTCTTAAAGAAGAGCACATACTCGATAGGGACTTAAAACATAAGTTAAACAAAAGCACTAAAAGCAGGTGGCAACAATTGGCTGTTGATTTTCGAGGGATCAAAAATTCACGAACACTTTTTGAAAAGGGTCATCCAAGGAACATTTCTGTAAAATTATTTTGAAATCTGACAAGCGGTTTCAGAGAAGAAGATTGTTTAGAATTTCTCCATTTCCCTATAGTGCGAGTAGCCCCCAATCACTAGAGCCATGTTCTTGAGGGATCGAAATTTCGCGAACAATCTTTGGAAAGGGTCACCCAAGCATTATTTCTGTGAAATTATTTCAAAATCTGACCAGCCGTTTCAGAGAAGAAGAATTTTTTAAAAAATTCTTCATTTCTGTAGAGTGCAAGTAGCCCCCATTCACCATAGCCATGTTTCTTGACAGAATAAAATTTCACGAACAATTTTCAAAAAGGGTCACTCAAGAAGCGTCTCTGTAAAATTATTTCAAAATCTGACCATCCATGTCAGAGTATAAAAAATTTAAGAATTTCTTCATTACCCTATAGTGCAAGTAGCCCCCATTCACCAGAGCCGTGTTTCTTGACGGATCAAAATTTCGCGAACAGTTTTTGAAAAGGGTCACCCAAGAAACATCTCTGTGAAAATAATTTCAAAATCTGATCAGCGGTTTCAGAGAAGAAGAATTTTTAAGAATTCCCCCATTTCCCTTTAGTGCAAGTAGCTCCCATTCACCAGAGCCATATTTCTTGACGGATCCAAATTTCGCAAACGTTTTTTAAAAAGGGTCACCACAGAAACATCTGTGAGAAATTATTTCAAAATCTGATCGTCCATTTCAGAGGAGATTTTTTTTTTTAATTCCTCATTTCCATAAAGTGCAATAAACCCCCACTCACCAGAGCCATGTTTCTTGACCTATCAAAATTTCGCGAACAAATTTTGAAAAGGGTCACCAAAGGAACATCTCTGTGAAATTATTTCAAAATCTGACCAGCAGTTTCAGCGAAGAAGATTTTTAAAGAATTTCTCTGAAAATTCCCGAGTTTTTGGTGGAATCAAATTTTGTAAGTAATTTTTAAAGAGGACCTCCTACGGAACATTGCAGCCAAGTTTGGAACAAATTGGCCCAGCGGTTTAGGAGTTGATGTTTAAAGAATTGTTGCCGACGCACGATGCACGACGGACACCGCCGGGGTGATCCTAAAAGCTCCCCTTGAGCACGTTGTGCTCAGATGAGCTAAAAAGAAGGCACATCACCAGAGGCCACCGATTAGCTTCTAACATTCAATAATTTTCTGAGGATAAGATTCTTCACACCCTGTTCGAAAATCCTCTCTCGACCCTTCGGACCCTGGTTAACCACACTACAGAATTTTGGACTGGTTGAAAGTGAAAGTATTTGCAGACAACATACTAAATGTTACAGAAATCAGTTCTTTTTTCCGACATGATACAAGAAAAACATTGTGGGAAAAGGAGAAATGCTGGTTACCAGCATTTTCTCCTTTTCCCACAATGTTTTCGAAAGTCTTTTTCCTTCAAGGTCGTCAAAATCGTGAATTGAATGTGTGGTAAATGATAATACTATCGGTATTACTTAAGCGTACACCTTCTTGAGGTGCTAGCTACGCCCCTGACAGCTGAAAAATTCTGAACCATTGAATGCAACATCATGTTTAATTTGCGGTTTCTCTCTCTCTCTCTCTGGCTGTAACAGAATATACCTCTACGGTTTACCGACGGTAACTAACCTGCTCTTTTTCATTATCGATTTTCTTTACCTTCGCGAAAAAAGTCAGTATTTCCATTCACAACTGCACCCTCCCATCGATTCTATTCACTTTCTACTTTCTAGATGGGTATTTATTTCTATGGATTAGCGTAGAACGGCTTAGAATGTATGCAGCTGTGTAAAGATAGATGGATTACCAATGCAAAGAAATTCAAGGAATTGGTCTCCAACATAAAACCGGAAATGGAAATAGTCATTTCTTTAGGCCTCAAGAAAATCAAATGCACGTTCTGTCGGCCGTTATATGTGCAACCTTGTAACCGCCAGGAGCAACATTTGGCATTTAGATACAAGTTTATCATACTGCAAAGAATTTTCTCCTGATCTGATTGGATAGTATGCCCTGAGCATGTATATCCTGTACACTGCCAAAACAAACATAAATGCAGTTTCCTTTGCGAAGACATGGCTACACTATCAACACAACATCCAAATTGGTGGTGTTAAATCAAGATTAACACCAAGATTATGCGCCAAGCTGCATGTTAAATAGCAATAGTTAATTGTTAAAGGTTTCAGTGACGTCAGTTTTCATTGAATTGGGGCACTCAAAAGGGAAATTCTATACTTCGTCAGCTTACTCAAATTTTCAAAAAAAAAAGGTAAAATTCGCTTAAGAAAAGTTGAGTGATGAAACTTTGCAGTTTAATAAATTCCTTGTACTGCAGGTGGCAGGGGACTTGGAAACTTGTTCAAGGCTCTGGTGAATCATGTCGCCACCTTGCCTTCGGCTCGCGGAGACATAATTCACCACAGCCGTGAACAAGTTTCCATGTCCCCTGCCACCTGACCGTGTTTCATGAAAATAAGGATGAAATGGGTTTAAGAAAATGGCTACTTCAAAAGGCAGAGCTCATGTCAATTTACACCTTTGTAAAAGCCAACAGTTTGACTAAATACGTGTACAAAACACACCTCGACAATAATGACGCTGAATACAAGCTGGATTCAAATCGATAGATGAGTCAGGGCGGTATCTTCATCTAACCTGTGTATTGATTTTCTTTAACCCTTAGGCTGCAAAGCGCGACCCAAGGACCTGTTGCGGACAGTGTAGATCAAAATCAGACTGCACAGAACCTACTGTCTGATCTTGGATCCACACTGTCCGATACAAAGACATTTTCTATCGTAAAATAAACGTTTCAAATAGCAACATTTTGGCGGTTTTTTTTTTTTCATGTCAACTTAGTTTCATTTCAATCATTGAGCGGGTAAAGGGTTCATATTTTATTTTATTCCGCTTTTGTTGTTTAGTGCGTATAAGGATTTTTCAATTTAAGGTAGCTGAGTGGCTAAAGCAATATATTTGTACATCAGAGGTTCTGAGTTTGAGATCCGTGATGGCGATCGTTAGAGTGTCCGTGCGTGCTGTGCACGGTAGCTTGACCTTTTTAGAGCCATAGGCGAGAACACGTGCGTTTTCGAATGGTGTAGGTCGAGATCACACTGTATAGTACCTGCAGTCTGATTTTATATCTATACAGTCTACTTGTGTAGTCATGCCTTTAAAATGTTTCTGGGTTTTAGTGAATTTCATATATCGTCGGTTTACCTCGAAAACCTCGTAACTACAGCTTGTAACAAGCTGTAGTTACGAGATTTTCAAAGTAAACCGACGATATTCCTTGGCGCCCATACAGACCAGTTTTATGTATATACATATATTTCGTGGTCAAAGTATAAATACTGGTCGCCGCCATGAAACTGAAATAATGATGAAACTTCGTTAAAGGTGGGTATCTAGAATTTTCACACCCCACCAAATTAGAAAATATATATACCACAGAAATTTATATGAAAAAACAATACAAATCATAAATAATTAAGAATCATAAAATAATAATTAAAAAAAAAGTTTTTGATGGTATTCCCTTAAAAGGCTACTTAGCCTCTTAAGCTATTTTTAGATTTCCCGCCAAAAAAAGTGGATTTGTCGGAATGTTAAGCGACTGGCACGTGACTAATGACGCCGAAATTCTATAACATTACAAACATGTAATTATTTTCCATAAAGTCTTCTTCAAACGCAATGTTTGAAGTTTCGTCTGTATATTTCCGGTGTGTAAATGAGCGAGGTGCTCATGTAAAAATAGACAGTGTTTCCCGTCGGTGTGTACCTGAGCTGTAGTAAATCTCTAATTTCTCTTGTTGTCGGATGGTTTTCGACTACTGGGGTTTTATGAATGAAAATTGTAAGGCTTTTGGAGTATTTTTCGTTCCAAAATCTGAAGGGCCACCTTTAAATACCGTACAATCAATCGGTCAGAAAAAAAAACTTTATGCATAATATGAACGATAGAATCTGTCTTCTTCCTCTCTCTCTCTCTCTCTCTCTCTCTCTCTCTCTTGTCTGTCCGTCCGTCTGTCTGGTCCATAGTCCTTCAAAAATTATAAAGATCGTACGACATCATTCAAGTAACAACTGGCATGTCAGTATTTAACGTGTCCGACAAACAAAGCGTTCTTATCTCTGATAGCAAGCAATGGGTACAAAAGTTAACAAGGGAGAATCAAAAATGGGATAGGAGTCAATTATCTCCGACCCGTGGATGAGTTAACTCTTTACAAAAAGACAAAATTTTACAATTAAATGGTCCAAATTGAAAGCTTTTGCAGAAAACAAAATTAAGGTTTCTCAAAAATGGAAATTTATTCTGGGAGGGTAGAAAACATTGTGGGAAAAGGAGAAAATGCTGGTTTCCAGCATTTTCTCCTTTTCCAACAATATTTTCAAATGCCTTCTTCCTTAGGGTCGTCAAAAGTCGTCATTGTGTGGTAAAGGATTAACCCGTATCCCGCGAGGTTTCTAAAGCAGAATTTTCAGTTTGAAAGCAAAAACTCAAATACTGCTATTCCAAATGTATACTTTTGGCAGTAATATCTTTTTTCGGACAATTTATAGGTAGATCCAAGATCAGACAGCACGTTCTGTGCAGTCTGATCTTGATCTACCCTGTCCGCTGAAGGTCAATGAGTTTCCAACACCCTTTTGAATCGTTTCAAATTTCTTTCACCCAAGAGGCAATAAAAAGCAAGACAGAGTAAGAAAGGGTTGTTATTTCAACCAAATATTTCGTTTTATACACGTTTTTTTTTTGGTCATGCTCAGCTACCTTTGATTATTGATACCTCGGACATTTTATTTTTTTGAAAAATCTTTCTTCTTAATAATCAGGATTTTAAAGGCACGGTGTTGGCCAAAAGTAGTCAACATGGCCGTTAAAATGCATTTGAATTTAAATTATACTATTTAAAAGTGTGGGAAATATTGTGATGCTGACATTCTGTTCTTCTACGGTCAAACCAAGAGTTTCTCGCTTGCAAAAAAATAAGTTCACAATACTCGTAGTGGGTCAAAAGTTATTAGGTCGCTGTTTCTTTTATCTATTCTATTTTATCTAGTTTTAAGGCAGTGGACCCGTAATAGAAAACAGCTATTTCCGCCATTACATTGTCCTACAAAATTTTCTATGATTAAAGCAAGTATTATTGTACTACTAAGTAACTTTAACCAAACCACTTTTTCTTTTTTTTTTCTTCTTAGAATTATCGTTTATGAATCTAAAACACTATATATTCTCATAATAAAGGGTGATCAATACTGATTACCTGCCTTTCCTTGAAAACTAACAAAATTATCATTGAATAGTTTCAAGAAAGACATCAAAGGATTTTCTGGTCGGTTAAAAATGTACAAAAGTATTATGTATTATATCTATATAAATCCGTATTTATCTATCAAGAAATTTTATTCCATGTTGCATTTAGAGTGTTACGGATCTATTACCTTAAGTTAACATTTCTGACCACGACTAACACTTGCACCTACTGTACAATGACAAATTTGTATCTTCACAATATTTCGCATACTTTTAAAAGGTAAGGTAGAGTTCCACTTAACAGAGAGTGATGGGTTCCTAAATCCATTATTTCTCTTCCAAACCCTATGTTGTGGGTACTCAATGAGACGATTCTAATGAGTACCCATAGCATAGGGTTTCATTGAGAATTATAGTATTTTCGATTTTGAAATAAAAATCACTCCCTATATCTGGAGCTCTGGTAAGGTTTAAATTTCATTGCATTTCAAAATACTTTTGGCAGCTCGTGGGGCTTTGAAGGGGATATGGGTAACTTTTGTTGGCAAAACAGATTAAGATCTGATCGCATAGAATTAGCTGTCTGATCTTGAGATTTTCATAATTCTATGACTTCAAAGCAACTTGAAAAAAAAAAATAATAAGTACGTAAAAACATTAATGGATTTCACATGTTGACAAATCTCAACATATGTACACCCCTAAGTAGCCCTGAAATTTAAAGAAAAAGGGAAAATGGCTTAAACTTCGCCATTATGACTACAGCACGATAAATTATTGAATCTGCAGTATTTCTCCTTTTCCCATAATGTTTTCAAAAGCCTATTTTCTCAGGGTCGTCAAAACTAGGAATTATGTGATAATGGGTTAATACATTCCTGTGATGCATTATACAGGGCGAGACACCAAATAAAGACGGATCCATGACATTCAGTTTGTATAACAACTGATAGAATCGTAGGGTAGACTCGGCCTTAGACATGCAGAAAAAAATGGACCGATTACAAAAAAAGTTTTGACTCAGGTCAGCCTGCGCGGACTGCGCAGGCTGACCTGAGTCGATACTTTTTTTCAAATACATTACGCCCCCTTTTCATAGAACACGCTCCACGATTATTCAGTTTACCTGACGTATTTCGTTTTATGACTATGCAATACTCAGAGCTCAGTCCTGCAAATTAATTTATGGCCAAAATATTTTATCAAAAAGAATCTTTGTGAAATACGAGTAATTGCACAAAATCATTTTTAATTTTCAACATACAAAGAATCTTAAAAAACATTGTACTGATTGTAGTAAAAGAAGAAATTGCACTTTATTGCGGTCTCGATTTCGTCTTTTGACACGTTGTTTTGAAAAAATGGTTTAATGAACGAAGAAGAATATTGTCGAAAATTACATCTATTGACCTTATGTTTTTCCCTCTAATTTTAGGCACGCAATTGTCAAACTTGTTCAAAGACATTATAACGTCAAGGATTTTGAATAATTTCATTTCAACATTCGACTGTACTATGACCTCGATTTCAAGTGCACGCGTTTTTTTTTTACCTGTCCTACTTTTTGTTCTTACGCGATCCTATCTTTCTAAAGGGCCTAGGAGTGGCCAAATGTTAACAATGTGGGTGTTGAAATGCACTTAAATTTAAATCATGCCAATTAGAAATAATGAAATCACCGTGGAAACGATGATCTGTTATTGTACAGTTCATCAAAGTAACTGTCGCTAAAATGGCAGAATTTGTCCTAGATTGAGTAGGAAACATTGTGTGGGAAAAAGAGAAAATGCTGGTTACCAGCACTTTCTCCTTTTCGCACAATGTTTTCAAAATCACTGCTTCTATAGCAGGGTTGTAAAAGCCCGGGAATGTTTGAGGCTGACCGCAAAAGGTCAGCGAGTCGCATTTAACAGCCAAAGAGATAACACTGCATTAAAGGTGGGTATTTAGAATTTTCACATCACACCAAATTAAAATATATATATATCAAAACAAATTATATAAAAAAACAATACAAATCGTCAATAATTAAGAATCATAAAATTACAAAAAAAATGATGGTATTCCCTTAAAAGGCTACGTAGCCTCTTAAGCTATTTTTAGATTTCGCGCCAAAAATCAGTAAAGCTTTGTGAAAATGTCAAGTGACTGGCACGTGACTAATAACGCTCAAATTCCATTACATAACAAACATGTTATAATTATTTTCCATAATGTCTTCTTCGGACGGATGTTTGAAACTTTGTCTATGTTGTCCTGTATTTAAATGAGAGAATTAATAACCTAAAAATAGAAAGTGTCTCCCGTTGGTATCAACCTGGTCCATAAATCTCTAATTTCTCGTGTTATCGGATGGTTTTCGACTAGTAGGGTTTTATGTACGCAAATTAAAAGGCTATGGGAGTATAATGATGATTTTTTTGCATTTTTGTAAAATTTTCGTCCCAAAATCTGAAGGGCCACCTTTAAAAGTTGCCAAGTCGCTTTAATATCGTTTCTAAACTTTTTACCTGATTTTTATATTTCATCTGTCTGCCAGCGGCTAACATTTGGGTCGATATTTTTGTCATGTGCATTAAAACCACTTTTTAACAGACAATGACCATCAAACTTTGACTCCGGAAAAGTTCAAGTTGAAACACTTTGTATGTTTAGTACCGACAAAAAAATTACATTCTATTCAAATGATACAGATCTAATTTCAATCCCCTCGCCACCCCGTATCGAATAACCCCATTTTTTAACGATCCTGGCGAAAAGAAAAGCTTCTGAAAACATTGTGCGAAAAGGAGAAATATGTGACGTATTAGGTATGATATTTCAATATGATACATTGCTACACTGATGACAATGAGTTTACTGCCATTTCTTCTCTTTTCTTTATCTGTTTTGTCTTCTCTTTTTTTCTTCCCTCTATTACTTTCATAAAAAAAATACACTGACCATGTGAAATGTTTTATATTTGTTCATCTTATTGTTATCTTCATTTCTTCTTTTTGTATATTATTGTAGGCCAACTTGAGATGCAGAATAAAGTTAATGGTAATGTAGTGTATTGTATTGTATTGAAATATACTAATTTTGGAAAAGTATTTTTATCAGTCTAAACTGCATTGTTGCAACATATAACCGTATTTTAATACTCAAGTAATCCCTATCAAATTATGAGTAGTATATATTTCTTAGCAATTCAACCCATTAAGCCAGGCTAGCGTATTCAATTTTTTTACACGTTTAGACTATTCAGGCAACCTATTATTAGGGTCATATTTCACTCTGAAAATATTCAGGACCCTTCATTTTTACCCTGTAACACAAACTCCCGCAATTTTATAACCCAGAGTGATAGGGAAACCTTGTGAAAGACAAGATTTAATTTGTTGTCTGCAGATGCTTTGAATTTGGTTCAGTCTAAACATTTGTCGTTTAATAATGAGTTAAATCCGTTTTCAACATTATTTCAGTTATATCGTGGCGGTCAATGCACCTGTCCATGCTTCCCTGGAGTCACGTATACCAGTAATCTGCACAATGTTCTTTTAAAACATCTGGCTTCTTTCCCACATAACAATCGTCGAGACAATGGTCAGCGGTGGGAGAGGAATGAATCCTGTTGCACTGACTACCATTAATCCTCGGAAAGAAATTTGCCCAGCCAGGGATCAAACCCACGAACCCCCCCCCCCCCCCCCCCCTTTGATCTCAACAGGTCCAGAGCTACCCGGACTCGGCCATTATTTTTTCTAAATTTCAAAGCCATACAACTTCGCGTGTTACTTTCTAAAGCTAGAATTAGAGCAAGAATGTTCTTCAGAGCCCCGGTAGCTCAGTCGGGAGCTTGCAGGACTTAAGAACAAGGGGTCTGGGTTTCGATCCCTCGCTATGACTCCTGGCTCGGCCAATTTCTTTCCGAAGATTGATGATAGTCATTGCGACAAGATTCATTCTTCTCTCACCTCTGACAATTGTTTCGACGATGGTTATGTGGGAAAGCAGCCAGTGACTTGGAAAGAATATTGTGCGGACTACTGGTAAAAGAAACTCCAGGAACGCATGGATAGGTGCACTGGCCGCTGCAATGTAACTGAAACGATCAGTTCTACAGAATGTTCCTCGGAATATGTTTAGAATGGTCAATGAATACGGTCCCAGTTGTCAGATAAAAACTAACTCCATTTAACCTGAAGAACTATCTAGTACAGAAATATTTCATAAAATATTAAAACACTTAATGGGATTTGTCATCTGAAATCGCTTTCATTCCTTTGACTACTAAACCCGACCAAAGGATCTTTTGCGGGCAGTGTAGATCAAGATCAGACTGCACATAACGTGCAGTCTGATCTTGGATTTACACTATCCGATCGGGAGATTTTTTTTTCCAAAATAGAAAATCGATATAGCAATGTTTTGGTTTTCACTATCGAATTGCAAATTCCTTTCATTTTATTTAGTATGCTAAGCGTTAAACCATAGCACGAGGTACAGATCCTTTTGCCGAAGGACAGCGTAGATCAAGATCAGAATGCACAGAACGTGCCCTCTGATCTGTGATCTACTCTGTCCGATAAGGAGGGTTTTTTCCCAAAAATAAAATCAGAATAGTAATATCTGGATGTTTATTATCAGATTTTATGTGATAGATAACTTACTCATTAGGTTAAAAACTAAGCCTTTTGTTGCTGGGCGCCACCCAAGGGACCAACTGCGGACAGTGTAGATCAAGATCAGACTGCACAGAACGTGCAGTCTGATCTTGGATCTACACTGTCCGGTAAAAAGGTATTTTCCTTTTTCAAAAAATTCGAAGAATCAATAATTGGAGGTTTACTATCAAATTACTGTTACAATGTTTTCTATCCTTCCCATAGTATATTTCAATGTTTCAGTCACATTTATTTTGTCGTCTGCAAATGCTTTGAATTTGGACTTGTCTAGAACATTTTGTGGTTTGGTAAAAAGTTAAGACGACATTAAAATGGTGTTGTCCCGAGAAGAATTGCATAATAGTTATTCGCATGGAGGTTGAAAAGCATCGTCGAAAGTGGAAAATCATATCATCGGTTTACTTCAAAAACCCCGTAACAACAGCTTGAAACAAGTTGTAGCGACGAGGTTTTTGTTAAAGTCCATGCAGAAGGAAGGCTTTTGAAAACATTGTGGGAAAAAGGAGAAAATATAACTATCTTTTTCTATACCGTATCAAGGACAAAGTGAAATATATTAAATATTAACCTTTTAGCACTAAATCCCGATTTTTAACAAAAGAATGTTTTCGAAATCAGTGGGTGGAAAATGCTGGCAACTAGCATTTTCTTCTTTTACCACAATGTTTTCTACCATTTCAAAGACGAATTTAACTATTTAATTTGTCGTCTGTAAATGCCTTCAGTTTGGTAAAGTCTAAAATTCTGTCGTTTGGTAGACTAAAGAGAAAAATAGCAACACGATATCAGATCTATAGGCCTACATATGCATGTCTATCAACATTTTCGAAAAGGATCTACATTTTTCTTTAATAAAAAACTTATGGCGACATGTATTCGTTTCATTACTTACCTAATTCACGTGTAACTATCCATATAAAAAGATATCCTTAATTTTGTACAGGTGAAAAATCAAAACAAAAACGACTAGAAAATACCAATTTGGGTAAAATCCAAATGCAAAGCAAAATGGCTACCATCTATGTAAAATACGCGGTAGAGCTACTTGCGCACACTCGTTTGGATCTAATTAAGGCCAAGCTTTTTTAAGTGTTTGGTTACATATTGTATCTTTGAATGTTGCTCATCGTCGTCGTCGCCATCTTTGTTGTTGTTGTTTTATTTGCTGCTCTCCTCTTCCTCCTCCTCCTCCTCCTTCTCTTCCATCATCATCATCATCATCATCATCATCATCATTTTCTTCTTCTTCTTCTTCTTCTTCTTCTTCGTCTTCTTCTTCTTCTCCTCCTCCTCCTTCTTCTTCTTCTTCTTTTTCTTCTTCTTCTTCTTCTTCTTCTTCTCATTTATTTAACTCTTTACCAAACATTCCCGGGCTTTTACAACCCTGCGATACAAGCCTTTTGAAAACATTGTGCGAAAAGGAGAAAATGCTGGTAACCAGCATTTTCTCCTTTTCCCACAATGTTTTTTTTACTCAATCTAGGACAAATTCTACCATTAGAGCCATCTTTAATTTGTCGTCTGCAAATGCTTTCAATTTGGACCAATGTAAAATTTTGTCGCTTTGGTAAAGAGTTCATTCTTCTTACCTGTACACCATCCTCAGATACCCCAGGGTCTTCCTATTTGCTACGCTACATCGACCCTGGGACAATTGACTAATAAAACTTTGAATCAGCCGCCGAAAATCGATACGAAACGTCATACCGTACAGTCCACTCGCCCATCACAAAATGATGATAGAACCTATGAAAAGCCAGCATTCGGCCAGCGGTAAAGCGAGCCGCCGAAAATCGATACGAAACGTCATAGCGTACAGTACACTCGCCCATCACAAAATGATGATGGAACCAATGAAAAGCCAGCATTCGGCCAGCGGTAAAGCGAAGGAAATTCAACTAATTGTCCCAGGGGTCGATGTAGCGTAGCAAATAGGGAGACCCCGGGGTATCCGAGGATGCCTGTACAGTAAAGATCACGGATGGTAATTTTGCTATTTTGTATCGATTTTCCGGTACTAGAGTTCAAAACGTATTGTATTTTGAACTTTTAGATCAGCCAACCTTCTTTGTACCACTAAACTCCGGGTTTTTGACAATCCTAAGACTGAAGGTTTTGGAAAGCATGTTAGGAAAAGGGCAAAATGCGTATAAGCGATACTTCTCGTTTTCCCACCATGTTGTAATTCCCATTATTGTTAGAATCATCTATTTGACGCTCATTTTGTTTGTCGTCTGCAAATGCTTTTAAGATAGTACCCTACTAATGAAAAACAGCTATTTCCACTATATCCCACGAAATTTGCTTTGATTAAAATGGGTATTATTGTACCATTTTAACTGAGCAACTCTTGCTTTTTTTTTTTCCTTTTATCTAAATCTAAAACCACGATATTCTCATATCAAAGGGAGATAATAATTACCTCCTTTTTCAATAGATAATTTCAAGATAGACATCAAAGGAATTTCTGGTCGATTAGAAATGTGCTAAAGTTTAATATCAATAGAAATCCTTATTTATCATCTAATAAGAAATTTTATTCCATATTGCAGTAGCAGTGTTAGGATGCTAATAGCTTAATCTAAACAAGACTAAGACATTTTGCGGACTGGTGATGAGGAGAGAGTGTTTATTGCCAAACCGTAGGGCCCGTATTCCCCAACCATTCTTAAGAACATTTTTAGTCTTATTCTGAAGAAATTTCTATATGTGAAAGTAACACAACTTCTGATTGGCTAAACCATTTATTTGGTTTAGCCAATCAGAACTTATGTTGCTTTCAGATGTAAAAAAAAAACCACCTGGGAAAAATAGCAAAGAATGTTGTTGAATTCGGAATCTGAATTCATGGCATTCAGGAAGGGAAAATCGGGTTTTTGCGGCAGGTGATCTTAATGTGTCTTCAACAACGTTAACTGAAGAAGGGTTATAGAATTTTTCAAAAAGGGGAGTCCTCAAACAGAACAGAGGTTTCTAAAACAGGATCGACTGTGACTCAATAAGATGTTTTTGCTCATTATTGCCTATATTTTTCAGAGACTGGTAAGCGCGGAAACTGTAGATCAAGATCAGACTGTGCAGAACGTGCTGTCTGATTTTGGATCTACACTTTCCTTTCAGGACAAATTTTTCTCTTAAACATAAGTTTGTATTAGCATCGTTCTGTTTTTTACTGTTAGCCTGACATTTCATTTAAAGTATTTAGCAGAAATGTTATGTGATAAAAAAGAATTTTATATTCTTTAGCTTTTTAACCCATTACCAAACAACAAGATTTTAGGTTTGTCCAAATCAAAAGAATTTGCAGACGACAAAATAAAAGTGATTGAAAATTTAAAATTTCTTTTGTGAATGGTAGAAAACACTGTGGGAAAAGGATAAAATGCTGGTTACCAGCATTTTCTCCTTTTCCCATAATGTTTTCTACAGGCTTCTTTGTCAGGGTCATCAAAAATAGGGATTTGTGGTAATGGGATAACTGAGGGTGTGTCGCCGAAAGCTCGCTTGATAACATTCTTCAGACTCGTTTGATAAAGTTTATCTCAAAAGCCAACCTAGGTATGATTATCTGTGTACTTAGTGGGTTTATACAGCTTTATTTTATTGAACCTTTATTTCATTGATGAGTTTTGAGTGTTGCAGTCAGCTCTCAAACACCCATAACTACATAAATCGTCCCATACTACAACGACGAAATGAAAGTTATATAAGCATACTTCAACCGAAGAAAGCCGGGCCCCGGTAGCTCAGTTGGTAGCGTAGCATTATCTCCCGCTAGATGGCATTCTACAAATACACATCTATTTTATTTGGGTATTCTGGGTACAGAACCAGACTACTTTTCTACGCGACAACCGTACATTTAAGCGAATTAAATTGATGGCATTCTACTTATGCCCAGCTATCTACTTTGGGTATCGTAGGTACAGAACCGGACTATTTTTCTACGCAACAAACGCTACTTTGAATTTCAAACCAAAACAAACGTTTACTCAATAAAACGCTACCAGGTGCGAATCATTCAGATATGGTAAGCAGTTTAGAGAAATCTGGAGATAAACAGTTCTGATTTCTCCTCTAACGTATTGATAAAAGCAACTTTCTCCATTGTCACTTTATAGAACGTATTACTACACCCCCCCCCCCCAACACTGCGGGGGGGGGGGGGGGGGGGGAACAGTGATGCGTCACAGAAGACATGTCGAATCTTCGAAGAATATGGCCAGATGGCCAGCGCAGACAACGGGTAGAGTAGAGGACTTGAGAACAAGAGGTCGAGGGTTCGATCTTCAGCTCGGCCAATCTCCTTCCGACGATTGATGATAGTCACTGCGATTCATTCCCTTCACACCACAGATCGTTGTTTCAACTATGATTATGTGGGAAAGCAACAAGTGGCTTGGAAAAATTATTGGTAAAAAAAAACTTCATGAAAGCATGGGTAGCTTCACTTGCCGCCACAACAATAACTGAAATGATATTAAATACGGCCGTTGTCTGCGCATGTCATATTCTTCGAAGATTCTACCTGTCTTATATGACGCATCACCCTCTCCAATATTGGGGAATTGTTGTAATACGTACTATAAAGTAGCAATGGAAAAAATGGCTTTTATCTTTTAAAGGGGGAAAATCGGGCAGGTTCTAGCTTCAGGTTTCTCTAAACTGCTGATCATAGCTGAATGAATCGCACCAGGCAGCGTTTTATTTAGTTTAAACGTTTCTTTTAGTTTGAAATTCAAAGTAACGGTTGTCACGTAGAAAAGGTTTATTCCCCGAACGCCTACTCCTATGAAATAACATAGGGTGTGAAATGGGGATTAGGGGGGTCTACTTGGGGAATAGTTATGATGATACCCTACAGGTAAATAACATCTATTTAAAAATGAAAATTAATTCATTTAATTTCATTTAACTTTATTCATAAGAAGAATTTTAAAAAAAAAATGGTTTCAGCTAATTATTACATGATCATTATATCTTGAATTTGAGAGAAAGAATTACCACTTAGATGCCAGCATTTATTAGGACACTTATAGAAGTAAACAGTGTGATAAAGGCAGTCACTGCTCAATATGAGCAACGACTACATTATCATACTGATTTCTTCTTAATGGAAATTAATTATTTATAACTGTATTTTCTTTTTTCAAATTGATTGAGATATATGCTTTATAGCATAGGGACAGCATTATAAGAAAACAGTGTGACAAGGAAGTCATTGCTGTTGTAAGCAATAAATGTTTTATAGTATAGGGATAGCATTGTAAGAAAACAGTGTGACAAGGAAGTCATGGCTGTTTTAAGCAATAAATGTTTTATAGTATAGGGATAGCATTGTAAGAAAACAGTGTGACAAGGAAGTCATGGCTGATATAAGCAATATTTACTCATCATCCTGTTTAAATTTCAAATGAATGAATGATTGAATTTATTCCTCTTTCAACAAAATGGAGCATACAAAGTACGAAAAGAAAACAATGTGACAAAAAAAATTGCTCTTATGAGTAATAGTTACTGCCAGGTTGTTTCCTTTTTAACTCGTTACGAAACGGTATGATTTAAGATTTGTTCAAAGGAGTGTAAAAAGTAACAATGTGACAAATGAGAACATATCCCAGTATGAGCAATTAGTTCTTTATCATGCAGATTTCCTTTCGAGGAAAATTGTACAACATATAGATTTAAACAACGTGACAAAGAAAGTAATTTGGCCATAATTTAGTTCTTTAGTTCTTTACCAAACAGCACAGCATCAGTTTTATTAAAAGTTTATCGTATTTGTTTCAACTCTCCACCAGTCCACAAAATTTAGATTTGTTCCATTTGAAATCATTTGCAGACAAGTTGATGCTAATTCAAATGATTCAATCATCAAGTTTAGAAAACATTGAAGAGAAGGGAGATTTTTGTTTTTTTCTTTTTCCTACAATGTTATCAAAAGGTTTTCTCTTCAGAAAATTCAAGTCTGTGGTACACAGTTAATCAAACATCAAAGCTCATTAAATGGAATTATCCATAAAGGTTTAGAAAACAGTGATGGACCAGGAGAAAATGGTTTTATCTCCTTTTCCCATGATGTTTTCAAACGGCTTTTAAGACAATTATAATTATCAGTGCCCCTCAGTAGGCCCCGTAATCCCCCCTCCTATATAGGTGTTAATTAAATCTGGTAGGCGTTCAGAGAACACACCGTAGAAAAAGAGTCCGGTTCTGTACCCGGGATACACAAAGTAGATAGATGAGCATAAGTAGAATGCCATCTAGGTGTGAATACGGCGTTAAACATTATGCAATCTATTCGTGTGACAACATGTAGGTAGGTGTATGTTGGCCAATCAATGTTTTAGTTTTGCACTTTGTAATGGTAATTTTGTCATTTTACTGGCCTGTTGTTAGTCATGCTTTTATCTTTGTTAGCTTTTTAGTTTTTGTGCAAGTTTTGACTCTGTTAATGGCAAGTTTGTCATTTCAAGGGTCAGTTGTAATCAGTTATCATTATACGGCCTGCAAAACAACACGCACAAAGGGGCATTCGGACATTTGGGCAAAGTATCGTCTCGGATTAGCCTGCGCAGTCCGCGCAGTCCGCGCATGCTAATTTACAACGGTACTGTCGATTTTATTCAATTTTCTGTTTTGTGCAAGTCTACACTGGCACAAAATCTAATGTAGTCGCAAAGTGCCGTCGCGGATTAGCCTGTGCGGACTGCGCAGGTTAATCTGAGACGACACTTTACGCAAATGTCTGAATGTCCCTTTTCGCGTGTTGGGAGCAATATAATTTGGCAATAATTTCTGTTATCATTATAAAATATAGCAATGATTTCTAGCGCCTTAAGGATAGGCACCCTAATGGGATATCGTGTAACATCGCCTTTCATTGTCAATAATCGTACGAACTCGGCCAAAACTCGGGTATTCCGTTATCGACGCGGGGAAACAGCGTGGATTGGCCGATCGATTACGAAGATAACTCTAGTCTGAGCCGAATCTGTACTTTTTTTTTCACCGATCTTAAAGACGACGTTAATAGAATCCCATTAACGTGCCCAAACCTTAAATTGTAATATGTAGACACGAGGCTCGAATGGTTCTTTTAAATGATATGGAATCCATTAGGATAACTATGATCAAAAGAAAAGTTTGAAGTTTGAGTGTGAAAAGTCGACACTTATGTTCAATAAAATGCAGTATCTCGATGGTTACATCAGAATCAGACATGATATTGACTGTTTTGAAAAGCGGCAGCACGTTGATGAATATTTTCTACTGTAACAGCTTGTTCTTAAAGGCCCACTAAAGGCCATTATATCAAATCATATATCATAATACATTTAAATTTAGCTCATTACCACACAACCCCTACTTTTGACGCCCCTGAGAAAGAAGCCTTTAGAAAACACCATGGGAAAAGGAGAAAATGCTGGTAACCAGTATTTTCTCCTTTCCCCACAGTGTTTTCTACCCTTCCCAGAACAAATTTCTAGTTTTTAGTCACCTTTATTTTGTCGTCTGCAAATGCTTTCAGTTTGGACCAGTCTAAAATTTTCTCGTGTGGTAAAGAGTTAAATCATACTATAATAAAAGTATGAAAAAATCTTGTGGAGATGACAGTCTGTTATTGTGTGGTCAGGCCAAATGTTAGTCGCTGGCAGAAAAAAAAAAGAATATTAGAATCAGGCATAAAAAAAACAAAAGACACAGGTACCTGGCAGGTTTTAACCTAGTTTTGAAACTAATTTCTCTATCAGCGACTAACATGTTGACCGAGCGTACAATGAGAGGTTGCCATCTTTACAATAATTTCAATAATTTTAATGGTATGATATTAATTTAAATATGTTTAAATGTATTCAAACACCCACTTAGTCTACATTTGGCCTTTATTGTCACTTGAAGCGTAAAAGAGCCTTTGGTATCCACAGTTGCCTTTGCAGCCACTGTAGGCCTAGATCAAGATCAAACTACACAAAATGTGCAGTTTAATCTTTAATCTACGTTTCCCGCTTTGCTAAGACATTCTGAACGAGTGGAATCCCTAAATAGCAATTGTTGAAATGTCACGGATTTCGCCTGTGGCACCGAAAGGATAACATGTTCCTGAAACTGATGCAAAGGAAGAATATCGTCGGTTTACTTCAAAAACTTCGTAACTACAGCTTGTTTCAAGCTGTAGTTACGAGGTTTTTTAAGTAAACTGAAAATATGTTCTATTAAAATCTAAGGCAGGACAAGTTTCCAATTGTAAAGGGGAATAACTCAATTATTTATTTATACACAAATACCTAGAGAGTTAACTTATGGAAGCGTGTCAGGATAATAGATTTAAAGATTGGATGAAATACTTCAGGGATATCAGAGAAAAATGACCGGTTTACAATATCTTGATTTATTTTGTCATATCAAGAAAAACAAAAAATACTTAAATCGTTGTAAACATGTTTAAAAACTCTCGCTTTTATCCAGTGTTTATAACCAAATCTTTTCTTTAACTGACGTAAGCTTTTTGCAGGCAACAAATAGGGGGAGCTATGAAAATATTGCATTTCTAGAAACTTCTGGAGAAACTAACCATTCACTTTTTCTTATCTGGCGTGTAGTAGAAACAGGTAGTTTTTGTGGTATTTGTCGAAGACAATACCACAATGAGTTCAAGATTGAATTTTGATAACCATGTATCTTATTTTGTACCGTGAATCTAATACTCCATCGCGTTTAGGTACACAGCAGTAGAAAGAGATTGAGTTCAAGTAGTTCCCGCTTAAATTTTGCCGGAATATCCCGGATGTTTGTAGCTTGAAAATGCTTCAAACGCTTTGGAATATCATTACTACGTTCTCTGTCCTAACCACATACAAACAGACAAAGCAATGATTACATGTATATGCTCTTTTATCGCAAAAAAAGCCGGACAGGCTGAAAAACGTAATTTCAAGTGTAATAACTCAGCCCTTTTCAAAAAAAGTCGGTCGTCAATGACACTGATAAATTAATCAACCTCCGAAAGGTCCCGGGCTTTAGCGCAAGAATATAAAACTTGGCATAAAGTAGTTCAATTTTAATACATGAATATTGCCATTTTCTTCATAATTTGCTGCTATCTAGGACGACATTTCAATTTAAATCTTGATTTGCAGATCTTCTATATGATACATATTTCTACATATGCCAGCGTATCCATTTTGCCATAGCTTACCCAAACTCTTTAGAGTCTATACCGAGTCTGTACCGAGACAGCGTACCCAAACTTTGTAGAGTTTTAGTTCAACCATTTTGTGCAAAACCGAAGGAAATAAACCCAGTTAAACTCATTTTTTCTCAGGCAAATGCCTTTTACGGTATCACTCAAATATGTAATTTGAAATGGCATATTAAAATACATTTGGCGAAGCTATCGATCGTTGAGATACTTATTTTTGATTGAAACTAGCTTCTCGCGAAAATGATACAAATTTGCCAACTGACCTTGGGCTTTTCCGTTCCAAAACTAATTCGTTCCATGGCTTGTTGGTCCTATGATTGCACGCTACTCCATTTGATTGCTCATGAATATTTATAGATCGAGGTAATAGACCATTTGCCAAATACCGTTACTGACGCGTCACCCCGAGTTACTTCCCTTTCCACCCGACAATTTTTCCCAATCCTGTATATACCCGAATAGTGAAAGTGTCATATTTTTTAAATTGATTACACCCTAAACGCGATAAAAACAACAACCTAAAACAGCCTTGCCGTTAGTTTCATCAATTATCTTTTTCGAAGAAACACACAATAAGAACTTGTTTTATCAATTTTTCGGTAGACTTCAGAGAGTAAAGCGGTATCTTTATAAGTGCTGTCTCCAGCCGGGCGTGTTGATAGAGCTTTTTGTATGCAGACTGCATTAACCCTTTGGCTACCAAGTGCGACTCAATGACCTTTTGCAGACAATATAGATTCAGATCACTCCAGGAAGAACGTGCAGTCTGATCCTAGATCTACACTATCCGATACGGAGATATTTTTCCTCGAGATATTCCTTTGAAATAACTTTTTGAGGTTTTACTATCGGCTTTAAAAGTGGCATTTAATTTATTTAGTAAGATAAGGTTTAACTTAAATTAAACAAATACCCCCCTCCATTCCTAAAGAAATTAGTGCAAATATATCATTTAAAGTGGGACCTGTTATACGTATGTGTCATAATGCATTTGAAAAAAAAAATATATTCAGGCAGAAATATGCATCTTTTGGCACCAGTAATTAGAACAGACTTACCCTCCGTCACAGCTTTTAACAATTCCAAACCTTTACAAGTGATCAACGTAAGACTAAACGGGATAAACACTTAATTATGACACGTGTGAGTTAACTAGTCGGTGCCTAGAAAGAACACAACAGCTTTTCAAATAGATCATCCACTTTGACGGTGAAACACCGAGATCAAACGTACACCCAGCTAACCCTTGACTAGCTTTTCAATGAGAATAAGTATAGCCATATTCGCTTCCTGAAAATGAATCTGTAACATCTTTTCCTCTAAATGGAATGGAGGGTTTGAAATTTGAATTAAACTTTGTTATTATGATAGTCAACTTACAACGTAGGTCAAACAGGAACATGGCAAACATGCAACTATACAGATTTTTAAAAATGTTATTTCAAAGTTAAGATTTTTGCTATAAATTCAAAATGTTTGATGTCCCAGTTTTTTGTTGGTAGACTGTCTCTGTCTTTTAGCAGATACTGGAACGATTTTTTTGAAAAATGATCACATTAATAGTTTAAATAAATCAAACCACAGATTCCTGGACTTCGAGCCTGTACGTTACAAACTTAGCTACAGAATTACGCAAACATTGGTTGAATAATCAGACATAAAATTAGGAAGGTCTATTACAGGTATATTGATGTTATCCCCCCACACCCCATATTTTATAACACTGAATCTTTCACCAACTCTTTACGAAACAAAAATTTGAGACTTGCCCAAATTGGAAGTCTTTGCAGATAACAATTTGAATGTGGCTTAAAAATGAAATTTTCTTTAGGAGGGATAGCAAGGGAAAAGGAGAAAAGGTTGGTTACTAGAATTTAAACCCTTTTCAACAACATTTTTTAAAAAACTATATTTCTAAGGGTCGTAAAAAACTTGGGTTATGTGGCATAGGGTTTTAAAGGTGGCCCTTCAGAATTTGGGACCAAAATTTTACAAAAATGTAAAGAAATCATCCTTATACTCCAACAGCCTTTTAATTTGCGTTCATAAAACCCCAGTAGTCGAAAACCATCCGATAACACGAGAAATTACAGATACATTACGGATCAGGTTGATACCAGCGGGAGACACGTTCTATTTTTAGATGATCAATTCTCTCATTTAAATACAGGAAAACACAGACGAAGTTTCAAACATCAGCCCGAAGAAGACATTATGGAAAATAATTATTACATCTTTGTTATGTAATGGAATTTAAGCGTTATTAGCCATGTGCCAGTCACTTGACGTTCCCACAATGCTTTATTGATTTTTGGCGCGAAATCTAAAAATAGCTTAACAGGCTACGTAGCCTTTTAAGGGAATACCACCAAAAAAATTTTTTTTGTAATTTTATGATTCTTAATTATTGATGATTTGCATTTTTTTTTTTTCATATAAATTTCAATGATATATATATTTGTTAATTATCTGTGATGTGAAAATTCTAAATACCCACCTTTAAATAGTTACTGCGAATGTTTTCACCCGACGACAACACTTTGGACTCGTCCAGATACTTACCATATGGAGACGATTGAATAAACGTGGGTCAAGTGGGTCAAATGGTTGTAATTGTCTTTTAAAAAGTAAAGAAAAAAAAACTATTGTTGAAACAGGAGAAAATGCATGTTGCAAGCCCTTCCTTTTTTCCTCAAATATTTTCGCTCACACTTTTAAAATTCGGTTTTTTTTCACAAATGTTTATGATTATGTCTCTGTTTCTTTCAAACTATTAATTCTACACATGGATTTCCTTGACAAATACCACTTCAGCGTTTTCAACGCTTTGATTGTTTTAAGGTACTAGACCTGTAACACTTCTAGTGCAACGTAGATGAAAATTCCGGGACAGTTGATAAATACGGATTATTACAGATATAGTATGTTTGCATATTTTTAAACCCACCAGAAATTCCTTTGATGTCTATATTGAAATTTTTTGTAGATATTTTGTTAGTTTTCTTAAAAGGGAGGGAATTATTATCTCCCTTTGTAATGAGAATACAGTGATTTTAGATTTATAAAACATAATTCTAAGAAGGAAAAAAAAGTGGCTCGGTTAAAGTAGTACAATGATAATCATTTTTAATCATAGCAAATTTTGTAGGATGATATTATAGCTGTTTTCTATCACAGGTCCACTACCCTAAGACGAATGCTACGGGATAAAAAGCATTTTTGCTATTGTTGGTGATTTATTATATAGACCAATCTATAGGTCTACATCGTATTCCATAGTGGTTTCAGAAGCATCACAGTTCTTACAAAGATCCTACCGTAAAACGTTTGGTACGTACTTGCACCTCAACTATTCACTTGATACTGAAAAGTAAATAATATTTAAGGAACGAAGAGAATTTTATTTATGGAGGTATTAAAAAAAAAGCCTAATCACACTTCGCTTCGAGGTTTCATACGAAAGTGTGATTAGTTTTTTTTTCCATACCCCCATCAAAAAAAAAAAATGAAATTCTCTTCATTCCTTATAATTTGATGTAACAGACATCATATACCCACGGAAATAATTGAAACTGCATGATTTTGTTTAGTTTTAAATCTAACGTTTCAGTTTCTAAAGCCCCTTCCACTCATATTTGTATGGCACAAGAATACAATAGGGTAGCAGTTTTCAGATCCCCAATATTGATAGTTATTAACCAATAGAACGAAAGTAAATGAGCAAAGCAGTGTGAAGGACCCGCAAAAGTAACTTTCAGGAATGGTAGTTCCGGCACAAGGTGACTTTTTTTCGTGGAGCTATGAAAAAATATCAGCCAATCAGAACTCGCCAATGTTCATGAAAACAACTGATATATAATTATTTATGAGTGAAAATACAAACTGTACCGTTTTTGACCGTCCTGGACCCGTCAAAATGTATGGTTTATACAGTCTGATAATTTGTCAATCCTAACTCTGTAAAACATGGGCGGACCTAGAGCGGGAGACCGGGATTCCGGGTCCCCCCCCCCCTTTGGAAATTTGGCAGAAAAGATATCTGGATCGGCGCATGTAAAATATTTGTATGATAATGCATAAACTTGTGCATATGGTAGGATATGGGCAAACACAAGTTACTTAACCCTAAACGGCATAATTCCGAGTTTTTCACGACCCTGAAGAAGCAGGCCTTATGAAAATATTGTGAGAAATAGAGAAAATGCTGGTTACCATCATTTTCTCAATTGTCCCCATTGTTTTCTTGCACTTCAAAATCTGCAATCATTTTTTTTTTAAGTCACGCTTTATTTCTCCTCTGCAAATACTTTCCAATGTTGGACAAGTGTAAAAATTTTGCCGTCTGTTAAACCACTACGCGCGGCTCACTGACCTTTTGCCGCCTGTGTAGATTAAGATCAGACTGCACAGAACGAGCAGTCTGATCTTGGATCTACACTGTCCGATACCGAGATACCATTCCACCATTCAGTGGTGTCCGTGGTCGTGAGGTAGAGCGTCGGCCTCATAACCTAAAGGTCCCGAGTTCGATACCCGGGAGCGGGTGTCAACTTTGGGATTTTTCATTGGCCCACACATTCGGGGCGAATACTGGTGTAGTTTCCAGGAAGCAGAATCGAGAGAGATCAGTATAAGTTGTAAGAACTTGTTTCTCAATCGATGTAAAATAAATATGTTTAAACTAAACCATTTCCCAAAACATAACTTTAAAATGGCAATATTTGTGTGAATACTATCGAATTGAAATTTTCATTTTAGTTATTTAGAAGGTTAAAGGGTTAAAGTGTTAAGTCTTCAAAAGGGTTAATCCTTTCCCAAACAAGCCCTGGTATTTAGGTGTCTGCAGTAAAAGTCTTTTGAAAACACTGTGGGAAAAGGAGAAATTGCTCGTAACGAGCAATTTCTCCTTTTCCCGCAGTGTTTTCTATCATTTTTGAGAACTTTCTGCCGTATTCTCAAAATCTGAAATTGTCGTCTGCAAACTCTCTCGGTTTGGAGGAGTCCAAACTTTGTCGTTTGGGAAAGGGTTAAGGTGTGTTTATACCGTGTATTTTTGTGTTGGCAGTTCATAAACTTTCAATACGTCACTCGCCACTTCTGTTACTAAGAAACGAATGTGATAGTTTCGTATAAAATTCACGTGAAGAGGTCCAACTACTTTTTCTGTTCTAGCCGGAAATATTTTGAATATATCCCCACCTACTGTCATTTGATAAAGCGTCGAGGATTCGAGCCCAGCTATATATAATTTTCCGTGGCGGTCTAGAGCACAACCTCTTGGTGTATCTATGTCCGGATCCAGAAAGGAACGTAGAATTTTCCCCGTTAGATCCATTTCTATGACGCATCCCTTACTCCATGCTCCGCCTGAGCACGTGATATACAGCAGCCTCGTTTTTTTGTCTGACGTCACGGCCACTGGACATCGGATATTTTCGTCAGCGTTCGACGTTAACAGATATGAATTAATTTCTTTGCCGTTCATTTCTAGAAATATCACTGAATGGCCGTCGCGACCTGTTGTCACCACTACGATATTTTCTATGATATCTATACCCCAACAATCCAAACGTGTTGATATTGTTCTTTCCTTAATCAGTGTTTCCGGGCCAACAACAACAAATTGCACTTCGCGTTTTCCCGGAAGTGTAGCGACGATTTGGTCATCTGATACTCTTGCTAAATGTAAAGGATTCGTGTCCAGTTTAAGCTCTCCTTTCATTTTGAATCGTCCACTCATCATCTTCAATTTACAATTACTGTCGTCTGCGAGAATGACTCTTCCGTCTGACAGGACAACAGAGCTTGTAATATTACAGTAAAACGTTTCTTCTCTGCCCGATACGCTGAACTCTCCGACCTTGACCACGTGTTTGTTACGATGACGTTTCACTTCCGGTGGTTCTTTTACTAAAGATTTCGGAACAAAGGACGGTAAGGGCAGCTTGTTGTTGGTTCTGAAAGCAGACGAGAAACATAATAGAAAAACTGACATTTTGTCCTTCAGATACAAAAATTTCATTATAAACTAAAGTTAGCAGACCCGTAACGCTTCTAGTGCAACATAGAATAAAATTTCTTGGTAGTTGATAAATAAGAATTTATACAGATATAGTATTTTTGCACATTTTTAACCGACCAGAAATTCTTTTGCTGGCTATCTTGTAATTATTTGTTGATACCTTTCTTATTTTCTAGAAAAGGGATGTAATTATTATCTCCCTTTGCAATGAAAATATAGTGGTTATAGATTTATAAATACTAATTCTAAGAAGGAAGAAAAAAGGAAAAAGTGGCACGATTAAGATAGTACAATAAGACTCAATTTTAATCATAGCAAATTTTGCAGGATTATGTTACAGTGGAAATAGCTGTTTTCTATTACGGGTCCACTACCTTAAAATATAACATGCCGGAAGCCTCATTGAAAAAAAAAAATCAAATTTTTATGAGAGTTCAGAGGAAACCACACAATAAAACAAGAGGTTGCTTGGTATAAGTAATTTTGTCATTGGCAACAATATTTTTAACAGGGTTTTGCACAATAAAATAGTGTGTGGAAGTTTAGACTGCTTGGTAAAAAGCCTTCTCCTGCAGGGTCGTTAAAACTCGGGATTCTGTGGTAATGCGTAAAGCATCATTTTATACTCACTTTTCGACGTTAATTTTACCAAATTCTTCTATAGCGGTCAGTAACTCCTTCAGTAAGTTATGGTACTCTACTGTCATATTGGCATTCTTAAAGTTGCCGTGGTCTTCTCGGAACTGTTCGCCAAACTCCGATAACTTGTCCTCAACCGTCACAATAATCTCAGCTTTTTGGACCTGTAGAAATTTAAAAATAAACGCGCTTTTAAATGACGGTTCAAAACGATGCAATTTCACTTACTGACACTCACTGACTTACTAGATGGTTAAGTCACCCGGCCACCCACCCACGCGCCGGCCGGCGCGCTCACTCACTCACTCACTCACCAACTGACAAATTAAGTGTATATCAAAAGATATGTCTTTGAACGGGAATAATACACCGCAGGAAAAGAAAAAAAAAATGTTGGTTACCTTCTCCACAATGTTTCCAAAAGCTGTTTTCCTATGCGTAATCAAACTTAGAATTGTGTAACAGAAGGAATGCATGGGAAGAATACCATGGGAAGAGTATAAATTCAAGGAAACCATGTATCGGTCCATTCACTGCTTCGCTATAACTGAAATAATGCTAAAAACGGCGTTAAATACCATACAAAGAAAGATGCAGTAAAAGGTATCAAAAACGGCATTAAACACCATACAAAGTAAGGTAAAGTAAATTGTATTAAAATGGCTTAAAAGACCATATAAAGACAGGTAAAGTAATGGTACTGAAACACGTTAAACACAATACAAAGAAAGGTACAGTAAAAGGTATCAAAACAGCACTAAACACCATACAAAGAAAGGTAAGGTAAATGGTATTAAAATGGCGTAAAACACCACATAAAGACAGGTAAAGTAAATGGTATTGAAACACAATACAAAGAAAGGTACAGTAAAAGGTATTAAAACGGCACTAAAAACCATTCAAAGAAAGGTAGAGAAAATGATATTAAAAACGGTGTTTATACACCATACAAAGAAAGAGAAAGTTAATGGTATTAAAATGGTATAAAACACAATACAAAAAAGTAAAGTAAATGGTATTTAACGACCATATACAGAAAGGTACAATAAAGGATATTAAAAATGGCATTGAACATCATTCAAAGAAATGTAAAGAAAAGGGTGTTAAGACTACGTTAAACACCATACAAACAGGGTAACTACGTAAACATTGTTAAAAACGGCGTTAAACACCATACAAAGAAAGGTAAAGTAACGGTATTAAACACCATTCAAAGAAAGGTAAAGAAAATTGTATTAAAACTGCGTTAAATACCATACAAAGAAAAGTAACTGCATAAACGGTCTTAAAACGGCGTTAAACACCATACAAAGAAAGGGGAAGTAAACGGTATTAAAACGGTGTCAAACACCATACAAAGAAATGTAAAGTAAACGGCGTAAAAACTGCCTTAAATACCGAACAGAAAACGGTAAAATAAACGGTATTTAAAATGATGGATTTTATCTAGTAACATCAAGTTTGAATGAAATTTTACCATTTGTATGTCTGTCTGTGCGGCCGTCAGTTGTTCAATAGTATTGTTAATGATGGTTATATTACGCCGGCTGTGTTTTACGTGCTCTTCCAGGAGATCACTCTCTGCTTTATACTTCTCCTCTGCAATTAAACAAACAGATCGGAGGAGGAAAGTGTTGCTATTTATGATGGTGATGATTGTGGTGATAACGAGGTGAAGAAGAAGGAAGCAAACACTGATAACGATGATGATGATGACGAAGACAATGATGATGATGATTGTTGTTGTTGCCACATTTAGTTACTATCTGCCCCTTTATCAATGATGTTGATGACGATAATGATGATGATGATAATGACGATTGTTGTTGTTGTTGTTGCCACATTTAGTTACTATCTGCCCCTTTATCCCCACATTGATTTCGGCCGTATTCTACTTCGGTTGTATAAAAAAAATATCGAAAAACACAAGACTATCCCGAGTTTTAACGACCCTGGAGAATAAAGTCTCTGAAAACATTGTGAGAAATAGAGAAAATCCTGGTATCCAGCATTTTCTCCTTTTCCCACAATATTTTCAACCAATTCAAAGACAGAAATTATCGTTTGAGCAGCATTTGTTTTGTCATCTGCAAATGCTTTGAATTCGGTCTTGTCCAAAATTGTGTCGTTTGGTTAAGAGTTAAGACATAACATTTTCCTTTATCACTTTACTAAACAATCCCTGGTTTTGACGATCCTGGGAAAGAAGCCTTATGAAAACACCGTGTAAAAAGGAAAACAAGCTGGTATATGTGAACTGTGTCTCTGATATGACTGAAATAATGTCAAAAGCGGTGTAAAACACCATTCAAAACAACAAACAAACAACTTACTAAGCCACGCAGGACCCAAGGATAAGAATTTAATCCTTTACAAAACAATCCCTGGTTTTTACGACCCTGACATAGAAGCCTTTTGAAAACATTGTGGGAAAAGGAGAAAATGCTGGTAAACAGCATTTTCTCCTTCTTCCACTATGTTTTAAACCCTTCTAAAAACAAATTTCAATTTTTTAGTTGAGTTCCTTTTGTCGTCTGTAAGTGCTTTCAATTTGGACCAGTCTAAAAATTTTGTCGTTTGGTAAAGGGTTAAACATTTGGGGAAAAAAATGTTTCTTTAAAGGCAAGATCGATTTTCGTTGACAGGTCAAAACGGCTGCACACTGAACTCTTTTCCCAAAAGACAAAATTTTAAACTCATTCAAAATCAAAGCATTCGCCGGCGACAAGTCAAAAGTGTCGCAAGTATAATGAACCTTGCCTTAGAGAAGATAGAAAACATTGTTGGAAAAGAAGAAAATGCCGGTTAACCTGCATTTTCTCCTTTTCCCACGATGTTTTCAAAAGCTGTCTTCCTCAGAGTTGTTCAAATTTTGGACTATGAGTTAAATGGTTGAACAGATTTGCTTTTGTTTAAAGCTTTTAAGATTGGCGGCGTGAAAGATAATACACTCGGCATTGTCAAGTATTGAAAAGTCTTAAAAAAAAAAAAATGAAATCGTAGCCAACACTCTTTCGGGGGGAATAAGTGTATGCATATTTCTGTATGTTGTTTTTTGGCTGCGTTTTTCAATATTACGACTGCCAGTACAGCTGTCCATCGTTTTCATCTGCAGATTTACGGAATCGACCGAGTTGTGACGTAACACCTCAAGCGTCTAACGTAACCGACGTTCATATCATTTCGTCCCCAACATTTAACGTCACGAGGATATCTCGCTCTTCATGAGGTCGAAGCCAATAGAGATAATTCTACAACCACTATTCTCATTGGTTGGGACAAAAAGTCTCAGCCAATTAGATGGCTAAAATCTGACTTTTTTTTTGTAATGGGAATTCAATTAAAGACCTAAGTGAATAAACTCCTCAAAAACCTCTACAAGGCAAAACAAAATAAGACAAGACACTACAAAAGACAGTTAACTACCTACCAACACTTTCTATCAACTGCTTTTGCAACGAGTTCAACACCTCATCCACGGCTTCTCGCGTTTTCTTTATATCTTCTATGATGTCAGATTTCTGAGTGTCAAGTTTGTCTAATTCCTTTCCCGCTTCAACAACCATATCTTCGAATAGCTTTCTATACTGAAGGAGAAGGTCGCTGTTTTTCTGGCAGCTTCTTCGAAATTTCCCGCCTTTTACGTAGGATTCCAGCGGAAGAATGTCACATGCTTTGTGTCGCGTCATAAGGCACGTACTACAACCGATCTCCACGTGGGTTTCGCAAAAGAAATCTATCAGCTTGTTCGGATGTAACCTGAAATGAACATGAAACTCATTAAATCCTGAATGAATCGTTTCCCGCTTGAAATGAACGTGAAACTCATAAAGCACTGACTGACGTCATATCCCTTCTGAAACGACTTTCAAACTCATTAATCACTGACTGACGTCATCTCCCGCCTGAATTGAACATGAAACTCTTCAAACACTCACTGACGTCATTTCCCGACAGAATGGGATATAAAATTCATTAACCACTGACTGACGTCATTTCCAGCCTGAAACGAACATGAAACTCATTAAGCACTGACTGACATCATATCCCGCACGAAACGAACATTAAGCTTGTCAGAGATGATGAAATGACGTCATTTCCCAATGGAAGAAAAGAGAAAAAGTTCAGGAACACATAGGCTGTTCACTAGTCATTCTTAATTAAACATTCTTAGCCTCTATTTCTGAAAGTTTCTATTGATTGAAAATTGTAGAAGAAAAGTTGAATCTACTCAGTTAAAAATGAGTCTTCGGATAGACAGTCAAACAGACTGACGGGCAAAAGGACGGACGGACAGACAGGCAAACCTACTAACTTTCTAACTGTGTAACAAAGGCTATGATTAAAAGCAGCTCAACCAACAGTATTCAAATAGCTTTGAAAGAGGAGAAAACGTGCATGGAAAATCAAGAAAATGTTGGTTAAAAGCTTTCTGAGTTTTTTCCGGAAAGGTATTTTCTTTCTCTCCCTCCTAATGGAATCATGGATAAAAATCATTCTGAACAGTACAAAACCTCCGCACAAACTTACCTACAACATTCAGAGCGCTGGGGTTGACCATCAAACAGTGTCATGATAAGCCTATTCTTCGGAAATCCTTTCGCCCATTTCTCTTTGGGTTTGTCCAAGTCTGTGGGTTTCGTGGGCTCTCGACACACGGGACACGGAAACGTCCCGTCATCACTGTCTTGTGGTAACGTTTTGATAATATATGCATTTAAGCACTGTTCACAAAATGTATGTTGGCATGGCAACATTCGTGGAACTTTGAACAAGTTAAAACATATAGTGCACTGTAATAGGTCTGCTTTCTCTAGGTGTTTGGCGACACCACAGCCCATGATGGTCTCCTTTTGGTTGTCTGCTTCAGATGTTGTTAATTACTTGCTACTTTTTATATTGCGTACAAGTTTAACACAGAATTGAACCACGCTTTAAAATGTTTATGAGCTATCCTCTGCGGAAAGGGGGCTGAATGCATTTACGAAAAGTATCGACTCGGGTCAGCCTGTGCAGTGAATGGAGAGGTGCTTAACCCTTTACTAAACGACAAAATTTTAGTCTGGTCCACATTGAAAGTGTTTGCAGACGACAAAATGAATGTGACTAAAGAATGGAAATTTGTTTAAGAAAGGGAAGAAAACATTGAGGGAAAAGGAGAAAATGCTGGTTACCAGCATTTTCTCCTTTTCCCACAATGTTTTCAAAAGGCTTCTTTCATAAGGGTGTTAAAAGTCGGGATCGTGTTATAAAGGGTACATGCATATGCTTACAATATTGATCCTTGTCAGTCAAAACAATCCACGCTTGCTGACCTGGGCCCGTATTCGCCAACCATTCTTAAGAACATTCTTAGTCTTATTCTTCAGAATTTCGTCAGTCTGAAAGTAACAGAACTTCTGATTAGCTAAACCATAAGGTTTAGCCAATCAGAAGGTCTGTTACTTTCACTGTCAGAAAATCTTGAAGAATATGACAAAGAACGCTCTTGAGAATGGTTGGTGAATACGGGCCCTTTTTTTTTTTTTTTTTTTTGTTAATTTTCTTTATGTCCAAGAACCAATCTAATGAAGGATTCAGAAGGTTTTTCTACAAATCTACAGGTCCATAATTGTGTGATAATAGCATATTAGCATAGCAAATGTATTACGGGGAAGAATCAAAACCTATATAGATCTAGCAATCGTGTTCATGTTATCGGCAATTGGAGCAGCCCAGACCCATGTCGGCCCTCTTGTTTACTCTCACATTAATATTTTAATTATCACGCTTAACTTTGGTAAACTCCGATATATACGTCCCCTACACAATCAAAAAACTGATATGTAATTCCAATACAATATACACAGATACATATTATAAATTCGAAACTTTCGTCTTGAATGTTCAGTGTGAAAGAATATAGGCCTACTGATATCCAATTCCAATACAATATAAGTATCATAAATGAAAACAATTGTCTTATATCCCGTCTGAAATCGACATGCTTGAACAGTCGATGGAAAAATACTTGTTTTAAGAATTTGAGAAAAGAACAAAATAACAGGATTTTCTTCATTTCCCACTGATTGTTTTTGTACCTTTCCAAACAAATCCTATCTTTTCAATCACATTTTATTTGTCCTCTATAAATGCTTACAATTAGGTGTAGTAGAAACGTTTGCCAATTTATTAACAATAGTTAACTAATCGAAACTTTAGCTAAAGAATGGTTGAATGAAAGGAAAAAATGTTGAGTGGCTTGAAAAAATCAACTGTTTCTTCACTCACAATATTTTTTTCCGATAAATGCAGTTTAACTCATTACCAAACGACAAAATTTTAGGTTTGTCAAAATCGAAAGTATTTGCAGAAGATAAAATAAAAGTGACTGAAAATTTGAAATTTGATCTGTTAAGCTTAGAACACATTGTGGGAAAAGGAGAAAATGCTGGTTACCAGCATTTTCTCCTTTTTCCACAATGCTTTCTAAAGGCGTCTTTCTCAAGGGTGTCAAAAGTAGGGATTGTGTGTGGTTAATGAACTGGCTTAGAGCGTCGTATTCCTTAAGTAATTTACTCATATACGGGTCTGTTTCGTTGGTTTAGACATTTTCTTTTTCGTCGTCGTCCTTAATGCTATATAGTTCATTAACTTCAAATGAACAAATAAGTAGTTTTTATTCGAGGTCGGATAAAGTTTCGTGCACATTTCACCCAATGCCGCGCGAACCTACTTGAACGTCGATTTAGTCTTTTTTGTTATTTTAACGCTGTTTTCAATATCGTTTTGATCGTAACTCGGAGGCCTATCTATCTATCTATCTACCTCTCTGTCTTCCTATCTACCTACCTACCGTCCTACCGTACTTCCTATCTATCTATCTATCTATCTATCTATATCTCGAGTTTTTAACGACCAGGAGGGAGAATCTTTTGAAAAAATTGTGGGAAATGGAGTTTCATCGGGCTGAAATTCGAACTCAGTAGCCTATTATGGTACAGCCAACTCACAAATGCATCTTACGCTGGTTTTAAGTTTAACCCTTTACCCCATAAGGCATTTCTATGGAATCTCTAACTGACCCTGAATAACAGCAAGAATGAAGCCGTTTCTTATGTTTATATGATACCTTTTGATAGCATAGAAAACATCGTGACAAAAGGTGAAATTTCTCGTCACGAGCAATTTCACCTTTTGTCATAATGTTTTCCAAAGGCTTCTACAAGCAATGCGTAGAAATGAGTATCTATGGAATAAAGGGTTAACACGGAAAGGACCATTGCACCTGGCTTCTTCAGCATCCAAATGATTACCAGAGTACTGGCAATACTTTGATTATTTGATGCTATTTTTAGGAATCGTTGCCGATTTCGTCCACCTATTGTTTTCAGCAGAGGACTATTTCGAGCTTAGGCTGACAGTAACAGTTTATCGTCTTTACAGCTTACTCATTTCTTATCCATGAATAGGGCGAATGAAGTGTTTTTCTGATTCTGGTATAGTTATGCAGAAGGATTCACAATAAAACAAGAAATCTTACACTATTTACCTCAAAATCGTGCAAAATTCTCGTTCGTAATTTTGCGACGTTCTCTTTTGCAGAGAGTATTAAAGGTTTCCGGCTTATATTTGCGCGCAAGCAAAAGCAGAGACCATATTTAGGAAAGTTTGTTTTGCGGTTTCGTAAGAAGTATATGCGGCGAAAATATGATCCGTCGCCCTATATGGCCATATAGCCTACGTTTATTAGACTAACTTAACCCTTAGGCTGCTTATCGCGACTTACTGACCTTTTGCGGACAGTGAAGATCAAGATCAGACTGCGCAGAATGTGCAGTCTGATCTTGGATCTACACTATCCGATGAGGAAATATTATTCTTAGAAACATAACTTTGAAATAGCAATATTTGGGATTTTACTATCGAATTGAAAATTTCACCTTAGTTAGTCAGCAGGATAAAGGTTAAAGGAAGTGTTTCTTAAAGAAAAAAAAAATCAAATATCGCTGTAACTGAAGTATGGCATGTTAAAGTATTACCTGCAGGATAATCATATGTTTGAGATGGACCCATATCCTTTCCAAATCGTATTTTCTTTTTTCCTGTGGCGAAATCAATCATTACATTAATTTATACTGCATTATACAATTGTTAAGTGAGTTTTCGAATCTTAAGCTGGTGCAGAACAAGATCAGGTTGTACATATAAGGAGGCTGATCTTGTGATGTAGCAGGGATCATATAACAATAGAATATAGAATATAGAATGTATATAGAATCCCTGGATGTAGACTCTTTGCAGAGTGCAGCAGTCAGGATAAATACTTGTGTCTTCAGTGCAGGACAAGTTTTATATCTTTAATAAGAGCTGAAAAAGTGATGCGTTTTTATTTTATATGTATAGATCTATATATAATTTCAATAATTGATACTTAACTTATTACCACACAAAGCCGACTTTTAACGACCCTCCGAGGATGAACGAACCCTGGGAAAGAAGCCTTTTGAAAACGGTAACCAGCATTTTCTCCTCTAGTTTCCCAAAATGTTTTCCACCCTATCAAAGGAAATTTGCACCATTTGAGCTACATCAATATTGTCGCCTGCAAATGCTTTCAATTTAGACGATGCAAAAATTTTGTCGTCTGATAAAGGGTTACGGAAACGTCAAGTAAAAGGTGGATTTAAAAAAACAACCCCAAATCCAAATGACAAAAACACTGGTTTTTAACGCCGTGTAAGCAATAATTCAATTGCATAAGATTTCGCACCATGTAAACATGCCTTTATAGATATGCTTTTCTATATTCATGTTCCAGACCACTGAGAGTACATGTCGAGTAACTTTAAGAGTTTGACTCATTACCAAACGACAATATTTTAGGCTTGTCCAAATCGAAAGCATTTGCAGACGACAAAATAAAAGTGACTGAAAATTTGAAATTTGTTTTGTGAAGAGTAGATCTAGAAAAAATTGTGAGAAAAATGAGAAAATGCTGGTTACCAGCATTTTCTCCTTTTCCCACAATGTTTTTTAAAGGCTTCTTTCTCGGGGCTGTCAAAAGTAGGGATTGTCTGATACGGTTTAAGTGGCGAAAATACTCATGACGAATCCAACTACGCTGTGTGCGAATATAGTTTGGAGACAAATTATTGAGTTGCGCCCCTTGATTTCATTTTCCACTGTCAACATTCTGCAAATTGGTCGGTAAGCATAACTTTAATTTCAAATTTCAGCCCATCTCAGTGGTAAGCATTATCTACAGAAATATTCTTAAAATATTTCGAAGTTTTTCTGTCCGAGAACATGCTATATGATCAATGCCAGATCAGTGAATGTTACGTAAACTGCATTTTTCAACGCCAAAAATCTTGATATCGACCTTGCCATTGCAAGTGTCGTTACCAGTTTACTGTGACAATTGCAAATGATTTCTCCCACAGAAATTTATACCTAAACCTTCAACCAAACAGTCCTGCGTTTCAACCCTTTACCAAACGACAAATTTGTAGACTTCTCCGAATAAAAACCCTTGCAGATGGTTTCAAGACAGTTCCCTGACACAAGTTTTCGCGACAGATTTGAAGACAGTTTATCGACAGATTTGAAGACAGTTCACTGACACTTTTGAAAACAGTTCCCCGAAACTTTATGTCATGCTAAATAAACTTTTTATCGACAATTATGATTTAAAAAAGAATTGAGATATTATAATTTTTTTGTATTGGATTGGATTTTTTGGTTACCAGCATTTTCTCCTTTTCCCACAATGTTTTCTAAAGGCTTCTTTCTCAGGGTGATCAAAAGTAGGGATTATGTGGTAAAGGGTTAATAAGGCTTTGAGTGATCAGTAAATGATGACTTTAAATGGGTGTGTGTTATAGGGGACCACACCTTTATGCATGGTTTCCGATTTAAATGAAATACCCAACAATTGCATTAAGGAGATATCTCTTTAGCTCAGTGGTTATAGTTTTGCTCTTATAAACTTAAAAAAACCTCAGGATCTTCTGTATAATTGCATGAAGTGACCAAGATAGAAATGCATATACTTAGCAAGTAATATCTTTGCCAGAATGTTTTCAAAACATAATGACAAGTTCTTATTTGATGCAACTACAATTTGCTGACTTTTTTATTTATTTTTTCTCAGCAGCAGAGTTGCATTAGCCTAGGAGTAAGATGTTTAGGATCTACAAGGAATTGCGAACCTCCTTCCTCTGCAGTAGAATCCAGGTTTTTACATTTTTCTGACCCCTTTGCCCCAAACAAGATTTTACATTTTGACTATGAAAGATAATCTTAGAATTAAAAAAATCAAAACAACAAAGTAATGCATAAGAAAAAGTTGTAGTGATTGGCTTACATAAATATTGGTTGCATATCATTAAAATTGGATCCCTGCTCAGTATTTTGTATGCCCAATACAGAGAAATAGACATTTTCTCCATTTCACTCAATCTTTTCAAAAGGCTCCTTCCTCAGGGTCATTAAAAATTTGGATTGTTTGGTCAAGGGTTTACCCTTCAGCACATGATACCAAGTTTTTAGAATCTTTCTCTATAAGAAAGCTTTTAAAACATTGTTGAAAAAAGAAAAAAAATACTGTTGATTAGGATTTTCTCCCTTTCTGTCAGTGTTTTTCATCCTTTCTTAGACCAAATTCCTAACTTGAGCCGCTTCTTATAATAATAGTCATCTGCAAATGCTTTCATTTTGAACAAGCCTATAATTGTGTCGTGTGGTAAGGGGTTACAATCTACACATCTTCCTTAAAGCTTAAGACTTTTACCAGTATAAACTTGTGCTGTTGATGCTCATTGTTGTTGACCCACCAAGTCTCATATATACTGATGAACTTATATATATTTATCTTCTGTATTTAGAATGTTTTACCCGTGGTTGGAAACAGATATGTACACAAACTTCCTATCGATGAAGACTGGAAGCCAATGGCTGCCAAGGAACTGAAAGGAAAAGATGTGGATGAAACTTTGACATGGAAAACCCCAGAGGTAAAACCATTACAAAATTAACCATCCATCCATGTTACCAAAATAAGTAACATAATACCTTGTTAGCTGAGCTGTTTTAGAAGAAATCGTCAAAGTATTGTGACAACCTTGTTGGTGTTGGCATCATCGTCTGACATTTTATAACATCTCTGTCATTACTGAAGGCATTTACTTCAAAACAGGCTATTTCTTCACTATCAAATGGAAATTCAAGGGATGCAGGTTATAATAAAAATATACTTGACATATTTAAGTGCCATTTTGGACTTAAAATTTTCATGGAAAGCAGCTGCTGCCGAGGGTTGGTACCAGCGTGTGGTGCTCTTTGTTTTTCACAACCACTACTACCAGAAAGAGGCAAAAGCAGAAATAAAGCTTTCTTTTGAGGGTCGTTGAACGTCTGGATTGTGTGTTATACAGTCTTTTACTTTACCATATCATATTCATTTCAGGGGATAAATATCAAACCAGTCTATACTGTAGACGATACTGCCGGCAGAGACAAAGAGGTACCAGGGAAATATCCATACACAAGGGGGCCCTATGCCACAATGTACACCCACAGGCCCTGGACTATTAGACAGGTGAGTATAACTTGGTTTAATTTTTTACCAAACTACCCACTGAGTTAAAAACCCAATGGGAAAGCTACCGTACTTGAAAACATTGTGGATATGAGAAAAATTTGTGTAACCACCATGTATACCCTTAGGCCCTGGACCATAAGTCAGTTTGTCAGTTTGTTTAAACCTGTAACAAGCACTGTATTAACAACCCAGGAGGAAAAGGCCATTTGAAAACACTGTGGGAAAAGGAGAAAATGCTCCTTTTCCATATTTTCTTATATAATTCTCATCATTTGAGCCACATTGAATTTAACCTTATCAACAACAGACAGATTTTGAAAACATTGTTGGAAAAGGAAAAATTGCTCATAATGAGCAATTTCTCCTTTTCCCACAATGTTTTCCACTCAATCAGATATTTGTATCCACATTTGTCCATATTTTTGACATCATATTTTTATTTGCTGCTGAAATGGAAGAGCCTCAAATTGCCATATTAGGTAAAGGGTCAAGAAATAATCTTTGTATCGTGGTTTATCCTTCAATAAACCATGGTTGTGAGCCATGAACCACAAGGTGCCGCATAACTCACACCATGGTTTATTGAATGATAAATGAATGATAAACCATGATATTAGTCTATCATGTCAGTTTATTAGTTTTTGACACTAGTTTAGTGTATCATGTCTGTTGTACCATCAGTAGAATACAGGCTGCCGTCTTTATAATAGTTTCCATACTTTGAAATCATGTCATTAAAATCTAAATGCATATTAGCCCAGCATTTCTTACTTTTGGTTGTTACTTGACCTTCAATGTCTATTGGGTAGAGAGAAGTGAAGAATAAAGTGCTTATATATTATCCATTCTGCATCAGTATGCAGGTTTTAGCACTGTGGAAGAGAGCAACAAGTTTTACAGAGATAACATCAAGGCCGGACAACAGGGTCTCAGTGTGGCTTTTGACCTTCCAACCCACAGAGGGTAAGTTTTTGAATTACAGTAACCATAGTATTGTACAAAAAGTAACGCTTCCCCAGAAATGAATTGTTAATTGACAGACATCCAAGAAAATATGATGGAGATATTGTTTTAACCCTTCACCACAAAATGCTGACTTTTAACGACCCTGGCAAAGAGAGCTTTTGAAATATCGTGGGATAAGGAGAAAATGCTGGTAAGCAGCATTTTTTTCCTATTCCCACAATATTTTCTATCAAGGTTTAATTCCTATCAAGGTTAAATTTTGTCATTTGGAGCACCTTTGATGCCTTCAATTTTGACCAGTCTGAAATTCTGTCATTTGGTAAAGGGTTAAAGGACAGAAATACTGAAACACTAGGAAATTGAGGAAATGAAGGTAACAAGAATTTTCTCCTATACAGTGATGGTTTCTATAGCTCTCTCTGTCAGATTCTTAACTCTATACCAAACAACAAAATTATAGACTGTTCGAAGTTGAAAGCATTTGCAGACGACAAAATAAATGTGACTGAAAAATTGAAAATTGGTTTGGGAAGGGTCGAAAAGGTTATGGGAAAAGAAGAAAATGCTGGTTACCAGCATTTTCTCCTCTTTACACAATGTTTTCGAAAGCTTTCTTCTTCAGGGTTGTCAAAAATCGTGATTGTTTGGTAGAGATGTTAATATGTCACCAAACGACAAAATTTTGAACCCGATTGAATTAAAAGTATCTGCAGAAAATATATCAAATGTAGCTCATGATGATTGCTGTCTTTGATAGGGTAGAACATAATGCTGGAAAAGGAGAAAATACTGGTTACTTTCCTTCTCCTTTCTAAGTAACTGAAAGCCAGAAGTGTGTGGTCAAAATTTAAACATTGGATCATTTGGTCAGTGCTTTTAACCCTTTACCTGATATGCCAAATTGGGGCTCTTCTATTTCAGCAGCAAATAAAGATAAGAGGATACAAATATCTGATTGAGTGGAAAACATTGTGGGAAAAGGAGAAATTGCTCATTACTAGCAATTTCTCCTTTTCCCACAATGTTTCCAAAAGCTGTCTATTGTAGATACATCAAAACGAGTATCTATGGAGTAAAGGATTAATTATATTTCAGATGTCAAAGTTTAAGACTTGATCAACTTGAAAGAATAAGCAGACAGCTAATTTGAAACATGGTTCTTATCTGTGTTCTGTGGAATGGTCGTAAATATTTTGAAGAACAATAATTATGCTGGTTACCAGAATTTTCTTCTATTCCTGCAGTGTTTTCAAAGGCCTTCAAGATCAAGGTCATTCAACCTGGTTTATACAGTAAAGGTTAAATCATAATTTTATGCCATTAATTCTAATATGACACATGAATTCGGCACTATAAACACAGTGCAATGAAAGCTCGGTAACATCAACATTATTCTACATAGAGTGACTTCATTCTATATAAAGTGATATCATTCTGTATAAGGTAAGTTATTCAATGGAATACAATCAGCATCCACATTTTTACTCCAAGAGTGAACTTATTTTTCTTTCATTCATAGTTAGTAATGTTGAAATCAAAATAATCTACTTTCTATCATAGTTTATCATTCAATAAACCACATTGTTAGTTATGAGGAGCAATGAATAAACCACTCAGGTGGTTTATAATAAAATAAATAATCCACTAGGGTGACAGCCTGAGTGGTTTAATCATTGCTCCTCATAACTCACAACTGTGGTTTATTGAAGGATAAACCACAATAGAAAGAAGATTATTTTTTTTATTTAGATATGATTCAGACAACCCTCGTGTTCATGGTGACGTAGGGATGGCTGGAGTGGCTATTGATTCAGTTGATGATACAAATCTATTATTTGACGGAATACCCCTTAACAAGATCTCCACATCTATGACGATGAATGGAGCAGTACTACCTGTACTAGCCATGTTTATTGTGGCGGCAGAAGAACAGGTAATAGTATTTCATTTATAACTCTTTACCAAAGGACAAAAATTTGGACTTGTCCAAATTGAGATCATTTGCAGACGACTGCATAAATGGTAATCAACAATTGAAATTTGTTTTTGAACGGGGTAAAAAACATAGTGGGAAAAGGAGAAAATGCTGGTTACCAGCATTTTCTCCTTTTCCCACCATGTTTTCAAAAGGTGTTTCTTTCCAGGGTTGTTAAAAGTCAGGATTGTGTGGTAATGAGTTAAGTATATACAAGAAGAAGAAAATTCTAAATTTTCTGTTAACCCTATACAACACAATTCACAGTTTTAACAACTCTGAGAAGGATCTCTTCTCAAAAAAGTTTGGAAAAAAGAGAAAATGCCGGTAACCAGCATTTTCCACCATTGTTTTCT
Source organism: Tridacna crocea (assembly GCA_943736015.1). Taxonomy (NCBI): domain Eukaryota; kingdom Metazoa; phylum Mollusca; class Bivalvia; order Cardiida; family Cardiidae; genus Tridacna; species Tridacna crocea. The sequence goes on along the minus strand of OX031069.1, from coordinate 14,139,325 downwards.
ACCCGTCTTGGCGAGGGTTCAAAATATTATTGCTAAGTCTTTGTTAGATGATAGAATTTTATACTTGCCTGAATAGAAAGCATTTGCACACAAGAATGTGACCAAAGTTGTAGTATTTGTCTTAGAAAAGACGAAATACTGGTTACCAAACCAAAGGCCCTGATTTATGGGATTGTGTGGTAAAGGCTTAACTCTGAGAAAGAAGCCTAGAAAAAATATTTTGAGAAAAGGAGAAAATTCCCCTTTTCCCACAATATTTTCTACCCTTCCTGAAACAAACTTCAATTTTTGAGTCACTTTAAATTTGTCATCTGCATATGCTTTCAATTCAGACAAGTCCCAAAATTTTATTATTTGGTTAAGGCTTCAACAATATATTTAAGAGGGAGTGTGACAAACAGAGCTGGGACCATATTGAATGATACTCATAAAAAATTTGTTGTCATTTCCCACTATGTATTGAAAAGCCTACAAAATTATGGTCCTTTGAAAGCATGGAATTTTGGGTAAATGTTAATAGTCATATTCAACCAGTCACCCCTCCTGAAGCATGAAAATAAATATTAATCCATGTACCCATATGGAGCCTGTTTCATTCCGCATGAATTAATCCTTTACTCCATAGATACTCATTTCTACACATTGCTTTTAGGAGCCTTTGGAAAACATTGTGGCAAAAGATGAAATTGCTTGTGCCACTATGTTTTCTATGCTATCAAAAGGTGTCATATGCACATAAGAAATGGCATCATTCTTGCTGTCATTTAGGGTCAATTAGAGATACCATAGAAATGCCTTAAGGGGTAAAGGGTTAAATAGGACGACAATTTTAGAGCACAAGGTTAGTTCTTCATGAAAGTTTACGAAATTATGAAATTTACCAGTCAAATACAGAGAGTGCAACATGAAAAACCGTAATTACCAGTCAAATATGGCTAATCAAGAAATCTTTTTATCAGGGATCTAAAGAAAGCTGGCTGGGACAATACAGAATGATATTCTCAAACAATTCATGGTCATTTCCCACAATACTTTCAACAGCCTGAAGGTCCTATGTGAAGGTCCTTACAACTTGGGCTGAGTTGGTAAGGGGCTTATGAATTACACTGTATTTACTAGGGAGCTAAACAAACAGAACTTGCTGGGACCATACAGAATGATATTCTTAAAGAATTTATGGTTAGGAACACCTACATTTTTCCACCAGAGCCGTCCATGAGGGTCATTGGAGACATTTTCGAGTACACATCAAAGGTGAGAAACATTAACTCTTTACCTAGAAAAAAGTATTTTAGACTTGTCCAAATTAAGAAAATTTGAAGACAACAAAGTAAATGTGTATGAAAATTTGAATTGATTTGGAAAGGGAAGAAAAGATTGTGGAAAAAAGTAGCAAACATTATGGGAAAAGGCTGAAATGCTGGCTACCAGAAAAATTTTCAAAAGTTTTTTATCATAGGGCCATTGAGAGTCAGAATTGTTCGGTAAAGTATTAAAGATTATGCAGATCTGCTATGTAATATTAACCAGAGCCCAGCCAGATAGTTCTGTGGTTAGCTTATCTGACTCGAGACCTGGAGGTTGTGGGTTGGATACCTGATTGCGGCAAACTTTCTTTCCAGCAATTTTTCTCCTTTCATCACTGATGCATGTGAGTGTAGTAGTCAGTGGGCTTGCGAAGAAAGTTGTGTCAGTACTGGTGTTAGAAAGCCAGGAAACACATGGGTGTGTGACTGACCGCCACCATATGATCTTAGCTATTAAAGTGGCATTAAACTCCAATACAAATATTAACCAGTATGAATAATTTGAGAAACTTAATGGAAGGTCTCAGTTACTTACATTTTTGTTGTTAATGTTTTCAGTTCATGCCAAAGTTTAACTCCATTTCTATATCTGGGTATCACATGCAAGAGGCCGGAGCAGATGCCGTGTTAGAGTTGGCTTTCACTGTGGCAGATGGACTGCAGTACATCAATACAGGTTTGGGTCAAATAAATTAGTTTTTTAGCTGTCAAATTTACAAACAACTCTTCAGCTCCTGGACAAAAAGTTGCAGTAGATAATTTTGTAAACTTTGTCATAAAATATATTTGATTAATCCTTTTCCAGATAATCCCTGGTTTTTACAACCCTGAGATAGTAGCCTTTTGAAAACAATGTGTGAAAAGGAGAAAATGCTGGTAACCAGCATTTTCTCCTTTTCCCACAGAGTTTTCTACCCTGCTGGAAACAAATTTCAATTTTTGAGTTACATGTTTTTTGTCGTCTGCAAGTTTTTTTGAATTTGGACCAGTCTAAAATTTTGTTTTTTGGTAAAGGGTTAACTCTGTTGGCTGCTAGTGGGACTTTGAGAAAACAAAAAACATATGAGCCATGCTATGGCAAAAGGGGGCTTAATGCATCTACATAATGCTTTTTACCAAGAAAGTCATAACATGATTAAGGATCCATAAAATCCATTTCGTAAAACAAACAACAGAATTCGGAGGAAACATTATCCTTGTTCATGCTGAAAATTTATCTAAAGCAAAATGTATCCATTCAAGTCAGCCTGTCCCAGCCTGGGCAGTCGGGGCAGGCTGATCTGGGTACATATTTCTTTTTAGATACATTTACGGCCCTTTTCATAGAGCCTGGCCCATGTAAAATAAGCCCAAAATTAGCTCAATTTCATGATTGTAACTATGATAATGGTTTAACCCTTTACCAAACATAGAATGTGAAAAAAACTTGCAATACCGAAAATAAATGTAACTCAAAAGTTGACATGTATTTCCAGCAGGGTAGAAAACATTGTGGAAAAGGAGAAAATGCTGATGACCAGCATTTTATCCTTTTTCCACAATGTTTTCAAAAGGCTTCTATGTCGGATTTCTGCCCTTTCTGAAAAATATAACTCACAGTATTTTAACATCATCTGCAAATGATTTTTAGCTCACCTGAGCACATAGTGCTCAGGGTGAGCTATTGTGATCGATCGTTGTCCGGCGTCCGTCCGTCCGTCCGTCCGTCCGTGAACAATTACTTAAAAATTCTTCTCCTCTGAAACCGCCCAACAGATTTCAGTGAAACTTCACAGAAATGATCCTTAGGTGATGCACTTTCAAAAGACTTCAAAGATATGAATTCCATGGAGAACTCTGGTTGCCATGGCAACCGAGAGAAAAAACTTTAAAAATCTTCTTGTCCCAAACCGTAAGGGCTAGAGCTCTCATATTTTGCATGTAGCATCATCTAGTGACCCTCTACCAAAATACTTCAAATTATGGCCCTAGTGTTGAAAATGGCCCTATGTTGTGGGTTCTTGGATTTCACATAGAGATAAAGAAGGAAATCTTTAAAAATTTTCTTGTCCCAAACCATAAAGGCTAGAGCTCTCATATATGGCATGTAGTATCATCTAGTGGCCCTCTATTAAAAGACTTCAAATAATGGCCCTAGTATAGAAATTGGCCCTATGTTGTGGGTTCTTGGATTTCACATAGAGATAAAGAAGGAAATCTTTAAAAATCGTCTTGTCCCAAACCGTAAGGGCTAGAGCTTTCATATTTGGCATGTAGCATCATTTAGTGACCCTCTACCAAAATACTTCAAATTATGGCCCTAGTTTGAAAATGGCCCTATGTTGTGGGTTCTCGGATTTCACATAGAGATAAAGAAGGAAATCTTTAAAAATCTTCTTGTCCCAAACCATAAGGGCTAGAGCTCTCATATATGGCATGTAGTATCATCTAGTGGCCCTCTACCAAAATACTCAAATAATGGCCCTAGTGTTGAAAATGGCCCTATGTTGTGGGTTCTTGGATTTCACATAGAGATAAAGAAGGAAATCTTTAAAAATTTTCTTGTCCCAAACCATAAAGGCTAGAGCTCTCATATATGGCATGTAGTATCATCTAGTGGCCCTCTATTAAAAGACTTCAAATAATGGCCCTAGTATAGAAATTGGCCCTATGTTGTGGGTTCTTGGATTTCACATAGAGATAAAGAAGGAAATCTTTAAAAATCGTCTTGTCCCAAACCGTAAGGGCTAGAGCTTTCATATTTGGCATGTAGCATCATTTAGTGACCCTCTACCAAAATACTTCAAATTATGGCCCTAGTTTGAAAATGGCCCTATGTTGTGGGTTCTCGGATTTCACATAGAGATAAAGAAGGAAATCTTTAAAAATCTTCTTGTCCCAAACCATAAGGGCTAGAGCTCTCATATATGGCATGTAGTATCATCTAGTGGCCCTCTACCAAAATACTCAAATAATGGCCCTAGTGTTGAAAATGGCCCTATGTTGTGGGTTCTTGGATTTCACATAGAGATAAAGAAGGAAATCTTTAAAAATTTTCTTGTCCCAAACCATAAAGGCTAGAGCTCTCATATATGGCATGTAGTATCATCTAGTGGCCCTCTATTAAAAGACTTCAAATAATGGCCCTAGTATAGAAATTGGCCCTATGTTGTGGGTTCTCGGATTTCACATAGAGATAAAGAAGGAAATCTTTAAAAATCTTCTTGTCCCAAACCATAAGGGCTAGAGCTCTCATATATGGCATGTAGTATCATCTAGTGGCCCTCTACCAAAATACTCAAATAATGGCCCTAGTGTGGAAATTGGCCCTATGTTGTGGGTTCTCCGATTCCATATAGAGATAAAGAAGGAAATCTGTAAAAAACTTTATGTCCCAAACCGTAAGGGCTAGAGCTTTCATATTTGGCATGCAGCATCATCTAGTGGCCCTCTACCAAAATACTTCAAATTATGGCCCTAGTGTTGAAAATGGCCCTATGTTGTGGGTTCTTGGATTTCACATAGAGATAAAGAAGGAAATCTTTAAAAATCTTCTTGTCCCAAACCATAAAGGCTAGAGCTCTCATATATGGCATGTAGTATCATCTAGTGGCTCCCTATTAAAATACTTCAAATAATGGCCCTAGTATGGAAATTGGCCCTATGTTGTGGGTTCTCGGATTTCACATAGAGATAAAGAAGGAAATCTTCAAAAATCTTCTTGTCCCAAACCTTAAGGGCTAGAGCTTTCATATTTGGCATGTAGCATCATCTAGTGGCCCTCTACCAAAATACTTCAAATTATGGCCCTAGTGTTGAAAATAGCCCTATGTTGTGGGTTCTCGGATTTCACATAGAGATAAAGAAGGAAATCTTTAAAAATCGTCTCGTCCCAAACCATAAAGGCTAGAGCTCTCATATATGGCATGTAGTATCATCTAGTGGCCCTCTACCAAAAGACTTCAAATAATGGCCCTAGTGTAGAAATTGGCCCTATGTTGTGGGTTCTTGGATTTCACATAGAGATAAAGAAGGAAGTCTTTAAAAATCTTCTTGTCCCAAACCATAAAGGCTAGAGCTCTCATATATGGCATGTAGTATCATCTAGTGGCTCCCTATTAAAATACTTCAAATAATGGCCCTAGTATGGAAATTGGCCCTATGTTGTGGGTTCTCCGATTCCATATAGAGATAAAGAAGGAAATCTGTAAAAAACTTTATGTCCCAAACCGTAAGGGCTAGAGCTTTCATATTTGGCATGCAGCATCATCTAGTGGCCCTCTACCAAAATACTTCAAATTATGGCCCTAGTGTTGAAAATGGCCCTATGTTGTGGGTTCTTGGATTTCACATAGAGATAAAGAAGGAAATCTTTAAAAATCTTCTTGTCCCAAACCATAAAGGCTAGAGCTCTCATATATGGCATGTAGTATCATCTAGTGGCTCCCTATTAAAATACTTCAAATAATGGCCCTAGTATGGAAATTGGCCCTATGTTGTGGGTTCTCGGATTTCACATAGAGATAAAGAAGGAAATCTTCAAAAATCTTCTTGTCCCAAACCTTAAGGGCTAGAGCTTTCATATTTGGCATGTAGCATCATCTAGTGGCCCTCTATCAAAATACTTCAAATTATGGCCCTAGTGTTGAAAATAGCCCTATGTTGTGGGTTCTCGGATTTCACATAGAGATAAAGAAGGAAATCTTTAAAAATCGTCTCGTCCCAAACCATAAAGGCTAGAGCTCTCATATATGGCATGTAGTATCATCTAGTGGCCCTCTACCAAAAGACTTCAAATAATGGCCCTAGTGTAGAAATTGGCCCTATGTTGTGGGTTCTTGGATTTCACATAGAGATAAAGAAGGAAATCTTTAAAAATCTTCTTGTCCCAAACCGTAAGGGCTAGAGCTTTCATATTTGGCATGTAGCATCATCTAGTGGCCCTCTACCAAAATACGTCAAATTATGGCCCTAGTTTGAAAATGGCCCTATGTTGTGGGTTCTCGGATTTCACATAGAGATAAAGAAGGAAATCTTTAAAAATCTTCTTGTCCCAAACCATAAGGGCTAGAGCTCTCATATATGGCATGTAGTATCATCTAGTGGCCCTCTACCAAAATACTTCAAATAATGGCCCTAGTGTGGAAGTTGGCCCTATGTTATTGTTTCTCCGATTTCACCTAGAGATAAAGAAGGAAATCTGTAAAAAACTTCTTGTCCCAAACCTTAAGGGCTAGAGCTTTCATATTTGGCATGTAGCATCATCTAGTGACCCTCTACCAAAATACTTCAAATTATGGCCCTAGTGTTGAAAATGGCCCTATGTTGTGGGTTCTTGGATTTCACATAATGATAAAGAAGGAAATCTGTAAAAATCTTCTTGTCCCAAACCTTAAGGGCTAGAGCTTTCATATTTGGCATGTAGCATCATCTAGTGACCCTCTACCAAAATACGTCAAATTATGGCCCTAGTGTGGAAAATGGTCCTATGTTGTGGGTTCTCGGATTTCACATAGAGATAAAGAAGGAAATCTTTAAATATCTTCTTGTCCCAAACCATAAGGGCTAGAGCTCTCATACTCAGGTGAGCGATATAGGACCATCATGGTCCTCTTGTTATTTGGACTTGTCTATTTCTTTCTTCAGGAATAGAGAGAGATTTGGATATTGACAAGTTTGCGCCACGTCTGTCTTTCTTCTGGGGAATTGGAATGAATTTTTACATGGTGAGTTTGTGTGTCTTTTGAAAACATTGTGTGAAAAGAAGAAAATGCTGGTTAGCCACATAGTTTTCCTCTTTTCACACTTTGTCATTTGAAATGCTTTCGTATCAACAAGTCAATAATATAGATGATAAGGTTAACCCAGAAAGTGCCAAATTAATCCATTACCACACAATCCCTACTTTTGACGACCCTGAGAAAGAAGCCTTTAGAAAACATTGTGGGAAAAGGAGAAAATGCTGATGACCAGCATTTTCTCCTTTTCCCATGATGTTTTCTACCCTTCAAAGAACAAATTTAAAATTTTCAGTCAATTTTATCTTGTTGTCTGCAAATGGTTTGATTTGGACAAACCTAAAATTTTGTTGTTTGGTAATGAGTTAAAAGAATAGAAACATTTTGTCTGGAAATTATACAAATAACTGCCTAAACTGTCATGTCGTGTCATGCCACTGTCATGGCTAAAATTGCTCAGCATGGCAGACAGTGTAGATCAAAATAAAAGACTACAGACCAGACTGTATGTTTGGTGCAGTCTTATTTTGGTCTTTGTTGGTTGTAAAAGCAAGAATTGGTGTTAAAGGCTAAACCTGAATTGCTAAATTCCAGCTAATTGTATATACCAAGACATTACAATTATAAACTGTTAATTGCTTGACAAAAACTCCTCCATGTTGGACAGTGTAGATCCAAGATAAGACTTAATCTTCTGAACAGTGTGATCCTGATCTATACTGTCTGCAAAAGAGTATCGACCTACGTTTAACAGCCAAAGGGTTAAGGGTTACAGTTACTCTAAATGATGTTTGACAAAAGGTCTGACTTTGTGTCTTACATTTAATCTTTATTTCAAACAGGAAATTGCTAAGATGAGGGCAGCAAGATGTCTTTGGGCCAATCTGTTGAAAGAGAAATACAATCCAAAGAACCCTAAATCATTGTTGTTACGAGCCCATAGTCAAACCTCTGGATGGTCCCTTACGGAACAGGTGAAACCATTAATCCTTCACCACACAATTCCAAGTTTTAAGTACTCCAAGGAAGAAGCATTTTGAAAACTTGTATGAATAGGAGCATTATGCTAGTTTTAGTTTAAACTGATTCATTTTACATCGATTTAGAAACAAGTACTTACAACTTATACTAATCTCTCTCCATTCTGCTTCCTGGGAACTACACCAGTTTTTGCGCGGAATGTGTTGGTCAATGAAAAATCCCAAAGTTGACACCTGCTCCCGAGCATCGAATTCAGAACCTGTAGGTTATGAGGCCAACACTCTACGGTACCTCATGACCACGGACACCACACACGAATATGCTAGTAAACAGTATTATCTCCAAATACCACAATGTTTTCTATTCTGTCAAATGTAGAAATAATCATTTGAGCTACATTTTATTTTTCTCAGCAAATGAATTGGTTTTGGACCAGTTCAGAATTGTTTAATATGTTAAAGAGTTAAGCCTTGGTTTGGCCGAGGATAGTTTAATAGCATCTCTGTTTTACATTTTAACACTTTAACTCATTACCAAACGACAAAATCTTAGGCTTCTCCAAATCGAAAGCATTTGCAGACGACAAAATAAAAGTGAATGAAATTTTGAAATTTGTTTTGTGAAGGATAGAAAACATCGTGGGAAAAGGAGAAAATGCTGGTTACCAGCATTTTCTCCTTTTCCCACAATGTTTCTAAAGGCTTCTATCTCAGGGGGCGTCAAAAGTAGGGACTGTGTGGTAATGGGTTAACTGAATGTGGAAACAGTAGTTTCTGTGCACTAGTTACCCAGATAAACAGCTTGTGCCATTCAACCAGATGGAAATACAACATAATTCATCCTACATGTCTTGGGCTTTACGTTATATTGTAATGTGTGGCTAGGTGGGCGGGTTACCACGAGGAATATCTGCAAACAAATGCACTTTTTTGATCACTCGTGAAAATATTACTGATGATGTTCACTCAATGAAGTAAATTTCAATCTTTCTCCATAAAAAGCAAATATCCTTTAATTATTTTTGACAAATTGGAATTTAGTCTAATTGAAAATCTTGTCACCTAGTAAAAGACTAAGAGACAAAAGTGCTCAAAATGTATGGTCTTGTAAACTAAAGGCAGCTTAAATATTTTTGAAATCTGTGTTAACCCATTACCACACAATCCCTACTTTTGACACCCCTGAGAAAAAAGTGTGTAGAAAACATTGTGGGAAAAGGAGAAAATGCTGGTAACCAGCATTTTCTCCTTTTCCCAAAATGTTTTCTACCCTTCACAAAACAAATTTCAAATTTTCAGTCACTTTTATTTTGTCATCTGCAAATGCTTTCAATTTAAACCAGTCTAAAATATTGTCATTTGGTAAAGTGTTAAACATTGAAACGCCTTTTGCAACAATAGATGCCTTTGTGGCCAATCAGACTACAAAAAATATGCAGCATGACTTGTTATCTACTCTCTCTGCTTTTCAGAGCCATGGTGGGCAAGAGTAGCCTTGATATTGCATTTGAACCATGCTCTGTGAAAAGGGATCTAAATGCATCTCCGTGAATCATGGTTCCAGAAAAGCCATCATAGAATTATGGTCCCATGGTATCCACATCTTTTTTACTACCTGCCTAATCATTGGGTAAACTGATCCTTGGACATGCTCTGGTCCCAATCAGCTTAGACTGCACAGGCCCATCTTTGTAGACACTTTAGATGCATTTAGCCCCCTTTTCATAGAGCATGGGTCATTTACTTCGGTGTTATTTCTGAACTGAAAGTATATGTGGTGTGTTAACTCATTACCAAACAACAAAATGTCAGATTTGTCCAAATTGAAATCATTTCCAGATGACAAAATAAATGTAACTGAAAAACTGAAATATGATTTGGGAAGGCTAGCAATATTGTTGGAAAAGGAGAAAATGCAGTTTACCACCATTTTCTCCTTTTCCTACAATATTTTCAAAAGCTTTCTTTTTTTAGGGTTATTAAAAGTCGGGATTGTGTGGTAAAAAGTTAAACCTCAAAAAATTATCCTATTTTTCAGGACCCCTATAACAACATTATAAGAACAGTTATTGAGGGAATGGGCGCTGTGTTTGGGGGCACACAGTCCCTGCACACAAACTCCTTTGACGAAGCCCTGGGATTACCCACCCCCTTCAGTGCCAGAATTGCCAGAAATACACAGATCATTTTGCAAGAAGAGTCTGGGATTACAAAGGTATGGAGGATATTTGTGTCTTTGTTCTCGTGAAAATATTACTGATGATGTTCACTCTATGAAATGAATTTCGATCCTATTATTATCTAATAAAATAGTTTTTGTAGAACAATATCTCTTTATCGGGCAGTGGATCCAAGATCAGAAAGCACATTCTTTGCGGTGTGATCGTGATCTACACTGTCCGCGAACAGTCAGTGAGTTGCGCTAAGCAGCATAAGAGTCAAATGAATGTTATACTTCAGGTTGCAGACCCGTGGGGCGGATCTTACATGATGGAATCTCTAACAGACAATATCTACAATGCTGCATTAAAAGTCATCAAAGAGGTATGTTTGAATGTATTAAAGCTCTACAACACTGTCCCTACTTTAAATAAGCTTGAAGATGACTACTTTTGAAAACAACATGGGAAAAGGAGAAAATGCTGATGACACTCCTTTTCCCACATTGTATTCCAACCTATCCAAGGAAAAAGCAACTTAAGCTTAAGCCTTGGTCACACTGAGCTAACAGACGAGTAAAGGATAAAAAATCATTTTATCCGTTCGTGTCCGATCATATCCGTTTCTAATCCGGTGAATCCACCACTTGTTCGACAATGTCTGATGATGTCTGTTCTGTCCGGTAAGAAGTTTTAAGCATGTTCAAAATTCCACCGGACAAAACAGATTGAGATGTGCAAATTACAGACTTGGGATGCATCTGACTATTTATAGCCTTGGCATGCCAAGTGGCAGGTATGTTCCTTGTAAGTTGGTGTTTGGTACATTTCCTTTTATCGTATGTTGGAAGGACGTTTTTCCAGTTCCCATGAGTTGCACTTCTGTTTTATGCTGTGCAAGTCTGTTATTTGTTTGGTGATATCCGTTTTTAGACCGTTTATTATCCAGCACATATCCAGTAATTGTGCATTTTTTCCATTGCATGTGCGGCACTCGTGCGGTCATTGTGTGGCTTCTTCGCTCCACACACCCATCGCGTGAGCCTCCAGTGGCAGAGGAGATGAATTTTGTCACAGGATAACCAAATTCTGTATGTTTTTGTCCATTTTTTCCCCATTACATAATCCGTGAGCCGATCTGACCAAGCCTTTAGGTTTGGCACCTGCTAGCAGTACTATTGTTTACCTATTTGTTTGAACAATTTATGGTCGAGAACCTTGGAAGTTTTACATCTGTATGCTGTACTCTTGTTTACCCAATAGTTTATATATTTAAGGTAGAGGACCAAGTAAGTTAGGCATCTGCATGCTGTACTTTGTTTCTTAATGTTTGGCATCTGCATGCTGTAGTCTTGTTTACGCACCAGTATATATGTTTCAGGTAGAAGACCTTGGAGGAATGGCCAAAGCTGTAGCCTCTGGAATGCCCAAATTAAGGATAGAAGAATGTGCTGCAAAACGTCAAGCCAGGATTGACAGTGGGCAGGGTATGCAATGATCTCACTTTTTAGCTCACCAGAGCACGAAGTGCTCAAGGTGAGCTATTGTGATCGATCAATGTCCGTCGTCCGTCTGTCCGTCCGTTCACAATTACAAAAAAATCTTTTCCTCCTAAACTAACAATCAGATTACAATCAAACTTCACAGAAATGATCCCTAGGTGATGCACTTTCAAAATACTTCAAAAATTTGAATTCTCTGAAGAACTTTGGTTGCCTTGGCAACCAAGTGAAAAAATTTTAAAAATCTTCTCTTCCAAAACTGTAAGGGCTAGAGCTTTCATATTTGACATGTAGCATCATCTAATGGCCCTCTGCCAAAATACTTCAAATCATGGCTCTAGTCTTGAAATTGGACCTATTTAGTGGGTTCTCAGATTTTACATAGAGATAAACAAAATCTTGTTGTCTCAAACCGTAAGGGCTAGAGCTCTCATATTTGGCATGTAGCATCATCTAGTGGCCCTCTACTAAAATACTTCAAATTATTGCCCTAGTGCGGAAATTGGCCCTATGTTGTGGGGTCTCGGATTCACAAAGAGATAAAGAAGGAAATCTAAGAAAATTTTCTTGTCCTAAACCAAAAGGGCTAGAGCTTTCATATTTGGCATGCAGCATCATCTAGTGGCCCTCTACCAAAATACTTCAAATTATGGCCCTGCTGTGAAAATTAAACCTACATTGTTGATCTTGGATTTCACATAGAGACAAGGAAGGAAATCTTTAAAAACCTTCTTGTCCAAATGGTAATGGCCAGAGCTTTCATATTTGGCATGTAGCATCATCTAGTAGCTCTCTACCAAAATAGTTCAAATTATGTCCCTGATGTAAAGAATTGGCACTATGTTGTGGGTCTCAATTTCACATAGCGATAAAGAAGGAAATTTTTAAAAATCTCTTTGTCCCATACGATAATGGCCAGAGCTTTCATATTTGGCATGTAGCATCATCTAGTGGCCCTCTACCAATAGACCTAAAATTATGGCCCTAGTAATGAAAATGGCCCTATGTTGTGGGTTCACGGATTTCACATGGCTGTAAAGAAGGAAATCTTAGAAAATCTTCTTCTCCCAAACCATAAGGGCTGGAGCTTTCATATTTGGTATGCAGCATCATCTCGTGGCCCTCGACCAAACTGCTTCAAATTAAGGTCCTGGTGTGAAAGTCAGCCCTATGTTGTTGGTCTCAGATTTCACATAGAGATAAAGAGGGTAATCTTTAAAAGTCTTCTTGTGAGCACTCTTGAGACCACATTTCTTGCTAAGCTGAATTGAAAATTGGTTAGAATGTCTGTCTCAATAAAATCTCACATGAGTCTGCATTGAATGCTTGTTCGGAATATAACTTTGTCATCTCAAGTAAGAATGACTTCAAAATTAGTATGCATGTTTGTTGTGATATTACAGAGTGCTGTGTTCAAGAACAATAACTCTACCTAGCATGGATTTTGAGTAATTCCACTTTGATTTTTATTTTAAAAGTATTGTTCGCTTGTCCAGAGTGGAATTTTGAAGTATAAAGTCAAATTGTTTGTTGCATTGCCTGCCCTTTGCAACTATTATACCTCCTGTACAGCTGGCGGTGAGATTGCATATCTTGCGACAATTTGCCGCTCTTGTTTTATCATCATTAGCCCTTGAACCTCAATATTTGGTAATTATAGTCTTTGTTGTAGACCTTTGCTGCTTAGTACTCAGGTGAGCGATAGAGGACCATCATGGTCTTCTTGTTTACCATTCTCTTTCTCATTCTCCTGGCTTGAAACACGAGAATGCCAAAACCTACATCATCTGCTTTGTGTTCACTGTAAATTGAGATCAGGCCCCACAGAACATGCCTTGATCTTCTTTGTATTCCATATTCCAAAGCTTTGTAGGATATCGTAGGGCTATTCTCTTTGTTGAAGTGCTAAAATTTTGATATTTTTTATTGTTTCAAAATGTTCACTTCATTTACTTTTAACCCTTTAAAATTTAAAACTGGTCACCATTGAAAGCAGTGGTAGATGACAAAATAAATGTAACTCAAAAATTGAAATTTGTTTTGGGAAGGTTAGAAAACATTGTGGTAAAAAGGAGAAAAAGCTGGTTACCAGCATTTTCTCCTTTTTCCACAATGTTTTGTACCCTCTCCAAACAAAATCTCAACTTTTCAGCCGTGTTTATTTTGTCGTCTGCAAATGCCATCATTTTGGACCAATCTTAATTTTCTTGTGTGGTAAAGAGTAAAGCCCCCTTTCACCAGATCATGGGTCATATACTTTGCTTTCTAATGACGTAAACTTTATTGAATTATTTGTGACCCATCACGCAAAAAGGGACCTCCTGGGAACTGCGAAAAGTGTCAACCCTGGTCAGACTGCGTGAATTGCCTAGGCTGACCAGGGTTGACACTTTTTGCTATAATGACATTTTCTGTATGAAAAGTGGTCATTGTACCTTGTTATCCAATCATTTGAATTATCTACTGAAACTGACCTGCACTATCGTTGATCTATTTTCATATAATTGTCGTATAGAATTCCTAGATGGTCCCTTTTTGCATGTCACATTTAGATTTCCCAGTACATTTGACTTACAACCTTTAACTGAATTTACAAAAAAATTATCTAAAATTACATGCTTAAACAAACAGTACAGATTTCCATGTATTGTTGTAATTATAGAAGTGATAGTGGGAGTGAACAAATACAGACTAGCTGAGCAGGACCAGGTGGATGTGTTGTGTATAGATAACAGAGAAGTGAGAGAAAAACAGATTGAAAGGTTGACAAAAACCAAATCCTGCAGAAATATGGATAAGGTATTGGCTTAACTCTTAACCATACAATCTCAACTTTGAATGACCCTAGATAGCTTTTGATAACATTGTGGGAAAAGGAGAAAATGCTGGTAACCTTTCTCCTTTTACCACAATTACGGTTACCCTATCATAGACAAATTTGATCAATTTAGTCACCTTTGAGTTGTCATCTGCAAATGTTTTGATTTGGACAAGTCCAAAATTTTGCTGTTTGGTAAAGGGTAACTCTTTTTATCCTTAAAATGCTCAATAAATCCAACAGAGCCTTTCATACTAGAGATTAGACCCAAATATAATTGCAATTTTAAGGTTTGTTCTTTCTCAAAACGTTTCAGCAAAGCAGACACTGTAGATCATAGATCAGATTGCTTATGTTGTGTAGTCTGATCTTAATCCACACTGGCCTCAAAGGGAACTATTGTTGTGAAACATACTTTAGAGGTTCATGTGTACTTTGATTTTATTTTTTTTTATTTTTGTAACCTCTAAAACTATATTCAGTTTTATCAAATAAATGCAACAGGCATTTGTAGTCAGTAATTTAGACCTAGGTACTATATGAAGTGCAACACGCAAAAAGGTGCATTCGGACATTTGCGTAAAGTGTCGTCCCGGATTAGCCTGCGCAGTTCGACTACATTAGATTTTGTGCTACAGTAACTTGCGTTAAACAGAAAATCACATTAAATCGGAAAGTGTCGTTTTGCATTAGCCTGTGAGGACTGCACACACTGGTCCGAGACGGCACTTTACTCAAATGTCCAAATGCACCTTTTCGCGTGTTGCACGCCATATCAGAACACTCATGTAGTAAAATAGTAAAGAATATATGAGTCCCAAGATTTATCCATTGTCTTCCACACGGTGGCATTTTTCAAACACATACCTGTCTGATGTGGGTATTTTTGGTACAGAAGTGGACTATTGTTCAACTATTAGTTCAAACTTCCAAGTGAATCTTTACATAACTCATTACCACACAATACATGTACCTACTTTTGACAACCGGAGAACGAAGCCTTTTGAAAACATTACAGGAAGAGGAGAAAATGCCGGTAACCAGCATTTTCTCCTTTTCCAACAATGTTTTCTACCCTTCACAAAACAAATTTCAAATTTTGAGTCACTGTTATTTTGTCGTCTGCAAATACTTTCGATTTGGACAATGTTTTCTAAAGGCTTCTTTCTCAGGATTGTCAATAGCAAGGATTGTGTGATAATGGGTTAACCCTTAACCATACAATTGCATCTGCAGACGACAAAATAAAGGTAACTCAACAATTGAAATTTATTTCCAGCAAGCTAGGAAACATTGTGGAAAAAGGAGAAAATATTGGTTTCCAGCATTTTCTCCTTTTCCCATAATGTTTTCAAAGGCTTTTATCTCAGTCGTAAAAACCAGGGATTGTTTGTTAAAGGATTAATATTTATCTTGGATTGGATACTGATGACATATGATTATCAGACAGGTCTGATCTTCAAAGAATATGACATGCACAGACAACAAAAATTTGTCTTATTTTTGCTTGCTACTTAATAATTTTGTGTTTACAGGTAGAAGAAAGTTTATCATCCATAACCAAGGCCTGCGAGAGTAATGATGGTAATTTATTAGCGCTGTCAATTGAGGCGGCTAGACACAGATGTACAGTAGGAGAGATTACAGATGCCATGGAGAAGGTACCAAACTTTCTCATTGACTCTTTTAACTGGTTACCAGACAAAAACACTTTGTTGAAAGCATTTGTAGATGACAATTTCAATGTGGCTAATATGGTGCAGTTTTACCTTCACAGGGTAGAAAACATTGTGGAAAAAGCAGAAAATGCTTTTACCAGCATTTTCTCCTTTTCCCACAATATTTTCAAAAGGCTTCTTTTCCAGGGCTGTTCTTGCGTGGTAAAGGTCAACCCTTTGCCAAATAATCTAGACTTTTAATGCCCTTAAAATAGAATACTGTAGAAAACGTTGCTGGAAAATGAGAAAATGCTGGTGACCAGAAAATTGACCAATAGCAAAAAGGTTTGACCCAGGTCAGTCAATTTAACTGAATCATGGGATAGACTGATTCTTGGACATAAAGGAAATGGAGTAATAACAAAAAGTTTTCACCCCTGTCAGCCTGCACAAACTTAATTACTTTGTAGGCTGATATGGGTGGAAATTTTTTGCTTATGCATTAAACCCCAATCTCATAGAGCAAGACTCGAATAATTTTCCTCACAGGTGTATGGTAGACATGTGGCAAGTGACAGAATGGTGAGTGGAGCATACAGAACAGAATTTGGGGCAGATGATGAGATCTCTATGGTCATTAAGAGAGTTGAGGTATGTTTATTCGATTCACTTACAATGAAAATTAACTGTGTGCCACATAATTGAGGGTTCTATTGTTCCTGAGAATGAATGTTGTTTTATGGCGCATCGACAGCTTTGGTCAGTTAGCGTGCATATCTATAAACAAACCCAGAGAAAGAAGCCTATTGAAAATATTGTGGGAAAAGAAAAAAAAACTGGTAACCAGATGGCAATTTCCATCTTTTGAACTAGATTATATTTGAACTTTTGCAAATTCTTTTGAAATGGATAAGCCTAAGTTGTTGTTTAGTAAAAACTTAACTCTTTACCAGACAACGAAATAGTCAATTTTTAGCTCAGCTATTTTTAAAAAAAAAAACTATGGCATTTTCAATAGCCTTCTTGATGTCATTGTTTGCCTCACTGTGCAAAAAGTTTTTAAAAAATCCTTTGTACATGTATCTCCATTTACACTGAAGATCCATTTTTTTCAAGCATGGGCAACTTGTTTAAACCATTACCACACAAGCCCTACTTTTGACGACCCAGAGAAGGAAACCTTTTGAAAGCACTGTGGGAAAAGGAGAAAATGCTGGTAACCAGCATTTTCTCTTTTTCCCACAATGTTTTCTACCCTTCACAAAACAAATTTCAAATTTTCAGTCAATTTTATTTTGTTGTCTGTGAATGCTTTCTATTTGGACAAACCTAAAATTTTGTCATCTGGTAATGAGTTAACATCAAATTGGGAACTCGTAGAAGAAGGGAATTTTTTTACAGATATGTAGGATGCAGAATTTAACTGAACAGCACCAGCAGTACAGATTTGGAGTGCCCTTTTTTTGATAAAAAAAAAATATCCTCTTTTTTCAAACAACCGACTTTATTTCTGAGTTAGATGGAAAATTGACCTGTAGCGAAAAGTATCAACAGCAAAAAGTATCAACTCGGGTCAGCCTGTGTGGACTGTGCAAGCTGACCAAGGTTGATACTTTCTGCAAAGGCATTAAACCCCCTTTTTACACAGAGAATGGATCAATGATATATTAACCCTATCCTAGAAATTCCAAGAAAATGAAGGAAGAAGACCCAGAATTCTGGTGGCCAAGGTTGGACAAGATGGGCATGACAGAGGAGGCAAGGTCATCGCCACAGGGTTTGCAGACATGGGGTTTGATGTTGACATTGGCCCTCTCTTCTCGGTTAGTAATATTTAGTACCATAGGGGTATTTTTCATTGCTGTTCATCATGTGAACTCTCTATCAGATAACAAAACTGTTGTGTATTGCTAACCCTGCCCCTCTGCAGATAGCCCACTGATAAGCCCCTCCCACATACAGTATAAAGCACGTGTGGTCAGTTTACTCTCTGCTTCTTGTATTATGCTAATCTCCGTGTAAATAAAGTCACTAGTATTAGACGTATCTTGGAGTTCTATTTATTACCAACAATAGTTATAAACACAACAAATTGGCGACGAGGATAAACCAGGCTGAATTATTTCGGGAATTTAATCTAATGTGGACTACCGTTATTACGCATTAAATTCTGGATAATTTTAACAATGGCCACTGGACTGATTGGTAATATAAGTGCCTTTGACGGTAACGTTGAAACGTGGAACACTTACGAAGAACGTCTCGAGCAGTATTTCCTTGTAAATGGTTTGGAAAATGAGAGGAAAGTAGCTGCATTGTTGACTTTAATTGGCGAGAAGACATACTGTCTGTTACGGAATCTAACCGCGCCACTGAAGCCGTCGGAGAAAAGTTATGATGAACTTTGCCAGTTATTGAAGACACATCTTTGTCCGAAACCATTGCTGATAGCAGAACGTTTCCGATTTCACAAAAGAAATCAAGCTGTCGGAGAAAGTGTGAGTCTGTTTATTGCGGCGCTACGCAAGCTGGCAGAATTTTGTGAGTTCGGAACTTACCTAAATGACGCTCTGCGGGATAGATTTGTATGTGGACTGCGGAGCGAGGCGACACAGCGAAAACTATTGTCGTCAGAGGATTTGAGCCTTCAAAGAGCCATTGACATAGCATTGGCAATGGAAACAGCTCACAAAGACGCCGCGGAACTGCAATTGTCGGCGAGTAACTCAACTGTTCATAAAGTGCGAAAGTCAACTAACCCAAATCGACCCCGGAAACAGCAAAAAGAAAGCACAAGAAAGCCATGTTTACACTGCGGAAAAACGAACCATGAATCGGATAAATGTAGACTGAAAAATGCAGTGTGCAACTTTTGTAACAAGAAGGGACACATAAAGAAAATATGTCTGAAATTCAAGAATGTGCATTCTTTGGAGGAAAACAGTTTGGAAAGTATCCAAGTGATAAGTTCTGTTAGAAGTCAGAGTGAGAAAATCACAATTACTCCAAGGATTAATAATGTTGAAGTGCCTATGGAACTAGACACGGGTGCATCAGTCACACTCATGTCAATTTCTGAATTCGAAAGACTATTTGGAAAAAGGAAATTGGACAGACCCGATACAGTTTTAAAAACGTATTCAGGTGACGTAATTGACCAGGAAGGGACAATTATGGTGAATGTCTGCTATAATGGACAGTCAGCAGTTAAGAAACTGTGCGTTGTAAAGGGCGATGGACCTGCACTGTTTGGGAGAGACTGGCTGAAGGACATTAAATTGGACTGGGACAGAATTTTACCTGTGCATTCCGTGACAAGGGCAGACCTAAAGGTACGTTTGAACTCTACCATTGATCAGCACAAAATTGTGTTTAGTGACGGTATCGGTAAAGTAAATGGTCTAAAGGCAAAACTAACGTTAAAGGAAAATGCACAACCGAAGTTTGTTAAGGCGAGGACAGTCCCTTACTCCCTACAGCCCAAAATAGAAAAGGAGCTGAATAATTTGGAAAGCCAGGGTATCATAACCAAAGTCGATTGCAGCGAATGGGCGACACCGATTGTTCCTGTCGTGAAGGGAAATGGCGACGTGAGAATATGTGGCGATTTCAAAGTCACTGTGAACCAAGCCATCAAGGTTGACAAATACCCACTCCCACGGATTGAGGACATATTCGCAAAATTGTCCAACAATGTTCAAATGTTCAAATGTTCAGCAAGTTGGATTTACGACAAGCTTATCTCCAGCTGGAATGCGAGGACAGCTCAAAGGAACTACTAACGATCAACACACATCGAGGATTGTACCGTTACAATAGATTGTTATTCGGTATTTCGTCAGCACCTGCAATATGGCAGCGCACCATAGATCAAATTCTTCAAGGGATACCTGGAGTTCAGTGTATTTTGGATGATATGGTGATAACTGGTGAAAGTGAAAGTGCTCACCTGGAAAATCTCAAGTGTGTGCTTGCTAGATTAGAGCAATATGGAATTAAAGTGAATAAGGAAAAGTGTGTATTTTTTGTGCCTCGGATTACTTTTTGTGGTCACGAGATTGATGAGGAAGGGTTATGGAAGAGTAAAGATAAGGTAGAAGCAGTGTTGAAAACACCTGCTCCACATGATGTAACGTCTTTAAGGGCATATCTCGGGGTACTCAATTATTACCATCGGTTTTTGCCAGATCTCGCAACCGTTACAAAACCTATGAATAGCTTACTTGAAAAGAATAGGAAATTCGTTTGGTCAAAGGAATGTCAGAATGCATTCGAAAAAACGAAAACATTGCTCACGTCGGAACCCGTACTCACACACTACAATCCGAAACTGCCTGTCCGACTCGCGTCAGATGCTTCTCCGTATGGAATTTCTGGTATTCTATCGCATGTAATGCCAGATGGATCGGAAAGGCCGATTGCATATGCGTCAAGGTCACTCACAAAAACAGAGATGAAATATGCGCAAATTGATAGGGAAGCGCTAGGAATTTATTGGGCCGTGAAAAAGTTCTATCCATATCTATACGGTAGGAAATTCACATTGGTTACGGATTGTCAACCCCTTACTTCAATTTTCAGCCCAAGCAAAAGTATACCTGCTACGACTGCAGCACGCGTACAGAGATATGCATTATATCTCTCTGGTTTTGATTACGATATAGAGTACAAAAACACGAAAAGGCATACAAATGTCGATGGATTATCGAGATTACCCGTACCAGTGAAAGAGATTGGCGGAGAAATCTCAGAGGAGGAAGTGTTCTTTGCTTCACAGTTAGAACAACTTCCTGTAACAAGCGCGGAAATCAACCGTGAAACGAGGCGGGAACGCATCTTATCACGTGTTTTCGAATATGTTCAAAGGGGCTGGAAAACAAACAATGATGACCCTCTCTTGAAAGGTTATTTCACGCGTCGAAACGAAATATCTATTAATCATGGATGTCTAATGTGGGGCATTCGAGTAATTATTCCCATGAAATTGAGAGAACGTGTCCTGGATTTATTACACATTAGCCACCCAGGTATCGTAAAAATGAAGGCATTAGCACGTAGCTATGTCTGGTGGCCAGGCATTGACGCTGATATAGAAAGCATGGTAAAAAGATGTTTGCCGTGTCAAATGCAGCAGTCCGCTCCAGCAAAAGCGCAATTGCACCCTTGGGAATGGCCAACTTCGAGTTGGGAACGCGTACATGTAGATTTTGTCGGACCGTTTTTAGGACGAATGTTCTTGGTTTTGGTCGATGCACATTCGAAATGGCCCGAAGTTATTGAAATGAAATCAGTGACGGCCGACAAAACAATTCAAGAATTGCGAAATTTATTTGCGAGGTATGGTTTACCAAAGCAACTGGTGACAGACAATGGTAGCCAATTCACGGCTGATGAATTTTCCCAATTCATGGAAAGAAATGGTATCTGTCACATACGAACTGCGGTAGCAAAGCCATCAACAAATGGTCTCGTCGAAAGGTTTAACGGAACATTCAAGTCCGCTATGCGAGCAATGGGTCACCAAACGAATGACATGAATTTAAAGATAAATTCAGTTTTGTTAACATACCGCAACACTCAGCACAGCTGTACGGGCGAAACACCCGCGAAATTGTTTCTCGGACGAAACTTAAGGTCCAAGTTGGATTTGGTGAAACCCGACATTCAGACTCATGTCACAAACAGTCAAATGAAATTGGCATTGACTTCCAATAAAACAGTTCGTGAGTTCGAGCTAGGCCAGCGTGTCTTAGCGCGCGACTTCAGACCGACTTCAAAAGAAAAATGGATAAGCGGATTTGTAGTATCGCGAAATGGACCGCTCCATTACAAAATAGATATTGGAAACGGTATTACATGGAAAAGGCATGTTGATCAATTAAGAACTACCGGAATTGAAACAAATTCTACTGATAATATGTCTCTTGTGCAACCTCCCATGCCGCCTTTACCATTTAGTGATGCCGCGAACGGTCAGACATGTAACGAAAGCCTGCCAGGGCCGATGGAAGTAACTGAGTGCCACGATAATGGTAATAAAACTCCCGTGACCGCAGAAAGGAGATATCCATTACGAAATAGAAAGCCGCCAGAACGTCTTGAGTATAAATAATGCGCTCTTTTATTTGGCATCATGTTGTTATGACTGACAGTTAACTGACCGGGAGAGAAGGACAGATTAATGAATGTCTGAACTTTTGTTTATTTCACATGTCAAGTTTTAATGAAAAGATTGATTGTTTTAAGATATGTGATTAAGATAGAAATTACCACGTGTCTTTTTCTGGGAAGCAAATTTGTCAAGACATTACTTCAGAAAGGATCGTATATATCAATGTCATAGATATATGCAAGTAATGATCATTTGAATTCTTGTTCATTGATATTACATGTATAATCAATGAATTTAAAAGGGGAGAATTGTTGTGTATTGCTAACCCTGCCCCTCTGCAGATAGCCCACTGATAAGCCCCTCCCACATACAGTATAAAGCACGTGTGGTCAGTTTACTCTCTGCTTCTTGTATTATGCTAATCTCCGTGTAAATAAAGTCACTAGTATTAGACGTATCTTGGAGTTCTATTTATTACCAACAATAGTTATAAACACAACAAAAACTTTAAACTCGTCCGAACTGAAAGCCTTTGCAGACAAACATATTTGGCCTAATTGATGGAATTTGTCTCCGAAAGGGTAGAAAACATTGTGGGAGTTGGAGAAAATGCAGGTTTTCATTGCTCTTTTGTACATGAATTAATTGCCCAGTGACAAAATTTTAATCTTCAAAAAAGTGGAAAAGTTTCTCCATCTCTCAATGAAAGAGGCTTTTTAAACAATGTCAAAAAAGGAGAAAAGTTTCTCCATGTCCTGCATTGTTATCCAAAGCCTTTTTCATCAAGGTCTTCGAGTGATTGGATAAGTTTGTTCAAACTTAGTGGAAGTATAGGTTTAACAATGTCTGAAGTTCATATCAAACTAGAATTTTGAGCCTCAACTCTTTCCCAAACGACAAAAGTTTAGACTGATCCAAAGTGAAAGCATTTGCAGATGACAAAACAAATGTAAATCAAAAATTGAATTTCGATTTGGGAAGAGTAGAAAACATTATGGGAAAAGGAGAAAATGCTGGTTACCAGCATTTTCTTCTTTCCCCACAATATTTTCAAAAGCTTACTTTCTCAGGGTTGTTTACATTCGGGATTGTGTGGTAAAGGGTTAACTTAGTTCAGCGTAAACTCAAGTATTATAAGAATGGGCCCTCATATATTTATAAACCTGAGAAATATGACTTTTGAAAAACATTGTCGGAAAAGGAGTAGATACTGATATTGTTTCATGGAAAATCAAAACACCTGTAATACTGGTATACTTTCAATAAAAAAAATCTAAAATTTTGATGTCTGATGAAGAATTCTAAAAGCCTTTCCTGACCAACAAAAAATTAACTCTTTACCAAACGACAACATTTAAGAAAGGTCTAATTGAAAGCACTTGCAGACGACAAAATAAATGTAACTCAAAAATTGAAATTAATTTCAAGCTGGGCAGAAAACTTTGTGGGAAAAGGAGACAATGCTGGTTACTGGCATTTCTCCTTTTCTCACAATGTTTTCAAAGGCCCTCTTTCTCAGGGTTGTTTAAAGTCGTCATTGTGTGGTAAAGGGTTTAAACACTCCATATAGAGTTTATTTACAGAAGACAATTGAAATACAGCTGAAATTGTGGAAAGTAACTGGAAACTGGAAATGGGTAGAAAACATTGTATGTGTGTGGGTGTGGGTGTGTGTGTGGGTGTGCGTGTGTGTGTGTGTGCTGTTACCATTTTCCTCCCACAATGTTTTCAAAAGTTTCAAAAGCCATCTGCTTGAAAGTAATGAAAAATTCAGAATTGTGTGACTAAGGGTAAAATTAGATATTCTTATCTCATTGGTTACAGACACCCAGAGAGGCAGCCCAACAAGCTGTAGATGCAGATGTACATGTGGTTGGAGTTAGCTCCCTTGCTGCCGGTCATAAGACCTTGATTCCAGAGATGATTTCAGAGCTTAAAGCCATGGGTAGACCGTAAGTCTTCTTTTAACCCTTAGGCTGCTAAGCGGAACTCAAGGGCTTTTTACGGACAGTGTAGATCAAGATAAGACTACATAAAACATGCAGTCTGACTGTCCATCCATCTGTCCATGTGTACGTCTTGGAGAATATTTTTTAAATACCATTGGATGGAATTTCACAAGACTTTATATATATATGTACAATAATCCATTGTGCTGATACCGTTTTTTTTATTTTTTTGATTTATTGAAAAATGGCCAACTGGGAGCAAGTTTTAGTTACGTGGTCATGTAAATTTTTCAACAGGGGATATCATTTCAACAAAATTGCTTGTATTTTTTTCAAATTCATGTGGTGAAATGTTGGACTCCAAGTCTGTACATTCATCTGTTATAGCTTAAAGCTTTTTCACACAGCAGAATTTTAGACTTATCCAAATCGAAAGCAGTGGCTCAAATGATGGCTAACAGTGGCTCGCAGTGGCTCAAATGATGATGTTTTTCGTTGATGGCGTAGAAAACTTTGTGGGAAAAGGAGAAAATTCTGGTTACGAGCATTTTCTCCTTTTCCCGCAAAGTTTTCAAAGGCCTCTTTCTCAGGGGTTTTACAGGTCTTCATTGTGTGATAAAGAGTAAACAAGGGTGTCACATTTTGCCTGTTAGTATTTTGAGCTTGGTGTGTTTTTTGGCCAAAAGAATCATTGATTCTTTAGGTTATGTTCTTTAATACATGTATCATATCAACAGGGATATAATTGTGGTTGCTGGTGGAGTGATACCTCCCAATGATTATGAGTTTTTGTATGAGAGTGGAGTAGCAGCTGTTTTTGGACCTGGTAAGTATGCTGAGCTCCAGATAGAGGGAGTAATTTTGATTTCAAAATTGAAAATCTTAATTATCATTTACTAAACCCTAGGTTGTGGGTATTCATTAGAACCGTCTCATCGAGACGATTCTAATGAGTACCCACAACATAGGGTTTCGAAAAGACATAATGGGTTTAGAAAACTATTACTACTTCTTATCTGGGGTTCTGGTATATTTGTCATTACTGAATTGTTCAGTTGTATATGCCAAAAATGTATCATATGACCATGGTTGTCAATCATGCAACCTGTCCTTCAGCAATTTCTTAGGCAACTGTCTCTTATAGCTTCCATTTTGATTTCTTGTCTCTGTGGCTGTATGGCATGTATTTGAGCATTCATCCATTTTTATAACAAAAAACAGTATTAGACAAATACAAGACATACCTAGTCAAAACACATCATACAGTGTAACCAGCAAGATAGTTATCAAAATCTCTGTTCATCCTTCCATCTCAAGTCTTAAGTGATTTTGTGTGACAAGCCCAATATTGCATTTATCACATTAAGCCATGACCACGCAATCCCTACTTTTGACGCCCCTGAGAAAGAAGCCTTTAGAAAACAGAGTGGGAAAAGGAGAAAATGCTGGTAACCAGCATTTTCTCCTTTTCCCCCAATGTTTTCTACCCTTCACAGAACAAATTTCAAATTTTCAGTCACTTTTATTTTGTCGTCTGCAAATGCTCACAATTTGGACCAGTCTAAAATATTGTTGTTTGGTAATGGGTTAAGCATCCTTTAGCAGTATATTAAACCTATGACTTATTTTCCATAATACACTAGTGTATTATAATTTTTTTGGGTCCCGGTTTTGATCAGTTTTCAGTCACGAGCACGTGAAGCCAGAGAAACCAGCCATAGCTTGTGCGGGAATTTGTACTGTTACGCCTTGTCGGGAAAAATGACATCACTGTTGCTAAGACAATTTTCTTGGAAAGTTTTTGATTTTCATGCTTGATAAAAACTAGGAAATGCCATGAAAGTCTCTTAAAATCAGTATCATTGCGGAAATAGGTGGTCTTAATCCCTCTATAAACTGTTTCACTGTTCTTTTGGTGTAAATGTAATAGAACTATCTAGTTGTGTATGTACACATTTGAAACCAAACTACAACATAAACATAGACCCTTGAAGGATATTTAGGCTGAAGGTGATGATGCAGGATATTTTTCTGTCTTTCATTTGTTTTACGTGAAAAATAGAATCTCATGTATTATCATTTTTACCAAACTTGCTTACTAAAATGTATTTGATTTAAGGCTCGCATCATTAATTTGGTCAACTCGTTTAATAAAAACGATAAAACACAAACCCTCATATAAGATCTTTTATATATGCACTGCTCTGCACATCTCATGTCAAACCATGCTTTACTATCTTTTTGTATGTTGTGTCTGTCTCATAAGTTTTTTTGTGCGTTTCTAACTTAACAGGAACAAGGATACCAGCGGCTGCAGAACAAGTGCTAGACATCCTGGAAGGCAAAGGCCCAACAAAGACAAAGACAACAGCCTAGAGAGTGTTACGAGACAGATAACAGACACACACACATTACTATTTGTATGGTCAGGTGGCTTAGGGTGACATGATTCGACAAGGCCATGAACAAGTTTCCAAGTCCCATGCCTCCTGACCGTACAACGAATTTATTATACTGCAGAGTTTTACCCTTTCAAAGTGTGTTCAGCGAAATTTTCCTGTTTTATATTCTCACGAATCAAGTATATAGGATGAAATAGAAATTCTCTTCTGAGTGCCCCTATTCAATGAAAACTGACATCACTGGAAACTGACGCCACTAAAACATGCTGTTTGGTGCATAAACATGCAGTCTGGTGATCGATCGATGCAGTCACTTTCGATGTTGTGTTGCAAGTGTAGTGATGTTTACAGGTACTCAAAAGAGAAACTAGTTTTACCTGGTTTTTGCCAGGGTACATGATGCATATGTTCCCGGCATGTTATCCAATCAGATCACGAGAAATTTCTTTGCAGCATAATAAAGTATTTTACTCATTACTCTAAAGGCTAATATGAACCTCAAACAACAAGCACAACTATATCATTTTAGAAATGTTTGAGCTGTTTTAAATGTCTATTCAATTGTTTTGAAAAATATTGTGATAAAAGGAGCATTTGATTGTTACATTACTTAAGAAGTTAATTTTAACCTCTCAAAAAAACAAGTACAAGTAAATCACCACAGAAATATTTGAGCTGAAGCTAAATATCTTACCAATTGTTTTGCAAAACGCTGTGATAAAAAGAGCAATTGCTTGTTACAAGCAGTCTATAATTTTGGGGTTTTTTTTGTTAAAGAGTTAAAAAATATTTTCATTCAGATACTGAACACTTTCATACCTGAGTCATGTTCTCTGATAAAGGGATATATTACTCTTGCAAAAATGTTTTGACCCATGCCAGCCTGCAATATCTATGCAGACTGGTATGGGTGAAAAGTTTTTTTGCTGTTTGTAAATTTTGTGCATGTCAAAGGACAAAACTACCTCATGATCTAGTTGGTAGCTAGAAAAAATAGTTTTTTATGATTCATAATTATGTGATGACTTACTTGGTATAAGACATCACATAATGCATTTAACTCCCTTTTTACCAGATCACAGCTGAAATACTTTTTACTTGAATAAAAGGGAAACTGTTCAGTTTTAAGTAATGTGATAATAAATTATGTCTCCACCCCTAGAATGCTTAATTCTTCACCACACAATCCTAAATTTTAACGAGTTTAACCCTTTACCAAACGACAAACTTTTACACTGGTCCAAATTGAAAACATGTGCATACAACAAAATACATTTAACTCAAAAATTGGAATTTGCTTACAGCAGAGTAGAAAACATTGTTCGAAAAGGAGAAAATGCTGGTTACCAGCATTTTCTCTTTTTCCCACAATGTTTTCAAAAGGCCCACAATGTTTTCAAAAGGCTTCTGTCTCGGGGTCTTGAAAACTAGGGATTGTTTGGTAGAGGGTTAAAGAAAAAAGTGTATTGAAAACATAGTGGAAAAAAGAGAAAATGCTGGTCACCAGCATTTTCTCCTTTTCCCACTGTTTTCTACCCTCCCCAGAACAAATGTCAATATTTTAGTCACATTTTGTGGTTTAAGAATGCTTTGAATTTGAACAAGTCTGAAAAGTGAGTACTTTGGTGAGGGGTTAAGCTATTGTTAGTAGTAGCAGCTGACAGTCTAGATCAAAATCAGACTGCACGGGACATGCAATCTGATCTTGGATGTACACTCTTTACTTCATCTTATCCTACTCTGTTTTAAAACAACATGGAAAGTGAAATATTTTGGCAGTTTTTCCTACATTAGTTAAAAAATTCCTGTCATTATTAAACCCCGAGAAGTGAATGTTTTCGGGGGTCTACTAGAAGCAGCCTGTCTGCCCTTATGTCCGTCTTTGTATACGCTCGTGTGTCCATCAGTGTGCCCGTCGTCTGTGTACAAATTACTATGGACTACTAGCTGCCTTCTCTCATAACCATTGTGGAAAGGCAAGTCAATAAAAGATACTTTTAGGCAATTAAAAGTACCTCAAAGTGTGCAACAATCTTGATCCAAGATCAGACAGTATGTTGTGTTTGGTCTTATCTTAATGTTCACTTTCACAAATATCAGGAATATTTTTGCAAGGCTTTTTAGGGGGTAAGATATTAAGTATTTGTCACATTGTTAGATATTTGTTTTTAGTTCGTCATTTATAATAAATCAGTGTTTAAAACAGCATATGTGAAATTTATGTTACATCATTATTATAATTAATCTATGTCCCACACAATCCCAAGTTTGAATAACTGTGACAGGGATGGCATCTGAAAACACCATGGAAAAAGGAGAAAATGCTGGTAACCAGCATTTTCTCCTTTTTCCACGATGTTTTTCTACCCTTTTACAGACATATCCCATATTTGGTCCTTTATCATGTATGTTCCTTAGGGGCTCAAAATAGTCTGCTTCTTTTGATTCACATTACCCCCAACCAACACACACACACAGGTTGGGAATTGTCACACTGAAACCATATATAACAGAGAGTCCCAAGGACAAAGACAAAAAAACAACATCAAGGACCTAAAAATAAGAAATGACCGGTCCATACCAAAAAAGCACCAATTGCCAAAGGAGAAAGAAAAAAGATCTAGGTCCTACAGCAAAGGAAATTAATTTCGGTATTCCCATGGAGAATGGAAGCCACATCTGTCCCACGAAGGATAAAAGGGCGAAAAAAAGACCAACAAGGTCCTAAGGAGAAAACAACGAAGAACCCGTGTCAATTTGAGAAAGAGAAAAAAATCATGGTCCCCTTTAGCAAGAAAAAAGAGCATGGTCCCAAAGAGAATGAAAAAAAATTACGATGGTTAAAATGAGAATGACAAAACCAGCATGGTTCCATGCAGAAAGCACAATAATTCATGGTTCAAAGGAGAAAGCACGATAATACATTGTATCAAGGAGAAAGGACAAAACTCTATAGTTCCAAGGAGATCGGACAATAAAAACCATGGTACCAAAAAGAAAGCACAATAAACCATGATCTAAAAGACAAAGCTAAATAAACCATGATCCCAATAAGAAAGCATGATAAACTATAGTTCCAATGAGAAAGCACAAAACTCCACGGTCCCAAAGAGAAAGCACAAAACTCCATTGTCCAAATGAGAAAACACAAAACCCCATGGTCACAAAGCAAAAGCACAAAACTCCATGGTCCCAAGGAGAAGGCACAAAACTCCACAGTCCTAAGGAGAAAGCACAAAACTCCTTGGTCCCTAGGTGAAAGCAAATTTCCATGGTCCAAAGAAGAAAGAACAAAACTTCATTGTCTCAAGGAGAAAGAACAAGACTCGATTGTCTTAAGGAGCAAGCACAAAACCCCGTGGTCCAAGGAGAAAGCACAAAACTCAATGGTCCCAAAGCAAAAACACAAAACCCCATGGTCCGAAGGAGAAAGCACAAAACTCCATGGTCCAAATGAGAAAACACAAAACCCCTTGGTCCCAAGGAGAAAGCACAGAACTCCATGGTCCCAAGGAGAAAGCACAGAACCCCACGGTCCCAAGGAGAAAGCAAAAAACTCCATGGTCCCAAAGCAAAAGCACAAACCTCCATGTTCCCAAACCAAAAGCACAAAACTTATAGTACTAAGGAGAAAGCGCAAAACTCCATGACCCATAGGAGAAAGCACAATCTCCATGGTCCAAAGGAGAAATCACAAAACTCCATTGTCTCAAGGAGAAAGAACAAGACTCGATTGTCTTAAGGAGCAAGCACAAAACCCCATGGTCCAAGGAGAAAGCACAAAACTCCATGGTCGAAGGAGAAAGCATCAAACTCCATGGTGCCAAATAGAAAGCACAAAACTCCATGGTCCCAAGGAGAAAGCACAAAATCCCATGGTCCCAAGGAGAAAAGACAAAACCATGGCCCCCAAGGAGAAAGCACAAAAATATGGTCCCAAGAAGAAAGCACAAAAATATAGTCCCAAGGAAAAAGCACAAAAATATGGTCCAAACAAGAAAGCACGAAGCACCATGGTCCAAAAGAGAAAGAACAAGACTCTATGGCCCCCAAGGAGAAAGCATACAACTAAAAATTCCGAAGGAGAAAGCACAATTATCCACGATCACATGGAGAAAGCACGAAACTGCATGGTCTTTTGGACATAGAGATAAGCTATTGTTCTTAAAAAAAAAACGAAAAATTCAGTTTATCAGAGAAATCCTAAGTACATGTTTTGTTGTTTCGAAGCTGATTTCACCGTAAGGAAATTAAATTCTACCTAGCGAAATGGACAGTGTAGATCAAAGATAAGAGTGCGCGTTTCGTGCAGTCTGATCTTGACGTACTTTGTACACAAAGGCACCCTGGGTCGCACTTGGTAGCCGAAGAGATGTGACGTTTTTAAAGATTACCGCCACGATTGAGCACAGCGGGAACACTCTTAGATACGCACGTGATAAAGACGTCATATTCTGTGTGCTGATAACGTAGCGGCTGCTTGACTGGCATCTTTCTTTTTAACCCATTACCACACAAACCCTACTTTTGAAGCCCCTGAGAAAGAAGCCTTTAGAAAACTTTGTGGGAAAAGCACAATTATCCACGATCACATGCAGAAAGCACGAAACTGCAATGGTAACCAGCATTTTCTCCTTTTCCCACAATGTTTTCTACCCTTCACAAAACGAATTTTAAATTTTCAGTCACTTTTTTTTGTCGTCTGCAAATGCTTTCGATTTGGACAAACCTAAAATTTCGTAATTTGGTAATGAGTTAATCTTTATCCCACTAAATAAATGAAATGGAACTTGCATAGTGAGATTGGAAGCCAAAAAAGACATTTTTTTAAAGAATATATATCTCCTTATCGGACAGTATAGATTCAAGATCAGACTGCAAGTTCTATGCAGTCTGATCTTGATTTACACTGTCCATAAAGAGTCCTTAAGTCGCGCTCAGTAGCCTGAGGAATAGCAAAGCCCACTTACTTTGTGTTCTACTGCCGATGACTGAAATTTGAATGAAAGGGACATTGTGCACTTTAACGGTACATATTTGGATTTACCTAGTCGTCTGCGCATGTCAATATTCTTTGAAGATCCGACATGTTTGCCATGGGGCATCACCTACCCCATACACAAGGGAAAAGTAGGGCTTAAACCGGAGCTTCCGAATAAAACACTTCCTGGTGCGGTTCATTCAGCTATGATCAGCTAGCATGTAACCTTTTCTCAGGCCATTTATTAAAACAGGCCCCACAGGCTTGGGCAATGCACATGTACGTAGGCCTACTCGGTGTACCGCGTTGTTCTGTTTTTAGATCTGTATACACACCGTGAAGATTTGCTGTCGTTTCACCATTCAATCGATCAGTCTATATCACCTGGTCGCTGTATCATGTGGCCGAGCCCCGGTAGCTCCGTCGTTAGCGCGCAGGATCTGAGAACAGAGAGTCTTGGGTTCGATCCCTGGCGCCCGCCTGGGTGGCTCAGTGGTGAGCGCGTCGGACTCATGACCTAATGGTTGTGAGTTCGATACCCGGTTGAGGCGTATTTTCGCCTCTCACCTCTGCTGAAGCATGTGAGAAAAGTAGTTGGTGGCTTTGGAAAGAAAGCTGTGTTAGTACTGATGTGAGAAAGCCAAGAAACATATGTGCGTCACCAACCGCCATGATATGACCTTAGCTGTTTAAGTGGCGTTAAACCCCAATACAACCAACCAACCAAATTGAACCAATCGATCCCTGGCTAGACCAATTTCTGTTCGAAAATTGATGATAGCTATTGCTACAAGATTCATTCCTCTTCCACCTCTGACCATTGTCTCGACGACGGTTATATGGGAAAGCAGCCTGCAGTGGCTTGGAAAGAAAATTGTGTGGAGTGCTGGTAAAATGTACTCCAGGAAAGCATAGATAGGTGCACTGGCCGCCACGATATAGCTGAAATTATGTTGAAAACGGCTTTAAGCCTTTCCCAAACAAGCCCTGGTTTTTACGTGTCTGCAGTAAAAGTCTTTTGAAAACACTGTTGGAAAAGGAGAAATTGCTCGTAACGAGCAATTTCTCCTTTTCCCACAGTGTTTTCTACCCATGTTCGAGAACTTTCTGGCATTTTCTCCAAATCTAAAATTGTCGTCTGCAAACTCTTTTGGTTTGGAAGAGTCCAAAATTTGTCGTTTGGGAAAGGGTTAAATAACATATAATTACGCTGTGTCATGGGCACGTTAATTGGTAATGGAAAATTGTTAAGCGCACCTGTGTGTATATAATTATATGCGTCATTCCATTGAATGTGTCGCCTGTTGAATCTTTACGCAGCTAAGCGTGACTGAAGACCCTTTTGCGGACAATGTAGATCAAGATCAGACTGCCCAGAACGTGCAGTCTAATCTTGTATCTTCATCGTCTGATCATGTAACATTTTCTCTAAATAAATTAACTTTGAAATATCAAAAATGTGGAAATTACTGTCGCATTGCAAATTCCATCTTGCTAATTAGGTAGGTTAAAGGTTATTTTTCTGATACAGACATCATGTGATCACACTGTGACATGGATTTC
Organism: Tridacna crocea; assembly: GCA_943736015.1. Classification (NCBI taxonomy): domain Eukaryota; kingdom Metazoa; phylum Mollusca; class Bivalvia; order Cardiida; family Cardiidae; genus Tridacna; species Tridacna crocea. The sequence goes on along the minus strand of OX031069.1, from coordinate 14,106,177 downwards.
ACAGACTATAAACTCCACATGATAATGTTTCACTCAAATCTCATTATAGTATTGCAGGTATGCATAGAGTTATTTTAGTTATCAGTTTCAAAATGATATGTAGCAACTAGCTACACTACAGTACAATTTACAATAATACAATATATAAGTAAATGCAAATCACGCGCATCTTGATTCTGTCTTGAGTGTATCAACACGACACCTAGTTTTAAACCTGTACTCCCTTGTACATACAATAATACAAACTGATATTGAAAGATTCATCGTGTGAGAGCCATATATACAGCCACCAGTTGTGATCTATATTTGTAAACAGGTAGTCGATACGGTTTGGCATATATTTACAGTGTTAACAAAAATGGAAGAAAAAGGTAAGTAATTACATTATTTTTATGTGAGAAACACTCGACTTTGTGTTGTTTGAGAGGTTCATATAGCCTACATATAAGCCTTCCTAGCGCTGTTTAAATTATTTAATTAAAACCCATTGCCACACAACCCCTACTTTTGACGCCCCTGAGAAAGAAGCCTTTAGAAAACATTGTGGGAAAAGGAGAAAATGCTGGTAACCAGCATTTTCTCCTTTTCCCACAATGTTTTCTACCCTTCACAAAATAAATTTCAAATTTTCAGTCACTTTTATTTTGTCGTCTGCGAATGCTTTCAATCTGGACCATTGATTGTATTGATTGTATTGGGGGTTAACGCCACTTTAACAGCTAAGGTCATATCACGGCGGTCGGTGACGTACATGTGTTTCCTGGCTTTCTCACACCGGTACTTACACTATACTTTCTTTACAAAGCCACCGACTACTTTTCTCACATGCTTCAGCAGAGGTGAGAGGCGAAAATACGCCGGAAAGAAAGTTCACCTCAACCGGGTATCGAACTCACAACCACCAGGTCATGAGTCCGACAAGCTCACCACTGAGCTACCCCGGCGGACCAATTTGGACCAGTCTAAAATATTGTCGTTTGGTAATGGGTTAAATTTACACAAAGGTACCAGATGACAAAATTCATTAACCAAACCGAAATCGTATGAAGACGAAAACTATCACTGATGCTCATTTGAAAGTTTTGGATTGCGAAAAAAATGTAAAATACTGTGAGAAAAGGAGAAAATGCCGCTTACCAACATTTTCTCCTTTTCCCTTTACCAGGTTTTTCTCCTTTACCCACAGTGTTTTTTGATGTGCCTCTTTCCGATGGTCCTTCAAACTTGTTATTCTTCGGTGAAAGATTCATTTGAAAGGGAATGATGGACATTTCACTTCTAAATTAATTCACATGTATCTGAACTGTATACACAGAACTGAAATACTTTTTAGCGCCTGTTAGGAAGTTTATTTTTATTTTGCGGAACTCGGGTAGGGCAGTCGGAATGGTAGGCCTATTTCACTCAAGAGAACAGGGAAGGGGGCGGCAGGGGCGTAGCTAGCCCAACAAAAAGGTGTACGCTAAAGTTATACCAATGGTAGATTATTGAATACGGAATACCGTTAGGGCCATCGCCTTTGAATGTGTTAATTTGAAACACGAAACTCGATAGTGCGATGACGATAACGCGAAACAACGAAACTACGATGGTGAAAACGCGATAGTCCGATGATGATAACACGATACTACGATAAGTAATAATTTACCACACATTCCCGATTTTGACTACCTTCAAGGAAACGGACCTTTAAAAAAACATTGTGAGAAAAGGATAAAAGGGGGGGTGGTTACCAGCATTTTCTCCTTTTCCCACAATGTTGTTTTTATCATGTCGAAGAAAAATTTCCTAATTTTTTGTATCAGTATGTTGTCTGTAAATATTTTCACTTTCAACCAGTCTATATTTCTGTGGTGTGATTAACCCTTTCCCAAACAACAAACTTTTGGACTAGACCAAATTGAAAGCATTTGCAGACGACAATTCAACTCTTGCTGAAAAGATTATTTCTGTCTATGATAGGGTAGAAAACATTGTGGGAAAAGGAGAAAATGCTGGTTACCAGCATTTTCTCCTTTTCCCACAATGTTTTCAAAAGGCTACTATTCCAGACCCGTAAAAACCAGGGATTGTTTGGGAAAGGCTTAACCGATGCGTAAAATGTCGAGGGAGGGGTGGAGAATTTTCTTGGAAAATCTGGAGGATCATTTCACCAGAAAATTACTGAGTTTTCGAAGCCATTGGAAGGCTTCTGGCGACGTCCTTTTTTTTTTCTTTTGAAAAGTCCATGCAACTGCGTTTTTGCGTACAGGCGGCTATGCCCCTGGACGGGCTTTTTCGAATCCCTGGCGCGGCAAATTTCTTTCCGAGGATGGATAATAGACACTGCAGCAGGATCCATTCCTCTCTCATTCCTGGTCATTGTTTCGACGATGATTATGTGGGAAAGCAGCCAGTGGCTGGGGAAGAATTCTGAGCAAAGTACATGTAAAAAGAAATTTCTGGAAAGCATGGATAGGTGCATTGGCCCCACAATGAAATAGAGGATATTTGTTTTTTTCGGTGTAAGATCGAACTGTATTTCATCGAGTGGACACCATCGGTAATATTTTCACGAGTGGCGCAGCCACTCGTGAAAATATTATTGATGTTGTTCACGAGATGAAATAAATTTCGATCTTTCACCGAAAAAAAAAACAGATATTATATTTATTTTATGCTTTTAACCCTTTCTGGGAGGAGCTTTATCAAAATTCAGTACAATTATTTTCCCTCATTCCCCGTGGCGTACCCCTCCCGCATAGCAACGTTACGTCAAGCGCGAGAAATGTAAGGCATATGACGTCATATTTCCCATCTGGTTCTTAGGCACGTGCAATTTACCTAGGCAACAAGAACATGAAAATCGGTATTTTTACTGGTGGTACCAGTGTAAGATCGAAAAATATTTTCACTGCTATTTCTCGATATCCCACCGGAAAGCATGAAATAAACTTCTATAATCGATTGAAATGGTGTTAAACATCATACACCATAGTTCTGTCATTCAACCAGGCAGAGAGGAGGGGGTCGTGGGTTTGATCCCTGGCTCGGTTAGTCTCTTTCCGAGGGTTTATACAGTCATGTCGATAGGGTTCATTCCTGTGCCACCCCTGACTATTCTCTCGGTGATGGTTATGTGGGAAAGCAGCCAGTGGCTTGAAAGGAAAATTGTGCGGATTATTAGTAAAAGAGAATTCATGAAAGCATGGGTAGGTGCACTGGCTAATTTTAATAGATCTATGCCATGTTTTATTTTGTAAAGAATCGAAGATGTCATTGTTTCATCTGGTCCTCTTCTTTCATTTACATTTGACAAGAATATGAACACAAGATTGGGAAAAAATATGATTTGTATAACCCTTTACCCCATAAGGCATTTCTATGGTATCTCTAACTGACCCTAAATAGCAGCAAGGATGAAGCCGTTTCTTATGTGTATAAGACACCTTTTGATAGCATAGAAAACCTTGTGACAAAAGGTGAAATTGCTCATCACGAGCAATTTCACCTTTTGCCACAATGTTTTCCAAAGACTCCTATAAGTAATGCATAGAAAGGAGTATCTATGGAGTAAAGGGTTAACAAAAGAACAAAGACAGTAGATTTCTTGATTTTCTTCTTAACATGGCATACCAGCATTAAAAATTAAAAAAAAAAAAGAAAAGAAAACTATTGAGCCATTTTGTCTAGTAAGAATGTAAGCTGATGGTTTTCAGATCACAAAGACCGAGTGTTTAACAAAGTAGAAGATTTGAATTTCAGCATTTGTGTGACTCTTTAATTCTTTTGAGCAGTGTATGTTTGTATATCTATATATTTTGGGCCAGAGGCCTTTCATATTAATAAAATGTTGTATTTAGCCCCTGATACATGTATATCAAAATAGAGTATAAAGTTCAACTTACGTGGGGAAAAGGGAGTGGGGAGAAGTGGTGTTGTGGGCCAGTTACAATTTAATTAAAGCTGATAAAGTTTGACCTCGTTACCTTATCGCGTCAATTTAGTGGCAATACAAACACTACCATAAAAAAAAAATTACATGCGAAAAGGGGCATTCCGACAAGTTGCGTAAAATGTCATCTTGGATTAGCCTGCGCAGTCCGCACAGGCTAATCCGAGACTATACTTTCCGTTCTTATGTAATTTTCTGCTTCAAACATGACTTCACTATCAACACAACATCCAAAATGGCGGCGTCGATCAAGATTAGTTAACATCATGATTCATTCGGAACACCTCGGTCAATTCTATGAATCAGGCCTCGGATGTATGCCGACAGACTACTTCCGGAAGGAACAACAACACCCCCATAACAAGAAATACAATGACGTCATTATGGCGCAAACATTCGGAAAATCTCGGCCAATCTTTCGATCAAGCCCAATTTTTCAAGTGCCTAATCAATAGGCCTACAAGTCCTAAATTTAGCCATTTATGCTACCATAGTTAGACTTACTGTCATTCTACAGGATTTGTTGTCATTCGAAATGGTTACTATAGTTGACATCATTTGGAACATCCCGAGAACTATGTAGTGGGGAGTATCTGTCGAATAACCGCTTCCGGCGATGCATCGATGGATCGAAAGATTGGCCGAGGTGTTCCGAATGCATCATGATTATGCGCCAAGTGGCACATTTTGGCACTGATAATACCAAGGTTTCAGTGACGTCAATTCCCACTGACGTCAGTTTTCATCGAATTGGGGCACTCAGAAGGGAAATTCTACTTCGTCAGCGTCCTCAATTATTTTACGCACAAAAAAGGGTAAAATTCGTTTATTAAACTTTTTAAATGGTTAAACTTTGCAGTACAGGTGGCAGGGGATTTGGAAACTTGTTCACGACTGTGGTGAACTATGTCGCCACCTCGCCGAGGCGAGGTGGCGACAGAGTTCACCACAGTCGTGAACAGGTTTCCAAGTCCGAGGTTGCGACATGATTCACCACAGCCGTGATCAAGTTTCAAAGTCCCCCGTCACTTGACCGTACAAATAAAAATGTCCGTATCGCCTGATCGTTGCAAAGATACAGGTCCTGTTCTGATCTCTACTGTAACACCTTTTTAAACAACTATACCGGACATGAAAGGATGGTTTTAATTACGTTCATATATTCATTTCCGTCTATTCCTTCTGTTACAGGAAATTTTTCGGCCTCGAATAAGGTTCTCGTATGTTGTTAACTCTATACCAAACGACAAAATATTAGGCTAGTCCAAATTGAAAGCATTCGCAGACGTCAAGATAAATGTTAATCGAAAATTGAAACTTGACTTTTGAAGAGTAGAGAACATTGTTGGAAAAGGAGAAAATGCTGTTAACCAGTATTTTCTCCTTTTCCCACAATGTTTTCAGAAGGCTTCTTCCTCTGGGTTGTAAAAACCAGGGATTGCTTTGTAAAAGGTTAACGAATTGCTATAGATGTTTTACAGCTGTTTTCTGGTCATTTTAGTCGTACAATAGACGTGCGTGCGCCCATGCCTTTAAGCTTTGGGTCCATAATATTACTATGGCACGAAAATGGGTATACAAACGAAAATAAGAACCAGAATGTTCATGTCTGTGTTTGACATTTGATATAAATCCTTCCTGATTGACGGATCCATATTTTACACCTAAATCGATTGTCGCTCTATGACAACTGGATCTATTATAACATGAACATGATACAATTAATCTTCCTTGTATAGTGTGCATACAAAGTTCACGCTTACTTCGGAGGCCAAACTAAGTGTAGGGGGGATTCTAACCGTGTGGGGTGCACCACACTAGCGAAAATTCGATGAAACTTCATTATATTGTTTATCATAAGCCGCAGACATTCATTATCTTTTTCTTTAACCCTTAAAGCGCTGGAACCGACTTAACTTGGTTTTTGTGGACAGCGTAGATCAAGATCAGACTGCACAGAACGTGCAGTCTGATCTTAGATCTACACTGTCCACTATTATGTTACATATTCTGGCAAAGAAAAAACGTGGTACAGCAATATATCAGATAATTTTCCTGTTTAAAAATGTCTCATGTTTTAATTCAGTGACATGTCATTGAAAAGAGGGACTTAATGTATAATTTCATTATGGACCAAAGAAGGCAGCAAATACATGCAAGACACAATACTAGAACGTCTTATTTGTTTTCTTTTTTTTTTAAAAGGTGTTTTTCGACGGGATATATCATTATCTACGAAATAACTTGTTTTGTCACAAACAAATATAGAGTTAGGCATCATCAGTGACCGTTTTTATTTTTATGACCTAACCAGTGATGTGTTGAACTGTGGGGCTGTTGGATATTGTACCATGAAGAAGTAAAATGTGACCATCATATAATATACATATTTTCTTTTCCTTTCAAATGTATTCGGAATTAGTTCTTAGTATTTTAGTCTCACTCACTTTTATAACATACCTATGTCGGCAGGTTTTCGGAGCAATTGCCCAATGCCTGAATAATCCCTGGAAGAATACTGCTTAGACATCATTAATCTATTTGTGACAAAAAAAATGGTGACGAATGGCCGTCGGTTTGTATTTAGCTTTCTTGTGGAAATGTTCATAACGAGAAAATTCATATTCATTACCTAAAATAGAGGTGAGAAAAAGTAGAGAAAGAAGAAAAAAGGGTCACTGTATATTTCAGATCAACCCCCGCCATATCCAGGAACCGGAACCGGAAATGAAACAGGAGCAGGAAACGGAAGTTATGGGGCGAATTATCAAACCGAATATACGAATTTAGGATACCAGACCGGCAGCCAGCCTCTTGCCTACCCACCGCCTCCACAGCCATATATCCAACAACAAGCCATGATGAATAACACTGTGGTAATAAACAGTTAACCCTTTACCAGAGCTCTAGATAAGAGGAGTGAGGGTTTTCTAAATCAATTATTTCTCTTTGAAATCCTATGTTGTGTGTGCTCATTAGAATTGTCTCGACGAGACGACTGTAATGAGTACCCACAACATAGGATTTAGTGGAGAATTACTAATATTTTCAATTCTGAAATCAAAATCACCCCCTCTATCTGGAGCTATGCTTTACCACACACCTCAGAGTTTCAAAGACCCTGACGATGTGTACATTTAAAACATTGTGGGAAAAGGAGAAAATGCAAGCAACCGGCATTTTCTCCATGTCCCACCATGTTTACTATCCTTCAACATGTAGATCCCACAATAAAAGTCGTGTTTTTTTTATTTTTCGTCCACATATCCTGTTAATATGGACAAGTCTCTGGCGGACCAATTTGAAAACATACTTTATAGTTATCAGTTTCAACTAGAATCTAAACCTACCGTTAAAAACATGTTCTTTCAATATAAATACATTCCAAAACATCATGATTTAATGTTTTAATCAATATTTACGAAGTTATGATTGACTATAAAAATATTTCATACCTCATTGAAAAAAAGAGAATCACGTTCTGCCGGAACTACTTTTAAATTTTAGTTGTTTTTATCAGTATTGGATCTGATTGGCTGTACATAGCTCCATGAAAAAATACGCGCGGTTTTTTAGATGTTAAAATATTTTTTAGAAATGCATATACCGGATTTTGTTTTATCACACAACCCACCATGTTTTCAGTGAAATAATGTTACACTCATTTTCTGATCTTATAATTATTGATATCACAGTTGAGTGACGTGACTTCGCACGTTTTTCGTTCAAGTAAACGCTTATACTAGGATATAATGGCGGTTGCATAGATACATGGTTTTGCGTCTTCTGATCTATAATTTGAGATATATCGTTATGTTACAACAACAGTCCGACATTCTTTGGCGTTTGAGATAGAATTTTATTAATCGTGGCAAAAAAAAATGTTAAGCTAGCCAAATGCTTTAAAAGAAAACCTTAAGTGCAGTTTATTCAAGGGTAACACCCTACGTCACAGGAAGTGATATCGGACCTGCGTATTTACGTAACTTGTATTGAAAAGTAAGTACGATATGAAGATAGAATGAGGCTAGCTTGGGTGGATACAAACGGACTACAAAGACTCTCATGTATTTATCAAAGACATTAGATGAATACATTTAATATTCTGAAGTTTTAGACAGGAAGCAGATGTCTATATGCACAAACACTTTGACCAAATATCAAAAAGTGATTGGGTTTTAATAGTTGGTCGAAGTCTATTCCATTATTATAAGTAGTTAACAAAAGCTTTGACAAAAAACAAAGTCCCTAGACATTGTACGCTTTGGAGGTCTAAAGACTTTTTTCAGATCATTTAAAGGAACGATTACAAAAAAAAACAGCCTTACTAAACACGCTCACTGACTTTATAACAAGGGTCCGATATCACTACCTGTGACGTCACATTGACGTACGTTGTGAGGGGTGTTATTACTTATGGGTCAATTTGATATGTCTGTGGAAATGTCTGTTCTATGATATTAAATAAAGAGATTTTTTGTGTGTTTATTTACGGAGGTATGAAAACAAAAACAAAAATCCCGAAAAACATCAAACTTTTGCATGATACATCTTTGCAGCGGCCTCACGAAGCAGTTTTGCACAAAACTTTGATAAGATTTTAAGCGTGTCGATGCTATTTTTTACAGCTGTATTTCGCTAAAATCGAAGGATTTTTTTTTTACGGAATGGATGGATGGAACGATGGATGGATGGAGCGGTGGATAGTTGGAGCAATATTGATGGATAGATCCATCCAACGTTCATTTTATCTGTGCGTCGGTCTGTCAATCCATCCATCCATCGGATCACCTGAACCCGTTTGCTGCTAAGCGTGACTGACTGACCTTTTGCGGACAATGTAGATCAAGATCAGACTGCACAGAACGTGCAGTCTGATCTTGGATCTACACTGTCCGATGAGGAGATATCATTCCCTTTATCATAACTTTGAAATTGCAATATTCGTGATTTTGCCATCGAATTGAAATAAATTTTTGTGTTAGTTATTTAGAGGCATTAGGGTTAATATTCCAATGACCCCACATTTCGTCACCACCTATCATATTTCTTTCAGGTTGTCGGAGGGATGGGCGGCATGGGAAGCCCAATGTACCAGAGTGTACCCCAAGACTACACCACGCAGGCCTGGATCGCATGTCTCTGTTGTTTCTGGCCCACAGGCTTGCTTGCCATCATGAAAGCTTCAGAGGTAAGAGAAAAAACGTCTCTTCTTTTGAAAACCGTCTGTTTTTAATATTAGTTAAGATTCATAGCCGAGACGGAAAACAAAGTCTTGTTTTGAGTTAGGATCCTGCTATCTTTGCAAGCCAAGGTGACGTCACACAGTAATCTTTAATATCCACGTAGTGAGCATCACCAGCGAAGATAGTGATGGTCAACTTAGCCAGCGTAGAGAGTGATCTTCACCTACGCTAGCGAAGATCGTGATCGTCACCTTGGCCAACGAAGATAGTGATCTTCACCTTGTCTAGCAAAGACCGTGATCTTCACCTTGGCTATCCTAGAGAGTTATCTTCACCTATTCTCTTTATCTTGGCTAGCGAAGATAGTGATCGTCACCTTGGCTAGAGAAGATGGGGCCCTGCTAGTAACAGTGGTATAATGTGGGACCCGGGGACCGCGGGTTTGGTCCTAACTGCAGGACTGAAGAACACGGGGTCCAGGGATCGATCCATGGCTACGTCCACTGGCTCGACCAATTTCTGGACTGATGATAGTCATTGCGACAGGATTCATTCCTCTTTCACCGCTGACCGTTTTTTCGACGATAATTATGTGGGAAAGCAGCCAGTGGCTTGAAAAGAATATTGTGCAAAGTACTTGTTAAAAAAAAACTCCAGGAAAGCATGGATAGGTGAACTGGTAGCAGAAGATTTTTTTAGTGTGTTTTAACTAGTGTAGCCATACAAGGCCGTCATGGCCCTCTTATTGTTTTCAAAATTGCAGCCAATGAAAATGCCTTTATTATTTAAATTTTCAGTCACGTGACGCACTGGCTCGTGGTGACGTCCTAGCAGCCCACACAGCAGCCAATTCAGCCCGACAGATGGTGAGGATCAGCTTCGTGATTGGCATCATCAGTGTTATTTTTACGGTTGTGATCATTGGCATCTATTTTGGTCTAATTGTGTCAGCTTATAATAACTATTAACTCATTACCAAACGACAAAATTGTAGACTGGTCCAAATTGAAAGCATTTGCAGACGACAAAATAAAAGTGACTGAAAATTTGAAATTTGTTTTTTGAAGGGTAGAAAACTTTGTGGGAAAAGTAGAAACTGCTGGTTACCAACATTTTCTCCTTTTCCCACAATGTTTTCTAAAGGATTGTGTGGTAATGGGTTTAAACCTCCTTTAGATGATTTCTTGTGAAAACATCGTGGCGAGAAGTTAAAGTCATATTTTGAAGACTGCAGTACAAAATCAAATTTTGCTATTTTAAAGTTATTAGAAGGTGAGGGGCAAGGTATCGCTATAATCGGACAATGTAGATCCAAGATTAGACTGCACGTTCTTTGCAGTCTGATCTTGATCTATAGTTTCTGTTTAAAGGAGCTGTTAATATTCTAATAATTTAATCAAAGTTCTCAGATGTTTTCTTCCCAAAATTAAAGCATTTACTTGCAAACTATCATTAAATAAGAACAGAGATTGGAACCTTGTTGGTGCTAACGACAAGACTGAGAGCCAATCGCTCTGCCATGCATTGATAAATCTGGTATTTCCTTTCGTCAGTGGGACAGTTTTGGGAGAAAAAAAAACTGTGCACATAGCTTGCTCTTTATCCCTCAAAAGGGAAAGGTCCGCGAAAATAATTCGTGCCTTACGGCACTCGTTATTTTCGCATACCTTTCCCTTTGTCGGCAAATATTTACCCATATTAACCACAAGCTGATGAAATAAACTCTATATATTATATTTCACCTGATTATTTTGTCAACGAATGCCTCTTTTAAAACTAGTGATCTCAAGTCAATAAACCAGATTTTTTGGTAGGAGGAAATTATTCACTGTGATGGGGAAATAATTCCCTCCACCTTAAATGACGTTATTTCTTTACCCATAACATTTCTAAAAATAGACACATGAAATATAATATAAGAATTATAAACGTTCGTCTACTTTTCCTGTACTTTTGTTCTTTATAGCTTGTTATTTTTTTAATATATTGATATATTGATTTTATTGTTCAATGTTTATATTATTGATTAATATTGATTTCTTACTTTTTTTGCACACTGGTTAATACTTTTCAAAGCTTATACCAACAGTTGAAGATGGAATGAAAACAAAGTAAAAAAGAAATATGGAATCCATTTACATGTTTAGGTAGATCTACATGTATGAAATATGAGCCGCGCTTTTGTCAAAGGGCGTTAAATGAAGATGTACATACTGAATACCAAATGAGTGATTACGTGATTACAAATTAAAAAACAAATATTTTGTTTAACCTCTACCCTGCTGAATAACTAAAATTTCACCGGATTACTTCGAAAACCTCGTAACTACTCCCTGTAACGAGCTGTAGTTACGACGTTTTCGAAGTAAACCAACGATTTTGGTTTTCGATACGGTAGTAAATAATTAAAAATTACTATTTCAAAGTTATGTTCTGGGAAATTATATTAGTTGTACGGTCAGGTGGCAGGGGATTTGGAAACATATTCACGGCTGTGGTTAATTATGTTGCTTTGAGCCGAAGTTCCCTGCCACCTGAGTGTACAACGAATTTATTTTTACTGCAAAGTTTTACCATTCCAACTTTTGTCAAGCAAAATTTACCTGTTTTTTATTTGTTTTTTTGTTTTGTTTTGTTTGAAAAATTGAGTACGCGAAAGAAGTAGAATTTCCCTTCTGATTGCCCCAATTCATTGAAAACTGACGTCACTTGGAACTGACGCCACTGAAACCTTGGTAATACGTGCTAAAACATGCAGCTTGGTGCATAATCTTGATGTCAATCTTGATCGACGACACCATTTTGGATGTTGCGTTGATAGTGGAGTCATGTATACGGGGCTCCCGGAAATGAAACTGCTTTTAAGTAGGTTTTGCCAGTGTACAGGCCAGTGTACATGATATATATGTTCGTGGCATATTATCCAATCAGATCATGAGAAGTTCTTTTGCTGTGTAGTCTGATCCTGATCTACACTGTGCGCAAAACGTCGCTGAGAAGGTAAAGAGTTAAAAGGGGACATCTCTTGTTAGTTTAAGTTTCTCCCCTGCCAGATAAAACTAAAAGTAACCAAGTAACTGATTGGTCCTTTCACCTGTATTCCTTTGTTTTTATCCTTGGTTCCCTTTAGGATGTGCGATAAATATAAGATTACATTTGATACCCCATGCAGTTCAAAATGAATTCTGTTCAAAGTCATCAGGAACTACGCATATATCGATTTGTACAACAAACTAACCATATTTCTTTGAAATATTACCTCAAGAATATAGCTGTGCAGTGTAAGAGTATCTAGGATAAAAGCCAAGTAATCCTCTTATGAGGACCAGTATAGTACTCGAGCGGAATCAAGGGAAGTAACTGAAAAATGACCCTCATTGTGCTCTGCTTGTTTCTTTGGATGTGTAAACTTCTGATTTGTAAAAAAATAAATAAGAATGTGATATTTGTATTGTAAATAATATGGAAGATTGTTACAAAGTTGGTTTACTATAATGTAATTAAAACTAATTAAAACGCTAAATGCACTCAGAGAGCTAAGATTGTTTTTAATCGGGGGATTCTGCGTAGCTCAGTGGTAAAACGAAGGACTCCTAATCTGGAGACCCCGGTTTGAGCCTCACTGGATCTACGGGGCCTCTCGTGGGGTTGTCCCTGGGAGAGATATATTGAAGCCCTAGCCTAGGACAAGTGAACCCAGGAAGTTTATGAATTTGTTAGCTGTGGCCGTGAAATGACTGAAAAAATGTAAAAGCGGCGTAAAACACCATTCATTCAATCAATCGATCACTTTCTCCCAGCTTCACTGCTCATGTATAGTAATATGATTAACCCTTTACCAAACAATCCGAATGCTTCAAATTAGGACTAGTCTAAAATTATGTCGTTTGGTAAATAGTCGAGTCTTTTCAGAGAAAAAAACTGCCACTACAAATGAATAGTGTCATACATGAATTTTTCTAAACTGAAATTTAAGTACATCATGATAGCAGGTCGCTTCTTCATGCTTTTCTTGAGCTCCACACGGGTAAGGTCAAGTGGAATGCTTTGCCCATCTTACCTCCACGTCTGCACCGCCACTGTGATAAAGTTTCAGATCAAAGTACTAAAAGTACGATAAAGACAAGTTCTACAATGAGTGAAAGTAACACTATATGGTGGAACTCCCTTTTTGTATCAACATTTATTGTACATAAAATTTGAATTCACCGAAATTAGAGTTCACTAAAATCTGTATTACAGTAAGAGCTATGCTCTGTGAAAAGGGGGCTAAAAGCAGTCCGCGCAGGCTGACCTGGGCCTAGAACTACTGCAGGACAAACTCTACTGTAGTCGTAAAGTGCCGTCTCGAATTAGCCTGCGCGTACTCGTATCTAATTCGTGAATGTCAGTTGTGGGCACGAAAGCAAAATAAAAGAATGGTAACATTTTTAATTATCATGAGATCCTTACTGTGAAACTTTTTTATTATTGAGATAACAATTCCAGGAGAGTTTATCAAGATAACCCTCTAAACCCTTTACCAAACGACAAAATTTTAGATTGTCTGAATTGAAAGCACCTGCAGACGATAAAATTAATGGAAACTTTATCAAGCCCCTAAACCCTGTACCAAACGACAAAATTTTAGACTGGTCTGAATTGAAAGCACTTGCAGACGACAAAATTAATGTAACTCAAAAAAATGAAAAGTGTTTTCAGCAGGATAGAAAACATTGTGGGAAAAGGGGAAAATGCTGGTAACCAGCATTAGTTAGTTATTTCGTATCTAATGGTAAATAGTTATTTCGTATCTAATGGCAGAAATATGCCACCGAACGATGTATTTTCTTATATCATTGCAATATTCATCTCTTATATAATGGCAGAAACATGCCACCGTACGATACATTTTCTCATACCATTCCAATATTTATCTCGTATCTAATGGCAGAAAAATGCCACCCTACTGTATATTTTCTTATATCATCGCTATAGTTATCTCGTATCTAATGGCAGAAACATGCCACCATACGACATATTTCCTTATATCATCGCGATAGTTGTCTATTATCGTATGGCATAAATATGCCATCGTACTATATATTTTTTCATATCATCGCGATAGTTATCTCGTATCTTATGGCAGAAATACGCCACCGTATGATATATTTTCTTATATCGTTGCAATATCTATATCGTATTTAATGGCAGAAACACGCCACCGTACGGTATATTTTCTTATATCATCGTTATCTCGTATCTAATGGCAAAAAAAAAAAAGGCCACCATACTGTAATTATGGTGATTGGGTAATAATAAATAAAATCATCGTATTTACCTGTGCGCGAATACATCGATTTACTGCATGTGTCGTCGTTTTAACCCTTTGACTGCAAAGGGCGACTCACTGACCTATAGCGGACAGTGTAGATCAAGATCAGACTGCACAGAACGTGCAGTCTGATCTTGGATCTACACTGTCCGATGAAAGATATCTTTCTCCCAAAAGTACCCTTGAAAAAGCAAAAAAATTGTTATTTTTGATATCGGTTTAAAATTTTTATCTTAGTCATTTCGCAGAATAAGGGTTACATTTCTGATGCACAAATCGTGTGATCATACACTGTGACTTGCATTTACCTTCTGCATTCAGCTACCTGTAACCATTGAACAGAGGAAGTTGATTTGATCATACATAAGAAAATAAATAATAAAAACTATATTAAATCGTTGATTGACAAATATGGAACTAGAACGTAGGTATTTTCAGTATTTTGTAAAGGATATCCACTGAGTATAAGGTCTTTCCGTATACAAAAGACCCTGCCGTCAGCTTCACGTAATACTGAGAGCGTGAGGTGCTCGGTGAAACTCGTGCCCAGGTCATTCTTATGCATAGACCAATATACGAGGTCGATATCAATACTGAGTAGACCATCATGTCGAAAAGCGTGGATCTTTTCAATGAAAAAAAGAAGTGTATGGGAACAACGTTTTGGGTACTTTTTATTCATTTGTTATTTTTTCTCTTTTTTTCAATTGATCATTTAAGTTGGTTGGTTGGTTGTATTGGGGTTTAACGCCACTTTAACTGCTTAGATCATATCATGGCGGTCGGTGACGCACATGTGTTTTCTGGCTTTCTCACACCAGTTCTAACACAACTTTCTTTCCAAAGCCACCGACTACTTTTCTCACATGCTTCAGCAGAGGTGAGAGGCGAAAATATGCCGGAAAGAAAGTTCGACTAAACCGGGTATCGAACTCACAACCACCAGGTCAAGAGTCCGACACGCTTACCACTGAGCCACCCGGGCAAGCCGAGCCTTTAGAGATCATGGCTTGAAATGGCACTTTATGAGCAATGAGTTTTTTTATGGTTTGTTGATGCTCCTCAAGGGTAATCAGTCCTCAGTAAAGGTTTGAATTCACGGGTAGAAAACTTCATATTCAGAGCCAATGGCTCCGACGAGAAAATGTTGTGTTGGTCTTCCGTTTCTGAAGATGTCGGCTGAAAAACAACCCCAAAACAGGTGGGCATGTCAGTATTTGTAATTATGTGTTCTTACGTCTTTAAAATTAATAAAAGGAGAATGTTATTCGATGCTCTGGTCTTTCAAAGGACGGACACACTGACAGACAGGCTGATTCCAGTATACCCCGAAAACATTCGTTTTGTGGGGATATAGAAATGTATAAATGACCTATGAACTAAGGACTGGATGAAGGCAGGGAGGCTCGAATGAATGAAAGAGTTAATAAAGTGTGATAACCTAAAGTTTGATACGTATATTGTCATACTTACTCTTTTTATTTTGGTACTTTATCATGTGTAAATAATTATGTTCATGACTGAGTAATGATTCATGAACTGCATAATGCAAATTCATGCATCTAAACCATTCAAACACGTGCTGTCTTTATCATTTCCGTACTTCTAAAAGAAAAAAAATTTCATTATTTGTGCTTATGTGTGGGCTGCACTTATGACAAAAGTACGAAAAATTTATATATGGACCATTCGTTCTAATCAAAAGCTATGCAGAAGTACATGTATTTTCAAAATTTAAATAGACTAATGTCAAACAACATTTTTTTTTTAACAAGACAATACCAGTCCTTTGTATTTTCATAAATGCGGTCATGTTCCATCCAACAAATGATCTAAATTTTGGACTGAAAGATATTGATGGAAAAACAAAACTTACGTCCTTACTAAATACTGTAATTACAGAAAACACTATTTTGAAAGGGAGTCCTCATGAATCGGTGCCATCTAACATTATCAGAGCCGGTCCACATAATCGGAGCCCTTTCTTTATTTTTATAAGTTATTGTGCTTTTCTTTTCAATTTTTGACCAGTAGTGAATGTAACATTTAAGACATTAATTCACGTTTTTGGGACAGCAAGACTCTTTCATATTTGTCAGTTAAATGGCTATAACAGACTGAATTTAGGTCCTTGACGTATTATTTTGGCTACGGTCAACCCACGCCACAAATGATTCAGATAACATCGTACACCTGTTCCAAATTTCCGTAGTGCAGAACACACGTTGAAAGACCAGAGCATCGAATAACATTCTCCTTTTGTTTGAATTTCAAAGACATAAGAACACATAATTACAAAAACTGACCTTTGTTTTTAATTCAAGTTTTCTGATAAAGTAGGAAATGTGATATGAAAAGGGAAATTGTTTTTTATTAACACTTTTTCCCTTTCGCACAACCTGCTCAAAAGCAACCTGCTAAAGAGGTATAAAAAGTTCTTTGGGGCAAAGCCGTCAAACTTTTACATATAAGAACTAGGAATGCTTTCTGTTTTATGGGGAGAATGGATGACAGTAAAATACCGCTAATAGTATGTAATTTTCCTCTGCAAACAGTGTCACATTTGTTTAAAACACAATATTCTGTGAGTTGTAGCCTCTTGATCAAACTCAAGACAACAGAGAAGTAATTACTAATTAGACTTTTTTGTACAGCTGAATTTGCTGGCTTTTACCCACTTTTTTGGTACTCATAACAAATGTATAAATTTTTATAGAAGCTTGTGATTGTAAACAAAATATAGACATGTTTATTAGTTTAGTTTAAACATATTTATTTTACATCGATTGAGAAACAAGTTCTTACAACTTATACTAATCTCTCTCGATTCTGCTTCCTAGAAACTACACCAGTACTCGCGCCGAATGTGTGGGCCAATGAAAAATCCCAAAGTTGACACCCACTCCCGGGTATCGAACTCAGGACCTTTAGGTTATGAGGCCGACGCTCTACCTCACGACCACGGACACCACTAAATGCTTATTGCATTGGCCCCTGCTTGTTTGCTGGAAAATGTAGTACGCCGTCTTTTTTAAAGATATGTTTTCACCCAGGAAGATCATTTTCTAGCAAATCTTGTCAGTCCATTTAACCATTTACTACATAATCCCAAAGAACAACGCTTTTGAAAACATTGTGGAAAGTAGAGAAAATGCTTGGAACCAGGATTCTCTCCTTTACCAGCATTTTCGATCCATTCAATGATAAATCTGATTATTTCAGCAACAGTCAATTTTGTTGTCTGCAAATACTTAAAATTCGCAACCGTCGGTACTTTTGATCGGTCAATACCTTTGTGGTCAAGTAAAGGATCAATTAAATAGAGCAGAATCATTGATGTACCTTATTTCTTTCTCAAGGTCATCCAAAGCAGCTTTTTCTCTTACTAATCTGCAATATCTGCCTTGTTTGGAATGTATGGTACCGTAGTTATTTTTCTCCTATGACATAGGCTGAATGTTTAGGGTTGACAGAACTACTGTCGACTATTTATTTTATATCTTCCATCACCCACAAAAATATGGAAAACAGTTAATAATTTGTCACATACTTAATATGCACTTTTACAAATCTATCTTTAAATATTACACTCCCTAATAACCTACTGAAGAAGTCCGAAGAAAACTTCGTGAGAAATGGGAAAATTGCCTATAATATTAAGCATGTTCACCTTTTTTCACAATGTTTTTCACCACATTACTCTGTTTGTTTTACAGTTACGTACCAACTTTGAATATGCTCAGCAGATTCTTATTACATGTATTCGGGTTCATCTCAAAAAGGTCTGATAGGGAATGAATCAATTCATGAGCATACACCTAGGAAATGTAAGCAGTAGGGATAAGGAATTTGGCTAAGGAATAGTTGAAACAATAAAGCTCTTTACCAAACAACACATTTATGGACTGGTCCAAATAGAGAGCATTTGCAGACAACAAAATAGAAGTGACTGAAAAATTCAAATTTGATTTGGGAAGGTTCGAAAACATTGTAGGAAAAGGAAAAAGTGCTGGTTACCATCATTTTCTCCTTTTCCAACCATGTTTTCAAAAGGCTTTTTTTTCTCAGGGTCGTTAAAAGTCCGGATTGAGTGGTAAAGAGATAAGACTGATTCTATTCATGAAAATCCTTTAGACATTTTTTTTCTCCTATCATACATTATCATTAAACTCAGTGGTTAGCGTATCTGACTTGTGACTTAGTGGATGCCGCTTTAACCCATTGCCACACAATCCCTACTTTTGACGCCCCTGAGAAAGAAGCCTTTTTAAAACCCTGTGGGAAAAGGAGAAAATGCTGGTAACCAGCATTTTCTCCTTTTCCCACAGGGTTTTCTACCTTTCCCAGAACAATTTTCAATTTTTCAGTCACATTTATTTTGTCGTCTGCAAATGCTATCAATTTTGACCAATCTAAATTTTTCTCGTGTGGTAATGGGTTAATACCCTTTTCGGAAAACTTTCTTCTCTGTGATTTATCACCTCTGATGAATGTGAGATATTAGCCTGGTTTGGAAAGAAAGTTGTGTCAGTATTGGTAACTGGTGTGAGAAATCCAAGAAACACATGCATAGGTGCACTGCCAGCTGTTACATTGCCTTAGCTGTTTGAATTGCATTAACTCATCACCATATGACAAAATTTTAGGGTTGTCCAAATCGAAAGCATTTGCAGACGACAAAATAAAAGTGACTGAAAATTTGAAATTTGTTTTGTGAAGGTAGCATTTTTTCCTTTTCCCATGATGTTTTCTAAAGGCTTCTTTATCAGAGGCCTCAAAAGAAGGGATTGTGTGGTAATGAGTTAAATTCTAATTAAGTATACTGGAAGAAGCCATTTCCAGACAAAAATTTAAACATGGCTCAAAAAACAGCAAACATCTTTGATGGGGTAGAAAACATTGTTGGAAAGGGAGAAAATGCTGCTTACCAGCATTTTCTCCCATTCCTACAATGTTTGTAAAAAGTTATGTTCTAAGGGTTGTTAAAACTTGAGATTTTGTTGTACAAGTAAATGTATTACATAATTAATATTTATAAAGTTCTATTTTTAATTTTTTACCACACAATGCAGACTTCTAACAACCGTGAGAAAAAAGCCTGGTGAAAACAATGCGGGAAAGGAGAAAATGCTAGAAACCAGCATTTTCTCCATTTTCCACAATGTTTTCTACCCTATAAAATCAAAATTGAGCTACACTGAAAATGTCATCTGCTAATGCTTTCAATTTGGACACAGCTGAAATTTTGTCGCACTTTCTATTACTAATCGAATTCTGCTGTCGCATGTTAATCCAAATTTAGCTTCGAAACACCCACTTTTACTGTTTTAAAGCGTCCTCAGCGGTTTTGCGACGCCATTTTGGACATTATTCTTGGTTTATGTAGATACCGAGACCCTCTTCCCATTCCCATTAAGGATAAACTCGCAAGGTGTAAGGGTCGTCTAGTGGCGCGTATTTATACATGGGGTTAGAGTGGTTGCAGCTTTTCTGCAAATGTTTGATACGTGGTTACTAAGGCTAAGCGCTGTTGGTCCCTAGCAAAAAAACCAGTAAGTGATAAATACACAATACCTGACAAATGATTTATTTGTAATTTATTCACAGCTTTGCGTAGTAATATATTGCTTCGTTTGGGTATTAATGGAGGAAGTTTCCTACCCGTGGAATTGATTGATTGAAATATCAATGGATTTCAGCGTTAGCTGGAAATTAGTATTTTCAATTCTTCCGTTTGTCCACTGGCCGTTTGCACCAGGGCCCGTATGAATTCACCGACCATTCTTAAGGACATTCTTTTTCTTGTTCTCCAGAATTTTCTACTTTTGTAGTCCGGTTTAGCCAATCAGAAGTTGTGTTACTTACACATTTGAAGAAGAAGACTAAGAATATTCTCAAGAATGGTTGGTGAATACGGGCTCAGTTCATATAGTCATATATGGCGGCAGGTCAGTGAGCATTGATTGCATAAACAAAATCTAGTCAGATTTTTTTACAAATCAATCTAATTATATTTTTTGTCTGACATGCCTACTTATACCCCCACAACGAAGTGGAAGGGTATACTGGAATCGCCATGGCCGTCTGTCCGCCTGTCCGTCTGTCTATGAACACAAATTTGTCCAGAGCAATACTCCAACAGTCCTTTACTTACTGAACTCGAATTTACACACAGGGTTCCTGTATATATGAAGCTGTGCATGTGGAATTTCCATGACCCTGCTGCGATTTGTAGCGGAATTATCTCCCTTGAACTTTTTTCATGTCTTATTTTTGTTCTAAATCATTCTGCATTCTGTTACAAAGACCTCTTTTTGTGACGAGGAGGTGGTGGGGTATTATTATCACGTTAAGTAATAGCTCTAGTTGAGAACAGACTTTGATTTCAAACGACCATAACTATGAAGGGAATCGTGCACATAGGGTATAAATCATGTAAATTTTATCGCAACATGCTCAAGGATAAAAACAAAGGAATACAAGTAAAAAGGGCCAATCTGTTACTTAGTTACTTTTAAGTCTCTATCTGTTAACCCTTTACCACACAATCCCGACTTTAACGACTCTATGAAATAATGAGAAAAATCATATTGAGTACCTAATACATATGTGGGAAAAAGGAATGAAGAAAAAAAGAGTCATTGTATATTTCAGATCAACCTCCGCCATATCCAGAAACCGGAACCGGAAATGAAACAGGAGCAGGTACCGGAAATTGTGGGGCGAATTATCAAACCGAATATTCGAATTTAGGATACCAGACCGGCAGCCAGCCTCTTGCCTACCCGCCGCCTCCACAGCCATATATCCAACAACAAGCCATGATGAATAACAGTGTTGTAATAACCAGTTAACCCTTTAGTCAGAGCTCCAGATAAGAGGGAGTGACGGTTTTCTAAATCAATTATTTCTCTTTGAAACCCTATGTTGTGGGTACTCATTAGAATCATCTCGACGAGACGATTGTAATGAGTACCCACAACATAGGATTTAGTGGAGAATTACTAATATTTTCAATTTTGAAATCAAAATCACCCCGGATAAGAGGGGGTGACGGTTTTCTAAATCAATTATTTCTCTTTGAAACCCTATGTTGTGGGTACTCATTAGAATCATCTCGACGAGACGATTGTAATGAGTACCCACAACATAGGATTTAGTGGAGAATTACTAATATTTTCAATTTTGAAATCAAAATCACCCCCTCTATCTGGAGCTATACTTTACCACACTCTTCAGGGTTTCAAAGCCCCTGACGATGAGGACATTTAAAACTTTTTTAGGAAAAGGACAAAATGCTGGCAACCAGCATTTTCTCCATTTCCCACAATGTTTACCATCTTTCAACATGTAGATCGCACAATTAAGGTCGATTTTAATTGTTCGTCCACAAATCCTGTTCATAGGATAAGTCTCTGGCGGACGTATTTGAAAACATACTTTCTAGTTATCAGTTTCAGCTAGAATCTAAAACTACCGTTAAAAACATAATCTTTCAATAAAAATACATTTCAAAACATTATGATTTAATATGTTTTCATTAATATTTACGAAGTTATGAATGACTATAAAAAACATTTCATACCTCATTGAAAAAAAGAAAATCACGCTCTGCCGGAACTATTTTCAAATTTCAGTTGTTCTTTATCAGGATTGGATCTGATTGGCTGTACATAGCTCCATGAAAAAATATACGCAGTTCTTTTTTAGATGTTAAACTATTTTTAGAAATGTATATACCGGATTTCGTTTAGTAACACAACCCACAATGTTTTCAGTGAAATAACGTTACACTAATTACGATTTTTCCGATCTCATACAATCTCGCACTTATTGATATCACAGTTGAGTGACGTCAATTTGCACCTTTTCCGTTGAAGTAACCGTGTTATATTGATAACCTATAATGGCGGTTACATTTATAGATGGTTTTGCGTCTTCTGTTCTGTAATTTGTGATATAGTTATGTTATAAAAACAATCCGACATTCTTTGGCGTTTGAGATAGCATTTTATTAATCTTGGCAAGAAAATAATTTATTAAGCTCGCCAAATTTTTCAAAACAAAACCTTAAGTGCAGTTTATTACTTATGGGTCAATTTGTTATGTCTGTGGAAATGTCTGTTCTATGATATTAAATAAAGAGATTTTTTGTGTGTTTATTTACGGGGGTATGAAAACAAAAACAAAAAATACGAAAAACATCAAACTTTTGTATGATACATCTTTGCAACGGCCTCTCGAAGCAGTTTCATACAAATTTTTCATGATGTTTTAAGTATGTCGAGGCTATTTTTTACAGTTGAAACGACAAATTGATGGATAGATACACCCAACGTTCATTTTATCTGTGCGTCGGTCTGTCAATCCATCCATCCATCGGATCACCTGAACCCGTTTCCTGCTAAGCGTGACTGACTGACCTTTTGCGGACAGTGTAGATCAAGATCAGACTGCATAGAACGTGCAGTCTGATCTTGGATCTACACTGTCCGATAAGGAGTTATCATTCCCTTAATCATAACTTTGAAACAGCAATATTCGTGATTTTGCCATCGAATTGAAATAAATTTTTGTGTTAGTTATTTAGAGGCATTCGGGTTAATATTTCGATGACCTCCCATTTCGTCACCACCCATGACATTTCTTTCAGGTTGTCGGAGGAATGGGCGGCATAAGAAGCCCAATGTACCAGAGTGTACCCAAAGACTACACGATGCAGGCCTGGATCGCATGTCTCTGTTGTTTCTGCCCAACAGGCTTGGTCGCCATTTTGAAAGCTTCAGAGGTAAGGGGTAAACGCCTGTCTCCTTTGGAAAACCGTCTGTTTTGTAATAAATCAAGGGTCTTGGTCAAGAAGGAAAGCAAAATCCTGTTTTGACGGATTGGGGGGGAGGGGGTCCTGCCATCTTCGGTAGCCAGGGTGACGACCACTACGCGGATCTTAACGATCCACGTAGTGATCGTCACCTTGGCTAGCGAATATGGTGATCTTCACCTTGGCTAGCGAAGACAGTGATCAACACCTTGGCTAGAGGAAATAGGGATTGTAACCTTGGCTAGCGAAGATAATTATCGTAAGCCTAGGCTAGCGAAGATAGCTATTATCACCTTGTCTAGCGAAGATAGCAATCGCCACCTTGGCTAGCGAAGAAAATGATCGTGAACCTTGGCTAGCGAGGATATTGATCATCACCTTGGCTAGCAAAGACTGTGATAGTCGCCTTGGCTTGCGAAGATAGTGATCGTCACCTTGGCTAGCGAAGATGGAGCCCTGCTAGTAACAGTGGTATAGGGTGGGATCGTGACCTGGAGGCCTCGTGGTTTTAGCCTTACTGGATCACCGGCTTTTTCGTGGGAGTGTCCTTAGGCAAGACTCTTTGAACTGACCTTTAGCCTGGTACACATGAAACCCAGGAAGTGCATGATCATGTGAGTTTTTTGCCGTGAAATGACTGAAATAATGTTGAGAGCGGCGTGAAAGACAATTCAGTCAATCAATTAATATGAATTTCGTCATAATTTACGAATATGTGGTCTTTTAACTCTTTACCGAACGACAAAGTCTTTGACTGGTCCAAATCTTTACCACCGAGCCTGGGTAGCTCAGTGGGTTGCGTGCAAGACCATAACACGGGGTCTAGGGTTCGATCCTTCGATCCCTGGCTACGATTCCTTTCCTTCCGAGGATTAATGACAGTCATTGCGACAGGAGTCGTTCCTCTCTCACTGCTGACCATTGTTTCGACAGTGGTTATGTGGGAAAGCAGCCAGTGGCTTGAAAAATAATTGTGGTGAGTACTGGTAAAAGAAACTCCATGAAAGCATGGACAGATGAACTGGCCTCAGAAGTTTTGTGTATTTTAACCAGTGGAGCGATACAGTGCCGTTATGGCCCTCTTGTTGTTTTGAAAATTGCAGCCAATGACAATGCTCTTATTTCCAAATTTTCAGTCACGTGACGCACTGGCTCGTGGTGACCTCCGAGCAGCCCACACAGCAGCCAATTCAGCCCGGCAGATGGTGAGAACCAGCCTCCTGATTGGCTTCCTCAGTGCTGTTATTATTGCGATCTTTGGCCTCTCCATTGGTCGCCTTGTGTATGCTTATAGAAAAAACAACTTAGATTAGAACCTCTTTCAGATGATTTCTTGTGAAAACATTTTTGCGAAAAGAGGAATTGCTCGTGACGAGCAATTCCTCTTTTCACAACAACGTTTTCATATGCACTCGTGTATTGACCCGTTACCTGCGAAATATGTTAAAGTCATATTTTGAAGACTGCAGCACAAAATCAAATTTTGCGAATATTTCAAAGTTTTTAAAATAAAGGGGTAAGGGGGTTAAAGTATCGCTATAATTGCACAGTGTATGACCAAGATTAGACTGCACGTTCTTTGCAGTCTCATCTTGATCTATAGTGTCTGCCAAAGTGCTTTTATTCGCGATTGGCAGCCTAGGCTTATAGCCTAAAGCTTTACTTCTTTTAGCGGACATCACGTGTTATTGCGTGTTACATAATATCTTTAACGGGGCTGTTAATATTCTAATAATTTAATCAAAGTTCTCAGATGTTTTCTTCCCAAAATTAAAGCATTTATTTGCAAACTATCAATAAATAAGAACAGAGAGTGGAACCTTGTTGGTGCTAACGACAAGACTGAGATGCAATCGCTCTGCCATTGATAAATCTGGTATTGCCTTTCGTCAGTGGGACGGTTTTGGGATAAAAAAAAAATGTGCACATAGCTTGCGCTTTACACCGGCTTTCTCAGTACTTTGATTTTTACTTCCAAATAAACAATAATTGTTCCCTGCATTGTCGCTACAACCATTCAGATTTTTGTCTTGTGACGCAACAGTGTTTGCCTTAGCAACAATTACCAAGGAAGTTGTATGTTATCTTCCCAGTTCATGAAGCCCGTCAATCAATTTTTAGTGCAGATCATTGTGGTCGGTAGTTTCTTAATTTTATTTTAATCCTTTATCACCAATCCAGAAATTTGATAACCTTGAAGGCTTTTGATAAAACATTGCTGGTGACCAGCATTTTCTCCTTTTTCCACAATGGTTTGAAGTCTTTTAAAGACACTCTTCGACTTTTGAGCCACAATTTGATTTGTGGTTTGCAAAATTTTGTTGTTTAGTAAAAGAATTACAAACATTTGTCTACTTTTCCTGTACTTTTGTTGTTTATAGCTTGTTATTTTTTTAATATAATGATATATTGATTTTATTGTTCAATGTTTATATTATTGATAAATATTGATATCTTTCTTTTTTGTACACTGGTAAATACTTTTCAAATCTTATATCAACAGTTGAAGATGAAATGAAAACAAAAGAAAAAAAACAATACGAAATCCATTTACATGTTTAGGTATAAGTATGAAATATGAGCCACGCTTTCGTCAAAGGGCGTTTAATGAAGATGTATATACTGAGTACCAAATGAGTGATCACGTGATTACAAGTAAAAAACAAACTTTTTGTTTAACCTCTATCCTGCTGAATAACTAAAATTTCAACGCTTTACATCGGAAACCTCGTAACTACTGCCTGTAACAAGCTGTAGTTACGAGGTTTTCGAAGTAAACCAACGATTTGATTTTCGATACGGTAGTAAATAGTTAAACATTACTACTAGTATTTCAAAGTTATGTTCTGGGAAATTATATTAGTTGTACGGTCAGGTGGCAAGGGATTTGGAAACATGTTCACGGCTGTGGTGAACCATATTGCCCTGAGCCGAAGTACCCTGCCACCTGACTGTACAACGAATTTATTTTTACTGCAAACTTTTACCAACTTTTGTTAAGCAAAATTTACCTGGTTTTTTTTTTTTTTTTTTTTTGTTTTGTTTAAAAAATTGAGTACGCGAAAGAAGTAGAATTTCTCTTCTGATTGCCCCAATTGAATGAAAACTGACGTCACTTGGAACTGACGTCACTGAAACCTTGGTAATACGTGCTAAAACATGCAGCTTGGTGCATATTCTTGATGTCAATCTTGATCGACGACGCCATTTTGGATGTTGCGTTGATAATGGAGTCATGTATACGGGGCTCCCGGAAGTGAAACTGCTTTTAAGTAGGTTTTGCCAGAGTACATGCCAGTGTACATGATATATATGTTCGTGGCATATTATCCAATCAGATCATGAGAAGTTTTTTTGCTGTGTACTCTGATCCTGATCTACACTGTGCGCAAAACGTCGCTGAGAAGGTAAAGAGTTAAAAGGGGACATCTCTTGTTAGTTTAAGTTTCTCCCCTGCCAGATAAAACTAAAAGTAACCAAGTAACTGATTGGTCCTTTCACCTGTATTCCTTTGTTTTTATTCTTGGTTCGCTTGGGGATGTTGCGATAAATATAAGATTACATATGGTATTTGTGTAAAGTCCCCATGCGATTCAAATTGAATTCAGTTCATGGTCATCAGGAACTAAGTATATATCGATTTCTAAAACAAACTAACCATATTTCTTTGAAATATTATCTCAAGATCATAGCTGTGCAGTGTAAGAGTATCTGGGATAAAAGCCAAGTAATCCTCTTATTAGGACCAGTATAGTACTCGAGCGGAATCAAGGGAAGTAACTGAAAAATGACCCTCATTGTGCTCTGCTTGTTTCTTTGGATGTGTAAACTTCTGATTTGTAAAAAAAATAAATAAGAATGTGATATTTGTAGAGTAAATAATATGGAAGATTGTTACAAAGTTGTTTTATGTTTTATGTAATTAAACCTAATTAAAACGCTAAATGCACTCAGAGAGCTAAGATTGTTTTAATCGGGGGGGGGGGGGGGGTTCCTGCGTAGCTCAGTGGTAAAACGTAAGACTCCTAATCTAGAGACCCCGGTTTGAGCCTCACTTGATCCACAGGGCCTCTCGTGAGGTTGTCCCTTGGAGAGACATATTGACGACCTAGCCTAGAACAAGTGAACCCAGGAAGTTTAAAAATTTGTTAGCTTTGGCCGTAAATGACTGAAAAACTGTTGAAAGCGGCGTAAAACACCATTCAATCAATCAATCGATCCCTTTCTCCCAGCTTAACTGCTCATGTATAATGATATGATTTTAACCCTTTACAAAAAATCCCGAGTTTTCACGACCTTAAGAAAGAAGCCGTCTGAAAACATTGTGGGAAAAGGAGAAAATGCTTGTAACCAGCATTTTCTCCTTTTCCCACATGGTTTTCTGTCCTTTCCAAAACAAAGATTAATTTTAGAGTCACCTAAATTTTGTCGTCCGCTTCAAATTAGGACTAGTTTAAAATTATGTCGTTTGGTAAAGAGTCGAGTCTTTTCAGAGAAAAAAAAAACTGCTACTATAAATGAATAGTGTCTAAACTATAGAATTTGTCTACACTGAAATTTAAGTACATCATAATAGCAGGTCGCTTCTTCATGCTTTTCTTGAGCTCCAGACGGGTAAGGTCAAGTGGAATGCCTTGCCCATCTTACCTCCATGTCTGCACCGCCACTGAGGAAAAGTTTTTCAGATTAAAGTACAAAAAGTACGATACAGTGAGTGAAAGTAACACTATATGGTGGAACTCCCTTTCTGTATCAACATTTATTGGACACAATCTTGAATTCACCGAAATTACTGTTCACTGAAATCTGTAAGAGCTATGCTCTGTGAAAAGGGGGCTAAAAGCAGTCCGCGCAGGCTGACCTGGGCCTAGAACTACTCTAATGTAGTCGTAAAGTGCCGTCTCGAATTAGCCTGTGCGGACTCGTATCTAATTCGTGTATGTCAGTTGTGGGCACGAAAGCAAAATAAAAGAATGGTAACAGTTTGAATTATCATGATGTCTTTACCTTGAAACTTTTTTATTATTGAGATAAGAATTCCAGGAAGGTTTATCAAGATAGCCCTCTAAACCCTTTACCAAACGACAAAATTTTAGACTTGTCTGAATTGAAAGCACTTGCAGACGACAAAATAAATGTAACTCAAAAAATGAAAAGTGTTTCCAGCAGGATAGAAAACATTGTGGGAAAAGGGGAAAATGCTGGTAACCAGCATTAATTAGTTATTTCGTATCTAATGGTAAATAGTTATTTCGTATCTAATGGCAGAAATATGCCACCGTACGATATATTTTCTTATATCATTGCAATATTCATCTCTTATATAATGGCAGAAACATGCCACCATACGACATATTTCCTTATATCATCGCGATAGTTGTCTCTTATCGTATGGCCTAAATATCCCATCATACTATATATTTTCTCATATCATCGCGATAGTTATCTCGTATCTAATGGCAGAAATATGCCACCGTATGATATATTTCCTTATATCGTTGCAATATCTATATCGTATTTAATGGCAGAAACATGCCACCATACCGTATATTTTCTTATATCATCGTTATCTCGTATCAAATGGCAAAAAAAAGGCCACCATACTGTAATTATGGTGATAGGGTAATAATTAATAAAAATATCGTATTAACTTGTGCGCGAATGCATGGATTTACTGCATGTGTCGTCATTTTAACCCTTTGGCTACAAAGCGCGACTCACTGACCTTTAGCGGACAGTGTAGATCAAGATCAGACTGCACAGAACGTGCAGTCTGATCTTGGATCTACACTGTCCGATGAAAATATTTCTTTCTAACAAAAGTACCCTTGCAAAAGCAAAACAAAATGTTATTTTTGATATCGGTTTGAAATTTTGATGTTAGTCATTTCGCAGAATAAGGGTTACATATCTGATGCACAAATCATGTGATCACACACTGTGACTTGCATTTACCTTCTGAATTCAGCTATCTGTAACCATCGAACAGAGGAAGTTGATTTGATCATACATAAGAAAATAATTAATAAAAACTATTTTTAAAGTGTTGATTGACAAATATGGAACTAGAAAGTAGGTATTTTCAATATTTTGTAAGGGATATCCACTGAGTATAAGGTCTTTCCGTATACAAAAGACCCTGCCGTCAGCTTCACATAATACTGAGAGCGTGAGGTGCTCGGTGAAACTCGTGCCCAGGTCATTCTTATGCATAGACCAATATACGAGGTCGATATTAATACTGAGTAGACCATCATGTCGAAAAGAGTGGATCTTTTCAATGAAAAAAAGAAGTGTATAGGAACAACGTTTTGGGTACCTTTTATTCATTTATTATCTTATTATTTTTCTCTTTTTTTCAATTGATCATTTAAGTTGGTTGGTTGGTTGTTTTGGGGTTTAACGCCACTTTAACTGCTAAGGTCATATCATGGCGGTCGGTGACGCACATGTGTTTTCTGGCTTTCTCACACCAGTTCTAACACAACTTTCTTTCCAAAGCCACCGACTACTTTTCTCACATGCTTCAGCAGAGATGACTGGCAAAAATATGCCGGAAAGAAAGTTCGCCTAAACCGGGTATCGAACTCACAACCACCAGGTCAAGAGTCAGACACGCTTACCACTGAGATACCCGGGCAAGCTGAGCCTTTAGGGATCATGGCTTGAAATGGCACTTTATGAGCAATGAGTTTTTTATGGTTTGTTGATGCTGCTCAAGGGTAATCAGTCCTCAGTAAAGGTTTGAATTCACGGGTAGAAAACTTCATATTCAGAGCCAATGGCTCCGACGAGAAAATGTTGTGTTGGTCTTCCGTTTCTGAAGATGTCGGCTGAAAAACAACCCCTAAACAGGTGGGCATGTCAGTATTTGTAATTATGTGTTCTTACGTCTTTAAAATTAACAAAAGGAGAATGTTATTCGATGCTCTGGTCTTTCAAAGGACGGACACACTGACAGACAGGCTGATTCCAGTATACCCCGAAAACATTCGTTTTGTGGGGATATAGAAATGTATAAATGACCTATGAACTAAGGACTGGATGAAGGCAGGAAGGCTCGAATGAATGAAAGAGTTAATAAAGTGTGATAACCTAAAGTTTGATACGTATATTGTCATACTTACTCTTTTTATTTTGGTACTTTATCATGTGTAAACAATTATGTTCATGACTGAATAATGATTCATGAACTGCATAATGCAAATTCGTGCATCTAAACCATTAAAACACGTGCTGTCTTTATCATTCCCGTACTTCTAAAAGAAAATAATTTTTTTCATTATTTGTGCTTATGTGTGGGCTGCACTTATGACAAAAGTACGAAAAATTTATATATGGACCATTCGTTCTAATCAAAAGCTATGCAGAAGTACATGTATTTTCAAAATTTAAATAGACTAATGTCAAACAACATTTTTTTTTAACATGACAATACCAGTCCTTTGTATTTTCATAAATGCGGTCATGTTCCATCCAACAAATGATCTAAATTTTGGACTGAAAGATATTGATGGAAAAACAAAACTTACGTCCTTACTAAATACTGTAATTACAGAAAACACTATTTTGAAAAGGAGTCCTTATGAATCGGTGCCATCTAACATTATCAGAGCCGGTCCACATAATCGGAGCCCTTTCTTTACTTTTATAAGTTCTTGTGCTTTTCTTTTCAATTTTTGACCAGTAGTGAATGTAACATTTAAGACATTAATTCACGTTTTTGGGACAGCAAGACTCTCCCATATTTGTCAATTAAATGGCTATAACAGACTGAATTTAGGTCCTTGACGTATTATTTTGGCTACGGTCAACCCACGCCACAAATGATTCAGATAACATCGTACACCTGTTCCAAATCTCCGTAGTGCAGAACACACGTTGAAAGACCAGAGCATCGAATAACATTATCCTTTTTTTGAATTTCAAAGAAATAAGAACACATAATTACAAAAACTGACCTTTGTTTTTAATTAAAGTTTTCTGATAAAGTAGGAAATGTGATATGAAAAGGGAAATTGCTTTTTATTAACACTTTCTCCCTTTCGCACAACCTGCTCAAAAGCAACCTGCTAAAGAGGTATAAACAGTTCTTTGGGGCAAAGCCGTCAAACTTTTACATATAAGAACTGGGAATGCTTTCTGTTTTATGGGGAGAATGGATGACAGTAAAATACCGCTAATGGTATGTAATTTTCCTCTGCAAACAGTGTCACATTTGTTTAAAACACAATATTCTGTGAGTTGTAGCCTCTTGATCAAACTCAAGACAACAGAGAAGTAATTACTAATTAGACTTTTTTGTACAGCTGAATTTGCTGGCTTTTACCCACTTTTTTGGTACTCATAACAAATGTATAAATTTTTATAGAAGCTTGTGATTGTAAACAAAATATAGACATGTTTATTAGTTTATTTTAAACATATTTATTTTACATCGATTGAGAAACAAGTTCTTACAACTTATACTAATCTCTCTCGATTCTGCTTCCTGGAAACTACACCAGTACTCGCGCCGAATGAGTGGGCCAATGAAAAATCCCAAAGTTGACACCCACTCCCGGGTATCGAACTCAGGACCTTTAGGTTATGAGGCCGACGCTCTACCTCACGACCACGGACACCACTAAATGCTTATTGCATTGGCCCCTGCTTATTTGCTGGAAAATGTAGTACGCCGTCTGTTTTAAAGAAATGTTTTCACCCAGGAAGAGCATTTTCTAGCAAATCTTGTCAGTCCATTTAACCATTTACTACATAATCCCAAAGAACAACGCTTTTGAAAACATTGTTGAAAGTAGAGAAAATGCTTGGAACCAGGATTCTCTCCTTTACCAGCATTTTCGATCCATTCACAGATAAATCTGATTATTTCAGCAACAGTCAATTTTGTTGTCTGCAAATACTTAAAATTCGCAACCGTCAGTACTTTTGAACGGTCAATACCTTTGTGGTCAAGTAAAGGATCAATTAAATAGAGCAGAATCATTGATGTACCTTATTTCTTTCTCAAGGTCATCCAAAGCAGCTTTTTCTCTTACTAATCTGCAATATCTGCCTTGTTTGGAATGTATGGTACCGTAGTTATTTTTCTTCTATGACATAGGCTGAATGTTTAGGGTTGACAGAACTACTGTCGACTATTTATTTTATATCTTCCATCACCCACAAAAATATGGAAAACAGTTAATAATTTGTCACATACTTAATATGCACTTTTACAAATCTATCTTTAAATATTACACTCCCTAATAACCTACTGAAGAAGTCCGAAGAAAACTTCGTGAGAAATGGGAAAATTGCCTATAATATTAAGCATGTTCACCTTTTTTCACAATGTTTTTCACCACATTACTCTGTTTGTTTTACAGTTACGTACCAACTTTGAATATGCTCAGCAGATTCTTATTACATGTATTCGGGTTCATCTCAAAAAGGTCTGATAGGGAATGAATCAATTCATGAGCATACACCTAGGAAATGTAAGCAGTAGGGATAAGGAATTTGGCTAAGGAATATTTGAAACAATAAAGCTCTTTACCAAACAACACATTTATGGACTGGTCCAAATAGAGAGCATTTGCAGACAACAAAATAGAAGTGACTGAAAATTTCAAATTTGATTTGGGAAGGTTAGAAAACATTGTAGGAAAAGGAAAAAGTGCTGGTTATCATCATTTTCTACTTTTCCAACCATGTTTTCAAAAGGCTTTTTTTCTCAGGGTCGTTAAAAGTCCGGATTGAGTGGTAAAGAGATAAGACTGATTCTATTCATGAAAATCCTTTTTTTTTTCTCCTATCATACATTATCATTAAACTCAGTGGTTAGCGTATCTGACTTGTGACCTAGTGGATGCCGCTTTAATACCCTGTTCGGCAAACTTTCTTCTCTGTGATTTATCGCTTCTGATGAATGTGAGATAGTAGCCTGGTTTGGAAAGAAAGTTGTGTCAGTATTGGTAATTGGTGTGAGAAATCCAAGAAACACATGCATAGGTGCACTGCCAGCTGTTACATGGCCTAAGCTGTTTGAATTGCATTAACTCATCACCATACGACAAAATTTTAGGTTTGTCCAAATCGAAAGCATTTGCAGACGACAAAATAAAAATGACTGAAAATTTGAAATTTGTTTTGTAAAGAGTAGCATTTTTTTCCTTTTCCCACGATGTTTTCTAAAGGCTTCTTTCTCAGAGGCGTCAAAAGTAGGGATTGTGTGGTAATGAGTTAAATTCTAATTAGCTATACTGGAAGAAGCCATTTCCAGACAAAAATTTAAACATGGCTCAAATAACAGCAAACATCTTTGATAGGGTAGAAAACATTGTTGGAAAGGGAGAAAGTGCTGCTTACGAGCATTTTCTCCCGTTCCTACAATGTTTGTAAAAAGTTATGTTCTATTGGTCGTTAAAACTTGAGATTTTGTTGTACAAGTAAATGTATTACATAATTAACATTTATAAAGTTCTACTTTAAATTTTTCACCACACAATGCAGACTTCTAACAACCCTGAGAAAAAAGCCTGGTGAAAACAATGCGGGAAAGGAGAAAATGCTAGAAACCAGCATTTTCTCCATTTTCCACAATGTTTTCTACCCTATAAAATCAAAATTGAGCTACACTGAAAATGTCGTCTGCTAATGCTTTCAATTTAGACACAGCTGAAATTTTGTCGTCAGGTAAAGGCTTAATCATACTGCAGATGACTTTCTCCCTCAAAGAGATTATTGTAAAGAATTGACAAAATTAATAGTTTTAATTATCATCTTTTACCGCACAATGCCGACTTTTAATGATCCTGAAAAAAAAAAAAAGCTTTTGAAAACATTGCGGGCAATGGTGAAAATGCTTGTGACCAACATTCCTTTTTCCAAAAATGTGTTATACTTTTCACAACCAATATAAAATTTTCAATCACATTTATATTGTTGGCTGCAAAAGCTTTCATTCTGGATAAGTTCAAAATTTTGCTCATCCCACTGCATAATGATAACTTTGAAAACATTGTAGAAAATCATTCCTCATGAGCACTTCTCCCATTCCAGTTCTTCTCTACTATACAGCTTTATTGTAATCAGTAGATTTCCTTCATACAGCTGCAGTCATGCAGGCATTAACAAAAAGACAGTATTAAGAGGGATAATCAAATTAAATTCTGTAAAACAATATAACATTTAAAACAACTACCCACACCAGCATAGTCTGATGTTGGCTGCGAAATACGTCATGCCATTCCCCCTCCGTCTGCGTATTGATCAGACTCCGAGTCCGCCATACATCTAGGGCCGTACAGTAGACCTACATTTAAATTTCAAATTATTGCTTTCCAAGCCGACTGTTGAAATTAGAGTTGCATTTCTTCAATATGCAAAAAAGACTTCGCCGCACATTCTATTCGTACTCTAATCGAATTCTGCTATCGAATGTTAATCCAAATTTAGCCTCGAAACACCCACTTTTACTGTTTTAAAGCCTCCTCAGTGATTTCGCGACGCCATTTTGGACATTATTCTTGGTTTATGTAGATACCGAGACCCTCTTCCCATTCCCATTAAGGATAAACTCGCGAGGTGTAAGGGTCGTCTAGTAGCGCGTATTTATAAATGAGGTTAGAGTGGTTGCAGCTTTTCTGCAAATGTTTAATACGTGGTTACTAAGGCTAAGCGCTGTTGGTCCCTAGCAAAAAAAACAGTTAGTGATAAATACACAATACCTGACAAATGATTTATTTGTAATTTATTCACAGCTTTGCGTAGTATATATTGCTTCGTTTGGGTATTAATGGAGGAAGTTTCCTACCCGTGGAATTGATTGATTGAAATATTAATGGATTTCAGCGTTAGCTGGAAACTAGTATTTTCAATTCTTCCGTTTGTCCACTGTCCGTTTGCACCAGGGCCCGTATGAATTCACCAACCATTCTTAAGGACGTGTTTTGTCTTGTTCTCCAGAATTTTCTACTTTTGTAGTCCGGTTTAGCCAATCAGAAGTTGTGTTACTTACACATTTGAAAAAGAAGACTAAGAATATTCTCAAGAATGGTTGGTGAATACGGGCTCAGTTCATATAGTCATATATGGCCGCAGGTCAGTGAGCATTGATTGCATAAACAAAATCTAGTCAGATTATTTTACAAATCAATCTAATTATATTTTTTTTGTCTGACATGCCTACTTATACCCCCACAACGAAGTGGAAGGGTAAACTGGAATCGCCATGGCCGTCTGTCCGCCTGTCCGTCTGTCTGTGAACACAAATTTGTCCAGAGCAATACTCCAACAGTCCTTTACTTACTGAACTCGAATTTACACACAGGGTTCCTGTATATATGAAGCTGTGCATGTGGAATTTCCATGACCCTACAGCGATTTGTAGCGGAATTATCTCCCCTTGAACTTTTTTCATGTCTTATTTTTGTTCTAAATCATTCTGCATTCTGTTACAAAGATCTCTTTTTGTGACGAGGAGCTGGTGGGGTATTATAATCACGTTAAGTAATAGCTCTAGTTAAGAACAGACTTTGATTTCAAACGACCATAACTATGAAGGGAATCGTGCACATAGGGTATAAATCATGTAAATTTTATCGCAACATGCTCAAGGATAAAAACAAAGGAATACAGGTAAAAAGGACCAATCTATTACTTGGTTACTTTTAAGTCTCTATCTGTTAACCCTTTACCACACAATCCCGACTTTAACGACTCTATGAAATAATGAGAAAAATCATATTGAGTACCTAGTACATATGTGGGAAAAAGGAATGAGGAAAAAAAAGTCATTGTATATTTCAGATCATCCTCTGCCATATCCAGAAACCGGAACCGGAAATGAAACAGGAGCAGATACCGGAAATCATGGGGCGAATTATCAAACAGAATATTCGAATTTAGGATACCAGACCGGCAACCAGCCGCCGCCTCCACAGCCATATATCCAACAACAAGCCATGATGAATAACAGTGTGGTAATACACAGTTAACCCTTTACCAGAGCTCCAGATAAGAGGGAGTGACGGTTTTCTAGAACAATTATTTCTGTTTGAAACCCTATGTTGTGGTACTCATTAGAATCGTCTCGACGAGACGATTGTAATGGGTACCCACAACGTAGGATTTAGTGGAGAATTACTAATATTTTCAATTTTGAAATCAAAATCACCCCCTCTATCTGGAGCTATACTTTATCACACTCTCCAGTGTTTCAAAGCCCCTGACGATGAGGACATTTAAAACTTTTTTAGGAAAAGGAGAAAATGCTGGCAACCAGTATTTTCTCCAATTCCCACAATGTTTACCATCTTTCAACATGTAGATCCCACAATTAAGGTCGATTTTAATTGTTCGTCCACAAATCCTGTTCATAGGATAAGTCTCTGGCGGACGTATTTGAAAACATACTTTATAGTTATCAGTTTCAACTAGAATCTAAAACTACCGTTAAAAGCATAATCTTTCAATAAAAATACATTTCAAAACATTATGATTTAATGTGTTTTCATTAATATTTACGAAGTTATGATTGACTATAAAAAATATTTCATACCTCATTGAAAAAAAGAAAATCACGCTCTGCCGGAACTTTTTTCAAATTTTAGTTGTTTTTTTTTATCAGTATTGGATCTGATTGGATGTACATAGCTCCATGAAAAAATATACGCAGTTCTTTTTTAGATGTTAAACTATTTTTTAGAAATGTATATACCGGATTTCGTTTAGTCACACAACCCACAATGTTTTCAGTGAAATAACGTTACACTAATTACGATTTTTCCGATCTCATACGATCTTGCACTTATTGATATCACAGTTGAGTGACGTCAGTTTGCACGTTTTCCGTTGAAGTAACCGTGTTATATTGATAACCTATAATGACGGTTACATTTATAGATGGTTTTGCGTCTTCTGATCTGTAATTTGTAATATATCGTTATGTTATAAAAACAATCCGACATTCTTTGGCGTTTGAGATAGCATTTTATTAATCTTGGCAAGAAAATAATTTATTAAGCTCGCCAAATGCTTCAAAACAAAACCTTAAGTGCAGTTTATTACTTATGGGTCAATTTGTTATGTCTGTGGAAATGTCTGTTCTATGATATTAAATAAAGAGATTTTTTGTGTGCTTATTTATGGAGGTATGAAAACAAAAACAAAAAATACGAAAAACATCAAACTTTTGTATGATACATCTTTGCAACGGCCTCTCGAAGCAGTTTCATACAAATTTTTCATGATGTTTTAAGTATGTCGAGGCTATTTTTTACAGCTGTATTTGGCTAAAATCGAAGGACATTTTTTACGAAATGGACGGATGAAAAGATGGATGGATGGAGCGGTGGATGGTTGAAACGACAAATTGATGGATAGATACACCCAACTTTCATTTTATCTGTCGGCGTCGGTCTGTCAATCCATCCATCCATCGGATCACCTGAACCCGTTTGCTGCTAAGCGTGACTGACTGACCTTTTGCGGACAGTGTAGATCAAGATCAGACTGCACAGAACTGCAGTCTGATTTGGATCTACACTGTCCGATAAGGAGAGATCATTCCCTTAATCATAACTTTGAAATTGCAATATTCGTGATTTTGCCATCCAATTGAAATAAATTTTTGTGTTAGTTATTTAGCGGGATAAG
Source organism: Tridacna crocea (assembly GCA_943736015.1). NCBI lineage: Eukaryota > Metazoa > Mollusca > Bivalvia > Cardiida > Cardiidae > Tridacna > Tridacna crocea. The sequence goes on along the minus strand of OX031069.1, from coordinate 14,068,282 downwards.
GGTTAATATTCCAATGACCTCCCATTTTGTCACCACCCATCATATTTCTTTCAGGTTGTCGGAGGGATGGACGGCATAAGAAGCCCAATGTACCAGAGTGCACCCGAAAACTACACGGTGCTGGCCTGGATCGCATGTTTGTTTTGTTTCTGCCCAACAGGCTTCCTCGCCATTTTGAAAGCTTCAGAGGTAAGGGGTAAACGCCTGTCTCCTTTTGAAAACAGTCTGTTTTGTAATAAATCAAGGGTCTTGGTCAAGAAGGAAAGCAAAATCCCGTTTTGACGGGTTGGGGGGGGGGTCCTGCCATCTTCGCTAGCCAGGGTGACGACCACTACGCGGATCGTAACGATCCACGTAGTGATCGTCACCTTGGCTAGCGAATATAGTGATCTTCACCTTGGCTAGCGAAGACAGTGATCAACACCTTGGCTAGAGGAAATAGGGATTGTAACCTTGGCTAGCGAAGATAATTATCGTAAGCCTAGGTTAGCGAAGATAGCTATTATCATCTTGTCTAGCGAAGATCTCAATTGCCACCTTGGCTAGCGAAGAAAATGATCGTGAACCTTGGCTAGCGAAGATATTGATCATCACCTCGGCTAGCAAAGAATGTTATAGTCGCCTTGGCTTGCGAAGATAGTGATCGTCACCTTGGCTAGCGAAGATGGAGCCCTGCTAGTAACAGTGGTATAGGGTGGGATCGTGACCTGGAGGCCTCGGGGTTTTAGCCTTACTGGATCACCGGCTTTTTCGTGGGAGTGTCCTTAGGCAAGACTCTTTGAACTGACCTTTAGCCTGGTACACATGAAACCCAGGAAGTGCATGATCATGTGAGTTTTTTGCCGTGAAATGACTGAAATAATGTTGAAAGCGGCGTGAAAGACAATTCAGTCAATCAATTAATATGAATTTCGTCATAATTTACGAATATGTGGCCTTTTAACTCTTTACCGAACGACAAAGTCTTAGACTGGTCCAAATCTTTAGCACCGAGCCTCGGTAGCTCAGTGGGTGGCGTGCAAGACTAGAACACGGGGTCTAGGGTTCGATCCTTCGATCCCTGGCTACGACTCCTTTCCTTCCGAGGATTAATGACAGTCATTGCGACAGGAGTCGTTTCTCTCTCACTGCTGACCATTGTTTCGACAGTGGTTATGTGGGAAAGCAGCCAGTGGCTTGAAAAATAATTGTGGTGAGTACTGGTAAAAGAAACTCCATGAAAGCATGGACAGATGAACTGGCCTCAGAAGTTTTGTGTATTTTAACCAGTGGAGCAATACAGTGCCGTTATGGCCCTCTTGTTGTTTTGAAAACTGCAGCCAATGACAATGCTCTTATTTCCAAATTTTCAGTCACGTGACGCACTGGCTCGTGGTGACCTCCGAGCAGCCCACAAAGCAGCCAATTCAGCCCGACAGATGGTGAGGACAAGCTTCGTGATTGGCATCTTCAGTGCTTTTATTGCGGTTGCGATCTTTGTCCTCTCCCTTTTTCGCTTTTTGTATGCTGATAGAAAAAACAACTTAGATTAGACCTCTTTCAGATGATTTCTTGTGAAAACATTTTTGCGAAAAGAGGAATTGCTCGTGACGAGCAATTCCTCTTTTCGCAACAATGTTTTCATATGCACTCGTGTATTGACCCCTTACCTGCGAAATATGTTAAAGTCATATTTTGAAGACTGCAGCACAAAATCAAATTTTGCTAATATTTTTTTAAATAAAGGGGATAGGGGGTTAAAGTATCGCTATAATTGCACAGTGTAGGTCCAAGATTAGACTGCACGTTCTTTGCAGTCTCATCTTGATCTATAGTGTCTGCTAAAGTGCTTTTATTCGCGATTTGCAGCCTAGGCTTATAGCCCAAAGCTTTATTTCTTTTAGCGGACATCACGTGTTACTGCGTGTTACATAATATCTTTAACGGGGCTGTTAATATTCTAATATTTTAATCAAAGTTCTCAGATGTTTTCTTCCCATTACTAAAGCATTTATTTGCAAACTATCAGTAAATAAGAACAGAGAGTGGAGCCTTGTTGGTGCTAACGACAAGACTGAGAGCCAATCGCACTGCCATTGATAAATCTGGTTTTGGCTTTTGTCAGTCGGACGGTTTTGGGAGAAAGAAACTGTGCACATAGTTTGCGGTTTATTCCGGTTCTCTCAGTACTGTGATTTTTACTTCAAATGTCGCTATAACCATTCAGATCTTTGTCTTGCGTAGCAGCAGTGTTTACCTTAGCAACAGTTGCCAAGGAAGTTATATTTTATCTTCCTAGTTCATGAGGCCCGTCAATCAATCTTTGTTGCGGATCATTGTGGTTGGTATTTTCCTAGTTTCATGTTAATTCTATATCACCAATCCAGGGATTTGATAATCTTGAAGGCTTTTGATAAAACAATTCTGGTGACCAGCATTTTCTCCTTTTCCCACAATGGTTTGAAGTCTTTCAAAGATACTCTTCGACTTTTGAACCACAATTTGATTTGTCGTTTTCAAAATTTCGTTTAGTAAAAGAATTTGTTTGTCTACTTTTCCTGTACTTTTGTTTTTTACAGCTTTTTATTTTTTTTAATATATTGATGTTGTGTTTAATGTTTATATTATTGATTAATATTGATATCTTACTTTTTTGGTACACAGGTTTTAAAATACTTTTCAAAGCTTATATCAACAGTTGAAGATGAAATGAAAACAAAGTAAAAAAGAAATATGAAATCCATTTACATGTTTAGGTAGATCTACATGTACGAAATATGAGCCACGCTTTTGTCAAAGGGCGTTTAATGAAGATGTACATACTTAATACCAAATGAGTGATCACGTGATTACAAATTAAAAAACAAACTTTTTGTTTAACCTCTATCCTGCTGAATAACTAAAATTTCAACGCTTTACATCGAAAACCTCGTAACTACTGCCTGTAACAAGCTGTAGTTACGAGGTTTACGAAGTAAACCAACGATTTGATTTTCGATACGATAGTAAATAATTAAAAATTACTATTTCAAAATTATGTTCTGGGAAATTATATTAGTTGTACAGTCAGGTGGCAGGGAATTTGGAAACATGTTCACGGCTTTGGTGAATCATGTCGCCCTGAGCCGAAGTCCCCTGCCACCTGACTGTACAACGAATTTATTTTTACTGCAAAGTTTTACCATTCACACGTTTGTCAAGCAAATTTTACCATCTTTTTTTTAAATTGAGTACGCGGAGGAAGTCGAATTTTCCTTCTGATTTCCCAATTCAATGAAAACTGACGTCACTTGGAACTGACGCCACTGAAACTTTGGTAATACGTGCTAAAACATGCAGCTTGGTGCATAATCTTGATGTCAATCTTGATCGACGACGCCATTTTGGATGTTGCGTTGATAGTGGAGTCATGTATACGGGGCTCCCGGAAGTGAAACTGTTTTTAAGTAGGTTTTGCCAGTGTACATGCCAGTGTACATGATATAAATGTTCGTGGCATATCATTCAATCAGATCATGAGAAGTTTGTTTGCTGTGTAATCTGATCCTGATCTACACTGTGCGCAAAACGTCGCTGAGGAGGTAAAGAGTTAAAAGGGAACATCTCTTGTTAGTTTAAGTTTCTCCCCTGCCAGATAAAACTAAAAGTAACCAAGTAACTGATTGGTCCTTTCAACTGTATTCCTTTGTTTTTATTCTTGGTTCCCTTGGGGATGTTGCGATAATAGGATTACATATGATACTTGTGTAAGGTCCCCATGCAATTAGAATTGAATTCAGTTCATAGTCATCAGGAACTACGTATATATCGATTTCTGAAATAAACTAATCATATTTCTTTGAAATCTTATCTCAAGAACATAGCTGTGCAGTGTAAGAGTATCTAGGATAAAAGCCAAGTAATCCTCTTATTAGGACCAGTATAGTACTCGAGCGGAATCAAGGGAAGTACATGTAACTGAAGAATGAACCTCATTGTGCTCTGCCTGTTTCTTGGGATGTGTAAACTTCTGATTTGTAAAAAATTAAATAAGAATGCGATATTTGTATTGTAAATAATATGGAAGATTGTTACAAAGTTGGTTTACTATAATGTAATTAAAACTAATTAAAACGCTAAATGCACTCAGAGAGCTAAGATTGTTTTTAATCGGGCGCGTCCTGCGTAGCTCAGTGGTAAAACGAAGGACTCCTAATCTGGAGACCCGGTTTGAGCCTCACTGGATCCACGGGGCCTCTCGTGGGGTTGTCCATGGGAGAGACATATTGAAGTCCTAGCCTAGAACAAGTGAACCCAGGAAGTTTATGAATTTGTTAGCTGTGGCCGTAAAATGACTGAAAAAATGTTGAAAGCGGCGTAATCAATCAATCGATCACTATTTTTAGGCTTGTCCAAATCGAAATCATTCGCAAATTTCAAAATAAAAACGACTGAAAATTTGAAAATTGTTTTGTGAAGAGTGGCGAGCATTGTGGGAAATGATAAAATGCTGGTTAACATGGTTTTCTCTTTTCCACACATTGTTTTTCTAAATACTTCTGTCTCAAAGTTGTCAAAATAAGGGTTTGTGTGGTAATGGGTTAAACACACAATCAATGATGCCATTTTTTTACACCAATCAGTTTCATTATATTTTTTGTTTTTTCACACACACACACACACACACACACCCACACACCCACACCCGCTTTATTGCCACAGATATTGAATTGAAATTATTTCATTTTTCATAATGCTAGCTTTTTGAAGAGATGAATATATATGAGATGTGTCCTCCGTCAGAGGGGTACTTAATGCATCTGCGCGAAGGTATCGACCCAGGTGGGCCTGCGCACTCTGCGCAGGCTTACCTGGACCGAAACATTTCACTACAGCTTAGTTTTCTGTATGTCCAAGGACCATTCTACCTCGTAATTAAGTCGATTTCGAGAAAAAAAGGCTGTTGTAGATTCAAAAGTATATGATAGCTTGCTTGGCGTGATGGACTACGTAGGAGCATTAAGCACCTTTTTTGCAGGAGAATGTCTCATATATATATATATGTTTGTATGTTTTTATAGGAAAATGTTTTTTCTTTCTTCACCACTGTATACTAACAGATTATGTAAGGTATGCTGGGGGATGACCACGACCCTTGCATACCTATTGACGTGGTAAATAAAGCTTAAAAAAAAAATCGATCACTTTCTCCCAGCTTCACTGCTCATGTATAGTATTATGATTAACCCTTTACCAAACAATCCTAATGCTTCAAATTAGGACTAGTCTAAAATTATGTCGTTTGGTGAATAGTCGAGCCTTTTCAGAAAAAAAACTGCCACTATAAATGAATAGTGTCTAAACTATAGAATTTGTCTACACTGAAATTTAAGTACATCATAATAGCAGGTCGTTTCTTCATGGTTTTTCTTGAGCTCCACACGGGTAAGGTCAAGTGGATTGCCTTGCCCATCTTACCTCCACGTCTGCACCGCCTCTGTAATAAAGTTTTCTTTCAGATTAAAGTACTAAAAGTACGATACAGACAAGTTCTACAATGGGTGAAAGTAACACTATATGGTGGAACTCCCTCTCTGTATCAACATTTATTGGACACAATCTTGAATTCACCAAAATTACTGTTCACTGAAATCTGTAAGAGCTATACTCTGTGAAAAGGGGCTAAAAGCAGTCCACGCAGGCTGACCTGGGCCTAGAACTACTGCAGGACAAACTCTAATGTGAGTCGCACAGTGCCGTCTCGAATTAGCCTGCGCGGACTCGTATCTAATTCGTGAATGTCAGTTGTGGGCAGGAAAACAAAATAAATCAAAGCGCTGACGCACTGAAGGCAGCGGGTTTGTGCCAGCTACATATCTTATTATTTTCTTTGTACAGGTTTCCTTTATACTTGACTTGAAGTAAAATAAAAAGGTGCCTTAATCGATCTGCAAACAGTATAGACCTAGGTCAGCCTGTGGAGACAGTCAGCCTGTGCAGTCTTCACAGGCTGACCTGGGCTGAAACTTACGCCATTGGTCAATTTTCTGTACATGGAAGGGTCGGCCTATGGATTATTTATGTCTTGCTTGGTATAATCCATCACAAGGATGCAAGAAGCCCCCTTTTGCCATGGCACAGCTCATTTGTTTGTGGCTAAAATAAAGACAAAATCTAGTGCATGTCCACAGGCAGAAAACAAGACTTGAATAAATGATATTAATCCTTTCCAAAACAATCCCAAGCTTTTATGACCCAGTGGAAGAGGCCTTTAAAGACATTTGTGGAAATGGAGAAAGTGCTTCTAACCAATGTTTTCTATCATATCAATCCGTAACAGTTATGAAATTCTTGAAAGGTATCTTAAAGTACTGAAAACCAGTTTTAGTATAATTTTGAGGTTTTACACCTCAAAATCCTTGTATGCCAAATAATGTGCTTTATAACAGTTTTGCCGATCCCTTTTAAAGAGTTTGTAGCTCAAAGACTTGAAGTCGGTATCGCTGGTTGAAATTTCCAGCATTGTCTTCTTTCTAATCCACTTATCATTCATGCCACATTGTTATTCAGTGTATGACTTTAAGGAAATAGCCAACAAGCGCATGCATAGGTGTACTGGCAGCTGTTATGACCCAAGCTGTTTAAATTGTATTAACTGCTAATAAATTACACTGAAAGAAGCCATTTGCAGACAAAAATTGAAACATGGGTCAAAAACAGCGTACATCTTTGATAGGGTAGAAAACATCGTTTGAAAAGGAGAAAATGCTGCTTACCAGCATTTTCTCCCATTCCTACAATGTTTGTAAAAAGTTATGTACTAAGGGTCGTTAAAAATTGAGATTGCGTTGTACAAGTAAATGTATATAATACATGATTAGCAATTATATCTACTTTTAACTCTTTACCACCCAATGCCGACTTCTAACTACCCCGAGAAAGAAGCCTTGTGAAAACAGTGTGGGAAAGGAGAAAATGCTGGGAACCAGCATTTTCTCTATTATCCACAATGTTTTCTATCCTTTAAAATAAGAATTGTACCATTGTACCATTATAAAATGAAATTGTCGTCTGCGAACGCTTTCAGTTTGAACACAGCTGAAATTTTGCTAAAGGCTTAATGGGTGACTCTTCGTGTAACATCGCCTTTCATAGCCGAATCTCTACGACTGTGGCGATAAAAGGTGATGTTACACGAATCCCATTAGGGTGCCCGATACTCAAATTCATAATGCAAACAAACACTGACAAGAAAAAATTGATGCAAAGCATCAAAGTCGCCTCAATTTTTTTTTATTTAATGCTTCAAGAAAGCCAGGGCAAGTAAGTAAATGTCTGGTTTCATCAGCAGATTTTTTAACACATAATGAAATTGATGTGACTGTGAATCTATATCAAAACTTGTCTTCTATTACAGTATCTAATACCCTCGCATAGCACTCTCTTAACTCTTTTCCAAACGACAAATATCAGAGTCTTCTAAATTCAAAGAGTTGGCAGACGACATTTTAAAAAGCCGCAAAAATGGTGGAAAATTCGCTAGTAGTGGAAAAAAGTATTTGATAGAGGAGAAATTGCTTATAACGAGCAATTTCTCCTTATCCAACATGTTTTTCCAAAACAATTTGACAGTACACGTGATAACCCGTGTTTGTTTGGGAAAGTGTTGAAAACAGGGCCAAGTTACTAAAATGTTGCTGTCCCAGGAAAGTATGATTCAAGAGAACGTAACTTTTGCAAGGCATGCTTTCAATTTAAACAAGTCTAAAACTATACTGTTTGGTGAACAATGTTAATAAAGAATAATGGTTTTGCATTGCGATTTATGAACAACACTGAGCCAAAAACTGGTCTCTCTCCAGATTTTTTCCCACAATGTAAATTTATCTAGAACTCGGTAAGAAATAAACAAAAGGGTTCTAAACAATTTTTGTTTTAAAAAACTAAACTTAGAAAGAAGTAACCAAAAATGGTTAAATACAATCATAACCATGCATCATACTCGTTATTCGGCGGAATTTAACTCAATTTCAGCAATGTAGAATTTTAGCGGTGGTCATTCAACAAAAAACACACAAATAGTAGGAAAAAGTAGGTACTAAATAATCAAAATGATAATTAAACATGTGTACGAAATGACCAAATTGGGTACGAAATGACCAACTGGGTACGAAAAGACCAAAATAGAAATTATAGGTAGGTACGAAATGACCAAAATCGTACAAAATGATCCAGGTACGAAATTAACTATGTACGAAATGACTGGAAACCTGTACAACCTTGACCAATGGAAACAAGGCATTTATTTGGGTGAGTCCATTTCTCACGAATAGCGAAACTAAAAGTAATACTTGGGCGCATTTTTTGATGTTGTAAGTATTAAAAGAGCAAAAATAGTATCGTATTGTATATACTTCGTAGTTTAAGAATGAATTAAAAAGCCAGTTTATCCCTTTCCCAAATGGCAAATTTTGGACCAGACCAAATTGAAAGCATTTTGCAGGTGACTAATTAACAGTTGTTAAAAAGATGATTTTTCTATATGATAGGGTAGAAAACATTGTGGGAAAAGAAGAAAATGCTGGTTACCAGCATTTTCTCCTTTTCCCACGAAGTTTTCAAAAGGCTTCTATTCCTGACCCGTAAAAACAAGGGATTGTTTGGGAAAGGGTTGAGGCGAAGTAGAAAGATTCCTTGTTAACCTTAACACCCCTATAAAGAAGAAATTCCCATTGTCCATGTCCTAACTCGAAAAACTATTAAAAATATAGTCGCGCGCTTCTGCGCGGCGACTAATAAAAACGTTTCCTCTGAAAATATGTTCTTTTGCACGTTTTTCGGTCTATGTAGATACCGACGCCCTCTTTCCATTTCTATTCTACATTACGGATGAACTAGTAAGGTGTAAGGCAGTTTTGAAGGGTGTCGTGTGCGCGAGCAGCGCGTATTTATACATGATCGTTTGTGTAATCATGGAGGAACTATTTAGTCACGAGTAGGAATCAAGTTTTGTTTACCTCGCGTATTCAGGAAAAAGCTGCCGGATGCAAGAATTCTCGCCCTAAATAAATATCGTTAGCGTTGAAAATCAGTAACTCATACCTGGGGACTATGACACCGGTTTTCACCCGCTGCCAAAAATAGTAACAGTAAGAATAATATCTTTATCGTGAAACTTCTTTTCGTTATTGAGATAATAATTCCAAGAAAGTTTATCAAGACAGCCCTCTAAACCCTGTACCAAACAACAAAATTTTAGATTGTCTAAATTGAAAGCACCTGCAGACGATACAATTAATGGAAAGTTTATCAAGCACTCTAAACCCTGTACCAAACGACAAAATTTTCGACTGGTCAGAATTGAAAGCACTTGCAGACGACAAAATTAATGTAACTCATAAAATGAAAAGTGTTTCAAGCAGGATAGAAAACATTGTGGGAAAAGGGGAAAATGCTGGTAACCAGCATTTTCTCCTTTCCCATGATGTTTCGTAAAAACCAGGGATTGCTTGGTAAAGGGTTAAATTATCAAATAGCTATCTCGTATCTCGCGACAGAAATATGCAACAATACGATACATTTTTCTTATATCATCGCGATAGTTATCTCGTATCTCGCGGCAGAAAAATGCCACCATGCGATATATTTTCTTTATATTATCGCGATAGCTATCTCGTATCTAATGGCAGAAATATGCCACCGTACTATATACTTTCTAATATCATCGCAGTAGTTATTTCATATCTAATGGAAGAAATATTCCATCGTACGATATATTTTCTTATATCATTGCAATATTTATTCCGTATATAATGGCAGAAACATGGCACCATACAATATATTTACTCATATCATCGCGATAGATATCTCGTATCTAATGGCAGAAACATCCCATCGTACTGTAATATGGTGATTTCGTAATAATGAATAAAACGTCGTATTTACTTGTGCGGGAATGCAACATTTTACTGCATGTGTCCTCGTTTTAACTCTTCGACTCACTGACCTTAAGCGGACAGTGTAGATCAAGATCAGACTGCACAGAACGTGCAATCTGATCTTGGATCTACACTGTCCGATGAAAAGATATCTTTCTCCCAAAAGAACCTTTGAAAAAGCAAAAAAAATGTTATTTTTAATATCGGTTTGAAATTTTGATGTAAGTCATTTCGCAAGATAGGGTTTACATTTCTGGTGCACAAATCGTGTGATCATACACTGTGACTTGCATTTACCATCTGCATACAGCTACCTCTAACCATTGCACACAGGAAGTTGATTTGATCATACACTATATTTACAGTGTTGATTGACAAATATGGAAGTAGAACGTAGGTATTTTCAATATTTTGTATAAAATGTTGACTGAGTATATGAGGTCTTTCCATATAGAAAAGAACCTGACGCCAGATTCACGTAATACCGAGAGCGTGAGGCGTTCGGCGTTTTTTGTGAAGCTCGCGCCCAGGTCATTCTTATATGGATAGACCAATGTACGAGGTCGATTAAAGTATTGACTGGACCATCATGTCGAGAAGTGTGGACCTTTTCGATGAAAAAAGAAGCGTATGGGAACAACGTTTGGGTTTTTTTTATTCATTTATTAATTTTTCTCTTTTTTTCACTTGATCATTTAAGTTGGTTGTTTGGTTGTATTGGGGTTTAACACCACTTAAACAGCTACGTGGTCATACCATGGCGGTCGGTGACGCACATATGTTTCCTGGCTTTCTCATACCAGTTCTAACACAACTTTTTTTCCAAAGCCATCGACTATTTTTTTTCGCATGCACGCTTCAGCAGAGGTCAGTGGCGAAAATACGCCGGAAAGAATGTTCGCCTCAACCGGGTATCGAACTCACAACCACCAGGTCATGAGTCCGACACGCTCACCACTGAACCACCCGGGCAGGCTGATCATTTAGAAATCGTGGCTTGAAATGGCACTTTATGAGCATGAGTTTTTTTTATGGTTTGTTGATGCTGCTCAAGGGTAATCAATACTCAGTAAAGGTTCGAATTGATTGATTGAAATATTAATGGATTTCAGCTTTAGCTGGAAACTGGTATTTTAAATTCTACCGTTTCTCCATTGGCCGTTTGCACCAGGGCCCGTGTTCAGCAACCATTCTTAAGACCGTTCTTTGTCTTATTCTCCAGATTTTTCTACGTTTGTAAGTAACACAACTTCTGATTGGCTAAACCATTCGGTTTAGCCAATCAGAAGTTGTGTTACTTACAAATTTTAAGAGCTCTGTTATCATATCTGATCAACTCTTTACCATACCAAATCTGATCGACTCTTTACCATACCAAATCTGATCACGTCTTTACCACACCGAATCTGATCACGTCTTTACCACACCGAATCTGATCGAGTCTTTACCACACCGAATCTGATCGAGTCTTTACCACACCGAATCTGATCGACTCTTTACCACACCGAATCTGATCGACTCTTAACCACACCGAATCTGATCGACTCTTAACCACACCGAATCTGATCGACTCTTTACCATACCGAATCTGATAGACTCTACCATACCGAATCTGATCCGGGATCGACTCTTTATCATACCAAATCTGATCAACTCTTTACCATACCAAATCTAATCGACTCTTTACCATACCAAATCTGATCGACTCTTTACCATACCAAATCTGATCGACTTTACCATACCAAATCTGATCACCTCTTTACCATACCAAATCTAATCGACTCTTTACCATACCAAATCTGATCGACTTTACCATACCAAATCTGATCAACTCTTTACCATACCAAATCTAATCGACTCTCTACCATACCAAATCTGATCCGGAATCGACTCTTTATCATACCAAATCTGATCAACTCTTTACCATACCAAATCTAATCGACTCTTCTACCATACCAAATCTGATCACCTCTCTTCCATACCAAATCTGATCAAATCTTTACCATACCAAATCTGATCACCTCTTTACCATACCAAATCTGATCGACTTTACCATACCATATCTGATCAACTTTTTACCATACCACAGAGTTTTTGAGTGTGTCCAAATTAACGGGACTAACAGACGACATAATAAATGTGGCTCAAAATTTGAACTCTGGTTTTGGAAGGGTAGAAAACGTTGTCGGAAATGGAGAAAATGCTGACAACCAGTATTTTCTGGATTTTTAAATACGTTTTCAGATGCTTTCTGTTTTAACCCATTACCAAACGACAAAACCTTAGGTTTGTCAAAATTGAAAGGAATTGCAGACGACAAAATAAAAGTGACTGAAAATTTGAAATTTATTTTGTGAAGGGTAGAAAATATTGTGGGAAAAGGAGAAAATGCTGGTGACCAGCATTTTCTCCTTTTTCCACAATGTTTTCTAAAGGCTTCTTCCTCAGGGTCGTCAAAAGTAGGGATTGTGTGGTAATGGGTTAAAGCAATTATAAGTCGGGGTTGTTGTGAAAGGAATAACAAAAACAAAACTTCCTGTTAACCGTCGTAAAGAGATTTCTGTCTTCACCAATACACATATTTTGTATAAGGCGATGAAAAACGAACGGTTTAGGGGTTTTTTTTTTTCTGCCTTAAAGGTAATCAGAGAATAGCTTGATAAAAATCTAAAGACGTCCCTCGCTCGACTTGTCTGGCTAAATTACTTTTACCTAATATCTTTAATGAATTCAACATCCGCAATATGGATCGCCAAAAAAATGGCAATGAGTTGTCATCCTAGGTACAAGTCACGAACAAAAACGGCTTGAAAACTTATAATATCGAAGCTGCAGCCGACTCTAAGGTTTTACATTATATAGTACAGCTGCCACATTGGTTAATAGTCGTCAACCCTTTAAGAAACGACACAATTTTAGCCTTGGCCAAACTGAAAGCCATTGCAGACGACAATTTCAATGTGGCTCAAATGATGCAAATTTTCTCCGATAGGGTAGAAAACATTGTGGGAAAGAAGAAAGTGCTGGTTACCAGAGAAAGAAGAGAAAAACGTCATTGTATGTTTCAGGTCAACCTACTGCATATCCTGGAACCGGAACCGGAACTGAGACAGGCGCAAGTCATGGGATAAATTCTCAGACCGAATATTCAAATTTAGGATTCCAGACCGGCAGTCAGGCTTTTGCCTTCCCGCCGCCTGCACAGCCATATACCATGGGACAACAACAAGCAATGATGAACAATACCATGGTAATAACCCGTTAAACCTTTACAACACACCCCCGAGTTTCAAAGACACTGTCTGATTGAAAAGACTTTTAAAAAGATTGTGGGGAAAGGATATAATGCTTGACACCAGCATTTTTCTGTTTTACGCGTGTATGACTAAGCCGAGTGTAGTCGTAAAGTGACTTATTACATTCTGTTACTAATAATAGTAACATTTTCCACTGAAAATGGTGTAATATCAGTGTCACGCGAGGGCCGATATGGCAGGGCAACGGGCTGATATCTGATATCCTGCCCGTTGATAAGATATTTGTTCTATACATATAGCAACAGAACATTTGCTCGTGAACTAACGTTCTCAAAACATCCATTTTGAAAAAAATGGCGCAATCGTTTCGTCATTCGCTAGAGGACAAATCTTCAGAACTGCACTCAACGTTGGATCGTTAAACCAAGAAAGACGTGATAAATAGAGAATAGATTGTTGTTGTCTTGGATTAGGAAATTTATTAGGCAATGTGTATCCGTATCACACTAAATTGAATATTTAGATTGAGAAACAGTAATGGTAACGTCTTTTTAGCAATGAACAAACATGAAGAAATGTTTATATAAAAAGTCCTATAGACTTATCCGAGACGACACTTTACGGAGATGTCCGAATGCCCCTTTTCGCCTTCCAAACCGAAATAGTTTGCAGACGACAATTTTAGATTTGGAGAAAACGGCAGAAAGTTCTCAAAAAGGGTAAAAAACACTGTGGGAAAAGGAGAAATTGCTCGTTACGAGCAATTTCTCCTTTTCCCACAGTGTTTTCAAATACTTTTTACTGCAGACACGTAAAAACCAGGGCTTGTTTGGGAAAGGGTTAAACTTCTTGGCGAAGCGGTTTCATATGAAAGTGTGATAAGGTTTACAGCCTATCGAGGCTATTTCATGGAGCTGCATTTGGCTAAAATTGCAGGTTTTTTAGTTTGTACGAGACGGATGGATGGATGGATATGATGGATGAATGGATGGATGGATCTATCGATTGATGGATGGAGTGGAGGATGGATGGAGCGAAGGATGGATGCATGGAGCGATAGATGGATGGATGGAGCGATAGGTTGATGGATGAATTGATCCTTCCAACCTTCCGTCTATCTGTGAGTCGGTCGGCCAGTCCATACGCTAATCCATCGAATCACCTAATGTCCAAATGACCCCATTATTTTGTTCAGTCCCATAACATTTCTTTCAGGTTATCGGAGGGATGAATGGCATGCAAACACCTTTGTACCCAAATGAACCCGAGGACTACACCTTGCAGGCCTGGATGGCATGTCTTTGCTGTTTCTGGCCCACAGGCATTATTGCAATCATGAGAGCTTCCGAGGTAAGAGCGGGCTTCTTACATTGGTTACCTCCCCTGATACGGCAAAAAATATGTATGTACAGGGTGTCTAAAAAATATATGTCCCAGTTTCAAAGACCTATTTTAACAGCAAAAAATGCAACTTGTAGGTCTTGATAAAATTTAGAACTTTGTATGAAAATAAAATAAGAATTATTACTTCTTTTTCAATGTAGTGACCGGAGGTAACCTTGACAACATTTTCATCAGACCGGGCCGTTTTTGAACACGATTTATAGTGTGACCTGTTTTCAGAATATTCTAGAAACATAAAAAAAAAAAAAATTAATGTTTTTTCCGTTGTGGTCATTTTTAGTAACAGGTTGTTTACTAATCCATGTTGTAATCTTTCTAGAAAAGACTTATCTAGAATTTCCCAAGCTGATATAAATAGGAATTACTTTCTTAGTGATTTTTGGGCTTGAGCTTAGACTTGTGGCTCGGAGGATACAGAATTTGTGAAAAGTGTTTTAAACTGTAACATAGATATGTGAGTCGTAATTGTTCATTTTTTTACCCAGGTTACTCATATCTATTTGCAAGTTAAAACTATGGTTAATTTAGGAACTAGGAATTTCATCATTTTTGTAATCTAAACATAATTTTGAAGATCTTATTATATTTCTTGTTCTAGAATTAAGAATTGTCAAAATTTCATTCCAACTGCAAACTTTTTTGTCATACACTTTTGTCTTTGTTCATTAACTCATTACCAAACGACAATATCTTAAGCTTGTCTAAATCGAAAGCATTTGCAGACGACAAAATAAAAGTGACTGAAATTTGTTTTGTGAAAGGTAGAAAACATTGTTGGAAAAGGAGAAAATGCTGGTAACCAGCATTTTCTCCTTTTCCCACAATGTTTTCTAAAGGCTTCTTTCTCAGGGGCGTAAGGGTCGTAAGAATACGCATCAAATTTGCTTACTAAACACTGCGTTTGTTTTCTGGATGGCACTGTTTTACTCCCCTTATATTTTCTTCGGTGTTTTGTAACTGAAGCAGGTGAATTCCCATGCTCACGGAAGGGTCTTTCGAAAAATATCAGCAATCTTCGGCTATTTAACCCATTACCACTCAATCCCTACTTTTGACGCCCCTGAGAAAGAAGCCTTCGAAAACACTGTAGGAAAAGGAGAAAATGCTGGTAACCAGCATTTTCTCCTTTTCCCACAGTGTTTTCTACCCTTCTCAGAAGAAATTCCAATTTTTCAGTCACCTTTAATTTGTCGTCTGCAAATGCTTTCAATATGGACAAATCTAAAATTTTGTTGTTTGGTAATGAGTTAAGAAATAATCCTTTTTCCATCGTGGTTTATCGTTCATTAAATCAAAGTTTTGAGTTATAAAGCACAATAAATAATCCAAGAGGGCGATAGCCCGAGTGGTTTATTCATCGCGCATCATAACTCATAAAGTGGTTTATTGAATGATAAACCACGATACAAAGAAGATTATTTCGATTATAACATAACCCACTCTTTATCAAAGGAAAACAAATTCATACTCAGAGCGAAAAGGCGGGTGCAGATTAAATTCCATTCTAACATGACACGCGAATTCGGCTCTATAAAGACAGTGCAGGGAAAGAGTGGTAAAATCTGCGACAATCCATGCAGAGTGACGTCATTCAATGAGTGGGTTATTCAATGGAACATAATCTTCATCCGCGTGTTTACTTCGAGTTTGAACTTGTTTTCCTTTCATTAAGAATTGGCCATGTTAGAATCGAAACAATCATCTTTCTATCGTTGTTTATCGTTCAATAAATAAACTACGTTGTGAGTTATGAGGGGCAATGAATAAACTACTCGAGCTTTCGCCTTCATGGATTATTTATTGTGCCTCATACCTCACAAGTGTGGTTTATGGAACGATAAAACACGACAAAAAGTAGATTATTTCTTAACCCTTTACTCCATAGATACTCATTTCTACGCATTGCTTGCAGAAGCTTTTTGAAAACATTGTGGCAAAAGGTGAAATTGCTCGTGACGAGCAATTTCACCTTTTGTCACAATGTTTTCTATGCTATCAAAAGGTGTGATATACACATAAAAAACGGCTTCATCCTTCCTGTTATTTAGGGTCAATCTGAGATACCTTAGAAATGCCTTGTGGAGTAAAGGCGTCATTTTACGTTACCGCGATACTTTACACGGTTCAGGATATTTCAGAAAAAATTAAATTGTCAACTTTCAAATGGTATTTAGGACTTAGCGAATTTCATGAAGTGTAAATTCCAATATTTTGGTCATTACTAGAACATATACTAGTATTTTGGGGCACCCTGTACTTGTACATTGGAGCTGTTTGGGGATTTCTTTTCTGATTCAAACCTCGTCAATTTTTGTGTTTATGTTTTATGATTCGTTTATCGTTAGTTGGGCTGTATAACACAGTCCTGTGTTTTAACAACCCTGAAAAGGAAGGCTTCTGAAAACAATGTGGGGAAAAGGAGAAAATGCCGATAATCAGCATACATATTCTTTTCTCACCGTGTTTTTTCAGCCCTTACACAGCAGAAAACTCTTTGTTTGAGACCTAACTTCTTGTTTTGAAAACCATCAGATTTGTGATTTTTTTTCCGTCCGTCTCTTTAGTTGGCCCTCTTGTTTTACAAATGTTTAAACTCATTTTCGATATAGACCTAGATCTAACGGTATGCAATTCTTCCCTTTCTCACAATGTTCCAGGCTTTTGAAGAAGGATATTTTATTCTTTCTAAATCATCCTCGTTGTTTTCTGGTTCTGAAAATTTCAGCAAATGACATTGCCTTATATTTTGAATTTTCAGTCACGTGATGCAGTAGCTCGTGGTGACCTTTTTGCAGCCAACATAGCAGCCAACTCGGCTCGACAGATGATAAAGGTTACCTTCATAATCGGTATCGTCATTGCTGTTGGTACGGGTGTGTTTAGTGCTATCTCTTATGCATTCACTTCAAGGTAATAAGAAATAGAACTTTTGCCTCCTTCGGTTGATTTCTTGTGAAAACATTGTGGCGAAAAGAGGAATTGCTCGT
The DNA here is from genome assembly GCA_943736015.1 of Tridacna crocea. Taxonomy (NCBI): domain Eukaryota; kingdom Metazoa; phylum Mollusca; class Bivalvia; order Cardiida; family Cardiidae; genus Tridacna; species Tridacna crocea. Next base: position 14,050,738 of record OX031069.1, on the reverse strand, counting down.
CAAGATCATTGCCTCTTTGTGTCGCAATGTTTTCCAATGTATTTTTCATTATATAACATCTGCACCAGTCATTTATAAAAACAGCACCTGAAGGTATATATCATGTTTGTCATCTGTAACCCGTTGTCTGCGCATGTCATGTTCTTCGAAGATTCGACCTGTTTTTATATGACGTACTAGTCACTCTCTGATATCGGGGAAATTGTAGTAATACGCGCCATAAAGAAGCAATGGAGAAAATGGCTTTTATCAATACGTTTGAGCAAAAATCGGGCATTTTTTAGCTCTAGATTTCTCTAAACTGCTGATCATAGCTGAATGAATCGAATCATATAGCGTTTTATTCAATATACGTTTATTTTAGTTTGGAATTCAAAGTAACGGTCCTTGCGTAGAAAAATACCCCGGTTCTGTACCCAGGATGCCCATATTAGATAGATGAACATTTATAGAATGACATCTAGCGGGAGATAATGATCTGTCTCCCTAAAAGTGTTAATAACGTCAGGTCTTATTTCTACAGAAAATAATCACTTATGCTTCACGTAGTAGAAAACAGCTGTTTCGAAAATAATATTATCCTACAAAATTTGCTATGATTAAAAAAGGGTGTTATTGTACTGCTTTAACAAAGGCACTTTCCCTTTTTATCTTTCCTAGAATTATCATTTATAAATCTATTTAAACCACTATATTTTCATTACAAAGACAAATAGTAATTACCTCCCTTTCCTGGAAACTGACCAAAGTATCTACCGTTGTCTGCGCATGTCATATTCTTCGAAGATTCCACTGTCTTATATGACACATCACTAGCCCAAAAAGCTGGCTGACTGTAATATTACGCTCCATAAGGTATTAATGTAGAAAATAGATTTTATCAATACGTTTGAGGAGAAATGTGTCCTGCTTTATCTCCAGATTTCTCTAGACTGCTCATCATAGCTGAGTGAATTGCACGAGGTAGCGTTTTATTGTGTAAACGTTTATTTTAAATTCAAAGTAACGGTTATCGCGTAGGAAAGTGGTTCGGTTCAGTACCCAGGATGCCCAAATTAGATAGATGAGTATTTATAGAATGCCATCTAGCGGAGAAAATGAAGTATCTACAAATAATTTTAATGATAGGCATAAAGAAATTTCTGGTCGGTAAAAATGTGCAAAAGTGTTATATCTATATAAACCCGTATTTATCAGCTATCAAGAAAACTTTATGCATTGCAGCACTAGAGGTATTAGGGGGCTGCTACCTTAAATTCACTTGCTTTCAATGGTGATTTTCTGTTGTGCAGATGGTAAAAAGATTTTGGTTCAGAGCTACAGATAGAGGGAGTGATTTTGCTCTTGAAATTTAAAATTTTAATTATTCTCAACTAAACCCTATATTGTGTGTGCTCATTAGAATCGTCTCATCGAGACGATTTTAATGAGTGCCCACAATATAGGGCTTTGAAGAGAAGTAATGGATTCAGAATACCCTCACTCCGTCTTATCTGGAGCTCGGTTGGTTGTTAAAAAATCACAACTTCCCTAAATAGTTATACCATGTATTGAAATACTATAAACATGTTGTATCTGAATCTGAAACTGACATTTTATCCCAAACTTCTGCTACTGTATCCATGCTATGTAATGGTCTGTTAACTCTTTACCAAACGACAAAATTTTGGACAAGTCCATATTGAAAGCATTTGCAGACGACAAAATAAAGGTGAATCAAAACTTGAAATTTGATTTGGAAAAGGTAGAAAACATTGTGGGAAAAGGAGAAAATGCTGGTTTACCAGCATTTTCTCCTTTTCCCACAATGTTTTCTATAGACTTCTTCCTCAGGGTCTATAAAAGTTGGTATTGTGTGGTAAAGAGTTAAATCATATCAAATTGTGAAAAAAAGAATTGTTTTAATGCATTTTTTTTTTTTTTTTTCGTAACCTGCATTTCCTCCTTTTTCACCAATGATTATCTTCTAGTCTTGCTTGGACATTTTTTTTTTTTGTCATTCTGAGCCAAATTAGATTTGTCTTCTACAAACGCTTTGTAATTAGACGAGTCCAAAAACTTATTGTTTGGCAAAGAATCAATCAGTTCTTTGTCAAACACTCTTTTCAAATCGCTGTCTGCTTTTCCACACTAACAATGTCGAAGAATTTTTGAGCTCAAAAGTTGGAGAGGAGGGAAGTAGTTTTTTTTTTAAAGATAGTTCATCATGGCAGCCTTGTCGAAATTAGTCCAGCCATAGTTATGTTTGCAGAAATCATTTCCGAAGAGGGGAAACTCCTCTTTGTACTCGCAGAGCCACGGTAGCTCAATCGGTAGAGTGCAGGACTTGAGAACACGGGGTCCAGACTTCGATCCCTTGCTGCGACCCCTTGTTTGGCCAATTTCTTTCCGAGGATTAATGATAGCCACTGTGACGGGATTCATTCCTCTCTCGGCGCTGATCGTTTTTTTCAACGATGGTCATGTAGAAAAGCAGCCAGTGGCTTGGAGAGAAAATTGTGCGAAGTACTGGTGAAAGAAACTCCAGGAACGCATGGATAGGTACACTGACCGCCCCGCTATAGCTGAAATAATGTTGAAAATGGTGTTAAACGCCATACAATCAATCAATCTTTTTGTACTCATGCATAGATCAGTGATCCATTGATGATAAGTGTTTCCTTACAACTTGCTGTGTTTTCAGTAATTTCAGTACTTTGATTTTTATTTCTTAACTCCTTACCAAACGACAACATTTTACACTGGTCCATATTGAAAGCATTTGTAGACGGCAAAATGGATGTGACTAAAGAATTATTATTTTTTTTTTTAGAAAGGGAAGAAAACATTTTGAGTTACCAGCATTTTCTCCTTTTGCCATAATGTTTTCTAAAGGCTTCTTTCGCAGGGGTGTTAAAAGTCGGGATTGTGTGGTATATGGTTAACAAACAACGTTGTCGACTGCATTGCCGCTAAGAAAATTCAGCTGCAGGGTCCGTATTCACTACTTAATTAAGAACGTTCTTTGTCTTAATCATCAAGATTTTCTGACTGTGAAAGTAACAGAACCTCTGATTGGCTAAACCATTTGCTTTAGCCAATCAGAAATTCTGATAGTTTCACATTGACGACATTCTGAAGAATAAGACGAAGAATGTTCTTAAGAATGGTTGGTGAATACGAACCAGCTGATTTTTTTTTCTTATCTAGCAACAAAGTTTGCCCTAGTAACACTTCCTTGGTAAATTGTATTTTATGTGCCCCTTGCACGAAACAACTTAATCAAATGTTATTGTAGATTATTGTGGTCGGACATTTCACGGTTTGATTTTAACACTTTACTACAGAATCAAGCGATTAAATAACCTTCAGGGCTTTTGAAAACATTGTGGAAAAGGATAAAATGCTGCTAACCTGCATTTTTTCCTTTGCCCACAATGTTTCGTACACTTCCAGAGACACTCGTCACCTTTTGGTCCACGTTTATTTTGTTGTTGTCAATACTTGGCCAATATTTAATATTTCATTGTTTAGAAAAGAGGTTAAATCCTATTGACTATTTTTCCTTTTACTTTTGTTGTTGATGACATGTTATCTGTTGGATATGTTGAGTCATTGATTTCTTTAACCCTTTACCAAACAATTCCTGGTCTTTAAGGCCCTGAGATAGAAGCCTTTTGAAAACATTGTGGGAAAAGGAGAAAATGCTGGTTACCAGCATTTTCTCCTTTTCCCACAATGTTTTCTGTCCAACGAGAAACAAATTTCAATTTTTGAGTTAACGTTTATTTTGTCGTCTGAAAGTGCTTTCAGTTCGGACCAGTCAAAAATTTTGTCGTTTGGTAAAGGGTTAAATTAAGTGCATTGTAAGTTGTTGATATTATCGTTTACTATTGACTTTTTTTGTGCGTAAACACGATTTCAATCGTCGAAGTTGAATTGAAAAGAAGTATATTAGAAGAAGTGAATAAAAATACAAAATCCATTTACATGTTTAGGTAGTAAATTTATCAGCAATCCACTGGCAGATTGAGGTTTAACCCTTTCCCAAACGACAAATTTTGGACTCTTCCAAATTGAAAGAGTTTGCAGACGACAATTTTAGATTTTGAGAATATGGCAGAAAGTTCTCAAAAAGGGTGTAGAAAACACTGTGGGAAAAGGAGAAATTGCTCGTTACGAGCAATTTCTCCTTTTCCCACAGTGTTTTCAAAAGACTTTTACTGCAGACACGTAAGAACCAGGGCTTGTTTTGAAAAGGGTTAAAGCATCCCAGTGAGGCCATCATTATAATTCGAGATCCTTAATATGTATTTTGTTTAACTTATTACCAAACAAAGACATTTTATGTTTGTCCAAATCGAAACAATTTGCAGAAGACAAAATAAAAGTGACTGAAAATCTGAAAATTGTTTTGTGAAGACTAGAAAACATTGTAGGAAAAGGAGAAAATGCTGGTTACCAGCATTTTCTCCGTTTCCCACACTGTTTTCTAAAGACTTCTTTCTCAGGGTCGCCAAAAGTAGGGATTGTGTAGTAATGGGTTGGTAGAGCCCCCTTAACGCTGCTAGTGCAACATGGAATAAAATTCTTTTTTAGATGATAAATAAGGATTTATACTGCTATAATGCTTTTGCAGATTTTTGACCGAGGAGAAATTCCTTTGATGACTATCTAGAAATTATTTATTGATACTTTTGTTAGTTTTCAGAAAAGGGAGGTAATTATTATCTCCCGTTGTAATGAGAATATAGTGGTTTTTGATTTATAAATGATAATTCTGGGAAGGAAATAAAGGAAAAAGTGGTTCGGTTAAAGTGGTGCAATAATACTAATTTTTAATCGTAGCATTTTTTTGTGGAAATATTATAGTGGAAATAGGTGTTTTCTGTTAGGAGTATCCTACCTTAACATAGTGGACCCGTAATAGAAAACAGCTATTTCCACTATATTATTATCCTACAAAATTTGCTACGATTAAAAATCATTATTATTGTACTACTTTCACCGAGCGACTTTTTCATTTTTGTCCTTCCTGGAATTATCATTTATAAATCTGAAACCACGATATTCTCATTACAAAGAGATATGATAATTACCTCCCTTTTCTGGAAACTAACAAAAATATCAACAAAAAAAATGAAGATAAACATTAAAGGAATTTCTGGTTGGTTAAAAATGTGCAAAAGTATTACATCTGTATAAATCTGCCTTTATGAACCGTCAAGAAAATTTATGCCATGATGCACTAGAAGTAATACGGGTCCACTACCTTAACCCTTTCCCAAACGACAAACTTTTTGACTAGACCACAGGCACTCGGTTTCCTTGTCTTTTACTTTTGTACCTTATTTCTTCTATTCCTGCATATTTTAAATACTAGAAGGTTTCGCAGCGGCCATGTTTTAAAGCAACGGAAGTACTTGACCAGGATTCGATTTACACTGACTCCCGAATCGTCATTAACATGCTGGCAAATACTGGTACCAGGATAACGTAAACAAGACGTTCTATCTTAAGAATAGAATAATATTTCACTTCCGTTGCTTTAAAACATGGCCGCTGCAAAACCTTCTAGTATTTAAGATAAGCAGAAATAGAAGAGGTAAGGCACAAAAGTAAAAGACAAAGAAACCAAGTGCCTATGGACTAGACCAAATTGAAAGCATTTGCAGACGACAATTCAACTCTTGCTGAAAAGATGATTTCTGTTTATGATAGGATAGAAAACATTGTGGGAAAAGGAGAAAATGCTGGTTACCAGCATTTTCTCCTTTTCCCATAATGTTTTCAAAAGGCTTCTATTCCTAACCCGTAAAAACCAGGGGTTGTTTGGGAAAGGGTTAAGGTAGTACTCTCCTTATGGAAAGCAGCCATTTCCACTGTGATATTATCCAGTAGAATTTGCTATGGTTAAAAATGAGTACCATTGTACTCATTTAACCGAGCCACTTTTTTTTTTTCCTTCTCTGCCTCTGAACTATCACGATAATTTTATCTCCAATGTTAGCTTCGTGAACCCATAAAGATTTTTGCCGAACAATATATCGTTGTCTGTGCATGTCATATTCTTCGAAGATTCGACTGTCTTATATGACGCATCACTAGCCTGACTGTAATATTACGCTCTATGAAGTAGTAATGTAGAAAATAGCTTTTTTTCAATACATTTGAGGAGAAATGAGACCTGCTTTAGCTCCAGATTTCTCTAGACTGCTGATCATAGCTGAGTGAATTCCACGAGGTAGCGTTTTATTGAGTAAACATTTATTTCAGATTGAAATTCAAAGTAACGGTTGTCGCGTAGGAAAGTGGTTCGGTTCTGTACCCAGGATGCCCAAATTAGATAGATGAGTATTTATAGAATGCCATCTAGCGGGAGATAATGAACAATATATAGATCTACTGATCTGTGTAAAATTCTCTAGACAGACAAGTTTATTGTGATATATGTTTTTTCCAAAAACTTTTCACTGTCTAGTTGAAATTTCCAGGAAACTTTGATTTATTGCGATAGTTGTCTGAAATTATCATGATAATTAACTCGTATCTCGGGACAGAATAATGCCACCATATGTGATGGTTGTATTTTAACTCATTACCAAACGACAACATTTTAGACTTGTCCAAATTGAAAGCATTTGCAGATGACAAAATAAAAGTGACTGAAAATTTGAAATTTGTTTTGTGAAAGGTAGAAAACATTGTGGGAAAAGGAGAAAATGCTGGTTACCAGCATTTTCTCCTTTTCCCACAATGTTTTCCAAAGGCTTCTTTCTCAGGGGCGTCAAAAAGGAGGTATTGTGTGGTAATGGGTTAAATGATATGGAAGCTTGTTACAACATTGTTTCATTTTCATCTAATAAAAGCACGAAATATACTCAGACAGCTATGCCTGTTTTTTTTTTAAACCCTGTAACAAACAATCCCTTGTTTTTACGACCCTGAGAAATAAGCCTTTAGAAAACACTGTTGAAAAAGGAGAAAATGCTGGTAACCAGCATTTTCTCCTTTTCCTACATTATTTTCTACCCTTCTCAAAGCAAATTTCAATTTTTGAGTAACTTTGAATTTGTCGTTCGCTAATGCTTTCAATTTGGACCAGTCTAAAATTTTGTGGTCTGATAAAGAGTTAATCGGAGCTCTGGCGTGTCTCAGGGGCAAAGTGAAGGACTCGAAATCTGGAGACCCGGGCTCGAGCCTCACTGGATCCGCTGGGCCCCACGTGGAAGGGCCCATGTGTAAAACACCCATGAAACATGATTAAACTGTGAGCCACTGCCCTGATATGATTGTAATACTGTTTAAAGCGGCGTAAAACACCTTTTAATTAATTAGTCAATCAATCTTTTTCCATACAATCCCCGAGTTTTAACAACCATAGAAAAAAAAACATCAGAAAACATTGTGGAAAAGGAGGGAAAAATGGCATTTTCAAAACTCGATTCGTCGATCCAAGATAAAACTTCACTGCCTCAGAAGGCCGAGCCCCGGTTGCTCAGTCGGTATCGTACATCAGTTGACTCCCCAAGGGTCAGTACTCACCAACCATTCTAAAGAACATTCTTAGTTTTATTCTTCAGAATTTTGCCAATGTGAAAGTAACAGAACTTCTGATTGGCTAAACCATTTGATTTAGCCAATCAGAATTTCTGTTACTTTTACAGTCATTGGTTCGAATTCCAAGCTCGGCGTATTTTCATTCCAAGGATTGATTGGTCGTGATAGTTCTTACATGTTCATTTCACTTTCACCGCTGATCATTATTTCGCCGATGGAAAAGGCAGACAGTCGTTTGGGATGAAAATTGTGTTAAGCACTGGTAAAACGAAACTCCAGGGTCCGTATTCACCAACCATTCTTATTCTTCAGAATTTTGTCAAAGTGAAAGTGACAGAACTTCTGATTGGCTAAACCATTTGGTTTAGCCAATCAGAAGTTATGTTACTTTCACAGTCAGAAAATTTTGAAGAATAAGACAAAGAAAATTCTTCAGAATGGCTGGTGAATGCAGACCCAGGGAGGTTTGAATAGGTTCACTGGTGGTAGGAACATAAATAATGTTGAAACAGCGTTAAGCACTAAACAATTGATCAATCATTTCACTATGAGAAGAAGGGGCGGGGAAGAGCTTATTCAGGGGACTTTACTCTCCTTGCCAGCCTTTAGTGTTTTGTTAAGAGTTGCTTCCCTTATATATCAAAACCCTACTACACGCAAAAAAGGCCCCCGATTTGGCTTATAGGAATATATTTTCAACCTTTTTTTTTCTGTCTTAAACCGTGAGGTGCTGCTGTCTGTTAAAACATACTGATCTTTAAAAAAAAAAGTCATTCATTCTTTGTAAAGAACCAAAAGTTTCGGCCCAGCTCAGCCTGTGCGGACTGCGCAGGCTGACCTGAGTCGATACTTTTCGCAGATGTATTAACTTTTTACCACACAATACCGAGTTTTGACGCCCTTGAAAACAAAGCATTTTGAAAACATTGTGGGAAAAGGAGAAAATGCTGGTAACCAGCATTTTCTCCTTTATCTGCAATGTTTTCTACACTACCACCCCCCCCCCCAAAAAAAAAAAAAAAAAAATCACTTTTTGAGCAATTTTTATTTTGTCGTTTGCAAATGCTCTGAATTTGGACCAGCCTGAAACTTTATCGTTTGATAAAGAGTTGAGCCCTCTTTTCACAGTGCATTGCTTATTTACAATTAGCAACATCTCAAGTTGCCACATCATTCTTTATGAAATGTTCATTTTAACTCTTTACCACACGAGAAAATTTAACACTGGTCCAAATTGAAAGCATTTGCAGACGACAAAATAAGTGACCGAAAATGTGAAACTTGTTTTGTGAAGGGTAGAAAACATTGTGGGAAAAGGAGAAAATGCTGGTAACCAGCATTTTCTCCTTTTCCCACAATGTTTTCCAAAGGCTTCTTTCCCAGGGACGTCAAAAACGGGGACTGTGTGGTAATGGGTTAAAAGAAGTTATAATAAATGCTCATAACATTATTCAAGTATAGCGAAAGGAGTTACAGATTAACGCATGGATTATCGACGACTAAAACGAGATAAGTCACAATCTTAGATCATAATGTTAAATTCGGTGTAGCGACGCAACAAGTACCTTTCATTTTTTTAACCTAATGGACGGTGTTGTCGAAAATCAGACTGCACTATGCAATATTTATGTAGTCTGATCCCTGATGTACATGGTCAGACGTTCGAGGATTCATGATGGTCATTGCGACAGGATTCATTCCTCTCTCACTGCTGATCCTTGTTTCGATTATGGGTATGTGGGAAAGCAGCCAGTGGCTTGTGAAGGATGTCATGCGAGATACTGGTTAAAAAGCAGCAGCGAAAGAGGAAAGACATCCTATCGCAGTGAGTAAACCTTTCACCAATCTTCGGACAAAAATTCTCCAAAATTGAGGATCGAACAAGCGACCACTGGTCTCAGGTTGATGAGCCAGACTCTGAAAAACGGGGTTTTACCCTTTACCAAATAACACAGTTCTAGACTGGTCCAAATTGAAAGCATTTGCAGACGACAAAATAAGAATCACTCAAAAATTGATATTCGTTTCCAGCAGAGTAGAAAACATTGTGGGGAAAAGGAGAAAATGCTGGTTACCAGCATTTTCTCCTGTTCCCCACAATGTTTTCAAAAGGCTTTTTATGTCACGGCCGTAAAAATCAGGGATTGTTTGGTAAAGGGTTTAGCGGATGCATTTCTATAAAAAAAAAAACACGCGTGAGTGATGCACAATAAAATAGTTTCACCAAAAAACCGAATTGCCTCTGGATTTTAGAAAATTTGAAATATTGATTCGATTTTTTTTTTTGTTTAAATGTTCGCGGAAAACGAAAATCAAACGCTGCTATTACACAAAAATCGATAGAAAGTTTCTCAACGCAATTTAATTTTCACCCCCATCTTGATACAGACCGGGTTTTCCCTTCTTCGTTTCCAGGCAACTTTTCCAAGAATTACTAGTTTTCTATACCTTATCCTATGAGTTAACCCTCTATCACACAATAACGACTTTTGACGACCCTGGGAAAGAAGCCTTTAGAAAACATTGTAGGAAAAGGAGAAAATGCTGGTTACCAGCATTTTCTCCTTTTCCCATAATGTTTTCTATCCTTCAAAAAACGAATTTCAAATTTTCAGTCACTTTTATTTCGTCGTCTGCAAATACTGTCGAGTTGGACAAACCTTAAATTTTGTCGTTTGGTAATGAGTTAAAGAGCTGTTTCCAGGTTTAGGTTGCGGACAATGTAGATCAAGATCAGACTACAGGGGAAGTGCAGTCCGTTGTCTGCGCATGTCATATTCTTATATGACACATCACTGTCCCCAAAGTTAGTGGGGGTTGTAGTAATACACGCTATAAAGTAGCAATGGAGAAAATGGCTTTTATCAATACGTTTGAGGAGAAATCAGGCATGTTTTAGGTCTAGATTTCTCTAAATTGCTGGTCATACATGTAGCTGAATGAATCGCACCAGGTTTTATTGAGTAAACGTTTATTTTAGTTTGAAATTCCAAGGTTGTCGCTTAAAAAAGTAGTCCCGTTCTGTACCCAGAATGCCTAATTTAGAATTTAGATGCATGTGTATTTGTAGAATACCCATAATCTAGCATAAGATAATGTGTGCAGCCTGATCGTGGAACTACTGTCCGTATCTTTGCCAGATATTGTGAAAAAGCAACCTAAAGGAATACGAGCCCTATGTCATCGGTAAATATCCTGCAAAATTGTCATTAATCATCCCGCTAGATGGCATTCTATAAATACTCATCTATCTAATTTGGGCATCCTGGGTACAGAACCGAACCACTTTCCTACGCGACAACCGTTACTTTGAATTTAAAGCTAAAATAAACGTTTAATCAATAAAATGCAGCCTCGTGCAATTCACTCAGCTAAGATCAGCAGTTTAGAGAAATATGAAGCTAAAGCAGGTCTCATTTCTCCTCAAACGTGTTTATAGGACCTATTTTCAACATTGCTACCTTATAGAGCGTAATATTACAGTCAGCCCGCTTTCGGGGCTAGTGATGCGTTATTTAAGACAGTCGAATCTTCCAAGAATATGACATGCGCAGACAACGGCAAAATTGTCGTTTTCGTAAAGCTAGTAGGCAAATCTCTGCAGCTTCCGTCTTTTAAAAAGAGAGTTAGGGGCCGTAGTCTCACTAATGTATCGGTAGATATCGTGCAATATCGTTGTTTCCGTAAAAGCTGTCGAACAATATCGGCGGCCTCCGTCTTTTACTGTGAGAGTTAGGGCCTGTAGACTCACTATCTCATCGGTAAATACCGTGAAACATCAACGTTTCCGTGTAGGTAATTCGGCCAATCTCGACAGCTTCCATCTGTGCAGTCTGATCTTGATGTGTACCATCCATAAAAGGTGAATGGATCGCAGCAGACAAGGATTAGGATGCACGTTCTGTGCTATCTAATCTAAACCTGCACTACAAAAGGTCATTGAGTCGCACTTGGTAGCCTAAGAGTTAAAATTTAAAATCTTGAGTCTTGAAAGCTACTTAACCCTTTACTCCATAGATACTCATTTTTACGCATTGCTTGTAGGAGCCTTTGGAAAACATTGTGGCAAAAGGTGAAATTGCTCGTGACGAGCAATTTCACCTTTTGTCACAATGTTTTCTATGCTATCAAAAGGTGTCATATACACATAAGGAACAGCTTCATCCTTGCTGTTATCTAGGGTCAATTAGAGATACCACAGAAATGCCTTATGGGGTAAAGGGTTAATTCGACCGAAAAGAACAATGATGATGCTACTTCACCCACCACAACTGCTACTACTACCACTAGTTATCTCTTCACGATACGCCAAAACTGTAGACTAGTCCAAAGTGTAAGAATTTGTAGACCACAAAATATAAGTGGCTGAAAGAAAAAGTTGAAATTTACTTTGGGAAGTGTAGAAAACATTGTGGGAAAAGGAGAAAATGCTGGTAACCAGCATTTTCTCATTTTCCCACACTGGTTCCAAAAGGCCTCTTTCCCTGGGTCGTTGAAAGCCCGGATTGTGTGGTAGTGAGTTGTTACACTAATACTAATAAAACTCCTATATACTTAAAATAATTAACATCATAATTATTTCTAATAAAAAAAAAAAAGATCATTTGTTTTACGATCCTGCACGGTTCAGTATTACCTCAACCAGGTATTGAAGTCATTGTCACCAAGTGTTTTGAAAATTTTGCGGGAAAAGGAGAAAATGCTGGTAGACCAGCATTTTCTCCTTTTTCCACAATGTTTTTTACTCTTTCAGTGATATAATCCAGCATGTCAGCAAAATTTGATTTGTAGCTTGGAAATGCTATTAACTTGGACGAGCCTTGAATTTTGTCAGTTTGTAAAAGTGTTACTGAATCAACCTGCTTGAGAAAAGTAATAAAATTACTCATAATTTCATTGTTCATGCTTTTAGCGTTAAGCGCGTAACATTTGCAGAAAGAATGAATAGGCCTACAAGATTAGATTGCAATAAAATTAGCTACCTGATCTTAATCTACACTGCTCATAATAAATACGTGAAATATTCGTCGTTAGACAACCACGAAACTGCTGAATTACGAGTTTTATCACAGGCGGAAACATGCAATTAATACTTAGCTAAACTATCAAGCGTCTGAACAACCCTGCGAACGAATGTTTTTCGTAACCAGCATTTTTCAATTTCCCACACTGTTTTCTCGCATACAGTGACAGGTTTAAACGTTTTAGTGACAATCAATTCGTCGTCTGCATGGGCTTTAATTTTAGACTAGTCTTAAATGATGTCGTTTGGTAAAGAGTAGGCTTTTAAAAAGGTTAATAATCGCACGCGTTAACCACCGTTACAACGCACGGTCCGTTGAGTTTATTATACGTTTAGGGGGGTAAAATTGGAACAGCCGTATTGTTATTTGAGAGCAGTATTTCACATAACGCGTATGTCCAGTTCACTAGAGTTATATTCTTGTGTTTATTCGACTGAAGTGTATTGGATATGTTTAAAACATGAGAAATGAGTGGAATAAACTGCACAATTTTCTTCATTCTCTATTCTGTTATTTTTACGTGTATTGGAATAACCAACGGTAAGAACATGAAAGGACTTTTGAAGTTCTTTATAGTTTCCCCGTTATGTGGAAATATAGGTCAAATGTGTGTTTTACTAGTTTGGCACCAGGGGTGTTCAAAAAGTAGATCTAGTGTAGATTTCGGATAAAGACCGCTTTAATACTTTTTTCGTTCTTTTACACGTACATATTTGTCATTCTTTTATTTTTTTCTTTCTTGAACGTTCGCTTGAAAAATGTTTTAAAGTTATCGATTTTGATGAAAGTAGAGTTTTAAAATTTTTTTTAATTACACAATAGCGATTAGGTACAGCACGGAGGGATCATTCGTGACGCAAGCAACTTGCGGCTGAAACTTGCTATTCTTCTACTTTTTTTTCTTGCGGGGGTGGGGGGCTGAATATAACGGTATGAAGATATAGATTTTTTCAAAATTAAGATTGAAAATAAAATATCTAACAATACCCGAAGTAAAACTTCTCTTAAAAACATTGCATGACAAGGAGAAAATGCTGGTAACCAGCATTTTCTCCTTCTCCCACAATGTATTTTACTCGTTCGAGTATACATTTTATAAGTAAATCTATTAAAACCTTTGACATACAATCCCCGTAATTAAACTCTTGGGAATAGATCTATAGCCGGAATAGGAGAAAATGCTGTTAACCATCATTTTTTTCTTTTCCCACAATGTTTTCCATCAGTTTGAGGATAAATTCCATCGTTGGAGCCTCGTATAATTTGTCGTCTGCTTTCAGTATGGTCGGACCTGAAATTTTATCGTCTGGCAGAGCGGTAACATGTATAGATAGAGGTTATAAATAATTTTGTGTATTTCCGAGTTTATCTCTCAACCAAACGATAAAATACTAGAATGGTCCAAGTTGAAAGCACTTGCAGACGACAAAATAAACATAATAAAAAAAATGAAAATTGCTTCCAGCAGGTAGAAAACATTGTGGGAAAAGGAGAAAATGCTGGTTACCAGCATTTTCTCCTTTTCCCGCAATGTTTTCAAAAGGATTCCATCTCAGGGCTGTAAAAAACAGGGATTGTTTGGGAAAGGATTAAACCTAGCGTCGTGTAAAGGTAACAATATATATATATACATACGAACTGTGTTGTGAGCTGAACATTCCGTAGAAATGCAGATTTTTTTTTCATTTTCTGTAAGTGTACAGCCGTTTCTACTGCGCGAGTCATAACACGACGGTAAATGCACCTGCGCATGTGTTTCCTGGCTTTCTCACACCAGGTACGACTCAGCTTTATTTCCAAGCCACTAACTGCTCTTCACACTCATCAGAACTGAGAGGCGAATAATCGCACTGCTTTTCACACAAGCATCAGAACTGAGACGCGAACAATCATCGGGAAAAAATGTTTGCTTCGGTCGGATATCGAGCCTGCATCCTCCGGGCCACGTGTCAGATACGCTAACCACTGAAGTAGTCAGCCGGGTCTTTGGATTCAGGATCACAACAAATAAACTACCCCATTGTTCTCACATGCATCAGAGTAACCAGCCGATATAGCTCAGTAGGTAGAGCGGAGGACTCGTGAACATAATGTTTCGGGTCACTACAGGTTGTGGGTTCGAATCTCCGGCTGGACAACTAAAATTACAAATAGTCTTTTGGATGAGACATTAAACCGAGGTCCCGTGTGACGGTGCTATACGCAAGGCACGTTAAAGAACCAGGCGAACCTCTCAGTAGTTTAGATCTGTATCCTATACCCCCCGTAAAAACTAACTGACTTCTGGGGGCGTCGCTCAGATGGGCAACCGGTAGCGACGATAAATAAACGCAAATAACCAAACATGCATCAGAGACGAGAGGCGAAAAGCCGCCAGAAAATAAAAAAGTTTTCTGCAGTCGAATATCGAACCCGCGACCACCAGGATACTTGTCACAAGTCAGTCACGCTAAACACTGAGCTACCCGGCGGGGCATGCAATGTTGAAAAAAGTTTGTTTAACTCATTACCAAACGACAAAATTTTAGACTGGTTCAAATTAGAAGCATTTGCAGACGACAAAATAAAAGGGACTGAAAATTTGAAATTTGTTTTGTGAAAGGTAGAAAACATTGTGGGAAAAGGAGAAAATGCGGACCAGCATTTTCTCCTTTTCCTACAATGTTTTCTAAAGGCTCCTTTCTCCTGGGCGTCAAAAGTAGGGATTGTGTGGTAATGGGTTAACTGTCATTTTCTGGGTTAAAAACCCCTATTTTTGACCGTACTATTTCTACCTGACTCTCTATTTATATTTACAATGGTTCCTTTGATGTACCGTGTCGGCTTCTTTGATCTTTTGCTCTGATGTTATGATCGTTTAAATGTACTGTCGGAATTTTTAGCAAATTTATTTTTTTTTGTATAAAAGTCAATTATTGGCTCTTAACCACGCAGTCCGTGCTTTGAATGACCATTGAATGAGAGGCTTTTGAAAACCTTGTGGGAAAAGGAGAAAATGCTGGTAACCAGCATTTTCTCCTTTCCCCCAATGTTTTCTAACCTTGCAAATATTACAAAGTTTTCACCAACAAATCATACCGTTTTAGCAATACATGTATCTTTTTTGTGATGACCAACAAATGCCATCTAGATTTGGACTGGTTTTCTGTGTTTTTGTCGTTTGGTAAAGAGTTATGTGATGGAAGAACTTTGACCTTGGAAATTTTGGATCAATTAGGATCCGAAAGCGGTGAAATGTTTTTTATTTAAATGTTCCTTTCTCAAACAACCAGTTTTTAGCGATTGAATGATTGATTGATTGACTGATTGATTGATTTGAAGGTGTACAACGCCCCCCGTTTTCAAAACTGATTATTTGTATCGCGGCGGCCAGTGTACCTGTCCATGCTTTCCTGGAGTTTCGCTAACCAGTACTCTGTCCAGTATGATTTCCAAGCCACTGGCTGCTTTCCCCCATAACCATCGTAGAAACAACGGTCAGCGGTGCGAGAGGAATGAAAACTTGTTATGACCCTTTACCAAACGATCCCTGGGTCCGTATTCACCTCTGAAAGTAACAAAACTTCTGATTGGCTTAATTAAATAGTTTAGCCAATCAGAAATTCTGTTACTTTCACACTGACGAAATTCTGAAGAATATGACTGAAGATGTTCTTAAGAATGGTTGGTGAATAGGGACGCTGGTTTTTACGACCCTGAGATAGAAGCCTTTTGAAAACATCGTGGGAAAGGGAGAAAATGCTGGTGACCACCATTTTCTCCTTTTCCTACATCTATGTTTTCTACACTGCTGGAAACATATTTCATTTTTTGAGTAACATTTATTTTGTCATCTGCACGTACTTTCAATTTGGACCTGTCAAAAATTTTGTCGTTTGGTAAAGACGGTTAATCCTCTACCAAAAAAATCTTGAGTTTTAATGACCTTGAGAAAGAAAGCTATTGAAGACATGAAAAAAGGAGGAAATACTAGTTTAGTTTTTTTTTTTTCTTTTTTTTTCCATTAAGTTTTCTACTCTTTAATAGACAAATAAAGTCATGTGAACCACATGTAATTAATTCGTCGTCTACAAATGCTGTCAAATCGGACAAGTCTAAAATTTTGTCGAGTGTTTATAATTTACCAAACATTTTCAAGTCTAAACGACACTAAACAAGAAGCCTTTTGAAAACGTTGTTGAAAAAAGGAGAGGATTATGATTCCAGCATTTCTTCTATTTTTCCTTTTTTCCACAACGTTTTTTGTTAATATTCCAAAACAAAAGTTCACGTTTTGAGTACATGGCTGCACTATCATCAGCAAATGCTTAAAGAGGTCTTAAATCTGGCGGTACAAAATTCCAAAATCTTTCTAATCTTCCCAAATGTTTCCTAAATCTTTCCTGAATCTACCCTGACCAAAAACAAACCTTTGTTGAGCGTTGAAGCGGATAAAATATCGACACAATCGGCCAATGTTCATAGCTTTAAATAAGAGGAAGTGATGGTATTCTAATGTCATTGTTTCTCTTCAAAACCCTATATTGTGGGTACTCATTAGAATCGTCTCTATGATACAATTCTAATGGGTACCTACAACATAAGGTTTAGAAGAGAAAAATTAATATTTTCGATTACGAAATCAAAATCACTCCCTCTATCTGGAGTTCTGAATGTTGATCATGCTGAAGTTACAAAAATCTTTTCAAAGATGTCAGCTTCACATTTGTTTCTGGAAGTAAGAGAATTGTTTGGAAGCCTTTTTACCTCTCCCCCACCCCCGGGATATTCCGCAAATTATGTGGAGCCAAGCTACCCTCTCCCTTGCATCCTCCCGGAAGAACGCAAATTTAGGAATTCTTGGACTTAATAAAAGTCGGCTTTGCGGGTACATAATTTTAATGGGTCCGTATTTTGTGGATTTCTCTTCTTTTCAAAAAGCATGGATGGTAATTTGCATATGTGCGTATACCTTGCAACGCCATTGTCCGTCATTTAGCCTTCGTCCTAATATTGATCCCTACCAGTACCTTCAGTCTAAAGATTTTCTGAGCGTGGAGAAGTGTAACAAAAATAGCATCGGAGCAAACCTTCAGACTGAAGTATGGATCCCCATATCGATACCATGTTTGTCATCCAGAATACGATCAGACACTGGACGTATTCTCACACTGGCCATCGATACTACTCCGACAGGTTTCTCTGGAACTTGTCTGTTGGAAATGAACTTTTATAGCGGACAGTTCCACCCTGACAGCGTTCTTGAAACATATCTGTCAAACGACGCAGACGATAGATAACCTGTGGCGAAACTGATAGGTTTTATGTTTGAAATCATACAAAGAATGGCTGAACAAAATCGGATCTTATTTTATTTTTTCCATTGGTATCTTGGTCTCACCAAATGAAATCCGAATCGTTTTAAAGAAGACCTGTTATAGATGATAATTTATTACATTTTCAGGTAGCCACTGCTGTGAGTCCATCGCTGACGACGATGACAATCTTTGCAGAGATGCATGTTACAAGGTAAACAAAATTTATACCAGTCCATTTCCTCTACATAGATGAGCTTTGCAAAAACCAGCCTCGGGCGGAAATGGATGCTGTCTATATCAAAAGTAAAGAAGGCTTCATTCCCTCAAACGAGACATATTATTTTAGCCTAAAACACCAAATAATTGTCTTGGAGGTAGATGAACCTTGTTTCACATGTCTAGGACATTAGTTTCTCCTGTTTCTCCACGTTTTACATCAAACAATTCTCTATCCTGGACTGGATAAAAGTAAAAGTATTTGCGGAGGACAGATCCGAGTTTGCTTCGATGGTGTTTTTAGCTCAACTGAGCACAACATGCTCAAGGGGAGCTTTTAGGATCACCCGGTGTCCGTCGTCAACAATTCTTTAAACATCAGCTCCTCCTAAACCGCTGGGCCAATTTAGATCAAACTTGGCTGGAATGCTCCTTCTGAGGTCCTCTTCAAAATTGTATACAGAATTTGATTCCATAAAAAACTCTGATTGCCATGGCAACCCAACCAAATGGAATTCTCTAAGATTTTTTTTAAAAAATCGTGTTCTTTGAAATCACTGGTCAGATTTTGAAATAATTTCACAGAAATGTTCCTTGAGTGACCCTTTTTAAAAACTGTTAGTGAAATTTTGATCCATCAAGAAACATGGCTCTGGTGAAAGGGGGCTACTTGCACTATAAGGAAATGAAATTCTTAAAAACTCTTCTTCTCTGAAACAGCTTGTCAGATTTTAAAATAATTTCATAGAGATGTTCCTTTTGAGACCCTTTTCAAAAATTGTTTGCAAAAATTTGATCCATCAACATGGCTCAGGTGAATGGGGGCTTCTTGCACTCTTCAGAAATGAAGAAATTTTTAAAAATTCTTCTTCTCAGAAAACGCTGATCAGATTTTGAAATCATTTCACAGAGATGTTTCTGGTCTGACCCTTTTCAAAAATTGTTGGAGAAATTTTGATCCATCAGGAAACATGGCTCTAATGGTTTTGGGCTATTTACACTATATTTACATGAATTTTGATCCTTGATACATGGCTCTGGTGAATGGGGGCTACTTGCCCTATAAAGAAATGAAGAATTTCTTTAAAATGCTTCTTCTCTGAAACACATGGTCAGATTTTTGAAATTATTTTACAGAGATGTTCCTTGAATGACCCTTTGCCCGCCCGGGTGGCTCAGTGGTGAGTGTGTCGTACTCATGACCTGGTGGTTGTGAGTTCGATACCCGGTTGAGGCGAACTTCCTTTCCGGCGAATTTTTCGCCTCTCACCTCTGCTGAAGCACGTGAGAAAAGTAGTCGGTGGCTTTGGAAAGAGAGTAGTGCAAGTACCGGTGTGAGAAAGCCAGGGAACACATGTGCGTCACCGACCGCTATCCCATTACCACACAAGAAAAATTTAGACTGGTCCAAATTGAAAGCATTTGCTGACGACAAAATAAATGTGACTGAAAAATTGAAATTTGTTCTGGGAAGGGTAAAAAACACTGTGGGAAAAGGAGAAAATGCTGGTTACCAGCATTTTCTCCTTTTCCCACAGGGTTTTCAAAAGGCTTCTTTCTCAGGGGCGTCAAAAGTAGGGATTGTGTGGTAATGGGCTATGATATGACCTTAGCTGTTAAAGTGGCGTTAAACCCCAATACAACCAACCAACCATTGAATGACCCTTTACAAAAGTTGTTCGCGAAATTTTGATCCCTCAAGAAACATGGCTCTGGTGAATAGGGGCTACTTGCACTATATGGCCCTGAAGAAATTCTTAAAAATTCTCTGACAGAACAGCTGATCAGATTTTGAAATAATTTCACAGAAATGTGCCTTTGGTGACCCATTTCAAAAATTGTTCGCGAAATGCTGATTTGTCAAGAAACATGGCTCTGGTGAATGGGGACTACTGGCACTATATGGCCATGAAGAAATTCTTAAAAATTCTTCTCTGAAATGGCTGGTCAGATTTTGAAATAATTTCACAAAAATGTTTCTGGTCTGACCCTTCTCAAAAATTTTTAGAGAAATTTTGACCCATCAAGAAACATGGCTCTGATGGCTTTGGGCTATTTACATGTACATGTACACTATATAGATATGAAATACTTAAAAATTCTTCTTCTGATCCATCAAGAAACATGGCTCTGATGGCTTGGGGCTATTTACATGTACATGTACACTATATAGATATGAAATTCTTAAAAATTCTTCTTCTCTGAAATGACTGATCAGACTTTGAAAAAACTGGCAATGGTCCTCTCAAAAATTCAGGTGAGTGATCCAGGACCATCTTGGCCCTCTCGTTTGTAGGAAAGTGAAAAGTAGACACTGCATGTTCATAGATTTTATGAGAAAAGCCACATCATTGTAAACAAACCCAAAAATGAAATGTGAAAAATTGTAGTTGCACGGAACAACATCTGAAACAAAAGTTTTAATATATTTTTGAACCATTATACCAAGCAAGTCACATGGCCTACACCATGTGGAAAGGAATATTTGGACATTTGTGTAAAGTTTCATCTCGGATCAGCCTGCGCAGTCCATCCGAGATGACACTGTATGCAAATGTCAGAATACCCTTTTTTCCTGTGTTGCAAGCCATATGGTCTGTCACTTGAATTATAAAATGTATTTAGTTTACAATCAACTGGATTTGAGGTAGAATGGTCAACTGACATGCAAAAAGTTTACCCATAAAGCAAAACGTTCTGATGCGGTCTGTGCAGGCTGACATGGGTTGATTCGCTTTTCAGATACACTGAGCGCCTCCTTTACAGAGCAGGCTTCATGTATATGTATAAAATTATTTCATAAATTTGTCACAGTATGTCAGGAGACAAAAGTTTACGTATTTATGGCAAAACACTGGTCCAGGGGGGGAAAAAGATAATTAATGATATGCAATGGGTCATAAATTTTCTCGCGCACACCTGCATTTGGATCCTAATGTCTGTTCTTTTAAAGCTTCTTTTACAACTTTAGATGCCTTTTGCAGACAGTGAAGATCAAGATCAGGCTGCACAAAATGTGCAGTCTGATCTTTGATCTACACTGTCTGCTCTGATGAGACTTACTTCACTAGGGCAGCCTTGAAATTTCTTTTCTTAGGGTCTTATAATCGCTAGGACGGAAATTCCTGCTTGGCTAATTAGCTCTCTGAGGGTTATGCCACAAATTTTGGGCTTGACTGTTATGAGACAAGCGTAACGAGAAAGAAAACCAGTACATGTATTTATATAACACAACTAATTTGATAGCATATGCAGAGGACAGCTAAAATATTGTTTAACCCTTTCCCAAACGACAAATTTCGGATTCTTCCAAACTGAAAGAGTTTGCAGACGACAATTTAAGATTTTGAGGAAATGGCAGAAAGTTCTCAAAAAGGGTAGAAAACACTGTGGGAAAAAGAGAAATTGCTCGTTACGAGCAATTTCTCCTTTTCCCATAGTGTTTTCAAAAGACTTTTACTGCAGACACGTAAAAACCAGGGCTTGTTTGGGAAAGGGTTAACTCTTTACCAAACAACAGAATGTTAGACCACTCCTTTTTGAAAGCATTCGCATATGACAAAATAGATTCGATTCAAGAATCTAAATTTGTTTTGGGAATAGTACAAAACATTGTTTGAAAAGAAGAAAATGCTGGTTATCAGCATTTTCTTCTTTTCCCACAATGTTTTCAAAAGTTTTCTTCTTCCAGGTCATTAAAACTCGGGATTGTGTGGTAAAGGATTAACTCGTTACCAAATGACTAAATTTTAGGTTTGTCCATATTGAAAGTATTAATTGGCGGACCGCAAAAAGTGAGTGAAAATTTGAAATTTAGGGTCGGGATTGTGTGGTATACAGAATTTTCTCCTTTTCCCACATTGTTTTCAGAAGGCTTAAGATGCAGCTCAAATGAGGAATTATGTCTTTGGTAGGATAGAAAACATGGGAAAAGGAGAAAGCTGGTTACTAGCTTGTTCTCCTTTTCCATAATATTTTCAAAAAGCCTCTTCCTGGAGGTTGTTAAATCTTGCCATTGTGACCCGTCAGATTTGTAGATGATATAATTATTAACTAATGGGCTATTATAGTCGGACTTGCCGTTAAAAGCCTTTAGGTTAGTAAAAATTGCAAATAAAGTTTTGTCCATACTGGTGTGAGAAAGCCAGGGAGCACATAATTATGTAGTTGCACTGACCTTTGTAATATGACCTAAGCTGTTTAAACAGAGATTAACTCCAATATAAACAAAGTTTTATAAGGCCTTCAACATGCTAAAAAGGACATTGGGACATTTGCATCAAGTGTTGTCTTGATCAGTATGCCCAGTCACGGTAGGCTAATTTGAAATGGCACTTTGGGCCTACATTTATCTAGATTTGGGTCCCACAGTGGACTTGCACAAAACAGAAATTCTAACATGACGTGCGAATTCTGCTCTATTAACACTCTGTACAACGAAAGCAAGGTAGAATCTGTGACATTCAGTGCAGTCAGTGAAGTCATTCTTTATATCGAGTAACGTCATTCTGTATAAAGAAAAGTTAGTGAGTTGTTTTAAATTGGTACATAATCTTCATCCACATTTTGTACTCTGACTTTGAACTTTTTTAACTTTCATGTAGAATTGATCGTGTATGAATTTCTCTCGTGGTTTATCATTCAATAAACCATGTTGTGAGTTATGAGGTGCAATTAAAAAAAAACAATTGAGCTATTACTCATGGATTATCTATTGTGCCTCATAACTGACAACTGTGGTTTATTGCATGATAAACCATGATAGAAAAAAGATTAGTTTTATAATCACACAAGAAAGGAAATTGTTGTCCTTGATCAGCCAGCACTAACTGTGTAGGCTGATCCGGGATAACAGTTTACACAACTGTCCCAATGCCCCTTTTTCATCTTTTGCAGGCCATAAATCAAGTCATATTAGGTTTTTGAGACACCAGTGCCTGTGGTCTTTAGTCTGTAACCCATTAACTCTTTACCAAATGACAAAATTGTAGGCGTGTCCAAATCAGAAGCATTTGCAGATGACAAAATAAATGTACCGGTAAATAAAAAATTGAAATTTGATTTGGGATGGGTAGAAAACATTGTGGGAAAAGGAGAAAATGCTGGTTACCTGCATTTTGACCAGCATTTTGTCCTTTTCCCACAATGTTTTCAAAAGCTTTCTTTCTCAGGGTTGTTAAAAGTTGGGATTGTATGGTAAAGAGTTACCTGGGTCTTTTGTGAAGCAACAGGTTAGTTATCTTTTGTGTTCAGGTTGACATACAGCCTCTGTGAAGTTGAATTTTTTATCACTCATAGTATTTTAATTCATGCTAATATAATTCAGTTTACTTGGTTTGAATACATAAAATATGCACACGGTAGTCTGTGAAAGATAGTCTTTTAAACACCTTACCACACAATTGCGAGTTAAATTACGTGAGAAAAAAACTTAGATGCCTTTTGAAAACATTGTGGAAACGGGAAAAGAATGCTGGAAACCAGCATTTTTCCCTTTTCCCACAATGTTTTCTTCCTTTCTCACAATGAATTTAAATCCTTTTAGGTCACATTAATTTTGTAGCGTGCAGATGCTTCCAACTAGGAACAACCCGAAATCTCAATTTTAAAGCAGTTGCAGATATGACATGGTACAGGCTCTGTGATGAGATAATTTGTCTGTGAAAGGCTAGGAAATATTGTGGGAAAAGCAGAAAATGCTGGAAACCAGCATTTTTATTTTTTTCCCTTTATCTTTATGTTATAAGCCTTTTTCATCGGCATCATTAAAACATGGACTTGTTTGGTATAGGGTTCAAATTGACAATCTTACTCCACCCACAGGCCAAGGCCTTTTGTAAACATTTTAACAGTTTATCAACTCTTTACCAAATGACAATATTTTTGGCTTGTCCAAATCGAAAACATTTGCAGGCGACAAGATAAAAGTGGCTGAAAATTTGAAATTTGTTTTGTGAAGCGGAGAAAACATTGTGGGAAAAGGAGAAAATGCTGGTTACCAGCATTTTCTCCTTTTCCCACAATGTTTTTAAAAGGCTCTTTAAAATGTACTGGGTCGTTAAAAGTAGGGATTGTGTGGTAAAGGGTAAAAAGGGCAGAAAACACTTTCTCTACAGTCTTATCTTGATCTCTGGTGCCAGCTAAGTACTGTAGGGCAGTTTGTTTTTGCATATGATGCTAAAATTGCTAATACTACAATCATATTAAGTACATGTATTACAAAATAAGGTTAACTCTTTACCGCACAATCCTGACATTTAACCACCCTGAGAAAGAAACCCTCTGAAAACATTGTGGGAAAAGGAGAAAATGCTGGAAACCAGCATTTACTCCTTTTCCCACAGTGTTTTCTGTAACCCTTCCCAAAACAAATTTTAAAATTTCAGTCACTTTCACTTTGTTGTTTGCAGATGCTTTCAACTTGGACCAGTCTAATATTTTGTCGTTTGGTAAAGGTTGAACTCTTTTACAAAATGGCAAAATGTTAGACTTGTCCAAATTGGAAGCATTTGCAGACAACAAAATAAAGGATACTCAAACTTTTAAATTTGTTTCAGGAAGGGTAGAAAACCTGGCGGGAAAAGAAGAAAATTCTGGGTACAGCATTTTCTCTTTTGCTCACAATGTTTCTGAAAGACTTCTTCTCAGGGTCATTAACCCATTACCAAACGACAATATTTTAGACTGGTCCAAATTGAAAGCTTTTGCAGACGACAAAATAAAAGTGACTGAAAATTTGAAATTTGTTTTGTGAAGGGTAGAAAACATTGTGGGAAAAGGAGAAAATGCTGGTTACCAGCATTTTCTCCTTTTCCCACAATGTTTTCTAAAGGCTTCTTTCTCAGGGGCATCAAAAGTAGGGATTGAGTGGTAATGGGTTAACTGTCAGGATTGTGTGATAAAGGATTAACCATGTTCCACACATGAAGAGTTTTAAAGACCCTCCAGGAGAAGTATTTTGAATACATTGTTGGAAAAGGAGAAATTACTGGAAACCAACATTTTCTCCCTTTCATAAATATTTTCTGACTGTTCATAGAAAAATCCGGTATATCTTATCTGCACTTAACCCTTTACCAAACAACACAATTTTAGACTTGTCCAAATTGAAAGCACCTGCAGATGACAAATGTTACTTAAAAATTGAAATATGTTGCCAGCAGGATAGAAAATATTGTGGTAAAAGGAGAAAATGCTAGTTACCAGCATTTTCTCAAATGCTGGTTACCAGCATTTTCTCCTTTTCCCACAATGTTTTCAAAAGTCTTCTTCCTCGGGGTCTTTAAAAGTCATGATTGTGGGGTAAAGAGTTAATACATGTACACGTATGTCTTCTTGAAATAGTTTTGATTTTTAGGAGCCAAAAGATATTGTTGTTGTTTTAATTTGTAAAGATTCATTTGACCCTTTACAAAAGTATCCCCAAGTTTTAACCCATTACCACTCAATCCCTACTTTTGACGCCCCTGAGAAAGAAACCTTTAGAAAACCTTGTGGGAAAATGAGAAAATGCTTGTAACCAGAATTTTCTCCTTACCACAGTGTTTTCTACCCCTCCACAAATAATTATCAATTTTTCCGTCACATAATGTTGTTGTGTTCAAAGTCCAATTTGTAAGATTTTTGTCTTTTGGTTAACCCTTTACCACACAAACCCTGCTTTTTACGCCCCTGAGAAAGAAGCCTTTAGAAAACATTGTAGGAAAAGGAGAAAATGCTGGTAACCAGCATTTCTCCTTTTCCCACAATGTTTTCTTAGTACCCTCCACAAAACACATTTAAAATTTTCAGTCACTTTTCTTTTGTCATCTGCAAATGCCTTCGATTTCGACAAGTCTAAAATTATTGTTGTTTGGTAATGGGTTAACTGAAGCTGTAGAAAGGTGAAATCATGCCCTGAATTGGTAATGGTTTAGAACAGATTTATCTACAGATCAGCTTACCCTGTCAGAAGCAAACTAATCTATTAGTTAAAGAGAAAAAGAATACTTAATGTATTGTTGAGTTCATTGAAAACCAGTCTCCAACTACCTGATTCTCATGTTTCATGTAGTGAAAAACACAGACATTGAAGAATGGGGATCATTTTTCTGCATGGTTATTGAAGAAATTGGTAGTGCATTATTTATCTGAACTAAAGCTGGTCACGAATAAAATCTCTGTTCTTCTGGCCCAGCCAGGTAGCTCAAATGTTAGGGTATCTGACTAGTGACCTGGTTAATTTAGCCCCCACAACGTAATGGAGGGGGGTATACCGGAATTATCATGTCTGTCTGTCTGTCTGTCTGTCTGTCTGTATACACAAATTTGTTCAGAGCAATACTCCAAGAGTTTTTCATGTACTGAAGTCAAATTTACACACATTGTTCCTATATATGTGAAGTTGTGCATGTGCAATTTTCATGACCTTGCGGCATTTGTTATGGAATAATATAATCTCCCCTTGAACTTTTTTCAACTCTTACTTTTGTGATAAACCATTCTGCATTGTAATAAAGACTGTTTTTGTGATAAGGAGCTGGTGGGCGGTATTATCATGTTCAATGATAGCTCTAGTTTTTAACTTTTTCTCAGATGCTTTTTTGCCTCTCACCTCTGATGCATAATTGAGAAAAGTATGCTGTGATTTGGAAAAAAGTTGAGTCATTACTGGTGTGAGAAAGCCAGGAAACATATGCATAGGTGGTCTGACGGCAGTGATGTGAGCTAAGCTGTTTAAACAGCTATAAACTCCAATACACGCCAAATCTGTCTTCATGTAAAAAAGTCAGATTTTTTTATAGTCAAAGATTTTTTTGAGGTTAGAATGCTTAACTCTCTCTAGCACACAATCACAGTTTTAACAAACCAGAGGTAAAAGCTTTTATAAAACATTGTGGGTAACCAGCATTTTCTCCTTTTCCTACAATGATTTCTGCCCTAACAAGAACAAATGTCATGATTGGAGTCACCTTTATTTTGTAGCCTGTAAATGCTTTCAAGTTGGACAAGTCTAAATGTTTGTTGTATGGTAAAGAGTTGAACTGACAGCGCAGATTCAAGATCGGACTAAGTCCTCTGTTTGCCTTCTGATCTGTGTATGACTCTTCTATATTACATGGAAAAGATCTATACCGATAAGGTGAAGACAATTCACTTTTGATTTGTTAGTTGGAATGGTGTTTTAGGCCACATTCAGACATGGTCGACTTGTGTGAATTGAAAGCATTTTGCAAACATCCAAATGATTGTGACTCAAAATTTAAAATTTTTATTAGAAAGGGTTGAAATCATTATGGGAAAAGGAGAAAATGGTTCTTAATATTGTTTCCCATTTTCAACAACGTCTTCAGAAGCTGTTTTCTCAGGGTCGTTGAAAGTTGAAATTGTGTGGTAAATCATTAGTATTTTACGGAACAACATTTTCAGGACAACATTTTCGGGACAACATTTTCGGGCATGTCCAAACTTAAAAGCATTTGCAGAAGAGGATTTAATCTGGTTCAGATGGTTGCAATTTCTTTTGAAAGGAAGAAAACATTTTGGGAAAAAACAGAAAAATTTAATGCTGGTACAGTTATGTTTTAGTAACGCAGTAAAGGATTAAACATTTGGGAGAGGGGTTTATTTTTAAATGGTGTTTTGTTAAAAGAAAACAGGGAGGGGATGAAAATAGGTTTTTAAACGGTCCCTTTTATGGGTGGATTTATTGTTACATGACCTGCAAGGATCTTTTTTCAACCCTTTTACTCTTTGCCAAAAGACAGAGTTACAAATTTGTTGAAATTAAAAAACATTGATTTTGCAGATCAAGAGCTAAAATTAACGATTGGCTTAAATGGTGGAATTTGTCTGAGACAGGGTAGAAAACATTTTGTGAAAAGTAGAAAATGCTGGTTACCAGCATTTTCTACTTTTCACAAATTGTTTTCAAAAGTCTTCAGTTAAAGTGCCACAGCATCATTATACACAGGACTGTGTGGTCAACTATTAACGCCCACTATGACTTGTCATGCTGCTGAGAATAGACTGCTTTAGAAAACACTTTTGAGAAAAAGGCATTTACTTGTTACCAGCATTTACACCTTTTCCCACAATGTTTTCTACTCTTTCAAAGACAAATTGCATCATTTGAGCCACAATGAAATTGTCATCTACAAATGCCTTCAACTTGGACAAGTCTAAAATTTTGTCACTTGATAAAGGATTAAAGCTATATTTGTACTGTGTATTTGTACAATGAGAAAGATTTGACAACCTCACACTGTTCGATGAAACGGTGTGACAATGGATACCATTCGGGTCCTAGTGTTACTATGTAGCCTGACCCAACACTAGTTTGTTTGACTCATTAACCTTTAGGTTGATTGATTGTATATTGTTAACCCATTACCACACAATCCCTACTTTTGACGCCCCTGAGAAAGAAGCCTTTTGAAAACACTGTAGGAAAAGGAGAAAATGCTGGTAACCAGCATTTTCTCCTTTTCCCACAGTGTTTTCTACCCTTCCCAGATCAAATTTCATTTTTTCAGTCACCTTTATTTTGTCGTCTGCAAATGCTTTGAGTTTCAATTTGAACCACTCTAAAATTTTGTTGTGTGGTAAAGAGTTAACTATTTACCAAAAAACAAAATTTTAGAATGGTCCAAATTGAAAGCATTTGCAGACGATGAAATGAATGTGACTAAAGATTTGAAGTTTGATTTAGGAAGCTTGGAAAACATTGTGGGAAAAAGGAGAAAATGCTGGTTACCAGGATTTTCTTATTTTCCCATAATGTTTTCAAAAGGCTTCTTTCACACCAGGGGATGTGTATTAAAAGTAGGAGTTGTGGGGTGAACAGTTAAATTAACGTTAGTCCAGTTATTTGCAGTGGCCAGTGCACCTATCCATGCGTTCCTGGAGTTTCTTTTAACAGCACTCCCCATCATATTCTTTCCAAGCCACTGGCTGCTTTCCCACTTAACTATCAGTGAACGATGGTCAGCAGTGAGAGAGGAATGAATCCTTTTGCAGTGACTATCATCAATTCTTGGAAAGAATTCGGCAAAGCCATAACATGCTTGAACCTGCGACCTCATGTTTTCAAGTCCTGTGCACTACCAAATGAGCTTGGCTTGGTCAATCTCGAGGCACAACAATTCCAGTGAAAAGAACTTTTCAGCCACATTTATTGATCAGTGTTCTGCTTTTTAACTCCAGGAAACTCCAGGTGTCCAAAACAACAAAGATAGGTGCGGTGACCACCTTGATATGACTGAAACAATGTTGAAAAAGCATTTAACTCCTTACCACATTCATGTACTCCAGACTTTTAATGACCCTAAGAAGCAGGCCTTCTAAAAACATATTGGGAAAAGGGAGAAAGCTGGTAGTACCAGCATTTTCTTCTTTTCCCACAATGTTTTCTATCCTTCCCAAAACAAATTTTTTTATTTTTCAGTCACGTTTATTTGAAGTTGTTTGTAACTGCTTTCAATTTATTCTTGTGCAAAATTTTGTTGTTTTATAAAGAGTTGACACCATAATAATCAATCAGCCGGCCTAAGCCTATTGAGGGGAATAAAATCAGCTTTGGTAGACTGAGGCAGATAGAAGGAAATCATATAGAATTGAGATAAACACAATATGACAGGGGCAGCTGACAATCCAAGTTAATTGTAATTATAGGTCTGCAACGGATCATTTTTCATATTTTCTGTCAGGAGAAAAAATCATTAGTATTGACAGGCTAGCTGAAGTATACCCTTCTCTCTGAAAAACTAATATTTTCTATGGATATTCACGGGTTACTGCATGCTTGGATTGTACTTGAGTCAAAAATTTTGCAAATTACCAATGAAGGGCTTTTTTTGCAAACCAAAGTATTTGTGAATTCATAAGGCTCATTCTTTGTTGGTATATTTGTAGTAAAATATGTGACCAGAAAAGTTTGCAAGCTTTTCAAATTTATGATATCACAAAAATTTCCAGTTATACATACATGTATATACAGTACTTAAATCGGAGTTTTAACTCTTTCACTATCAATTAACCCATTACCACACAATCCCTACTTTTGACGCCCCCGAGAAAGAAGCCTTTTGAAAACACTGTGGGAAAAGGAGAAAATGCTGGTAACCAGCATTTTCTCCTTTTCCCACAGTGTTTTCTACCCTTCCCAGAACAAATTTCAATTTTTCATTCATCTTCATTTTGTCGTCTGCAAATGCTTTCAATCTGGACCAGTCTAAAATTTTCTCGTGTGGTAAAGAGTTAAATGATTCAAACTAATTTTCATTGGCTAAATATATAGTTCCACTGCAAAACGAAGACAGTTTGATTTTACAGTAATCCAAAGTAAAGTAATCAGGGCAGTGTAGATCAGATTGCAAATTCTATGCAGTCTCCTTTTCCATCCATGTTTTCTTCTCCCATAAAAAGAAATTTTAATTTTGCTTTCAACTTTGTTTTTCGGTAAAGATCTAAAATCATGGAATAAATAAATTTTCAGTTAAGAAATAAAACTCAATTATTTAATTTTCAAGGTTGCCTGTTTATATGCTGGAAGGGTTGTATTATGTTATGGCTGTGGGTGTCTGTCTGTCCCGTCAATCTGTTTGCTATTTCTTACGTGTGTGAACTCCTCCTACAGTTTACATTAGAATGAGTTTTAACTTACCACAATGAATCTCTAAGACGCATAGCTCAAATGCATGTGACTCTTAGAATTTAGATATCTGCAGGCATTTGGGTTCTAGATTTTAGTCTATTACTCTGACATACCCCTTCAGGCATATGTGCACTGCTTCGCGAAGTTCTTGTTCAAGAATAGTAAAAATAAAAAATTTTGCCTGTTTCAAACGTAATTTCGAGATGGGCTGGCTTGGGGTGGGGTTGGGGTAGCGCATGGGATATCTGATCAATTAGTGACAACCAAAGATCAGACTGCACTTTCTGTGGAACACTTAGTATTTACCAACAATTTGTTGGAGCATTCTTCAGTTTTATTATGAAGAACTGAATGGTTTAGCCAGTCAAAAGTTGTGTTACTTTCTAGTTCTAAAATTAGACTAAACTACAAAAAAAAATAAGAATGGTTGATAAATATAAGGATCATGGTATTTTAACTCTTTATCAAACAACAAAGTGCTAGACTGGTCAAAAATTGAAAGCACTGGCAGATGACAAAAACATAACTTAAAAATTGTCATTTGTTACCAGCAGGGTAGAAAATGTTGTGGGAAAAGGATAAAATGCTGGTTACCAGCATTTTCTCCTTTTCCCACAGCATTTTCTAAAAGCTTCTTTCTCAGGGTCATCAAAAGTAGGGATTGTGTGGTTACAAAGAGCTAATCAACGTAAAACAAAGAAGAGACAAAATAATGACACTATTTTCCAGTGGTGGAAGTAATTATTGAGAAAGGAAAATAATGAGTTGTATGGAGGGGGGTTGAGGAGAACAAAGAGGGCAATTTGAAAATTTCTAATAACTGAATAGGTTTTTTTCTTGCCAAAGGCAACGCTTCCTAGAAATGATTTGAAATTACAAAGATACTGATTTTCTCAATCAATGTGGAAATGGAATTGTGGTTTTTTCTATTATTTTTATTAACTTTTAATAATTCTAATGATTTTTGTTTTTCATGTCATGCTGCAGACACTTGTAAAAATCATTATGATTTAAAAGTGAAGGAATCACTTGTCATATTTTTATTCTTTTGCAGTTATGTTTTTACATGTATTTAATTGTATTGAATTGTAAATTATTTTGATTCATGCACCATTGTTTCAATATGGGATTCTTCTTTTTTAGTTGTTTACCAAATGATAACGAAGATTTAAGACTTGTCCAAATTCTTAGCATTTTTAGACGACACAATGACTATGATTAAAAGATCTAAATACATTTTTAAAAGGGTAAAAAACATAGTGGGAAAAGGAGAAAATGCTGGTTACCAGCATTTTCTTCTTTTCCTACAATGTTTTCAAAAGCCTTGCGTTTAACTCTTTACCACATGACGAAATTTTGTACTAGTCCAAATTCAGAACAATTGCAGACGACAAAATAAATGTGACTCATAAATTGAAATTTGATTTTCGAAGGGTAGAAAACAATGTGGGAAAAGGAGAAAATGCTGGTTACCAGCATTTTCTCCTTTTCCCACAATGTTTTCAAAAGGCTTCTACCCCAGGGTCGTCAAAAGTCGTCATTGTGTGGTAAAGGGTTAAGGGTCGTTAAAATAAAAACAGGATTGTGTAGTAAAGCGTTAACCCTTTACCCCATAAGGCATTTCTATGGTATCTCTAATTGACCCTAAATGACAGCAAGGATGAAGCCGTTTCTTATGTGTAAATGACACCTTCTGATAGCATAGAAAACACTGTGACAAAAGGTGAAATTGCTCGTCACGAGCAATTTCACCTTTTGCCACAATGTTTTCCAAAGGCTCCCACAAGCAATGTGTAGAAATGAGTATCTATGGAGTATAGAGTTAAATTTAGTAGGGGTAATCCCTTGTCCTGCTTTGTAAAAAGAAAGGAAACTTTCAAATCGATAGTTAAAAACGAATAATATTATAGTGCTGTTTGAAACATATTTTTGAAGTAAAGTTATCTCATTATCTGACAATGTAGATCCAAGACCAGACTTCACATTCTGTGCAGTCTGATCTTGATCTTCACTGTCGGCCAGGGGTCATTGGTCAGTGAGTCGCACTTAGCAGCCTAAGGGTTAACTCTAAACTCCAACCACTAACCATGTTTCCTACAAAGAGAAATTGAAATAATGCCATTTTCAGGACCAATATACTGCTAGTATTGGAGGAATTATGGGAAACCAAATGATATTTATCATTTTTGGGGGAAAATTTACAACAGATAGAAAACTCCAGAGAGGGTCTGTTTAAACTCTAAACCCTCTACCCAAAGACAACTTTTTTGACCTGTCTCATTTGAAATCATTTGCAGAAGATAAATTAAGAGCAATGACAGAACGTCACCTTCAAAGGGTAGAAAACATTGTGGGATAAGGAGAAAATGCTGGTTATCAGCATTTTCTTCATTTCCCACAATGTTTTCAAAGGTTTTCTCTCTCAAGGTTATTAAAAGTCGGGATCGTGTGGTAAAGGCTTAACTCTACATAAACAACAAAATTTTGGATATAGACTCTATCCAAATTAAAGCAGTTTCAGTGGTGTCCGTGGTGGTGAGGTAGAGCGTCGGCCTCGTAGCCATAAGGTCCTGAGTTCGATACCCTGGAGCGGGTGTCAACTTTGGGATTTTTCATTGGCCCACACGTTTGGGGCGAGTACTGTTGTAGTTCCCAGGAAGCAGAATCGAGAGCGATTAGTATAAGTTGTAAGAACTTGTTTCTCAATCGATGTAAAATAAACATGTTTAACTAAAGCAGTTTTAGATGACATAATGAATTGTTGCTCCACTGTCATGGTTGGGTAAGACTTTGAAAAGGTAGAGAACATTTTGGGAAAAGGAGAAAATGTAGGTTACATTGTTTCATGAGTTACATTGAACCATGGCCTGAAGGTTGCAGGTTTAACTCTTTACCAAACGACAAAATTTTAGGTTTGTCTAAATCGAAAGCATTTGCAGACAACAAAATAAAAGTGACTGAAAATTTGAAATTTGTTTTGTGAAGGGTAGAAAACATTGTGGGAAAAGGAGAAAATGCTGGTTAGCAGCAATTTCTCCTTTTCTCACAATGTTTTCTAAAAGCTTCTTTCTCAGGGGCATCAAAAGTAGGGATTGTGTGGGAATGGGGTAACCCTTTACCAAACAATCCCTGGTTTGTACGACCCAGAGGAAGAATCCTTCTGAAAACATGGCAGGAAAAGGAGAAAATGCTGGTAACTAGCATTTTATCCTTTTTCCACAATGTTTTCTACTCTTCTGTAGTCAAGTTTCAATTTTCGAGTCATGTTTTATTTTGTTTTCTGCAAAATACTTTCAATACTGATAAGTCAAAATTTTGTCCTTGGGTAAAGAGTTAATACCTGGTCGAGGCAATCTGTCTTTCCAGTGGTATTCTGCCTTTCACCAT
Organism: Tridacna crocea; assembly: GCA_943736015.1. Taxonomy (NCBI): domain Eukaryota; kingdom Metazoa; phylum Mollusca; class Bivalvia; order Cardiida; family Cardiidae; genus Tridacna; species Tridacna crocea. Next base: position 14,016,641 of record OX031069.1, on the reverse strand, counting down.
TAAAGGTGGCCCTTCAGATTTTGGGACGAAAATTTTACAAAAATGCTAAGATATCATCCTTATATACTCCCAAAGCCTTTTAATTTGCATTCATAAAATCCCAGTAGTCGAAAACCATCCGGCGACATGAGAAATTAGAGATTTACTACGGCCCAGGTTGACACCAACTGGTGACACATTCTGTTTTTACATATGATCAATAATCCATACTTTAGACGACCCTGAGAGAGGAGCCTTTAGAAAACATTGTTGGAAAAGGAGAAAATGCTGGTAACCCGCATTTTCTCCTTTTCCCACAATTTTTTCTACCCTTCACAGAACAAATTTCAAATTTTCATTTACTTTTATTTTGTCGTCTGCAAATGCTTTCAATTTGAACCGGTCCAAAATTTTGCCGTTTGGTAAAGAGTTATAAGGGAACACCATCAAAAAAAATTTTTTTTGTAATTTTATGAGTCTTAATTATTGATGATATGCATTATTTTTTCATATAAATTTCAGTGATATATATATTTTTTAATTTGGTGACATGTAAAAATTCTTAATACCCACCTTTAATGTGTTTTGAGAAAGTAAGCCTCACAGTGGCTTGGAAAGAAAGTTGTGTCAGTACTGGTGTGAGTAAACCAGGAAATACATGCATAGGTGCACAGTGGCCATGTGAGATAACCTTAAACTCTGATACAAACTGTCATGAGTGAGCCACACTTTGCTTAACTCTACCAAATGACAAAATTTTAGACTGGTCCAAATGAAAGCATTTGCAGACAAAAAATAATTGTGACTGAAAAATCATAATTTGTGTTAGGAAGGGAAGAAAACATTGTGAGAAAAGGAGAAAATGCTGGTTACCAGCATTTTCTTCTTTTCCCACAATGTTTTCTGAAGGCTTCTTTCTCAGGGTCGTCAAAAGTATGGATTGTAAGGTAATGGGTTAAGAAAATGAAGAAGGCAAACATTTTGTTATCTAGTAAAGAGTTAAATCAACTCTTTACCCGCATGACAAAATCTGTCCTGATTTAAAGTATTTTCAGATGACAATGTAAATGTATCTCAAAACACAGGGGTTAGTATCATGCTTTTTGAAAAGAAAAATTTACTATCTTTTAATAAGATTATTGTAAAATAGTAAGACCCCCACCCCCCAGAAAAAAAAAGCCTCTGTGACTTGTCTCTATGAAATTTGTCTTTCAGAAGTATAAAGCATCTCTGGAAAAGCAGACAATGATAGCTGCTAGCATAGTCTCCTTTTCTCATAATGTTTTCAAAAGACTTCTTCCTCAGGTGAATGACTCTTCAAGGTAGGGAGGTAGGATTATTTTTCATAAAGTTACTCTTCAGTCTAGGGAGGTAAGATTAGTTTCCACTTATGGCAGGTTTTATGATAAAATTTCATGGCATTATATATCACTCAGTAATAAAAGATGGCCATTTGAGGTGTATACATAAATTATGTACTAAAGGGATCTGACATCAAAATTAACGCCTTTCCGGTGAGGGGGGGGATGTTTTATATTTATCTCACAGATTGTCTTCATCTCTACAAATTTTACTAGGCCTCGTATTCACCAACTATTCTAAGAATGTTCTTTGTCCTATTCTCCAGAATTTTTCTACATTTGAAAGTAACACAACTTCTGATTGGCTAAACCAGTTGGTTTAACCCATCTTTGTGTTACACATTTGAAAAAAAACCTTGGAGAATTTGCCCAAGAATATTCCAAAGAATGGTTGGTAAATAGTCGGGCCCTGGTTTTCATGAAACCGTTCACAGATGACATATTAATGAAATGTAGTTTAAAAAATTGGATTCTGTCTTTGAAAGAGAAATGAACATTGTGGGGAAAGGAAATAATGAGTGTGGTAAAAATCACTTCCTCTTTATGCAGCTGTGATGATAGTGTGGTTAAGGTAAAAAATGAAAACAATCAGTGAATTTGATTTCAAAATCAAAAATATCCATTTCTCTCCACTAAATCCTATGTTATTGGTCCTCATTAGCATCAGCTCATCAAGATGATTGAAATGAATACAGACAATGTAGGGTTTGGAAATGAAATAATGGATTTAGAACAACATTATAATTCATCTTTCTTATCTTGAGCCCTGTTCATGTAAAGTACAGCATCATTTTTGTGAAATCTACAAAGGAGAACAACAAAAAAAGTTCAAATTTTGAAAACCATGACCAGTGAAATTAATTTTGTAAATAACTTTCAAAATTCCAAAAGGGAGTGGCAGATGACCCCCCCAAAATTCATGAGCTAGCAGAAACACTAGGTTAATCAACTCTTTTACCACACAGTCCTAATTTTTAACACCCCTGAGAAAGAAACCTTTTGAAAACATTGTGGGAAAAGGAGAAAATGCTTGTTACCAGCATTTTCTCCTTTTCCCACAGTGTTTTCTACGCTTCCCAAAAGAAATTTCAGTATTTGATTCTCAATAATGTCATCTGTAGATGCTTTCAGTTTGGACCAGTCAAAAATTTTGTCGCATGTTAAAGAGTGAAAGCATGAAAGCTGTCTATCACTGGCTTGGGTAGCGAACTTTTATGATAGATGGTGATACCATAACATGAATTTTACTTTTCAATAATTTTGAAAAAGGAAAAAAGATTAAGAACAGTTTGTGGAAGAAAAAAAGGAACATTTACCAATGTTTAATATTAATTGTCAAATGCCATTTCTTGATTGATTCCAGACATGGCAGAAGTAAACAGTGTCTGAGATAATAATTCTGGGTGCCAGGCTTCCATGCCAAAAAAGATATATCTTTTGTGGGTGGGGTGTTTCTGTGAATTGACATTTACCAAAAAATATCCTGCCAGCGGCAAACCCGACTTTTAACAACCCTGAGGAAGAAGCCTTTTGAAAAAATTGTTGGTAAAGGCAGGGATGTAGAATCCCTGGTAAAGGAGAAGATGCTGGTAACCTGAGCATTTTCTCCTTTTTCCGCAAAGATTTCTACCTTTAATAAGAAAAGTTGCACCAGTGTTTTTCACACTTAACCCTTAACCAAACATTCCCAGTTTTTTTACGATTGAGATGAAAACCTTTTGAAAGCATTGTGGGAAAAGGAGAAAATGCTGGTAACCAGCATTTTCTCATTTTCTCACAATGTTTTCTACCCTGCTGGAAACAAATTTTAATTTTTGAGTTACGTTCATTTTGTCGTCTACAAGTGCTTTGAGTTTCGACCAGTCTGAAATTTTGTGGTTTGGTAATGAGTTAAATAACCTGTCAGTGACAGCTATAGTTGCCATTGTGGCCACAGTGTAGATTAAAACCCCACTGCATGAAATGTGCAGCCTGATCTTGAATCTACACTGTCAGATCAGATTAGAGATTCTGGAAAAAAAGCAAACTTTGATTTGCAGTTATTTTGGTCTTGTTTTTGGACTGAAAGTATGCTAGATTTGTACTTTAAATGGTACCGAATGTTTATCACTATTAGTGTTAACCACTATCCAGTGGTTATTTAGAGCCATCATTTCCTTTGTTCGACGCCATTGTCATGTTTTAGGAAGAAGCTTCAGAAGTAGAATTATTTTCAGATTATCAAGGGAGGTAACCAATCGAAGGGCAGGTAATATGTTATCGGACAGGCCTAAACCAAGTGATAGAATTCTGGACTCAACCAAACTGAAAGCATTTGTTGACAACTAAATAAACATGACCCAAATGCTAGATTTCTGTCTTTGAAAGTTTAGAAAATACATGACTGTACAGTGGGAAAAGGAGGGAACCAGTATTTTCTCCTCATAATTGTGTAATGTTGTCAAAAGTACTATTTCAGTGGGGGTCATTAAAACATGGGATTCTGCATAGTGAGTTATGTCAGGCAGGTACAAGCTAAATATTTATGCAACTGTTCCTGTTATCAGGTTTCAACAAGCTGATGTGTTGAAATCTCAGAAAGAATAGCTTGATGAAGCACTTTGCTCCGCCACTCATTCAGGGATTTCTTTTAACATTTTTTTTGGACCAAAGGAGAAAAGTTGTAGGCTGTTTTAAAATATTTACCACATAATCCTGAGCTTTAACAATCATGGAAAAGAAGCTTGTGAAAACATTTTGGGAAAAGGAGAAAATGCTGGTAACCATTCTCCTTTTCCCACACGTTTTCTTCCCTATAAAAGACAAATTCCTTCATTTGAAGCACATGTAAATTAATCACTCATTGTCTTCAAACTTTTTCAACCTGGACTAGTCTACATTTTTGTCGTGTGGTCATGAATTGACCCCTTACCATACAAGTAACAATCCAGACTTTGAACAACCCTGAAAATGCTGGTAATATTAAGCATTCCTGCTTTTCCCATGATGTCTGCTAACTGTTCAAAGAAAAATCCTGTCATTTATGTAACATTGAAATTGTTGTCTTCCAAAAACATGTTTCTCCAAATAAAAGCACCCTCCCAAATAGTAGAGCCTCCCCCTTTAAATCATGGTTACCAAATGTAAATTAAATTGGTTGATTTAATTGACAATATTTGAAGAATTTGATGAATATTTCCTCATATTTGACTAATGTTACGTCTTAATAATTGCTAAAACACAAAGAAATACAAAATTGGACTCTTTTTGCTTTGCACATTGGGTACAAAATAAATCCCTATCTATGTTTTGCATAGCCACCGAGTGCTTTTATTAGGAGAAATACGGTACTTTCAGACTTAGGTAATACCCCGGTCACATATTCACGGAAGGCCGCCACGGAAGAGCTACGGATTCGTTCCGGCATTGTCCGTGACAACTCGTACTAGTCTGTAGCTCTCCGTATTGTAACCGTAGTCATTCGTAGTAGTCCTTGTATATCCGTAGCGGTCCTTGACAATTTTTGAACATGCACAAAAATTCGCTACGGATCAAACGACCGTAGCGTATCCTTACTAGTCCGTATTAGACCGTACTGATACGTTCTGGTCCGTATTAAAACCGTATCAGTCCGTACTTATCCGTAGGCCCATTTTTTTTTCAGGATTTGATACGGAGAACTACGTATTAGCACGGTTACACTACGTTTTAGTTACGTTATGATACGGATTTGTCACGGAAAGTCACGACCTTAATACGTTGTACTACGGAGAGGCAGGGATTCGCACGGTCTTTTACGGTTTACTACGTTGCAACACGACACAGTACGGAATGTAAGGTCAACTATTGTTTGGTAGGATAAATTCAAAATTATGTACTTCAACAAGGGTATTTTTACTCTGTCTTTGTAGAATACAACGCAATTGCGCTTTGTTGTTGAGTTCACAATCATGAACCGTCAACAAATGATGTTTGCAATAAATTGGCGGCAACTGGATACTGGTATTGCACAAATTTCAAGGCACTGGTCCAGCAGCTTGATGACATACATAGATGTAATAATTATATTTTTATCGTACTACTAATAATACCTTTAATTTAAGGTTACATATTATACAAAACATTGTACGAAAATGAATAAACATCAGTATTATAATGTGACATTCTATCCAAACAACGATGCTAAACATGCAAGTAAAACAATCAAATAGTACAAGTACATAACACTGTCACCGTTTCTGGTGGTTCTGACAACCGTCAACGAAACGGGAGGTCACAGGTTCGAGCCCCGCCAAGAGCTTGTTCTGATATGGCTGGTTGGTGAACCGCCAGCTACTTAAATGTATGGTTACTGGTTGCCTGCCTGGTGCCAGGCTGGCCCTATCGAAATGTGTGATACTAACCATAAAGACAAGCACTTTACTTTTAAAACATAAACATTCACGATAATCAGTGTAATTGGGAAATAAACAGCAGATTTTATGAACATAAGAGAAACGTTATTGAGCAATATTTTCATTGAACCCTTTGCCATTCAATCCCTTCTTTTTATGGGTCTGCAACAGTCAAGTCAAGAAAACGTTCTGATTCTAGGAAATCGAAAAAAATGCTCAAAATGGACAATTTCTCCATTTCCCACAATGCTTTCTACTTTATTGTAGAACTGAAGCTCATTTGTACCAAATTTACAGTTGTTGTCTGCAGATGCTTTCAATTTCGTGGAGGCCAAATTTTGTCAACTTGTGATGGGTTATTGATTATAATAATCAGGTAATAAAAGACAGAGAATATGTGGACTACAGATTGGCTTTTACGAAGACCCGTCCATGGCCAGTATGAGGCTCTCATGGCCGAACTTGTTGCATTGTGAAAGTGAGCTGGCTAGAGCATTTTTGGACGAAATGCTGAATCGTGGTAGGTCCGTATCGATCGGTGACGATTCGTACTACTACGTATCGGATCGTTCTTATTCGTACTAATCCGTATCTGTCCCGTAGCAAATCGTAGCGTATCCGTTCTACAATCGTCCTGATTCGTGTCGCTCTGTGTTAAACCGTGTCCAACCGTAACAGTCCGTATCACTCCTGGAACTGTGACCTACGTTTTGGTTGTAGATTCGTCGAACTCCGTACTCACACCGTTGTGTATCCGTATTGGAACCGTAGCGGACTACGGAATTTGTCATTTCCGTAGTCATTCGTGACCGATTAGACCGTAGCCCTTCCGTGGCGGTCTTCCGTGAATATGTGACCGGGGCTTAAGATATGATGTTTTTTTTGTCTGGTTTAGCCTTTTCTAGCAGGAGTAAGTATAAATGAAATTTCCTGTTTAAAAGTATGACATCATGTTTAAAATTTAGGGGAAATGTAAAATTTACACATTATGAGGTTATTGTGCCACGATGAGTTGATAAGAGCTGTTGATGATAAAATGTTGAAAGTTACAATTATCAGTTATTACCTAATGTCTTCAAGTTAGAGCCCTGTTTTTATTAACTTGTTTATCTAAAGCATGTCTAACTGTAGAAGATAGTGGAGAGAAAATTATTTTCGTTGTTATGGAGATGAGTGATAACAGAATATTATATTTTTGCAGACTGCAAAAAAGAATCCCCCCCCCCCCCCCTTCCCTCTAAACTCCCCCCTCCAATCTTTTGTAACTGTCTGTCATTTAAAGATGGGTATTTAGATTTTTCATGTCTCAGCGAATTAAAATATATATTACTGAAATTTATATGAAAAAAAAAAATCCAAATCATCAATAATTAAGAATCATAAATTTTTTTTGATGGTGTTCCCTTAAAAAGCTACATAGCTTCTCAAGGTATTTTTAGATTTCAAGCCAGAAATAAAAAAAAGCATTTTTGGAATCTTAAGTGACTGGCATGTGACTAATGACTCTTAAATTCCCTAACATAACAAACATGTAATTATTTTCCATGATTTTTTCTTCAAACGCTATGTTTCTCTGTGTATATCCAGTTTGTATATGAGCAAGTTAATCACGTAAAAAAAGATTGTGTTTCCCCTTGGTCTGGACTTAGCTGAAGTAAATCTCTAATTTCTCTTGTTGTTGTTTCAAGTTTTCAGCTACTGTGGTCTTATGAATGAAAATTAAAGGTGGGTATTTAGAATTTTTACATCTCACCAAATTAAAAAATATATATATCACTGAAATTCATATGAAAAAATAATACATATCATCAATAATTAAGATTCATAAAATTACAAAAAAAATTTTTTTAATTGTATTCCCTTAAAAGGCTACGTAGCTTCTTAAGGTATTTTTAGATTTCGCACCAAAAATCGACAAAGCATTTTAGGAATGCCAAGTGACTTGCATGTGACTCATAACGCTTAAATTCTATCACATAACAAACATGTAATAATTATTTTCAATAATGTCTTCTTCGGACGCTATGTTTGAAATTTCGTCTATGCATTCCTGTATGTAAATGAGCGAATTGATCATCTAAAAATAGAATGTGTCTCCCGTTAGTGTCGACCTGGGCTGTAGTCAATCTCTAATTTCCCTTGTTGTCGGACTGTGTTCGACTACTGGGGTTTTATGAATGAAAATTAAAAGGCTTTGGGAGTATAAGGATGAATGTTGTGCATTTTGTACAATTTTCGTCCAAAAATCTGAAGGGCCACCTTTAAAAGGCTTTTGGAGTATAAGGACGATATTTTTGTAAAATTTTCCCATAATCTGAAGGGCCGTCTTTTAACTCTTTACCACATGAGAAAATTTTAGACTGGTCCAAATTGAAAGCATTTGCAGATGACAAAATAAAGGTGACTAAAAAATAGAAATTTGGTCTGGGAAGGGTAGAAAACACTTTGGGAAAAGGAGAAAATGCTGGTTACCAGCATTTTCTCCTTTTCCCATAGTGTTTTCAAAAGTCTTCTTTCTCAGGGGTGTCAAAAGTAGGGATTGTGTGGTAATGGGTTAAAGTGAACTACCGACTTCATGGGCGTATCCAGAGGGGGGGACCGGGGGTCCGGACCCCCCCTGGAATTTTGGCAAAAATGTGGTTATCGGAAATGGTACTGGTTTGATACTGCAAAGCATTTATGTAAAATACAGTCATAAATTTAAAAAAAAAAAGGTTCTAAATGTGGAGATCTCCTCATGGTTAGAACTGGAAACATTGACTTTTCTTGTAAACGGCTTACATCCACTGAGATCCAGAAATCAAAGTATTATATCTTATGAAGAACCATGTTCGCTCACTTGCCAAATTTATTGTTAACGCATTTGAGAAGCGAAGAAAATCTACCTATTGCTAACGTATATATATAAGTCTATAATTTTGCTTTATAAATTAGACCGGTTATCCAGCATGTGAATTAATATTGTAAACATTCCAAAACTGACAGTGACTTATAGGCCCATGGGGCCGGGTGTATGTTTGTTATAAATTTTGTCAATTTTTCTTTGTATGTTACTATGTACACATGTCACTATAATAAACAATTTACTACTACTACTACTATTATTATATAATAAGACGAGTGCGTTTTCGACGGGACCCCCCCTGAGAAAGATATCTGGATCTGCGCATGGACTTTGACCAAAATACAAACCTGTCCAAATTGAAGGCATTTGCAGACAACAAGTAAAAGGTTGCTCAGATGAAAAGATTTGTCTCTAAACTGGTAGAAAAAATTATTGGAAAAGAAGAAAATATAAATTACCAGCATTTTCTTCTTTACCCATAATTGTTCAAAAGCTTTCTTTTTCAGGTTTTAAATTTTAGCCTCTTTCAAATTGAAAGTATTAATTTTGTAGACGACAATTTCAGTATGGCTCAAATGGTGCAACTGCTTATTGATAGGAAACATTGAAAATATTGTGGGAAAAGGAGAAAATGTAATCAGCATTTTTGCCTTTCCAACAGTGTTTTTAAAAGGCCTACTTATCAGGGTCAACAAAACTCAGGATCAGAGCCCCTAAGTTAGAGGGAGTGATGATGTTGTAAATACTTTATTTCTCTTCCAAACCCTATCGATGAGACTATGCTAATGAGTACCCACAACTTAGGTTTAGTAGAGAATAATGAATATTTTCAATTTTGAAATCACTCCCTCTATCTGAAACTCTGCTCAGGATTGTTTGGGAAAGGGTTAAGATAGGGATCATAAAGTACTGTTATTATGGGAGACAGTTTGCTAGTCACAGCACTTGCCCTCCTGATATCCAGAGATCTTTAGTGAATCAAGTTTGAACCTCTTGATAAACATTATCAGTATCTAAGATAAATCCTTGCCAAAGGACAAAATTTTGGACTGGTTGAAATCCAATCCAATTTGCAGAGGACATTCCAATTGGGAATCGAATCGCGAAACTTGTCTTGAAAAGGTTGAAAACATTGTTGGAAAAGGAGAAAATGCTGGTTACCATTATTTTCTCCTTTCCCGATGATGTTTTCAGGAACACTTGGGACAATGGTATGCTGCAGTTTTGTTTTTGGAAGCAGTGCTGTAGGTGGGAAGTCAACTAATGAGAACGAAATTTAATGTGCCTTTACCCAAAATGACAACATTTTAGCCCATGAATAATTGAAAGCTTTTGCTGTCAACAAAATTTGTAATTATGTAGTTGAAATTGTGGAATTTGTCTCTTCGAGCCCAGAAAACATTGTGGGAAAATGAAGAAAATGCTGAATGCTGAAAATGATTTGGCTTTAACCTTTTAACAAAGGGCAAAATTTTAGACTTGTCAAAATCGAGAGCTTTTGCAGACACCTAATTGTATGTGGCTAAAATTGTGGAATTTTCTCCAAAAGCCTAGAAAATATTGTGGGAAAAGGATAAAATTCTGGTAATCAGCACTCCCTTATTTCCTCACAATGTTTTAAAGAAGACTTTTTTCCGTTGGGTTGTTAAAAAATGAGATTGTTCGGTAAACAGTTAAGCTGAATAAATTTTATTAACCCTTTCCCAGACGACAAAATTTCAGACTAGACCAAATTAAAAGCATTTGCAGACAAGAAATCAAATGTTATGCAAATGATGATTTTTGTCTATGAAAGAGTAGAAAACATTGTAGGAAAAGGAGAAAATGCTGGTTACCAGCATTTTCTCCTTTTCGTACAGTGTTTTCAGAAGTCTTCTTTCCAGCATCCCAAAAACCAGGGATTGTTTGGGAAAGGGTTAAGTCAAAGGAAAGGATTTACGTATGCATGAACAGAAGATAGATAGGAATATAGTGGTCGCATGTCTTTTATCTCGAGATAACAGGGAGATAACACAGTCTTTTTTTCATTTTCTTTTAAATTGCTCTTCACTTTATCACAGGCTATCAGCTGAATATCTTTTAGTCACAATGCTTGAATGCATAGTCACATTGCAAGGTTGCTAGGGTAATTTCAATGAGCTCTCTCACTTTTTTCTTCCCTTTACCATATATTCCTCACTTTTAAAGGCCCAGTACAGACCAGAAATATAATAGCAGGTGCCATAATACATTTAGATTTAAATGATAAAATGCAAAAGTACAGAAAATATTGTAGAAATGACAGTCTGTTATCGTTTGGTCAGGGCAATATGTTAGTGGCTGGCAGAAAAAAAAATATAAACAGGCAAAAAGTAAAGAACAGACCTAGCTACCTGGCAGGTTTTAACCCTCTACCCCATAAGGCATTTCTACGATATCTCTAATTGACTCTAAATAACAGCAAGGATGAAGCCATATCTTGTGTGTATATGACACCTTTTGATAGTGTAGAAAACATTGTGGCAAAAGGTGAAATTTCTCGTCAATGTTTTCCAAAGGCCCCTACAAAAAATGCGTAGAAATGAGTATCTATGGAGTAAAGGGTTAAACCTATTTTTGAAATTTATTTCACTGTCAGCAATTAACACTGACTGACTGTACAATGACTGATTGTCATTTTTCACAATAATTTCAATACTGTTAAGTGGTATAATATGGATTCAAATGTATTTGAACATTTTGCCCTGTTTATTTTTGGCCTTTATTCTAACTTTAACTGGTACCTTAAGAAAGACGGCATTTAAAAACATTGTGTAAACCACCAGGGTGACTTAATAGTGGTGAGCATATTGGACTCATGACCTAGTGGTTGTGAGTTAGATTGAGGCTAACTTTCTTTCCGGCGTTTTTCGCCTCTCACCTCTGCTAAAGCATGTGAGAAAAGTAGTCGGTGGTTTTGGAAAGAAAGTTGTGTAAGTACCGGTATGAGAAAGCCAGGAATCATGTGCGTCACCAACCGCCATGATATAACCTTAGCTGTTAGAGTGGCGTTAAACCCCAACACAACCACCTAAACAACTAAAAACATTCACTGTGGTTAAAGTAGAAAATGCAGGTAAGCAGCATTTTCTCCTCTTTCCACAATGTTTTCCACTCTTTCAAGGTGAAGTCTTTTCGTTTAATGAAGTCATATTGGCTGCAGAGGCAACTATATACATAGTTGTAAAAGGTACTCTAAGGAGTAACGGATGCTTTTGAAAGGAATAACTGCTCCTTTTCCCACTGTGTTTTTATTTAGCCTTTCTTGGTGATCCTCTTCATGTCGATCTTCTACTTTAGTATGGTTTGAAATAATTGCTGCCAGGTTGAAAATTAGCCCTTACAGTAGATTTATACTTAACTCTTTACCAAACAACAAATATTGTAGAGTGATCAAAAAATTTAAAGCTTTTGCAGTTGACAAAATAATTGTGACTGAAAAATCCAAGCTTGATTTGGGAAGGCTAGAAAACATTGTGGGAAAAGGAGAAAATGCTGGTTACCAGCATTTTCTCCCTTTCCCACAATGTTTTCAAAAGGCTTCTTATATCACAGGGCCGGCAAGAGTCAGCACCGTGTGGTAAAGGGTTATCTTGTTATCAAACAAACCTAGTTGTTTACATTCTTAAAGAGGAAGGCATTTGAAAACATTATGGGAAAAGGGAGAAAATGCCGTTAGCCAGTGTTTTCTCCTTTTCCCACGATGGTTTCCACCCATTGAAAGACATAAGCTTAATTTGAGTCATGTTTGCTTTGATGCCCTTACAAATCATTTTAATTAGATGTACAGGTTTAAGACTTTGTTATCTGGTGAAGAGTTAACCCTTTACCACACAATCTCAAAGTTTAAATGACGTTAAGGAAATGGGGCTTTTGGAAACATTGTGGTACAAAGAAGAAAAAAATGCTCTTACCAGCATCTTCTCTTTTTCTCAAAATATTTTCTACTCTCACGGAAATAATTATCAATTTTTAAGTGACATTTACTTTGTAACCTGTAAAATTTAATGCTTTCAATTTGGACCAGTTTAAAATTTTGTTGTCTTGTAAAGGGTGAGGTGCATTGAGCGATGAAAGAAAAAAGATTTTTTAGCAAGATAACGTGGTTTGTATAGGAAATTACCAAAATCACCGGTACTGAAATGAGCGATCATATGTCTGTAGCTCGGCCCACTAGGCGGAGAAGTCGCTGATAATATCTGGTCTGGATCGCAGTCGATTAGCTACCAGTCATGGCGGCCATCTTTTTTTTACCTTCCTTTTTAGTGTAATCCTTTTCCTATCTGACTGTATTACTCTTCACTAACTCTTTACTAAACAACAAAATTTTAGATTGGTTCATTAATTGAAAGTATTTGCGGACAACAAAATAAATGTAGTGTAAAAAGTGGTATTTGTTTTAAGCAGGGTAGAAACATTGTGGGAAAAGGAGAAAATGCTGGTTACCACCTTTTTTGCCTTTTCCCTCAATGATTTTAAAGGCTTCTTTCTCAAGGTTGTCAAAAGTTGGGATTGTGTAGTAATGGGATAAACCCTAAATTCTTTACCAAACATCAAAATTTCAGACCCATCCAAGCATTTGCAGACAACAAAGTAAATGTGATTCTAAAGTTGAAATTCATTTTGGGAAGGGTACTTACTACTTTGACATTGTAGGAAAAGGAGAAAAAGCTATTTACCAGTATTTTCTCCTATTTGCCCCCACAATGTTTTCAGATTTAGGGCTTTTCATCCAGGGTAATTAAAAGACTGGAAAAAGGCTCTTTATTGGCAAGTATAGATCAAGATCAGATAGCATGTTCCATGCAGTCTGATCTTTGATCTGCACTATTCAACATGGCAATATTTTTCCCTTGAAATAACTTGGAAATTGCAATATTTGAATTTTTTTACTTTCAGCTAGATTTATTCAGCAAGGGTATTAGGTTTAACACTTAAACAAATGACAAAATTTTAGACTTTTCCAAACTGAAAGCATTTGCAGAGGATAATTTCAATTTGGCTCAAATGGTGTCACAAAATCTTTCTTTAATAGAGTGGAAAACATCGTGGGAAAAGGAGAAAATGCTGGTTACCAGCATTTTCTCCTTTTTCCACAATGTTTTAAAAAGGCCTCTTCCTCAGGGTCGTTAAAAGTCAGCGTTGAGCCCGCCTTGGTGGTGAACGTGTTGGACTCATGACCTGGTGGTTGTGAGTACGATACCGGATTGATGTGAACTTTTTTTTCAGGCGTATTTTCGCCTCTCATCTGTGCTTAAGCATGCGAGAAAAGTAGTTGGTGGCTTTGGAAAGAAATGTGTTGGTACTGGTGTGAGAAAGCCAGGAAACACATCTAGGCGTCACCGACCGACCGACACGATATGACCTTAGCTGTTAAAATGGTGTTAAATCCAAATACAACCAACCAACCAACAAAAAGTAGGCATCGTGTGGTAAAGGGTTAAAAAACCAGCATTTTCTCCTCATCCCACAATGTTTTCTTCCCTGTAAAACATAAATCATCATTTGAGCTACATCTAATTTGTCGTCTAAAATTTCGGTTTTTGGAAAAGAGTTAACCCATTACCAAACAATCCCTGCTTTTTACAACTCTCAGATAGAAGCCTTTTGAAGACATAGTTGGAAAAGAAGAAAATGCCAGTAACTAGCATTATCTCCTTTTCCCACAATGTTTTATACCCAGCTCCAGGAAACAAATTTCAGTTTTTGAGTTATGTTTATTTTGTTGACTGCAAGTGTTTTCAGTTTGGACTAGTCCAAAATTTTGTCGTCTGGTAAAGAGTTAATGACTGGTTATAAAATGCCAGGAGCATTAAATACCATATAATTTTATGCCCATACTTGAGCTGCCCTAAATGGAGACATAAATCAATAAATCATTTACGTGATTTCTGACTAAATGTTTTATCGTGAAATATTTCGACTGGTTTTAATAGATTTATTATCTTTTTGATACAGATTGTTTTTATCACGCAAAGATCATTTCGATAAAAACTGAGCTATTACTTCAACCTCTGAGTTACTGTAGATGACTACTTGTCCTGTGGCAATCTCATGACTTGGGAACTTCTGCTGCATTGTTGGCTCGTGAAATATTTTCACTAGTTAACTCATTACTGAACAACTATATTTTAAGGTTGTCCAAATCGAAAGCACTTGTAGATGACAAAATAAGAGTAACTCAAAAATTGAAATTTGTTTCCAGCAGGGTGGAAAACATTGTGGAAAAAGGAGAACATGCTGGTTACCAGCATTTTCTCCTTTTTCCCACAATGTTTTCTAAAGGCTTCTTTCACAGGGTCGTCAAAAGTAGGGATTGTGTAGTAATGAGTTTTTAAGATTGTTTTGATCACGCAAAGATCATTTCGATTAAAACTGAGCTATTACTTCAACTTTTGAGTTACTGTAGATAACTTTTCTTGTTCTGCAGCAATCATGTGACTTTTGAAACTTATTCTGCTTGTTGGCTACAAGTTTTATGGTAAAACTCAACTGGTTATGGTACAGATTGTTTTTAAAACGCAAAGATCATTACAGTAAAAAATTTAGCTGTTTCTTCAACATCTGAATTACTGCAGATGACTTTTCTTGTATTGCAACAAGCTCTTGACTTTCAAAACTTCTGCAGATTTGTTGGCTACAAGTTTTATGGTGAAATATTGCAATTGGTTTTAAAAGATTTATTGTCTATTTGCTACAGATTGTTTTTATCACGCAAAGATCATTTTCGATAAAAAACTGAGCTGTTACTTCAACATCTTAGTTACTTTAAATGACTTTACTCGTCTTGGGGCAATCTCATGACTTCCGAAACTTCTGCTGCTGGTTACTTGCATTTTCTCCTTTTCTCGCAATGATTTCTGTAGGCTTCTTTCTCAAGGTCTTTAAAAGTTATGACTGTGTGGTAAGGACTTAATTAATCAATTTTTACAAAAAGCAAAAAGAAATTCCTTTTACAAAAAGCAAAAGGAGAGTCCAGTAAATTGAAGAGGGGTGATGCCCATCACATAAAGTGTCAGTAATAAATTTTTCGAATGATTTTGAGCAAATTTAACATTTATTGCTTGAAGTCAATGCCCTCTTTTGGTAGTTTACTGAAATTAATAATATATTGGTATCCTTTAACCATAGACCACACAATCCCGAGTTTAAATGATAGATTGAATCATTGGATAGTGTTTAATGACGTTTTCAATATTATTTCAGTCACTTCAAGATGGCCACTGTACTTACCCATGCTCTCCTCAAGTCTCTTTTACCAGTACTCGGCACAATTTTCTTTCCAATCCACTGGCTGCTTTCCCACATAATCATCGTCGAGATGGTGGTTAGTGGTGGGAGAGGAATGAATCCTGTCGCAATGACTTTCATCAGTCATTGCCCTTTACCAAATAGTCTCAGATTTTAAAGACCACTGGTAACCAGCATTTTTCTCCTTTTCCCACAATATTTTCTACTCCATCAAGGATGAATGCTGCCATTAGAGTTATCTTTAGCCATTGGAAAATCCTTTCAATTTAAATTTTGTTTGCAATTTGGTCATTTGGTAAAAAGTTGACCTTAATTACCGGTACATGTACTCATAATCAACGACAAAATTTATACCTGTCCAAATTGAAAGCATTCGCAGATGACAAAATAAAGGTGACTGAAAAATTGAAATTTGGTTTGGAAGGGTTGGTAAACATTGTGGAAAAAGGAGAAAATGCTGGTTACCAGCATTTTCTCCTTTTCCCACAATGTTTTCTAAAGGCTTCTTTCTCAGAGTCGTTAGAAGTGTGGTTAAGAGTTAACCAAGCCATAAAATTTTAGACTGGGCCAGAATGGAAACGTTTTTAGAAGCCAGATCAAACACAGCTCAAATGGTGGTAAATAGATAGTCTCTGTTAGGGTGCAAAACATTGTAGAAGAAGAATGAAATGGTGAAAATGTGATTTTCATTTGGAGATTTGTCAGAAATAGCAAAGAAAACATCATTGGAAAAAGGAGAAAATGTTGGTTTTCAGCATTTTCTTCTTTTCCCATGTTTTCAAAAGCCTGCAAATAAATTCAGGGTGAATAGACTTCAGGACTGTACGATAAGGGGTTAACCCTTTCCCAAATGACAAATTTTAGACTGTCCCAAACTCAAAGTGTTTGCAGATGACAGTTTTGATTTTGATGAGAATGGCAAAAAGTTTTCCGATAGGCTAGAAAACACTGTGGGAAAAGGAGAAATTGCTCGTTACGAGCAATTTCTCCTTTTCCCACATTGTTTTCTAAATACCTGTACTGCAGACAGTAAAAACCAGGGCTTGTTTGGGAGGAGTTAAGGGGACACTATTTCAACCACTTAGGGGAACAGCTTACTTATGTGTTTCTCAGGTTTCACCTGTAAAGAGCTGGGACTCAAAAGTGCCTTGCACTAAGGCACTTTATGGAAACAGGAATAAGACGAAGAATGTTTCTTTCGTTTCAGTTGGTACAAGCAGATGGACTGGTAGAGCAGATTGCCCAAGTAGCAGAGACAAGGACACAGTGTTCTCAACATGAGGTGGGTCTACATTGTGTTTTACCTCTTTGTCATACTGTGTCAAGTTTTTATGACCCTAACAGAGAAGGCCTTTAAACTTTTACCAAGCAATCTCTGTTTTTTACGACCCTGAGATAGAAGCCTTTTGAAAACATTGTAGGAAAAGGAGAAAATGCTGGCAACCAGCATTTTCTCCTTTTCCCACAATATTTTTGTCCCAGTGCTGGAAAGAAATTTCAATTTTTGAGGTACATTTATTTTGTTGTCTGCAAAATGCTTTCATTTTGGACAAGTCTAAATTTTTGTCGTTTGGTAAAGTGTGTAACTCATTACCAAACAACAAAATTTTACGCTTGTCCGAATCGAATGCATTTGCAGCATTTTCTCCTTTTCCCACAATGTTTCCTAAAGGCTTCTTTCTCAGGGGCGTCAAAAGTAGGGATGGTGTCTGGTAATGGGTTAAACAATGTGAGAAAAGAATGCTTGCAATCAGTAGATTTTGTCTTTCATAGCACCGAAAGCCTGGTTAACTCTTTACCACTCGACAAAACTTTAGACTGGTTCAAATTGAAAGCATTTGCAGACAACAAAATAAACGTGACTGAAAAATTGAAGTTTGCTCTGGGAAGGGTAGAAAACACTGTGGGAAAAGGAGAAAATGCTGGTTACCAGCATTTTCTCCTTTTCCTACAGTGTTTTCAAAAGGCTTCTTTCTCAGGGGCGTCAAAAATAGGGATTGTGTGGTAATGGGTTAACTGGCATTTTCTCCATTTCTCACAATATTTTCTACTCTGCCAAAGTCAAGTTTCAATTTTTAAATCACATCATATTTTGTCATGTGCTTTTAATTTGGACAAGTCTAAAATTTTGTTGTTAGATAAAGAGTTAAATTTTATATCTAGATCTAGCCTAGA
This sequence comes from Tridacna crocea, assembly GCA_943736015.1. Lineage (NCBI taxonomy): Eukaryota > Metazoa > Mollusca > Bivalvia > Cardiida > Cardiidae > Tridacna > Tridacna crocea. Next base: position 13,998,639 of record OX031069.1, on the reverse strand, counting down.
AATCAGCATAATGGCTTGTTAAACAACATTTTCCTTTCATCACATTGCTGTTAAAAAGCCGAAGTGGTCACTGCAGAGGCATGCAAACAAAATGGTATTTTGTGTGCGGTAAGGGAAACCATTTTCCAGGAAATTATTTACTTGATTTCCCACTCAACCCTATGTTATGGGTACTCATTAGAATCGTCTCATTGAGATGATTCTAATGAGTACCCACAACATAGGGTTTTGAGGAGAAATAACACATTTAATACGCTATCACTCCGTCTTATCTGGAGGTCTGGATTTTGTATGGAAAGGGATGACAGGTGTAGGTATATGGAATTAGATAATAGCGGTTTGAATAGGAGAGAAGAGCCCCACAAACAGGATAAAAAGCCTTGAAAGGAAACCAAATGAAGCAGCAAGCCAGCTCACCCACCCAATTTGAATACCATTTACCCTAACACATTAAAACTCTTTACAGCACAGTGCCGACTTTAAAAACAGCCCTGGGAAAGAAGCCTTTTGAAAACATGTGGGAAAAGAAGAAAACGTTGGTAACCAGCATTTTCTACTATGTTTTCTACCCTTACAAAGAATAATTGCACCATTTGAGTCACATTGAAATTGTAGTCTGCAAATGCTTTCAATTTGGAAGAGGCTTAAATTTTGTTGTTTGGTAAAGGATTTAGCTGCAGAGCGTAACTCTGTATCATAGGAGAAAAAAATTATACTGAATTGTCCGAGATTGAATGCATTTGCGGATGAAAATTAAATTTTGCTGCAATTCTATGATTTGTCTTTGATAGACTGTGGACTTAGGAAAACTATGCAGGAAAAGGAGAAAATGCTGGTTGTGCTGGTTACCAGCATTTTCTCCTTTTATCACAATGTTTTCTATCCTATTAAAGATAGATATCATCATTTTAACAACATTTATTTACTTTATTGTGTGCAAATGCTTTCATTTCGCTATGGTTCGAAATTTTGCGAGCATTTTCTGCTCTTCCCAAAATGTTTTTTAACCATACAAGCACAACCTCTAAGATTCAACAGCTAATTTGTCATTTCCAATTGCTTTTGATATTTACCAGCATGAAAAAGATTAACCCATTACCTCACAATCCCTACTTTTGATGCCCCTGAGAAAGAAGCCTTTAGAAAACATTGTGGGAAAAGGAGAAAATGCTGGTAACCAGCATTTTCTCCTTTTCCCACAATGTTCTCTACCCTTCACAGAACAAATTTCAAATTTTCAGTCACTTTTATTTTGTCGTCTGTAAATGCTTTTAATTTAGACCAGTCTAAAATTTTGTTGTTTGGTAATGAGTTAAGGGACCTGACTTAGATTGCTTCCTGTAGGAGGCCTTTATATACAGGGTTTTTTGTAGATTCAAATTTTATTACAGTTAGCAATTCTCCCACTGCAGATACAGAGCAATTTTTCTGCATTTTTCACGTGAATTATTGGCTGCACCTACATCAGAATTTAATTATTAAGATTTTGATAAGCTCACTCCCACATATCTCTTGTGCCAAAATATTTATGGCATAAATTTCATTACTTGTTAACTCTTTACCAAACAACCAAATTTTGGACTAGTCCAAATTGAAAGCATTTGCAGATGACAAAAAAAAATGTGAATCAGAAATTGAAATTTTATTTGGAAAGGGTAGAAAACATTGTGAGAAAAGGTGAAAATGCTGATCACCACAGGTGAAGGGGTAGATAATATTGTGGGAAAAAGATAAAATACAACGATTTCAAAAGCCTGTTTTCTTACGTTTGTTAAAATCCAGTATTTTGTGATAAAGGGTTAATATATTGTAACATTGTTTGAAAAATAATTCTAAAATAGTTAGAAAAAGATGCATAAAAGGTATTAAATGTGTTTTAAGCTGCAAATGAATTTGAGGGCAGGATGCGCCATCATAGGTGGGTGGGGTAAAGGCGGGCATCATGTTGAAATGTCACACAGAAAGGGTTGATTCAGATGGTTAATTCAAATCAGGGAACATTTTGTCCTTTGAATGAATTAGTGAAATTGTGCATAGAGCAAGGTGATTACACTGAAATGAATTATCAACTGGTATTGAAAAACGGTAATTCATAATTCGATTTTTTTACCCAGTGACAAAGACTGCCGTGGAAGCTTTTAAAATCACATGCTGTGGTTTGAATAGGCAGTGTGGCAGGCTAAATCGGATCAATATTGCGAAGGTTTTCAATCCTTTCTCCCGTGTAGAGAGAAAATATGTTACCTGTGTATGATTTTTTTTTTCTGATCAGTGATTAACCCTTTACCAGATGACACAATTTTATCTTTGTCCAAATTCAAAGCATAAAATTGCAGAAGATAATTTGAATGTTATTTAACCTTGAACCAAACAATTCTTGGTTTTTACGACCCAGAGGAAGAAGCCTACTGAAAGGACTGTGGGAAAAGTAGAAAATCATAGTTACCAACATTTTCTCCTTTCCCCACAATGTTTTCTACTCTTGTAAAGTAAAGTTTCAAATTTTGAGTCGGGTTTATTTTGTTGTCTGCATATGCTTTCAATTTAGACAAGTCTAAAATTTTGTTGTTCGGTAAAGAGTTAAAATGTAGAATTTGCTTACAGGCAAAAAACATTGTGGAAAAAGGAGAAAATGATGGTTACCAGTATTTTTTTCCTTTCCAAGGATGTTTTCTAAGGCTTCTCCATCGGAGCTGTTAAAAGTTGGGATAGCATTGTAAAGCTTTAATAACTCTTTTATCACACAGTCCTGGGCCTGTATTCACCAACCATTCTTGAGAATATTCTTAGTCTTTAATAATTCTCCAAGGTTTTCTAAATTTGTAAGTAACACAACTTCTGATTGGCTAAACCATTCCTGATTGGCTAAACCGAATGGTTTAGCCAATCAGAAGTTGTGTTCCTTACAAATGAAGAAAAGTCTGGAGAATATGACAAAGAACGCTCTTTAAGAATGGTTGGTGAACATGGGCCCTGATCTTTTGACCACCATTCGAAAAATTATTTCAGATTCAGTTTGTTTCTGTCCCCAGTCCTTTGCAATGTTATTATGAAGCCACTGGCTGCTTTCCAGTATAACCATGGTTGAAATAATGAATAGCGATAAGAGAGGATAAAATGCTGTAGAAATGACTTCCATCTGTGTCCTCACAAAAAAAACTGACGGAGCTGAGGATTTGAACCAATGACTCCCTGGTCTCAAGTCTTGCATGCTACCGGCTGCGCTACCAGGGTTTGTTGTTGATATTTTGGTTTGAAACCTTTAATTCTTTACCAAAGGACAAAATTTTAGACCAGTTTGAATTGAAACCTGACTGATGACAAAATTAATGTAACTCAAAAATTGAAATTTGTTTACAGCAGGGTAGAAAACATTGCAGGAAAAGGAGAATATGCTGGTTACCAGTATTTTCTACTTTTACCTTGTTTCAGAACTGGCTTCTTTATCAGGATCATGAAAACCAGGGATCGTTTGGGAAACGGTTAAGTTGATTCATGTTTGTCATTATTCATAAACAACAGGGTTGTTGGATGCATTGTAAAGTTGCAAATAAATAAAATTTTTACTATTCTCTCTCTCTCTACAGGATAAACTCTGGCAGTGTGCAGAGAGAAAACTAACAGGTAAGTTTGTTCCCTTTTCTGTCAGTTGAAGAGTTTGATGAAATGCCACTGGGCAAAGCAATTCAGGAAGCCCAGCTAATGGCTGATGAATCCTAGAAAATGCATGAATGAGCCACTGGTATTACTTTGAATGAAATAATGTTGAAAGCAGCAGAAAATGCTGCAAAGTCACAGAAAAGTCCAACTGAATAAAAAACCTGTTTATAAAAGTAAATTTCATTTCTACCATGTAAAAATATGGTGATTATTACATTAAAGTGCAGTTTGTAAAAATTTGAGGCTATGACAGAAAAATGAATTTTGAAACTAGAGCAATTCCTACTGTGCCACATTTTCTGTTTACATCGATGATCGCAGATGATTTAGCCCATTTTTGTCGTAAATCTCTGCACTGATGTAATAGTGACGTAATCACCACTTGATCACTCAATCACTCAATCAATCATTCACTCAATCAATCAATCAATTAGCCAACAAACCAACCAATCAATGTCAGTCAACCTACCAACCAATGTACCAACCAACTGACCAACCACCAACCATCCAATCAACCAACCAACCAACCTTCCAACCAACCAACAAACCATCCATCCATCCATCCATCCATCCATCCAACCGACCAACCAACCAACCAACCAAATCCCTCAAATTGAGCCAAATTTTCATTGACTTCTTTATTATACTTTGAAATTGGACAAGTGTAAACATGGGTTGTGTGATATAGACTTAGCATTGACAGAAAGTCTTGTTTGGAGATGAATGCAGGTAAAACTTGCCGAAACCGAATCTCAATGTGAAGTTCTTTAAAATGCTAATTAAGAAATTAAAAATCATCAAGGGGGACATTTTAACACTCAGGATGTTAAGTGTGACTCATGGACCCTTTGCAGACTGTATAGATTGAGATAAGACTGCACAGAATGTGCAGTTTGATCTTGGATCTACACTGTCCGATAAGGAAAGACCCTTCCCAATCAAAATAGATTTGAAATAGGAAAAGTTTTTCAATTGGCTGGAAAATTTCATTTCACTTATTACCTCTTTACCTAACAATCCACGGTTTTCTATATAAAACTGTAATAAAAGAAGTTTTTGAAAACATTGTGGGAAAAGGAGTAAATGCTTGTATGCAGCATTTTCTCCTTTTCCCACAATGTTTGCTACCCTTCCTAAAACAAATTTTTGTTTTTTAATTGCTTTAATTTTGTCGTCTGCTAATGCTTTCAATTTGGAACAGTCTAAAATTTTGTCATCTGGTAAAGAGTTTAGCAGGATTAGGGTTTACTGTTTGATTTAATTTTGTCGTCTGCTAATGCTGTCGATTTGGAACAGTCTACAATTTTGTTGTCTGGTAAAGAGTTTAGCAGGATAAGGGTTCACTGTTTGATCACATGACTGAGTCATACATTCAGATCCTGGGCTGTTCATGAATATTTAAAGCTCTTCAAAAATGAGGCATTAGCTCTCAACCGGTTACCAGACGACAAAAATTTAGTCTGGTCCAAATTAAAAGCATTTGCAGATGACGATTTCAGTGTGGATTAATCCTTTGCCAAACTATCTCTGGTTTGTAACTATGAACTTGAGATAGAAGCTTTTAGAAAATATTGTGGGAAAAGGAGAAAATGCTGGTAACCAGCATTTTCTCCTTTTCCCACAATATTTTCTACCCTATTAAAATCAGGAATCATCATGTTAACAAGATTTAATTTGTTGTTTGAAGATGCTTTGAATTTGGTTCAGGCCAAAAATTTGTCGTTTGGTAGTGCGTTTTTGCTTGGATAGGATAGAAAACATTATGGGAAATGGAGAAAATGCTGGTTACCAGCATTTTTTCCTTTGCCCAAAATGTTTCCTACCTTTTAACAAAAACAAATGTCATCAATTTAATCATGGTTATTTTCTCATTCTACAATTCCTTTCATATAAGATAAGTCAAATATTTTGTCATGTGGTAAAGAGTTAACTCGTTACCAAATGACAATTTTAGACTGGCTCAAATTGAAAGCATTTGCAGACGACGATTTCAACTCGGCTCAATTGGTGCAATTTTTTCTTTGATAGGGTAGAAAACATTGTGGATATAGGAGAAAATGCTGGTTACCAGCGTTTTCTCCTTTTCCCACAATGTTTTCAAAAGGCTTCCTCCTCAGGGGTGTTAAAAGTCATTATTGTGTGGTAAAGGGTAAGTGGGAAGCTGCATGCCCTGTCAGTGTCTCATGTGTGAAAATGCAGATCAACAGCTTTAGGGTGGGGTAATGTTTTAGTTCATGATCAGCCTGCAGTAAAACTGTCAAAGTCACACCTAATCTCCTGGATGCATGAAATATGCCATGTGTTGCATTGCTGCAAAATGAAAAAAAAACACTCTAGACAGGATGATAATGGTACAGGCCCTTCCAGAGCTAAAATTTAACTCATTACCAAATGACAATATTTAAGGCTTGTCCAAATCGAAAGCATTTGCAAACGACAAAATAAAAGTGACTGAAAATTAGAAATTTGTTTCCTGAAGGGTAGAAAATATATTGAGAAAAGGAGAAAAGGCTGGTTACCAGCATTTTTTCCTTTTCCCACAATGTTTTCTGAAGGCTTCTTTCTCTGAACAGGGTCGTCAAAAGTAGGGATTGTGTGGTAATGGGTGAACTCTTTACAGAATAACAAATTATTAGACTTGTCCAAGTTGGAGGATTCATTCCTCTCTTATCACTGACCCGATGATTGTTTTGACAATGATTACGTCGGAAAGCATCCAGTGGATTAGAAAGAAAATTGGATGGAGTACTAGTGAAAGTAACTCCAGGAAAACATCATGGATACGTGCACTGGCTGCAGTGAGAAAGTGTTGAAAATGGCAAAATTTTAGACTGGTTCAAATTGAAAGCATTTGCAGACGACAAAATAAAGGTGACTGAAAAATTGAAATTTGATCTGGGAAGGGTAGAAAACACTGGGGGAAAAGGAGAAAATGCTGGTTACCAGCATTTTCTCCTTTTCCTACTGCAGTGTTTTCAAAGGGCTCCTTTCTCAGGGGCGTCAAAAGTAGGGATTGTGTGGTAATGGGTTAACTCATTACCAAACATTTTATATTTTATATTGTCCAAATCCAACGCATTTGTAGATGGACAAAATAAAAGTGACTGAAAATTTGAAATGTGTTTTTTGAAGAGTGGAAAACATTGTGGGAAAAGGAGAAAATGCTGGTTACCAGCATTTACTCCTTTCCCCACAATGTTTTCTAAAGGCTTCTTTTTCAGGGTCGTCAAAAGTAGGTATTGTGTGGTAATGGGTTAAACACCATACAATCATTTAACTAATTTTCAGGAGTTGCCGATGCAAAAATAAAGGGGACTCAAAAAATCAGAATTTGTTTTTGAAAGGGTAGTTAACACTGTGAAATACAGATAATGTTGGTTACCAGAATTTTCTCCTTTTTCCACCTTGTTTCCAAAATACTTCTTTCTCAGGATTGTTTAAACCTAAATGTTGTCTGGTATTCACCAACCATTCTTAAGAACATTCTTAGTTGTATTCTCAAGAATTTTCTAAATTCGAAAGTAACACAAGTTTAATGATTTGCTTAATTAACCAAATTGGTTTATCCGATCAGAAGTTGTGTTACTTTCTAAATATAGAATAATACTGAGAATTTTCTTAAGAATGGTTGTTGAATGCAAGCTAAATAGTTGTTTAAAGTGTAAGAAAAAAAGATGTGTGTCAACACAAGGGGGTGGGGAATGTTTGTGTTTGTGATCAGGCAGAATTGAAAGTCCTGACCTAATCTTTAATTAAAACAAAATCTGTATATCCTTCTTCTCTACAAAGGATTCTTTAACCCTTTGCTTCACAATTTCAAGTGTTAACAACATCCTCAGAAAGATGGCCTTTGAAAACGTTTGAAAGGAGAAATGCTGATCTGAGACGAAACTTTACACAAATATCCGAATTCCCTTTTTCGGTGTTGCAGGCTAAATTATTGTCCAGCTTTAATAATAGGATTGAATATCTCAGACTGGAAGGATGGGAAAGATTTTTGAAAAAGGAGAAGAGATGCTGTGAAACCATCTTCTTCTTTTCCCACACTATTTTCAAAATCTTTTTTTTGACCCTTTTTGGTAGAAGTATTGAAAAGTGATTATTTTTCAAAAACGTATCTGCCTTCAATTCGAAAGTGTTGGTCTAACAAGATTATATTGGGAAAAGGACAAAATGCTAACAAACATTATTTTCGAAAAGGCTTTAACATATTGGCATTTGTTTGTTTTTTAGATGAAAATATTAAAAAAATATTGATTAGGGATTTCTCTATCCCTTTATCTGATAGTATAATGGCAGAAACGGCATGGTTGCAGAAGCACATGCTTTAGCCACCAGGTAGCTTGCTGGTAATATGCATAGCTAGGTAACCTAGGGGTGGCAGTCTCATGGAGTGTGGGACAAAAGCCAACTAGGACAAAAGCCGACTAGGACAAAAGCCTACCTTTAGTTATAATCACATATTTAACTGCATTACCAAACAACAAAATTTTAGGTTTGTCCAAATCGAAAGCATTTGCAGACGACAAAATGAACTGAAAATATTCAATTTGTTTTGGGAAGGGTAGAAAGCATTTTGGGAAAAGGAGAAAATGCTGGTTACCAGCATTTTCTCCTTTTCCCAAAATGTTTTCTAAAGACTTCTTTCTCAGGGTTGTCAAAAGTAGGGATTGTGTCTGGTAATGGGTTAAGAAAATTTGTATATATATGATGCAATTTGTCTTTAGAAGAGTAGAAAACATCACATGAAAAGCAAAAAATGCCGGTAAGCAGCATTTTCTCCTTCTCCACATTGTGTTCAATAGTCCAGCATGTCCTCCTTTTCTCACAATGTTTTCAAAAGTCTTCTTGCACATAATTTATAAGTGACCTAATTTTAACCATGCTCAAACTAACTATATAATTATATAGACTGGATGTCATTTAACTCTTCACCACACCATCCCGCTTTTTAACAACCCTGAGAAAGAAGTCTTTTGATTAAACACTGGGAAAAGGAGAAAATGCGGTAATCAGCATTTTTTACTTTTCCTACTGTGTTTTCTACCCATCCCAAAATGAATTAATTTTTTTTTGCCACATTTATTTTGTCATCTGCAAATGCTTTCAATTTGGACCAGTCTATAATTTTCCCATTTGGTAAAGAGTTAAAGGTGAAATTAGTGAGATATTGGATGGATCTAAGTCCTAAATGTGTTTTTTTTTAACAAAAATGATAAAAAAATGATTTTCTAACTCATTCTTACAAGCAGTGGGCGTTTGTCCACCTGCCATAAATAGCAGTGGGCTTTTGGTAAAGAATTTACCCTTTCCCTAACGACAAATTTTGGACTCTTCCAAACTGAAAGAGCTACTAGTTTGCAGACGACAATTTTTGATTTTGAGAAAATGGCAGAAAATTCACAAAAAGGGTAGAAAACACTGTGGTAAAAGGAGAAATTGCTCGTTACGAGCAATTTCTCCTTTTCCCACAGTGTTTTCAAAACACTTGTACTGCAGACACGTAAAAACCAGGGCTTGTTTGGGAAGGGGTTAAAGGTATTTAAATTTTAACCTTAGTTGGGCAAATTAGATAATAATGGTCATCCCATGCTTTGGATGTGTTTTGTGTTTTCTGCATACTTTTTTTACTCTTTTTGTCTCAATATTTTCAAAGAAATTGTATCACAGAGGTTCCATAATTATTATTGTGTGTATAAGTGCAAGGGTAAAAAATTTAAGAATAAGAAAGGTATTAATAAAAAATGAGCCCAAGTCTGCCCACCCAAGAAGATAACACTAATGAGGGTTTATTTAAACCCATGGGTAACTTGCCAATGATCCAATATAGACATGCAAATCTTGAAGATCTATTAACACCCTCGGCTGCTTAGTGCAACCCACTGACTCACTGACCTTAGCATACAGTGTAGATCAAGATCAGACTGCACATTCTGTGCAGTCTGATCTTGGATATGCATTGTTCAATGACAAGATGACGAGATATTTTTCTCCGAAAAAAGAGTTTAAAATCGTTTAAAAAATTTAGTCTGTGTTCTAAAAAGTTAAATCTCTGCCTAATGACAGAATTTTGGCCTTGATGAAATTGACTGCATTTTTAGACGACAAATCTATCTCAGTTTACTGGATTAATATCTTTGGAAGGGTGGGAAGCATTGTGAGAAAAGGAGAAGATATTGATTACTAATATTTCCTCCTTTTTCCAACGTTTTTCCAAATGCTGACACAAGCTTTACCACACAATCTTGACTTTTAACGACCCTGAGAAAGAAGCCTACAGAAAAATGCTAGTAACCAGCATTTTCTCCTTTTTCCACACTGTTTTCTTCTCTTCCTGCAACAATTTTCAATATTTGATTCACATTTCTTTTGACATCTGCAAATGCTTCCAGTTTGTACCACTTCAAAATTTTGTCATTTGGTAAAGAGTTAACCCATTACCAAAAAACGACAATATTTTAGACTTGTCCAAATTGAAAGCAATTGCAGACGACAAAATGAAAGTGACTGAAAATTTGAAATTTGTTTTGTGAAGGGTAGAAAACATTGTGGGAAAAGGAGAAAATGCTGGATACCAGCATTTTCTCCTTTTCCCACAATGTTTTCTTAAGGCTTCTGTCTCAGGGGCGTCAAAAGTAGGGATTGTGTGGTAATGGGTTAAGGGCCATCAAAAACCTGGATTGTTGTGTTAAAGGTTAAAGATTGTAAAAAGCACATGTTAACATGTGACAGGATATATTAAAGTGATTTTTAAGTTATTGTCTCCGAGTGTCACAATTGATCATATGGTATTACCGCAAAGGAAATGGAGTAGGAAATGACATAAGTTTTTTCCCCGACCCAATCACCTCGTACCAAATTAAAGATTTTTTTGCTTGTCAGAATTGAAAGCCTGAAATTTTGCAGATAGAAAAATCAAAAGTTACCTGACCCTTTACCACACAATTCCAAGTTTTATTTCTTTACCAAACAACAAAATTTTAGATTGGTCCAAATTAGAAGCATTTGCATATGACAAATTGAAAGTGTTTGAAATTTGTCTCTGAAAGTTGGTTAGTTGTATTGGGGTTTAACGCCACTTTAACAGCTAAGGTCATATCATGGCGGTAGGTGACACACATGTGTTTCCTGGCTTTCTCATACTGGTACTTACACTACTTTCTTTCCAAAGCCACAGACTACTTTTCTCACATGCTTCAGAAGAGGTGAGAGGCGAAAATACGCCGGAAAGAATGTCTCTGAAAGAGTAGAAAACCTAAATGGGGGATTTTAGGAGAAAATAGTGCTTTACCAGCATTTTCTCCTTTTCCCACTATGTTTTAAAAAGGCATCTTTCCATGAGTTGTGAAAAGTGGGCATTGTTTGGTAAAAGGATAATGAAGTGCATAAAACAGGCAATAAAAAAGAGCTAATATTAGATCATACACAGAGCTCCAGATAGAGGGAGTAATCTTGATTTCACGATTGAAAATATCTAATTCTTCTCCACTAAAACCTGTGTTGTGGGTACTCATTAGAATCGTCTCGTCGAGACAATTCTAATGAGTACCAACAACATAGGGTTTGAAAGAGAAATAATGGGTTTAGAATGCCAACACTCCCTCTCATAGGGAGCTCTGATGCAGTGACGGGTCTGTTTATTGTCAAAAATAATGATGTCAGAATATCCAGATAACATTATGTTTCAGGCAGTTAAAGATCTAAGATCAGACTGCACATTCTGAGCATTTGTCAACTATCTGTCATGATCCACCAACAAAACCATTTACCAATCAATTTCAATCAGCTAATCGATCAATGGATTCCTCCACTCATCCGCCCACAACCATTATCTCTTATGTTCTGTCAATCAAGTGCATCAGCCCTTGTACTTTATACCTATGTTAATACCAATAACAGTCCCATTCAGTAATCCACCCATATACCCACCAATCCACCCATATACCCACCAATCCATCCATATACCCACCAATCCTGTGACCCACATACCCACCAATCCACCAATCCATCCATCTAGCCATTCATCCATCCACCTAGCCTTATCAAAATATCCAAAAGTCAATCTGTCTTTTTGTCCAAACAACAGTCTGTCTGTCCTGAGGAGAGTGAGAGAGAGAGAGAGAGAGAGAGAGAGAGAGAACCCATTGACAGAGAGACAGATACAGAGAGACAGACAGACAGATAGAGAGACAGAGACATGGAGATAGATTGAAGGCAGATGGAGATAGATTGAAGGCAGATAAATGCATCTGACTGGGCAAACTCCGATATATAGTTTCGGATCATTTCACCGCTTAAATTATTCACAGCAGTTATTATTGCTAGAATACATTTTGAGGAACCTGATCCATTAGGTAATAACTAATTGAGCAAATGCAAGTTGGCTTGCACTGTTACGACAATGTTAGCCGCATTATTCTTCTTTTTTTGCCAATTCCATTACAGTTACATCTAAAATATTTTCTGAACGACAAATTTAATACTTTTCAAAAGTGAAATGAAGGAAAAGTGGTTATCTGACTAAGTAGAAAACAATGTGGGAAAACAAGAAAATGCTATAAAAACGCTGATTACTGCAGTGCCTGACCTCTTTTCCCACAATATTTTCAAAAAGGTTCTTTCTCTAAAAATCTTCTTCCACAAGGTCTTTAACAGTTTACTGTACAATGCCAGCTTTTAACGAGCCTGGGAAAGAATCCTGATAATCAGCATTTTCTCCATTTCCCACAATTTTTTTCTACCCTATCAAAGAAAAATTGTACCATTTGAGCTAAATTGAAATTGTCGTCTGCAAATGCTTTCGATTTGGACAGGGCTAAAATTTTGTCGTCTGGTTAAGGGATAAAAACCCAGGATGATTTGGTAATATGATAGAAAGAAATTGTCATAGAACTTTTTGCATACAAATTATGTGTGCTGTGTTTTTTTTTGTTTTTAAGGTTATTCATACTTAAATTAGGATCAGCAAAGTAACTCTTTTTGAAAAAGCGTTTATGTCTTTTATATTATGCAGCTGAGTAGCCAGGATGTAATTTTCAGACTACAAATTCATTCAGGTGCACATGTTTTGAAGTAATGAAATTTATCTCTGAGGGGGTAGGAAACTTTGTGGGAAAAGGAGAAAAAATGCTGGGTACCAGCATTTTCTCCTTTTTCCTCAAAGTTTTCAAAAGCCATTTTCCTTTAAGGGTCGATATGAAAATGTGATTGTGTGATAAAGGGTTAAATTGTTGATAAGGAGAAAGGTAATTATATATTATTCCGCAACAGGTGCCCTTTTGTTATATTACGTCTGAATAACCCAGTGGCCACTTGTGAACTATCGTTGTACCATCGACCAATATTGTTCGGGTATTAATAATTGTTCGCAAACAATGCGGGGTAGACCATGTTTAGACTTGAGAGACTATCTTGGACTCTTAAATAGTTTCTTGGTGAAGACGTTTATCCATAGCACATATCAGCAAAGTTTAGACAATTTTTTTTTTGCAAAATCTTCTGCAATATATAAATGTAAAACTATGATTATATTTGATTTAATTGTATAATATAACGGAAAGGCCCTTGTGGTATTTTAGAGAAAATGCACACATTTGAAAATTTCTCCACTTTCCACAATTATTATGATAAAATAGTCATCTGAAGATTTGTCTGTTATGAGAAAGAGGGTTAAAATTTTACCACACATTGTGGAGTTTGAACCAATCAGAGGAAGAAGGTTTTCAAAACATTGTGGGAAAAGGAGAAAATGATGGTTACCAACATTTTCTCCTTTTCCTAGATTGTTTTCTAAGCTTGTAAAGAGATAGTTAAAAAAAATTTAATCACATCTATTTTGTTGTTTGCAAGTACTTTCAATTAAGATGAGTAAACAATTTTGTCATCTGGTAAAGGTTTTGGTCATTACCAAACAACTGTTTTAGGCTTGTCCAAAAGGAAAGCATTTGCAGACGACAAAATAAAAGTGATTGAAAATTTGAAATTTGTTTTGTGAAGAGTAGAAAACATTGTTGGGAAATCGGGAGGAAATGCTGGTTACCAACATTTTCTCCATTTCCCATAATGTTTTCTACAGGCTTCTTTCTCAGGGTCGTCAAAAGTTGGCATTGTGTGGTAAAGAGTTAAATAGAGACTGACCACTCAACTAACCCATCATCTGCTAAATTAATAAAATGAAACTCTGAACTGGATACCATTGAAAAACCATAATTGTTGCTTTTTAAAGAGGACTGATTTTCAGGTTGAAATATCTCCTAATTGGACAGTGGAGATCCAAGATGAGACTGCATGTTCTATGCAGTCTGATCTTGATCCACATTGTCTGCTACAAGTCAATGAGTCATTGCTCCATAATAGCAGCCTAAGGGTTAACTCGTTACCAAACGACAAATTTATAGACTGGTCCAAATTAAAAGTAAATAAATGTGAATGGAAAATCGAAATTTGATTTGGGAAGGTTACAATAGAAAACATTGTTAGAAAAGGAGAAAATGCTGGTTACCAGCATTTTTCCTTTTCCTACAATGTTTCCTATAGGCTTCTACCTAGGGGTCATCAAAAGTGGCAGTCATATGGTAAAGGGTTAAGTGTCTCACCACATACTTCAGGTTGAAGGAGTCTTAATGTCCAAACCGGGCAAGGCCCTCAAAAAAGTTAAGCCCTCCTTGAGAAAATAGTTTTCACTATTTTTTATCCTGAGGGGTCAGCTTTCCTCCTCCGAAAGTTTAAACTCTTTTACCACACAATCCGGACTTTTAATGACCCCGAGAAAGAAAGCTTTTGAAAACGTTGTAGGAAAAGGAGAAAATGCTGGTATTACCGGCCAGCATTTTCTCCTTTTCCCACAATGTTTCTTAAGCCTTCCCGAATCAAGTTTCAACTTTTGAGTCACCTTTATTTTGTTGTCTACAATTTAATGCTTTCAATTTGGACCAGTCTAAAAAATTTTTCGTTCGGTAAAGTGTTAACCCATTAGCAGGTAACAAAATTTTAGACTTTACTAAATAGAAATCAGTTGCAGACGACCAACTAAACACAGTTAAAATGATGTGATTTGCTTTAGAGAGTGCTGAAAGCATTGTTGGAAGAGGAGAAATTATTATTGTCAGCAGAGTTGTCACTTCAGAGCCCACACCTTGTACAGGACTGTAACTCGTAACATTATATAAGTTTGGGGGTATTTTCATGATATGAAAGATTGAAATAATGTTAAAAAAGGTGTTAAACACCATTTTATCAATCAGTCAATCAACCATCCAACTAATCAACCAATCAAACAAACAACCAACCATCCATCCACCCACTCACCCACCCTCTAATTAATGGTCCAGTTAACCAACCAACCAACCATTTAGAAAGATAAACTGATGCTTATTTCAGAGCTCCAGATAAGGAGTAATGGTTTTCTAAATTCATTATTTCTGTTCAAAACCCCATGTTGTAGGTACTCATTAGAATTGTCTCACTGAGACGATTCTAATGAGTACCCACAAAATAGGGTTTACTGGAAAATGAAAAATATTTCAAATTTTGAAATGAAGATCCCTTCTTCTATCTGGAGGTCTGTTGTTTGACTGACTTTCTTTAAACTTAAGGTACAGTTTCAGCATAGGGAATTGAAAAATAATGTGATCTTAATTGATTTTGAGGTCAAAGGTCCAAACCACTGTCAAGTCATGTGTTTTCACAAGTTGCAGAATGTATTGAGAAAGAAGCTGAGAAGCTAGCAATATTACTTGGTTTATGTACCATAGCTAAAAGTAAGAAATTACAGTAAAGTATTTGCCATAAAATAGGAAGCAAACATTCACAGGAATCCTTAAGGAAGCGATCCAGGAAATAAATGGCCAAAGATTTCACGATTTTCATTCAGGAGAATTGCCATCAATTCTGGAAATGTCTTGTTGGTTTTACCTCATAACCCTTTACCAGACAACAAAATTTCAACCTTGTTTAGAATGAAAGCATTTTGCAGATGACAATTTCATTGTGGCTCCAAAGTTGCAACTTTTTTTTTAAAAGTAAAAAACATTGTGGGATTTTATTTTGTTTGTCTGAATGGTGTTTTACGCCACATTCAACATTATTTCAGTCATATCATAGTGACAGTTCACATATTCATTTTTACTGGGTTTCACCGGTGCTAGGCTAGGCTCTGAAATGTCTTGCCCAAGGACACTGCTGTGAAAAAAAACCCAGTGGAGCTAATTAGGTTCAAACCCGGGACCTCTTGGTTATGAGTCCTAACACTTTACCACTAAGCCACACAGGACCCTAACATTGTGGGAAAAAGAAAAAAACTGGTTACCAGCATTTTCTCCTTTTCTCACAATGTTTTCAAAAGGATTCATTTTCAGGGGCGTTAAAAGTCGTCATTGTGTGGTAAAAGGTTAACCATAAACTTCTTGCGTTTAACGACCTTGTGAGAGAATCCTTTTGAAAACATTGTGCGAAAAGGACAAAATGCTGGTAACCATATTTTCTACCCTATTAATTACAAACCCCCATAGCCACATTAGATGTATTTGTCATCTGCAAATGCTTTCAATTTGGAGAACTAAAAAATTTTTGTCTGGTAAAGGTTTAACTCTTTATCAGACAATCTTGAGTTTTAAGAACCTTAAATGAAAGCTTTTGAAAACATAGAGGGAAAAAGAGAAATTGCTGGTCAACAGCATTTTCTCCTTTTCCCATAATGTTTTCTACCCTTTTCACAGGAAAATTACATCACAAAATGAAATCAAATTAGTCGTCTTCAAGTGTTTTCAGTTTAGACCAGTTTAAATTTTTTTGTGTGGTAAAGAGTAAAATATTTTACTTCTTATTCAACAGTTGGACTCAAATTTTTCAAAATCGATGGGACCAATGTAAGAAAAATTAGAATGGATGAATAAGGGCTGATGAGTTGAATCTTACACTTTAATCTTGTCACAATTATGGCAAAGTTGTATTTGACACTTAATTTCTCCTTTTATTCACATTGCTTTTGAAAGCAAACAAGTACTGTAAGGTTCGATGGGACGTCTAACCTGAAAGGTTAAGAGTTTGATGAAATTGCCATTTATAGCGGAAAAAATGACGGAATGGCTGTTTACAGCGGAAAACGGATTACCCTGCCAATGATTTTTATTGATTCGAAGCAGAAATGAAAAAGCACTGCTTTCGGAGTAAATTTGATTAAGTTTTTTTTTCTTGATCTAGGGACTTTTCTCTCAAGCTGTATAATTCTTTACCAAAGGACAAAATTGTAGACTGGTCCAAATTCATAGCATTTGCAGATGACAAAATAAATGTAACTTAAAAAGTAAAAGTTGGTTGTGGGAGGGTAGAAAACATTGTGGGAAAAGGAGAAAATGCTGGTTACCAGCATTTTCTTCTTTTCCCACAATGTTTTCAAAAGGCTTCTATCTCAGGTTGGTGAAAACCAGGGATTATTTGGTAAAGGGTTAGGGACAGAAATTCCAAACTACATGATGGTAGAGGTTTTAGACTTGTCCAAATTGAAAGCATAATAATTGCAGACGACAAATTCATTGTGACTAGAATGATTGGATTTCTCTTTGCAAGGTTAGAAAAAATATTGTGACAAAAGGAGAAAATGCTGGTCACCAGCATTTTTTCTTTTTCCTACAGTATTTTTCATTTACACCTTTCAAAGGGTTGTTTTAATTCAGGATTATATTGTAAAGGGTTAACTTTTTTCTCATGATTCAGAGACTGTTCTCCCAAGCTTTACATGGGCAACTTAATTTTTTACCACACATAGCAATTTTTAGACTTACTGAAATTGAAAAAATGTGAATCAATTGATGGAATTTGTCTTTGAAAGAATAGAAAACACTGTTAATTGAAAAGGAGAAAATGCTGGACATGAGCATTTTCTCCTTTTCCTGCAATGTTTAGATTAGCCCTTTTCTTTAGGGTAATTAAAACACTGGATTGTTTAGCTATGGGTCCAAATTAATTCTGTGGTGTTAAATGCTGTTTTACATTATTTCAGTTACATTTTTGCAGGCAGTGCATCTATTCATAGTTTCCTGGAGTCTCTTTTACCAGTACTCCGCACAATTTTCTTTTCAAACCACTGGCTGCTTTCCCTGCTTCCCCATGGTCAAAACAATGATCAGAGAGGAATGGATTCTGTTGCAATGACTCTCACAGTCCTCAGAGAGCCTCATTTGATTGTCCCAGGTGGAGATCGAACCTGCAACCCAGTGTTCTTGAGCCCTGCACACCATACAGACTGTGCTTACCAGGGGCTTAGCAGCAAAGGATTAAAATATGTATGCTCCCTATTGCCATAAAAGGTTCTGTTTTTTGTTCTATGTCAAAATTAAAGGTTTTTCTTGTGTCACTGCATAATGTCTCATTGTACTAGTGTCAACTGAAAGAATTTTAATGAAAAATGTCAAATTAAGAAAAAAAAAGGTTTTTGTGTTTAGTCAAAGGCAAAATATTTGACTTTTATGTGTGGTAAAGTATTTATTAATCCTTAACTCTTTACCACACAATCCCGACTTTTAACGACCCTGAGATAGGAGCCTTTTGAAAACATTGTGGGAAAAGGAGAAAATGCTGGTAACCAGCATTTTCTCCTTTTCCCACAATGTTTTCTAACCTGTTAGAAATAAATTTCAGTTCTTGAATTACATTTATTTTGTCTTCTGCAAATTCCTTCCAATCTGGACCAGTCTAAAAATTTAGTCGTTTGGTAAAGGATTAATCCTTACTCTGCTAGGTGTGACTTACTGGCCTTTTACAGACAGTGTAGATCAAGATCAGACTGCACAGAATGTACAGTCTGATCTTAGATCTACACTGTCTGGTTAGGAGGTATCTTATTCCAAACAATAAGTTGGAGATAGCAACATTTTGCAAAAAAAATGGCATGAAAATTACATTTTACTTTTTTTAGCAGCCAAAGGGTTAATTGACTTTTTGCATGTTATCTAATGTATAACTCCTTACCACACAATGCCAACTTTCAACAACCCTGAAAAAGAAAGCCTTTGAAAATATTATGGGAAAAGGAGAAAATGCTGGTAACCAGCATTTTCTCTTTTTCCCACAATGTTTTCTACCCTTTCCAAATAAAATTACATTTTTTTGATTCACATTTATTTTGTCATCTGTAACTGCTTTCAATTTGGACTATCTCAAAAATTTGTCATTTGGTAGAGAATTAAATTATGCCAATTTTGTACAAAGTAAAAGCTTGGTATTTCAGCGGGTAATGCACATTGCTGAAACCATGGGTTGCTGGTTGGATTCCATAAATTTTGAGCTTAACTCTTTACCAAACAACAATATTTTTAGTCTAGTCCAAACTGAAAGCATCTGCAGATGACCAAATAATTTGCAGCTCAAAGATAAAAATGTGTTTTGGAAAGATTGAAAACATAGTGGGAAAAGGAGAAAATGCTAGTTAATGGCATTTTCTCCTTTTCCTACAGTATTTTCAAATGCTTTCTTTCTTCTAAGGGTCGTTAAAAGTCTTGATTCTGAGGTAAAGAGTTAATATGTATTTAAAAGGACTGGTGATTGTTGCAGGATCCATTGCTTTCTTAACCCTTTACCTCATAAGGCATTTCTATGGTATCTGTAATTGACCCTAAATTACAGCAAGGATGTAGCCATTATTTATGGTTATTTGACCCCTTTTGACAGCATAGCAAACATTGTGACAAAAGGTGAAATTGCTCGTCATTGCGACAATGTTTTCCAAAGGCTCCTACAAGCAATGCGTAGAAACGAGTATCTATGGAGTAAAGGGTTAATACTAGTCATTGTTACAAAAATGTTCACATGGAAAAGAAGCTAGTGGCTGTATAAGAATATTGTGTAAAGTAGTTGTAAGAGAAAACTGCAGGAAAGCATGGATAGGTGTGCTGCCAACTGAGATATACAATGTTTAAAACATCTTTAATAGAATAATCACAAGGAAACAAAAGGGTTGGTTATCAGCCCTGCCAGATAGCTCAATTTTTAGGTTATCTGACTCGTGGCCTAGAGGTTGCAGGCTTGATACACGGTTGCGGCGAACTTTCTGTTTGGTGATTTTTATCTTCTCACCTCTGATTATGTGATAAAAGTAGGAAGTGGCTTTGGAAAAAAGTTTGTGTCTATACTGATGTGAGAAAGCAAGGAAACATGGGTGCATCACTGACTGCCATGATTATGACCTAAGCTGTTAAAGGTGGCCCTTCAGATTTTGGGACGAAAATTTGACAAACTTTGCAAAAAAATCATCCTTATACTCCCAAAGCCTTTTAATTTTCATTCATAAAACCCCCAGTAGTCGAAAACCGTCTGACAGCACGAGAAATTAGAGATTTACTACAGCCCAGGTTGACACCAACGGGAGACACATTCTATTTTTAGATGATCAATTCGCTCATTTAATTACAGGAATACACAGAAGAAGCTTCAAACATAGTGTCCGAAGAAGACATTATGGAAAATAATTATTACATGTTTGTTATGATAGGGAATTTAAGCGTAACAGGAGTCACGTGCCAGTCACTTGACATTCCCACAATGCTTTATTGATTTTTGGCGCGAAATCTGAAAATAGCTTAAGAGGCTACGTAGCCTTTTAAGGGAATACCATCAAAAAAATTTTTTTGTAATTTTATGAATCAAAATTATTGATGATTTGTATCATTTTTTCGTATGAATTTCAGTGATATATATATATTTTAATTTGGTGAGATGTAAAAATTCTAAATACCCACCTTTAAAATGGTGCTAAACTCCAATACAAACCAAATCAGGTATAATCTGAAGAGAGTATGTTTGGTGAACAGAACATAAAAATTTGTCATTAAAATTTTGTAAAAGTTCTGATGAACATCTGAAAAAGAGATTTTGAAAACATTGTATGAAAAGGTGAAAATGCTTGTAAACTTTTCCTCCTTTCCCAAAAATGCTGTCTACCCTTTTTGACAACAGTTAATTGTCCCCTGCAATTGCTTTCATTTTGGACTTGTTGCAAATTTTGTCATTTGGTGAGAATACTTTTTAAGCGTAATGTCCAAATTGAAAGCAGTATTGATGATACTACAAATTAAATCAAAGTCAAATGATAAAATTTGTCTTATCAAATGTAGAAAAATTCGTGGGAAACGGAGAAAATGCTGGTTACCAGCATTTCTCCTTTTCCAACAATGTTTTCTGAAGTCTTTTTTATTCGGCCCTGTAAAATTCTAGATTGTGTGTTCAGGGTTTAGCACTTTAACCCATTACCAAATGACAATATTTTAGACTGGTCCAAATTGAAAGCATTTGCAGACGACAAAATAAAAGTGACTAAAATTTTGAAATATGTTTTGTAAAGGGTAGAAAACATTTTGGGAAAAGGAGAAAATGCTGGTTACCTGAGCATTTTCTCCTTTTCCCACAATGTTTTCTAAAGGCTTCTTTCTCAGGGGCGTCAAAAGTAGGGATTGTGTGGTAATGGGTTAAGAGGGAAGAGGGTTTGAGGTTTATGCATAATGAAAATGTCTTCGGGGGTTACATTTTAAGAAGATGTAAATGTTATTTTGCTTAAAATGTAGCAAAAACGGGAGTAATGTTACCTAACTGCGCTAGGCTCTCACTTTTTTTGCACTTTCCTATTCCCCATGGCGAAATTGTCATGTTTACCCTTTCAATCCTGAGTAGATTACAATTTTAATCCTTTACCAGAGCTGTAGATAGAGGAAGTGATGTTATACTAAATCCATTATTTTTCTTCCAAACCCTATGTTGTGGGTATTCATTAGAAACGTCTCATTGAGACGATTCAAATGAGTACCTAGAACATAGGGTTTAGTGGAGAATAATTAATATTTTCAATTTTGGAATCAAAATCACGCCCTCTATCTTGAGCTTTGCTTTGCGAATGACTCTGAGGAAGAAGACTTTCGAAAGCATTTGTGGGAATAGGAGAAAATGCTGGTTACCAGCATTTTCTCCTTTTTCCACAATGCTTTCACTCCTTATCGAAGACAAATAACTTGGGATCAGCCACATGTGAATTGTCATCTGCAAAGGCTGTCAGTTTGGTAATTTGCACGGTCCTCTCTTTCCCACATTTTATCAAAAGCTTACTTTCCTCAATGTTTTTAAAACTTTACATTGATTGGTAAAGGGTTAACCCATTATGACACAATCCATTCTTTTGAAGACCCTGAGAAAGAAACCTTTAGAAAAATTTTGGGAAACGGAGAAAATGCTGGTTCCCAGCATTTTCTGCTTTTACGACAATGTTTTCTACACATCCTAAAACAAATTTTTGATTTTGAGTCACTTTTATCTTGTCGTCTGCAAATGCTTTTGATTTGGACAAACCTAAAATAATATTGTTTGGTAATTCGTTCACTCTTCACCACTCAGTCCTGACTGTCAATGAAAGTCCTTTGGAAAGGAGAAAATGGTGGTTACAAGCATTTCCTCCTGTTCCTACACAATTTTTTTACTCTTAAAGACAAAATTCATCCTTTATACCACATCTAGCAAAATACTTTCTATTTGAACAAGTCTAAAATTTTGTTGTTACAGGTAGAGAAATCTCGTTTAGACTGGTCCAAATTGAAAGCATTTGCAGACAAGAGATTAAAAAAATGATTAAAAAATTGAAATCTGTTGTGGGAAGGGTAGAAACCATTATTGGAAAAGGAGGAAAGGATGGTTACCAGCATTTTCTCCCTTTCCCAATAATGTTTTCTAAAAGTTTCCCCTCAGGGTTGTTAAAACTTGAGATTGTGTGATCTATTGTTTTGTTCAACATTGTTTTCAACATTATTATTATCATATTGTGGCATCCCGCTCATTTTTCATGCTTTCCCGGAGTCACTTTTACCAGTGCTCGGCACAATTTTCATTCCAACCCACTGGCAGCTTTCCTGCTATCTTTAACTCTTTACCAAATGACAAAATTTTACACTAGTCCAAATTGAAAAGAATTGCAGACGACAAAATGAACATGACTCAGAAATTAAAATTTAAGTTTCCAGCAGGGTAGAAAACATTGTGGGAATAGGAGAAAATGCTGGTGAAAATGCTGGTTACCAGCATTTTCTCCTTTTCCCACAATGTTTTCTATAGACTTCTTTCTTAGGGGCATCAAAATAGGGATTGTGTGGTAATGGGTTAAGACAGTGGTCAGCTGAGTGGGAGAGGATTAAATCCTGTCGCATTGACTATCATTCCTCAGAACGAAATTAGCCGAGCCAGGGATTGAACCTATGACCCCTTGTTCTCAAGTCCTGCTCGCTACCAACTGAGCTAGGGGCTCTGCGTTAAAGGGTTAAAACTTTGGACTATTTAGTGAAGGGTCGTACAGTTAATTCGTCTTCTGTTTGTTTGGCAGTTTTATGATACTCATTAATGTGCAAAAACAATATAAATTCCGCTGGTATAACAAGCTATAGGCGGGGATGTCTATTTTTATATTAAGATGATATCTTTTTTCTGCATACAAGCTCCTTTTCCTTGCCAGGTCTAATTGATCGTTTTGCATTGAGTTAAACCCTAGCATGCGTAGTTGTGCATTTTAACTCTCTACTACGTGACAAAATTTTTCACGAGTCCAAACTGAAAGCCTTTGCAGACGACACAATAAATGTGACTGTAAAATTACAATTTATATTGGAAAGGATAAGAGACATTGTGGGAAGAGGAGAAAATGCTATTTGCTAGTATTATCTCCTTTTACTTCAATATTTTAAAAAAAGTCTCTCTCTAAAAGTCTTTAACAATCAGGTTTGTGTCGTGAACAGTTAACCCATTACCACACAATTCCTACTTTTGACGCCCCTGAGAAAGATGCCTTTGGAAAATGTTGTTGGAAAAGGAGAAAATGCTGGTAACCAGTATTTTCTCCTTTTCCCTCAGTGTTTTCTACCTTTCATTAAAGGAATTTCAACTTTTCAGTCACTTTTATTTTGTCGTCTGCAAATGCTTTCAATTTGGACAAGTCTAAAATATTGTCGTTTGGTAATTTCCTGATACAATCTCCTTTTCCTTCCTTGATCTGATTCTTAGATTGTTGCATGGTAACTCTTTGCCACACAATTCAGTTATAATGACCTTCATAGAGAAACCTTTTGAAAACATTGTGGGAAAAGGAAAAAAATGCTGGTAATCAGCTTTTTCTCCTTTTCCCACAATGTTTTCTACCACATCAAACACAAAAGTCGTTGTTATGATGATGATAATGCATGAAAGGAGCCAGTGGCAGTGGCAGCGAATATTGTTCAAAGTACTAGTAAGAGAAACTTAATGAAAGCATGGAGAGATGGACTGGCCACTGTAATATAACTGAAGTAGTATCAAATGCCGTACAACCAGTCAATCAATAAAGAAAGATTTTAATAATCCTCTTTTTATTATGGTTATATTGTTCAATAAAACACTGTTGTGAGTTATGAGAAACAAGAAATATTATCCACAAGGGAGATAGCCAGAGTGGTTTATTCATTGCTCCTCATAACTCACAATATGGTTTATTGAACAATAAACCACATAAGAAAGAAGACTATTTCGATTCTAACATGACCAACTCTTTATGAAAGGAAAACAAGTTCATCCTCAGAGTAAAAACATGGGTGAAGGTTATGTGGCATTGAATATCTCGAAAACTTACTTTATACCGAATGACATTCACTCGATATAGAATGACGATATAGAATGATGTCACTCTACATGGAATATCACAGATTTTACCACCTTTTCCTTACATTGTGTTCATAGAGTTGAATTTACTTGTCATGTTAGAATATCCTTCTTCTACAATGTTTTCTATCCTTTGGAAGACAAAACAAGTCATAGGCGAGCCAAATTGCATTTCAATAGGTCGGTGCAAAACTATTCTAAGTGCTTGTACATTGTACAGGCACTTAGAATAGTGTTGCACTCACCTAACTATTTGTTGTCTGCCAATTATTTCAAAGAAGATGAATTTGGCATTTTGCTGCAAAACCTTAGACTGCTAAGCATGTGACATTTTGCAGACAGTGTAGATCAAGATCAGACCACAGAGAACCTGCAGTCTGATCTTGGACCTAAAATGTCCAACATGGAGATACTTTTTGTTAAAAAAAAAAGGATGAAGTAACATTTTTCAGGGTTTTACAACCCGCTTGAAGTTACTATATAAGTAGAAATTTTTGCATCATGGAAAGTTTTGCAGTGCATTATTGCAAATTTGAAGTATTTGCAATCTTTCCTGCTCACATAATTTTCCGCAAGTATACCAACAAATAAAGACTGTCCTGGATTTGCAAATATTTCTGTGTGCAAAAAGTCTGTGCTCAATAATTCGTAATTTTTTTTAACACGCATATAAATCCATGTATATAGCATAAAGCACAATAAAATGAGGTTTAAAAGAAAAAAATATATTTGTATGTGAACAGATCAGCATTTTCTCCATTTTCATTCAGTACCCTTTTCACAAGTCATTATCCTGATTTTTAAAGACCTGTTGGAAGAAGGCATTCAAAAACAATGTGGGGAGGTAGAACATTTTAGTTACATTGACATTTTCTCCTTTTCTCACAAAGTTTTATACCTTATCAGGAAAAATTTTGGCATTTGGGCCATTTTCAGTGTTGCCTGCAAATGCTTTCAATTACTGGTGTAATGTTTTGTCTTGCAAATGCTTTTAATTTGGACTGGTAAAATGTTTTGTCTTTCAAATGTTTTTAATTTGGACTGGTGTAATGTTTTGCCTTGGAATTGCTTTTAATTTGGATTGGTATAATGTTATGTCTTGCAGTTGCTTTTAATTTGGACTGGCGTAATGTTTTGTCTTTCCGTAAACAGCTAATCCGGTAGCAATGTGTGGCTTTATTTTAGTAGCATTCATGACAAGTTGGAGAACATATTTTACGAGCCAAAAGAATTTCATAATATAACCAATTTCCTCTTGCTTAAATGTCGGCCTGAGCACTTTAATCCTTTACCATGTGATCCATTATATTTAACAACCCTGACAAAGGAGTCTTCTGAAAATATTGTGGAAAAATGTGAAAATGCTGGTAACCACCATTTTCTCCTTTTCTAACAATGTTTTCTGACTCTTATAAAGGACAAATTCCGCCATTTGAGCCACTTTAAATTTGTCGTCTGCAAATGCTTTCAATTTGGACTAATGTACAATTTCATCGTCTGGTAAAGAGTTAACTCTTACGTCCTTTTCCACACAATCTCACTTTTAATGAGAAAAAGATTGCCATTTGAAAACATTGTAGGAAAAAGAGAAAATGATTGTTAGCACAATGTTTTCTACCCTCCCATGACAAATTTCAATTTTTGAGTCGGGTTAATTTTGTAGTCTGCCAATGCTCTCATTTTGGACCAGTCTAAAATTTGTCGTTTGATAAAGAGTTAAATGTCCCTTAACTCTTTACCATACAATGCCGACTTTTAACGACCAGGAGAAAGAAGCCTTTTGAAAACATTGTAGGAAAAGGAGAAAATGCTGGTAACCAGCATTTTCTCCTTTTCCCACAATGTTTTCTACCCTCCAATGACAAATTTAAATTTTTGAGTCAAGTTAATTTTGTCGTCTGCCAATGCTTTCATTTTGGACCAGTCTAAAATTTGTTGTTTGGTAAAGAGTTAAATTCCCCTTAACCCTTTTAATACCAAACAACAAAATTTTAGATAGGTCCGAATTGAAAGCACTTGCAGACGATAAATTAAACATGATTCAAAAATTGAAATTTGTTTCCAGCAGGATAGAAAACATAGTGGGAAAAGGAGAAAATGCTGGTTACCAGCATTTTCTCCTTTTCTCACAAAGTTTTCAAAAGGCTTCTAACTAAGGGTTGTGAAAACCAGGGATTGTTTGATAAAGGGTTAAATGATTTCATTTGGTATAGAAAGGTAAAACAATATTGCGGGAAAAAAGGAAATGCATGGCCTCCTTTTCCACCATGTTTTCAATGGCTTTCTATCATAGGTTCATTGAAAATGGGTCACAAGTCTCACAGAATGCAGAAAACAAAAGTTGATCCCCAGAGTTATGTGGAAGATTGGTCACAGCTGCTGTAGACAAAAAAGCAAGCAGCTAGATGTTCCAGATACAATTGTTTTGTATTCTGATTTAACCCACTACCACACAATCCCTACTTTTGACGCCCCTGAGGAAAAAGCCTTTTGAAAATACTGTGGGAAAAGGAGAAAATGCTGGTACTGCTATCTTTAACTCTTTACCAAACGACAAAATTTTACACTAGTCCAAATTTCTCCTTTTCCCACAGTGTTTTCTACCCTTCCCAGAACAAATTTAAATTTTTCAGTCACCTTTATTTTGTCATCTGCAAATGCTTTCAATTTGGGCCAGTCTAAAATTTAATCGTGTGGTAAAGAGTTAAGGTTTTGAAGAATTACCTCCCCTTTAAATCTCTTTATTATATCAGGATTTTTGACTTGTCTAAACTCAGAGCATTTGCAGCAACTAATTGAATGTAAGCACCATCAAAGCTCCAGATCAGAGGGAGTGATAATGTTTTAAATCCATTATTTCTCTTCCAAGCCCTATGTTGTGGGTACTCATTAGAATCGTCTCAATGAGACAATCATCATTCTTATGAGTTTCCGAAACATAGGGTTTAGTGGAGAACAAATAATTATTTTCAGTTTTGAAGTCAAAATCACTCCTTCTATCTAAGGAACGTGCTTTGGTATCATACTTAACTTTATTCCAGTTGTAATGTGGTGACCAGTGCACCTATCCATGCTTTCCTGGAGTTTCTTTTACCAGTACTCCGCACAATATTCTTTCCAAGCCACTGGCTGCTTCCCCAAGTAACCATCTTGAAACATTAGTCAGTGATGAGAGCCAACCTTTGGTAGCTCAGTAGCGCAGAGGAGTTGAGATCAGGGGGTCGTGGGTTAGATCCCTTCCTCAGCCAATTTCTTTCCGAGGATTGATGATAGACATTGTGACAGGATTTATTTATCTCCCATAGTTGACCATAAAAAATATGTTTCTATAATGGTTGTGTGAGAAAGCAGCCAGTGGCTTGGAAAGAAAATTGTGCAAATTACTGGTAAAAGAAGCTCCAGGAAAGCATGATTAGGTAGAATACCTGCTGCGATATATCTGAAATGATGTTGAAGATGACATTAAATACTATACAATCAAGAAAAGGAAGAAAACATTGTGATACAAGGATAAAAATGCTGGTTGACAGCATTCCTTCCTTTTCCCCACTCTTTTCAAAAGCCTTCTTTTCTAGGGTCCAAAAAATACATGCAATTGTTTAGTAAAAGATTGAAGGGTATCACCTTGTACCATAAAATGCCCAATTATGACCAACCCCAGAAAGAGAAGCTTATGAAAACATTGTGGGTACAGGAGATGCTGATAATCAGCATTTTCTCCTTTACCCACAATGTTTTCTACCCTTTCCTAATAAGATTTCAATTTTTAAGGCGTATTTATTATTTTGTCTGCATGTTCTTTCAATTTTGACCAGTCTAGGCCTATTCTCATAACAAGCAATTTCTCCTTTCCCCACAGTGTTTTCTACCCTATTTTAGAACTTTCTGCCATTTTCTCAAAATCTAATGTTGTCATCTGTAAATTCTTTGAGTTTGAAAGAGTCCAAAATTTGTTGTTTGGGAAAGGGTTAAGAGATAAGCCCTGTTTGTTGAGTGGAGTAGGTAGGTAATAGAGCCTCAGTGAAGCAAAAAACATGCTATATCTATCGTTTATAACTGCCAGTGTCACAACTATGACAGGTTTTGTTCAGCAGGCTATCATATTTTATGCTTTAAGCCTACCGGAAAAAACATTTTTTTCCCCTACACAATTTATTTTTACAGGTTTTAAAATTTTACCAGCATCCATGTTCACCAACCGCTCTGATGAGTGTTTAAAGTCTTATTCTCTGGGATTTTTGAAATTTGAAAGTGACACAACTTCTGATTTGCTAAACCCCAGTCAGTTTAGCCATTCAGAAAGTGTTTTACTTTTAAATTGATGGTTGATGGGCACTGACCAAGACAATATAGTTTTAAGCTTCCCTGAATGGAAGTCGGACAACACATTTAATGTAACTCAGATGTTGGTCGTGTCTTTGAAAGCATTGAAAACATTTTCAACCTATAGAAACACTTAGAATATTGAAATTGTAGCACTAGGTTTTTGCCAGAACTTTGCTGAAAATATTGTTATTCCATCGGTTCTTTTGGTTGCTACTGAACACAACAGTAATTATATTCAAGTACTCATTATTTTTTGATTGCCAAGCCCTGGTAGCTCAGTTCTTAGAGTGGGGCCTGCCCGGGTGGCTCGGTGGTGAGCGTGTCGGACTCATGACCTGGTGGTTGTGAGTTCAATACCCGGTTGACGTGAAGTTTCTTTCCGATGTATTTTTGCCTCTCACCTTTGCTGAAGCATGTTAGAAAAGTAGTCTGTGGCTTTGGAAAGAAAGTTGTGTTAGTGTTTGTGTGAGAAAGGCAGGAAACACATGTGCATCACCGATAGCCATGATATGACCTTAGCTGTTTAAGTGGCGTTAAACCCCAATACAACCAATAGAACCAACTTGGAGTGCGGGACTTGCGAACAGGGACCTTGGTGGTCTTTGGTTCAATCCCAGCTTGGCCAATTTCAATCCAAGGACTGATGATCGTCATTGCAACAGGATTCGTTCATCTCTCTCGGCTGACCTGATTGTTCCGACGATGGTTAATACTGCTTTATGTGGGAAAGCAGTCACTGGCTTGGAAAGAAAATTGGACATAGTGCTGGGATGAGAAACTGCAGGAAAGCTGGATTGGTGCTCTGGCTGCCAGGTTATAACTGAAGTAATGTTGAAAATTTTAACACATTACCAATCGACAGTATTTTAGGCTTGTCCAAATCGAAAGCATTTGCAGACAACAAAATAAAAGTGACGGAAAATTTGAAATTTGTTTCCTGAAGGGTAGAAAATATTGTGGGAAAAGGAGAAAATGCTGGTTACCAGCATTTTCTCCTTTTCCCACAATGTTTTCTAAAAGCTTCTTTCTCAGGGGCGTTAAAAGTAGGGATTGTGTGGTAATGGGTTAAGTGTTAAATACAATCATTCAATCAGCTTACTCATTTTGCCATTACCAGGCCATGGTGGCACTGCAGCCTGGCTAGCTGGTTCAAACCTGACTGAAGTGTTATGTTCAATGTGAGGTGTAAAGCCTCCATTTTTGGCAGGTGTAGAATATCATGCCCTGAACTTTGTCTATTTATTTACTTTAAAACTTTAATATACACTAAAATTTGCATTCTACCAAATTCAAAAAAATTGCAGATAACAAATTAAATGTAGCTGCAATGACAATTTTTGTGTTTGATAGGGTACAAAACATTTTGGGAAGAGAGAAAATGCTGGTTGCCAGCATTTTCTCCTCTTCCCACAATGTTTTCCAAAGGGTTTTTCCTACAGGGTTGGTAAAACTCAGGATTGTGTGGTAAAGGGTTAACTCTTTACCAAACAAGAAATCTTTAAACTCAAAAAATAAAAGTATGTACACTGTATGACTGAAATACTGAGATTTGTTTTTGTAAGTGTAGAAAACTTTGTGGAAAAAGGAGAAAATGCAGGCAGTCTGAATTTTCTCCTTTGCCAACAATGTTTGCAAAAGATTTCCTCCTTTGGTAATGGAATGAAACAAAAAGCAACAAAATTAATGAAGTATAATTATGTATGGCTAAAACTGGTGGGAAATGTTGTTAACCATGTATTTTCACCTTTCCCCTCAATATTTTCAAAAGCCTAAAACCCTTTGTGCTTTAAAGCATAGGATTGTTTAGTAAAAGTATAATTAATTTTGGATTGTTACAATGGTGTTTAATGCTGTTGCAATATTATTTCAGTCATATCATGGCAGCCAGTGTGCCTATCCATGCTTTCCAGGAGGCTCTTTTACCCGTGCTCCACACAATTTTCTTTCCAAGCCAGCTGCTTTCCCTACTAACCATTGTCAAAACAATGGTCAGCTGTTGGAGAGGACCTGTTACCTCTTTACCAAACGACAAAATTTTAGACCAGTTCAAATTGAAAGCATTGGCATAGGTCACAATAAAATGTGGTTGAAAAATTGAAATTTTGTTTGTGGAAGGGTAGAAAACATTGTTGGAAAAGGAGAAAATGCTGGTTACCAGCATTTTTCTCCTTTTCCTACATTGTTTTCAAAAAGGCTTCTTGCGTAGGGGCATTAAAAGTCGACATTGTGTGGTAAAGGGTTAAATAATTAAACTGAATTTTTCATTTCGATGGTAAAAACCCAAATATATCATTTTCAAAGGTATGTTTTGGGGAATGATATCTACTTAGCCGACAGACTAGATCCAAGATTAGACGGTACATTCTTTGCAGTCTGATCCTAAACTATGTTGTCTAAAAGGTCAGTGAGACGTGCAAAGCAGCCTAATTAAGGATTAACGCTATACTGCACAATAACGACTTTTGACAACCCTGAGGTAGAAGCCTTTTGAAAACATTGTGGGAAAAGGAGAAAATGCTGGTAACCAGCATTTTCTCCTTTTCCCACAATGCTTTCTACCCTTCCCAAATCAAATTTAAATTTTTGAGTCACATTGATTTTGTCGTCTGCAAAATTATGCTTTCAATTTGGACGAGTCTAAAAAATTTTTGTGAGGTTATTAGAGATAAACAGAATTCAGATAATCCTGAGCTTTAAAAAATAATACTGAGGAAAATGACTTTGAGAACATTGTGGAAAAAGCAAAAAAAAAAAGACTTTGACTTATGATAAGCTTTCTACACAATATGATTCACTTTATTTAAAACCATTAAAAAAAAGGCTTCTCTGACAGGTGTCAAAAATTTGAAGAATACCTGTATTCAGCTTGCATAAATTAAAAAAAATAATTAAATTGAGGTTTTGCATTTTATGTGTAACCCTTTACTGCAGAATGCAGACTTCTAATAACCCTGTTGAAGCAGCATTTTCTCCTTTTTCCCACAATGTTTTCTACCTTTTGAAAGAAAGATTGCGCCATTTGAGCCCCATTGAAATTGTCATCTGCAAAATGCTTTCATTGTAGATAAGACTTAATTAATTCTTTACCAAACAACAAAATTGTAGTCCAGTCCAAATTGAAAGCATCTGCAGACGACAACATGTGTATGGCTCAAAAATTGAAATTTGTCTTCGGAAAGGTTGAAAACATTGTCGGAAAAGGAGAAAGTGCTGAGCATTTTCTCCTTTTCCCACAATGTTTTCAAAAGGCTCCTTTCTCAGGGTTGTTAAAAGTATTGTGTGGTAAAGAGTTAAACTTTGTTGTCTGGTAAAGCGGGTCACCTCACTGATTGTTTTAGCCAATTAGAAGTTGCATTACATTCTGGTACAGATAACTCACAGTCCCCAAAGGTGATTTTACTTTTTGACTGGTCGTGTCTGGGTACAGAGAAGATCAAAACAAAACCGGTTGAAAGTTCCGCACAGATTTTGTGGGCAAGTTTGAACTCTCATAATTTTGCAAAAAGAGCCACAAAACTAGGATTTAAACATACCTGTTGCTTTTGTATTTATAAATCTTTCGTTTGAAATACAAATATTTTCCATTAAAATGCTAAACATGAAAAAAACAGTGCATTTCATCTGTTGCTTGAGTTATTTACATTTTCGAAAACACTCAAAATGGCCACCACACATTATAAATTTTGACAGTGTTTTTTCTGAGATTTATATGTTATAAAAGACTTCTACAAGCTTTTTAGGGAATGGAAGGTTTGATAATTTGTCTATGGTCATGGTAGTAACTTAAATTTAATTGCAATTCACTGCAATACAGATTAAACCTCTGACACAAAGGTAGTACAACACTTTATCATTGCTACAGGAAAATCTACAATGAACTTGAGATAGTATGGTGCACAATAAATGCCCAAATATGAAAAAATCACTGTAGCGTCTCATTACTGAGACTACATTACATTCTAAAATGATGGTTGGTCTAAGAATGAATCTAAAAATGGTACATGAATACCGGCTGTGATGAGTATGTGCAATGGCTACTGAAATATTGTTGAAAGTGGAGATTAAAACACAAACTAAACCAACAAACCAAACCAAGATTATTGTTTGGTCAGATTTTTCTGCTTTTAAGATTCATTGACCCTCGACCAAACGAAAAATTTTAAGCCATAATTATTCAAATTGAAGGACCTGGTATTAGCAGATGACACACCAAACAATACTTTAAACTTAAAAGCATGAAATTTGTCATTCAAAAGGATAGAAAACATTGTGAGAAAAGGAGAAAATGCTGGTTACCAGCATTTTCTCCTTTTCCCACAATGTTATCAAAAGGTTTATTTCTCTTAGAGTCGTTAAAACTTCAGGATAATTGTGTAGGAATGCATTAAGCCTTTAGCACACACATCCCAAGTTTTACTTATCCAGAAAAGAAAAGCTTTTGAAAACAAAGTAGGAAAAGGAGAAAATGTCAGAAACCAGCATTTTATCCTTTTACCATAATGTTTTCTACCCCTTCAGATGTAGATCGCATTACTCAAACCACAATGAATTTGTTGTCTGCTAACACTTTCAATTTGAAGTAAAAATTAACTCTTTACCAGACGACAAAATTTTAGATGTCCAATTTGAAAGCATTATTATGCAGACAATAAAATAAACATGATTGGAAAATGGAAGCTTGACTTTAGAAGAGTAGAAAACATAGAGGAAAAAGGAGAAAAATGCTGCTTATCAGCAGTTTTTCCTTTTTCCCCACAATGTTTTCAGAAGGCTTCTTCCTCTGGGTCGTAAAAACCAGGGATTGTTCAGTTAACCCATTACCACTCAATCCCTACTTTTGACGCCCCTGAGAAAGAAACCTTTTGAAAACACTGTGGGAAAAGGAGAAAATGCTGGTAACCAGCATTTTCTCCTTTTCCCACAGTGTTTTCTGCCCTTCCCAGAACAAATTTCAATTTTTCAGTCACTTTTATTTTATTGTCTGCAAATGCTTTCAATTTGGACCAGTCTAAAATTTTCTCGTGTGGTAAAGAGTTAAGGGATAAAACTAATATGAAACTTTCGAGCACATAGGAGAAACTCAGATTTTGTTATTTCAAAAGGTTACTTTTTCTGCAAGAGATATTCACCTTTTACAGACAGTGTATATCCAAGATCAGACTGTTCATTCTGTTTAGTCTGATCTTGATCTACACTGTCCACTAAAGGTAACAGAGTTAGACTTTGCAGCCCGAGGATTAAATTTCGTCATGTGGTGAAGCGTTAAAAATAATAGCGGAGTTCTTACATCTGGCTTGTGCAATCCACAGGGAAATCTGTGCCATTTATATGGAAATGCAGGGAAATAAAAACAATCAGCATATTCTGTGAATAATAAGACAGTAACATTATGAACTGTAATAAAAACCAATTTTACGCCCAATTTACTTCGCTGTCGGATTTTGCACGTGTAAGTTCAGTTCTTTTCACGCACTGGATGGCCTTTTCCAGTCTTTATCTGATGGTCTTGAGCTCTTTCTTGTATTTAATCCTTTTCCACATGATTCCCACTTTGAATGAGAAAGAAGCCTTTTCAAAACATTGTGGAAAAAGGAGAAAATGCTGATTTAAATTAGCATTTTCTCCATTTCCCTCAATGTTTTTTACCGTTCCCAAAAAACAATTTCATTTTTTCAGTCACATTTATTAACTCTTAAGCACATAATCTTGACTTTTGAAACCATTGTGGGAAAAGGAAAAAATTCTGGTAACCAAACCAAATTTCAATTTTTCAGTCACATTTATTTTGTGGTCTGCTAATGCTTTCGGTTTGGAGTAGTCTATAATTTTGTTGTTTGGTAAAGAGTTCACATTTTTCATTTTTTTAGTAACATTAACCCATTACCAAACGACAAAATTTTAGATCGGTCGAAATTGAAAGCATTTGCAGACGACAAAATTAATCTGACTGAAAGTTTGAAATTTGTTTTGGGAAGGGTAGAAAACATTGTGGGAAAAGGAGAAAATGCTGGTTACCAGCATTTTCTCCTTTTCCCACAATGTTTTCCAAAGGCTTCTTTTTCAGGGGCGTCAAAAGTAGGGATTGTGTGGTAATGGGTTAAATATGTTTTGGTCTGTGAATGCTTCCAATTTAGACGAGTCTAGAATTAGTAAAGAATCAATTCTTTACTAAGATGATGAAATATTAAAAAAGGATTTGCAGAAGACAAATAATTTGTTAAGCACATTATGGAATTTTTCTTTAGTAAGGTTGGAAACACAGTAGGGAAAGAAGCATTATCTCCTGCTAGATCTCATGCTACAAATACACATCTAATATGGGCATCCTTGGTACAGGACATGACTACTTTTCTTTGCAACAACTGTTACTTTGAATTTCAAACTAAAATGTTTATTCAATAAAGCGTTACCTGGTGCGATTCATTCAGCTGTGATCAGCAATTTAGAGAAATCTGGAGCTAAAAGAGACCTGATTTTCCCCCAAACGTATTGATAAAAGCCATTTTCTCCATTGCTACTTTATAGTGCATATTACTACAATCCCCCAAAACTTGAGGGGAGTGATGCATCGAATAAGACAGGTTGAATTTTCGAAGAATGTGACATGCACAGACAACGGGGAAAGGAGACAATGATGGTTACCGTGTCGGCTTAAATATTGACCTTGGATATTTGAAACCAGAGTTCAAACCTTTGCAATGTACAGCTGAATGTCACTCAGATGTGTCAGTAGCTGAATGTTGGAAGGACTTTTTATAGAAATGTCAAACATGCTATATCATTGCTTGCAGAAGATTTAAAGGTGGGTATTTAAAATTTTTACATCTCATCAAATTAAAAAAAAAATATATCACTGAAATTTACATGAAAAAAATATCAATAGTTAAGACATAAAATTACAAAAAAAGTTTTTTTTTTTATGCTATTCCCTTAACTCATTACCACACAATCCCTACTTTTGACGCCCCTGAAAAAGAAGCCTTTTGAAAACACTGTGGGAAAAGGAGAAAATGCTGGTAACCAGCATTTTCTCCTTTTCCCACAGTGTTTTCTACCCTTCCCAGGACAAATTTCACTTTTTCAGTCACCTTTATTTTGTCGTCTGCAAATGCTTTCAATTTGGACCAGTCTAAAATTTTCTCGTGTGGTAAAGGGTTAAAGGTGGGTATTTAGAATTTTTACATCTCACCAAATTAAAAAAATATATATATCACTGAAATTCATAAGGAAAAATAATACAAATCTTCAATAGTTAAGATTCATAAAATTACAAAAAAAATTTTTTTTGATGGTATTCCCTTAAAAGGCTACATAGCCTCTTAAGGTATTTTTAGATTTCGCGCCAAAAATCAATAAAGCATTTCGGGAATGCCAAATGACTGGCACGTGACTCATAACACTTAAATTCCATTACTTAACAAACATGTAATAATTATTTTCCAGAATGTCTTCCTCGGACGCTATGTTTGAAACTCTGTCTGTGTATTCCTGTCTGTAAATAAGGAAATTGTTTATCTAAAGATAGAACGTGTCTCCCGTTGGTGTCGACCTTGGCTGTAGTAAATCTCTAATTTCTCATGTTGTCGGACAGTTTTCGATTTACTGGGGTTTTATGAATGAAAACCCAAAGGCTCTGGGGGTATAAGGATGATTTCTTTGCATTTTTATACAATTTTCGTCCCAAAATCTGAAGGGCCACCTTTAAAGGTGGCCCTTCAGATTTTGGGACGAAAATTTTACATAAATACAAAAAAAAATCACCCTTATACTCCCAAAGCCTTTAATTATCATTTATAAAACTCCAGTAGTCGAAAACCATCCTACAACAAGAGAAATTAGAGATTTATTAAGGCACAGGTCGACACCGATGGGAAACACGGTCTATTTTTAGACAAGTTACTTGCTCATTTACAGACCAGAAATACAGAGACGAAGCTTCAGACATAGCATCTGAAGAAGACATTCTGGAAAATAATTACATGTTTGTTATGTTATGGAATTTAAGCGTCATTAGTCACATGCCAGTCACTTGAAATTCCCACAATACTTATTTTATTTTTGGCGCGAAATCTAAAAATACCTAAAGAGGCTATGTAGCCTGTTTAGGGAATACCATCAAAAATATTTTTGGGGTGATTTTATGATTCTTAATTATTGATGATTTGTATTATTTTTTCATGTATATTTCAGCGATATATGTACTTTTTAATTTGGTGAGATGTAAAAACTCTAAATACCCACTTTTAAAAGGCTACGTAGCCTCTGAAAGGTGTTTTTAGATTTCGCGCCAAAAATCAATAAAGCATTGGGGGAATGTCAAGTGATTGGCATGTGACTAATAACACCTAAAATCCATAACATAACAAACATGTAATAATCATTTTCCATAATTTCTTCTTCAGACGCTATGTTTAAAACTTTGTGTATTCCTGTTTGTTAACCAGGGCCGTAGTAAATCTCTAATTTCTTGGTTGGTTTTCAACAACTGGGGTTTTTATTGAACGCAAATTAAAAGGCTTTGAGAGTGTAAGGATGATTTTTTTTTGTATTTTTGTAAAATTTTCATCCAAAAAACTGAAGGGCCACCTTAAAGCTTCCAGCTTGAATACTAATATTGCAGTTTCTAGACCAGTGTTCAAGACCCTGTCAAGTACGGTATTTCATACAAAATGTTCAATATACTGTTTACTTCTAAAGTCAGTTGATAGTAATGAACAGTTCAACGTTTCCCAGATGTGTCAGTGAATAGTGAAGGACTTTCTATTGAAATGTCAAACAGAGAAACATGCAACTTTTTTTTTAACCGACATTCCTGAAATCAAGATTTAATGGACATTCCTCTCTCTATAACACATAATTTTTCATCCACTTGATTTAATTGCAGATTTTTACATCTGAATCGTTATATAACTCCTTACCAAACCACAAAATTTTAGACTTGTCCAAATTCAAAGCATTTGCAGACGATGAAATAAATGTGAATCAAAAATTGAAACTTGACTTTAGAAGGGCAGAAAATGTTGTGGGAAAAGGAGAAAATGCTGGTTACCAGCATTTTCTCCTTTTCCCACAATGTTTTCAGAAGGCTTCTTCGCCTGGGTCGTAAAAAACCAAGGGTTAATTCTTTACCACACAGCAAAATTTAAGACCCATCCAAACCAAAAGCTTTTGCACATGACAATTTTACAATGGCTAAAATGATGCAATCTTTTTTTCATAGGGTAGAAAGCTATGTGGGAAAAGGAGAAAATGCTGGTTACCAGTCTTATCTCGATTTACACTACATGTATTTGCAAAAGGTCAGTCATGCTTAGCAGGCAAAGAGAAAAAAGGCCTTTGAAAACACAGTAAGAAAAGGAGAAAAAGCTTGTAATCAGCATTTTGTCCCTTTCCCACAATGTTGGCAACCCTTTCTTTAAACCAAAAGGCATTATGAGTTCCAGTAATATCTAAATTGTGGCCTTTAAGTGCTTTTATTGTAGATAATTTTATCCACTGGTACTTCTTCACGAGCCAAGGTAACGATCACTACATGGATCTTACCTTGGCAGATCAAGCCCAATTTCGAGATTCCCGTGATATGCCTTCTGGTGGATGCTGGTTATTGTCCCCCTTTAAATCATATGTCTAATATAGCCGATGGAATATTGTTTTACAGATCGCTTATGAATACAATAATTCAACATGAAGCAATAACCACAAACATACTTCGACATTCCATGGTCAAGTGCTGGGATATAGCCTTAAACCTCTGCTAATTTTACTTGTCACACTGAAACTTTCTGTAAAGATTGTTCGTCTATGGTTTTTTTTGGTAATTAATAATTACAGATCCTGCACACATCCATGGAGGTATCCGTGCTTAAATTACCTCCTATTTTTTATCTGAAAGGTCGCGACCTTGTTCTATTTTTAATCAAAGATGAAATGCTACAAGCGATTTGATACGGTGCAGTTAGAGCTAGCTGCAACCAATCAAAATGCCCATATGGGGATCGTTGAAATCAAGCTCAATCCGGTAGTGGATTGTCACCCTTAGCTTGCAAAGATGCCACTGGTACGGAGTTTAACATTTTGCAGTTATAATTTTTTATTAAAGACAAGAACGTCCATTTGAATATTGTTACAAAAACAGAGCTCCGGGTAGAGGGGGTGATCTTGAATTCAAAATTTAAAATGTTAATTATTCTCCACTAAACTCTATGTTGTGGGTACTCATTAGAATAATCTCATCGAGATGATTCTAATGAGTACCCACAATGTAAAGTTTCTAAGAGAAATAATAAATTTAGAATACCATCACTCCCTCTTATCTTGAGCTTTGAGTAAGTGGGCTTATTTAGGCAGATAGGAATTATCTCTACTAGACAATTTCATGTTTTAGTGACATTTAAGAATAAAGTTTCTAAATCATAGTGAGAAGTAGACTAATGCTACTTAAAAGCCTTTCCTCCTTTGTCCGCAATGTTTTCTGCCTTATCAAAGACAAATCCCATCAGTTGAGCCACATTTAAAATGTCATCCGCAAAATGCTTTTAATTTGGACAATGTTAACATTTTTTGACAGAATTGGTAAAGTGTTAATATTGACTTTTTCAAGTGTATGTTTTGCCAAATTGTATACAGCAATTGTCAGTGAATTTGTAAAAAGGTCAAAACAGCAAAAATAACCTGTGAAGTATTTGACACTTGTGTGCAACATGTTTGATAGATTTTTGAAAACAGATTAAAGAGGACAAAATTTTACACTAAATTGATAATGTTATGTAAACCAAAGATCAAGGTTTACACCTTTGTCTTATAATTCTCCAAGATATTCCAAATTTGAAAGTATTACAGCCAATCATCAGTTTTATTGCTTTCAAATGCTAAATTTAGCCAATCAAAGAAGTTGTGTTACTTTCAAATTTGGAAAATAATGGAGATGCAATCAGTAGGAATGTTTCTAAGAATAGTTGATGAATATGAATCCAGATTGGACACTCTCTGCAGCCTAATCTTGATTTATGTTGTCTGCAGAAAGCCCACAAAGTCCGGCTTAGTAGTTAACTCTTTACCAAACGACAAAATTTTGGACTGTTCCAAATTGAAAGCATTTGCAGACGAAAAATAAATGACTCAAATACTGAAATTGGTTTTGGGAAGCTTAGAAATCATTGTGGGAAAAGGAGAAAATGCTGGTTTCCAGCATTTTCTCCTTTTCCCACAATGTTTTCAAAAGGTTTCTTTCTCAGGGTTGTTAAAAGTCCGGATTGTGTGATAAAGAGTTAAAGCAATAAAAGTCTTCCCAGTGTATGACATAATCCTGTTAGGTGTTGTTTCCCTTTACCGCACAATGCCGACTTTTGATGACCTTGGAAGCTTTTGAAAACATTATGGGAAAGGAGAAAATGTTTTCTATTATTTTAAGGGGGAAAAAAAAAAGAACATTATCTGAGCAACTTTTAAATATCTGTCTGCAAATGTGCAAATTAATGCTTTCATTTGGATACGTGTGTAAAGAATTTTGTCATTTGCTTAACCCTTTACCAGGGGTGTGGAAATATTCAAATTTTCTACTTGTCCATGGACAAGTAAATCTAAAAAATCTACTTGTCCGTTAGAGAAGCTTACTTGTCCAAAACAAAACAATTTTATATAGCATTCAAAGACCGAACTGAATGTAGTTTGTAGATAATTACGATCTTTTCACTATTTGAATTTGCTTTGTCTGACTTTCAAGGTACATCAATTTAACAAAATAATGGCACTGTACATAGGTACAGTAAATAGAAAGGTGCAAGATTTAATAATTGAGATAGATTCAACAATTACACTATAGCTGCTTAAACCATGGCCAAATATCTCAGTGTTTGCACTTACAGCCCCTTAATATTAACACTACTGTCATACACCCATGGGTGCCGAATCTAATACTTCTGCAGAACTGCTTACCAGCCGTCATAATGATACAAGGGAATAATTATCTGTGGCTTGGTTATGTAGAGTTTGCATGATGCGCAGTGATAATAATGGTCTAGTTTTCAGACAACGGGAGATCGGCCATGTCCAACACTTCAGATTGAGACTCAGAAGCGGATAGTTGATTACCTGCAGATCGATCTGCGAAGAATTTCACGCCGAAAATAAAACGGCTGCGCTGACTTTTATCATCTACAGCCCTTTTAACAAACTGTTTGTAATGTTTCCCGGTTCTTGACATGTTTTACATAGATACAGCTTGTTTGGTTTTCTTTCAAATACTGCGACCGAGTAAGAATGTGTTCCACAGTGTTAAATTGAGACAATTTCTCTTTTGTCAACTGTAAGTTCTTGCAAACGACAAAAAAGAATTTAATATTGAATGATAGAGATTGAATGACAACCGCATCTAGTCTATGTGCGGTGTAATCATTTGCAAAAAAAAAAATAGGCTAACTCGATTCGGTTACTGTTGCCTCCATTAAACAAACCAAATGGAGCCAACAAACCACAACATTTCGGCCGCACTGTAGCGCAGTAAAAAAAAAAGCCTGCATAGGGGATAAAGTCAGAGTCAGCCAAATATTCGGGCTTTTTTCTGATTCCAGATATCGGGGAATAGTTTATCATAATTCAATTTAAAAATGTTCTTGTTCTTGCAGAGAGAACATATGTTTCACAAGGATAATATTATTTAATAATGATCTTTTCTTCAAAATTACCCCTCGTTTTCTACTTGTCCGCAGACGAGTAGATTGCAAAAATCCACTTGTCCGACGTCAAATTTACCCGAGTCGGACGAGTCGGACGTAGGAATTCCCTGCCTTTACCAAACAACCCCTGGTTTTTTACGACCCTGAGATAGAAGCCTTTTGAAAACATTGTGGGAAAAGGAGAAAATGCTGGTAACCAGCATTTCCTCCATTTCACACAATGTTTTCTACCCTACTGGAAACAAATTTCAATTTTTGAATTACATTTATCTTGTCATTCTGCAACTGCTTTAAATTTGGAAAAGTCAAAAATTTTGTCGTTTGGTATAGGGTTAAAGGTTAAGTCTCTATATCAGCTGGCAAATTTAAGTGTCTGACATTCCAAACTGAAAGCATTTATTAGTATTTTACAGATGAAAATTTACATACTCAAATGATTTTAGATTAAAATTTTGTTCTTAACTCTTTTCCAAACGACAAAAGTTTTTGACTTGTCCAAATTGAAAGCATTATCAGATGACAAAATTAAAGTAACTAAAAAATTAAGATTTGTTTTGGGAAGGGTAGAAAATATTGTGGGAAAAGGAGAAAATGCTTAACCAGCATTTTCTCCTTTTCAACAAAGTTTCCTACCATACCAAAGAAAAATTGCCCCATTTGAGCCACTTTGAAATTGTCGTCTACAAAATGCTTTCAATTTGGATAGGTCTTAAATTTTGTCATGTGGTAAAGGGTTAAAAAACCGCCTTCTGAAAGGTCGTAAAAGACATGGGATTGTTTAGTAAAGGGTAAGGTTGTTTCTCTACTATGGTGGTCTCTTTTGTCATTATAAAAAAGAACTTTAAATTCCTTTTTTGTACAATAAAGGCTTAATACTTGGCAAGTGTCAAGCATTCTTACCAAGCTACTGTTATAATGCATGTCCTTAGTTACTGGAAAGTCCTTGTAACCTAGCAACTGTCAGGTAGCCAAGATAAGTCATTTTCAAGCTTTGTAAACCAAGCTGTATAACTGTCAATTCTACTATGATTCTCACACTGTCAAATCCGCACTGATCCCCAGTCTGCCAAGGGCACCATTTTCAGATGCCAATAAGAATCTCATTGAATCTACCATCTCCATACCATCTATCTAGTAGGGATCTACATCTCTTCAAAGCCAGGAAATCTGCAGTCAGCCATTTAATTCCTGTGTAACTGTCAATTGTTTGTAATTGGTTATTCTAAGGTATTCATTTACCAGCCTACAGCCAAGTATCTAAAATAAGTCCCTATCAAGCATTTTTACCAAATTGTTGTTGTATGGTAGAGTTAAGTGCTTGTGCTGTAAGTGTGAAGTCTTAATGCCAAATAACCTTTAAGTACCTATATTAAGTTATTCGCAAGCAATTGTAGAAAAGAAGTGAGTAAACCCACATACTAATAGTGAAGTGGTTTCGCTGTAATACTTTCCAGTATCATTACCAAGCTACTGTCACAGATACCTGTAAGTTTTTGCCAAGTCCTTTTCCATATCACTGTCAACTATAGAAAATACTATTAAGTATTAAAGAACAAACTATTGTCAACTGTCTGCTCTTTATTACAATCAAGATTTTACTCAAAACTGTTGCTTAAAGTGTCTACACTTACACTACAGTCACAATATGAAACTGCCACCTGCCGATTTTTAGACATTGGTGGATTCTTAAACTTACATGCTACTGGCCATTTTTTAACAAATCAGTCGGAGTGGATATAAATAAATGCCAGTAAAAGACTGCCTGATAGGCTCTGGGGGCGCCAGGCAGTTTTTTAAGTTTGAGGGATATGGGACGTCGTCAGGGCGTTAGCCGGTGGCAGTCACGTGACAGGCTGTCAGCCGTCAGATATTACCTGCCATCACCCTGTGACCTGGTGGACATCGGCTATTTATACCTGACACCGGCCAGCAATTGGGTGTTCAAACTGCTGCCGGCCAGTGCCCGCCCGATAATCTGACAGCAGCAGGCTAGTTTACAGGGGATATATGAACCTAGTTTGCTGTCGTATCACACTACAAAGTGTTCATTATTATTATCAATCACAAGATAAATGGATCTAATTTTTAAGAATTTTTTTCTTCCGCAAGTTGCCCCTTAAAGGCACTGAAGTGCTAGAGATCAAAGCCCAAGCCCCAGCAATACTCAAGTCTCTGGGTCCCTTTGGTGCTATTAGAATCGCCATGATGACTATTTTGTATGATGTATGGCTTGGGATTTATTTTCAGGGGCCCCAAAGTCTGCACATGGCAGATCACCGACCTGCTACCTACCAACACCAACAGTCGCTTTCCAGCTGCTTTTCAATCTCTTACCCTGCCACCGGCAGATAGTTTGAAATCGCACGGTGGCATGTCGGTAGCATAACGGCAGCAGGCCACATGCTGGAGAGTGGCAGTTAGTTCCTCCCGATCGCGGAGCGAAGTTTGAAGGCCCTCAAACCCCATGACAGAGTAAAAATCGTGCTGCAGCCCGTCTACCGCTTGATAGCCACTGCACAACCACAAAATGCACCTGGCCGGCACCCTGACGACAGGCACAATCGGAAAAAATCGACCAGTGGCAGTCAGAATTTTAATTTTGTTTTACCTCAGCGGCAGGCGGCATTTTAGACGCCGCTAGCACGCTGCTGAGGTAAAACAAAATTAAAATTCTGACTGCCACTGGCCGATTTTTTCCAATTGTGCCTGGCGTCAGGGTGCCGGCCGGGTGCATTTCGTGGTTGTGCAGTGGCTATCAAGCGGTAGACGGGCTGCAGCAGCGGCGTGCTAGCGGCGTCTAAAATGCCGCCTGCTGCCTCAGTGCCTGCCACCGAGGTGCCACCGGCCGACTTTTAGTGAAAACTGGTAGTTACCATGCCAGCAGGCGGCATTTACTGATTTGTGACCGTACTATTACTGATTGTCAAGTCTTAGTACAAGCTACTGTGTATTGTCTTGCTACATTTTATTTGTATTAGGCCAATATACCAAGTTTCTGTCAAGTGTCTAACCTTAATTACCACCAAGTCTTCATACTAAACTACTGTCTAGTCATTAAGCTATACAAACTTACTGTCAGGTGCTAATACTAAGTTACTGTCAGATCTTTACACTAAGTTACTATCAAGTGTCTCTACCAAGCAACTGTCTAGTCTTTAAGCTATAAAAAATTACTGTCAAGTGTTAATACATAATAAGTTACTGTCAGATCTTTACACTCAGTTACTTAAGTGTCTCTCCTTAGTTACACTTAAGTCATTACAAAAAGACAAAATTTTAGGTTTGTCCAAATCGAAAGCATTTGCAGATGACAA
The DNA here is from genome assembly GCA_943736015.1 of Tridacna crocea. Taxonomy (NCBI): domain Eukaryota; kingdom Metazoa; phylum Mollusca; class Bivalvia; order Cardiida; family Cardiidae; genus Tridacna; species Tridacna crocea. The sequence goes on along the minus strand of OX031069.1, from coordinate 13,954,010 downwards.
AATAAAAGTGACTGAAAATTAGAAATTTGTTTTGTGAAGGGTGAAAATGCTGATTACCAGTGTTTTCTCCTTTTCCTGCAATGTTCACCAAGGGCTTCTTTCTCAGGGTCATCAAAAGTAGGAATTGTGTGGTGATGGGTTAATAGCTGTCAGGTCTTTAACCCTTTACTGAATAGCAAAATTTTGGACTGGACCAAATTCAAAGCATTTGCAGGTGACAAATTAAACATTGCTCAAATGGTGATTGCTCACAGTCATTTATAGGATAGAAAACATTGTGGGCATAGGAGAAAATGCTGGTAACCAGCATTTTCTCCTTTTCCCATAATGTTTTCTGTTCTTCCAAAGTCATGTTTCAGTTTTTTGAGTCACATTAAATTTTCCCACAATGTATTCAATATGCTTGGAATTTCTTCCTGAGAATCAAAACTGGAGATCGTGGGTAAAGAGTTACTAAGGGGTCGATTGGCCAAATCTGATTATCAGCAAAGAAGGCATTGTGACCATGTTAAGTGATTGATAGGTAGAACAATGCCATATTAACAGAAATTCTTTGGAGCGACAAGGCCACCTTGACGAAGGTTTACAAAGTTAAATATCGATGGCTTTGTCAACACATTACTTTAAAATTGATCAAAATTAATTAGTTGTTGGTATTGAAAGTATTTACAGCCCAAGAATTTATTGCCATTTACAGGAGGGGATTTATCTTAAAAAGGGTTAAAAAACATTGTGGGAAATGGAGGTTACAGGAATTTTCTCCCATTTCCTTAATATTTCCAAGCCTCCATCTTCACGATGTACTTAATGTTGGAAATTTTGGTAAGGAGTTAGTTAACCCTTCATTGAACAATCCCTGGTTTTTAAGACTCAGAGAAAGAAGCCTTCTGATTTAAAACATTGTGTGTAAAGGAGAAAGTGCTGGTAACCAGCATTTTCTCCTTTTCCTACAATGTTTTCTATTCTTTCAAAGTCAATTTTCAATTTCTGAGTCACATTTACTTTGTCATCTGTAAATGCTTTCAAATTGGATAGGTCTAAAATTTTGTTGTTTGGTATACAGTTAAAAGACTAAGAATATTTATGCTGTCAGATCGTTATCTAATTCATGTTTGACATTCATTATTGCAAAACCTTTTTTAAAAGACCGCATTGTATTATGCAACCATCTGCTATAAGTCTTTGCCAAATGTCAAAATTTAACTGATTACCACACAATCCTGACTTTAATGACCCTGAGAATGAAGCCTTTTGAAAACATTGTAGGAAAAGGCGAAAATGCTGATAACCATGATGTTTTCTACCCTCCCCAAAAGAAATTTCAATTCTTTAGCCACATTTATTCTGTTGTCTGCAAGTGCTTTCAACTTGGACAAGTGTAAAATTTTGTCGTTTGGTAAAGATCTAAATACATTGAAAGCAGTCACAGATGACTAGATATGTATGAGATTAAAATACTAAAAGTTATTTTTGGAAGGGTTGAAAACATTACGGAAAAAGGAGAAAATGTTTGTTTCCAGTAGTATCACTAGCTTTCCTACAACATTGTTTCCAAAAAGCTTCTTTCTCAGTATTTTCTCCTTTTCCTACATATTTTAAAAACATCTCCCTCAGGGTTGTTAAGAATGGTAACTGTGTGGTAAAGGGTGAAGTATGTCTTGGGTTTCACCAGTATCAGACAAGGGCTCTGAAGTGCTTTGCCAAAGGGCACTTTCATGTACACTAATCGATAAAATATCAAGCTGAGGTGTTTTTTTTTACCTTTTTAATTCTTTACCAAACAACAAAATTTAAGACTGGTCCAAATTGAAAGCATTTGCAGATGACAAAACAAATGTGACTGCAGAATTGAAATGTGTTTTTGGTATGGGTAAAAAACATTGTGGGAAAAGGAGAAAATGCTGGTAACCAACAATATCTCCTTTTCCCCACAATGTTTTTGAAAGGCTTCTTTCTCAGGGTCATTAAAAGTTGGGATTGTGTGGTAAAGGGTTAAACATTTTGATTATTATTTACTACAGTTCAGTCCAAGATAGATTAGTGCCATTTCATGATTATTATGGTAAATATACGGCAGTGTTTTGGGGTTAAAATTTTGATAGGTGAGTGCAATACTATTCTAAGTGCCTGTACATTGTACAGGCACTTAGAATAGTATTGCACTCACCCTTTGATTTCTGGTTTACAATTTGGCACAAATATTATTCAGAGGGCTGAGAACACTAACAACATGCAAAATATTCAACTATTGTATTACACAACCATGGTATTTGTATCTTTCATAATAATTATAAAGCTTGCAACAGACGATAAAGGGGCATTCCGACATTTGCGTAAAGTGTTGCCTTGGATTACGTAGTCTAATCCCAGACGGCATTTTATGACTATATTAGATTTTGTCTCATAGTAAACTCAGAAAAACAGAAAATTACATGAAAACAGAATTTGGTTTACTTCAGATTTGTCAGTGCAGAATAAACAGGCTGATCCAAGATGACACTTTATACAAATATCCGAATGCCCCTTTTTCGTGGGTTGCAATCCACAAAATTTCAAAACTAGCTATGTATTCATATGGTCTTATTTGTCATCTACAAATGCATTTCGTAATTGGACAAGTGTAGAATTTGCGGTTTGGTAAAGAGTTAATTAATGCATAAAATAAAACTTAAAGGGAGATAGGCAAGTGTCGAAATATGCATAGCTGTTATAAATGAGCCATGCTCTGTGAAAAGGGGGCTTAATACATCTCCATGATACATGATACAAAGCCGTCATCACATTATTTATAGATACATGTATAGTAACCCTTTACCCCATAAGGCATTTCTATGGTATCTGTAATTGACCCTAAATAACAGCAAGGATGAAGCTGTTTCTTATCTGTATATGACACCTTTTGATAGAATATAAAACAATGTGGCAAAAGGTGAAATTGCTCGTCACGAGCAATTTCACCTTTTGCCACAATGTTTTCTAAAGGCTTCTACAAGCAATGCGTAGAAATTAGTATCTGTGGAGTAAAGGGTTAAATCTATTTAGTCCACTAATTGATTTAACCCATATCAAATAATCCCAACCTTTGATAATCCTGAGAAAGAAGCCTTAGAAAACATTGTCTGAAAAGGAGGAAATGCTGGTTACCAGCATTTTCTCTTTTTTCCACAATGTTTTCTAGCCTTCACAAAACGAATTTCAAAATTTCAGTCACTTTTATTTTGTCGTCTGCAAATCCTTTCGATTTGGACAATCCTAAAATTTTGTTGTTTGGTAATGAGTTAATCTGAAGGTGGAATGGTCCAGGACATGTGGAAGATTTAAAAGATATAAAAAAACTTTCGACCCATGTTGGCCTGCACAGTCATTCATTGGTGTATACTTTTTGCGAGTGCATTAGGCCCCCTTTTTACATAGCTAGGCTCGGAGGTTTTTTTTTTCTTGTTCCTTAATGGAAAATGTCACTATCAAAATATCAAAATTTGACACATGTTTTAACCCTTTACTCCATAGATATTCATTTTGACACATCAACAAAAGGCAGCTTTTGAAAACATTGTGGGAAATGGAGAAATTGCTCATAACGAGCAATTTCTCCTTTTCCCATAATGTTTTCCACTTAATCATATATTTGTATCCACATTTGTCCAATTATTTCTGACATCATATCTTTATTTGCTACGGAAATGGAAGAGCCTCAAATTGGCATATCAGGTAAAGAGTTAAACCCTCTACATGACAATCCGGAATTTTAATGATCCCCTGAGGAAGAAGCCTTTTGAAAACATTGAAGGAAAAGGAGAAAATGCTGGTAACCAGCATTTTCTCTTTTTCCTGCAATGTTTTTCTATCTATAAAAGACAAATTCCATAAATTGAGCCTATGATTTAGATTGTCTGGAAAATGATTTGAAAAAATAAGATCAGTAGCTCATGAGATTCTTTCAGTATTTGTTAGGGTAGAAAATATAATGGGGGAAAAGGAGAAAATAGTTACTAGCAATTTAATTCCCCTTTCCTCACAATGTTTCCAAAAACGAAAGAAAAAAAATTTCTTTAGGTTTGTTACAACTCAGAATTATGTAGTAAGTATATAATGTAAAAATTTTGAACAAGCCATTACTTTTACCTTTAAAAACATACTGAACATGACCTTGGTCATTTTACACAGTGTTGATATAAGATCAGACTGCACAGAATATGCAGTCTGATCTTGCATGTACACTGTCTAATATCATGTTTAATCCTAATACCACACAATCCCATTTTTTAACGACTGAGGAAGAAAGCTATTGAAAACATTTTGGGAAAAGGAGAAAATGCTGGTTTACAACCTGCATTTTCTCCTTTTCCCACAATGTTTTCTACCCTTCCCAGAACAAACTTTTATTTTTGAGTCCCATTTATTTTGTCGTCTGCAAATGCTTTCAATTTGAACCAGTCTAAAATTTTGTTGTTTGGTAAAGAGAAAACCCATTACCACACAATCTTGAATTTCTAAGAGGCTCTCAGAGAATGCTTTTGAACAAAATTTAATGATAACCAGAATTTTCTCCTTTTTTCGCTGATACTGTTTTGTACGGTATTGGAGAAAGAAGTCATCATTTTAGTAACATTAAGGTTTTGTCATCTGCATATACTTTGAATTATATAAAATTTGCTGTTTGGTAAAGAGAGTGAAGGATAAAAACACCAATATGCATGCCTTATGTTCATGCCTTATTAGATCAATCCTCTTCTAAAATTTAGACTGATTCGAGTTGATACTTTTGATGTTTAATAAGCCCCCTTTTATCAGAGTATGGTATATATGTCTATATCCTATGATGACAGACTAATCTGTATGTAAGAGATAGGCTTATCAGTCACATTAATCATGTGCAGAGCTTAAGACACTAAGGGAGTGATTTTGATTTTGAAATTGAAAATATTAATTATTCTCAGGCAAACCCTATGTTATGGGTACTCATTAGAATCGTCTCAACGAGACGATTCTAATGAGTACCCACAACATAAGGTTTGAAAGAGAAATAATGGATTTAGAAAAAACCATCACTCTTCACTATCAGTAACATTAATCATGGTGTGGTTATATTGAGCTTTAGACATAACTCTTAATGATAATAATCTACTTGTGCAGGTGTGCTCTTGTCTGTTTATTGAACCCATTTGCATTAAAGTAGTAATAGCTGCTAAAAGTAAATAAAGTGGGTGTAATAAAACACATTTCAATTTAAATCATACTGTTTTAAAAGTATGGAAATTATAGTGAAGATACTAATCTGCTATTGTTCAGGTTGGTCAGAGTGATAGTTTCCAGCAGAAAAATGGATCATAAAATTAGGTAGAGTTACCTGGCAACTTTAAACCTAGTTTATTAGCTCCACTGGCCGAAGGCCAGCGGGCTTATGTCATGGCCTGTTGTCCGTCGTGCGTCCGTCCGTCCGTCCGTCTGTGCGTGCGTGCGTCCGTGCGTGCGTTAACTTTTATTTCAAACATCTTCTTCTCTGAAACTACCCATCCAATTTTGATGAAACTTCACAGAAATGATCCTGCCATGGTCCTCTTCAGAATTCCTTGAAAGAATTTTATTCCTTCAAAAACTCTGGTTGCCAGGGCAACAAAACTGAAAAATATTGGAATTTTTAAAAAATCTTCTTCTCTGAAACCATAAGGCCTGGGGCTACCAAATTTGACATGTAGCTTTATCTAGTGGACCTCTACCAAGTTCCTTCAAATAATAGCCCTGGGGTCAAAATTGGCCCCACCCCGGGGGTCACAAGTTTTATATGGGCTTATATAGGGAAAACTTTAAAATCCTTCTGGTACATAGCCATAGGGCCTAGGGCTACCAAATTTGGCATGTAGCTTTATCTAGTAGACCTCTACCCAGAGTGCCCAAATGATAGCCCAGAGGTCAAATTTGGCCCGGCCCTGGGGGTCACAAGTTTTATATGGGCTTATATAGTGAAAACTTTAAAAATCTTTTCGTACCAAGCCATAAGGCCTAGGGCTACCAAATTTTGCATGTAGCTTTATCTAGTGGGCCTCTACTAGGAGGGCCCAAATTATAGCCTTAGCAGTCTAACGTACAAGCCCAAAACCGTCCTCAAATTTGAGGACAGCGGTACTTTTGGAAACTGTTATGTTAATAGCCTGGTTATCAATATAATGGCCATTAAATGTCTTGGTCAGCCCCTAATCTAAACAATCCGGTTTCTGACCCGCATCCCTTGGGAGATTTTTGAAGATAAGATGAACAACTCTGGGGCTAGGCATTACTGCATGACAGACCCTTTTTCACCTGTAAAACTTATCTCAATTTTAAAACTTTTTAAAGTTGGAAAAAGAAAGATAAACAAGACCAGGAGGGAATAAAAATTATAAAGTAAATGTAGCACTTTTTACATGTTTCATGTAGAATAAAAAAAAAAACAAAGAAAGAGGTTGAAAATATGGTTTGCTAGAGAAATTAGTTTGTTTTACACCAAAATGTTTCCTGCAGACTGTTCTTTCAAAATCATAGGACTGAAAGTGCTGAAAAGCAGATTTTTTTTTTTTTTCAAAAGTTACTTTTGAAAAATAGGAAGTTTTGAAAAGATGCATGCTTTATAGATCATCTTCTTTTAAAAACCTTTTCCCTGCAATCCTTGAGAGGCAACAGTGTTGTGCCATGTGCCACACAGAAACTTATTGTAAATGATTGTTGTGATGAATTTGGGTAGTATTGAATATGGCATCCAATGCTGTCTCACTCAGTCATAGATTTTATTTTGCTGCATTTTGTGTAACACTGAAAAAAAGTTACAAAATATAACTTTATCTGTAAGTGTAAATATATTTGGCAGTTACATTTTGGAAAAAAAGGTGCAAATCTACTTGTCAGTCTATTGGATAGTCCCCTTGCAATCAAAAGAACTGTTTTTATCGGATCAATTGTGATGCCACTGCACTTATTCAAATGCAGCCTTGCATAATCAACATGTTTTGTTTTGATGCTGTGCAAAACTCACAAAACTTTATAAAATTCTGACACAATGTGTGATGTAAAAGTAGGTGGATAAAGGGCTTTGTGGTCAAAAGGAAATACCAATGTTCTTTTCATAAATTTTTCTTTCTTCACTGATAGTTCGCCTGCTACCACCTTGCTTGATTTAATGGTGAATCATTATTGAAGTTTGGTTAGACTAGGAACGCTGAAAAGCTCCCCAGGAATTAGTGAAAAACAAGTTAAAAAGTTTGTGTTTACTAAAGAGCTCTTTTTTTAAAACCAAAAAATCTGATTTGACCAAACTCAGGATGCATATTTTGTTTGTTAAGCTTCAAAAGCAATGCTCTTTTGCTGAAAAATCTAGATTATTAAGTGTGTATAATCTCAAGAAACCTCATTAATTTTGTACAAGGACTTGAAAAAATACTAGTTTTTCTCTTTAAACATAATTAAATGGTTTGAAAAAAATTAAAGCATTAACAGTCAAGGCAACTTTTCATAACCCCAGACCTTGGAGCATCATGACTGAAAAGTATTTTTTCTCAGTGTTTAATATTCCTCAAAGAAGCCAGCTTGACTCCTTCAATCTGTTTATAGAAGGAAGCAGTTTTGACCCATACTATTCTTCCAGTGATATGATTAGGTCAATGCAAGTTACTGATGCCCTCTAGGTTGAGCACTTGTTGGATCAGTTTGGTACTGCTGATGAAAAACAGCCAAGTGCTGCTTTATTTTAAGGAGAGCAGAGACTAGATCATGCAGAGGCTACAGTTTTGCTTTGGTTCTTATTATTCAGAATATTTCTTTTCGTCATGTGAGAGGAGTTTTAGTTCTAGTAAGTTACATGCAGAAAGAGTTTGAATAATCACTTAAAACTAAATAGTATGTGTTGAACTGATCCCTGGAAAAACATCATTTTAGAAGCCACAGTCTGTTCTCTATCAAAATGAAACTGTTGCATCTGGAATGATATTTTTCCAGAAATCAGACCTTGTGACAGTGTTTTAATACCACATCACGCAGATTTGGTTACTGCATTGTGATCAACAGTTAAATTCTGGTAACTTTATTCAGTAATTTGGATTTTATCACATTTGGCTGACTCCAGCGAAGAATATTTCTATTGCAAAGGAACTTCTGGTTGATTTGAAGACAGAATTTTAACTTTGTTTCCTCACTATAGGTGCCAACATTTAAATAAGTCATTGCAGCATCAATTGTGTGAATACCAACCATCATACACAATTTGTCAGGACTCTTAAGACAAATTTCTCTGTGACAACTTTGTCAAGATAACAAATGGGTCCTACAAAACATTTATTGGAGGTCAGTTGTCTTAGTCATCTTAGATGCCATTTTTTTTATTAAACTTTCACTCCATTCATTATGAAGGCTGGTTGCTTAGTCATCTTTTTGCAAAACATCTGAACTACTAAGGTCATAACTTTTGTTGGAATCTGCATGAGTCTTTGTCCAAGTACACAATAATGTTACAAGACCATCACTTGATGTTCCTATAGCAGCCAAAAGAACACAAAGCCGGTGTTAAAATACATTTAAATTCAAATCATATAATCATTAAAAAGGATGTATATTATTATGAAGATGCTAAGTCACTGGCAGTAAAAATGAAATTTAAAACAAGGTGAAAATTTGCCAGGTCTGATGCGTAAATTACCATTATTAGCAGAAAAATTAAATCTAAAACTAGGTTGAAATTTGCCAGGTTGGTCTTTTTTGGTTTACTTTTTACCCAATTCAAAAATAAACATTTCTGCCATCGACTATGACTGACCATACAGTAACAGATATTGTCACCTTTACAATAATTTCCATAAATAGTATGGTTTAAATTCAGATGCATTTAATCTACCCTTTGTTTACTTTTGACAGCTACAGGGCCTTTAAAAAGGAGCTATTTGGTTTTCATGGTATAAATAAAAATACCTTGTAAATCACCAATAAATACACAAGGACAATTTTTTTTTTTTTGGAACCATACTAAAATTGTAGACTCATATAAAATTCACTGAAAAAGTGGTTCTATGAATGAGTTTTCCTTTTTCTTTTCAGTATTTTAGAATAAAAAGTGGTGATTATAGATTTAGTGAAAGAGAAGAAGAAATTAATGGCCCTAAGAAAGCATATTGTAAAATCAGAAATATTTATTTTATATTTGTAGGTGTAATTACCAACAAAAAGTATAACTTTGTAAGTTTTCTCATTTTCAAACTCTTGTATTTTTCTTTATGCATTGTAACAGATAAATTGGCATAGATTTGAGAAGCATCCGACATAAATTTGCTTCTGCTCTCATTGACAATTCCGAATAATCTTCTGGAATGGTTTTTATTAGCTCCATTGGCCAAAGGCTAGCGGGCTTACCGGTATGTCATGGCCCGGTGTCCGTCATGCGTTCATCCGTGCATGTGTTAACTTTTATTTCAAACATCTTATCTAAAACTATGCATCCAATTTGTATGAAACTTCACAGAAATTATCCTGCCATGGACGTCTTCAAATTGTTTAAAAAAATTTTGATTCCTTCAAAAACTTTGGTTGCCATAGCAACAGAAACTGAAAAATTTTGAAAATCTTGGAAACTCTTCTTTAATGAAACCATAAGGCCTAGGGCTACCAAATTTGGCATGCAGCTTTACCTAGTGAATCTCAACCAAGTTTCTTCAAATAATAGCCCTGGGGTTAAAATTGGGGTAACAAGTTTTATATGGGCTTAAATAGCGAGAACTTTAAAATCCTTCTGGTACTAGCAAATTATAGCCTTGGAGTCAAGTTTGTCCCCACACCAGGGATCACAAGTATTACACAGGTTTTGTGGTGAAAAATTTATAAATGATTTTGTTACTTACCATAATAAGGCCTAGGGCTAATAAATTTAGCCTGTCTCATGGATCTCATGTTTTGCACTGCCTTTTATTGCGGAAACTGAAAATTTCCTTGTTTATAACCACACATTCTAGATCTGTATTATTTGCTATGGGGCTTTATCTTGGGGACCTCCTACAGGATTCAAGTAATTTTAGCTTTCTTGCTTTGCCCGGGGCGAAAGTGGGGGGGGGGGGGGGTGTTATAACTTCCTTGTAGCATTTTATAGAAAAAAATTGAACCAAGTGGCAAGTACTGTAATGTTTGGCTTGTGGTGTTTTTACTTATTAGCCAGTGGAGCCATATATCATGGCCCTCTTGTGTTGTTTTCATTACTATCGAAGCCTAAATATCAATATGGCTCACTTACTCAAATCTGTCCTTGAGTCCATGAGCAATAGGTTGAGGCTCTGTGGTGCATTGCCAAGCGACACTACTAATAGATTAGGATCACTGGCAGGGATCAAACCTAGACTTCTTTTTTTCAAATCGAAGGTCCAAACCACTGAGCTATAGATAGTCCCCTTACACAACAAAGATGATCAGACTTATCCAAACTGAAAATTTTTGCAAAGGACAAAACTTGTTGGACCAGAATGTCTTTGTATTGCATATTCTCTGCAGACTGATCTTGACCAAATCTGGCCATAAAAGCAACTGTAAATGGAAGTTCCAAAATGACATGTAGGAGGATATGTAATTTTATAGGCTTATTTTGATTCTCACCACATGTTTCCAACTTTCTAAAACCCTGAGGAAAAAAGCTTTTTTTTGAAAAAAATGTTGTAACTAGCAGTTTGTCCTTTTTCCTCAATGTTACATTTTCTACCCTATCAAAGACAAATTTCCTAATTTGATTTACTTTTAAATTGTTGTCTTACAATTTGGACAAGTTTTTTTCTTTTCATTAGAAAGTGGGTTTGTACGTAAGACTGTATAGTAAACAGTTCACTCAGAATTTTTTTTTATATATATTTAATTTTTTCTAGATTTACTTTGCTCTTTGACAATATTCATACATTAAGATGCATGACAAAAATGCATTTTGGTACATGCACATTTCCTTTAGTCTCCAAAACTTCTGCAAAAACGTCCCTAACTTAATAACAGCAAACTGCAAGAAAGTTTGTGATACATAGATTGATACATTCTACCAACACATAATCCTCTAACCAAGGAAGTTGAAACATGTTCAGAATTGTTCCCTGGAAGTGGACACAGATTTGCAGTGCTACAAATGCAAGATTTTCCTGGGCTTATCAGTTTTAGGATCAAGTTTCACACAATGACCCAGAGAACAGACTTTCTGGTCAGACCAATTGGGACTAATTATATGTAATAAATTATCCTGTCTTATCAGGGTGCTTGACAAGGTAACTGTTCTACTAGAATCTGGGATTTTCAGAGAAAGTGAGCTTGTACGTAGGACTGTTAGGGTCAAGTTTGTCCCCACACCAGGGGTCACAAGTTTTACATGGGCTTTTGTGGTGAAAACTTTCTAAGTCATCTTGTTACTAACCATAATAAAGACTAGGACCACTAAATTTAGCCTTGTCTCATGGATTTTATGTTTTACAGGGCCTTTTATTGAGAAAACTTTGAAAATCTTATTGTTTATAACCACACATTCTAGACCTGTATTATTTAGTATGGGGCTTTATCTTGTAGACCTCCACCAGGATTCAAGTAATTATAGCTGTGTGGTCAAATTGGATTTGCCCAGGGGTCACAACTTTTTTGTAGGTTTTTATGGAAAAAAATTGTACGCCCTCAAGTTTGAAACCAGTTGACCAAATAATGTACTGTATGGCTTGTAGTGTTTTACGAATTAGCCAGTGGAGCGATACAGGGCCATGATGGCCCTCTTGTTAATAGTTTATTAATTAATGGCTCTCCCAGCAATTAACACTTTAGCCTGAGTTGACTGTGCAATAATAACGCATTGTTATTTTCACAATAATTGCCATACTGATCAAATGTTTTCGGGGTATATGGAATCAGCCTGTCCGTCCATTTGTCTGTCTGAGTGTCCAGCTGTGTACAAGTAATGGCCTGTTTCTGTCAAAGAGCTGGTGGGGGTATTCACCCATTACCACACAATCCCTACTTTTGACGACCCTGAGAAAGAAACCTTTAGAAAACATTGTGGGAAAAGGAGAAAATGCTGGTAACCAGAATTTTCTCCTTTTCCCACAAGGTTTTCTACCCTTCACAAAACAAATTTCAAATTTTCAGTTGCTTTTATTTTGTGGTATGCAAATGCTTTCTATTTGGACAAGTCTGAAATTTTGTCGTTAGGTAATGTAAGTTAAGTCACAATTGGAGCTATTGGACATGTTTTGTAATAGCTATTTCTCTCTCATTTCAGTATTACAAGAACTGGGAACCATTCCAGGGAGACCATGCCAGCACCTTGCAAAAACTAGATCTTGTCGTGAGGCATGCAACACCGTAAGTTCTCGAATTGTTTTTCTTCATGAATTGAAACAGCAGGACCATAATAATTATATACCTTTACCAAAAAATTCCTGGTTTTTACGATCCGGAGATAGAAGCCTTCTGAAAGCATTGTGGGAAATGAAGAAAATATTGATTACCAATTGATTTAAAAAAAAAATCTGACAATCAGTTTTAGAAATGTAACCATTCAAAGTTGAAAATTTCCATTTCTTGTTTAGGCAATGAAGTTCACAATGTTGATTCAATTCTTTTGAAGATTCATCAAGGGATTGAATATCTAGTTAACTTTGTCTTTTTGCATCATGAAATCATAATGTATGCTAGCATAAAAGCAAACTCTGCCAGTAGTACAGATAACTGTCCCCAAAGGTGATGTTACTTTTCGACTGGTAGCCTCTGGGTACAGAGTCGATCAAGACAAAATCAGTTGAAAGCTTCGCACAGATTTTGTGCGCAAGTTTGAACTCTTAAAGTTTCCAAAATAGAGCACAAAACTGTGATTTAAACATACATGTGGCTTGCATATTCAATATTCCTTCGTTTGAAATATAAATTCAATTTAACACTGATCATGAGAAAAAACAGCGCATTTTATCAGTTACTTGAGTTGTTTACGTTCTCAAAAACATACGAAATGGCCGCCACGCACGATAAATTCCGTCTGTGATTTTTCTGAGATAAACGTGTTGTAAACGACTTCTATAAGCTTTTTATGTAATGAATGCTTTAACAATTTGTTTTTGGTCATGTTTAGTACTAAAATTTAATTGCATTTTGCTGCAATACAGATAAAATCGACGAAACATAAAGTCAGTATAGCGCTCTATATTTGCTACTGAAAAAATTACGATGGACTTGAGATGGTATGGTGTACAGTAAATGTCCAAATATGAAAAAGGTCTCTGGGGCGTCTCATTATTGAGACTAACTCTGCCAGTAGAGCATATTCAGGCCCTTCAGGGCCTTCTAGATATCCTTTTCCTACCAAATTTCAGTTTTTCAGTCGACAGTTATTTTGTTCTTTGTAGATCATGCAGCTTTCAATTCAGACTTGTCTATGATTTAGTTGTTTGGTTAAGAGTTTGTGGTGGCTTTGTTGATTGATTGATATAATAGTGTTAAACGCCGTTTTCAACATTATTTCGGTCATATTGCAGAGCACCTGAGTGTACCTATACATGCTTTCCTGGATTCACTTTTCTAGTACTCTGCACAATTTTCTTTCCAAGCCACTGGCTGCTTTCCCACATAACTGTTGTCAAAACAATGGTCAGTGGTGGGAAAGGAATGAATCCTGTTGCAATGACTATCCTCAAACCTTTGAAAGAAGTTGTCCAATCCAGGGATCGAACACATGACCCCCAGTTCTCAATTCCTGCATGGTAACGACAGAGCTTCCAGGGCTTGGCTTGTCTTGTGGTTAACTCATTACCAAACGACAAAAGTTTAGGTTTGTCCAAATCGAAAGCATTTGCAGACGACGAAATAAAAATGACTGAAAATTTGAAATTTGTGATCTGTAGGGTAGAAAACATTGTAGGAAAAGGAGAAAATGCTGGTTACCAGCATTTTCTCCATTTCCCACAATGTTTTCCAAACGCTGGTTTCTCAGGGTCGTCAAAGTCAGGGATTGTGTGGTAGTGGATTAAGGGTTTATAGTGTCTATTCTCTGGACTGAGAGTTTTAGGTAGATTTATTTGGCGCTAATATCTGCTAGGGTTAACCTTTTACCAAACTAAATTTTAGACTGGTCCAAATTCAAAGCATTTGCAGACAACAGAATAAACGTTAATCAAAAAATGAAACTTGACTTTGGAAGAGTAGAAAACATTGTGAGAAAAGGAGAAAATGCTGGTTACCAGCATTTTCTCCTTTTCCCACAATGTTTTCATCAGGTTTCTTCTGCAGGGTCGATAAAACCAGGGATTGTTTGGTAAAGGTTTTTAATATCGGTTCTTTTATAGAACTGCAGATTGGAAGGTATTGTTATCTGTTCAAAGTTTTCTTCAAGACAACAGAGGTTAAAACAATCAATTTAATTGCAGAAATCGTTAATTATCCAGACATTTTTTGTAAGACTGGTACAGACTACTGGAGCCAGTCTTGATCATGCAGGAGCTTTGTCTGACATTGGTAGACTGGTCGATGTTACACCAGCTGCTTGCATTCATGCATTATGACATGCAATCCTTTTTTTTATCTTGGATAAACAGATGGTTTAATTTCAAAATGAGTAATGCTTTGGCACTAGGGGGTTTAATGCACAGAGCTCCAGATAGAAGGATTGATTTCAAAATTAAAAATATTATTTATTTTCCATCAAACCCTATGTTTTGGGTAATCATTAGAATCATCTCAGTGGGTTGATTCTAATGAGTACCCACAGCATAGGGTTTTGAAGAGAAATAATGGATCAGAGCTCCAGATAAGAGGGAGTGATGGTATTCTAAATCCTTTATTTCTTTTCGAATTCTTTATTTCTTTTCGTTGTGGGTACTCATTCGGATCGTCTCGATCAGACGATTCTAATAAGTACCAATGACATGGGGTTTAGTGGAGGTTAATTAATATTTTCATTTTCGAAATCAAAATCAGTCTCTCTATCTGGAGCTCTGAATGGATTTAGAATACCATCACTCCCTCTTATCTGGAGCTCAGATACATCTGAATGCTGCATTTGCGCAAAGCAAGTAATTTTTGATCCATCGAAATCTCTTGTGTCTTGTAACCAAATGAACCACGGGGTAAATTTGTGCTAGTACATACAGAAACATGACAAATAATAGATAGTTTGATCCAGACCAGGTTTGAGAAAACTGACCTTGGTTGATAGGTTTTACTTGTACAACTGTGTGACTTTAGCTCCCATTTTACAGACCATGGCTCTAATATCTTTTTATTAGAACAATTTTGTAAAAACCAGCATTTTTTCCTTTTCCTACAATAGAACTGGAGTTTAGGGCCATTTACAGCTAAGGTCATATCATGGTGGTCAGTGACACATTCATGCGTTTCCTGGCTTTCCTACATGTACTGACATAGCTTTCTTTCCAAAGCCATTCACTATAACTTTTAACACATGCATCAGAGGTGAGAGGCAAAACGCCCACGAAAAGAAAGTTTGCCCCAACCGGTTATTGAATCTGCAATCTTCAGGTTGTGAGTCAGGTTGCATCATCACTCCTCGGAAAGAAATTGGCATAGCAGGGGATCAAACGAGGAACCTCCTGTTCTCAAGTGCTGTACGCTACCTACTGAGCTAACTGATTAATGATGATAAGTTAAATATGTTAACCTGTAGACTGATAAGCTGACTTGCTGACCTTTTGGAGACAGAGTAGGTCAAGATCAGGCTACACAAATGTGCAGCCTGATCTTGGGTCTACACTGTCCGATAAGGAGATATATTGCCGCCAAAAAACACCATTCACGTTTGGGTTTTTATTCCTTTATTTTGCAGGGTAGGGGTTAAAATGATTGACAGTGATTTACTCTTTCAGAGATCAAGATAGAGGGAGTGATTTTGATTTTAAAATTGAAAATGTCAATTATTCTCCATTAAACCCAACGTTGCGGGCACTCATTAAAATTGTCTCATCGAGACGATTCTAACGAGTACCCACAACATTTGGTTTGGAAGAAAAGTAATGAATTTAGAATACCATCACTCATTCTCATACGGAGCTCCGCTCTTTGTATAACAAAACTGAAAGCATGTGCAGAAAACAAATCACCTGACTCTCAAAAGATATATATATTTTTTAAAAAGTAAAAAACATTGTGGGAAAAGGAGAAAATGCTGGTTACAGCATTTTCTTCTTTTCCAACATTGTTTTAAAAAAAAAAACCCTTTGTGGGGGTGGTCGTTAAAAGTTGGGATCACATGGTAAAGGGTTAATGGTAAACCCGTTAGGTTTTTTTTCTTTGGGATTTGGACGAATGGAATATATTCAGGGAACAGGAAGGCATTGTTTATCCAAGAATACCCTTCTCAAGTCTGTTTATCAATGTTTATCTGTGAGAGTGATGGAAAAAACGAGAAATCTGGATGGCACTAAAACCAGGAAAAAAACTTCATTTCTCCACCCCCCAAAATTTATCTAGCATCTCCTGCCTAATGAGAAAAACAGATGTGTCGAGTTGTAATTCTAGACAATCTCTTTTTTTTTCCCCCAGTTGAACTTTGTTCACACATTTTTATGGGTAGGTTCCATTTCAGATTAACCTTTTACCACACAATCCCGACTTTTGACGACCCGGAGATAGAAGCTATCTGAAAACACTGAGGGAAAAGGAGAAAATGCTGGTAACCAGCATTTTCTCTTTTCCCACAATGTTTTCTTTCCTTCCCAAAACAAAGTTCAAATTTTCAGTTACTTTTATGTTGTCGTCTGCAAATGCTTTTAATTTGTACTAGTCTAAAATTTTGTCTAAAGCATTACCCCTTTTTTTATGCTGCTTTTAACTGTATTCCAGCCATATCATGTTGACAGCTCACACATTCATGTATGTCCTGGGTTTCATTAGTGCTAGGCTTGGGATATAAAATGTCCTGCCAAAGGACTTCCCTGTGAAAAACCCAGTGGAGCCAGTGAGGCTCCAACCCAGGATCTCCAGGTCACAAATCCTGCACTTGACTCTTTACCAAATGTCAAATTTATAGACTAGTGCTCCAAACTTAAAATTAAAACATTTGCATACCAAACAACAAATTTATAGAGTGCTCCAAACTTAAAATTAAAGCATTTGCATACCAAACATCAAATTTATAGAGTGCTCCAAACTTAAAGCATTTGCATACCAAACTACAAATTTATAGAGTGCTCCAAACTTAAAAATAAAGCATTTGCAGACAACAAAATGAATGTGACTGAAAAATTCAAGGGTAAAAAACATTGTGGGAAAAGGAGAAAGTGCTGGTTACAAGCATTTTCTCCTCTTCCCACAATGTTTTCAAAAGGTTTCTATCTCTCTCCATTTCCCACAATGTTTTCAAAAGGCTTCTAACTCAAGGTCGTAGAAACCAGGGATTGTTTGGTAAAGGTTTCAAAAGGCTTCTATCTCAGGGTAGTAAAAACCAGGGATCGTTTGGTAAAGGGTTAAAATAAAAACACAGAAGAGTAATGTCACTTTCAGTTACTTCAAAATTTTTGCCGAAAAAGATTACATCATGACATATATGTCTGAATTTAGCCTTGTGATATAACATAACATAACATTTATTCCTTTATGTAACAATCCCGTTTTTAATGGGCCTGATAAAGAAGGCTTTTGAAACTAATATGGGAAAGGAAGCAACCAACATTTTCTCCTTTTTCTGCAATGTTTTCTTGTCTTTCTAATACAAATTTTAAATTTTTTGGGTCGCATGTACTTTACTGGTCTGCAGATGCTTCCAATTTCAACTACCCTAAAATTTTCTAGTAAACATTTTTGTCAGTTAACTCTGTACCTGACACAATCCTGAGTTTTGATAACCCTGAGAAAAGAGCCTTTTCAAAATATTGTTGGAAAAGGAGAAAATGCTGGTTACCAGTATTCTCCCTTTCCCACCTTGCTTTCTACCCAATCAAATACAAATCTATCACTTGAACCATGCCTAAATTGTCGTCTGCAAATGCTTTCAATTTTGACATATTTTACATTTTTTGTTATCTGGTAATGTGTTTAACCCATTACCACACAATCCCTACTTTTGACCACCCTGAGAAAGAAGCCTGTTAAAAACATTGTGGGAAAAGGACAAAATGCTGGTAACAAGCATTTATTTTCTCCTTTTTCCCCACAATATTTTCTACCCTTCACAAAACAAATTTCAAATTTTAAGTCATTTTTATTTTGTCATCTGCAAAGCTTTCGATTTGGACAAGCCTAAAATATTGTTGTTTGGTAAAGAGTTAACTCTTTACTAGATGATCCCATGTTTTAGAGTCCCTCAGAAGAAGAAGTGAAAGCATTTCGGGAAAAGAAGAAAATGCTAGTAATCAGCATTTACAACTTTTCCCACAAAGATTTAATTCTGTATGAAACTTCTTGCAAATGACAAAATTATAGACTTGTTTTAAAGATTTAGAGGATTAGAAATCATTGTTGGGAAGAAAAAAAGTGTTAGTTAAAAAGTTTGGATTGTGTGGTAAAGGTTTAACACTTTACCACAAAATCCAGACTTTTAACGACCCTGAGAGATAAGCTTATTGAAAACATTGTGGGAAAAGGAGAACTGCATTTTCTCCTTTTCCTACGTTATTTTGTACCTTATCAAAGTCAGATTTAATTATCATAATGACCATAATTAATTTGTTGTCTGCAGATGCTTTGAACTTAGTCCAGTCCAACAGTTTGTTCTTTGGTAAAGAGACAAAATTAATACTTTGTTTTGAGCCTCATTTTACAAATTCTTATAATTCGGCCCAGTCTAAAATTATACTTGTCTGGTAGGGTTGAGCGATTACAAAAATTCTCTCCAGAACAAATCCAACTTGATATGTATTGGTTACAGCTGGTGTTATCGGCATCATGTTGCATTCCGGCTGTCAACACAACTTACATTCATTTGCACAAGATAGATAGCTTCTGGTAGTTTCTCAAGCTGCCATAAATAGCTATTTCAAGGTCATTTCAAGGTCATTTGCATTGAGAATTCTTACATAATTAAGGGGGGTAAATTATTCATGGATAGATATGTTGGGTTTTTTTTTCACCAGCTTCTGGCAGTTTCTCAAGCTGCCGTAAATAGCTATTTCAAGGTCATTTCAAGGTCATTTGCATTGAGAATTCTTACATAATTAAGGGGGGTAAATTATTCATGGATGGATATGTTGGTTTTTTTTTTTCACCTTTTACCAAGCGAAATAATTTTATACATGCTCAAATTGAAAGTGTATACAGTTAACAAATTAAAGATGACTCCAAGGACAAGATATTTACCCTTGATAGGGTAGAAAGCATCGCAGGAAAAGTAGAAAATGCATTTAGATTTTAATAATACAATTTAAAAGCATGGAAATTTTTGTAAAGATTACATGGTGGATATTTGTTTTTTTCGATGAAAAATGGAAATGTATTGCAATGATGTTTACGAGATGAAGTCAATTTCAATGTTTCACTGAAATAAAACTAATGTTTCATTTTTTTCATGCCCCTAACACGTTTTTGTTGGGACTTTTGTCAAAGTCAAGAACACATTACAATATCACATAAAACTTGACAGATGCAAGGTGAATGCATGTAAACTATGAATGGTGCACACTTTTTACCTAGATAACTTATGCGCAGGATCTACCGTTTCTGCCTTTAATTGAAGAGTTAAAAAATATGAAATCAGTATTTTTCACTGGTTGTAACCTTGAAATGTCAAATCGTAATCCACCATTATTTCTCTATAATATATTGAAAAGCATAACGTTAGTTTACTTCAAAGACCTCTTGACTACAGCTAGCAACAAGCTGTAGTTACGAGGTTTTTGAAGTAAACCGCAATGGAATCTATTATTGTATGGTGGGTCCAAGAATTAGTCACAGAAAGAAAAAGATTTCATAAATATTTTGGAAAAAGTTTCGCTGTGGCTCTATCTTTTACTTACTTTTTTCCTGGTTTTGAGTGTTATTTTTCTGCTAGAGGCTAACACTTGGAACAAGTTCACAGTATCAAATTGTCGTCTTTAATAATGATTTCCATACTTTCATAATTAAGGTATGATTTAATATTTAAATGTGACACGTCACAGGAAAAGGAACATTCTGGGAGTTTTGGACATTAATTAGATAAAAACAGATCAACGACAGTCAGTTTAAGTTGATAGTTCATAAATGATTGTATGACTTTGGTAGAGTGACCGTTTATGATACAGAAAATACCATAAAAGTGAAAAATTGTTGACACTGGTTTAAGCCTGCGCAATCCATGCAGTCTCACCAGGGTTGACACGTTTTGCAGTTCTCAGAAGGTCCCTTTTTGTGTGACAGGTCACAAATGCATTTCATTATGTGCATTGTATATTTTTTTGGCTGCATCTGGCCCTTTAACTCTGCTACACAATCCAGAGTGTTGATGACCTTGAGGTATTACCCTTTATCAAAATGTTATGGGAAAAGGAGAATGTTTTGGTCAACATTATTTTCTCACTATCCCATGGTATTTCTTAAACTTTTACAGACATCATTTATCTCAAATCAGTTTGTCTTATGTAAATACTTTCAGTCTAGACTATTCTAAGATTTCATTGTTTGACAAAAAGGTAACTGCACAAAGTCACTTTTTAAGACATGAGAAAGAAGCCTTTTGAAAACATTGTAGGATAAAAAGAAAGTGCTGGTAACTAGCATTTCCTCCTTTTCCTACAATGTTTTCTTCGTATCAAAGAATAATTGCCTATCATTTGAGTAACTTTAAAATTGTCGTCTGCAAATGTTTTCAATTTAAACTATTTTAAGGTTTCGTTATCTGGCAAAGAGTTGACTATTCTTTCTAAATCTAGCTCAGAAATTCCTTCCCAGACTAGCGGAGAATTCTGTCTTGCATTATATTCCAGCTCCTATAAATAAGAAAATCAACGGCAGTGAAAAGAGTGTAAAATGTAAATAAAATTGTCATAAAACACCGTCGATTGTCTCGTAAATATGCTTTCATTATGATTGGCTAGTCTGCTTCATGGGGCTTCAAGTTTTCAAGATTACCCAGAATTCATGAATTCAATATTCCCTTAATGCTTTACCACACAATCCCAACTTTTAAGGACACTGAGGAAGAAGCCTTTTGAAAACATTGTGGAAAAAGGAGAAAATGCTGGTAATCAGCATTTTCTCCTTTTTCCTCGGTGTTTTCTACCATTCACAAAACAAATTTCAGTCACTTTTATTTTACAAGTTGAAAATGTTGTCATTTGGTAAAGTGTTAAATTCTTATCCGCACAATAAAATTTTAGACTTACTAAAATTGAAAGTATTTGCATATGGTAATATAGATGTCTCTCAAAAATCGAAATTTTCTTTTGGGAGGCAAGAAAAAATAAAGGAAAAGGAGAATTATTATGCTGGTTACCAGCTTTCTTTTCCATATCCCAAAATGTTTCTTAAAACCTTTTTCCACATGTGGAAACATGGCCGTTAAAACTCAGGATTGTGTGGTAATGAGATAGCATAGCTGTTCCCGAAGAAGATTTTGAGATATTTTCAGGGCCAAGTCCTGGCCTTCATCAGCATCTGCCGCATTGTTGCCATGGAAAAACTTGAAACTATTTTCTATCCCTGTCATTAATGAAGATATGTGTATTCTAACCCTTTACCAAACAATCCCTGGTTTTTATGACCCTGAGATAGAAGCCTTTTGAAAACATTGTGGGAAAAGGAGAAAATGCTGGTAACCAGCATTTTCTCCTTTTCCCACAGTGTTTTCCACTCTGCTGGAAACAAATTCCAACACAGGTAAATTGTTGTATGCTAGGGCTTTCTATTTGACTAGTCTAAAATTTTGTTGTTTGGTAAAGGGTTGACGTTCTTTGAAAGGGGGCTTGCATCTTCGCGAGCCAAGTTTACGATCACTACATGTATCTTACCTTGGCTGATTTAGCCCGATTTCGAGATTCCTGCGATGTGCCCTCTATTGGATGCTGGTTATTATCCCCCTTTACATCATATTTCTAAAAGCAAATGAAGTATCGTTTTACATTTAGCTGCTTACAAATACACATGAAGCGATAAGCAGACATCCACATGGGTTTCCATGTTTTGCCTTTTATTCGAAAGGTAGAGACCTTGTTCTATTTTTATCAAAGATGAAATGCTACAAGCGATTTCATTAGTTGCAGCAAGAGCTGGCTGCATCCAATGAAAAAGCGTAGAGAGTGAGCGCAAAAATCATGCTCGATCCGCCAAGGGTCGAGTGGCATATTGAATCGTCGGCCTTGGCTGCGAAGATGGGGGGCTTGATGCATTTGCAAAAAATATCAGCCCATGTCAGCCATGTTGTCCAGTTGTAGGCTGACCAGGGTTCACATTCACCAACCATTCTTAACAACATTCTTTGTCTTACCCTTCAAGATTTTCTGTGAAAGTAAGAGAACTTTTGATCGGCTTAACCATTCGGTTTAACCAATCAGAAGTTCTGTTACTTTCACATTGACAAAATTCTGAAGAATAAGACTAAAAATATTCTCAAAAATGGTTGATGAATACAAACCATGGGTCGAAAGATTTTGCTATTGGTCAGTTTTGTGCTTGTCAAAAGACTGTTGCACCTTATGATTCATTTTGCAATAATCCTGACTTCGTCAGATTGTGGAATATGTTGCAAAAAAGGTTGACTCTTTTCTTTGATCTATTTACAGGCCAAGTCAGAACGTGAAATAGAAGCAAAATGCAGTAGAAGTGCAGAGGATGCTGAGCTGTTCGAATGTATTTCTCGTCAGAAAGGTTTGCATGTGATCAGTTGTTAAAGTAATTTCACATCTTGGAAATCTTTGTGATTTTCGTATATTGATAAAAATCACGAAGATCTCTATCATTGTAAACTTAACTTACATTATGGTTCTATGTTTAAGCTGGTCAGTATATTCACAAACCATTCAAAAGAACAAACTTAGTGTCACCCGTTGTCTGCGCATGTAATATTCTTCAAAGATTCGACCTGTCTTATATGTTGCGTCACTCTCCCCGCTATCAGGGAGACTCTAATATTATGTGCTATAAAGTAGCAATGGAGAAAATGGCTTTTATCAAAGAGTTTTACCCATTACCCCACAATCCCAACTTTTAACAACCTTGAGAAAGAAACCTTTTGAAAACATTGCAGATAAAGGAGAAAATGCTGGTAACCAGTATTTTTTCCTTTTCCCACAAAGTTTTCTACCCTATTAAAGCAAACTTGCGCCATTTGATTCAGTTTGAAATTGTCGTCTGCAAATGCTTTCAATTTGGGTAGGTCTACGATTTTGCCATGTGGTAATAGGTAAAGGAAAAATCAGGCCTGTTTTGGCTCCATATTTCTCTAAACTGCTGATCATAGCCGAGTGAATTGCACCAGGTAGTGTTTTATTGAGTATACATTTATTTTAGTTTGAAATTCAAAGTAACTGTTGTCGCGCAGAAATGTGGTCCGGTCCAGTGTACCCAGGATGCCCAAATTAGATATATGAGTATTGGTAGAATGACATCTAGTGGGAGATAATGTAGTCTC
This sequence comes from Tridacna crocea, assembly GCA_943736015.1. Taxonomy (NCBI): domain Eukaryota; kingdom Metazoa; phylum Mollusca; class Bivalvia; order Cardiida; family Cardiidae; genus Tridacna; species Tridacna crocea. Next base: position 13,930,504 of record OX031069.1, on the reverse strand, counting down.
ACCCTCCAAAATTTTCTAAATATGGAAGTACTGCAATTTCTGATTGGCTATATAAAATGTTTAGCATATCAGAAGTTGTGTTACTTTCAAATTTAGAAAAATTCTAGTGGTGAATAAAACCTAGAACATTCTCATGAATGGTTGGTGAATACCGACCTGAGTTATGTGGGGGAGATCGACCAAGACCAGTGTTGACAACAATGAGTACCTTTTTTCCATCAGTCAACCATAATACCTGTCTATTTGCAGTTGGTAATGCCAGTTAACCCATTACCACACGAGAAAATTTTAGACTGGTCCAAATTGAAAGCATTTGCAGACAAACAATAAAGGTGACTGAAAAATAGAAATTTGTTCTGGAAATGGTAGAAAACACTGTGGGAAAAGGAGAAAATGCTGGTTACCAGCATTTTCTCCTTTTCCCACAGTGTTTTCAAAAGGCTTCTTTCTCAGGGGCGTCAAAAGTAGGGATTGAGTGGTAATGGGTTAAATATATTTCATCAAGGTAAAACAGGAGATTCATTACCCATTTACCAAACAGTCCCTGGTTTTTATGACTCTGAGGAGGAAGCCTTCTGGAAACATTGTAGGAAAAGGAGAAAATGCTGGTAACAAGCATTTTTTCCTTTTTTTGCACAATGTTTTCTACTCTTCTATAGTCATGTTTCAATTTTTGAGTCACAATTATTTTGTCGTCTGCAGATGATTTCAATTTGACATTTAGGTCAGTATTTTGATAATTAACGAAATTTTTGTCCTGCATTAATAATACTCTTTATCCCATTACTTGACATAACCCCTTCTTTATATGAGAAACCTGCATTTTCTCCTTTTCTCACTGTTTTCTTCCTTTCACAAACAAATTTCAAATCTTTAGTCACTTCTATTTTGTCGTCTGCAAAATGCTTTTGAATGGGACAAGCCCAAAATTTTGTCGTTTGGTAATGAGTTATACAGTAACTACCGTTTGCCGTTTTAACCTCATTTCCAAGGAAAAGCAATATTATCAGTCTTACTTTTCAATCTAAAACTTTGGAGTAGGGAGGGATGCCCAGCCGCTCAATATCATATTTTATGCACATTATAAATGACACATATTTCTTTTCTGTTTAAAAACTTCTTTTTATCAAACCAGCATTGACTTCAAACCTTTTTATCACATTCTTAAATCTTACCATTTAAAACTTTTGAGTATATAGGGATTGCCCTGTAACTCGATAATGCCCATTATGCATTAAATTTTCTTATTTCAATTCTTTTATTGTCATTCAAACTTTATTCAGTTTAAACAAATCCACTTATATTATCTTTTAACATAGATATGCGCGCTAAATGACCAAAGCTGTCGATGCACCATAAAACAACATTTATTCATTCATTACCACCTTTTGCCAGAAACATGGCTTGTTTAACCCATTACCGCACAATCCCTACTTTTGACGCCCCTGAGAAAGAAGCCTTTAGAAAACATTGTGGGAAAAGGAGAAAATGCTGGTTACCAGCATTTTCTCCTTTTCCCACAATATTTTCTACCCTTCACAAAACAAATTTCAAATTTTCAGTCACTTTTCTTTTGTCATCTGCAAATGCTTTCAATTGGAACCAGTCTAAAATTTTGTCGTGTGGTAAAGAGTTAAATGTAAATTACAGATGGCGAAACATGTTGTGGAAAGACGATCACATATGATAACTTTGTTTGTGTGGCAACATGTTGGAACCTGTACCTGACGAATACAGTGACGTTGTCGGAGAGCCGTCGGGAACTACGCGCGCAATGTGGTGGCAGAAACAAAAACGTTGTACAGTGTGTGCAGAGACAAACACGATCAATCAAGCCCAGCAACCATATGAAAAGTGAGTAGGCTCCATTAATCAGTAAGTCAATGTAATGTGCAAATGTTTTTCTTCAGTGTACACATCCATTGCCAAGGAAACTTTGGGAGAAGGAGTGGATATATGCTGGAATCAGGCTGTCTATCTGTCGGTCTCTCCATCCATCTATCTGTGTGTCCATCAATCTATCTGTTTGTCTACCATACCAGGTGACCTTCCATCCATCCATATGCTATACTGCCCATACATCCATCCATCCATCCATCCATCCGTCCATCCCATCCCATAAATAGTTTTAGAAACTTTACACTCAGTCAAAAGAGTTAAATACCTTATCTTCGAAAACTGTTTAAAACAAATCAGTTATTGGTTATCTAATTTGCAGGTATTCACTGTTGTCAACAAACACACAATGAAACATGTCGGGCAGTGTGTGAAGAAGCATTGCAAAGTGAGGGAAAAGCCAACGAGAAGTTTGACTTGGTGTCCAAAGGTTGTGGATCTCCAGGACTTCTGGTATGATGCTTTTGTTAGCATATGACCTTTATTCTGTGTGTAGATTTTGCCCTTGGATAGTTTGTCAAACAGTTACTGTTCATGGTACTGACAGGGTCCATAAAATTGGCTGCTTGTATTTACATGTAATAAATGGATGAGGACGAGTGAAATATCAGTCATATTCGTCTGGCTGGACAAGTAGTGAATAGGAGATAGTAAAACAAGTTTTTCATTATGAATATTTAACTTCCAAGAGACGAAACAGCCGTTCAGTTACTGAATAAGCAAACCAAGGGTATTCATGAAATCAAACTTTGAAACATAACATGAAACATGCTGATCCTCAGCCCAAATACAGACAGGTGTCAAGTCAGCCTTATGATATAACGTGGGACCTTTCATTGCAAACAAAAATCTGGTAATATGCTTTGGGTAACAAGCATTTTTGCCTTTTCCCACAATATTTTCTACCCTGCAGGAAACAATGTTCAACTTTTGAGAAACTTTTATGTCGTCTGCAAGTGCTTTCAGTTTGAACCATGCAGTTCAAAATTTTGTCATTTGGTAAAGGGTTAACTCTTTACCAAACGACAAAATTTTACACTGGTCCAAATTGAAAGCATTTGCAGACGACAAAATCAACATGACTCAGAAATTAAAACTTGTTTTGGAAAGGGTAGAAAACATTGTAGGAAAAGGAGAAAATGCTGGTTACCAGCATTTTCTCCTTTTCCTACAATGTTTTCAAAAGGATTTTTTTCTCAGGGTCGTTAAAAGTCGGGATTGTGTGGTAAAGGGTTAACATGGTGGGTCTCCCTTGCACAGTCAGTCACCGATAGTTTATTTTGTGCAAAAATTTTAATGCATTGGGAGCTGTGCTCTGGCAAAAGGGGGCTTAAGCCATTTGCATCATGCATTGCACCAAGCCACCCATTACTTCAATATGTATCCATAAAATCCAGTTTGTCAAAAAGCTAATGTAATCACGAGGTAGACAGGTCCTCTGACAAAGAAAATTGACCAAAAGCAAAAAGTTTCAGCCCAGGTTAGCCTGTGCAGACTGCACAGGCTGACCTGGGTTGATGCTTTTTACATATGCATTAAGCACCCTTTTTACAGGGCTTGATGCTTATGTTTCAGTAAAATATTGAATTATGCATCTTAAAATTGAAATAAAATCTTACTTTATCAGTATGGAAAGAAATAAATCTACATTATGTTTAGTATCATACCAACTGATTGTTCATAAAGATTAGCTTTCAAAATATAAACTTGACTCTTAACCATATAATTCTGATCTCAACCACTGAAGCCAAGCCTCGGTAGCACATTCAGCATACTACATGACTTGAGAACAGGAAGTTTCTTGTTTGATCCCCAGTTCAGCCATTCCTTTTCTGTTGATTGGTTATATTCATTAAAACGGGATTCATTCCTCTATCACCACTGATCATTGTTTCGAGGATGGTTTTGTGGGAAAACAGCCAGTGGTTTGGAAAGAATATTTTTGCATAGTGGTGTACTGTTAAAAAAAACTCCAGGAAAGTATGAATAGGTCACTAACCACAGCAATATATGTGAATTGACTTTGAAATGGTGTTGAATCATCAATCAATCATTGAACCACCCCCCAAAAATGGAGCTTTAACTCTTTACCACACAATCCCGACTTTTAACGACCCTGTGAAAGAAAGCTTTTGAAAACATTGTTGGAAAAGGAGAAAATGCTGGTAACCAGCATTTTCTCCTTTTTCCACAATGTTTTCTACCCTTCCAAAATCAAATTTCAATTTTTGAGTCACATTTATTTTGTCGTCTGCAAAAATGCTTTCAATTTGGACTAGCCCAAAATTTTGTCGTTTGGTAAAGAGTTAAAACATTGTGAGAAAAGAAGAAAATGCTGGCCCCCAGCATTTTCTTCTTTTTCCATAATGTTTTCTTCCCAGTCAAAGTAAAAAAATAATGCATAATGAATCTGGTGTCTGCTTTGAATTTGGACAAGTCTGAAATTTTGTCGTTTAGTTAAGAGTTACCCCTTTATTACGCAATGCCATGTTTTAACTACCCTGAAGCATTTTCTCCTTTTCCCACAATTTTTTCTACCCTATCAAAGAAGTCAAGCTAATTTCAGTCATGTTTGATATTTGTTGGCTGCAGATGCTTTCAATTTAGAAGAATCAAGAATTTGTTGTTTGATAAAGAGTTCTTTACCACGCAATCCCAACTTTTAACACCCCTGTGAAAGTAGCCTTTTGAAAACATTCTGGGAAAAGGAGAAAACGCTGGTAACTAGCATTTTCTCCTTTTCCCAGAATGTTTGACCCCTCATAAAATAAATTTCAGTTCTTTAGTCACATTCATTTTGTCATCTGCAAGTGCTTTCAAATTGGGACTGTTTTAAAATTTTGTTGTTTTGTAAAGAGTTAAAAAGAAAAAAGAGTTATGTAAAGAGTTAAAAAGAAAAAAAGAATTAATCTAAATCAGAAATCAGTAAAAGTATGATTTGACATGCATATTATTATTTTCAATTAACTCTTTTTATTTTTTCTTTATACAACACAATTTTAGACCTGTTCTTCAAGTTGAAATTATTCGCAAACAACAAGCTAGATATTCCTTCAGTAATGATGTATGTCTTTGAAAGTGTAGAAAAAATTGTTGGAAAGGCATTGTGAGAAAAAGAGAAAATACCGTAATTTTCTTTTTTTCCAGCACTGTTGTCAGATGTTGCCTAATAACCCTTTTCCACACAGAGAAATTTTAGACCTATCCAAATTGAAAGCTTTTGCAGACATCAATTTCAAATGTGGCCCAAATGGTGATATATTTCTTTGATAGAGTAGGAAACATTGTGGGATAAGGAGAAAATGCTGGTTACCAGCATTTTCTCCTTTTCACACAATGTTTTCAACAGGCTTCTCTCTTTCTTAAGTTGTTAAATGGTGTCATTGTGTGGTAAAGGGTTAGGGGTCTTTAACCCTTTACTCCATAGATACTCATTTTTACGCATTGCTTGTAGGAGCCTTTGGAAAACATTGTGGCAAAAGGTGAAATTGCTCGTCACGAGCAATTTCAGCTTTTGCCACAATGTTTTTAATGCTATCAAAATGTGCCATATATGCATAAGAAACAGCTTCATCCTTGCTGTTATTTAGGGTCAATTAGAGATACCATAAAAATGCCTTATGAGGTAAAGGGTTAAAACTTGCTATTGTGCAGTATAGAGTAAAATGGTTACTAAACTACAATACAAACTATGACTTCTCTAAGTTGAAGATTGACTGTGGCTCTAACACTGGTTTCAACATAATTTCAGTTATATTGCAGCAGCCAGAGCACCTATCCATGCTTTCCTGAAGACTCTTTTACAAGTTCTCTGCACAATTGTTTTCCAAGCCACTGGCTACTAACATAACCATTGTTGTGACAATGATAGCAATCATCAATCCTGGATCTAGATTAAAACCATAATGTAGATGAGAAATGAAATGCAGCTGAAATGATGATTTTTATAATCCCCCCTCCCTCCCCCATTGCATTTTGGGAAAAGGAGAAAATGCTGGCTACCTCCTTGCCTAAAGTATTTTCAAAAGGCTTCTTTCCAAGGGTCTTTAGAAAGTCGGGAGATTGTGTGATAAAGGGTCAACCAGCATTTTGTCCTTTTCCAACAAGGTTTTCAATAGGCTTTTTTCCCCAGGGTCATTATAAATCAGGAATTCATGGTAAAGGATCAACATTTGGATTTGATTTCTTTCTATCGTCTAGTTGCAAATCACTTTTGTACGTCTATGGAACAGAGCTAAGTACTCCAATAACAAAATGACAGCTAGCATAAACTTGCAGAGGAAAAAAAATAATGGATATAAATTATTCCTTTACCAAACAATTAGATTTTAGGCTGGTCCAAATTGAAAGCGTTTGCAGATGACTAACTAAATATGGTTAGTGTTACAGGATTTATCTCCCAAAGGGCAGAAAAATTGTGGGCAAAGGAGGAAATGTTGGTTACCAGCATTTTCTCCTTTTCCCACAATGTTTTCAAAAGTTTTTCTCTTTTGTGTTGGTAAAATTTATGGTTGTGTGGTGAAGGATTAAGCTAAGCACCCAGATAACAAAATGGCAGCCGGCTTAAAGTTGCAGAGGAAAAAAAAGTTGGAATGATTTAATGTGGTTCCCTAAGAGTTCCCATTGTTTAAACTCTCCACTAAACATTCCCAAGTTTTAAAGGTGGGTATTTAGATTCTTCACATCTCACCAAATTAAAAAATATATATATCACTGAAATTCATATGAAAAAATAATACTTAAAAAAATAGATGCTTAAGCTAAGAACCTGAAAGATAAGAGCAGACAGTATAAACTGGCAGGGAAAAATTCAAATTTAGCCCTTGATCCAGCTGCAAACATTTAACCCAATACACACAATCACAACTTTCAACGACCCTAAGAGAGAAATCTTTTGAAAACATTGTGGGAAAAGGAGAAAATGCTGGTAACCATGATCTGTGCAGTCTGATCTTGATCTTCACTGTCAACAAAAGCTTCTGGTGTTGTCTATGGTAAAGAAAAAGTTTCACATTAGAGCACAGAATATACAATGTGAAAATTTTAAACGCAACGGTACTAAAGGTCTGTAATATACCACAATGAACATCAAATTTCTATTAAAACACAAGTTTCATACTAAAATAGAGAGCCGGGGCAAAGTGAAACACTGTTTCAGTTTGCCCTTGCCCTGCTGTTTCACTTTGCCCCGGGTCTCCTTGGTTACGTGGACTTACGATTGCTCTCTTGTCCGGTACTTTATGTGTTTATCTACATGTTTGACTTAATCTTTCCTATATGGACTTTACTTGTACAATTTTGAAAATGAAATTAGCCTCAATGCTTTCTTGAAATAAAACATTTTCAAAATCTTCAAAAAATTACTTATTTGCCAACAAAACACAAAATCTGTGGTAGTTTTTTCTTCCTGCCGTGGAAACTGCTATTGATTTTCCACGATATGGCAACTGAAAAAAGTCAAATTCTGAGAAAAGTTATGGCGTCATATGTGACATCCGTGAAAAGTTCTAGAAGGTGTTTCACTTTGCACTGGTCTTCCCTACCGAATAGAAATGTTTATCCTAGAAATAAGGCCACAAAATACCGGTAATCGTGATTCCATGGTTACCTCTATCAATATTTTTCACCAAAGGAAACAGTGTAGAGCAAAGATCAGGGTGCATATTTTGTGCAGCCTGAACTTGATCTACAGTGGCTGCAAAGGCAATGATAGTTGGAAAAGGACCTTTCAGGGTTAAAGTAATATAAACAGATGATTATGTTTAGACAAGCTCTTGAACTGACCCTTTTAGCAGACAATCCTATGCTACTGATAAAGGATAAGATGGGATTTGTATAACATTGCCTTTCATCACCACATAGGTAAGGAATAGGATTTGGCTAAGACTTGGGTGATCTGTAATGAATCGGAGAACCACTGTCTGTTAGCCGATTGATTATGGATAAAATGAGGCTTGGCTGAAGCCATACATTTTTCAGCCACGAAAGGCAGTATTGCAGGGATCTGAATTATGGTGCCCTATCCTTAACGCATTACCAAACGACAATATTTTAGGTTTATCCAAATCCAAAGCATTTGCAGACGACAAAATAAAAGTGACAGAAAATTTGAAATTTGTTTTGTGAAGGATAGAAAACATTGTGGGAAAAGGAGAAAATGCTGGTAGCATTTTCTCCTTTTCCTACAGTGTTTTCTAAAGACTTCTTTCCCTGGGGCGTCAAAAGTAGGGATTGTCTGGTAATGGGTTAACGAAGACTTATCCTGCTAAATAACTAAAATGAAATTTTCAATTCGATATTAAAAACCCAAAAATTGTTATTTCAAAGGTTACATGTTGTAGGGAATATAATCTCCAAATCGGACAGCGTGGATCCAAGATCAGACTGCACATTCTGTGCAGTCTGATCTTGACTTGCGCTTTCCACAAAACGTCTGTGAGTCGCGATAAACAGCCAAAGGGTTAACAAAGGTAACCCTTAAATTTTTTCCAATCAGTGTGGTAACCAGAAGTAAATGCTTTTTCCCACTATGCTTTCTACCCTGTGAAAGACGGTTTGCCATCATTTAGGCCATGCTTTAAAATTTGATGCTTTAATTTGGGAAAAATCTACATTATCATACCCAAGCAAAACAAATGATCTTGGGAGGGGGTACTAATTGCATTCAGTGACAGCTCTTAGTTTCTTCTGGTAAAGATTTTAGTCTCAATTGTAGACAAAACTTGAAAGAAATTTCAGTGATTTTCAAAGCATTTCACATGACAACTAAAAAGTGGCCAGGACCATGGAATTGGTCTGTGAAGGTGTAGAAAAGCCAAGAAAACATTGTGGTTACCAGCATTTTCTCCTTTTCCCACAATGTTTTCAAAAGGCATTTTTCAAAAGCATGTTAAATATTAGATTGTCAGTTTAAAATATTAAGACTCAGATGAAGGGTAACTAAGGTTGCCGATATGAAGTACACCTGACAGAGATTTATGCCATTAATTTTGTTTTTGGAAGGCGAGATTTTCATTCTCGCCTTCATATGTCAACGCTCGGCAGCTTGCTGAAAATGCCTCTGAACAGCATTATCAAAACGCCTTTCAAATAGTTGGATACTTCTCGAGTGCAATAGAACAAAATAATGTCGAGACCATTGTAAATTTAATCGGAACAGCAAGATGAAACTTCAAGTTTCTAGAAGGAATATAATCGAATTCGTAAAAAGCATCGTTTTTGACAAATGCAAAATACTTTGGATCAGTTCATTGATATAATCACGTTGCTACAGCAACAAACAAACCATAGCTATTATAAGCCAATCGAAAGCTACTACCATGACGTCATTCGGACCTACTTCCACTTCACAACGCATAAACAACTAACCAGTGGGATCGTACATGTAAATTTACTATCCCAGAACTAACCAATCGGATAGCTTCTTTGAATGACGTACCGCTGATAGACCCCTTTCCTCTGTTGACAACCTTATTCTGTCTTTTTGAGAAGTAAAATTGAAATAAATTCCCTTGAATCAAGTGTTTAAACAAAATTTTCTCTTTCAAAGAAATATTTTTCTTTTATCAAAGTTGTACTTGACTTTATGATTAATGACTAGGTTATTGTTACGCATCGGCGTGGCCGACTTTTGATTCCGGAGACCCGTGAAAAGAAAAAAGGTAAATCAGTTTAACCCTTTACCTCATACGGCATTTCTGTGGTATCTATAACTGATCCTAAATAACAGCAAGGATGAAGCCGTTTCTATGTCTATATGACACCTTTTGATAGAGTAGAAAACATTGTGGCAAAAGGTGAAATTAATTTACACGAGCAATTTCACCTTCTGCCACAATGTTTTCCAAAGGCCCTTACAAGCAATGCGTAGAAATGAGTATCTATGGGGTAAAGAGTTAAATCACAATAGATGTGTCATTTCGAAGTAGTTCTGGTCAGTATGATGTACCGATGTATAGTTCCAGGCTGATCACTTCTTTCCTTATATATGAGTATGATCGGATTTTACTACGTCAAAAATGACAATAACATGATCTGTAACCGTTTCAACATGCAAAGAATTTTAACTTTTTCTTTTGGTCGTCACGTTGCTTAACGTTCAGCAATTATTCATAAATATTTAACCCTTTACCTTGAAACGACTCTGAAAATCAAGCTTTTAAAAACATCGAGAGGAGAGGGGAAATTACAATCGGAAATCGGATTTTTTTTTCATTTTACCACAATGTTTCTACCCTATCAAGAACAAATTTTGTGGCTAATTTGGGCCACCCTGAATTTGTCATCTGTATGAATCAGTGCTTTCAAATTCAACTTAGTCTGAAATTTCTTTGTCAGGTAAAGAATAAACGCTTATCGCAATGATTTGTTATCATAATCACTTACCTCCGTCATTATTAGAACTGAAATCTTTACCTTATATATTCCCATTTATTTTCTTCGAAATAATTTCCTTCAACTATACACTTTTTTTTCCAAAACTGAATAACACAATGATAAAATTAACTTGACAGGGAGAATCCCACTGTCCTAGCGTGCATCGGACATGTTCATGATTTTCTAAGAACACGGACCAAGGGCCTGTATCTGTGTATATTTTTGTCGAACAAAGGAATAGGGTTTATCTCAATATTGACAAGTTGGCAATCATTTTGCTTTCATGTTTGCCGACAAGCTGAACGTAAATTCCGGTTACGCAGAATTAATGAAAGACAAGCGTTAATGTCAATGAACTCTTAAATCGTTTATTACGCCTGTCTCTTTTGAAGACTAGGCAGACGATTCTATAGTCTGCACAGAATATGCAATCTTATGTCGGATTATCTATATTGTAATAACCCGACCAAAACAGCCCAGGGTGAGGTTGCAATAATTAAGCATTTTTCCCGAGATGTAAAATGCCATTTTCATCAATCCAGCACTCTAGTATAAGGGTTAACAGAGTCATAGATTACAAGAATCGTATAAACGAAGAACACCTTCTGACGTTCCTTGTAGGACCTAAGAAGTCAACCGTCAAATGATGTTGGTTGGTTATTCTTGATAGGATGGTGAACATTGCGCAAAACGGAGAAAATGTTCGTTGCCAGTATTTTCTCATGTTCCTGCATGCTTTAAAAATATCCTTCCCTTTCTAAAAAGCCCCATTCTTTAAGGTCATTAAAACCCAGGACATGTATTGTAATCTAAATGTTAAATCTCCGTTTTGGACATTGAAAGTTGTTTGTTTTGAAAGTCTTTTTCAGTCCTGATAAAGTAATAGTATATTTCAAATAAAATGGTAAACAAATTTTTAAAAAAAGCCTTTTAACTGAACGACACTGAAATTTTGACAACCTCAAGGGAAAAAATTTCAAAATACTTTTGGAAAAAGAAAAAACGCTAGTCACCAGTATTTTCTCTTTTTACCACTATGTTTTGTACTTTTTCCCAGCCAAACGGCACATTTTCATCCGCTCTTAACTTATTATCTGCTTTAAATGCTTTAATGTAGACAATCCTAATTTTTTGTTATTTTCTGAAGGGTTTTGTAAATGGTTACTAAGATGGAAAACATTGTAGGAAAGTCAAACAAAAGGTTGATTATCATTATTTGCTACTTTTCCTACGATGCTTTGAAAAGCCTCTTCTTCAACATTGTTGAAAGTCAGTATTGTGATCGAAAAGGCTGAATGTCAGTTTCTATACTCTAAAATGTACCTTTCTAAAAACTCTTTGCTCTCTCATTAAAATTATCCATGGAATAAAATGGTAAAGACTTTCAAGAAATTAATCATCTCATTACAGAGTTATAGTTTTAGATCTATCAAAATTGATTGCATTTTCAAACAAAAACTATTCTTTAATCCTTTACCATACCCCTTAAAGTACAGTTTTAACAACCCTGAGAAAGAGGTCATTTAAAAACTTAATTTTGAAAAGGAGAAACTTTCTTGACTCTACGAAGAAAAAAATTCAGACTTTCCAAAATTGAATGCATTTTCAGGTAGCAAGTTTTTGATCTGGCACCATTGATGGAACCTGTATGAAATAGGATGGAAGACATTTTAGGAAAAGGAAAAAAATGTCAATTAGCACAGTATTCTCCTTTTCAGACCAAAAGTTCTCAAGTCTTCTTCCTAGAACTTTTAAACTCATTATTTGGGTAATAGAGGGTTAGATAGATCTACGTTTCTATACAACGTAAAAACATATACGGGTAACAGCAAATTAAAACTCTTTGCCATCACATAAAACTTTTCCTTCAAATGAAATGGAAAGGAGTTTCAGAAAAGTCCATTCATTTCATTTTTTTTTCAACATATTTTCACAAGCCTTCTTCAAGTTTGTTTAAACTCAGGATGGTAAACTGGTCTTCATTGCACAGGAACATTGCCAACTCTATAGACTTTGCTGTATTAGGAGAGGCGATTTAAGTACAGGAAAATGTATTTCAATATGTTATGGCTATATTCTAAACTCGCCTTCCAACAGTACTTTCAGTACTTTGATTTTGGTATGTATTTATTTTGTTAAGAGTTGGGTTCCCACTTTTGCATCCTGGCAGTGACTGGTTTCCTGAAGATAAATTTTTCATGCTGAAAACAGATACCATCAAGGATTTACATAATACATGTAACTTCATTTTGCAGTAATTGTTAGAATTATCGAAACCTATACAATTTCCAGCACCGATTAATAATTGAATGAAACCTATGATTGATTTACAGCATGGAAAACATCATTTGAATTGAAGTAGATCTTGTTACAAGCTGCGTTCTTTTCCCCTCATAATGTTTCCCATTGCTTTCCGATGCTTTGGCTGAGTTCTTCGGACAGTATGTGTAGGCTGTCATAATATTATGTCAAAACTTTCCATGTATAAATTTTTTGCAATTCCAAGGAACATTCTAACTCATGATAACAGCTGTATGAAGTCTTTACCACACAATCCCGACTTTTAATGACCCTGGGAAAGAGGCCAGAGCTCCAGATAAGAGGGAGTGATTGTATTCTAAATCTATTATTTCTCGTCCAAACCCTACATTGTTGGTACTCATTAGAATTGTCTCCATGAGACTATTCTAATGAGTACCCACAACATAAGGTTTAGTGGAAAATTATTAATATTTTCATTTTTGAAATCGAAATCACTCTATTTGGAGCACTGAGAGGCATTATGAAAACTTTGTGGGAAAAGGAGAAAATGCTGGTAACCAGCATTTTCTCCTTTTCCCATAATGTTTTCTACCAATTGAAAAAAGAAATCAGCATTTTAACAACATTTAATTTGTTGTCTGCAAATGCTTTCAATTTGGACCAGCCTAAAATTTTGTCGTTTGGTAAAGAGTTAAACCTCATTTGGCCAGAGCATTGCTCAGTACTATCGGTTTTTGAAAGGGTAGAAAACTTTTCAAAGATTTTTTGGATAAGAAGTTAAACATTAATTACCTACCATATAGTAATGTCTGAGCTGATTTTTTTTTTTTATCATTCCTGTATTTTCTTTAGATTTTTATTTGCCCCATCAACTGGTATGATGGAAGTCATCAACTGGTATGATGGGAGTCGTGGCCATCTCCCATCATACCTTACCTCTGTGCTCATTTTTAGCTCCACTGACCAAAGGCCAGCAGGCTTATGTCATGGTCTGGTGTTTGTCGTGCTTCTCTTTGTCCATGCATGCCTGCCTGCGTGCTTAAACTTATATTTCAAATGTCTTCTTCTCTGAAACTACCTTCCAAATTGTGATGAAACTTCACAGAAATGATCCAGCCATTGTCATCTTCAGAATTTCTTGAAAGAATTTGATTCCTTGAAAAAGTATGGTTGCCATGGCAACAAAACTGAAAAATAATGAAAATCTTTGAAAATCTTTTTGTCTGAAACTAGGGCGTAGGGCTACCAAATTTGGAAAATCTTCTTGTCTGAAACTATAAGGCCTAGGGCTACCAAATTTGGAGTGTAGCTTTATCTAGTGGACCTCTACCAAATTTCTTCAAATAATAGCCCTGGGGTCAAAATTTGTCCCACCCCAGGGGGGATCACAACTTTTAAATAGGTTAATATAGGGAAAACTTTATAGTCCCAGCCATAAGGTCTAGGACTACCAAATTTGGCATGTATCTTTATCAAGTGCGCATTTACCAAGAGTGTCCAAGTTATAGCCTTGGGGTCAAATTTGGCCCAGTCGTAGGGTCTCAAGTTTTATATGGGCTTATATAGGGAAAACTTTAAAAATCTTGTAGTACCTAGTCATAAGGCCTAGGGCTACCAAACTTGGCATGTAGCTTTACCTAGTGGATGTCTACCAAGGGTGCCCAAATTATAGCCCTTGGGGGTTGTCACAACTTTAACATGGGCTTACATTGTGAAAACTTTCAAAATCTACTTTTACATAACAAAAAGGCCAAGGACTACCAAATTTTGCATGTAGCTATATCTAGTGGGTCTCTACCAAGAGGGCCCAAATGACAGCATTGGGGTAAAGTTTGTCCCCACACTAAGGGTCACAATTTTTACGTGGGCTTTTGTGGTGAAAACTTTATAAATCGTCTTGTCAAAATAACTACTAACCACAATAGGACCGAGGGCAACAAAATTTAGCTCTAATGGGTCTCATATTCTACAGGGCCTTTTATTGAGGAAACTTTCAAAATCTTCCTGTTTATTACCACACATTGTAGACTTGTACTATTTGGTATGGGGCTTTATCTTGTGGACCTCCACCAGCATTCAAGTAATTATAGCTTTTTGGTCAAAAATCGCTTTGCCTGGTGGTCAAAACTTTCCTCGTAGCATTTTATAGAAAAAAAACTGTAAGTCTTCAAGTTTGAAACAAATGGGCCAAGAAATTAATGTTTGGCTTGTAGTGTTGTTACTTACTAGCCAGTGGAGCGATACAAGGCCATAATGGCCCTCTTATCTTCTTTTCCCGTTATGTTTTCATTAACATTTACCCAAACAAGCCCTTGTTTTTATTTGTCTTCAGCACAAGTCTTTTGAAAACACTGTGGGAAAAGGAGAAATTGGTCCTAACGAGCAATTTCTCCTTTTCCCACAGTGTTTTCTGCCTATTCGGGTTAGAAAATTAAAATTGTTGTCTGCAAACTCTTTCAGTTTGGAAGAGTCTAATATTTGTCATTTGGGAAAGAGTTAAAAGTCAGGATGGTGTGGTAAAGGGTTAAACATTAATTAGCTGCCACTCAATAAAGTCTATGTGCAAGTTTTTGAAGAATGCTCTGATGAAACCAGAATGGTAAGGACATCTTTCTAGTGACCCATCTTAATTCAATAAAAGTTTTATGGTGGTGTTGATGAACTTTGGGGTTACCTCATATTAAATGTTGCCAATGTTTTAGTGATAGCACCAGCCTGATCTGAACAGAAGATTAAACTTAACTCTTTACCAAATGACAAAATTTTGGACTAGTCCAAATTGAAAATTTTTGCAAACGACAAAATTAATGTGACTGAAAAATTGAAATTTGTTTTGTTAACTCTTAACCACACGATTTTAGACTGGTTCAAATTGAAAGCATTTGCAGATGACAAAATAAAGGTGCCTGAAAAATTGAAATTAGATCTTGGAAGGGTAGAAAACACTGTGGAAAAAGGAGAAAATGCTGGTTACCAGCATTTTCTCCTTTTCCTACAGTGTTTTCAAAAGGCTTCTTTCTCAGGGGCGTCAAAAGTAGGGATTGTGTGGTAATGGGTTAAGGGTAGAAAACATTGTGGGAAATGGAGAAAATGCTGGTTTCCAATAATGTTTTCTTTTCAAAGGCAGTTCAGTTCTTTGAAATATAATTCATGTATCATACCCAAGTTATATTATCCACCGTGAATCATTACTTTTTTTTTTATGAAAAATAAAATAACTCTTTTAAGCATATAACAGAATTTAGAAATCCATATTGAATGCACTGTATTTGCAGATATCCAATCCATTGTAGATGAAATGATGAAAATAGACTTTGAAAGAGTAGAAAACATTGTGAGGAAAGGAAAGAAATGCCGTTTACCAGCATTTTCTCCTTTTCCCACAATGTTTTCAAAATTTATGTTCCCCAGGCTTGTTAAACAAGGTATGGTTTGATAAAGGCAACTTTTCACTAAACCATAAATTCTTAACTTTTTAAATTTGAATGCATCTGCTAATGACGGATTTGGAAGTTATACGAATGAAACTACATTCTTTGGCAGGGAAGAAAACATTGTGGGAAAAGGAAAAAATGCTGGTTGCCACTTCCCACAATGTTTTCAAAGGCTGTCCTTCCAAGGGTTGTTAAAAACATATGATAGCTTGATAAAGATTTTGTGAGCTGACTGGCATTTCAACAAGGTCGTTTGTGTAATGAGCATAGGTTCACTGCAATCTTTGGCAGTGTGAGGCATCTACGTGCTTAAAAGTCCGTAAGATCACAAGAAGCTGCCAGGTATTCGGCATCACATCTTTTCTTTTTTTACAAGCAGAAGAAGAGCAGATAAGAAATTGTTTTCTTGTTCTAAATAAGTATTTTTGGTCTTTTCTGTCAAGTAGAGGCTGGAAGGTCAGCGACAAAAAAGGGCTTAACCCGTGCACACACATCCCCAACTTTTAACGACCCAGAGAAAGAAAGCTTGTGGAAAATATTGTAGGGAAAGGAGAAAATGCTGGTAACCAGGATTTTCTCCTTTTCTCACATTGTTTTCTTCCCATCCTAAAACAAATTTTGTTTCTTTAATCACATACATTTTGTCATCTGCAAATGCTTTCAAGTTGGACCTGTCTAAAATTTTGTTGTTTGGTAAAGAGTTAAGCCTTTCACACACAACTTTTAACAACCCTAAGAAAGAAAGCTTATGAAAATATTGTAGGAAAAGGAGAAAATGCTGGTTAACAGCATTTTCTCCTTTTCTCACAATGTTTTCTACCCTTCGTAAAACATTTAAATTTTTGAGTCACGTCTATTTTAAATAGCATTTTCTCCGTTAAATTCGAACTAGTCCAAAATTTTGTTGTTTGGTAAAGAGTTAAGTTATTTTAGTGCCTGTATTCACTAATCATTTTCACTCTTTACCAGACAACAAAATCTGAGACTCGTCCAAATTGAAAGCATTTGCAGACAATAAACTAAATGTGACTGAAGAATTTAAATTTGATTTTTATGGATAAAAACATTGTGGGAAAAGGAGAAAATGCTATTTACTAGCATTTTCAACTTTTCCAACTATGTTTTCATAAGGCTTCTTTCTTTAGATCATTAAAAGTTAGCATTGTGCAAAATTTGTTCGTTTGAATTTTTATTGTGTTTGACGTCCTTTTAACTCTTTACTCCACAGATACTCATTTCAACACATTGCTTGTAGAAGCCTTTGGGAAACATTGTGGCAAAAGGTGAAATTGCTCGTGATGAGCAATTTCACCTTTTGTCACAATGTTTTCTATGACATCAAAAGGTGTCATTTACACATAAGAAACGGCTTCATCCTTGCTGTTATTTAGAGTCAATTAGAGATGCCATAGAAATGCCTTATGGGGTAAAGGGTTAAACATTATTTCAATCCTATCACGACGGTCAGTGCACCTAACTTTGCGCACCTGCAAATTCTTTGATATGTATTTTGCTCAATATTGTTTCTAAGCTGTTGGCTGCTTTTCCACATAATTACTGTCCAAACAATGATCTGGGTTGACAGAGGAATGAACTTTGTCACAATAACAATCATCAATTCTCTAGAAGAAATTAGCCAATTTTTGGGAATCCGACCAGCAACATTATGATTCAGTGATTCACAAAAGGTTGATCCATGGATTGAATTGAATTTTAATGCTGTTTTAATAGTTCAGGTCATATTAGGCCAGTCGCTTCACCTATGCATGTGTTTCCTGGCTTTTTCACACCAGTACCGACACAACTTCCTTTCCAAGTCACTGACTACTTTTCTCTTGTGAATTGGAGGCGAGAGGCAAAAAGAAATCACCGAAAAGAGTCTCGGATTCACAAAAAAGGCAACCAACAGGGCATGTTAGGATTGATAAGCAGCTACTGTTTTAAATTCATCACGAAAACCTTTATTCGTGAAGCATCACAGGAAGAAATTTAAATTTCAGTTACAATGGCGTCGAAAATCCTAGCCAAAGACAAAAAGATTGGCAATTGCGGTTTTTTGCTTCTGCTACTCCATTGTCACTATTCTTTTATCATGACGAATTAACATACTATGTGCATGCAGTAATTACTATCCACAAAGTTTTTTTTACCCAATTAAAGATAGAAATAATCTTTTGAACTACTTTTAATTTATCGTCTACAAATGCTTCCAATCTGTGTGGTCTAGTCCAAATTTTGTTGTTTGATTAACAATAAAATATTATTGTCAAAGCTCCGAATAGAGGGAGTGATTTTGATTTCAAAATTGAAAATATATACCATTCTCCACTAAACCCGATTCTAATGAGTACCCACAACATGGGGTTTGGACGAGAAATAATGAATTTAGAATACCTTCACTCCCTCTCATCCTGACCCCTGATCATTGATTCTCTAGCAAACAATCCTAAGTTTTTATGAACAACTTGCTTTAAAAAAAATTGTGGGTATAGAAGAATTTCCTCATTTTCCTGCAATGATACAAAAAGAAATGCATTCATATTAAATTTGTTTTTCTGCAAATGCTTTCAATTCAAAAGGTCAAAAATTTTGTTGTGTAAGTGAAGCCAGTTAACTCATTACCACACGAGACAATTTTGGACTGGTCCAAATTGAAAGCATTTGCAGACGACAAAATAAAGGTGACTGAAAAATAGAAATTTGTTCTGGAAAGGGTAGAAAACACTGTGGGAAAAGGAGAAAATGCTGGTTACCAGCATTTTCTCCTTTTCCCACAGTGTTTTCAAAAGGCTTCTTTCTCAGGGGCGTCAAAAGTAGGGATTGAGTGGTAATGGGTTAACCCTTTTCCTCTTGACAAAATTTTAGACTTACACAATCATATTGAAAGCACTTTTTTAGATCAGTGCTAAGGTATGCTTCATAATGATGATATCTTGTTTTTGACTTAGTAGAAAACATCGTGGAAAAAAGTGAAAATGTTAATTACCAGTATTTCCTCCTTTTGCCACAGTGTTTTCAGAAGTTTTTGTAACTCTTTACCACACAATCCCAACCTTAAACGACCCTGAGAAAGAGGCCTTTTGAAAACATTGTAGGAAAAGGAGAAAATGCTGATAACCAGCATTTTTTTCCTTTTCCCACAATGTTTTTTACCCTTTCCGAGACAAATTTCAATTTTTGAGCCAAACTTACATTATTGTTAATGCTTTGACTGGTCTATAATTTTTTCATTTGGTAAAGAGTTAAATATCAGAATTGTGTGGTAGAGGGTTAAAATAATAACCCACTCTGAATGAATTTGACCTTTGCATTGATACTGAGTATCATAAAATTATACTTAACTTTCATTATGACCTTGTTATTGACCTTGCCTCTTGTTTGCTCAAAGTTGATGATGATGGTTGGTTGATTGTATTGGGGTTTAACGCCACTTTAACAGCTAAGGTCATATAATGGCGGTCGATGACGCACATGTGTTTCCTGGCTTTCTCATACTGGTACTTACACTACTTTCTTTCCAAAGCCACCGACTACTTTTCTCACATGTTTCAGCAGAGGTTAGAGGCGAAAATACGCTGGAAAGAAAGTTTGCCTCAACCGGGTATCGAACTCACAACCACCAGGTCATGAGTCCGACATGCTCAACACTGAGCCACCCAGGTGGGAAAATTGATGATGATAATATAAGTCAAGTTACATAGTTACGATCCACATGCTGTGTAAATGCAGGGTTGGAATTCAATTTTTTTTATCCACTGGGATATTTTAGAAAGTGGCTTTTTTTCCCACTCTCAAAATTAAAATTGTACTCGCATTCTTTGTTTAGCTCAGCATGCCTACCAATGGTGAAGAACGAAAAGCCAGTATAAACTGTTCAGTTCTATTAACCCTTTCCCAAACAAGCCCTGGATTTTACGTGTCCGCACTACAAAAGTCTTTTGAAAACACTGGGGGAAAAGGAGAAATTGCGCATAACGATCAATTTCTCCTTTTCCCACAGTTTTTTCTACCCATTTCAAGAACTTTCTGACATTTTCCTCAAATTTGAAATTGTCGTCTGCAAACTTTTTCAGTTTGGAAGTCTAAAATTTGTCGTTTGGGAAAGGGTTAAGTAACCTATTGACTACAAACAGCAACTAAACAAAAAAGGAACGTTAATTACTACTAAAACCATCATTTAACTATCAATTCAATTTGCAGTTGAATAATTATTCTCAAGCGTAGATAAATTTCTTTAAAATTTACAATGGTGCTTCTTGTTTCTGTTTTATAATTAAAGATCAAATTTGTCTACCGTTATTCCATATAATAAACGCAAGATCTTGCAATTTCCAATTCTGACTGGCATTTTGTGAGTTAACTCATTACCAAACGGCAAAATCTTAGGTTTGTCCAAATCGAAAGCATTTGCAGACGACAAAATAAAAGTGACTGAAAATTTGAAATTTGATTTGTGAAGGGTAAGAAAACATTGTGGGAAAAGGAGAAAATGCTGGTTACCAGCATTTTCTCCATTTCCCACAATGTTTTTTTAAAGGCTTCTTTCTCAAGGTTGTCAAAAATAGGTATTGTTTGGTAATGGGTTAATACATGGTAATTTCGAACCCCAACATGGGATTTAATACATGTTCAAAAAAACACTGAATCAGGTCAGCGTACACAGTCTGCAGGTAAAGGGTTGAAAATTGAGATCTGGGCCAAGCCCCGATAGCTCAGTAGTTGGTAGCACACAGGATTTGAGAAAGGGGGGTGGGAATTTCTTTCCAAGGATTGATGATATTCATTGTGGCAGGATTCATTCCTCTCCCACCACTGACCATTGTTTTGATGATGGTTATGTGGGAAAGCAGCCAGTGGCTTGGAAAGAATATTGTATGGAATACTGGTAACAGAAACTCCAAGAAAGCATGGATAGGTGCACTTGCTGCCATGATATAACTGAAATGATGTTAAAAATGTTGTTAAATACCATACAACCATACAAAACATTCAGATCAGAGATCATTTTCTTACCTTATTTGCTCAAAAGTTTTCAAAGAAAGACAACTCTATCTAACTGACCATAATGGTAGCAGTACACGTTTGTAAGCTTAACTCATCTCGGTCTGCCATACGCCGAACTGAACTTCCTCAAACAAAGTTCTATATGGTCAGCCTGAAATTATAAGGAGCACTTAAATGCAACTGCACAATCCTAATTCTTTAAATTTTATCAGTAGATCATGTTCAACCTGTGAAATAATGATATTAATTATCAAAATAAGGAAAAAACTGAAAAATATTCCATTTAAGCCTATATTCCACATGCGCGGATCCAGATATCTTTCTCAGGGGGGGGTCCCACCGAAAACGCACTCGTCTTAACCCATTACCACACAATCCCTACTTTTGACGCCCCTGAGAAAGAAGCCTTTTGAAAACACTGTGGGAAAAGGAGAAAATGCTGGTAACCAGCATTTTCTCCTTTTCCCACAGTGTTTTCTATCCTTTCCAGAACAAATTTCAATTTTTCAGTCACCTTTATTTTTATCGTCTGCAAATGCGTTCAATTTGGACCAGTCCAAATTTTCTCGTGTGGTAATGAGTTAATATATGATATTTTGATTTCCGGATTTCAGTGGATGTAAGCCGTTTTCAAGAAAAGTCAACGTTTCCAGTTCTAACCATGAGGAGATCTCCACATTTAGAACCTTTTTTTTTTTTAAATTATGACTGTATTTTACATAAATACTGTGCAATATCAAACCAGTACCATTTCACAAATCCAATAACCACATTTTTGCTAAAATTCCAGGGGGGGTCCGGACCCCCAGTCCCCCCTTCTGGATTCGCCCATGTTCCAAAATTCACAAAATGCAAACCTAAGAAGCTGGCCTAAAAATGCCATTGAAACTCGAAACAACACATAATCTAGGGATTAAATCAAAATTAGCACCTTACTATGCCGATTTTTTGTAATCTTCTGAGCCCTGAATCTTTCCTTGTTTTCGCTGTTCAAAACAGCCACTAGCTCCGTACCCCTCACTTTTGCATTTGGGGTCAAAACTATAGAACAAAGAAGGAAAGGTCATGACCTCCTGTTTCACATACAAACCAAATGCTTTTTTTCCTTAATCTAACACAAGTTATGCGTGTATCATAACTACTCTCCTTGTCAAAATTGCATTCAAAACCTACCTTACTCAGTTATTTCTAATTTTGATCCTGGCCAATTCGAAGCGAACTGTTTACATGTGCCAATAAGTGTTCAAGGTCTGCTTCTTCTAAGAATCATAGTACTCGAAATCAACCAGATTATTTTACAAAGCCTTCCTTTGGTGTCATTAAAAGTCAAGACTTTGTTGTGGAGAGTTGAAATATGCTATAACTGTCTTTTATGTTTAGTTTTCAAACCCTGTCATAATATCGCCATCAAGTTAAAAGCCTTGGAATTTCAGATGTATCATGTACGATAATTTCCCTCATGATTTCAAACTAAGGTTTTCTGCAATGGTGCCTGAGTGCTTATCTTTAAAAGCCAAGATAAAAATATCATTTTTCATTTGGCGTTATCTCTGAGAATTCTCATAAAACTTAACATGTTGTAACTTCTACAGAGGAATATGAATCCATCAACTCAAATGCAGCTTTTTTTAACCCTTTACCAAACAACAAAATTTTAGACTGGTCCAAATTGAAAGCACTTGCAGACGACAAAATAAACGTTTCTCAAAAATTGAAATTTGTTTCCAGCAGGGTAGAAAACATTGTGGGAGAAGGAGAAAATGCTGGTTACCAGCATTTTCTCCTTTTCCCACAAGGTTTTCAAAAGGATTCCATCTCGGGGTCGTAAAACCTAGGGATTGTTCAGTAAAGGGCTAACCCTTTACCTTGCTAGCCTTAGTTTTAATCACCAGGAAGAGAAGGTCTTTGGAAAACAGTACATTAGGAAGAGAAGAAAATGCTGGTAAAACAGAATTCTCTTTTTCCCCCTACCCCAGTGTTTCAGCTCTTTTAGAGATGAATTTCATCAATTTAGCCACACTTGACCCTTTGACAAACAATCCACAGTTTTCCACGACCCTTCAAAAGAAGCCTTCTGAAAACATTTTGGGAAAACGAGAAAATGCTGGTTACCATCATTTTCTCCTTTTCCCTTTATGTTTGCATGTCTGCAACAGCTTTGAACTTGGATGATGATAATAGTTTTTTTGGTAAAGAATAAATTTTTCAGCAAACAAAAGTTTTTCATTTATCTAATCGGAAAACATTTGCAGACAAGGAATTCAGGAATTGGTTTGGGATGGGTAGAAAAAATTAAGGGAAAAGGAGAAAATGCTGGTTTCCAGCATTTTTTCCTTTTCCCACAGTGTTTTCCAAAGGCTTCTATCTCAGGGTCATTTAATCCTTTACCAAACAATCCCTGTTTTTTACGGGTCAGGAATAGAAGCCTTTTGAAAACATTATGGGAAAAGGAGAAAATACTGGTAAACAGCATTTTCTCCTTTTCCCACAATGTTTTCTACCCTATCATCTATAGAAAAATCATCTTTTTAGCAACAGTTAATTTGTCATATGCAAAATGCTTTCAATTTGGTCTGGTCCAAAATTTTTCGTTTGAGAAAGGGATAAACTGGGGGTTGTTTGGGTCAAGAGGTAAAAGGACCAGGTGAGCAACTTTAGAGCCATCCTAATCTTCTTGTCTACAGTTTTAATTGATCGTTAGACCGATTAGAGACAGCGTTTTCCACAATCCAAACTGACCCAATTCCCAAAAAGGCCCTTCACAGGAATGGACGCATACAAAGTATACATAATTTGTATAAAGACTGTTAGATTAGATACTATTCAAGGAACATCAGATTTACTTTGTTTTTGCTTTCTTTGAATGTCGAATATGGCATATTATTACCAATGCGTACAATAATGAGTTATTACACTTGTCTTCATGTTATTGCATAGATTCTAGATACTTATCAACAAATTGAAAATTTCTGGCGCAAAGGGAAGAAATAGTCACATGATATATATAGGTGGAGGTTTCTGGAGAACTAGAAGTCACATAATACAAGTGAGAACTGAGCGGAGAACAAATCAAATTCTTCTGTGTGTATCACATGATCGATTACTGACGCTTTGAAGTCCACTAGTCATCATTTTGAAGAAGGTTGTAGAGAGAGAGAGAGAGTCTAAGAGAGAACGAGATAAAGTCTAGATAAGAAGCAACAACAACAACTGAAAATAGTTTTCATGTAATTCTTGTATGCAAGTATTTATCTGGATTGATTCCTTTGAATTTTTAAGAGACAAAACTTGTATACGAGGGACACTTTTTAAGGTTGTAGAGTAGGGCAGTCTTTTTAAAACTGCTTGAAATATAAAAATTTTATTTATCTAAGACCTTCGAAATATTCCCCGTCTGCCTCCACACACATTTTACACCGATCTACCCATTTCCAGAATGCCGCCCGGTAGTCCTCTTTAGGTGTATGTTGCAGACACTAGTAGACCGCACTGCCTATACCACAACGGGATTCAAAATGGTGCCCTGCCAGCATTTCCTTTAGTCTTGGGAACAACCAAAAGTCAATGGGGACAGGTCATGGCTGTATGGGGGATGATCTAAGACAGCAAGCCCAGATTCTTTCAGATATTCCTGTACCGTAAGGGATTTATGGGCCGGTGCCTTATCTTGGAGTAATTTTATGCCGCGGACACCGGTGTGCGGTCTGCGTTTCTGATAGAAATCAACAAGTTGAGTAAGAACCCTTTCTCTGTAAAACTTTCCAGTGACAGAACTACCTTTCGGGACTGTAATTTGAAGGACTGGACCTTTCGAATCAAAGAATATCGCATACAACATGCGATTTGATGTTTTGAAACGGCGCGCAATGACAGGTCTGTTGCCCTCAGATGAAACCCAAACCTTATTTTTAGCCTCAGCATCGGGTTGAAAATGAAAGATCCGGGTTTCATCACCTGTAACTATCTCTTCCAAACGACAGGGGTCACATTTTTCATATTTTTCTATAACTTTCGATGCAAGTCTAACCCGACTTTGTTTCTGCTTGTCAGTGAGCAAATGGGGCACCCAGTGTGCGCAGATCTTACGTAGCCCAAGTCGTTCACCTAAGATCTTCAAAACACTTGACAAATGAATGCCACTTAATTCTTCTATCTCTTGCACAGTATAACGTGCGTCTTCCTCAATTAAAGTTTTCACAGTAGCAACGTTCTTTTCTGTCAAAACGGAAACCTGCCTACCCACCCGAGGGTCATTTTCAATTGACTCCCGACTATCATTAAAACGATGTACCCACTTGCAAACTGTAGCATATTTTAAAGCACCATTCCCATAAACTTATTGCAAATGAGCATGAATTTCTGTAAGCAGTAACCCGAGGTGTGCATAGAGCTGATTTTTGAGAAGTTTGTATACAAGTACTCTATTTGATAGCTATCTGTACTATTTTAATGTTTTTTTAGAGTTAGTACTCCTTGCTTACTTTTTCAACTAGTAAGAAGTCGAAACGGGTCATTTGATAATTCAGATTTAGCATGGGTTCTTATATATTTTCGACGGGATAAAAATATTTCTTCCCATACAGAATAAAATGCTCAGCTATTCAAAATCTATAAAAGAAACCTATATGTGCATTCAATAGATTTAACAAAATACAGCCCTGAAAAATAGAAGCTTGATATTTTCAATTTCACAGATCACTTTGCCAAAAAATCCATTTTTGGTGTAGAACTCTCAACATGACATTTCATGTTTTTTTACAGTTTTCATTTGCCAAATTAAGAGGAGGTACAGGGAAGTAAAAATGTTTTGGGAATTTTTTTCAATCATACAATGTGATGCTCATTTAAGGTTAAAAATAAGGACAGAAAGCTTCAAAGATCCTTTTAAGCTTACTATTTGACTATTTCAGACATTTATTGGCATTGCCTATATCAGCAGTAGATCTATTTGCAAAAATGACAAGAAATTTTGAACGAGCTCAAACTCGCCTCCAAGAAGTAGTACTCATGACAAGTGTTATATATGTCCACTAGTAATTGGTGAAATGCTTTTCTCGAGTCAAATTTTAAACTAATTTAAATAACTTTCATTAAAAACTCTGGTTGCAGTGACAACAATTATACCCATGAAAATATTAACATTGCTTAATCATTCAGTGGCTCCTCTCAGGTGGCTCAGTGGTGAGCGTGTCAGACTCATGACCCAGTGGTTTTGAGTTCTATCCTTGGTTGAGGCGAACTTTCTTTCCGGCGTATCTTTGCCTCTCACCTCTGCAGAAGCATACAAGAAAAATAGTCGGTGGCTTTGGAAAGAAAAGTTGTGTTAGTACTGGTGTGAAAAGGTCAGGAAACACATCGATAGGTGAGTGAAACACTATTCTAAGTGCCTGTACAATGTACAGGCACTTAGAATAGTGTTACACTCAACTATCGACATGTGCATCATCGATCGCCATGATATGACCTTAGCTGTTGTGGTGTTAAACTCCGATACAACCAACCAACCAATAATCATTTAGTGACAACCGATTACAGTGCTTACAGTACTTTGATTGTAAATTGTTTTCAAAAGCTGTCTTTTTCGGGGTTGTCAGATGTCAGGATATTTTCTGGCCAAGGGTGAACTCTTTAACAAATGACAATATCTTAGACTTTTCCATATTGAAAGAACTTTTAAAAAAAGCTAATAAATTAAGTTTCCATCATTTTCGCCACATAATAGTATACTGTCTTACCAATGGTTTAGATACAGACTAGTCTAAGGTTTTATTATTCTAATGACCCTGAAAAAAAAATGGGCTCTTAGAATATGGGAAAAGGAGAAAATATTGGAAACCATTATGTGCATTACCCATAATGCTTTCTTACTGTTTCTAATACAAATTCCATCATTTCATAACATGAAGATTGCCATCTGCCACAGATTTTTATTATAAACATTTTTTAATTCCTTACAACACACGTCCTGAGTTTTAACAAACCAGTAAGAGAAAACTTTTAAAAACATAGTGGGAAAAGGAGAAATTGCTGTTTACCGGCAATTTTTCCTTTTTCCACAATGTTTTCTGTCCTTCCCATTACAAATTTCAACTTTTAAGTCACATTCATTTTGTCACCTGCAAATGCTTTCGAATTGGACTAGTCTGAAAATATTTCGGTTTGGTAACAAATATTTACCCCTGAACTCTTTACCACACAATCCCGACTTTAACTCTTTACCACACAAGGAAATTTTAGACTGGTCCAAATTGAAAGCATTTGCAGACGAAAAAATAAAGGTGACTGAAAAATTGAAACTTGTTCTGGGAAGGGTAGAAAACACTGTGGGAAAAGGAGAAAATGCTGGTTACCAGCATTTTCTCCTTTTCCCACAGTGTTTTCAAAAGGCTTCTTTCTCAGGGGCGTCAAAAGTAGGTATTGTGTGGTAATGGGTTAAACGACCCTGAGAAAAAAGCCTTTTGAAAACATTGTAGATAGAGGAGAAAATGCTGATAACCAACATTTTTTCCTTTCCAACAATGTTTTCTACACTTCTCAAAACAATTTTCAATTGTTGAGCGGTATATCTATTTTGTTGTCTGCAAACGCTTTCCATTTAGACAAGTCTACAATTTTATCATTTGGGAAAGGGTTAACTACAGAATTTCAAGTTTTAATGACCCTGAGGAAGGAACCTTTGAAAACATTGTGGGAAGAGGAACACTGTTGGTAAACCAGCATTTTTCCATTTTCAAATAGTGTTTTCTACTCTATCATAAAAAGAAATCACCATTTTAGCCTGGTTTAATTTGTCATCTGCAAAAGCTTTCGATTTGGTCTAGTCCAAAATGTTGTCGTTCGGTAAATGTTTACTTGGTAAAATGAATGTTTACTCTTAATCTGCTAAATAACTAAAATGAAATTTTCAATTTGATAGTAAACCCATTACCACACAATACCTACTTTTGACGCCCCTGAGAAAGAAGCCTTTTGAAAACACTGTAGGAAAAGGAGAAAATGCTGGTAACCAGCATTTTCTCCTTTTCCCACAGTGTTTTCTACCCTTACCAGAACAAAGTTCAATTTTTCAGTCACCTTTATTTTGTCATCTGCAAATGCTTTCAATTTGGACCAGTCTAAAATTTTGTTGTGTGGTAAAGAGTTAACTGATTACCACACAATCCCTACTTTTGGGGCCCCTGAAAAAGAAGCCTATAGAAAACATTGTGGGAAAAGGAGAAAATGCTGGTTACCACAGTGTTTTCTACCCTTCACAAAAAATGCTAGTAACCAGCATTTTTTTCTTTTCCAACAATGTTCTCTAACCTTCACAGAATTTCAAAGTTTCAGTCACTTTTATTTTAATGTCTTCAAATGCTTTCGATTTGGAAAAGCCTACAATATTGTTGTTTGGTAATTAGTCAAAAAACACAGTATTGCTATTTCAAAGTTATGTCATGGGGGAATATTATCTTCTTATTGGTCAATGTATATTGAAGATTAGACTGCATGTGCAGTCTGATCTTGGTCTACACTGTCTACAAAAGGTCATTGAGTTGTGCTTAGAAGTCAAAGGGTTAACCCATAACCTGATATGCCAATTTGAGGCTCTTCCATTTCAGCAGCAAATAAAGATGTGATATCAAAAATATGGACAAAATAAGGATACAAATATCTGACTGAGTAGACAGATCTGATATCGTTTTCCCACAATGTTTTCAAAAGCTGTCTGTTGTCGATATGTGAAAATAAGTATCTATGGAGTAAAGGGTTAAAAAAAATTAGATCTTTACAAAAAAAATTGTCAGATTCATCCAAATTGAAGGCATTTGCAGATGTGACTCAAAAATTGCATTTTTTTTGGGGAGGAGTAGAAAACTTCATTGGAAAAGGAAAAAATACTGGTTACCAGCATTTTCTCTTTTTCCCACATTGTTTTTAGAAAAAAAGACTCGCAGTAAGGTCATTAGATACTCTAATCCTGTGATGAAGGGTTTGCTAGGTTTTTTTTTTTGCTCTTTTCTGCTGACACATGCGAACCATCGCACGTGAAACACATCAAAATGTGCAATGGTTTGGCACCAAGTCAAAACCTGTCTTCTGCTAATGTACCAAGAAAATCTATATTCATTAACTTGGCAAATTATTTATCCATTTGCTATGTTGTATGTTGTTTTTTTAAAAGCTTAAACCTGCTTAATGAGTGAAGTTTATTAAACTCTCAAGTTGTTTGTTCATACCCAAATCAGAGCTCCAGATAGTGGGAGTGATTTTGATTTCAAAATTGAAAATATTTAATTATTCTCTGCTAAAATTTGAATTGTCGAATCAACGATTCTTATGAGTACCCACAACATAGGGTTTGGACGAGAAATAAAAAATTTAGAATACCAAATTAGCTTCCTTGTATCTCGAGCTCTGTTAAATGTCACTATATCAAAGTTTCTAAGTTAAAATATTTTGGAGGAAGAAATCTCCCTATCAGACAAAAGAGATCAAAGATCAGACTGTACATTCTGTGCAGTCTGATCTTGATCTACACTGACCAGGACAGTAGAACTAAGCTGCTAACCCATTTTCACATGAAAAAAATCTGACCCGTCCAAATACACAGCATAAATTTTGCAGACGGCAATTTTTCAGTGTTTCTCAAATGATGGGATTTTTGTTTGATTGGGAAGAAAACATTGTGGGAAAAGGAGAAAATAAAAAAGCATCCTGTCTTTTTCCCACAATGTTTCTGTACATATCAGTGACTGAAATTGTCATCTGAGCTACAATTATTTTGTTGTCTGCGCATACTTGCAATTTGGTTAAGTCCAAAGAGTTAAGACAAGGTTTTTTCTTGTTCTTTGTGATACTTATGATGGGGAGGGTGAAGGGAGTCTTGGGTATATAAGTGGCGGAAAGCAAAGAAGAAAAATGATTAAGAACAGAGAGACAGACAGACAGACAGACAGATAGAAATCTGGTTACCAGCATTTTCTCCTTGTCCTACAATGTTGTCAAGACCTCTTTCTCTCAGGGTTGTCAAAATTCAGCATAGTCCATTTTTTATGCGCCCAAAAGTTGGTATTACATCATGGCCCTGGTTGTCTGTCCGTCTGCACATCCGTCCATCTGTTATCAATTTCTTGTGTGTGCAACTCCTACAGTTCTCATAGGAGTAAGTTGAAACTTACCACAATGAATTTCTATGACCTTTGATAATGCATGTGACTTTAAATTTGGGTATCTGCAGGCATTCTAGATTTTAACCCACTTCACTGAAAGCCCCTTTCGGTATATAAGCACCGCTTTGCGAAGTTCTGGTTGGTAATGGGTTTATCCACTCTGCCCCCTTTCCCCCAAAATGACTAAACTTGTGAATTATTGAAGTAGAGGTTAGGCAGTAGAACAAGTGCATCATCATTAAGACAAGCACCTGCACATTAACTCTTTACCACACAGTCCCGACTTTTGATGACCCTGAGAGAGAAGCCTTCTGAAAACATTGTGGGAAAAGGAGAAAATGCTGGTAACCAGCATTTTCTCCTTTTCCCACAACGTTTTCTGCATTCCCAAAACAAATTAAAATGTTTCAGTCACATTTATGTTGTGATCTGCAAATGCTTTCAATTTGGACCAGTCCACAATTTTATCGTTTGGTAAAGAGTTAACCTGTTACTGGTTACCAGCATTTTCTTCTTTTCCCTTAATGTTTATAAAAGGCTTTTTCCTCTAGAATGATAAAAGTAAGCTGAATAACCCATTACCACACAATCTCTGCTCTTGACGACCCTGTTAAAAAGAAGCCTTTAGAAAACATTGTGGGAAGAGGAGAAAATGCTGGTAACCAGCATTTTCTTCTTTTCCCATAATGTTTTCTAGTCCCTCCCTGATATAAATTTCGGAGATTTTTAGTTATTTCTATTTTGTCATGTGCAAATGCTTCAAATTTGGACCAGTCTAAAATTTTGCTGCTTGGTAACGAGTTAATTAAACCTGCCAGCTCCTTGTAATATGATTAATTGCCAGATAACGCGCCAAACTGAGCGGGTAACTGGGCTCATAAGCCCACTGACAGGTATTTTCTCCCTGCGAGTACAGTATTTACAAGCAGCTGGAGATTGCTGATAAGCCATCAAAATATACAAAAACTGACATTCACTCCTCCTTGTTAACATTGCCGAGATCCTGCTCTGGAAATAATCACAGTTTTTATGGGTGTTTTTTGTGAGCGTCTCAAGTTTTTTTTTTTGGAGGGCCAACATGCGGAGATAGGATTTTGTGAAGATCTGGGGAAATTTTGTCGGAATAGTCTAGAGCTGGGCTCTAGTTCAGTTTTAACTATTTACCAAACGACAAAATTGTAGACATTTCCTAATTGAAAGCATTTGCAGACAACAAAATAAATGTGACCTAAAAATTGAAATTCGTTGTGGGAATGGTAGACAACATTGTGGGAAAAGGAGAAAATGCTGGTTACCAGCATTTTCTCCTTTTCCCACATTGTTTTCAAAAGGCTTCTTTCTCAGGGTTGATAAAAGTCGGGATTGTGTGGTAATTGGTTAAAGATGTATCCTTAAAGGCAGGGTGAAAAATTTGATCGGCTGTAGAATTGTCTAGAATTTGGTCAGCTATGTCGATGATAAATAAATTACCGATATATATGTAAGAGATGATTACTTTGAGCAGAAATCTCCGATTTGAATTCAGAATCATTACAATAGTGAATTCTTTGATGGCCTCTGGAAAATGAAATGCATTTTCTATTGGATGTAATCTATGCAGCCTTTCAACTGTTAGAGGCAACATTTAGCATGAAAGTACAAGAATGATTATAACTGATAAAATTAAATAGAAATAGGTTTCAAAAAAATGGCTGAAAATAGTTTAGGTGAATTTTTTACCCTTTACCTGACTCAATCCCAGCATTTTCTCCTTTTCCCACTATTGTTTTCTACCTTTTGCGACGTAAATCTCATTGTTGGATTATCATTTTATTTGTAGTCAGCAAATGCTTTTAATTTGAACTTATCTAAATTTCTGTAGTGTAGTAAAAAAAGGAGCATTTAAAGCCTGAACTTAACTGATAAAAAACTGAAATAAACAATATTATTTAAACCTTTACCAAACAACAAATTTTAGACTTTTCCAAACTCAAAGAGTTTGCAGACGACAATTTCAAATTCAATAAAAACGGCAGAAAGTTCTCCAAATGGCTAGAAAACACTGTGGGAAAAGGAGAAATTGCTCGTTATGAGCAATTTCTCCTTTTCCCACAGTGTTTTCAAAAGACTTGTACTGCAGACACGTAAAAACAAGGGCTTGTTTGGGAAAGGGTTAAACCTTTACCAAACAATCCCAGGTTTTTACAACCCTGACATGGAAACTTTTTGAAAACATTGTGGAAAAAGGACAAAATGCTGGTAACCAGGATTTTCTCCTTTTACCATAATGTTTTCTACCCTGCTGGAAACAAATTTCAATTTTTGAGTAACGTTTATTTAGTCGTCTGCAAGTGCTTTCAATTTGGTCGAATCTAAGATTTTGCTGTTCGGTGAAAGGTTAACAGATCTTTAAACAGAATCTATGGCTTTGTATAAACCAACCTTTTCTTTTGAAATATTAGAATATATATCTGTCTGTAGATTCAAGAATGATATAATACTGTTATCCTTGCAGTAAGAGTCGCCCTGGTCCAAGTGGTACTTGGCAGCGACTGGTACACTGGGGACTGGTACATGTACGTTAGAATGGTGTCAGTGCATTAACTCATTACCACACAGCAAAATTTTAGGTTTGTCCAAATCTGAAGTCAATAAACGTGACTGAAAATTTGTTTGTATTGTGAAGGATAGAAAACATTATGGGATAAGGAGAAAATGCTGGTTACCAGCATTTTCTCCCTTTCCCACTATGTTTTCTAAAAGCTTCTTTCTCAGGGTCTTCAGAAGTAGGGATTATGACTGTAGTAATGGATTTAATAGAGCCTTTTCATTAAAACAAAATCATCAAGTAAAACTGCTAGATGAAAACTCTGTGTTCTCACTGTTCTGAATGTTTGACTTGACACCTGTATTTTAGAAGAAGGGCAAATAACAACACATATTTCTGTTAAGTTTTGCTGGAGTTGTGTACCTTGTTTATAAGAATGGCTTGAGACTTCACCAAATGACAAATTTATACACTAGTCCAAATCGAAAGGATTTGCAGACGACAAAAGAAATGTGACTGAAAATTAGAAATTTGATCTGGGAAGGGTGGAAAATATTGTGGGAAAAGAAGAAAATGCTGGTTACCACCATTTTCTCCTTTTCCCACAATGTTTTCAACAGGCTTTTGAAGACCAATGAAAGCATTTGAAGATAACAAATTAACCTAGCCCTCTACCACACATTCTCGAGTTTTAATAAGATTAAGTAAGAAGTCATTTGAAAACATTGTGGCAAAAGGAGAAAATGCTGTTAACTCTCCACCACACAACAAAGTATTATGAATGGACCAAATTGAAAGCAGTTGCAGAGGAAAATAAAATGTAGCTCAAATGAGTAGAAAACATTGTGGGACAAGGAGAGAATGCTGGTTTACAGCATTTTTTCCTTTCCCCACAATGTTTGCAAAAGTCATTTTCAGATGGGTCGTTAAAACTCCGGATCGCATTGTGAAGGGTTGACTTATTGTCTATGGGAAGATTTGTCTAGTTAGACAGCATAAGACATAGGAATTATTCATGATTAAACATAAAACTGTGCACCTGTTCTTAGCTGAAAATACTAATTAAATGTTAGTCTGAATACAAAAAAAAGCACAGATAATACTGTCTGCTCTTGCATTTTGTTTGTTTTTCTGGTGTTTAATCCTTTTTTCAACTTTATTTCTGTCATATCATTGCCAGGGCAACTCCATGCAGTCCTTGAGTTTCTTTTACCAGTGCGCCCTACAGTAATTTTCTGAAGCCCCTTGCTGCTTTTCTACATAACTACTGATTGGCTGTATTGATTACTTGATTGTATGGCATTTAATACCATTTTCAACATTAGTTCAGTTACATGTATATCATGGCGACCAATTTGCACCAGGAGTTTCTTTTTTATGTGTTTTTTGTAATTGGTTCAATCTGCTTCCCCAGCCACCAGCTGCTTTCATAAACAAAAATCTGTGAAACAATGATCTGGGGTTAGAGAGGAATGAATCCTGTTACAATGACTATCATTAATTCTCTGAAATAGATAATTGGCCGAGCTAGAGATTTGAATCTGCAACCCCTGTGCTCAAGTCCTATATGGTACTGATTGTGTTACCACTTAACAGGCTGCACTACCTGGACTTGGTAGTTGCGCAGGGAACTATGCAGTAAGCCCATAGCATGTCAGAACGATGTTTTGCATAAATTTACAGTATTTTTACCAAAATTGAACATCTTGGTTTCTACCAAATTGAAAGTGTGTGCAGAATGATGACTGTATAAATTTTAAGCTCAAATGATGAGTTCCATATTGGAATTGTAGAAAACTTGGTGGGAAAAAGGAGAAAATGCTGGTGACCAGCATTTTCTCCTTTTTATACGCCCAAAGGGTCGTATTATGTTATACCCCCGGTCGTCCGTCCGTCTGTCCGTCCGTCCGTTAGCAATTTCTTGTGTGTGCAACTCCTCCTACAGTTTTCATCGGAATTATTTGAAACTTGCCACAGTGAATCTCCATGATGTCTAGTTGTGCACCTGGGTCTTAGAATTTTGATCGCTGTTTGCGTTCCAAAATTATCTGCCCTTGATTTCTGAAATAACCAACTTTTCACTTTGAAGTTTTGTTCAGGTCATAACTTCCATACCATAAGAGGTATCAAATTGAAACTACATACACTGATAGAACATATTATGGAGAAGTGCAGTGCACATGAAACATAACTCTGCCACCATTATTTTTTGAGTTATTGCCCTTTGTTAATTTTCAGTTTGAGTTTTTGTCCAGGCCATAACTTCTAAACTATAAAAGCTTTGAACTTTGAACTTCATACACTGATAGAACACAATGAGGAGAAGTGCAACGCACATGAACCATAACTCTGCCACTTTTGTTTTTTGAGTTATTGCCCCTTGTTAATTTTCAGTTTGAATTTTTGACCAGGCCATAACTTCCAAACTATAAAAGTTAATAACTTGCAACTTCATACACTGATAGAACCCATTATGGAGAAGTGCAGTGCACATGAACCATAACTCTGCGACCTTTATTTTCTTAGTTATTGTCCTTTGTTAATTTTCAGTTTGAATTTTTGTCCAGGCCGTAACTCCCAAACTTTAAAACCTATCATCTTGAAACTTCAAAGACTAACAGAACACATTATGAAGAAGTGCACTGCACAAGAACCATAACTCTGCCATCCTTCTTTTCTAGTTATTGCCCTTTGTTAGTTTTCTCTTTGAATTTTCGTCTTGGCCATAATTTCTAAAATATAAAAGCTATGATCTTGAACCTTTCAAGACTGATAGAACACCTTGTGGAGAACAGCAATTTACAAAATTTGTAACTGTGCCACCCTTCTTTTTTTAGCTATTGCCCTTTAATATTTTTCACATACCATGGAGATTAACTACTCTTCATTCATTGCCCTTCTGTCATTTCAACTCATTTCACTGACAAGCCCCTTCGGGCGTATATGCGCCGCTTTGTGAAGCTCTTGTTCCCACATTGTTTTCCAAAGGCTTTGCCCTAGGCTTTGTAAAGAGTCTGTATTGTGTTGTACAGGGTTAAAAGGACCAGGGTTTGATATTGCCCTGGGAACTATGCAGTAGGTCTGCAACATATCAGAATGATATATGATTGCAGAGGGTGATTTAAATAACTGAAAGTCCTGAAATGAAGCTAATTGGCTGCAAATCCTTCTTAACACTTTTCTGCAGTAGCTCTTTGGAGCTTCTCTGAATTTTTCCTCAGAAAAATCCGCTGAAAATACTAATAATTTATGAGATAAAGCATCAAAACAACATTTGATTTATTTATCAAAACCGTCAGTTAGTATTTAATTTTCAAACAGATTTAGTAACTATTGTGTTTTTTTTAGTGTAATGCCCAAAAATGTGAAGTCATTTGAAATTGACCCTCTATCACATTGGGTCTGCCAATTTCTTTCTGAAGATTGATGTTAGTCATTGCAACAGGATTCATTCCTTTCTCACTGATCACTGATCATTTTGACAATGGTTACATGGGGAAAGTAGCCAGTGGCTTTGGAAGAATACTGTATCAAGCACTGGTAAAAAGTAACTCTGAGCAAGCATGGATAGGTGCTGTAGTCACCACAAGATAACTGATATAATGTTGAAATTGGTGTTAAATGCCCTACAATATATTAATATGATCAACAGTGATCCCAGAGTGTTTTCAAAGGGCTTCATCACCAGGTTTCTTGAAAGTCATGATTGTGTGTTGACTTATTACCAAACCACAAAACTTAAAACTAGTCTAACCCTAGAGCATTTTTAGAAGACAGATTTTATTCAAGAATTGAAGAGTAGAAAACATTGTGGGAATTGGAGAAAAACTTGTAACCAGCATTTCCCTTTTCCCCTCAGTATCTTTAAAAGCTTCTTTCCTCAGGATTATTAAAAGTCAGGATTATGCGGTACAGGATGTAAGATGATGCCAAAGTTAAGAACAGAAAAAAATACACATTAGATGAGAAACAGAATTAATTATGGTAGTTCTCGTAATGGCTGCAATTTCTCTGGTGCAGAATGGAAAGCATGTGTTCCAGAAGGAAAAAAATGCATAGACCCATGCTGTGTGAAAAAGGGGCTTAACTCTTTACCACACGAGAAAATTTTAGACTGGTCCGAATTGAAAGCATTTGCAGACGAAATAATAAATGTGAATCGATAATTGAATTTTGATTTTGGTAGGATAGAAAACATTGTTGGTAAAGGAGAAAATGCTGGTTACCAGCATTTTCTCCTTTTCCCACAATGTTTTCAAAAGTTGCCCTTCTCAGGGTTGTTAAAAGTAGGGATTGTGTGGTAAAGATTTAATGCACCTGCTAAAAGGATAGACCCATTGTGCAGTCTATGACTTAATCTATTAACAGGCAACAAAATGTTAGCCTTGTCAAAGTTTAGAGCATTTGCAGACGACAATTTCAATATGGGAGGGAATGGTTCAATTCTTCAGTGATAGGGTAGAAAACATTGTCTGAAAGGGGAGAAGTTGTTGGTTACCGGCATTTTCTCCTTTCCCAACAATGTTTTGAAAAGGCTTCTTGTAAAGGGTCATTAAAAGTAGGCATTGTGTGAAAAAGGGTTGATTTTTTTTGTTCTTTGTAAATTTCATGCATGTCCCAGGACTAGTTTATTACATGTTTTAGTTGTTTGTTAGGCAAAATGGCTTTTTATGGAATCGTACTTAACTCATTACCAAACGACAAAATCTTAGGCTTCTCCAAATCGAAAGCATTTGCAGACGACAAAATAAAAGTGAATGAAAATTTGAAATTTGTTTCGTAAAGGATAGAAAACATCGTGGGAAAAGGAGAAAATGCTGGTTACCAGCATTTTCTCCTTTTCCCACAATGTTTTCTAAAGGCTTCTATCTCGGGGGTGTCAAAAGTAGGGATTGCGTGGTAATGGCTTAAGTAATAATCTGCAGGGCACAATGGAGGTGCATTAAGTCTTTACCATACAATCCCGACTTTAAGCGAACCTTAGAAAGAAAATGTTGTGGGAAAAAGAGAAAATGCTGGTAACCAGCATTTTCTCTTTTTTCCCACAATGTTCTCTACCCTCCTAAATAGAATTCATTTTTGATTCACATTATGTTGTTGTCTGCAAATATAGCTTTCGATTTGGACTAGTCCAAAATTTTGTCGTCTGGTAAAAGGTTAACCTGTTACCAGACAATCTCAAGTTTTTACCACCCAAAGGGAAAAGCCTTTTAAGACATTGTGGAAAAAGGAGAAAATGCTGGTAACTAGCATTTTCTCCTTTTCCCACAGTGTTTTCTACCCTGCAGGAAACAAATTTCAATTTTTGATTATTTTATTGTCTGCAAGTGCTTTCAATTTGGACCAGTCTAAAATTTTGTCATTTGGTAAAGAGGTAAGCTACCGTCAACCAGAGCCGAGCTTGCTTGCAAAATTATATGGCAGAAGTGTAAAATGTCAATGTTTTTCTTTTTCATGGTGTTATGTTATGGTGCACATTCACATTCTTTCTAGACAGGAAGATTTTAGACTTTTTATTAATGATGATTTATGATCATCTTTTTTTTCCTCATGGCGTTATGTAATGTGCATATTCACATTCTTTCCCGACAAGAAGAACTTTTTATATATGGTGATACATGATGCATTTGCAGACAGGAAATAATAGGCTTTGTTTGAGAGAATTATTTTGTTTTTATGCCGTAAATCAAAAGTTCTTGTGAAACCATCTTCGCGAGCCACATGGATCACCACATGGATCTTACCTTGGCGGATTAAGCCTGATTTCAAGATTCCCGCTACATGCTCCCTATTGGATGCCACTTATCATCTCCCTTTACATCATATTTCTTATAGCCAATGAAATGTCGTTTTACAAACCGCTTATGAATACAATGATTCATCATGAAGCAATAACCATAAACATACTTAGACATTCCATGGTCAGGTTCTGGGATATAGCCTGAAACATCTGATAATTGATTGGTCACATTGAAACTTTATGTAAATATTGTTTGTCTGTGTTTTCTTTGGTAATAAATCATCACAGCCTCCACCATGGAGGTGTTCATGTTTACCTTCTATTTTTATCACGACCCTATTCTATTTTTATCAAAGATGAAATGCTACAAGTGACTTGATTTGATGCAGTTAGAGCTAGCTGCAACCAATGAAAATTGGGTGATACCAAAGTTTTCTCATTTGCCTATAATATTTTCTACCCTTAAAAAAACAAAGTCTGTTATTTGTTTTAAATTTAAATTGTCATCATGCAAATGCTTTCAGTTTGGACAAGGCTATATTTTGCTTGTGTGGTAAAGAGTTAAGCTAGAATATGGTGTAACAAAAAACAAAAACTTCCTTTACATGTAATGCAGGAACATGTATCTGTAATAAGTTACAATCCCTACTTTTGACAAAAATTGTGGGAAAAGGAGAAAATGCTGGTAACCAGCATTTTCTCCATTTTCCCACAATGTTTTCGATCCTTCACAAAATAAATTTCAATTTTCAGTCACTTTTATTTTGTTGACTGCAAATGCTTTCGATTTTGTGCTTTTTCCCACAACATTTTCTAAAGGCTCCTTTTCTCATCAAAAGCAGTAATTGGGTGGTAATGGGATGATTAGATATGAAACAGTAATGATAACAGAAAATGTTTTATTTTTACTTTTCCAGGATCCATTATGGCAGTGTTTACTAAGGGAGGATGACAGACCGCAAGAAATGATTCCTGGGATTGACTCCGCCAAACTTCATTGTTGCGATAAAGCCCATAGTTCTATATGTGGCTCCCTCTGTGTGAAGGTAAGTTGGTGATCTATGTAGGTTTCTGATTTCTAGAGAAATTTTAGAATTGTCCATGTTGAAAGCAATTTGCAGGTGACAAATAATGGGACATATCTTTAACCATTTACCAGATGACAATTAAAGCCCTGACCAAATTGAAAGCATTTGCAGAAGAAAATTTTAATGCGGCTCAAATGGTGCAATCATTTTTGATAGTGTAGAAAGCATTGTGGGAAAAGGAGAAAATGCTGGTTACCAGCATTTTCTCTTTTCCTACAATGTTTTCAAAAGGCTTCTTTCCAAAGGTTGTCAAAAGTTGTCATTGTGTGGAAAGGGTTATAAGCATGAAAAGTATCATGGGAATAGGTTACTAGCATTTTCTTTTTTTTCTTCACTTGCTTTCAAAAGCCTTTTTTGTCAGGATCTTTACAGTATGAAATTTCTTGGTGAGCTGGTTGACTTACTTTCTGGTGGAACGAAAAGTAAAATGGCACACAATCTTGACTTTTAACACCCCAGCAGGAGAAAGCTTTTGAAAACATTGTTTGATAAGGAGAAAATGCTGGTAACCAGCATTTCACCTTTTCCCATAATATGTTTTCTACCCTGCTGGAAACAAATTTCAATTTTTGAGTTATGTTAATATGTCATCTGCAAGTGTTTTCATTTTGGACCAGTCTAAGATTTTGTCATTGGGTAAAGAGTTTATTGGTTGAATATTTTAGATGAAATATTTTATATTTTTAACTGCTTTCAACAGTATTTGTCAGTTACAAGAACAGCCCATGCAATTTATTCATGGATATCCTGAGTTTTACCAGTACTAAGCTGGTGCTGTGAAGTGTAGAGCTCCAGATAGAAGGAGTGATTTTGATTTCAAAATTAAAAATATTAACTATTGTCAACTAAACCCTATGTTGTGGCTACTCATTAGGATCGTCTCATTGAGACGATTCTAATGAGTACCCACAAAATAGGGTCTCGAAGAGAATTACAGGATTTTGAAAACCATTACTCCCTCTTATCTGGGGCTTTGGAAGTGTCTTGCCCAAGACGGACAGAAAAGTCATGAAC
Source organism: Tridacna crocea (assembly GCA_943736015.1). Classification (NCBI taxonomy): domain Eukaryota; kingdom Metazoa; phylum Mollusca; class Bivalvia; order Cardiida; family Cardiidae; genus Tridacna; species Tridacna crocea. The sequence goes on along the minus strand of OX031069.1, from coordinate 13,890,011 downwards.
TTGATCAGATATTAGAAGTTGTAACAGTATGTATAAGAACAGAAAGTAGGAATTTGCTTCTATATTTGTTTCAGACACATGTGTGGAACTGGGCGAGTATTCGTAAATTTGAAAAGAACTGCGTGTACATCTCGTCTTCAATCTCACCAACTCATGAGTCACAAATGCATGTATGTTTGAAAGAAGGTAAGAAAATCCTTACCCTGACCAGATAATGCTTTCAGTAATCTTGATTTATTGAAATGCTTTGATCAGATGTTCTTTCAGTAATGTTGATTTGTTGACATGCTATCTTCACAAGGTTTGATCGCCACCAATGGCAACCTAAGCTTACTAAAGAGTCTTTTGGATGAGTTGTTTCATGTGACAGTGCTCTTCATGGAGCATGCTCAACAAGCAGGCGTAACTGAAATGTTTTTTTTTCCTGTAGCCTGTGTAACAAAACTAAAGGTCTTCGTGGGATGTTGCCTCATTTGGACAACTGATGGCAATGACAAAGGAACAACAAACAACCATTCACAAGTTTTTCAGTTATATTGCATGTATGGTAACAGGGACTTAGGCGAGAATTTTTTTATTCGTTGATTTACAAACCCGCCGACTGCAATTTTCCCAAAACCAGAAAAAAAATATAAGAAGGTTCTAAAAGATTTTTTAAAATTTTTTCCGCCGACCCTAACCATTATTCATTTCGTCAAAAAAAAATCTGTATTTAAAGCGAACGTCAACCCAAACTTTTAAACTGGTACCTGTCTTGTCTCCTATATAACCTTCCGATAATACGAAGATCAATAACATGCAGCAGCGGGACCCACGCTGCTTTTCGCCAGTTGTAGTTTTTCTTTAACTGGCGAAAATAAGTGTCGAAAGGATTTTTTATTGACATTTTTGTCTCAACTCACGAGATAAGTGGAGAAAGACTGAAGCAGGAACTTGAGGAAGTATGGTACAGGGTGAAAAAGTCGTCTTCAATGACTCAAATTTGCATCATCAAGCTTTCACAGCAAAAAAACTTCGCCTAACAAACAGTCCCGACCAGGCCTATATTCATGAAATATCCGCAATCTAAGACAAAGGATGACAGGTTATCACTAATTAACTTTATCAGTTTGGACAAGACAGCAGAGTGTTATGATCCTTACCTGTTACTAACTCGCTAAATCCACCCCTTTATCCTACGAAAATCACACTTTTTTTCCCACAGGTAAAGCGTCTGCATATTTGTTTAAATGACGTCACACTATCGATCATTACTGATTCTCAAAACATGAATAGTAATAAAATAAACTTGAATTACCACTTCTTACAGCTGGAGATATTTTTTCCAAACATATTTTAAATAAATTATAATGGTAAAGTGAAGGATTAGAAAAATCTTGAAGAGGATCTTTTGCCTTCCTCATGTCGGCAACTGGAGCAAAATATGCAGTGGAGTGTTCTATTTTTAGAATACTCCACACCTTTTCCTCCTTATCAGCTAGTTTATTGACTAATAGATTACATCTCTATAGATCTTGTTAACTTTCTTTCAAACTTTAACAAGTCATTATCATGTTTTTGAATCAAGATTGTGGTCCCCATCACAGGCATAAAGAAGTTTTTTTTTTTTCTCTTCTTACCAGTCTGGACACTATTTGCAATCTGATGAGAAATGTTAGAGTTTTGAGTTAAGTGTAACTCTGCATCAGTGGGGTCATAGGCAATCAAAAACAAAATGGTTTGATAATGTTCTTTTGAGTCAACAAATACGCCAGGATAGAAATCCTTACTAATTGTCTTTCTTTGATATAGCAAATCATATCCAAAAGGGATAGTTAGGTTCAACTTCTTTTCTTCCATGGAAGGCATACAGAAATTCTCTCATCACATACTTTCTTTTGTTAGGTTCAAGAAAGGGATACTGTCTACTTGCAGCACAATTCTGCTTCTAGATTCAAACAAATTTAACTTCATTATGTGTTTTTATCATGCTTATACCCCCCATAAACAAAGTATGGGGGATGTATACTGGAGTCACCATGTCTGTCCATCCATGTGTCACAAAAAGCTTGGCATAACTTTCAAAGTAGAACAGCTAGTGACTTCAAACTTCGGATTTTTGTTCGAGGCTTAACTTCCAAAATAAAACAGCTAGCAACTAAAAACTTCATGTACAGATCGGCCACATTAAAGAGAAGTGCAGTGTACAAGAACCATAACTTTTTCCACTATTTTAACGGTTATATCTTTTTGTATATTTAACTTTGGATTTTTATCTGGGGCTTAATTTCCAAAGTACAAAAGCTAGTGACTTCAAACTTCATATATAATTAGATCACCATAAAGCAAAGAGCACTTTACCAGTACCATAACTATATTCCCACTATTTTCACATTTATTTCCCTTTGTAAATTTTAATTTGGATTTTTGTCTGGGGCATAACTTTCCAAGTGTAAAAGCTAGTACCTTCAAACTTCATATACAGATGGACCACATTAACAAGAAGTGCAGTTTTCAAAACTATAACTCTGTTCCTGCTACATTTAGAGTTATTGCCCTTTGTTAATTGTAACTTTGGATTTTTAAAATGGGGCATAACTTGCAAAGTACAAAAGCTAGTCACTTCAAACTTCATATGATTTTGAATCACATCAAAGTAAAGTGCACTGTGCAAGAACCATAAATCTTTTCCCACTATTTTCAGAGTTATAGCCCTTTGTAATATATATTTTTTTTAAACTCTTTTGTACTAAACCATTCTGCATTCTGTGACAAAGAGCTGTTTAGTGACAAGGAGCTGGTTTGGGGTCACATTTAGTGATAGCTCAATTATTTTTGTTTTGTTTAGGGAGCTCAAACAATGCCAATTTCGTAACAACCTCAATAGAGGCAACTTAGGAAAACATTATGAGAAAAAAAATGTCTGTTTTTTGTAGATTCACTGCAATGAATTTCCAGAACTGTTTCTGTAAAATTGTGCTAAATTTATTGGAACTTCAGAACTTCTTAGCTAATGTTGTGGTTTGTGAAAGAGCGACTTTCTGTTTCTTTTCTTGTCAGACAATCATAAAGAGCCTTAAAGTTTTAAGAATTCATTTGGCAGCAAACGTCGTAGAGCCAGATCAGACTTCTCATAAAGGAGTAAATTTCGATCAGAATCTTCAATGTTTGCTGAATTCTGAATGTGTCTTTGGACCTCATTGATCTGTGGCATGACACTATTAAATTTGGTCATTACTGTTTTTAAGGTATCCAAAATAGATTTTTAGGAAAATTATGGTAACTTGAAAGATGTAACTATAATACAGACTGTTGGTTTACTTCACCAGTTATATTTTTAGTTTCTTGCGGTATTGGTAGGAAAAAAAAATAATGAAAAGAAAAATCTCTTCTTTTTATATTTTTTTATCGACTGAACATTTTTAGAGCTTTTTATTATATTTTTTTTTCGTCCCCCCGACCCTAAATTTGAAAAAAAAGATCCCGTAAATCAACTTATAAAAAAATTCTGGCCTTACTTATACAAGTCTAAATTGTTATTTGGTAAAGTGTTGATTTCGAGAAGTCAAAAATTTTGTCATCTAGCATAAATTTTGGTTAACTCTTGGATGCCAACTTTTGACACCCTTTGGAAAGAAGCCTTTTGAAAAGGAGAAAATGCTGGTAACCAGCATTAATTTTTCAGATTTTCGCAATTTTTTTTTTTTACCCTATCAAAGAAGAATTGCACCATTTGAGCTACACTGAAATTGCTGTCTGTAAATGCTTTCATTTCAGACAAGGCCAAAATGTTGTGGTCTGGTAAAGGGTTAACTCTTTACCAAACGACAAATTTTTTAGACTGGTTCAAATTGAAAGCACCTGCAGACAACGAAATAGATGTGATTAAATTGAGTTTGTTTTAGGCAGGGAAGAAAGAATTGTGGGAAAAGGAGAAAATGCAGGTTACCAGCATTTTCTACTTTTCCCACAATGTTTTCAAAAGACTTCTTTCTTGGAAGGTTGTCAAAAGTCGGGATTGTATGGTGAAGGGTTAAAAACTGTGTTTTTGTTTTCGTTAAACAGTTGAGGAGCCATGTAAGATGGGATGCAATGGATTGTCATTTTGCACCAACATGAACAATCGTCCAACAGAACTATTCCGAAGTTGTAACAGTGATGCTGATGAGGCTGCTAGGAATGAAATTCTTCAGTGGCAGCAAGGCACGGTTACATTACCAGGGGCAAAGATTCCGATAAAAGGTAACACGGGGAGGGCAGCCACCATTTCTTGTCAGATTTCTGATTGATGTCAATGACTTATAATTGATGATGAATGTAACATGTCAATTTAACTCTAAGACAAGTCTTTGAAATTTGAATTTGAATGATCTATTTCTATGATTTTTTACAAATATTACCGGTACCCATTATTTTAACATGGCACATGAATTTGGCTCTATAAACACAGTGCAACAAAAGCATGGTAAAATCGAGGTTATTTTATGTAAAGTGACGTCATTCCGTACAGAGTGACGTCATTCTGCATGAAATAAGTAAGTAATTCAATGGAATATAATGCGCATCCGCGTTTTCACTCTAAGTATGAACTTTTATTCCCTTTTATTAAAAGTTGGTCATGATAGAATCGAAATAATCTTCTGCCTCGTGGTTTATTGTTCAATAAACCAAAATTTAATGAGGTATGAGGCACAATGAATAAACCACTGGGGCTATAGCCCTCATGGGTTATTTATCGTGCCTCAAGACATGAATTTTTGTCCTTTGATTGATAAAAATATTGTTGGAAAAGGACTGCTTGGTAAAGGGTTGATTAAATAGTTGATGTGCATTTTTTGTTTTCTTACAGACATTAGACAGTGTGAACCAGAGATGTGGAAGGCCATTGCATGTGCATACCAGATTCAACCATGTTATAAGAACCCAGCACCGCCTCAGATATGCCTGTAAGTGTAAATATAGGTCTTTGGTTGTTAAGAAAAGATGTGAACAGAGTGGCAGCCTTGGAATTGCCCATGTCTAAAGTACTTGTATACAACTTGGCTCAGATTATGGGATTTGTCATTTAATTCTTTACCCCACTATGCCACCTTTTAACGACCCTAAGATAGAAGCCTTTTGAAAACATTCTGGGAAAAGAAGAAAATGCTGGTAACCAGCATTTTCTCCTTTCCCACAATGTTTTCTACCCTGCTAGAGACAAATTTCAAATTTTGAGTTACGTTTAATTTGTTGTCTCCAAATACTTTCAGTTATGAACAGCCTATATATTTTTTTTTTTTTGTAAAGAGTTAAGGGTGGATTTATCATTGTAAAAGGAGAAAGATGCTGGATACCAGCATATTTCGCATGGTTGTTTTCAGAGAAAAGGGCAAAGTATACTTATAGCCCTGGTTTTGTTTTGTGCATTGTGCAAAAACTTTGGCATTTTGAAATATCTCTTAAAATATTGTTACTGAAGATGTTTAAGTCAAACTTGTACAAGTAGTTAACTTTTGAAAGGGGAAATAATAAACCAAGGACAGGTAACTTACAAAATGTTTTTATGCAGATATGTGCCTGATTCAGCTTATGCCCTAGTCACAAATAACAAACTGCTGCCGGACAGCTACTTTTTCAGGAGATTTTGACATAAATGTCCAGGGACAACACTGTGACTGTCCAGTGGCAGTTCAATTTGAATGGTGGCAGTTCAGGTTTGAGACGCAGTCTGGCACCTGTTAGAGGTTTAAAACAAAGTTAAAATTGGATGGCAGCGGGACGATATTTGGGCCATTAGAGAGCCTGTCAACTTATAGTCTAGGCTCCTTCATCGTAAGATGACCGCTCAGTGACAGAACAGTAGCCAGACAGTGGCACAAAGTCAGAGAGATGTTTATACAGGCACTGTCCGGTTACCGCACAATGTCCGTTCAATGGCCACTCAGTGCTTTTCTGAACTGAAAAGTGCAGGCATGGCATTTATGAAAAAACTGCCGTCTGGTGCCCGTTAGATTTGTGACTGCTTGAGCAAAAGGTTTTAAAGTCATACGGTTCCTGGACAATGTCTCAAATCTTTGAATCGGCATAGTTGGAAGAAATCATCAGGCACCCGTTTTGTGTGTGACCTAGGCATTACTCAGGGGTGTTAAAATTGGAAATTGTTTTGTAAAGGATTTAAAAGCTGTCTTTATCACTGATGGGTGGAGGTTGTAAAATGTTAGATTTTAAGGTGTCAATATTTTGAGAATTCTGTTTCAGGGAAGATTGTGTTTACATCATGCATAAATGTGTGGAGACCGCCCAGATGCAGGACAGTATGATGAAAGGCATGTGTAAAAGGTTACCACCGGCTGCTAGTGGCAACTGTACCTCCATTAAACAGTATTTATGTGAGTATTATAAGTTCTTCTAGGAGCTTATTTAAATGAGCCTTGCTTTGAAAAAAATATGGTTTAACCCTTTACCAAACAAAACAGAATTTCAGGCTGGTCCAAATTCAAAGCATTTACGGACGACAAAAAGAAACATTGCTCAAAAAATGAAATTTGTTTTGGGAACGGTATAAAACATTGTGGGAGAAGGAGAACATTCTGGTTACCAGCATTTTCTCCTTTTCCCACAATGTTTTTCAAAAGGCTTCTATCTCAGGGTCGTAAAAACCAGGGATTGTTTGGGAAAGGGTTAATAGTGTAGAAGGTAGGAAGTATGTTTTCATGAATGACGGATTATTATTACAGCCTATGATTTTGACCAGTCAAATCGCAAATCACTGCATGCTTAATCTGTGTGCTTGATACGTAATTTTAACATGACATGTGATTTTCGCTCTATAAACACAGTGCAACGAAAGTGTGGTAAAATCTGCAACATTCCATGTAGAATGACGTCATTCTATACCGAGTGACCTCATTTTGTTTAAAGTAAGCGAGTGAGTTACTCAATGGAACATAATTTTCATCTGCGTTTTACTTTTAAGTATGAACTTGCTTTCCTTTCCTGAAGAATTGGTCGTTTTAGAATTGAAATAATCTTCTTTCTATAGTGGTTTATCGTTCAATAAACCATGTTGTGAGTTATGAGGTGCAATGAATAAACCACTTGTGCTATCACCCTCATGGATTATTTATTGTGCCTCATAACAACTCACAACTGTGATTTACTGAATGATAAACCACGATAGAAAAAAGATTATTTCTTGATTATACGATATTTGGAACAGTATTTCACAGTGTGTAGTAACAGATTTTTTTTGTGTTGTGTTTGTTATATTATACAGTTTGTTATATTACACACATATTTGATCAGAAAATACATAATACAAGAAAATTTACAAGTCCAAAATTGTTTTACATTACAGACTCAAAGCCGGTTAAAACAGAGACATTGACGAAACCTTGTAATCCAGATCCTTGTAAAAAGAATGAGGAGATTTGCTTAATTCATCGGAGAAAATGTCACAACAAGAATAAATGTAAAGCACATGTTTGTAGAAAAGGTAAGCACAGGCTTGTGTCATAACTCTTTACCAAGCAACACAATTTTAGACTGGTCCAAGTTGAAAGTATTTGCAGAAGACAAAATAAACTTGACTCAAAAATTGAAACTTCACTTCGGAAGAGTATAAAACATTGTGAGAAAAGGAGAAAAATGCAGTTTACTAGCATTTTCTCCTTTTCCCATAATGTTTTCAGAGGCCCTCTTTCCAAGGGTCATAAAAACCAGGGATTGTTTGGTAAAAAGGGTTAAGGCGTAGGGCCTCTAACTCTCATAGTCGGAGATGGAAGCTGCCCAGATTGACTGAATATCTGTTACGAAAACATGGATTTTAAAGGATATTTATGGATATGTGAGTCCACAGCTTCTAAATCTCATATTGAAAGATGGAAGTTGCCAAGATTTGCCGAATAGCCTTTGACGAAAATGTCAATGTAATCCTTTAGCCTTTACCACACAATCCTGAGTTTTAATGACCCTGAGAAAGAAGCCTCTCGAAAATATTATTGGAAAAGGACAAAATGACACATTTGATATGTTGTCTGAAATGTTTTGACTTTGGATGTCATAGATATTTTTTAATTTAGCAAGGAATCAGTGATGCAGTCCTGTAGTCATGTATTTTATAGAGCTTCAAATAGAAGGAGTGGTTTTGATTACAAAATTTAGATACAAAATTTTTAATTATGAATTACACTCAACTAATACCTATGTTGTGGCTACTCATTAGAATTGTGTCGTCAACATGATTATGATGAGTACACCATGAGGGTTTGGAAGAGAAATAATGGATTTAGATTACCGTCACTCCCTCTTACCTGGAGCTCGGATTTTATATCAAAAAGGCAATATTTGTAAGACCTGAACTATGTTTGAGTGTGATGCTATTGAGTAGAAATTGTTTACAGCTACAAAATTAAACAAGTCTACAAAAATGTAAAAAGTGAGCCTTTGGTGAGCTTAATAATATTTTTTGTGGATGAGTTTAATAAATTTTTACCTCAAAAATCAATGAGTGTCAAATTCTTTTTATCACGTTACTGCATAACAAGAATTTTAGTCCAAAATATGTTAAACTACAAGCATACATGTATCATGTGTAGTGAAATTTACATTAAGCCTGTATACTTACTTTGACAAGTACATTACGAATGAAAAATGTTCCAAAGAAATTTGCATAATACTGATTTTACTTTGAGTCTAACAGTGATTAAATTAACAACATTATCACAATAAGAACTTTGATTGCTAATTTCCTTCAGAAACCTAGGTCAGCATTGATTTAGAAATGAAGCATATAATTTCGGAGTGTTGACCAAATACAGCACTATTTTCTCATCCCACACTTGTGTGAGACAAACATATTCGTAATTGCTGTATTACATTGAAAACAAAGAGACTTATTAGTTAGTTCCATTTATTTATTGTTGCTACCGCTTGCCCATCTGAGCGATGCCTGCAGAAGACAGTTAGTTGTTACGGGGGATAGTGCAAGAATACAGGTCGAAACTACTGAGAGCTTCACCTGGTTCCTTAACGTGCTTGGCGTATACCACCGTCACACGGGACTTGGGTTTAATGTCTCATCCGAAAGACTACTAGTAATTATAGTTGGCTAGCCAGGGATTCGAACCCACAACCTGTAGTGACCTGAAACATTTTGTTCATGAGTCCTATGCCCTACCTACTGAACAGTATTGGCTGGTAAAAAAAGAGAGTTATGTGATAAAAAATGATTAGTAAATCAGTCTTATCTTCCTTTAGGCTGTAAACTTGGTCATGTTTCCAAGGTAGTGGTACCCCACAATACTAATGTACTGGTTCCCATCTACAAGGATTCGGAAATCAGCAGTTCCTGTCAACACTATAAAGTATGCCACTGCTCGCATAACAATGAACTCGGAAACTGTCAGAGTATGCGCTGTGTCTCAAAGGACAAATGTGAGATCAGCACTGGAGTTTGGAAAGGTAAGGGAATGAAATAGATTTCGTGAATTATGGAAGAAGCAGTAACTGGACTGGTACCCTGTACCAGACGGTTCCTGATTCTGACCCTTTACTGTACAATCAAGACTTTTACCAACCTTGAAAGATAAGCTTTTTAGCTCACCTGAGCACAACGTGCTCAAGGGGAGCTTTTAGGATCACCCGGTGTCCGTCGTCCGTCGTGCGTCGTGCGACGTGCGTCGTCCGTCGTGCGTCGTGCGTCGTCAACAATTCTTTAAACATCAACTCCTCCTAAACCGCTGGGCGGATTTGGACCAAACTTGGCAGGAATGTTCCTTGGGAGGTCCTCTTTAAAAATTGTTCACAGAATTTGATTCCATCAAAAACTCTGGTTGCCATGGCAACGAAATGGAATTTTTTAGCAAATTCTTTAAAAATCTTCTTCTCTGAAACCGCTGGTCGGATTTTGAAATAATTTCACAGATATGTTCCTTGGGTGACCCTTTTCAAAAATTGTTCGTGAAATTTTGATTCGTCAAAAAATGTGGCTCTGGTGAATGGGGGCTTCTTGCACTATACAGAAATGAAGGAATTCTTTAAAAATCTTCTCCTCTGAAACCGCTGGTCGGATTTTGAAATAATTTCAGAGATATGTTCCTTGGGTGACCCTTTTCAAAAATTGATCTGTCAAAAAATGTGGCTCTGGTGAATGGGGGCTTCTTGCACTATACAAAAATGAAGGAATTCTTAAAAATTCTTCTTCTCTGAAACCGCTGGTCAGATTTTGAAATAATTTGACAGAGTTGTTCCTTGGGTGACCCTTTTAAAAAATTATTCGCGAAATTTTGATTGGTCAAGAAACATGGCTCTGGTGAATGGGGGCTTCTTGCACTATACAGAAATGAAGAAATTCTTAAAAATTCTTCTTCTCTGAAACAGCAGGTTAGATTTTGAAATAATTTCACAGTCTTGTTCTTTGGGTTACCCTTTTCAAAACTTGTTCGCGAAATTTTGATTGGTCAAGAAACATGGCTCTGGTGAATGGGGGCTACTTGCACTATATAGAAATGAAGAAATTCTTGAAAATTCTTCTTCTCTGAAATGGCTGGACAGATTTTGAAATAATTTCACAGAGATGTTCCTTGGGTGACCCTTTTCTAAAATTGTTCGCAAAATTTTGATTGGCCAAGAAACATGGCTCTAGTGAATGGGGGCTACTTGCACTATATGGAAATGAAGAAATTCTTGAAAATTCTTCTTCTCTGAAACCCGTGGTCAGATTTTAAAATAATCTGACAGAGATGTTCCTTGGGTGACCCTTTCCAAAAGCTGTACATATAATTTTGATCCATCAAGAAACATGGCTCTTGTGAATGGGAGCTACTTGCACTATATATACATGATGAAATTCTTTAAAATTCTCTGTCTCTGAAACCCCTGGTCAGATTTTGAAATTATTTCAGAGAGATGTTCCTTGGGTGACCCTTTTCAAAACTTGTTCGTAAATTTTGATCCATCAAGAAACATGGCTCTCGTGGATGGGGGCTACTTGCTCTTATACAGAAATGAAGAATTCTTAAAAATTCTTCTTTTTGAAACTGATGGTCAGATTTCGAAATGACTTTTACAGGTGACCTTTTGAAAATTGCTTGGCAAAATTATAAATTTGGTTCCAATGTTTCAATACCTCAAAAAAAAATAGACTATGGTCATCTCAAAAATTCAGGTGAGCGATCCAGGGCCATCTTGGCCCTCTTGTTGAAAACATAGTGGGAAAAGGAGAAAATGCTGGTCACCAGCATTTTCTCCTTTTCCCACAATGTTTTCTACTGTATCATAGACAGATGTCATCAATTTAGTAACATTTGTCATCTGCAAAATGCTTTTAATTAGTTCTAGTCCAAAATTGTCTTTTGTTAATGCATCAATTAACCAGAAGACAAAAGTCTCTGAAAAAAATTGTAAGAAAAAGGAGAAAAAACACTGTAGAACATTTTACATCTGTTCCGGAAATGGTTTTTTTTGCCGTTGAAGATTTCTGACTTTGGAAGCAATGACTTGGAGTTTTTCTAGATATTTCTCATTAGAGTTTTTAAACTGTTATAGAATAGAGCAACCCGAACATTGACAAAATATGTTTAGAAAATCTTTAACCCTTTACTACCCAATCTGGAGTTTTTAACAACCCACAGGTAGAAGCATTTTGGAAATCTGGCGGGAAGAGGAAAAAATGTTTGTAACACTTGCATTTACACCTTTTCCTACAATGTTTTCTATATTTTCTGGAACTAATTACTCTACAAGTGGAAATTTGTGTGATGTGAAAATTTTTGTGATTTAGTGAAATTTAAAAAACTTTCCTGTTCGCATATTTTACAATAATATACCATCAAATATCACGTGTCTTGAATTCAAAAACATTTTCCAACACAAAATGTCCATAATCTGTAATTCGCTATTTTTTTGACACATGGATATAATTATCCATGTATACTTTATATCATTTGAGCAACTTTTTATTTCTCATCTGCAAAAGCCTTCCAGTTTGGCCCAGTTTATGTTCTTGCTGTGTGGAAAAGAGTTAATCTTTTACCAAACAATCCCTGGTTTTTATGACCCAGAGGAAGAAGCGTTCTGAAAATATTGTGAGCAAAGGACAAAAAAACTGGTAACCAGCATTTTCTCCTTCTACACTTCAAAAGTCAAGGTTCACTTTTTTAAGTAATGTTTAATTTTCATCTGCAAATGCTTTTAATTTGGACAAATCTAAAATTTTGTCGACTGCAAGAGTTAAAAGTTGTGTCTGATGAACTGTTTTCAGAACATGGGGAGCACTTCACATCTGGTTGTATGGATTGCATCTGCTTTGGTGGTGAGAGGATATGTAGTAGACGACTTTGTTCCAGTGCGGTGACTGCCAGTAATGTTCAACATATAGGTATGTATTTGTGACAGATTTCCTTACAAATTTCCTGAGATGGGCGATAACCCTGTACCACACAATCCTGACCCAATAAAAAATGCCTTTTGAAAATAGGGTCACTAACCTATAACTCTTTTAAGCCGATCCCAAACAATCCCAACTTTTGACGACCCTGGAGATTATAACTATTGAAAACATTGTGGGAAAAGGAGAAAATGATGGTAACCAGCATTTTCTCCTTTTCCCACAATGCTGTCTACCCTGTCACAGACAAATTTCATTAGTCACATTCATTTTGTTATCTGCAAAAGCTTTCAATTTGGATTAGTCTAAATAATGTTATCATTTGGTAAAGAGTTCTTTACCAAACAATTCCATGGTTTTAATGGCACTGAGGGAGAGGGAGAGGACTTCTGAAACAATTGTTGGAAAAGGAGAAAATGCTTGTGAGAAGTATTTTCTCCTTTTCCAACAATGTTTTCTACTCCTTCCAAAACATAGCTACATTTATTTTGTCCTCTGCGAATGCTTTCAATCTGGGAAAGAGCAAAATTTGTCGTTTGGTAAAAAGTTAGAGAAAGAAGCCTTTTTAAAACCTCGTAGGAAAAGGAGAAAACGCTGGTAAGCAGCCTTTTCTCCTTTTACCATGTTTTCCACCAATCCCAGAATAAATTTCAATTTCGCAGCCATACTTATTTTGTCATCTGCCAATTCTTTCAATTCAGTTTTGTCCACAGTTTTATCATTTGGGTAATTAGTAATTTGCAGCCAAAGCAAGTCCAGAAAATTGTTGAAAGTGGTGTACAGCCAATTAAAAGAAAGTTTACTCTTTACCTAACGACAAAATTGTAGAACCTTCTAAATTGAAAGCATTTTGCAGATGACAAAATAAATGTAATTGAAAAATTGAAACTTGACTTTAGAAGAGTAGAAACATTGTGGGAAAAGGAGAAAATGCTGGGTACTAGCATTTTCTCCTTTTCACACCTTGTTTTCAGAAGGCTTCTTCCTCTGGGTGGTAAAAACCAGGGATTGTTTGGGAAAGGATTAATTCTCTTTTTTAGGTATAGCAGAGTGTGATTGTACAAGGGAATACAAACCTGTATGTGGCTATAATGGTAAAACATATCCAAATTCCTGTGTGGCTCGATGTTGGGGCCAGACTCTTCCGGTACAAGGGGCTTGTTCACTCAGAGATCCCTGTAAAAATGACACTTGTGCTGAAGGATACAGGTATGAATCTTGACAGGTTTAACTATTTGCCGAAACATTCCCATATTTTAAAGACCTTGAGGAAAAGAACCTGTAGGAAACATCAAAGGAAACATAGATAATGCTGTTTAAAACCCTGAGAAAGAAGCCTGGTGGAAACATTGTAGGAAAAGGAGGAAATACTGGTTGATATTACAGATGCATGCATGCTAGGTATTAAATCAGCCTGTCTGTCTGTGTGTGGGTCATCGTGTGTGTCCATGTGTCTGTCTGTGTACAAAATACTAGTAATTTTGTGTCGCAAACTCCTCCTACAGTTTTCCTTCAATGATATTGAAACTTTGCACATATATATTAATCATATATTGAAGATTTGCAAGATGTAATTTTCAAGTGTCAAATCTCCCTGGGTGAGTAATTATCTTTCCTTGAACTTGACACTTTTTTCTGTCAAAGCGCTGGCAGTAAAAGGCAACATATTGTTTTTTGTCCACAATTTTTTATACGCCCAAAGGGTCATATTATGTTGTGGTCCATCTGTCTGTCTGTCCATCCTTCGGCTAGCAATTTCATGTGTGGCTAACTCCTCCCACAGTTTTCATAGGAATAAGTTCAAACTTACCACAATGAATCTGTATGATGTGTACTTGTGCATGTGAAATGTAGAATTTGGATCTCTCAAGGTGTTGTCGATTTTTACCTGTTTTACTGATAAGCCCCTTTAGGCATATATGCTTCACTCTGGGAGGGTCTTGTTTGCTTTTGTTGAAGAACAACTGTTTATCACACATTCCCTAGAAAGAAAACTATTGAAAATGTTGTGGGAGGAGGAGAAAATGCTGGTAACTATCATTTTCTCCTTTTTGCACAATGTTTTGTACCCTTCCAAAGACAGAAATTATTCCATGTTTGCAGCCCTCTGCAAATTATTCAGATTTGGTCTAGTCCAAAATTTTATTATGTGGTAAAGAGTTAACCCTTTTCCAGATGATAAGTTCTAGCCTTGTCCAAATTGAAAGCAGTTGCAGATGACAGTTTCAATCTGGATCAAATGCTGCAATTGTTCCTTTGATTAAGTAGAAAATATTGTGGGAAAAAGAGAAAATGCTGATAACCAGCATTTTCTCCTTTTTCCACAATTTGTTCACAAGGCTTCTTTCCTTGGGCTCAGAGCTCCAGATAGAGGAAGTGAGTTTGATTTCATAATTGTTAATGTAAACCCTCATCAAGACGATTCCAATGGGTACCAACAACATGGAGTTTGGAAGAGAAATAAGGGATTTAGTTTGTTATCACTCCCTCTTATCTAAGCTCTGGTTGGGTCATCAAAACTTGTCACTATGTGGTAAAGGGTTAAACATTAGGATTACCCTAATATCACAAGGAGGAACACAACTTTTTACGGTGCATTTTAAATGTTACAGGTGTGTTAGACAACAATCAGTTTGTATTGGCCAGAGACATAATCAGTATTTACAGTATATGTGTGGTAAGTCAATCGAACTAGTTTACTTTCTAATTTATCCATGCTCTGTGAAAAGGGGGTTTAATGCCTCTGCAAACAAAAAGTATCAACCAATGGCCGGTTGAGTTCCCACAGGCTGACCTTGGTTGATACTTTTTGCTTTTGGTTAATTATCTACATGTCAGAGGATCAGTTTATCTGACAATTCTGTCAGACTCTAGCTTACACAGAACATTGCATCTATGTCAGTTGTGGAAAAAAAAATGGGTTGTTTGGATCCATCATTATAGGAGAGGAACTTTATTAGCTTACAGCTCTCTATCCTAATATTTTTCATGTAACTTGGATTTTATGAATGTTAACCAATGTTTGATACCAGGGAACAGTTGCCAAGTTTGTGACTGTTCATTGCCCGACATGTTCAGCACGAGTGGAGTTCCCAGGAAGTACAATCAAGGGAGATTAGTATAACCCATTACCACACGAGAAAAATTTAGACTGGTCCCAGTTGAAAGCATTTGCAGACGACAAAATAAAGGTGACTGAAAAACTGAAATTTGTTCTGGAAAGGTTAGAAAACACTGTGGGAAAAGGAGAAAATGCTGGTTACCAGCATTTTCTCCTTTTCCCACAGTGTTTTCAAAAGGCTTCTTTCTCAGGGGCGTCAAAAGTAGGGATTGTGTGGTAATGGGATAAGTTGTATGGACTTGTTTCTCAATAGATGTAAAATGAAAGTGAATTAACTTATGTCTAAACTCATTAGTTGTTCTCCTATTTTACAGTTAAGTTGGATGATTGTAACGAACATTTACATCAGCCTGTGTGTGACACCCATGGAGTGGAGTATACAAATGAATGTATTTTACTGGCCAAAGGAAAAACCCTAGCTTATAGGGGACACTGTGTTGTAAGTATAATGTGCTAAATTCCGTAGTTTTCATGATTAAATCTCTACCACGTGACAACCTGTTATTCAATATGTCAATTTAGCTTGCCACATGCAAAAAGGGGCATTCAGACATTTGTGTAAAGTGTTGTCTTGGATTAGCCTGCGCAGTCCCCGCAGGCTACTCGTGAGATGGACCTTTAGGCCTGCAATAGATTTTGTGCTACAGTCGACTTGCGCAAAACAGAAAATTACATAAAAACAGAAAGTGTGGTCTCAAATTTACCTGTGCAGACTGCACTGGCGAATTTGAAATTTGAGATGACACTTTAAAAAACGCAACTGTGCAAATGCTCCTTTTAGCAAGTTGCAGGCCATAAGTAAATTGAAAGCATTTGCATGTGACAGAAATTGGTTCTTGGAAGTGTAGAAAACCTTATGGGGTAAGACGAAAATCCTGGATATCAGAAATGTTCTTCTTTTCCCTCAATACTTTTGAAAGTTCGCTGTGTTCGGGTTGATAAAAGTTATGAGGGAAAAAGGTTAATGACGCTGTTGATTGATAGATTTTAAATAGTGTTTAACACGGTTTTTATAATAATTTTTGTGACATCATCGTGGCCAGTGCTTTTCTACCTGTACTTTGAACAATATTCTTTCCAAGCCACTGGTTGCTTTCCCTTGTTTGAATTCTTGTTAGAACATCGCATTTGGACTGTAGCTTACACAAAATTACATTTGGACTCTAGCTCACACAGAACATAGCATTTAGACTCTAGCTTACACAGAACGTCGCATTTAGACTCTGGCTTACACAGAACATTACAGGCAGACTCTAGCTTACACAGAACATCGCATTTAGACTCCAGCTTACACAGAACATCGCATTTAGACTCCAGCTTACACAGAACATCGCAGTTAGACTCCAGCTTACACAGAACATCGCATTTAGACTCTAGCTTACACAGAACATCGCATTTAGACACCAGCTTTCACAAACATTACATTTAGACACTAGCTCACACAAAACATTGCATTTAGGCTCTAGCTCACACAAAACATCTCATTTAGACTCTAGCTTACACAAAACATCGCATTTAGACACTAGCTTTCACAAACATTACATTTAGACACTAGCTCACACAAAACATCGCATTTAGACACTAGCTTACATAGAACATTGCATTCAGAATCAAGCTTAGATAGACATTGCATTTGTACTCCAGCTTACATAAAACACTGCATTTATACACTAGGTCACACAGAAAATTGCCTTTAGACCGTGACTTAGAAAGGAAATTGGTGGCATTTTGATTTCTGTCAACATGGAAACATGACATTGTGACTGTAGTTTACCTTTGATGCTGCATTTGGAGTCAAACTTATGAAGGACATTGTATTGGCACCCAAATTTCAGTTTTTTGAGGTACATTTAATTTGTCGTCTGCTATTGCTTTCAGTTTGGACCAGTCTAAAATTTTGTCATTTGGTAAAGAGTTAAGACACAAGCGTACAAAGAGAATTGCATGTAGACTCTAGTGTCCACAAGATATTTTGACTAAAGTTTTATAATCATGACCTAGTATTTAAACCTTTTCCAGACGATAAAATCTTAGCCTTGGCCTAATTTAGAGTGTTTGCAGACGACAATTTCAATGTTACTCAAATGGCCTAATTTTTCTTTAATGAGTAGAAAACATTGTGGGAAAAGGATTAAATGCTGGTTACCAGGATTTTCTCCTATTCCTTCAATGTTTTCAAAAGGCTTTTTCCTCAGGGGCTTTGAAAATTGTCATTGTGTGGTAAAGGGTTAGAAACAAGTGTATAAAGAAAATTGCATTTAGACACTGGTTTACATAAGATATTTTGACTAAAGTTTCATTATTATGACCTTGTATTTAATCTTTAGTTTACACATAACATTTGAATTGTGGTTATATGAGTAAATTTGCAAAGTAATCTCATGGACTGTTATACACAGATATACATTGTTACAGATGACAAAATGTCAGATGACCGGGACTGTTTGCGGTCATGATGGGGAAACATACAGCAGTGAGTGTGCAGCTCTAGCGGCCAGGACCACAGTCGACTATATAGGGGAGTGTCAAATCATAGGAGATGTCTCAGGTACGGGATTTTTATAACGCTGTCTTGCAACGTCAAAGTTATTCAACATTTTACCACACAGCCCGGAGTTTTAACTCTTTACCAAACGACAAAATTTTTTATTGGTCCAAATTGAAAGCATTTGCAGACAACAAATTAAAAGTGACTGAAAATTTGAAATTTGTTTGGTTACCAGCATTTTCTCCTTTTCCCACAATGTTTTCTAAAGGCTGAGGTGCATTAAACCCACTTTTGCCAGAACAAGGCTCAAATGTATACCATAGCTTTACGTGACTCTTCTTTTTTTCATTGCAGAAACCATGTCTGATGACTTGGGTAGAGTGAGGTGTGAGAATGTTGAGTGCAAGCCTCTGAGTCGGCGAGGATGTCGTGGTATTGTACCACCCTATGGCTGTTGTCCTGTCTGTGGTGAGTATTGTTGATATATGGCCTTTAGCACACAGTCCCAAGTTTTAACAACCCTGAGAAAAAGGATTTTGAAAACATGGTGGGAAATGTAGAAAATGCTGGTAACCAGCATTTTCTCCTTTTCCTACAATGTTTGTGGCCATTTTAGAGAAAAAGCACTTCATTTTAGTTGAATTATCATCTGTAAATACTTTCAGTTTGGACAAGTCTATTGTTTTGTCTGTTTTTAACTCTTTACTACACAATGCCAACTTTTAATAAACCCTGGGAAAATTTAGGCCTGTTGAAAAAATTGTGCAAAAAGGAGAAAATGTTGGTAACCAGCATTTTTTTCTGTCCTATCGAAGAAAGGTTGCACCATTAGATCCTGATTGAAATTGGCGTCTGCAAATGCTTTCATTTTGGACATGACTAAAATTTTGTTATCTGGTAATGGGTTAAAAGTTTAACTCTTTTCCAAACAAGCCCTAGTTTTTACGTGTCTGCAGCATAAGTCTTTAGAAAACACTGGGAAGTGGAGAAATTGCTCGTAATGAGTAATTTCTCCTTTTCTCACAGCATTTTCCAGCCTATCGGAAAACTTTCTGCCATTCTCATCAAATTCTAAATTGTCACATGCAAACACTTTGAGTTTGGGACAGTCTAAAATTTGTCATCTGGGAAAGGGTTAAACCTTTAATTTAACATAACACATGCTGCTTTATAAACACAGTGCAACAAGAGAGAGGAATGAACCATCTTGTGTCGATCATCTATTTGATCTTTGGATGAAAATTGTGGGAAGAGAGGAATCACACTGATCAACGTGAGCCGCGGACACCATGTGTTCTCGGTACACCAGATCAAATTTTTCCATGGAAGAACCGAAGGTGGTGTAAGTATTTTCATTTTTATGGACCTGATTAACCTAGATAGAAATGTTGATTTACAGCAATTTCAAGATGAATGATTGATCTGTTTACACACATACCAGGGAATAATAATACCATCATATAAGCGAGCTGTGGCTTAATGAGCAACTGGGGTCTTATTGTTTTGAAGTTTGTTGCCGATTTTCGGACAAAATCCCCTAACCATTGTTCATTTTACAAGTTTGTATGATAAGATAAGTGTATTCCCTAAAGGAACACAAAATTTCACTTAGAAATGTCCATCCAAAGCGAAGATATACGTTTTTGAATGGACCTGGGTAGTGGAAAATATGCTAACAAGACACCATTTTCATTTTCAGAGTATGTACATGGACACCAGATCAGAAACAGATTGTGGTAACTGGACACCAACCTTTAAATCATCAATATTTCTGCCTGAAACTCGATGCATGGGCTGTATACGAAGACTATTTTTGTAAACATTATGTCACTACGGTCCATTACCTGATAAAGAGCATGTCCAACGCAATTTCATTACTTGTAGCACTTGCTTTTTTGAAATATTTGCAATGTTACGGCAATTTACGAAGTAGGCGATGCTTGATCACAATTGACTGGTCATTGCGTCCAATGTTGGTGCAAGACATGTTCTTTTTTTTACAGCGTTTCAATTTTATGAATGGCGTATTAACCCATTACCACGCAATCGCGAGCTTTAATGTGCCTGGGAAAGATGGCTTCGAAAAACATTGTCTATAAAGAAAAACCCCTATTAACTAATACAGAGTGTACATTATTTACCACATTTGGCCCGATTCTTAGTTTAAATAATTTTCAAGTCCGCTTGGCCAACTGCCTGCGAGCTATTAGAATGGCGTTCTGCCCTTCGTACATTTGCATGCGTGCGTTTGTTCGTCTACGCGTTTATTTCTAAAATTTTTATTTAATTGACTTCTCCTCAGAAACCACCAAGTGGAAATCAACTAAATTCAACGTGGATGATTCTATAAATTTCTTCGAGATACTTCGATCCTTTAAAAAAGATGGCTTATGTGGAAGGAGCTAATTATTTTCCGTGTACGGCGCGTTGTAAAAATTGTAAAATTTGTCCTCTCAAAAGAACTCTATCACGAGATTGGCATTGGGTAGCTTTCTATCACATTCCTTCAATAAATTTTGATCTGCTGAAAAACATGGCTTTTGTTGGTGGGGCTTATTTTCTCTTTGTGTCATAAAGCAGAAGTACTTGCAGCATTTTAAATAAATTCATTGATAATGCATGTAAGTAGATCTACATGTATTTCATAACGCTGATGATCACTGATAATGTTTCATTGTATCCAATAAGCTGGGTGATCATGATATATGAGATATTAATTTTTATTGTTACAGACTTACATAGTTCTTCGAAATGCAGCATTAGTGCTCGGAAATAGTTTTGTACGTAACTTGTGGTAGGAAATTATTAGAGAGGTTAATTGCAGCCATGGCAAATTACTAAATTAAATCTTTTCTAAAATTCGTCATTTATAAAAAATAAACCACCCCTATTTTCTGCTTCGGTTTTTTTTTTTTTTTAAATTCGCTTTATTTACAAAACCATGACGAAACAGACTTTTTATCAGAACAATTACGCTCGAAGAGATAGAATTAGACAGCAAAGTCTGTGGCAGTCTGCAATTTGAACTCACCACTGTTGGAGGGTCTGATGACCTCTCCAATAAATTTCAGCAATACGAAATACAGTAAAACCTGGCATGTTGGCCACCTGTATTAAGCAAGCAACCTAAATAAACAAGCATACATGTAGTTCCCGACAAATAGCAATGCCCAGACATTCATCTGTATCAAACAAGCACTTGCCTTTGGCAAGCTCTTTTGACCGTCTCTTTGGTAATTGATTAATATAGGTTGAACAGTAACTATTTCTGAGCACTAATGCTGCATTTCCAAGAACTATGTAAGTTTGTAACAATAAAAATTAATATCTTATATATCATGATCACCAAGCATATTGGATACAAGGAAACATTATCAGTGATCATCTGCGTTACGAAATACATGTAGATCTACATACATGCATTATCAATGAATTTAAAGAGCTGCAAGTGCTTCTGCTTTATGACACAAATAGAAAATAAGCCCCACCAACAAAAGCCATGTTTTTCAGCAGATCAAAATTTACTGAAGGAATGTGATAGAAAGCTACCCAATGCCAATCTCGTGATAGAGTTCTTTTGAGAGGACAAATTTTACAATTTTCACAATGCACCGTAAACGGAAAATAAGCTCCTTCCACATAAGCCATCTTTTTTAAAGTATCGAAGTATCTCGAAGAAATTTATGGAATCATCCACGTTGAATTTAGTTGATTTCCACTTGGTGGTTTCTGAGGAGAAGTCAATTAAATAAAAATTTTAGAAATAAATGCGTAGACGAACAAACGCACGCATGCAAATGTACGAAGGGCAGAACGCCATTCTAATGGCTCGCTGGCAGTTGGCCAAGCGGATTTGAAAATTATTTAAACTAAGAATCGGGCCAAATGTGGTAAATAATGTACACTCTGTATTAGTTAATAGGGGGTTTTTCTTTATAGACAATGTTTTTCGAAGCCATCTTTCCCAGGGACATTAAAGCTCGTGATTGCGTGGTAATGGGTTAATACGCCATTCATAAAACTGAAACGCTGTTAAAAAAAGAACATGTCTTGCACCAACATTGGACGCAATGACCAGTCAATTGTGATCAAGCATCATAGGTCTACTTCGTAAACTGCCGTAACATTGCAAATATTTCAAAAAAGCAAGTGCTACAAGTAATGAAATTGCGTTGGACATGCTCTTTATCAGGTAATGGACCATAGTGACATAATGTTTACAAAAATAGTCTTCGTATACAGCCCATGCATCGAGTTTCAGGCAGAAATATTGATGATTTAAAGGTTGATGTCCAGTTACCACAATCTGTTTCTGATCTGGTGTCCATGTACATACTCTGAAAATGAAAATGGTGTCTTGTTAGCATATTTTCCACTATCCAGGTCCATTCAAAAACGTATATCTTCGCTTTGGATGGACATTTCTAAGTGAAATTTTGTGTTCCTTTAGGGAATACATTTATCTTATCATACAAACTGTAAAATTATTAACGGTTAGGGGATTTTGTCCGAAAATCGGCAACAAACTTCAAAACAATAAGACCCCAGTTGCTCATTAAGCAACAGTTCGCTTATATGATGGTATTATTATTCCCTAGTATGTGTGTAAACGGATCAATCATTCGTCTTGACATTGCTGTAAATCAACATTTCTATCTAGGTTAATCAGGTCCATAAAAATGAAAATACTTACACCACCTCCGGTTCTTCCATGGAAAAATTTGATCTGGTGTACCGAGAACACATGGTGTCCACGGCTCACGTTGATCAGTGTGGGAATGAATCCTCTTGCGTCGATCATCGATCCTTGGATAAAATTTGCTAAGCTTTGGATCTGAACCTTTTACTGCCAGGTTTCAAGCCCTGTGAATTTATTACATTCCCCCCCCCACAACAAAGTGGAGGGGGTATACTGGAGTCACCATGGCTGTCTGTCTGACCATCCGTCTGTCCATCTGTAGACACAAATTTGTCCAGATGTCCGGACCAATAATCCAACAGTTTTTCACCTACTGAACTTGAATTTACACACAGGGTTCCTATACATACATGTATATATATTTGAAGTTGTGCATGTGCAATATTTATTACCCTGCTGCGATTTGTTGTGGAACTATTTCCCATTGAACTTTTTTCAACTCTTACTTTTGTACTAAACCATTCTGCATTCTTTGACAAAGATTTGTCACTGTGACAAGGAACTGGTATTTAATGAACTGGTGTGGGATATAATCAGGTTTAATGATAAGTCTAGTTGACAGAGCCACCACATCTCTGTCAGCAATGAAATACAAAGGCAAATCCAGTCATTTAACTCTTTACTACACAACAAAATCTTAGACTTGTCCAAATGGAAAGCATTTGCATACAACAATATAAATGTGCCTCAAATGATGAAATTTATCTTTGATAGGATAGAAATCATTGTAGGAAAAGGAGAAAATGCTGGTTACCAGCATTTTCTCCATTTCCGACAATGTTTTCAAAAGGCCTTTCCCTACTGATTGTTAAAACTTGGGATTGTGTGGTAAAGGGTTAAATCATTTACTTTTTTGACAAGTCTAAAGTGTTTCTGTATAGGACACAGTTATTTTTTTCCCATTTTAGCCTCACAATTACGTGTGCTGTTCAGTGAATCGATGGCACGTGACTTAACAGCAGCAGTGAAGAAAGGACCAATTAAAATTGGGGATATTCTAGAGACACTTTCTGTGCACATGTCCATCTCGAATTGTGACGTGTTTGGCTACCTCAGTTTGGATGGAGAGATTGTTATTATTGTGGCACCAGTCAGTGCCACGCCCACAGCATTACAGGTATGTTATTAATTGGTGTTTGTTTTCTTCCTCCGAGGTGTATAGTTTTGACAGTAAGTGGGAAAGTATTAGTTAGTTTTAGAGTCAATTGGACAAGCTCTTACAGCTCAGGTGGTAGAGCGTTAGACTTGTAAACATTGCTAACTAATTACCAAACGATAATATTCCGTCAATTTTTTATGCTCTCCGAAGGGCGCCGCTTCGTCTGTCCTCTCGTCCCGTCCGTCTGTCCTTCCGTCCGTCCGTTTATCCATCCGTCCTTCCGAAGCCATTTCTCCACAACCCTTGGACCAAATTGGATAAAACTTCATATATGAACTCTAGGGTGAAGTGCCGACATATCTGTCCCAGTTTTTCAATTTGACCCCGTGTCATGGAAAAAAGGGGCTTAATGCAGTTTTTGTCAAAATATCATGAAACTTCATGGTTATATTGTTTATGGAAAGCTTCAGCATGTGCTCTTGCTTTTTTTAATCTAGGCATTTTTTAAGTTGACGTTCTGTCATGGAAAAAGGGGGTTTCTTGCAAAATTCCAATTTTTACTAATATCACATTCAGTTTTGGTCAAAATTTCATTAAACTTCATGGTTATCTTGTTTTTTCAAAGTTTCACCATGTGCTCTTGTTTCTTTATCTATGTGTTTTTCAATTTGACCCTCTGTCATGGAAAAAGGGGGTTTCTTGTAAAATGCCTAGGAAAAAGGGGCTTTAATGCAAAATTGCAATTTTTACTAATATCTCGTTCAGTTTTTGTCAAACTTTCATGAAACTTCATGGTTATATCTTGTTTTACAAGTTTCAGCATGTGCCCTTGTTATTTTCAATCTATGAATTATTAATGCCCAAATACCTCTATCCTGGTTTCTCAATTTGAGGCTGCATCATGGAAAAAGGGGACTTCATGGAAAAAATTGTTTTTAATTAGCATCTCCTACATCAGTGCCTAGGTACCTCTCTTCTGGTTTCTGAATTTCAGGCTGCGTCACAGAAAAAGGGGGCTTCATGTAAAAAATGGTTTTATGTAATATTTACTACATGATTGCTCAATATTTTATGAAATTTCGAATTTTGATTTATTATTAAAAAATGCCACAAACCACACACCCATTGTATTTATTTCAATGATGCAATATTGTCTAATGGGAAAATGGGACTTAAAGGGGGCTTAGTGGGCTTATTGTCCCCTACAAGTTCGTGTTGGCTATCTCTAAGATAGTACACGTAATTGCCTTTTCACTTCAATTTGTGGGGGGGGGGGCATGAACAGGTCCTTTTAGGATAAAAGAAGTGAATTTATATCAATTTCATATATTTTATGACAAGCACTTGTTCGGGGAGCATAACCCGTCTCTGACAGCTCTTGTTTTTAATGTTTCCAAAAGGTCATTTAACTCTCTACCAAACAACAATAAACTAGACTGGTCCAAAATGAAAGGATTTGCAGACAACAAATTAAATGTAACTGAAGTAATGTTTTTTGTTTTGGATGGGGAGGAAAACATTGTAGAAAAAGGAGAAAATGCTGGTTACAAGCATTTTCTCCTTTTCCAACAATGTTTCCATTTTCTTATACAGGGGTGTTAAAAGTCATGATTATGTGGTGGAGAGTTAAACTCAGAGTTTTGTGGTACTGAATAGTACATCAGTTTACAGAACTGTAGTTTAGTATCTTAGAAAACATTGTGTGAAATGGATTTTGACCATATGTCACATGTTCTAAAGAGAAGACTTCAGTAACCTTCAAATGTTAGATCACGTCTGTAACTAGAATTTTTCCAGCTTAACCCTTTACTATAAATTTGAAAGTCTTCACAACCCTTATGTAAAGGGCTTTGGAGAAATTGCTAGTAACCAGCATTTTCTCCTTTTCCCACAATGTTTGCTACACTTTTAGAGACAAATCTCATCATTTGAACTACATTGAATTTGTAATCTGATAATGCATTCAGTTTGGGCAAGTCAAACATTTTTGGCATTTCTGGTAAAGGCTGATTTCAAGGTACATGTAATTAACCCTTTACCAAACGACAAAATTTTAGACTGGTCCAAATTGAAAGCAGTTGCAGACGACAAAATAAATGTAATTCAAAAATTGAAGTTTGTGTCCAACAGGGTAGAAAACATTGTGGGAAAAGGAGAAAATGCTGGTTACCAGCATTTTCTCCTTTTCCCACAATGTTTTCAAAAGGCTTTTATCTCAAGGCCGAAAAAACCAAGGATTGTTTGGTAAAGGGTTAAATGAGAGACTTATCAGATGACTTTCTTCTTTTCAGACGGAAGCTTGCATTAGCGAAGGGGAGAGATTACAGTACATTATCAATTCGCGAAGCCCTTTGATTTCATCAAACATGTTATTGACTCCATTGTTATACGCAACACTCAGCAAACCTGAGTTAACAAAAGTATCCGGAGCAGTCATCTATACTCAGTCATATACAGTGATTTTGACGCTTGTGTTGTTACACTTTACACGAAGAATACTCGGATATGTTTGAACAATTTCTTTTATATCAAATGAACTAGGATTTCGTGAAAAAAAAAGCTACGAGAGGAAGTATGTCAGAATCTCATTCTGCTTATCGTCATAATGCTGAATGTGAAATACCGAATCACCATGGTGCCATTTTAAGTATTCAAGTGCATAATACGAGAAGCTGTAGGTTACCATAGCAATCATTTCCATAGAGATGGGTGGATATACAAATTTTGATATGTTGGATATTGTGAGCACCATGAGGACACTGTTTGACGGACTTATCACAAAAAAAAATGTAGTATTCATATATGACTGTGATATCATGTTGCCAAGAGATGTGTTGCTATGACAACAGATTTGAGCACAGAATGTAACTATTTATGATTATATTTTGTAAATATATACTGTGATGAGCGAGAAATTACTGCCAAAGATAAAAAAGTCTTGTCAAAACCAGGACTGACTCCTTATTACGTCCTTAAGGAATTTCAAGCCGAGGAATTTTTAACTCTTTACCACATAAGCATATAATTGACTTGTTCAAAATTGAAAGCATTTGCAGACGACAATTCAAACATTGCTCAAATGATGGAATTTGTCTTTAATAGAGTAGAAAACAGTATGGAAAAAGGAAAAAATGCTGGTTACCAGCGTTTTCTCCTTTTCCCACAATGTTTTCAACAGGCTTCTTCCTAGAGTTGTTAAATGTCAGGATCGTGTGGTAATGAGTTAAACTTGGTGTGTAAAAAGGTATAAAGGAGAAAGCAATAATATACTATATATGTATTCACATAAAAGATCTTTCGTCATCATGGTATTGCACATATCTACTTGTCACCAATATTTCAGAAGTCCATCTTAAAGGCCCAGTAAAGCCCAACATCTCAAAGCAGGTGTCCTAATATATTTAGATTTGAATTATACCTTGTTAAAGTATGAAGAATATTGTGGAGACGACGGTCTGTTACCATGTGGGTCGGGCCATATGTTAGTGGCTGGCAGAAAAGAGAATTTTAAAATCAGGCAAAAAATAAACAAAAGATTCAGCTCCCTGGCAGGTTTTAATCTAGTTTTGAAATTAATTTCTCTGTCAGCAACTAACACTTGGACTGACTGTACAACGACAGATTGTCATCTTCAGAATAACTTCCATGCTTGAAAATGGTATTGTCTATAAATTCAAATGTATTTTAACATTTGCTTTGTTTAGTTTTCGGCTTTATTGTCACTTTAGCAAAATTGAAACATGTGACTTTTGAAACATTTGTTTAACTCTTTATCTTGTGACAAAAGTAAGACTTGTCCGGACCCATATCATATGTGAACTTGGAATTAAATGTTGCAAATATTGTGGAAGAAGTCTTTTGTGGGATAGAAAATGTTTTGCGAAAAGGAGAAAATGCTGGGTATCAGCATTTTCTTCTTTTCCCATAATGTTTTCGTAATTCCTTTTTCAAAGGATTGTTTAAAAACAGCAGTGTGTGGTAAAGGATTAATATGCATTACCATAGCGATTTGATACCTAAATACATATATACTACATCATGACATTCTTCTTTTTACTTGGTTACCATATTAAGTTATCAAAAGTTGTTTGCTACAAAAACAAAAACAGTTGACTTTTGAAGGAAAAACAAAAACCAATGTTAATATTTGATAAGACTATAGAATTGTAAAGAATGTAGTCAGCTGTGTTTACACAGAAAAATTACTAATGTAAATGATGTATGGGAAAGATATATATCGTCAATTTTCAGTTTAAACTGCTGCGAGAAAAAAAAATGGCAGTCTGTCTATAGATTTATCGTGAAATAGGGTAAATTAGAGCAAGAGAGTAAACAGCATTCAAGAAGTATTCCATAGTCAGTGTTAGTATTATTGTGTTGCCTGCACCACCCCATAAAGTGTAATTCTTCTCCTGTCGACAAAATATAGGAGCCATGGCCTGGCAAAATGAGGCTTAACTCTTTACCAAACGACAAAATTTTAGACTGGTCAAAATTGAAAGTATTTGGAGACGACAAAATAATTGTGACCCAAAAACTGAAACTTGACTTTAGAAGGGTAGAAAACATTGTGGGAAAAGGAGAAAATGCTGGTCCATATTGGACGCTGTAGGGTCCAATATTGATTTTTTGGAACAAGGATTTTTCAAAACAAGGCTAGAGTCCCAAATATCGATATTGGACTGGAAGAGTAGCCTGCCAAAGTCTGTGGTCAAAAAAGCAGTATCAAAATCCTGTTTTGATATGTTTTGATATATATTTTTTTTTGTTATTTAAATTGAAATGGCCCTTTACTTGTCTTTTACGTTAAGTTCAATATGGAGGTGTGAAATAAAGAGGTCAATGAACATGCTTGGGTACAATACTGATTCATACACTGCAGAACACTGCAGAACCAGTCTATATTTTGGACTCGGCTATGGCCTGGTCCAAAATATAGACTGGTTCAGCACTGTATTCATCCAATAGCATTCAGTATTGTACCCAAGTATGTGAAATAACCAAATAATATCAGTAACTAACAGTTTTAGTGTTTTTTTCTGTAATGAAGCAGTTTATCAATGTACTCTTTAGTTTGAATTACTCATTGTTAACGACAATCTTTTATAGAAATGAACATTTCGAGCTGATGTTAGGTGCAATTTAGTCAAGAAAGGAATAAATCTTATGTTGTTTTGTAGAGTCTGATCTTGACCTACTCTGCTTTCAAAAGCATTTACTACTTTTCGGCAATGTTTTCTATCCTTTTAACTCTTTACCAAACGATACAATTTTAGACTGGTGCATATTGAAATCATTTGCAAACGACAAAATAAACATAACTCAAAAATTGAAATTATTTCCAATTGTTTAGAAAACATTATGGGAAAAGGAGAAAATGCTGGTTACCTGAAAAAGAAGACTTTGGTATATCAAACATATTGTCAATTATACTTTATTTATCATTTTATGAAGTAATTAAGAAAGTTGTGAATGTTTTTTTTTTTTATTGGCTTGTCAGTTTAGAGTGGATGTCTTTGCTAAGAGTTGTATATGTATTAAATAGGACATCATATACTATTGAATTCTCCAAATGACATAATTTTAGTCCAAGTTAAAAACATTTGCAGGTAACAAGATAAATTTGACTCAAAAATCATAAAAATGTTGGAAAACATTGTTGGAAAAGAAGAAAATGCATTTTCTTTTTTTCCAACAAAGTTTTCTTTTCTATCAAAGAAAAATTACACCTTTTGAGCCACACTGAAATTGTCGTCTGCCAATGCTTTCGGTTTGGAACAGTCTTAACCCTTTACCACACAATCCCTACTTTTGAAGACCCTGAGAAAGAAGCCTTTAAAAAACATTGTGGGAAAAGGAGAAAATGCTGTTAACCAAATGCTGTTAACCAGCATTTTCTCCTATTCCAACAATGTTTTCTACCGTTCACAAAACAAATTTCAAATTTTAAGTAATTTCTTTATTTTGTTGTCTGCATATGCTTTCGATTTGGACATGTCTAAGATTCTGACGTTTGGTAAACAGTTAAGTTATGTTGTTTGGTACAGAGTTCGACATGTTTGGGAGTGTGTTGTGTTTGACAATGTCAATATTCTCAGGTTGTATCTAGTCAATTCTTGCTTTAATGTCGTATATTTGTTTCTCTTTATCACCTTTCACATCAAGAAGCTTTTTGGGATGTGTGAGCTTAACATTTCCAAGCCGAAGGCAACATAAGTAGCTTCAGTGTAGATCAAGATCAGACTGCACTGTATATGCAGTCTAGGCTTTGATCTTCATTTGCAAATTTATGGTTTGTACATTATCATTAAGCAAAATGTGTCTCAACCCTTCACCAAACAATCCCTAGTTATTACGACCCTGAGATAGAAGCCTTTTGAAAACATTGTGGGAAAAGGAGAAAATGCTGGTCACAGCATTTTCTCCTTTTCCCACAATGTTTTCTGGCCTGCGGGAAAAAATATCAATTTTTGAGTCACATTAACTTTGTCGCCTGCATGTGCTTTCAATTTGGACCAGTCCAAAATTTTGTTGTTTGGTAAAGAGTAAACCCTTTACTCCATAGATACTCATTTCTATGCATTGCTTATAGGAGCCATAGGAAAACATTGTAGCAAAAGGTGAAATTGCTCGTCACAAGCAATTTCACCTTTTGTCACAGTGTTTTCTATGCTATCAAAAGGTGTCATATACACCTAAGAAACGGCTTCATCCTTGCTGTTATATAGGGTCAGTTAGAGATACCATAGAAATGCCTTATGGGGTAAAGGGTTAAGTGTAGTACAGTTCTGTTTTAACTCTTAATCACACTATCTTACATTTTCAGGACCTTGACGAATAAGGTTTTTGAAAACGTTGTGGGAAAAGGAGAAAATGCTGGCAACCTATCATTTTCTTCTTTTTCCTACAATGTTTTCTTCCTGTCATAGACAAATTTCTTAATTGGTCGTCTACAAATGCTATTATTTTCGATAAATCTAAATTTTTTTCTTTTGGTCCATAGTTGAGCTTTTGAAAATTTCTTATCCATCTCTTTATCATACAGCAAAATTTTTGGCTTGTCCAAATTGAAAGCCTTTGCAGGTGACAACTCGAATGTTTTGAAAGAATTTTTGCAATTTGTATCAAAAAACAATGTAGGAAAAGGAGAAAATGCTGGTTGCCAGCATTTTCTCCTTTTCCCACATTCTGTTGAAAACTTTACTTTCCCATGTCAGACTTTGAATTGTGTGTTTACGGGTTACCTGGCAGCAGAAGTGTTAGGCCGATCCCTGTTTAAAGCATTTAATTTGTCTAGTCGGATTTCATGTGTGGAATAGTGATTTGAGTGAATTTTTCATATCTGTATTGGTTTGTTTATAAGCAGCCCATTTTGTATATAGGTCTGCCGATAGAATGCTATACCGTGTATTTAGGTCCGAGTGTTTTCGAAGAAAACTTAAAGGTATTTTCATAGCCCTGTAGTTGTGTGTGTTGTCGTCTTGTAAAAACTTTGGTGACATTTTATCATAGCTGTGTCATTACTGAAGATATCTAAATGTACTCATGTTCCATGGCCCAGACACAGGTGCGGCAGGTGCAGCATTTGCTTTCAGTTAGTATGGCATACTGTGCCAATGAAATTTGCTGATGTGGTATGATGCCGCACAAATGATTAATAAGTATTTAAAAATTTATAGTGTATGTAAACACATACAAAATTTCTCAAATTACACATTACTTTACAGTAAATGTATATCGAGCCCTCAAATTTTAAAAATCAGAGGATAAAATACTAAAAAATGTCTCAAATGAGACAAATTTTTTGCTTAAAAACACCCTATAATGCACAAAATCACACCATTTGTTTCAAAAATTTTCTGAGGGAGCATGCCCCTGGAGCCCCCTAGCATAGTTTCATGCCTTCAGCGCTCGCATTCATTTTCGCTGCACCAATGAAAATAACATGGCTACGCCTCTGTATTCAGACCCCAGTTGTTGATTGATTGAGTAGTGTTTTATTCAGCTTTCAACATTATTCTAGTTATGTCATGGCAACAGCTCTCATATTCATGCAGTTCTTGTGTTTACTAGGAAAAGGATAGGGCTCTGAAGTGTCTTGCCCAAAGACACTCCCACTAACAACCCAATGGATCCAGTGCGGCTTGAACCTGGGGCCTCAGGTTAGAAATCCCACAATTTACCACTGAGCCAAGCAGGACCCCAGATTACTCGTTAATTAAACAAGACAAACCCGTACCAGTATGGCAACATAGCCATCAAAGTATTGTTGACACAGGTATCCCCCCCCTTTTTTTTTTATGTAACTCTTTAACAGATGACAATTTTGTAGACTTGCCAAAATTAAAAGCATTTACAGATGACAAAATAAATGTGGTTAAAAAATTGAAACCAAATCATAATGATTTGGGAAAGGCACTAAACCTTGTTGGAAAAGAATAAAATGCTGGTTTCCGGCATTTTCTTCTTTTCCCACAATGTTTTCTAAAGGCTTCTTTTTCAGGGGCATCAAAAGTAGGGATTGTGTGGTAATGGGTTAATGGGTTAAAATTTTCCTTTGATAATCAATCTGTTCCATAAAGCAATTTCAGTCCAGCGTTAGCATCCTTGTGTGGTGCCCTTGTTGTATTATTTGTAAATAGACTTAGTTACTTTTATTGTGTGTATGGTTTAATCAATAAATAACCGACCCTTTATCAAACAAGACCATGATTGAACTACCCCCAGGCAAATAGGCTATTTAAAATATGGTTGGAAAAGGAGAAAATATCAGTAATGTTTGAATACAAGTTTCCTGATTTGAGCCATATTTAACATGTAATTTTCAAAACTTTGCATCTTGATAAAGTCTTAAGATTTAGTATTTGGTTAACTCTTTATCCAAATTAAAAGCATTTGCAGATGACAAAATTAATGCAATTCCAAAATTGGGATTTGTGTTTTGTAGATTATTACCAAACTGTCTCTTGTAGAGGAAATGTGTTTTTCAGCCTTTGATAAAATGCAATTGATCTTTTCAGTAGTGAAAGAGTGAACCAATTACCACACAATCCCTACTTTTGACGACCCGGAGAAAGAAGCCTTTAGAAAATATAGTTGGTAAACATCATTTTCTCCTTTGCCCACAATGTTTCCTACCCTTCAAAAAACAAATTTCAAATTTTCAGTCATTTCTATTTTGTTGTCTGCAAATACTTTCAATTTGGACCAGCCTAAAATATTGTTGTTTGGTAATGAGTTAAATGTAAGGGCAATCAGTGATGTCAGTATAATATTCACAGTTAACTAATTACCAAACGACAAAATTTTCGGTTTGCCTAAATCGAAAGCATTTGCAGACAACAAAATAATTGTGACTAAAAATTTGAAATTTGTTTTGTGAATGGTAGAAAACATTGCGGGAAAAGGAGAAAATGCTGGTTACCAGTATTTTATCCTTTTCCAGTAATGTTTTCAAAAGGCTTCTTTTTCATGGTCGTCAAAAGTATGGATTGTGTGGTAATGGGTTGATAACACTCTTTACCTCTCACTCACATGTTTCAGTGACCATAAAGAAAGAGACGATAAAGGAGGCCAAAATGACAAAGTTTATACTAGACACTAGACAGCATAGAAAAGATTGTGGGAAGAGGAGAAAATGCTGGTTACCAGCATTTACTCCTCTTTCCACAATGTTTTCAAAAGCCCTGAGGTCATTCAAATACTGGATTGTGTGGTAAAGGGTTAGAAGGTATAGGAGGGATAGATGGTTGGGAAAAAAGAGTAATAGAGCATTGTTTGACATAATTTTTAGTATTTGTATGTATATTCTATCATTTATATATGCCATATTGGCAGATGTATCATTTTCTTATCAATTCATAAATTTTTATCATGTGAATATGTATTATAACAGTCAGTTAACGGCATTATAAATAGCTTCAGCATTATAGATGATCATCTGTATTAATGTAACTTTGACATTGGTGCTTCTGTGTCATGTGACCTGAAACCTTATCTTTCCCACAATCATCCTGATTGGTTGGTTGTGAAACAAGCTCTCTGATTGGCTGAGGTGTGTTGTTGTTGCTCTATCTTGAGGCCAGTCATAAAATTCTAAATGATGCATGGTTGCAGAATGTTTATGTTACCCAATGATTAACACACATTCATTTGTAACTCAGTTGAAATGTTAAAACTAACTAACAGCATAGGTTGTTCAAGTTTATTTAAGCCTTTACCACACAATGACAACTTTTGACGACCCTTGGACAAAAGCCTTTTGAAAACATTGTGGGAAAAGGACGAAATGCTGGTAACCAGCATGTTGTCCTTTTCCCGCAATGTTTTCTACCCTTCCTGAATCAAATTTCGAATCATCAGCCACATTTATTTTGTCATCTGCAAATACTTTCAATTTGAATCGGTATATAAATTTGTCATTTGGTAAAGAGTTACCGGGAACTCATTACCACACAATCCTGACTTTTAACAACCCTTAGGAAGAAGCCTTTTAACTCTTTACCACACAATCCCTACTTTTAACGACCCTGTGAAAGAAGCCTTTTGAAAACATTGTAGGAAAAGGAGAAAATGCTGGTAACCAGCATTTTCTCCTTTTCCCACAATGTTTTCTACCCTGTTGGAAACAGCTTTGAATGTTTGGTTTACATTTATTTTGTCGTCTGCAAATGCTTTCAATTCGGACCAGTCTAAAATTTTGTCGTTTGGTAAAGAGTTAAAAGCATTGTAGGAAAAAGGAGAAAATGCTGGTAACCAATATTTTCTCCCTTTCACAGAACATTTTCTTCCATTTCAAAGACAAAAGCTGATCAGTTAGGCATATTGATTTGGCTGTGTGCAATGCTTTAATTTGGACAACTCTATTATTTTGTTGTGTGGTAAAGATTTGTTTGGATAATATGTCATAAAAAGTGATGAAAACATATATTTTCTAATGACAACTTTCTTTTAGATTTTTGGTTTAAGAAATGGAATACGGGAATATTTTTTTCTTTGTTAAAAAAATGTTATATTTGTCACAACTTTCTTTCTTTTCCAAATCTTGTGACCTCGAAATAAACCCAGCAGACATCTTCAGTCCAGAAGTATGATCCCAAGTGTTGCATATTCCAGAATGCTGTAATCCATAATCGGGTTTATTTGGTCCTTCAATCCTTTATCATATGACAGAATTTTAGACTGGTCCAAATTGAAAGCATTTGCACACAACAAAAAAAAATGTGACAGAAAAATTGAAATTGGTTTTGGAAGGGTAGAAAACATTGTGGTATAAGGAGAAAATGCTGGATACCAGCATTTTCTCTTTTTTTCTCAATATTTCCAGAAGGCTATTTGCTACAGGGTTGCTAAAAGCTGGATTTTGTGGCCAAGAGTTAACCCTTTATCATCTGAAACAACTTTAGACCCATCCTTATTGAAAGTATTTGTAGAGGAGAAACTAAACCTGATTCATATGATAAGATTTGTTCTAGAGAAAGTAGAAATTATTGAGAAAAAAGGAGAAAATGCTGGTCACCACCATTTTATCCTTTTCCCATTCTGTTTTCAATAGCTTTCTTTCTGAAGATTGTTAAAACTCAGCATTGTGAAATAAAGGGTTAGATGGTGAAAGAAATTAAAATTTAACAAATAAAGTTCACTTGTTCTTCATCAGGTTCTATAACCCTTTACTCCATAGATACTCATTTCTAAACATTACTTGTAGGAGCCTTTGGAAAACATTGTGGCAAAAGGTGAAATTGCTCGTAACGAGCAATTTCACCTTTTGTCACAATGTTTTCTACGCTATTAAAAGGTGTCATATACACATAAGAAACGGCTTCATCCTTGATGTTATTTAGGGTGAATTAGAGATACCATAGAAATGCCTTATGGGGTAAAGGGATAAAAACAAGAGGTTGTGGGGTAAAGGGTTGAGATACATTTGAATAGTGATGGGAAAACACCTGTCTTTGATTTGCATGTAGTTTGGCATGGATTTGAATTCTGGCTTTTTTAATTATATTGACAATTTTTTATTTGTCAAAAGGGCTTATCATGTATAGTGCTAAAACACTTTTTTAGTATTTTTGTAATTGTTGTTTCAATGAGAGAGAGGAAAAAAATGTTGTATAAGTGTGGTTATTTATACCTGTAACAGATTGTGTTATGTTTCTATGTTCACACAAGTATTGCTATTATTGTTATGTATTTGAAGACAAAAGGATAAATAAATTGTTATTCATTGAGTAATATGTTTTTGTATTTTTGTTTTACACTTACCATAGCAATTTCAACTTGGCTCATTATCGCCCGCTAAATGGCATTCTACTAATACACATATAATTTGGGCATTCTGGGTAAGAGGTAGAAAAATTTTTCAAAACAACAACGTTTACCTTAAATTTCAAAATGAAATAAACATTTACTCACTATTTAAAGCACTACTTGGTGCGATTCATTCTGCTATGATCGGCTAGCATGTAACCTATGCATCAGCCATTTATTAATACGGCCCCTACATGCTTGGTTAATAGGCTAATAGCTTCGGTATAAGCCCTTATTTTCCCAGATATTGGTGATATGGGTGATGCGTCATAGCAGACGGTTCGAATCTTCAAAGAATATGACAAGCTCAGACAACACAGCTCGGCTGTTTTTGCAAAATTTGAAAAAAAAACGTCACGGAAGTGTCGTAGCCAGGGTGTTATTGTAGTTGTCTGCATTATCCTGCAAAAACTTTGGTATTTTATAATAATCTCCGTTATTACTGAAGACATTTTGCTTCAAACTTGGACAAAATGTTAACTATCAACAGAGAAACCTATACAGCAAGAGCATGTAACTATAAAAAAAAAGACTAAGTTATGTCCCCTATTCGACTTGCAATTTTCACATAAATCAAGCAACTGCAGCTTAGTGTTGGCACTCACAGGACTGTGGAGCTTTTGTTAGCATATCCTATCTCTGTGTACTTGAGTTAGTTTTTATACCCCCGCAAAATAAATGTTTTTGGGGTATACTGGAATCGGCCTTTGTGTCTGTCTGTCTGTCCGTCCGTGCATCTGTCTGTGTTCGAAATACTAGTAATTTTATGTCGCAAACTCCTCCTATAGTTTTCCTTCAATTGCATTGAAACTTTGCACATAGGCTAATCATATGTTGAATATTTAAAAGACGCAGTTTTCAAGTGTCAACTCTTCCTGGTTGAGAAATTATCTCTCCTTGAAATTGACACTTTTTTTCTGTCAAAGTGCTGGCGGCGTATTAATCCGTTACCCCATAAGGCATTTCTATG
Source organism: Tridacna crocea (assembly GCA_943736015.1). Lineage (NCBI taxonomy): Eukaryota > Metazoa > Mollusca > Bivalvia > Cardiida > Cardiidae > Tridacna > Tridacna crocea. The sequence goes on along the minus strand of OX031069.1, from coordinate 13,852,976 downwards.
GTATCTCTAATTGACCCTAAATAACAGCAAGGATGAAGCCTTTTCTTATGTGTATATGACACCTTTTGATAGTGTAGAAAACATTGTGGCCAAAGGTGAAATTGCTCGTCACGAGCAATTTCACCTTTTGCAACAATGTTTTCCAAAGGCTCCCACAAGCAATGCGTAGAAATGAGTATCTATGGAGTAAAGGGTTAAGTCACATTCAGTGACAGTTTTAGTTTAAAACTTCCAAAGTCTATTTAACTCTTTAACACATAATCCTGACTTTAAACAACCTTGAGTAAGAAGCCTTTTCAAAACATTGTGGTAAACAGTATTTTCTCCTTTTCCCACAATGTTTTCTACTATGCTGGAAACAAATCTGATTTTGGATTTACATTCATTTTGTCACATGCAAGTGCTTTCCATTTGGACAAATCTAAAATTTTGTTGTTTGGTAAAGGGTTAACTCTTTACCATAGCAAAATTTTAGACCTATCTAAATTGAAAGCATTTGCAGACGACAATTTCATACTGGCTCAAATGATGCAATTTTTTTTTTTGATAGGGTAGAAAACTTCATGAGAAAATGTTGGTTACCAGCATATTCTCCTTTTTATAAGCCCGTCGAAGACGGGACGTATTATGGGATCACCCGTGCCGGGCGGGCGGGCGTCCGGGCGGGTGGCGTCCAGTTCTTTGTCCGGAGCATATCTCCAAAACTATACTAGCTAGGGTTATGAAATTTCATGGGTGGATAGATCTCATCGAGGGGGAGTGCAGTGCACAGGAATCATAACTCTTGCTTGCTTAACTTTTGAGTTATTGCCCTTTGTTGTTTTTCATACTTGAATTTTGTCCGGAGCATATTTCCAAAACTATACTAGCTAGGGTTATGAAATTTCATGGGTGGATAGATCTCATTGAGGGGGAGTGCAGTGCACAGGAATCATAACTCTTGCTTGCTTAATTTTTGAGTTATTGCCCTTTGTTGTTTTTCATACTTGAATTTTGTCCGGAGCATATCTCCAAAACTATACTAGCTAGGGTTATGAAATTTCATGGGTAAATAGATCTCATTGAGGGGGAGTGCAGTGCACAGGAATCATAACTCTTGCTCGCTTAATTTTTGAGTTATTGCCCTTTGTTGTTTTTCATACTTGAATTTTGCCGGAGCATATCTCCAAAACTATACTAGCTAGGGTTATGAAATTTTATGGGTGGATAGATCTCATTGAGGGAGAGTGCAGTGCACAGGAATCATAACTCTTGCTTGCTTAATTTTTGAGTTATTGCCCTTTGCCATTTTTTATACTTGAATTTTGTCTGCTGAATATCTCCAGAACTATACTAGCTAGGGTTATGAAATTTCATGGCTGGATAGATCTCACTGAGGGGGAGTGCAGTGCACAGGAATCATAACTCTTGCTTGCTTAATTTTTGAGTTATTGCCCTTTGTCATTTTTCATACTTGATTTTTGTTCGGAGCATATCTCCAAAACTATACTAGCTAGGGTTATGAAATTTCATGGGTGGATAGATCTCATTGAGGGGGAGTGCAGTGCACAGGAATCACAACTCTTGCTTGCTTAATTTTTGAGTTATTGCCCTTTGTTGTTTTTCATACTTGAATTTTGTCCGGTGCATGCCCCAGCTTTACAACTTGGGGTAAGACGTGCGTATCTTGCGACAATTTGCCGCTCTTGTTTCATGATATTTTCATAAGGCTTCTCTCTCAGGGTTGTTAAAAGGCGTCACTGTGTGGTAAATTAAATTTTCGGTCACTTTTAATTTGTCGTCTGCAAATGCTTTCAACTTGAACCAGTCTAAGATTTTGTCGTTTGCTAAAGAGTTAATGGACCTTATTTACCAACTTTTTCCAAGAACATTATTGGACTTATTTTCTATTTAGAAAGTAACACAAATTTGTCTGATCTTGGGTCTATAATTATAAAGCTAGAGGGTGCAATATAATGGTAGGAAATGCATGTCGGACAAACAACTAGTTACTGGCTTTAATTGATTGATTGTTTGTATGGTATTTCATGCCCTATTCAACAATACTTCAGTTACATCTAGGTGGCCAGTGCATCTATCCATACTTTCCAGGACACTCTTTTACCAGTACTTTGCATTATTTTCTTTTCAAGCCAATGGCTGCTTTCCCACAAAAACTTCATCGAAACAATGATAAGCGGTGAAAAAGGAATGAATCCTGTCAATATGACTATATATAGGGGATTTTTTTTTTCAAAATTAAAGGGGATATTTTTTTTTCATATTTGATCATTTGTTTTGGTTATAGAATGTCAAATCCCTGTGCTCCAGTCCTCGGAAAGAATTTGCCAAGCAATCAAACCAGTGACCTTCTGTTCTTGAACAAGAAACAACAAAATTTAGACTGGTTGAAATTGAAAGCGCTCGCAGATGAAAAAATAAATGGAACTCAAAAATTGAAATTTATTTCCAGCAGGGTAGAAAATACTGTGGGAAAAGGGGGAAATGCAGTTTGTTCTCAGAGTTAACCCTTATCCTGTTTGATGAAACTGGTGGAAAGTACCCCAACAGAGGCGGATCCAAGATTTCTTCAGGGGGGTGGTCAACTCAGTCAATCTCAGATATGCAGACACTAACCCAAAGCACAAATCAGTCGCCAATGAGTTGGAAGTCCATCAAAAAAAAAAATCTGGAAATTTAGGGGGGGTTCGACCGATCCCCCCAGGATCTGCCAGTGCCCAACTTGGAAGCTTGCTCTGATATTGTGTGAGTGTGTACCACACATTGTGTCTACACTGGATTTGTCTGCAGAGAAACAAGGTTTCATAAATAACAATTAATGGAGCAAACCTTCAGACTGAGGGTAATTCAGTTTAAACATACCTGGTATTCATTATACAGCGATTGAAAAATAAGTTCTTACAACTTCTGCTTATCTCTCTTGATTATGCTGCCTGGGAACCATACCATTATTCACACTGAATTTGTTGCCCAATGAAACAGTAGAGACTTGCTACTGATATTGAACTCAGGACCTGTTTGTTACTAGGCCGACACAGACTGAGGGTAGGTGGAAGACAACAAGCAAGATCAGGAACTGTCGTCACCAACCATTAATGTTCTAAGACTTATTATCTAAATATTCTATTTTTGAAATAAATACAACTTAGAGTGGCTACACAAAATGGTGTAGCCGATCAGGATTTTGTTTAACCCATCAGCAGAAGTTGTGTTTCTTTCAAAATTTGAAAATTTTGCAGTCAGACTAAATTTGTCTTAATGAATGGTTAGTTAATACGGACAAGATCACACATAAGACTTATGCAGTCTGTATCAATTGCATTGCCTGTAATTATTTCAGGATATCATATGGTTCAAAATGAAAAGCTGACCACTATCAATGTCATTAGATGTTTTAAAATAAGATAATCATTTAAACTTCAAATTACAAAATCGTGCTAGAGAAAACAGGAAATATAAAAAGGCAGGCTGAAACAAAACATGTGCGTTGAAATAGGATTTTTTAAAAAATCAACCAATGGTTCGTTTTGACTGTGGGACGTTTTAATCAAATACTCGAAATAGTAGTTAGACGAATCGTAAAAACTTTTCCGGAAGTCAACCGGACTGGTATCCGTTTCCTCCAAAGTTGAAAAATGATGCGGGATACCAGTCCAGAAGTGGGCGAAATCTAAACTCATGTGAGAATGGAACTGTCACAATCAGTTTTAGACGGATTGGCGCTTGCAGCAGACGCAGCACATGTTCCTGACAAGAGTTTTTCAGTGCTCGTTACAAGAGCTTTCGACGGAGTCCTTGATGAAAGACACAGGAACATGATATCAAGTATATATCCGATATTGTTTTTGTGAATGTGTCTCGGCTACAATCCCCCAGCAGTCGTTCTAATGTCTATTGCACAGAGTAATGGGAACTTCCCACTACTATATATTTCTGTGCATATACATGGCATTGTTTCATGATGGAAAACAGAAGAATTTAACGGAATTTCAGCCTCATTCCATTTAACAAATATTTGATCCATATGGAATGAAAGTTAAAACTAAAATAGAATTCTAATTCCTTTGGGATGCATGATTGTGATTTTTGTGGGTTTTAGTGATATAGTGCTGGGGAGTTGCCAGCATAATCTGCCTATTTTGAATATGAAAAATGGACAAATCGGCACCATTTCAAATGATGTGTATGTCATCCTTTTTTCCAAGGTATCTTGTGATTGGTTTATATCATAGACCTATCTATTTTCAAAGTTTACCTGTTTTCAATTCAAAGAGCCTTGGAGCCTTCCAACGTTTTCTTGCAAACTATGCAGCGAACTAGTTCACTAACTCATCTGATTACCTGAATGCAAACAGTCTCACTGCTGGTGACTTTCAAAATCAGACGAAATCAAGTAGTACATGTCATTGAAGTTCAAACTTCAAGCGGTGTTTTCTGATCAAATGTAATTTGGTAAGAGAACATGTCGGGCAATATCAAACTCTTTTGATATTTCACATTTATTCGAACAAGATTCATTATTTTTTTGGTTCCGGGCTTGATCGTCCCAAAACCAGTTCGTCCGTGGGCTTGTTCGTCCCTGGGCTTATTCACCCGGGCTCGTTCGTCTGGGCTTGTTCGTCCCACACCACCGTTTCGATCTTATTGGAATATAATCATTATGTGCCCTCCAAAGTAAACTTTTGTTTTTAACATGCAAGTACTTTGAACAAAATTTACTTTTATGCTTTATTTTTGCCTCACTTGAAGTCGTATTTTGAACAGAACAGAAAATGAATTAATGATTCAAGACTTAACACACAATGTCTCCGCATCGCGTCTTGCCTAGATTAGCGGCCTTACATTACAATATTTATTGAAAATCCATATGTACATGTATGTATATATGACGTTATTTAATTTCTTTCCTAATTACCATGTTGGGGATGACGTCATTGGCATTTTTCATTTACTTTAGTTTCTTCTCTAAATGTAACGATGGGAATGACACCACTGATATTTTTTCTTTTACTTACATGTAGTTTAGTTTAAAAATATTTATTTTACATCAATTGAGAAACAATTAGTTCTGACAAGTTATACTAATCTCTCTAGATTCTACTTGTTGGGAACTACACCAGTACTCGCGCCGAATGTGTGGGCCGATGGTAAATCCTGAAGTTGACACCCGCTTCCGGGAATCAAACTCAGGACATTTTGGTTACGAGGCCGATGCTCTACGTCACGACCACGGACACCACAACCTTTTCAAAATCAGTGAAGAATTCACCATGGATACTTTGGTTGGCAGATACATAAGTTGGGATGAACAAGCCCGGACGAATGAGGCCGATGCTCTACGTCACGACCACGGACACCACATTTCTTTCACTTTGGTTTCTTCTATAAACGTGATGGGGATCTTTTTTGTACAGTTATAATTAACTTTGGTTGAGTAAACTGGAAGGCAATAATGCGCACTTACAACCTTTTCAAAATCAGTGAAGAATTCACTATGGACACTTTGGTTGGCAGATACATAAGTTGGGACGAACAAGCCTGGATCAACGAGAAATCAGTTGGGACGAACAAGCCCGGATGAATGAGCACAGGCGAACAAGCCCGGGCGAACAAGCCCAGGGACGAACAAGCCCGTTACCATTTTTTTACCTTACCAAACATACTGCCACAGTGGTTTATAAGCAAGAAAAAATTGTTACTACAGTCATGTGGTGTGCACAATATTTTTGTATACATACTTCCTCAGTGGTTTATTAAGGAGAAAAGTTGGTTTCTAACCATGTGCATAATACAGTGACAGCATACCACTTCAGTGTTGTGTTTAAAAAGAGGCCCCTGGTAAAGATTTAACTTCTTATTCATAATCTGGGATTTTCTCATAATTATTGCAGAAGACCCATCTCTGAAAAGTCTGGACCAAGCATCTTTGAAAGAAGCATTTGCATCGTTGGTTACTTTGATATCTGAGGCATCCAAATATGATTTGGAACCTTCATCTATCAGGTATTTATGCAAACCTTAACCCTTTACCCCATAAGGCATTTCTGTGGTATCTCTAATTAACCCTAAATAACAGCAAGGATGAAGCTGTTTTTTATGTGTATATGAGACCTTTTGATAGCATAGAAAACATTGTGGCAAAAGGTGAAATTGCTCATGACGAGCAATTTCACCTTTTGCCACAATGTTTTCCAAAGGCTTTTACACGTAATGCGTAGAAATGAGTGTCTGCGGAGTAAAGAGTTAATTGTTACTTTTGTTTTAGAGATATTGATCCTTTACTTTACAATCTGGTTTTATGGTGACTCTGAGGAAAAGTTTCTTTTGGAAACAATGTGGGGAAAGGAAAGATGCTGGTAACTAGCATTTTCTCCTTTTTCCACATTGTTTCCTTTCCAGTCAGAGGACTTGCGCATATTTTTTATGAATTTCTATATTTTAACCCTTTACTCCATAAATACTCATTTCTATGCATTGCTTGTAGGAGCCTTTGGAAAATATTGTGGCAAAAGGTGAAATTGCTCGTGATGAGCAATTTCACCTTTTGTCACAATGTTTTCTATGCTTCAAAAGGTGTCATATACACATAAGAAATGGCTTCATCCTTGCTGTTATTTAGGGTCAATTGGAGATACAATAGAAATGCCTTATGCGGTAAAGGGTTAACATGACTGGTGTATGTTAGTCAAGTTTTTTGGGTAGGAAGTGTTCAGCGTTCTTACCATTCAGTGTCTTTGTCATAGCCAGTTAACTCTTTACCAGATAACAAAATTTTAGCCCATCCAAATTGAAAGCATTATGCAGACGACAATTTCATTGTGGCTCAAATGGTGTATGTGTTTATTGATATGGTAGAAAACATTGTGAGAAAAGGAGAAAATACTGGTTACCAGCATTTTCTCCTTTTTGCACAATGTTTTCTAAGTGCTTCTTTCACATGGGTGTTAAAAGTCGGGACTGTGTGGTAAAGGGTTAAATTATAGGAAAGAGGCCATCATGGCCCTCTTCTGCTGAAAAATTTTGTTGAAAGAAGTTTGCCAAGATCAAGTCAAGTGTGTCAAAATCAACTGAATCATTTTAGTTTGTGAAGCACTCTTATGTTCGTCTCTCATTTTACAGTCCTGTGTTGGAAGATTGCAAATTTACAACAGATAAGATTGAGACGTTTAGTAAAGTTTATAATGTAAGTACACAAAATATTTATAACCAAACATGATTTTACCCTGTCAGATTTGAAATCTTTACCAGACGACAAATTTCAGAGATTTCCAAATTGAAAGCATTTACAGATGTAAAATTAACTAATGCTCAAAAGATGTGGCTTTCCTTTCAAAGTTTATTATCTCTTTACCATATGTCTAACTTTTGGTCCCAAACAAATTAAAAGCATTTGCAGATTACAAAATGAGACTTAGCTCAAATGATTAATTCTGTTTTTATAGGATAAAAAAAACATTGTGAAAGAAGGAGAAAATGCTGGTTTCCAGCATTTGTAAAATATGTAACCTTAAATTAAAGGTATTATTAGTGGTATGATAAAAATATAATTATCACATCTATGTATGTCATTCAGCTGCTGGACCAGTGTCTTGACATTTTGGAACAAAAACCAATATCCAGTTGCAGCCAATTTATTGCAAACATCAATTGTTGACGGTTCATGATTGTGAACTCAACAACAAAGCGCAATTGCGTTGTATTCTACAATGACAGAGTAAAAATACCCTTGTTGAAGTACATGATTCTGAATTTATCCTACCAAACAATAGTGGTCCTTACAATCCGCACTGTCTCGTGTTGCAACGTAGTAAACCATAAAAGACTGTGCGAATCCCTGCCTCTCCGTAGTACAACGTATTAAGGTCGTGACTTTCCGTGACAAATCAGTATCATAGCATAACCATAACGTAGTGTAACCATGCTAATACATAGTTCTCCGTATCAAATCCTGAAAGAATTTTGGGCCTATGGATAAGTACGGACTGTTACGGTTTTAATACGAACCAGAATGTATCAGTACGGTCTAATACGGACTAGTAAGGATACGCTACGGTCGTTTGATCCGTAGCGAATTTTTGTGCAGGTTCAAAAATTGTCAAGGACCGCTACGGATATACAAGGACTACTACGAATGACTATGGTTACAATACTGAGAGCTACAGACTAGTATGAGTTGTCACGGATAATGCCGGAACGAATCCGTACCTCTTCCGTGGCGGCCTTCTGTGAATGTGTGACCGGGGTATAATGCTCATTCTAGAGTCCATGTTTTAAGTCTGATACTCACAACAGTTAGTTAAAATGTTTCTCTTTGAAAATTTACTTACAGGAAAAAGTTTGACTCATGTCACCACCCCTTGTTCAATGCACAGGCTGACTTGGGTCAATACATTTTGTAAGCATTTAACACCTTTTTAAAGAACATTGCTGTAATTTTATTTTTACTGTTTTTCTTTACAGTCAAAAAAGCCATTAATGCAGATACTTTTAAATAGGTGAGTGTTAACATTTTACCAGTAGAGAACATTTTAGACTTGCCTAAATAGAGTGTACATGTACATGTATTTAGAAACTGACAAATAAATTGTCGCCCAAATGATAGGAGTGCCCTTTTAACCCATTACCACACAATCCTGACTTTTAACGACCCTGAGAAAAAAGCCCTTTGAAAACATTGTGGGAAAAGGAGAAAATGCTTCCTAACCAGCATTTTCTCACAATGTTTACTACTCTATCAAAGGAAAATCACACTATTTGAGCCACATTGAAATGGTGGTCTGCAAATTGTTTCAATTTGGAGGAGGCTAAAATTTTGTCATCTGAGTAAGGCTTAAAAGGTAGAAAAAGGATAAAATGCTTGTTGTCAGCATTTTCTCCTTTCCTACAGTGCTATCAAAAGCTTTCTTGTTTCTTTTTAATTTTAATTTTTTTTTTTAACTCTTTACCACACAGTCCTGACTTTTAATGACCCCTGAGAAAAAAATATTACTAGTATTTGTTGTGATGGTTTGACTCTGTACTAAATGATCCCAAAATTCAAAATCCCTGAGGAAATAACTCTTTTTGAAAATATTGTTGGAAAAGGAGAAAATACTGGTAACCAGCATTTACACCCTTTCCCAAAAGGGAAAAGGAGAAAGACAACTACCATCACTTCAAGACAATTAAAATCACTTCAAGTATGGCTCAAAAGATAGAATTTCTTTTTCATAGGTTATACAACATTGTTAGAAAAGAAAAAAACGCTGGTTACCTTCAGTTTCTTCTTTTCCTGTAATGTTTTTTAAAAGTTTTGTTCTCTTGGAGTGGTTTAAACTGGTGATTGTGTGGCAAAAGGTTAATATGTGAAAGAAATGCTGTTTTTCTTTGTTGCAGCATAGGAACAAGCCCACCCCATATTGTGGATGTTGACTGGAGACTTGACTATTATATAAAGGTAGATTCAACCCTTCCATTTATGCAGTAATTATTTTGATACAAGTTTTGGCACTTTCAAGGCCCAATGGCAGTAAAGTCATTAGTGCTATTTTTGAAATGCATACAAATGTAAATCATACTCCAGATAAGACGGAGCGATGGTATTCTAAATTCATTATTTCTCTTCAAAACCCTATGTTGTGGGTACACATTAGAATCGTCTTGATGAGGATTTGATGGAGAATAATTAATATTTTTGATTTTAAAATCAAAATCACCCTCTCTACCTGGAGCTCTGTAAAATATTGATTTTAATGGGAAGACCTCTTCGCTAGCCAAGGTTACAATCACTATGTAGATCTTACCTTGGCGGATCAAGCCTGATTTCAAGATTCCCTTGATATGCCCTGTATTGGATGCTAGTTATTATCCCCCTTTACATCATATTTCTTATAGCCAATAAAATATTGTTTTACAAACCACTTGCAAATACAATAATTTAACATATGAAGCTATAACCATAAACATACTTCGACATTCCATGGTCAGGTGCTGGAATATAGAATAAATCCACTGAAAATTGATTTGTCACACTGAAACTTTCTGTAAATATTGTTCGTCTATATTTTTTTCAATAATAAATCAATACAGATCCTGCACTTATCCACAGAGGTATCCATGCTTACCTTCTATTTTTATTGGAAAAGTAGCAACCTTGTTCTATATTTATCAAAGATGAAATGCTACGAGGGATTTGATTTGTGCAGTTAGTGTTAGCTGCAACCAATGAAAATGTATATGGGGGAATGTCGAAATCAAGCTCGATCCGCCCAAGGGTAGTGTAGCGTAGTGGATTGTCACCCTTGGCTTGTGAAGATGATGGGAAGATGACAATCTGTTATTGTATGGTCATTGCAAGAGGGAGCCGCTGGCAGAAAAATGCATTTAAAAACTGAGTAATAAGTAAACAAAAGATACAGCCACAGCAACATTTTACATCATTTCACCCTATACCATGCAATGCCAACTTTCGGCGACCCTGAGAAAGAAGCCTTTTGAAAACATTGTGGGAAAAGGAGAAAGTGCTGGTAACCAGCATTTCTCCTTTTCTCACAACGTTTTCAAGATCCTTCTTTGCCAGGGATGTTAAAAGTGGACATTGTGTGGTAAAGGGTTAAACTCTCCCATTGTTTATTTTTGATAGCCAAAATAATTATCAAGGTTGCTTTTGCCTAGAATGTCAGTCACAGCAAAGCAGATAATGTGGATCAAAGATCAGATCGCATGTTTTGTGCAGTCTGATCTTAATCTGCACTAACTGCCTGCCGAAGACTTTCTCATTATCAACTCATTAGCTTCAAAGCATGCTTCATTGTACTTTTGTGGCCATTGTAGATCAAGATCAGACTGCATATTTCATAAAATCTGGTCTTCGATCTACATTGTCCAATAAAGAGATATTTTTCCCCAAAAGAATAGCCAAGCCCCAGTAGTTCAGTCGGTAGCTTACAGGACTTGAGAACAGTTGGCCGTGAGTTCGATCCCTGGCTCGGCAAATTTCTTTTAAAGGATTGATGATAGTCATTGTGGTAGGACTCACTGCTGATCTTGTTTCGACGATGGTTATGTTAGAAAGTAGCCAATGGCTTGGAAAGAATAATGTGGGGAGAACTGGTTACAGAAACTCCAGGAAAACATGGATAGATGCCGGGATATAATTGAAATAATGTTGAAAAGGGTGTTAAATACCATACAATCAATAAAAACAAAACAAAACCTAAAAATGTGATATTATGGTGTTTACTATAGCCTGGAAAGTTTCATTTTACTTACTTACAGTTGTAGGTGAATTTCTGATTAATATATTTATCTTTATTACAGAACAACTATTTAGAAAGAGTGAATGAAGCAGTGTATTTAGTCAGTTTAAAAACAGAGGTACAGACTTTTATTTTTCTCTTTTATCGCCTTACTGAGTGGCAAATTTTTAGACTTGTCAAAATTCAGGACATTTGCAGATGACATAGTGTATTTTATATATGTTGAATGGGTTAGGAACTTTTGTGGAGAAAGGAGACAGTTTGATGCTGATTTTCAGCATAGTCTCCTTTTCTAACAATAGTTTAACTCATTACCACACAATCCCTACTTCTGACTACCCTGTAGCCTGAGAAAGAAGCCTTCAGACCTATCAAATTGCAAATCATTACATACATGTTTGCTGTGTGACTTACGTCATTGTACCACTTTTGCAACTATATTTTACAGTCTGTAGATACGAGGGTTGTCCCAAAACTGCCTGACAATTTCAATAGTAAAAGAAAATGAAACGCTACAAATGTAATTTTTGATTATGTTTTCAATACATATATACCAAACATGTATAAAGAAAATCACGGGAGTATCTTTAGCAATAAGAAATTTTAGCATAAATATCACAAGTAGCCACAGAGCTTTTGTTAAGTTACTCTCTGTGAAATTCAACGCATTTACCATATCAGTTAATCCGCAGCTGCTCAAAAACTGCCTTAAAACAAATTTCTGTCAGACCTCTGTTAAAAGCAAATATAGTAGTTTTTAAGCAAATTTCTGTCAGACCTTTGTTAATTGCAAATATAGAAATCGAACTCGTGACTTTGTAAAACCTCCTCAACCCTTTACCAAACGACAAAATTGTAGGCTTGCCCAATTTGAAAGCATTTGCAGACGACAAAATAAACGTGGCTCAAAAATTGAAATTGTTTTTGAGAAGGGTACAAAACATTGTGGGAAAAGGAGAAAATGCTGGTTACCAGCATTTTCTCCTTTTCCCACAATGTTTTCAAAAGGCGTCTTTCTCAGGGTCGTCAAAAGTAGGGATTGTGTAGTAATGGGTTAAGCTGTGGAAAGCAGGCTGAGTTAAAAATCTGAGTAGAAATTATTGCCCCCATGGATAGAAGGGTCTGAGGTGTCTTCTGTATACTGGCCTGTGGCTTTCCTCTGAGTTTGAAGTAGTTAAACTCTTTACCAAACAACAAAATTTTAGACTGGTACAAATTGAAAGCACTTGCAGACAGCTATATTAACTTGACTCGAAAATTAAAGTTTGTTTCCAGGAGGGAAGTAAACATTGTGGGAAAAGGAGAAAATGCTGGTTATCATCATTTTCTCCTTTGCCTACAATGTTTTCAAAAGGCTTCTGTCTCAGGGTCGTAAAAACCAGGGATTGTTTGGTAAAGGGTTAACAACCTCTCATCTGCTATGAAAAGAGGATCCAACAGAGCGTCATCTGCTTGTTATCGTCAGATATCATAGCTTGAGCCCAGCCCTTGCAGACTTGTGACATGTTCAGTTTGTCCTTAAATATTCTTTCGAAAGAAGACCTTGAAATAGTGATTGACGATGGTATCTCTCTTAGTTTCTGGTCTGCCAAAAAAAGCATCTCTTCACCAAATCAAATGACACTTCATTTAAAGAAATCTGCCAACCATTTTGTGCTTTCTGCTGGTTACCAGCATTTTCTCCTTTTCCCACAGTGTTTTCAAATGCTTTTTTCTCAGGATTGTTAAAAGTTGGGATTGTGTGGTAAGGAGTTAAAAGGATAAACATTTTATGGATTTATTAAAATAGTAAACAATAAACCCAAAGGATTTTTTAATGCTAGAAATTAGGCTGTTTTACAAGCAATTTCAAGGTTGGTATTGTTGAAATTACCTCAACTAGGCAGATACCGTAGATCAAAGATTGGACTGCATGTCATGTAGATTTTGATCTTCATGAGCTGCAATGTCAAATAGTGTAGTTACACTTACCGGCCACCTGAGCCGAGCCCCGGTAGCTCAGTAAGTAGCATACAGGACTTGAGAACAGGGGGTCATGAGTTTGATTCCCGGCTCGGCCAATTTCTTTCCGAGGATTGATGACAGTCATTGCGACAGGATTCATTTCTCTCTCACCGCTGATCGATAATGGCAATGTAGGAAAGCAGCCTGAGGCTTGGAAAGAATATTGTGCAGATTACTGGTTACAGAAACACCAGGTAAGCATGGATAAGTGCACTGGCCGCCGCGATATATTAACTGAAATGATGTTGAATACAGAGTTAAACACCATACAATCAATCGATCAACAGGCATGGATAGGTGCACTGGCCGCCAGGATATAACTGAAATAATGTTGAAAACAGTGTTAAACACCATACAATCAATCAATCAACAGGCTGCCTTAGATAGATTTAATTAATGGCTTATCAAATGGATGTGTTTGTTTCTTTCAGATCCCAGGAAACCCAGATTTAAAAGAAGTTCAGTTTTCATGTACTCAAGAGCAACTACAGGTTAGACAAATTAACTCATTTCCAAACGACAAAATTTTGGGTTTGTCCAAATGGAAAGCAATTGTAGGTAACAAAATAAAAGTGACTGAAAATTTGAAACTGGTTACCAGCATTTTCTCCTTTTCCCAAAAATATATTTTTTTTTTCAGGGTCGTTAAAAGCAGGGATTGTGTGGTAATGGGTTAAGAACAAATTGAATGAGCCATACACTGGCTTGCGTGATATTAATGAAATAATGTTGGAAATGGTGTTAACTCTTTACCAGATGACAAATTTTTGGATTGGACCAGATTCAAAGTATCTGCAGACAACAAATTAAATGTTGATAATATGATGATTTCCGACTTTGATAGGATAGAAAATATTGTGGGAAAAGGAGAAAATGCTGGTTACCAGCATTTTCTCCGTTTCCCGCAATGTTTTCTATAGGCTTCTTTCTTGGGATCTTCAAAAGTCTGGATTGTGTGGTAAAATAATTAAACACCATATAATCAACATTTAATTAAAAATTTTCCACTCGTTACTTCTTAACTCTTTACCAAACAACAAAATTTTAAACTGGTCCAAATTTTTAAGCACTTGCAGACGGCAAAATAAACAGAACTCAAAAATTGAAATTTAATTCCACAGGCTGGAAAACATCATGGGAAAAGGAGAAAATGCTGGTTACCAGCATTTCTCCTTGTCCAACAATGTTTTCAAAAAGCTTTCATTATAGGGTGGTAAAAACCAGGGTTTGTTTGGGAAGGGGTTGATTCAGTTTCTTTGTATGTCTGATCCACAGAGCAGGCACAACATGGAAGCAGGGGGAGGGAGAGAATATATTATTTCAACGAAATAAATTGCTTCCTTTTTTTTCCCCTGCAGGATTTGGTGGGAAAACTTAAAGACGCCAGCAAGTACCTAGAGAAAACGGGTCAAATATGATGAGAGAATCAAGATTAATTCCATACAAGTTTCAAATGTTTGGACCAATCATGTAACTCTAAAGTCACAAATATGTGGACCAACTAATTTTCTTACTGATTTTAAGTTTCACGAAACTCTTAACTCTTTACCAAACGACAAAATTTTGGACTAGTTCAAACTCAAAGAATTTGCAGACTACAAAATAAAAGTGACCGAAAATTTGAAATTTGTTTTGTGAAGGGTAGAAAACATTGTGGTTACCAGCATTTTCTCCTTTTTCCACAATGTTTTCTTAAGGCTTCTTTCTCAGGGTCATCGAAAGTAGGGATGTTGTGCACTTATCTTTATATGGATTTATCCCTTTACCAAATGACAAAATTTTAGCCCTGTCCAAATTGAAAGCATTTGCAGACCACACTTTCAGTTTGGCCCAAATGGTGCTATTGTTTATTGATAGGGTAGTAAACATTGTGGGAAAAGGAGAAAATGCTGGTTTCCCACAATGTTTTCAATCTGAAAGAGTTAAGTCTTTACCAAAGGACAAAATGTTGGACTAGTCCAAATTGAAAGCATTTGCAGGCGACAAAATAGATGTGACTCAAAACTTGAAATTTGATTTGGAAAGGGTAGAAAACATTGTGGTAAAAGGAGAAAATGCTGGTTACCAGCATTTTTCCTTTTCCCACAATGTTTTAAAGGGCTTTCTTTCTCAAGGTTGTCAAAATTATGTGGTAAAGAGTTAACTTCTGTACTACAGAATCCAAAGTTTTAACAACCCTGATGGAGGTGGCTTTTGAAAACATTGTAGGAAACGAGAAAATGCTGATAAACAGCATATTCTCCGTTTGTCCACAATTTTTTCTGTCCTTTCTCACATATTCCATCATTAAAGCAACACTGAATTTTTTGTCTGCAAATGCTTTAATTGTAGACATGTCCAAAATTTAGTAACATGGTAAAGTGTTCAAACAATACTGTACCGCCAGCACTTTTTTACAACTCTTCTGGCTGCTTTTGGAAAATATTGTGGGAGAAGAAGAAATAGTTCCGTTAAGGTTTAAAACCATAATGCACAGGTACATGTAGTTCTTTTTTTTGCAGTCATCGTCGTTGCAGCAATGGATTTGAAATTTTTTCATTATTTTCAATGTCTGTTTATTATCTAAACTTTGAAAAAGAAAAATAGTTGAAAAAAGAAAATACTTATATACAAAATCTTATACTACTTTATTTGCACTAATTTATACTGTACATAAAAATTTCAGTAAAAGTAACAAAGTTCTTGTCGTAATTAATCCAATCATATTGTCCAGGGAAAAACAAAAAACATATATTGGCAAGAAAAGGCTCTCTGTTTCCTTGAGCGTAAAGAAGAAATAAAGGCTCCCTAATAATGTGTTGCATAGTTACCGGTACATTGCTCCAGGGATCTTTTATTAAGAGAAATATTTTAAGTAAGGAACAAATCATGGCGCTGTCAAGGGTTTATGACCTGAGTGTCTCACTTAAGCTACAAAAAGTCAGAATAGGTAAGATTTATAAGATCAGAGTGTATGCTCTATACACTCAAATCCAAATTTACACTCACCTCTTAACTTTTTACAACACAATCCCTTCTTTTAAAGACACTGACAAGGACAGCTTTTGAAAACATTGTGGAAAAGGAAAAAAATGCTGGTAACCAGCATTTTCTCCTTTTCCCACAGCGTTTTCTATCCTTAAAAAATCAAAATTAAATTTTTGATTCACTTTCATTTTGTCGACTGCAAATGCTTTCAATTTGGACTAGTCTAACCTTCCATATAACGCACCCCTGTGATCCATAATACCAAGTAAGCTATTACACAATTACGGTGGCATAATTGCCCAACATTTTAACAACCAACTTAACCCATTACCACACAAGAAAATTTTGGACTGGTCCAAATTGAAAGCATTTGCAGACGACAAAATAAATGTGACTGAAAAATTGAAATTTGTTCTGGGAAGAGTAGAAAACACTGTGGGAAAAGGAGAAAATGCTGGTTACCAGCATTTTCTCCTTTTCCCACAGTGTTTTCAAAAGGCGTCTTTCTCAGGGGCGTCAAAAGTAGGAATTGTGTGGTAATGGGTTAACTATGTAGACTGGGCCCTACACATACAGAACATTGATCAATAGCGAAAAGTGTCAGCAAGGTCAGCCTGCGCAAACTGTGCAGGCTGACCTGTCCCCACAGCTTTTGCAGATGCATTAAGCCCCCTTTTCAAAGAACATGAGAAATATATTGTTGTGTGCAAATGTATCCAATATGGGCAAGTCTGACATGTTATCAATTGGTAAAAAGTTAATTATTGTATCAAATTGGGTTGTACTGTTCTTAAAAATGTTTACTACACAATCCCGACTTTTGACGACCCAGAGAAAGAAAGCCGCTGAAAACATTGTGGGAAAAGGAGACCAGCATTTTCTCCTTTTCCCACAGTGTTTTCTACCCTTTCCAGAGAAAGAAAGCCGCTGAAAACATTGTGGGAAAAGGAGAAAATGCTGGTAACCAGCATTTTCTCCTTTTCCTACAATGTTTTCTACCCTTTCCAAATCAAGTTTCAATTTTTGATTCACAATTATTTTTTCATCTGCAAATGCTTTCAATTTGGACAACTCCAAAATTTTGTCGTTTGGTAAAGAGTTAATGTGACCTGTATTTTGAAACTATGGACCTAGTGACCAACCAGTCAGAGTGCCCCTATTCCAACTACCTTACAGCAGAGTTCCAGATAAGAGGGAGAGATGGTATTCTAAATCCATTATTTCTCTTCCAAACCCTATGTTGTGGGTACTCATTAGAATCGTCTTTACAAGACGATTCTAATGAGTACCCACAACATAGGGTTTAGTTGAGAATAATTAATATTTTCCGTTTTGAAATCAAAACCGCTACCTCCTTCTAGAGCTCTGTTACAGTACTACACACATCTGTCGTGGGTTCCTGTCAAGCTATGAAAATAAAAATCAAATCGAATTACTTTGTCAGCTTTCATCAGATCCACACTGACAGTCCCTTTAAAACATTGCAGTAGCAATCAAGTTTATGTCTCATTACCACAAAGACCATTTTCTTTAACCCTTTTCCACACAATGACGACTTTTAACAACACTGTTAGCGAAAGCGTTCGAAAAAATTGTGGGAAAAGGAGAAAATGCTGGTAACCAGCAGTTTCTCCTTTTCCCGCAGTTTTCTACTCTTCTGGAAACAAATTTCAATTTTTCAGTTACCTTTATTTTTTTTAGTTAGCAGGTGCTTTCAGTTTGGCCCAGTCTAAAATTTTGTTGTTTGGTGATGGGTTAACTGAAAAGGAATTGAAAATTGAGCAGTGGTGTTAAATTATCTATGATTCATGAGAAAAGGTAGCTTTAGTTGCATTGTGTTTTTTTCTTAAAATTTTACAGACATTGCTAGAGGTGTATATCCTGTATATGGTAATAGAGCACGCATTGACTACATTAAATGGCAAATGGCACACATTAACAGAATATCATCCCTATAGACAGCTTGTAAAGAAATGAAATTTGAGGTCGCTAAAATAGATTAGTCAGTACTCGGCTTCTAGAAAACTGGCTAGAAGAATCTGTAAATTGGAACTCTCGGATAGGGACTGATATCGGTGACCCGTCTGTATTTGCACCTTGTGACCTCATCATGGTAACCCCAGGGATGTTTGAATTCATCATGTTGGACTGGGGCTGTCTATTTCTTGTGGGTAACATCCTACCCCGACGTCCCCTTTCCATATTGCTGCTTTGTCCGTTGGAAGCGGCAGCTAAAAACTGTGGCAAGGACTGTCCCTCACATATTTGTTGGCATTTTTCTCTAGAGATGAAGACATTTCTGTCTCGGATAGAATAGCAGCCTGTTATACGGGTACAACTGCTTGTTTTACTACTGTAACTCCAAAAGTTGCGAACTTCATTTTCCTGACAGCTACCTGGGCTTGGATTTAACCTACATTCTGAAATAAGATATAGTGTTATAAGCTTCGAAAGTGGGTGTTTAAATTTTTCACATCTCACCAAATTGAAAAGTACATATATCGGTGAAAATTATATGAATAAAGAGTGCACATCATCAATAATTAAGAATAATAAAATTACAAAAAAAAAATTTGATGGTATTCCCTTAAAAGGCTACGTAGCCTCTTAAGGTATTTTTAGATTTCGCGCCAAAAATAAAAAGAAATTCATTGTGGGAATGTTAAGTGACTAGCATGTGACTAATGACGCTTAAATTCTATAACATAACAATCATGTAATTATTTTCCATAATGTCTTCTTCGGATGCTATGTTTGAAGCTTCATCTGTATTTCCGGCATGTAAATAAGCAAGTTGCCCATGTAAAAATAGACCGTGTTTCCCGTTGGCGTTGGCCTGGGCCATAGTAAATCTCTAATTTCTCTTGTTATCGGATGGTTTCGACTACTGGGGTTTTATGAATGACTATTATAAAGCTTTGGGAGTGTAAGGATAATATTTTTTGTAAAATTTTCGTCCGAAATTCTGAAGGGCCACCTTTAACCCTTTACAACAGAATCTGGACTTTCAGATACCTTAACAAAGAAAGCTGTTGAAAGTGGAAAAAGGAAAAATGCTGGTAAACAGCATTTTTTGTAAAATTTTTGTCTGAAATTCTGAAGGGCCACCTTTAACCCTTTACAACAGAATCTGGACTTTCAGCTACCTTAAGAAAGAAAGCTGTTGAAAGTGGAAAAAGGAAAAATGCTGGTAAACAGCATCTTCACAATGTTTTCTAGTATATTGCTGACAATTTCCATCATTTGGATCACATCTGTCATCCGGAAAGACTTTCAATTAAGTCTTTACCAAACGACAAAATTTTGAACTTGGCGAAATTGAAAGCATATGCAGGATAAAATAAATGTAACTCAAAAACTGAAATTTGTTTCCAGCAGTGTTTTCAGAAGGTTTCTATCTCGGTCATAAAAACCAGGGATTGTTTGCTAAAGGGTTAAAAGATAGTAAAACTTTGGCACTGGCAAAGACTTAATTATTTACCAAAAACCAAAATTTCAGACCAGTCCAAATTGATAGTATTTGCAAATGAAAAAATAGATGTGGCTTAAAATTCAAAATCTGTTTTGAGACCTATAGAAAACATTGTGGTAAAAGGAGAAAGTGCTGGTTTTCAGCATCATTTCCTTTTCCTACAATGTTTTTCAAAGGCTTCTGTGTCAGGGTCTTAAAAAGTTGGTATTTTATGGTAAAAAGTTAAAAAAGGATACATTTACAAAGTGTTGCTCTCATTTGCGAATTTGTAGTCTGAGGAAAGAAAACTATGGAGTAAACCAATTCAGACGGTTAAAAATGACCATCATCCTCAATAAAAAGGACTTAAATAAAAATACATAGAGGATATCTGGCTTTTTCAGTGAAAGATCGAAATTTATTTCATCGAGTGAACATCATCAGTAATATTGTGAAGAGTGGCACAGCCATGAGTGAAAATATTACTGATGGTGTCCACAAGATGAAATAAATTTCGATCTTTCCCCCCCAAAAAAAACCCCAAATATTCTATTTATTTCATGCTTTTAACCCTTTCTGGGTGAAGCTTTATCAAAGTCCAGCACAGTTCTTTTCAGTTATTCCCTGTGGCATACCCCCTCCACATAGCAACGCATTACAATATTACATCAAGTGCGAGAAATGGGAGGTAAATGATGTTGTATTTCCATCTCAGTTTGTGTGCCATGTGCATTTTACCTAGGTATATAAAAATTGGTATTTTCACTGGTCGTACCCGTTGAATATTGAAAAATATTTTCACTGCTATCTCTCGATATCCAACCCCGAAAACATGAAATAAAAAAGTTCTCTCACCAAGTGGTTTACCATCTCCAGGTTTGGGATTTGTATTTTTGAAGCAGTTCTCTTCACATTTTTCCTTTGAAATAAACACATTTCTGTCTCCCCGCTTGTAACAGCCTCGCATTCTCACACAGGCTCCCGTCTTCCTATCGTACTTCCACCAGTTTCTTCTCCCGTTTGGACCGTTACATGGTACTGGATTGGGTTCTGCTAGACATGCTGAAAGTGAACAAGTCCAAAAACTTCACTCCCACCATACAAGCCCGACTTTTAACAACCTTGAGAAAGAAGTCTCAAGAAAAAATTGTGGAAAAAGGAGAAAATGCTGGTAGCCAGCATTTTCTCCTTTTCCCACAATGTTTTCTACCCTACTGGAAACAAATTCAAATTTTTGAGTTTATTTTGTTGTCTGCAAGTGCTTTCAATTTCGACCAGTCTAAAATTTTCCCATTTGGTAAAGAGTTTATTGGTGGTGTACAGAACACGAGAACATGATCACCGGTACAATCTCCCAATTTTGTCAATTTCTTTTCAAGGACTGTTGATTATCAATGTGACAGAGTTCATTCCTCTCTCTCTCTCCACTGATGATTGTGCTGGAAAGAAATGAGCAATCTTAACCTACCTGGAAAAACATCATTTCCATCATTTGCAGGAATAAGACAATTCCTCCGACATCCCTCTCTTGTGAAATGTACATTTCTGTCTTTGATCGTGTAACATCCATAAATTGGCACACAGTCCCCGATCTTCGCAGAGAAACTGTAAAAGGATCGTTTCATGTTTTCTGGACACTGGCCAGGAGATGGGTTCAGTCGACATTCTACAATAGAAAAAACAGCATTTTTCTCCTTTTTCCATAATGTTTTCTACACTATGAAAGACCAACGTATCTTGAGTAATAACTAAAGTGTTGTCTTCAAGTGCTTTCAGTTTGGACAGGGCAAATTACCAGATACTGATAGTACAAATGATTTAATTTTTGCGGGAGGCTATGGCAGAATTCAAAAGTTTCTTCTGTTACTGTAAACTGTAAAACTAGTATATTATCCAGTTCATTAAAATATCCATTTTCACTTTGATGAAACATATTTAATTGGCTGTATTAAACCTTTACCACACAATTCCTACTTTAGACAACACTGAGAAACAAGCCTTTTGAAAACATTGTGGGAAAAAGAGAAAATGCTGGTAACCAGCATTTTCTCCTTTTCCCACAATGTTTTCTACTCTATCAGAGAATAAAGTTCTGAGTACCATGTAGAACAAGATCAGACTGCACAGAACGTGCAGTCTGATCTCTGATCTACACTGTCCACTGCTACATTCTAGATTATGACAAACTATCTGTCTCTTGATCTTCCAGATGATATGTATCTATAGCCTCCAAATGTAGCGTGCAATGACCTGGTCACCCGTCCAGGCACTTACCTGATGCACGTTACTTAACTTCCACAGAGAGAAATACACCAAACCGCATCACTGTAAAAGCTAGCTCAACAGCAAGGCAGGTTTCAAGTGTCTATATATGGCTTGCAACACGCGAAAAGGGGCATTCGGACATTTGCATAATGTGTCATCTCGGATCAGCCTGCGCAATCCGCCCCGGCTAATCCAATACGAAACTTTCCTTTTTTTTTTGTAGCTTTCTGTTTCACGCAAGTCTGCTGTAGCACAAAATCAAATGTAGTCGTAAAGCGCCACTATTGATTAGCCTGCGCGGACTGCACAGGCTGATCCGAGACGACACTTTCCGCAGATATCTGAATGCCGTTTTTCATATGTTGCAAGCCATATATAACCTCTCTCTGTGACAATACCCTAGATTTATGCAAAGAGATATTTATGATTTTTATCAATATACGAAAATTGCAAAGATTTCCATGACAAGAATATTTCTGGTCTTACGGTATGTATTTTTGAAAAGATATGTGTAATGACAAGACTGATGGCTTCCTACATACAACTGACGTAAAATAGAAATGTTTAACTCTTTACCAAACAACAATATTTTACCGGTAACCCTTTCCCAAACAATCCCTGGTTTTTACGGGTCTGGAATAGTAGCCTTTTGAAAACATTGTGGGAAAAAGAGAAAATACTGGTAACCAGCATTTTCTCCTTTTCCCACAATGTTTTCTACCATATCATAGACAGAAATCATCTTTTCAGCAAGAGTTGAATTGTCATCTGCAAATGCTTTCAATTTGGTCTAGTCCAAAACTATGTCATTCGGGAAAGGGTTCAGCTTGCCCAAATTGAAAACAGACAGCAAAATAAAAGTGACCAAAAATTTGAAATTTGGTTTGTGAAGGGTAGAAAACATTGTGGGAAAAGGAGAAAATGCTGGTTACCAGCATTTTCTCCTTTTCCCACAATGTTTTCTAAAGGCTTCTTTCTCAGGGGTGTCAAAAGTAGGGATTGTGTGGTAATGGGTTAAATACATCTATTTACAGGAAAAATTGCTCCTTACACAATTACTCCTGCCACAATATTTTCAACTGTTGGTGGTAAATTACTTGAATTTTATTATTACCCAAAGATATTCTGTATCCACTCAACTCTGGGAGAGTAATTCCGAAGTGGGAGGCGTGGCAATTTTTCTGACAGGCCTCACTGGACATGAAGACATTGCGGTCATGGAAATTGTAACAGCCTTTTATCTGAACACATCCTCCAAGCTTGTTGCTGTAGGTCCATACTTGTACCTGCTGGCTCTCCAAACATAAACCAGGTGAAGGTACCAGCTGACAATCTAAAAAAGGACCATAATATAACAGACATACACTCAACAATATACATGTACTATAAAAGGCCATTTTTAATTCTTATCCTACGAAATAAATGAAACTTTCAAAAATGATAGTAAAAACCAAGATTTGCTTTTGTAACTCTTTACCACACGGCAAAATACTAGACCTACCCAAATTGAAAGCATTTGCAGATGACAATTTTATATTGGCTCAAATGACACAATTTTTCCTTGATAGGGTAGAAAACTTTGTGGGAAAAGGAGAAAATGCTGTTTACCAGCATTTTCTTCTTTTTCCACAATGTTTTCAAAAGGCTTTTTCCTCAGGGTCATCAGAAGTCATCATTGTGTGGTAAAGAGTTAAAGGTATTTTCTGCAGAAAAATATCTCCTAATTGGACATTGTAGATCAAGGATCAGACTGCACATTTCCTTTTTTTTTGAATCCACTGTTCAGGTAACAGTTCGTTTGTTTTGATTTTTTTTTTGCAGAATGATTGACCAAAGTAAAAACATACCTCAGCTTAAGACTGAAAGAAATTTAATGACTCTTGTGAAAGGCATTTCTTTCATTCACTTAACATTAAAAATTGATAGATTTAATCAATTTTTTGCAAACTTCTCTTGAATTATATGTTTGTGCAGAAATAGTTTTCCTGCGATTTTATTACTGCTGATAAAAATAAATCAGTAACTTCTGCTTCCCTAGTTTAACCTATTACCATACAATGACGACTTTTCTAAAGAAGCCTTTTGAAAACATTGTAGGAAAAGGAGAAAATGCTGGTAACCAGCATTTTCTCTTTTTCCCACAATGTTTTCTACCCTATCTCTAGACAATTGCACCATTTGAGGCACATTGAAATTGTCGTCTGGAAATGCTTTCAATTCGGACTGGTCTAAAATCTTGCCGTGTGGTAAAGGGTTAAGCTATTTTGACCAAAAGACATTATGCATGCCAGCGGTTGTGAGAATTAATAACTGTACCACAAAGGCTTGACAACAATCAAGTCTCCCAACCTCTTTAATCATTACTGATATATGACACTACTATGTACAAATTACATGTATATATATCTTTACTTCTTACCAAAAGGTACATCGACCTGAGGACCAGATATATCAGTCTCATTAACAAGGCAGTTCCTCAAACATCCCTCTCGGGTGAGCCATGTGTTCCGGTCTCGTAGAGTTATACAACCTCGTATCCTCGTACAGGAGAGTGTCTTACTGCTGAATGACCAGTACGTCTTTCTTTCCGAATCCAGACATCGGCCAGGCGGAGGGTTGATCTTACATTCTGATGTTATGGATGAAAATGGAAATTCATATTAGATTTGATTTTTGATCTCATTTGTATAACCAGATCTTTTCATGCTCCTATATTTGGCAACTTGAGAAAAGGTAAGACATTTGGGTAAAAGGAGAAACTGCTGGTTACCAGCATTTTCTCTTTTTCGTGAAATGTTTTTCAAAAGCCTTCCTTTGCAAGGTCTTTTTTCAGGAAATTGTATGCAAAAAGGTTAAACCCTCATGCCCAAATTCTGAATGATTGATTATTTTGTGTTTCATGCCATTTTAATCATTTTTCTAGTTATATCTCATTGGACGTACACATATTCATGCTTTCCTGGAGTTTCTCTTACCAGTACTTGTGCAAAATATTCTTCCAAAGCCACTGGCTGCTTTCCCTGATAACCATCGTCGAAACAATGATCTGTGGTAAGACAGGAGTTAGTCCTATTACAATGATGTCCTCCAAAAGACACTGCTAAGCTGCAGACCAACCCTTTACCACACAATGACAACCTTTAACGCTTCCGAGGCAGAAGCCTTTTGAAAACATTGTGGAAAAAGGAAAAAAAAAATGCTGGTAACCAGCATTTTCTCCTTTTCCCACACAGTTTTCTACCCCATCAAAACAAAATTGCACCATTTGAGCCACTCTGAAATTGTCGTCTGCAAATGCTTTAAATTTGGATAGGTCTAAAATTTTGCTGTGTGGTAACAGGTTAAAACATGTGACCCCTGTTCTCAGTTCCTGTGCTCTGCTGACTGTACGACCAGGACTAGGCCCAAAATTCCACATAAATCAAGACCTGTGACATACCTGCATCAATTCGGATCCCCGGCTGTATCTCGGGTAACACAGTGCCAATATCTCCGACATTACATTTTGTTTGACATCTTTGTTCAGTGCTCCACACATTTCGATCATGAAAGTCGTAACATCCTGTGATTCGGACACAGACCCCTAGTTTAGTGTTGTACATCCAGAAGGTGTTCTCTTCCTCTATCAAGCATCTACCTGGGGTCGGATTTAACTGACATTCTAAAACGATAGAGAATATAATAAAATACTTTATTCTTTAACTCATTACCAAATGACAAAATTTTAGGTTTGCCCAAATCGAAAGCATTTGAAGACGACAAAATAAAAGTGACTGAAAATTTGAAATTTAATTTGTGGAGGATAGAAAACATTGTGGGAAAAGGAGAAAATGCTGGTTACCAGCATTTTCTCCTTTTCCCACAATGTTTTCTAAAGGCGTCTTTCTCAAGGGCGTCAAAAGTAGAGATTGTGTGGTAATAGGTTAACTCATTACCATTCAACAATATTTTACTAATAAAGCTTGCAGTTGAAGTCAACAAAACTAAAGATATCACTAAATGTGAATATACCCCCCACCAGCTCCTTGTCACAAAAACAGGTCTTTGTCACAGAGTGCAGAATGTTTTAGTACAAAAGTAAGAATTGAAAAAAGTTCAAGGGAAAGATAATTCCGCAACCAATACATCTATTTACAGATGCATTAAACCCCTTTTTCACAGAGCATGGTTCATAATTGGCTACTACAATAATTTCTTTATGATGAGACTACATAAACATACCAAGGGGAATAACTCCTGGCTCGAGTGTTTCACCTTCACGTCTAAGACATCCCCTGATACAACCTTCCTGCGTCAACCATGTGTTTCTGTCATGGATATCGTAGCAGCCAGTGATCATCGTACAGCTGTTGGTTTTGGAGCTAAAGGTCCAGAAAGTCCTCATTCGGCTGGCCGGACAAATTCCAGGGGTTGGGGTCAGCTGACATTCTGATGTAATAATTTACATGTATCAGTAAAAAACTTAGCTTTCCTTAACCCTTTACCAAACAATCCCTGGTTTTTACGGCTCTAGAATAGTAGCCTTTTGAAAACGTGGGAAAAGGAGAAAATGCTGGTAACCAGCATTTTCTCCTTTTCCCACAATGTTTTCCACCCTATCATAGACAGAAATCATCTTTTCAGCAAGAGTTGAATTGTCGTCTGCAAATGCTTTCAATTCAAAAGTTTGTCGTTTGGGAAAGGCTTAAACTGTAATGAATTGACTCTTTACCATACACCTATTTTTTGGACTGGACCTGATTCAAAGCATCTGCAGACAACAAATTAAATCTTGGTAATGTGAGTTTTGGATAGGGTAGAGATGGTTACCAGCATTTTCTCCTTTTCCCACAACGTTTTCTATAGGCTTCTTTCTCAGGTTGTTTAAAGTCGGAATTTTGTGGTATAGAGTTAAAGTCTACTTGTACTTGTTTATAGGGAAATAATATATATGCACCCCGGCCACCCCCTACCAAATTATCCCTAGTTTTCATGACACCGAAGAAGAAAGCTTTTGATACCATTGTGAGAAAATGAGACAAAGAGAAAATTGTAACCAGCATTTTCTCCATTTCTCACTGTGTATTTTTCATCTACTCTAAACAGATTTCAATGTTTGAGTCAAATTTTTGTTTGTCATATGCTGCAAATGCTTTCAATTTGGGCAGTCTAAAATTTTGACATCTGGTTAGATATTTTACTCTTTGGCTGCTGTGTGTGACTCACTGCTCTTTTGCAGAAAGTGTCAGACTTAACAGAACATGCAGTTTGAACTCTGATCTATTCTGGTACAGCAAAACTGCCTTTGTGAGATCTGGAATGGCAACATTGTGGTTTTGCACAGCAACTGGTTAGATAAAAAAAGAAGTACTATGTGAAAATCTTTGAAGACTAGCCATCTCTAAAAGTGTTGTTGGTATTTTTTTGGTTCTTTTTTTTTTTTCTTTATTATATGATGATTTTTAGCTTGACTTCTTAACTCTTAAACAAACAACAAAATTTTAAACTAGTCCATATCAAAAGCACATGCCGATGACAAAATCCAGTTTTGACCCCAGGTGCATCATATGAAAAATCTTGATAGAGGTCAACTAGGAGATACTACATACCAAATATCAAAGCTCTGCATCATCTAGTATCAGAGAAGAAGATTTTTAAAGTTTTCCTTCTTTGTTCCTATGTTTCAAACTTGTGACCCCTTGGGCAAAGCCAGTTTTGACCCCAGGGGCATCATATGAACAATCTTGGTAGAGGTCCACTAGGAGATGCTACATACCTAATATCAAAGCTCTATGCCTTCTAGTTTCAGAGAGGAAGATTTTTCAAAGATTTTGCAATTTTTTTTCCTTTGGCAACCAGAGTTATGGCTGGAATTCAATCTCTAGAACAACTTTGGTAGAGCTTTATCCAAGGAACATCCCTGCCAAGTTTCATCAAGATTGGCCCAGTGGTTTGGGAGGAGAAGATGTTTAAAGAAATTGTGGATGACGGACGACGGACGACGGACATTGGGCGATCACAAAAGCTCACCATGAGCACTTTGCATTGTCGGAAAAGGAAAAAATGCTGTTTACTAGCATTTTCTCCTTTTCCCACAATGTTTTCATAAGGCCTCTATCTCAGGGTCGTAAAAGCCAGGTATTGTTAGGGAAAGGGTTAACAATGCACACCTATGTCATTCATTTTTTCTTTCATTTCTTACCTCTAGTGATTCTAATCCCTGGTTCTATATTGATACTTGGGATATCAGTCAGAGTCGATATACCATCATCGACTGTGGCAGCAGCCCCACTGTCGGTCAACACCAAAAACTTGTCATTTTGACCCACAACTGTCGTCGACATTGTCGTTTGACCAGAAGTCCACATATTTGAGCCTCCGGTTGTTTGTGTATCCACCACACTGCCACCGGTTGTCATGTCAACTACCATACCTCCACCACCAGAGAAGCCACTATCAATGCTTCCAGTCGTAATAGTCGTAACTGTACCACCACTGCCATCCATCGGAACAGGATACGCACAGGCATTCTGGCACCCCTCCCTCGTCAAAAACACATTACGATCTGTGTACGAGTAGCAACCAAACAATGGCTGACAGTTTCCAGTTTTGGATGTAAACGTGAAGTAACGTCTCCTGTCTGAGGCTGCACATCTTCCGGGTGAAGGGGTTACATAACATTCTGCAAATATCAATAATTTTCTTATCGGTAGTACTTGCAATTCTGGTCAAGTAATATTTTTACTCTTTGCCATACAATCTCGAGTTTTAACAACCTTGAGAAGTAGGTCTTCTCAAAACATTGTGGGAAAAGAAGAAAATGCTGGTAACCAGCATTTTCTCCTTTTCCCACAAAGTTTTCTGGAATACCTGATACAAATTTCATCATTTGTGCTATATTGATTTTGTTGTCTGCAAGTGCTTTCGAATTAGACCCATATAAAACATTGTTCTTTGGGAAATAGTTAACTCTTTACCACCCAATCCCATGTACTAATGACCTTAAAAGATGAGTTTTTTGAGGATATTTTGGGAAAAGAAGTAACCAGCATTTTCCCCCTTTTCCAACAGTTTTCTTCCCTACCAAACATTAACATTTAAGCTTCATTTAATTTGTCGTCTGCAAAAGCTTTCTTTTTGTTCCAGTTCAAAATTTTGTTGTTTGGGAAAGGGTTAAATCTTGTCCATGAATTATATGGTCTTAAATTGAGCATTCATGATATTCTCAAGTAAAAGTGAAATACGGCAAGCCTTAATATCTATACTCACGAATATCTCTACCGGTGTTGCCATCTGACATAAAACATCTTCTTTGGCATCCTTCTCGAGACAAGAAAACATTTCTGTCTCTAACACTGTAACATCCATTTATCTGTACACAGGATCTAGTTTTCCCGCTGTAACTGTAGAAATTCTTCCTCTGATTGGCTGAGCAACGCCCGGCTACAGGACTGACCCTACATTCTGAAAGATGGTTATATTTGAGCCATGCTCGGTGAAAAGGGGGCTCAATGCATCCGCGAAAAGTATAGACCCAGGTCAGCCTGCAGTCCATGCAGTCCATGCAGGCTTACCTGGGCCAAACTTTTTTGTTACAGATTAATTTTCTGTATGCTAAAGTACCAGTCTATCTCTTGATTAAGTTGGTTGTTTAACTCTTTACTGAACGACAAAATTTTAGGCTTGTCCAAATTGAAAGCATTTGTAGATGGCGAAATAAGAGTGACTGAAAATTTGAAATTTGATTTGTAAAGAGTAGAAAACATTGTGGGAAAAGGAGAATATGCTGGTTACCAGCATTTTCTTCTTTTCCCACAATATTTTCTAAAGGCTTCTTTCTCAGGGTCTTCAAAAGTAGGGATTGTGTGGTAATGGGTTAACTTTTACCACACAATCCCGACTTTTAACGACCCTGAGAAAGAAGTCTTCTGAAAACATTGTCAGAAAAGGAGAAAATGCTGGTAACCAGCATTTTCTCCTTTTCCCACAATTTTCTCTCACCTTTTCCAAATCAAATTTCAGTTTTTGATTCACATTTATTTTGTCGTCTGCAAAGGCTTTCAATTTGGACCTGTCTAAAATTTTGTTGTTTGGTAAAGAATTAATTTACAAATGAATATGTAATACATATATTACACTTTTCTCCCTGTCCAACAACATTTCAGAACTACACTTTCAAAAAGATATGAGCCAATTGAAAGCATCTGCAGACGACAAATTTGATCATAGTATAAATGAACTTAAGTATTTTGACATGGTAAAACACATTGTGTGAAATGGAGAAAATGCTGGTTACAAAGTAACCAGCAATTTCGCCTTTTCTCACAATGTTTTAAAGTCTTTTTCTCAAGGTCTTTAAAAGTTGGCTTTGTGTGGTAAAGATTTAAATCACTAAAAATGGTGCAATTTTTCTCTGATGAGGTAGAAAACATAGTGGGAAAAGGAGAAAATGCTTGTTACAAGCATTTTCTACTTTTCCCACAAATGTTTTCAGAAGGCATCTATCCCAAGGTCGTTGTGCAGTAAATGGTCAAAGGTTATACTAAAGGCACCTATATACCTGCAGACACAGGGACATCAGGTATTTCAGGAAGGCTAGTGGAAGTATCGACAGCACATGCTCGTTCGCAGCCCTCTTTTCCAATGAAAACATTTCTGTCTCGGACACTGTAGCAGCCTCTAATTGTCGTACATCGTCCTAATTTAGAGCTGTATGTATAAAATGTTCGCACTTGGTTCTGAGCACAGGATCCTTGTGAAGGATTGAGGTAACATTCTGTGAAGAGATGAAAATACAGGTAGAAATTTTTTCTCATAGTTGCATAATCGCTTTACACCAAATATTTGGATATGTCCATGTTGAAAGTATTTGCGGACTACAAATAAACTGTGGCCAAAAATTGGAATATATCTTATCAAGGATAGAAAACACTGTGGAAAAAGGAGAAAATGCTGTTTACCAGGGTCAGGGTTCAATCTATGCCCGACTTGTCCTGAGAGATTGATGTTCATTCGCACCAAATATATGGATTGCAGAAAGGATTGTGAATTTTAATGACAATTCTATGGGTGGCTGTTTTTCTTTAACTCATTACCAAAGGACAAAATTTCAGACTGGTCCAAATCGAAAGCTTTTCCAGATGACAAAATAAAAGTGACTGAAAAATTGAAATCTGTTTTGTGAAGGGTAGAAAACATTGTGGGAAAAGGAGAAAATGCTGGTTACCAGCATTTTCTCCTTTTCCTACAATGTTTTCTAAAGGTTTCTTTCTCAGGGGCATCAAAAGTAGGGATTGTGTGGTAACAGGTTAATCACCCTGCATCATAATCTCACAGGAAAGCTAGCTAATATAATTTTTCTCTACAATGTGCAAGCATACTTACGCAAGTCTTTTTGCCCTGAAGGTGTCATGGATGTATTAACAAAACAGTTTTGTCGACAGCCATCTCTTGTCAAGAAAACATTCCTATCTCTGATACTATAACAACCAAATATCTGCTCACAAACTCCTGTCTTACTGCTATAACTGTAGTACGATCTTCTCTGACTAGCTGGACAAATACCCTGGGACGGATTCATTCTGCACTCTGTGAAAAAAAAAAAAGAAATTCTAGTTTAGACCGGCTTTTCATTCACATTATTTTGTGAGATAAGTTCTATCAAATTAGACCAGTCTTTGATTGCTAACCATCTACCAAACAATCCCAAGTTTTAACAACACTTGCATTTGGTTTTTGAAAACAATTTGGGAAAAGAAGAAATGGATGGTAACCAGTATTTTCTCCTTTTCCCAATTTTTTTTCTATTCCACCAAAACAAATATAATCATGACTTGTGAGACCCACTGAATTTCTTAACTGAAAAGGTTTTCTATTTGAACATGTTTAAAAATTTGTTGTGTGGAAGAGAGTTAAAGAATTTTGCTGAATTAAATGAAGATTTGGAGCACTTTTAAATGATTACCAGATGACAAAATTTTAGACTTTACCACATATGAAAATCATAGAGCATTTCCAAATTGGCGGTATATACAGGTGACAGGTTAAAATGTGATGCAAATAATGAAATTGTCTTTGATAGACCAGAAAACAATGTGGGAAAAGGAGAAAATGCTGTTTTCAAAATTGCCTTTTCTTAAACTTTTACCCAACAATCCCTAGTTTTCACAATTCTGGAAAGAAAGGCTTTTGAAAACATTATGGGAAAAAGAGAAAATGCTGGTAACCAGCATTTTCTCCTTTTCTCACTATGTTTTCTACCCTACCCTACTGATTCAAATTTCAATTCTTGAGTTACCTTTATTTTGTCGTCTGCAAGTGCTTTTAATCTGGACCAGTCTAAAAATTTGTCGTTTGGTAAAGGGTTAAATTCGTTAAATGTTGGGATTGTATGGTAAAGTGTTAAAAAATTAATATATGTTACTTTCTTACCAATAGCAACAGTCAGACCATCAGTGGGTGGTTCAATCGGTATAGACCCATCAACAGCACATGCTCTCTCACATCCAGCCTTAGTTAGGAAAACATTTCTATCTCGTATACTGTAACACCCATACAGGGACGTACAGGTGCCCGTCTTGGAGCTGTATGTCCAGAATCGACGTTTCTCGCTCTCTCTACAGCGGCCTGGTGAAGGATTGGTGTAACATTCTGTGATAGAAAAAAAGAAGTGTTTTTGTAATACTCTTTGACTGGTTATCCATTACAAATAACTATATGTATTTTGTGGAGAACCATGTTTCAAGATTCAAACTTACACATAAGTACCATCTTTCAAGATCTGAACATACATTAAGTATAATCATTCAAGATTCCAACTTACACGTAAGTACAATCTTTCAAGATTCGAACAAACATGTAAGTACCATCTTTCAAGATCTGAACTTACATGCCACTACCATCTTTCAAGATTCCAACTTACATGTAAGTACCATCTTTCAAGATCTGAACTTACATGTAGAACCACCTTTCAAGATTCCAACTTACATGTAAGTACCACTTTTCAAGATTCTAACTTACATGTACGAAGCATCTTTCAAGCCTCTAACATACAAGGAAGTACCATCTTTCAAGATTCAAACATACATGCAAGTACCATCTTTCAAGCCTCTAACATACATGGAAGTACCATCTTTCAAGATTCCAACTTGAATGTCAGTACCATCTTTCAAGATTCGAACTTACATGTAAGTACCATCTTTCAAGATTCGAACTTACATGAAAGTACCATCTTTCAAGATCTGAACATACATGTAAGTACAATCATTCAAGATTCCAACTTACATGTCATCTTTCAAGATCTGAACATAAATGTAAGTACCATCTTTCAAGATTCCAACTTGCATGTAAGTACAACCATTCAAGATTCCAACTTACATTAAGTACCATCTTTCAAGATTCGGACATACATGTAAGTACCGTCTTTCAAAATTCGAACATACATGTAAGTACCATCTTATAAGATTCGAACATATATGTAAGTACCATCTTTCAAGCTTCAAACTTACATGTAAGTAGCATCTTTCAAGATTCAAAAATGCATGTAAGTACCATCTTTCAAGATTCCAACATACATGTACGTAGCATCTTTCAAGCCTCTTACAAGCATGTAAGTACCATCTTTCAAGATTTGAACTTACATGTAAGTATCATCTTTCAAGATTCGAACATGCATGGAAGTACCATCTTTCAAGATTCAAACATGCATGTAAGTACCATCTTTCAAGATTCCAACATACATGTAAGTAGCATCTTTCAAGCCTCTTACATAAATGTAAGTACCATCTTTCAAGATTAGAACTTACATGGAAGTACCATCTTTCAAGATTCGAACTTACATGTAAGTACCATCTTTCAAGATTCGAACATACATGGAAGTACCATCTTTCAAGATTCCAACTTACATGTAAGTACCATCTTTTTAAAGGGACTACTAAAATGACCACCTTGAATTTTTTACCAAACCACAAAATGTTAGACCCATTCAAATTAAAAGCTTTCATAGACAATAATTATTTCCGTAAGGTATATACAATAGACAAGACTGACAGAGTTCTGAAAAAAATTGTAAGTGCTTTTTCTTGGTGACAACATGGCTATAACATACTTCAGACTTTCTTCGAAAACATTTGGGAAAAAAAAAGTTAACAACAACAATTAAAAGTAAAACAAATAAACTTACGAAGTTCCTTAGTGCCTGATGGTTTCTGTTCTGTAGTATTTACAAAACATTTTCTAGTACATCCTTCACTCGTCAAGAAAACATTTCTGTCCTGCACGCTATAACAACCATATATGGGCAAACATCCTCCAACTTTCCCACTGTAACTGTGGTAGGTCCGTTTCTGGGACTCTTGACATTGTCCGACAGAAGGGTTAACTAAACACTCTGTAAAAATAGGAATAGGTTGTAATATTATCATTGACTTCCAGGTTTTGTCTAACTTATGCACTTATTTGTTCTTTGTATTCAGGGTCCTGCACAGCTCAGCGGTGGGGTGTAAGACTTGTGATCTGGAGGGGTTTGAGCCTTGCCTAAAGCACTAAGTTTTGAAGTGCGTGCCCTTTGTTAACGTTTTAGATCCCTTTTCTCACAATGTTTTCAAAACCCCTTTTTATCAGGGTTAAATCATGCAGTCCCTAAAAAATCTAACAGACATTTTCAGTTCAGAAATAGGAGCAAAATAAGTGTATTTAAAGATAGCTTTTGGCTGTATTGTTTCAGAAAAACAGCAAGAGTAGATCAAAGATCAGACTGCACATTTTGTGCAGTCTGATCTTGATCTACTCTAGCTACAATGGCAATAACAGTTTTTAAAAGTACTTAAGTTTAAATATATTCATCTTATATTGACTGAGAACTTATACGAATCTCTCTCAATTCTGCTTCCTGGGAACTACACCAGTATTTCATGCTGAATGTCTGGGCCAGAGAACTATCCCGAAGTTAAGACCTGATCACAGGTGTTGAACTCAGGACCTAATGGTTATGAGGCTGATGCTCTTCCTAACAACGACAGACAACACTAAAAGTGAAAAGTGCTTTAAACGTTTACACAGGTTTGAATGTATTACTATACTCATACATACCCACTGCTACCGACATTCCTGGCCCATCTGGTAGCGGTATAATTGTCACATTTGGATCTACGGCACAAACTCTGCTACAGCCAGCTCTCGACAAAAACACATTTCTGTCTCGGACACTGTAACAACCCATTATCTCCTCACAACGTCGAGTTTTTGAACTGTACGAGTAGTATCTGCGTCTTTGACTGGCCGCACATCTACCAGGTGAAGGATTTATGAAACATTCTGAAAAAATGTTTCCACAATTACACATACACATCGTATCACATTCTTTCCCTTGTTTTCAGTGTAATATACCATCATGATTTTTCTTATCTTAAACTCATTACCAAACGACAAAATTTTAGGCTTGTCCAAATCGAAAGCATTTGCAGATGACAAAATGAAAGTGACTGAAAATTCGAAATTTGTTTCGTGAAGGGTAGAAAATATTGTGGGAAAAGGAGAAAATGCTGGTTACCAGCATTTTCTCCTTTTCCCACAATGTTTTCTAAAGGCTTCTTTCTCAGGGGCGTCAAAAGTAGGGATTGTGTGGCAATAGGTTAAAATGTTTGATATCACAATTCTGTGATGTCATTTTTGACATTATTTTGTATGTTTTTGATGAAAGTGAACAGGTTTTGCGGATTTTACCATGAGTGCATCTATATATGATTTTGCATATTCTGATCTATAATTTGTAAAATACTATTATGTGATAAAAAAAATCTGATACTTGTTTGCATTTGAGATACAGGATCTGACCTGAGCTAGCTTTGAGATAAAAATTTATTAAACAAGTCTAGGAAAGAGTTATTAACACTTTACCACACGACAAAAATTTAGACTGGTTCAAATTGAAAGCATTTGCAGACGACTAAATAAACGAGACTGAAAAATTGAAATTTGTTCTGGGAAGGGTAGAAAACACTGTGGGAAAAGGAGAAAATGCTGATTTCCAGCATTTCCTCCTTTTCCTACAATGTTTTCAAAAGGCTTCTTTCTCAGGGGCATCAAAAGTAGGGATTGTGTGGTAATGGGTTAAGTGAGCATTTGGCGAGCTTAGTAACATTTTTCTTGACAAGTTTAATAATTTTTTGATCTAATATTTCAATAAATGTCAGATTCTTTTTATCACATGACGATATTTTACAAATTACTGATAAGAAGATGCAATACATGTATCTATAGATGCACATACCATAATAACTTTAATACCATTCACTTCTCTATGAAACACATACACAATGATGTCAAAAATATGATGTCACACAATAGTGATATTAACCCTTTACTCCATAGATACTCATTTTTACACATAGCTTTCGGGAGCCTTTGGAAAAAATTGTGGTAAAAGGTGAAATTGCTCGTGACAGCACTTTGCCACAATGTTTTCTACACTATCAAAAAGTGTCATGTACACATAAGAAATGGCTTCATCCTTGCTGTTATAAAGGGTTAACTAGAGATACCATAGAAATGCCTTATGGGGTAAATGGTTAAATGAGATAAGAAAATCCGTAATGGGTATATTATACTGCAAACAAGGCAGGTTCTGTGATAAAAAATTTTATCAAACTTATCAAGAAAAATGTTGATAAGCTTGCCAAAGGCTCACTTGCTAAGATTTTCTCTAGACTGGTTCAGTGAAATTTTTATCACAGATACTAACTCATGTCAACTCTGCCTTTTTCTGCATTGCAGGCGTGATGGAACCCAAAACTGAGCATATAATTATCATAATTTTTTTTCTTACCGCAATATCCCAACAGATAATGGAAAGTTTAAACCCTTTACCCCATAAGGCATTTCTATTGTATCTCTAATTGACCCTAAATAACAGCAAGGATTATGTTATTTCATCTGTGTATATGCCACCTTTTGATACCATAGAAAACATTGTGACAAAAAGTGAAATTGCTCGTCACAAGCAATTTCACCTTTTGGCACAATGTTTTCCAAAGGCTCCTGCAAGCAATGCATAGAAATGACTATCTATGGAGTAAAGGGTTAATAAACATTAGGCAGTATGTCCATTTATGCCTTTTAATCTTTACAGGTAAGTCCACAATACATTAAACATTTCCTAAGTTTATAATGTTACAACTCACGAGCATCTTTAGTGGTATACTGATCTGTGGCATTTGTAAAGCATCGTCTGTCGCAGCTCTCCTTGTTCAGGAAGACGTTTCTATCCCTGATGCTATAGCACCCATAGATACTGACACAAGTTCCTGTCTTTGAGCTGAACACATAGTACGTCCTTTTCTGATTATCCGGACACTGGCCTGGTGAAGGCATCATTCGACATTCTGCAACGAAAGTTGGCAATCTCATATATTAATTCTTCCACACAACAAAATATGGACTCAACGAAACTGAAAGCATTTGGCTTTTGACCAGTCCAAGATTGTTCTCTTTGTTGTCTTAGACTTGTCAACTCCAAAGGATATTGTATATGCAGACAACAATTTCAATTTGGCTAAAATGATGGAATTTGTTTTTTGATAGGATAGAAAACATTGTGGAAAAAGGAGAAAATGCTGGTTACCAACATTTTCTCCTTTTCCCACAATGTTTTAAAAGCTCTCTTCCTAAGGGTAGTTTAAACTTGGGATAGTGTGGTTTATAAAGGTTAAAGGTTCAACCGTTTCCCTTTTTTCAGAGCCTTGCTGGATAGGTCAGTGGTAAGCATATCTGACTCTTGACCTAATGGTTATGGGCTCGATGCCAAGTTGAGGCAAACTATCTTTCTTGTGATTTTTCACCTCTCACCTTTCAGCATGTGACAGAAGTACTCAGTGACTTGGAAAACAAGTTTAGTCAGTACTGGTGTTGGAAACCCAGGAAAAACAAGCACTGACCTCCATGATATGACCTACCAGTAAGCTGCTAAAATGGTGTTAAGGTAGCAGACCTGTAACATTTCTAGTGCAACATGAAATAAAATTTCTTGTTAGTTGATAGATGGAAATATACAGATTTAATACTTTTGCACGTTTTTAAACGACAAGAAATTCATGTGATGTCTCTCTTGAAATTATTTACTGATATTTTTTTTAGTTTCCCAAAAAGGGAGGTAATATTATCATCTCCCTTTGTAATGACAATATAGTAGTTTTAGATTTATAAATGACAAATTTAAGAAGGAAAAAAAGAAAAAAGGGGCTTGGTAAAGTAGTACAATAATACACATTGTTAATCATAGCAAATATTGTAGGATAATACTATAGTGGAAAATAGCTGTTTTCTATTAAGGGTCCACTACCTTGAACTCTAATACAATCAATCAACCTTTTTCAGTTGTAGAGACATGATGATAATACCTGCAGATACTCCAGAAGTCACTGGCAGTGTAACATATGTATCTTCTATCTGTAGTCGTGACACCGAATCCAAAGGCTGGTCCAGACCACAGTTATAGCGACACCCATCCCTCGACAAGAACACATTCCGATCACGGATGTTGTAACACCCATAGATGGGGACACAGTCATTTGTTTTCTCGCTAAATGTGTAGTATCGTTGTCTTTCAACATCTGGACAGCGGCCGGCTACTGGACTTATGTAACATTCTGAAAAATAGCGATTAAAAAAATTGGTAATGCATATTATGTTGTCATGTCACTTTAGCCTCTATCAAACAACCATAAGTTTTAACAACCCAAAGGAAGAAGGCATTTGAAAACAGTATGGTAAAAGGAGAAAATGGCTGCAGTTGCCTGACTTTTAGATAAAATTCCAAGTCAAACAAAAGGGCATAACTGAGTCAAAGTAAGATGATTGTCTGCCCTTGTTGTTTGGTTTCTCATTTTGATAGATAATATCTTGTCTAGGTTTGAAGTAAATGCCAATAACAACAGAAATTGTATAAAATGTCAAAATTTTTGCAAGATGAAAACAGGGCTTAGACAATACCACAATGTTTTTTTTTTTGAAAGCAGTGGAGCTAAAAGAATTTTTTCTTTTTACCAATATTCATGTTTCCAACTGGTGGGTTTGTCCGGTTGTAGAAACACCCATTGTAACAGCCCTCTCGGGTCAGAAATATGTTTCGATCAGCCAGGGTGTAACATCCACGAATAGTTACACATGTCCCTGTTTTACTGCTGTATGTATAAAAAGTTCTTTTCTGGCTTTCCCTACACTGTCCGGGTGCTGGATTCACTCTGCATGCTGAAGGGAAAAGAAAAAACAGGTTAATCTTGTACCACACAACCCAGACTCATTACCAAATGTCAAAGTTTTAGGTTTGTCCAAATTGAAAGCATTTGCAGATGACAAAATAGAAGTGACTGAAAATTTAAAATTTGTCTTGTGAAGGGTAGAAAACATTGTGGGAAAAGGAGAAAATGCTGGTTATCAGCATTTTCTCTTTTCCTACAATGTTTTCTAAATGCTTCTTTCTCAAGGTCGTCAAAAGTAGAGATTGAGTGGAAATGGGCTAAAGTTCCTGACCAAGAAGGAACTTTTGAAAACATTGTAGTTAAAACAATAAATCAAAGACAGACATCATTATCTTAGCCACCTAAGATTTGTCATCAGCAAAATTTAACTCTTTACCACATAGCAAAATTTTAGCCTTGTCTAATGTTACATAAAACAGGAAATTTGTCTATCAAAGGGTAGATAGAGGTTATCTGCATTTTCTCCTTTTCCCAAAATGTTTTCGAAAGGCTTCTTTCCATGAGCGATAAAACTCAGCACTGTGCTGTAAATTGTTAATGCATTCACTTTGGGTAGGTCTACCTTTTTCTTATAAAGAACTATTATAGCTTTAACATTGTACCAAGAAACAAAATTTTAGACTAGTCCAAACAAAAGCATTTGCAGACGACAAAATACATGTGAATCAAAAATTGAAATTTGCTTCTAGTAGGGTAGAAAACATTGTGGGAAAAGGAGAAAATGCTGGTAACCAGAATTTTCTCCTTTTCCTGAAATGTTTTCAAAAAGCTTCTATCGCAGGGTCATAAAAGCCAGGGATTGTGTGG
The DNA here is from genome assembly GCA_943736015.1 of Tridacna crocea. Lineage (NCBI taxonomy): Eukaryota > Metazoa > Mollusca > Bivalvia > Cardiida > Cardiidae > Tridacna > Tridacna crocea. Next base: position 13,813,011 of record OX031069.1, on the reverse strand, counting down.
TAAAGGGTAAAACCATTTGGATAGCTAATCAGGAGTCACGTAACCTTCAAATTTAGAAAATTCTTTAAAAGAAGACTTAAAATGCTCTGAACTCTTTACCAAACAATAAGATTTTGGACTAGTCTATACTGAAAGCATTTGCAGACGACAAAATAAATGTGAATCAAAAATTGAATTTTGATTTTGGATGGGTAGAAAACATTGTGGGAAAAGGAGAAAATGCTGGTAACCTTTTCCTCAATGTTTTCAAACCTCTTCTTTCCCAGAGTCGTTAAAAGTCGGGATTGTGTGGTAATGGGTTAAACATGACTGATAAATATAGAACCAGTCTTTTACATGTTCAAACTCTTACGTATAGCCAGTTCAAGTCCTGTGAGATCCGGAGTGAGCTCTGTCTTGTTCATTTGTGAGTCACAGACACGGCTGCAACTTTCTCTGTTCAAGAAAACATTTCTGTCCCTAACACTGTAGCAGCCATAAATCTGTCCGCAACTGCTGGTCTTCGTTGAATACGTCCAATAGGATTTCTTCTGACTTTCCAGACATCGCCCTGGGGATGGGCTCATGTAACATTCTGTTAAAATATTGGGTGAAATCTTAGATTAGATTGATATGTGGTTAACTCTTTATACAAAATGAGAAATTTTTGGACTGGACCAAATTCAAAGCATCTGCAGACAACAAATTAAATCCAGACATAGATCTGTCCACAACTGATGGCTCTGGTTGAATACGTCCAATAGGATTTCTTCTGACTTTCTAGACATCGCCCTGGGGATGGGCTCATGTAACATTCTGTTAAAATACTGGGTGAAATCTTAGATTAGATTTATTGCGTTTAACTCTTTATACAAAATGAGAAATTTTTGGACTGGACCCAAATTCAAAGTATCTGCAGACAACAAATTAAATCTTACTAATATGATGATTTTTCACTTTTATAGGGTAGAAAATATTGTTGGAAAAGGAGAAAATGCTGGTTACCAGCATTTCGTCCTTTTCCCACAATGTTTTCTATAGGCTTCTTTCTCAAAGTCGTTAAAAGTCTGAATTGTGTGGTAGAGTTAACTCTGTTTTCAACATTATTTCATCTACTTCGCAGTCACAAGTATACCTATCTATCCATGCCTATCTGGAGCTCTTTTTAAAAGTACTACACACAATATTTTTACAAGGCACTGACTGCTTTCCCACATAGCCATCTCTGAAACAGTGACAAGGAATGAGAGAACAATGAATTCTATTGCAGTAGACTGTCATCAGTCAGAAATTGGCCTACCTAGATGCCTGAAGCAACAAACCCCTGTCTGCTAATCCTGTGCAATACTAACTTTGCTACTGAGGCTTGACATAAAATTTCAAATTAGAATGGATGCACTTAAGTTTCCCTCTAGGTAAAGTGTTAACAGATTTGTCTTTAACCCTACAGCAAACAATACCTGGCTTTTATGAACAAGAGGAAGCCTTTTGAAAACATTCTTGGAAATGGAGAAATTGCTGGTAACCAGCATGTTCTCCTTTCCCACAATGTTTTCTACTCTTCTAAAATCAAGTTTCAATTTTTGAGTCACATTTCTTTTGTCGTCTGATATGCTTTCAATTTGGAAAAGTCTAAAATTTTGTCATTTGGTACAGAGTTAATAAAATCAAAGTTGTAGCTCTAAGGTTCCCCTAAAAGGTAATCATTTTAATGTGTTACTGTTATTTTTCTTTGAATTATAGCTTCTGCTTTCAATTTTTAAGTCACATTTATTTTGTCATCTTGAAATGCTCTCAATTTGGACAGCCTAAAATTTTGTCATTTGGTAATGAGTTAACCCATTACCACACAATCCCTACTTTTGACGCCCCTGAGAAAGAAGCCTTTTGAAAACACTGTAGGAAAAGGAGAAAATGCTGGTAACCAGCATTTTCTCCTTTTCCCACAGTGTTTTCTACCCTTTCCAGATCAAATTTCAAATTTTCAGTCACTTTTATTTTGTCGTCTGCAAATGCTTTCATTTTAAACCAGTCTAAAATATTGTCGTTTGGTAATGAGTTAAAGAGTAAAGCAAATCCTCATACATTCCAAATACTGCATGCATGCATGATTATATAAATATGTAGATAGGGCATTTCCTTACGTGTTTCTAGGCTGCCCGAGTCGGGAATTGTAGAATTGATGAAACAGTTCCTACGACATCCTTCCCTCGTGAGGAAGACATTTCTATCCCTGACACTGTAACAACCATATATTTGCTCGCATACCCCCGTCTTACTGCTGTAACTGAAGAATGCTCTCTTTTCATTCTCTCTACAAACGCCAGCAGATGGATTAACTCGACATTCTGAAATTCAAAAAAGTATGAATTTTCGGTGCATAATACTTCATATACCTAGTTTTTACTGCTAAAAATGCTTAGGATTTCAATGACAGGCATTTTGATGTCTTTAGGAATTCAATGACATTGCAAATTCGAAGACGCCACAATGTTTCCAAAGGTCTTCTTCTTCACGATCACATAAACATTGGACCATTTGACAAAAATAGTTGAATATTGCCTTTCTAGAGAAGTTGTGACCTATCACTCCCACTGTTTCAGTTATGTGTCTGTCTTTCTTTGAAATCAAATAAAGCAATCTGACATGACTGTATCTTTATCAAACAATCCCAAGTTTTAATGACCCACAGGAAACAACCTCAGGCAAACCACTGTGGGAAAAGCAGAAAATACTGAGGACAAGCATTTTCTTTTTTTCTCAAGATGTTTTCTACCCATTCAAAAACATGAAACCAAATGAAGCAATGTGCTTCTGTATCTTTACCGAACGGTCCCAAGTTTAAATGACCCTCAGGAAACAACCTCAGCCAAAACATTGTGGGAAAAGCAGAAAATGCTGGTGACAAACATTTTCCCTTTTTCTCAAAATGTTTTCTGCCCCATTCAAAGATATAATGCACCATTTGAGCCTTATCAATTTGTTTTCTGAGAATAGTTTGACAAATCTAATGGATGAATCTATAGTTTGCCATACGTTAAAAGGTTTGGGTGCTTGGAAAAGGAACCCAAGTTGATACATGTTAACTCTTTACCAAACGACAGAATTATAGGCTGGTCCAAATTGAGGGTATTTGCAGACAACAAAATAAATGTGACTGAAAAATTGAAATTTGGTTTGGGAAGGGAAGAAAACATGGTGGGAAAAGGAGAAAATGCTCAGTACCAGCATTTTCTCCTTTACCCCCAGTGTTTTCAAAAGGCTTCTTTCTCAGATTCGTTAAATGTCAGGAAAGTGTGGTAAAGAGTTAAAGATCTATAATAATTTTTATAGTAAATACATGCAATACTAGCCTGAGTCCAGGCAGTGCTTATTCATCGCCCGGCCAGGTGGCTCAGTGGTTAGCCTGTCTGACTCATAATCTGGAGGTCATGGGTTCGATACCCAGTTGTGGCGAATTCTTTGTGGCAATTTTTTCTTCTCAGCTCTGATGCATGAGAAAAAATGAGTCAGTGGCTTTGGAAAGAAAGTTATGTCAGTACCGGTGTTGGAAAGCCAAGATATACATGCCTGTGTCACTGACCGCCATGATATGACCTAAGCTGTTAAAATGGTGTTAAACTCCAATACAAACCAAACTGATTCTTGAATCTCTCCTCCACAAGGTCACCTTCCACAGCCTTTACAGATCTGTGGCAAAACTGCTGATAGGTTCCACAATAATTACCTATTTTTGATAAAGTAACATCCAAAGATATAAAAGGCTGAGCTCCAGACAGAGGGAGTGATTTTGGTTTTGAAACTGAAAATATTAATTATTGTCAGCTAAACCCTATGTTATGGGTACTCATTTGAACGTCTCATCGAGACGATTCTAATGAGTACCCACAACTTAGGGTTTGGAAAAGAAATAACAGATTTAGAATACCATCACTTCCTCTTATCCGGAGCTCTGAAAAGAGAAAAAAAAAATATCAGACTGGTTAACTAGGTACATACCACGAGCCAGAGTAAGACCCGTATCTGGTAGCGGGCTCGGTGTCACAGATGTGTCCACCGCACACCTTCTATCACAGCCTTGTTTCATCAGAAACACATTTCTGTCTCGGATATTGTAGCATCCCTGGATTTCTATACATCCGTTTGTTTTGGTACTGAAAGTCCAATATTTTCTCTCCTGGTTTCTCGCACACCGTCCAGGTGAGGGAGTCACATAGCATTCTGAAATCAAACATTGATCTTTAACTCTTTCTCTACCATAGACAACACCATAAGCTTTTTGTGGACAGTGTAGAGCAAGATCAGACTGCACATTCTGTGCAGTTTGATCTATGATATACACTGTCCACTGCTACATTCTAGTTTAAAACTGAACAGTCTCTTAACTCTTTACCACACAATCCTGACTTTTAACAACACTGAGAAAGAAGCCTCCAGAAAACATTGTGGGAAGAGGAGAAAATGCTCATTACCAGCATTTTCCCCTTTTCCCGCAATATGTTTTCTATCCTGCGGGAAACAGTTTTTTGAGCAGTGTTTATTATGTCATCTGCAAGTGCTTTCAATATGGACTTGTTTAAGATTTTGTAGTTTGGTAAGGGGTTAATGCAGCAGACAAGATGTACTTTAAGCCTTTGAGAAAATGACATTTATTTATTTAGTAGTGAGAGAGTTTACGTATGAAATAGCTGAAATGCATATCATGTTTAATACATGTAATGGTAAGTTTACATTTAGTCTTCAATAAGTTTATGATATCTGAACCTTTTTCTTCCGTACATCAGCCATATACTATTATTGTACACATAAATCCACAAATGTATTTTGTAAATGCTCAAAAGTAGATGAAAAACAGTCTAGATTTACCCGAAGCTTTCTGTGTAGACCCAGACTGTGACTTATCTATGTAACAATTCCTTCTGCAACCATCTCTACTCAGAAACACATTTCTGTCTCTCACGCTGTAACAACCTGTCAGTTTTATACATCCTCCAGCCTTCCAACTGTAGCTGAAGAAATCTCGCCTCTGATTGGCCTGACACCTCCCAGGTGAGGGGTTTAACATGCAACCTTTAATGATAGATGAATTTCCATAAAATACCAATAAAGTTTTGGAAAATGTCTGTAAAATTTCCTAAACTTTCTTATTTTGGGTTGTTCAAAGTCAAGATTGTAGAAAAATATCCATCATAAACCTGTTCACTTCTATGATACACATACAAAATGACATCACACATTCGTGATATTAAACGTGTCTAATACATGTTTAATATCACTAATGTGTGATGTCATATGAAAATTCGTAATGAGTCTATTACACTGAAAACAAGTTTTTTTCTCAACCACCATGCAGACAACAGGGCTATGATGACAACACCTTGTCATTTTCTTTGAAAACAGATGTGCCAAAAATATCAAAGCAACATGGTTCACATGGATATGAACCAGATTTACCTGAAGCAATGTCCATTCCTGCATATTCTGGATCCAGTATAACAGAAGATGAATTTCTGGAACAAGTTCGTTCACAACCCTCGTTGGACAAGAATACATTTCGATCTCTGACAGAGTAACAACCTCTTAATGGCACACATCTGTTTACCTTCGGGCTGTATGAGAAAAAACTGCGTCTTTGGCTTTGCGAGCAGCGTCCAGGTGATGGAATAATGTAACATTCTGAAAAATCAAGTTGTACAATAAAATTTATCTGCAAACTTTGAACATTATCAAAGAAATGGATCAAGCACAACATGTGCTGGTAGTATATAAGAAAAATAAAGTAGCGTCAGAGATCCATATAAGAGAGAGTCATGGCATTCTAAATCCATTATTTCTCTTTGAAACCCTATGTTGTGGCATTTCCTCTTCTCCCATAATGTTTTCGATTTTATCAAAGACAAATTCTGTCATTTGAGCCATGTTTGAGTTTTATCTACAAATGCTTAAAATTTAGATAAATCTGCATTTTTGTTGTGGAACTCTTTTTCAGATGACAATATTAAAAATTTGTATTAACCCTTATCCTGCTCAATAACTAAAATCAAATATTCAGTTTGATAGTTAAAAAACCCAACTTTTGCTATTTCAGAGTTATCCTTGGAAGAATAAAATCTCCTTATCGGACAGTGTAGATCCAAGATCAGACTGCACATTTTGTGCAGTCTGATCTTGATCTACACTGTCCGCAAAAGGTAAGTAAGTTGCACTTACAAGCCAAAGGGTTAAAAGCAAGGACAAAATTTTGATCAAATAATCATTAGATTAACTTACGAGACTCGGCCATGCCAGCCACATCTCCATTTAGAAAACATGCTCGCCTACATCCTTCTCTCCCAACAAACACATTTCTGTCTCGGACACTGAAACATCCATAAATTTTTTCACAATCTCCCGTCTTGCCAGAGTAACTCCAAAATGTTTTCTTCTCATTCTCTCGACAGATTCCGCCATTTGGAGTGATACGACATTCTGAAATAGATAATATCCATGGCATTTTAATCATAATGTATTTACTTACATGTTTTTTAAAATGTCAAGAATACCATGTATTGAAATATGCAAACACTCTATTTCAAGACTGTTTCCTTTACCATTTAGAAATAAACAATAATACCTCATGTGGGAGCTAGCGCTCAACCACACCTGCTGTCAGAAAAATTGATTTTCATTAAAAATTCAGTCAAAAAACTGGCATTACCACATATCTTAGTCATAATATTTTGTTACCTGTCCCTGTTGTATGAGTTCTCATATTTTCTACCCTTCCAGAATCAAACTATGTGTCTAAAAGTTTGTTGTTTGGTTCAGAGTCGAGCAACTATGTGATCCAAAGACCTTCATACCACATGGGTCAAGTTCAATACCATTGATCACTGGGCAATAATATGATCATAATTTATACTGCATTAATGAAACATGAATATTGATGATCACCCAACCCTCTCTCACCCCATCATAAAATAGATTACACTGCTGTATGCCTGTGAAACACTGACTTTTATGACAATGGAAACTGACCTAAAATGACCAATGGATACCAGTATTCATGTTCAGTAAACTGCTCAAAGTAAAGTTATCACATTTATTGGTGTGTTACAAAAATGACTTGGAACTTGGAAAAAATCTATGTAAAGTATGGGTATTCTACAAAGTACATATTAAATACCGGGGTATGTCATGTGAAAACATTATGGTAGGGAGGAACTGCCAGTTTTTAAAATATCTTAAGAAATAAATTTGGAACTTGCAAAAGAATTAGCCTGTGGACCCATACATTCGTTACTCTAACACCATATTTTTGCGCATACGAGTTATCACTTGGTAGCTGATTTGATCAAACTTTATAAAAATATGACATTGGACATATCTACAGATCTCAAACGCGAAAAAATCTGGCAAAAACAACTTAACAACAACTTAAACTTTGTTTTTACTTGTGTATGTTTTGAGCTGAATCACTTGAGCGCAGGACTCATACATTCGTTCCCTCTGATTGGTCAGACTACAACATTAAATTGACGTCATTTCCCGGGTAAATATTCATGCTACAGTTAGGTTCATCAAATGTCTTCCACCTATTCCAACTGAGAAAGTAGATGGAAACTCGGCATACCTTTATTTATACTGTTTTTCCAAAGTGGTAAGAAAAAAAAAGCAAACTCGATCAGATCAAAGATACTTTATATAATGATAGGGTTAAGCGAAACGTCAATCAGACATACACTCGCCAGATTGATTTGTTGCGTGGTGGATATCAAAACTGGTGAACTTAACCGTATTTTTTATTTCAGTATCTTTGGCCCGTGTGCAAAAGAATGAAGACGAGAGCACCTGAAATGGTTACGTCATGTTTTGGTATTGGCAAATGATCCATTTTATCATAAAATAGCACGTTTCTCAATAAAAAAAGAGAAATATTGAAATAAGGTACGATTTTAAAACCACACTGTATCTATTTTTTACGCATTTCAGCTTTTTTCTTCAATGTAAATACATATTTCATCATTTGGCAAAAACTGTATCGATACTCAGATGGAAAGATCTAGTCGGGTGCGCGAAAAAATTCTATAAATATACGACGTAACGAATGTATGGGACGTAACGAATGTATGAGTCTTGGGCATATGTAAAATATGGGTAATCTCCTTAGTTCATTTTACATAAGTCAGGTGAAAACATTGTGAAAGGGAGAAATTGCTGGTTTTCAAAATATCTTCAAAGGTGGTCGACCATATAGCAAAGGCTTTAATGACTGACTGATCATCACACTATGAAAGTGCTTGATAAAAGTAAAAACAATAGTCAATATTCAAGTTTTTCAAGAGAATACATACTCGAGGTTGTTTGGTTAAGAGTTAAAGAAAATAAGGCTTATTGGGAGTAAACATGTTGTCCAAATGAGTAGCCGAAACTCAAACAGATATTTAATGAAATATGAAGATTGCAGCATACTCATTCATGAATATTTGAAAACTGCCCGCCATTTTACTAGACATGCCTCGGTTCAGACAGCAAATAATTTCCGATTGGACAAGTTTTCGTACGTTGACAAATCTTTAGCCAATAAAAATACTTGTAACATCGAAAATTATCTGGCACGTTCTATTCACCCGTTTTATGTAAAACTAACCGAATTCATTTTCTTCGCGTTCCGACAATTCTGTTCTACACATACATATACATGTATATATACATGTATATCTACAAATATGTCTAAGTCTTATTGGAAAAAAAGAAGTTGATAGCAGTGTCAGTAAATGGATTCTACACGGACGTTTGAGTTTAGGTTTAAGTTTAAACATATTTATTTTACATCGATTGAGAAACAAGTTCTTACAACTTATAGGCTACTAATCTCTCTCGGACGTAAAAGGGCACTTCACAATAGGACTTGTTTAATGAGTTTGTAATGATGAAGGCATTCACAGAAACTTACCCAAAGCCAGTTTGATATTCGGTTTTACGTCGGGCAGTACAGGTCTCGCACCGTTTCCGAGACATGTTCTTCGACAGCCTTCTTTTGTCAAAAACACGTTTCGATCACGTATTCCGTAACAGCCTAGAATTTCTGTACAGTCGGACAACTTGGAACTATACGTGAAATAGCGCCCTGGTCTAGTGCACTGTCCTGGCTGAGCATTTACATAACACTCTATGAAAGAAAGAAAACTAAAATCAAACGACGTTACGTAATGTATTCCATGCGACACGCGACATGGGGCATTCGGACATAAATTTGCATAAAGTGGCGTCTCAGATCAGCATGCGCAGTCCGCGCCGACTAATTCGAGACGACACTTTACGCAACTGTCCGAATGCCTAGTTTTGTATATTGAAGGCCATATGACGTACCATTGTATTTGAATTGACAATTAACACCTGTTTAAACAGCATAGGTTATTAACACGACAGTCAGTTCAACTAGATCTACGCATGTGATCCATGCTTTTTCACACCAGCACTGACGCAACATTCTCTCTAAGCCACTGGCTAATTTTCTCACATGCATCAGAGGTGACAAGCAAAGAAACCATCGACTGAAAGAATGTTTGCCTTAAACGGTTATCGAACTCATATCCACCAGGTCATGAGTCAGATACCCTAACTACTGAGCTATCCGGCTAGATGCCGAGCCCCAGTAGCACAGTCGGTAGCGTGCAGGACTTGAGAACACGGGGTCCAGGGTTCGATCCCTGGCAACGACCCTGGGCTCGGCCAATTTCTTACCGAGGATTGATGATAGTCATTGCGACAGGATTCATTCCTCTCCCACCGCTGACAATTGCTTCGGCGATAATCATGTGGGAAAGCAGCCTGTGGCTTGGAAAGAAAATTGTGCGAAGTACTGGTAAAAGAAACTTTGGGAACGCATGGATAGTTGCACTGGCCTCCTCGACATAACTGAAATAAAGTTGCAAACGGCGTTCAACACCATACAATCAATCAATAAAAAAACTCGGCCAGATGATGAAATATGATGCATATTTTGCATCAAACAAGTACATGTTTGGCGGACATACAGGCAGACATACAAAAGAGGAATATGCTAAAAGGAAAGACAGAGTTTTAACTTTTTTTAATATTTCAAATCATTACAGCTGAATTTGTTTCTGCTGATGGTGGTAGTTATGATGATGATGACGAGGAGGAGGAGGAAGAGGAGTAGGAGTTGGTGGTGGAGGAGGAGGAGGAGTGACGTCAAAAAACAATTTAACTCTTTACCAAACAATCCCGAGTTTTAACGACCCTGTGAAAGAAAGTCTTTGAAAACTTTGTAGGAAAAGGAGAAAATGCTGGTCACCAGCATTATCTCCTTTTCCCAAAATGTTTTTTACCCTTCCAAAATCAAATTTCAATTTTTGAGTCACATTTGTTTTTTCGTCTGCAAATGCTTTCAATTTGGATTTGCCCAGAAAATTTGCCGTTTGGTAGAGCGTTAAGTGCAGATAGGCCTATCATCTTACGGTTCGGCATTGTCCAATCGCCATTGTTGCCGGAATTAAAGCAGCTTCGTCGACATCCCTCTAATGTTAGAAATACATTTCTGTCACGTATAGAGTAGCAGCCAAATATCTTTTCGCAGCCACCGGTCTTAGAAGAGTACGAAAAATAGGTTTTCCTGTCCTGTGGCCGGCAAACTCCGGGTGAAGGCGTTACTCGACAACCTATGTGAAGCAAGTTACAGATTTTAACGTAGTGGACCCGTAATAGAAAACAGAAACAATTTCAAGAAAGACATCAAAGGAATTTCTGGTTGGTTAAAAATGTGCAAAGATATTATATCTGTATAAATCTCTCCTTATCCACTGTCAAGAAATTTTATGCCATGCTGCATTAGAAGTATTAAAGGTCTACTACCATAAACCTTTACCACATATATTTTTTTTTTCATCCAAAAAATTTAGCCACAGACTTTTATTCTTTAACCCTTTACCGGACAATGTCGACATTTAACTTCCCTTAAAAAAAGAGGCTTTTGAAAACATTGTCAGATCAGCCTGCGCGGACTTTGCATTCTGATATGAATCGATACTTTTTGCAGATGCTCTGAGCTCCAAATTCACGAAACACTCGTGTATCTCAAATCTACAGTGAATAGGCATTTAGACATGCATCAACCCTTTACCAAACAAACCCGGTTTTTACGACCCAGATAAAGAAGCCTTCTGTAAACATTGTGGGAAAAGGAGAAAATACTGGTAACCAGCATTTTCTCCTTTATCCATAACGTTTTCAACTCTTTTCATTTTCTCAAGTTTCATTGTTTGGATTCACGTTCATTTTGTCGTCTACAAAATGCTTTTAATTTGGACAGTTCTAAAATTTTGCCGTTTGGTAAAGGGTTAATACTGTACCTATTGATATTATGTTTCTGGGTGTGGTCGTTTTGGGAATGATAACGGGCAGTGTCGGCGTTGGGCTCGGGCGTGGGCTCGGGCGTGGGGTCACTGGGTTGTTGTCCATGATAAAACAGCCTCGCTGGCAGCCTTCTCTAGTCAGCCAGATATTTCTGTCCGTTATACTGTAACAACCGGTCACCTGTGTACAGCTGCCGCTCTTACTACTGTATGTCCAGTAACGACGAACTTCACTCGGCTGACACTGACCAGCGGACGGATTCATTCGGCATTCTGCAATCGAAAAAAAAAGAAGCAAGGACTTTACGTGATGTTGAATTAATTTACAAGTATTGAAATTGTGAAGATGAATTAAAGTTGTAGACATTTTCTTATTTTGCGCATACTTGTAACTTTCCGATCAAATATATGTTCATGCATCGCAAGCGAATAAATCAGTTAAAACGGAAAAATATATATACACAGTTTAGACATTGTCAACGCATTTCTTTTTCTCCGAAGATTCGACCTGCCTGCTATGACGCATCACCCATCCCCGTATACCTGGGAAAAGTAGGGCTTATATCGAAGCTATTAGCCCATTACCCAAACCATGTTTGGGATGTTTTAATAAATGGCCGGTGCATATAGGTTACAAGCCAGCCGATCATAGCTGAATTAATCGCACCGGGTAGCGTTTTATTGAGTGAACGTTTATTTCATTTTGAATTTCAAAGTAACGGTTACTGTTTTGAAAAGTAGTCCGGTTCCGTACCAGAATGCCCAAATTAAATACAATACTGTACAGCGACGTAGGAAGGATTTCAAGATAGGCGGGGGGGGGGGGGGGCTAACTTCGAAATACTGAGATTTTTTGCGTGGTTGTTTCATTGCGCTAAGAACTCGTATTTTAGTTACCATGATTTTCAAAATTATTGAAGGGGGGGGGGGGGCAAACAGCATAATTACAGTATAATATGTATCCGCCATTCACAAAATAAGTTATAACCAACTTAAACGAGTATTTGTTTTATTTTCCAGTCGTTTTCAAATAACAGTGCCAACGTATAAAATTGTGATGTAAAAATTCTGGATTATCCTATAAGAGAAAAAAGAAAGTTATATCGTTGCTGCGTCGAAAAGAAGGAAAATTTTGACCATTTGTCTCGAGAAATATCAAATTTTCCACGTAACTCCAATATTGAAATAATGCTTTCTTTGTCCGGTGTCACGTGATACTTCCGGTGCGCCGCTTACGATAACAAGGAAATATTGCTTATATCAAATGTAACCGTCTATCTGGACATTCTGGGTACCGAACCGGACTACCTTTTTGAACGCGACAACCGTTACTTTGAATTTCAAACGAAAATAAATGTTTGCCCAATAAAACGCTACCTGGTGCGATTCATTCAGCTAGTATCAGCTAGCAAGTAACCTCATCCTCGGATACCCCGGGGTCTCCCTATTTGCTACGCTACATCGACCGCTGGGACAATTAATTGAATTTCCCTCGATTTACCGCTGGCCGAATGCTGGCTTTTCATTGGTTCCATCATCATTTTGTGATGGGCAAGTGGACTGTACGCTATGACGTTTCGTATCGATTTTCGGCGGCTGATTCAAAGTTTTCTTAGTCAATTGTCCCAGGAGTCGATGTAGCGTAGCAAATAGGGAGACCCCGGGGTATCCGAGGATGGAGTAACCTATGCACCGGCCATTTATTAAAACAGCCCTTACAGGCTTGGGTAATTGCTTTGGTAGTTTTAAGCCCAACTTACGACAATCTAAATACCCACCTTTAAGGACGATCGTTTTAATGCAAATAACATTGACCTAATTAAGAAAGAATTCAAAATATGGTCATACGGATTTCACGTCGACTTCAGTGTCCGAAAGCGAAAAGGCGTTACCTGAATTGTGAGTTCCAAATGATACGAAACACGGGAGCACGTGCACCTCGTGGATACTTGAGTGTGTTTGACAAGGATTGGCAAGTATAATCCATTATCTCCCGCTAGATGGCATTCTATAAATACTCATCTATCTGATATGGGCACCTGGGTACAGAACCGAACCACTTTCCTACGCGACAAACCGTTACTTTGAATTTATGCAACAACAAAAAAAGGTTTACCCAATAAAACGCTACCTCGTGCAGTTCACTCAACTATGATCACCAGTTTAGAAAAATCTGTTGCTAAAGCAGGTCTCATTTCTCCTCAAACGTATTTTCAACATTGCTACTTTATAGAGCGTAACATTACGGTCAGCCCGCTTTCGGGGCTAGTAGTGATGCGTCATATAAGACAGTCGAATCTTCGAAGAATAAGACATGCGCAGAAAACGAAGTATAATCAGTTTAAGCACTGTGAGTCAACACATTCAGGACCATTGAAGGACATAAAGTGCTAAAAAGGGAATATGCGATACTGCTTTGGACCGAGCACGAAAGGAAGGTAACTTCTGTGTCGCTTGACCGTCGTGGTGCCAAATTAATGGATTCAATTTTCCGGCGAATAGTAAAGACCGAGATACTTGTTCTACGGCTCTTTTTTGGCTAAAAAACAACTCGTACAATGTCGGACAGTTTGACTCTAAGATCAGACTACAAGTTCTTTGCAGGTTTATCTTCAAACGGCATTTCAATTACACCTCGCGTTTTTTTTCGCCGGACAGTATGTTGCGTAGAACGGAGTCTTTAACCAATTACAATCCATGACCAAGCGTCTGCAGGAAACTTTGAAAACATTGTCAAATATGGATAATCAATATATGTGAATACATGCAGGCAGCTGAAAGGGGTGAAATATACTACTCAAACTTTGATAGGGATCACTTACATATTTCTGTATGGGTTTATATGTTACAACAGTTTTGTATAAACTCTTTACCATACTGTAGAATTCTAGATTTGTCCAAGTTAAAAGCATTTGCTGACCAAAAACTGTATGCAATGTGCAATATACTGTCTGTCATAGGATAGAAAACAATCGTTGGAAAAGGAGAAAATGCTGGATACCAGCATTTTCTCCTTTTCCAACAATGTTTCCCAAAGGCTTCTTTCTCAGTGTCTTTAACAGACAGCATTGTGAGGTAAAGGCTTAACGATCCATTTCCACAATTCATTTTATTGATCATGTGGCAATGTAACATATTGTAAAACCATACATGATACATGCCACATATAGATTTAGGATGAATTTTTTACGGTGATCCCTAGCAAATTTTGAGTAGTATTTTGCCTTAATTAAACGTGGTCTGTTTCAGGAAGCAAAAAGTCGTCTGCAGGATGAAGTATGGTAACAATCATGTGGTTTAATATTAGGTGCGAAAACAGTGAAAATATCATTTTTATCTGATACTTACAAGTACATTATTTTACAGCTTTTTAAAACTTCTGTGATATTACTGCGTCCTGCAGTAAGATACAGGAAAGTAAAGAAGAATGCCATATTTAACGTGGGGCTGCGCGAAATTTCAAACCTAAACGGTTTATTTGATTCTCTTTTTAACTGCAGAACTCTTACATGCAACTTTAATGAGTGCAGCACAGAAATTAAACGGAGAAACAAATTAAAACGTTTTCAGAAACGGATTTTTTTTCAAGAAGAATGGGCATACTTTACCGGTAAACGCCACACCACTATACAGTCAGTGCATACATGTGGCATTGTTATTTGAGTTAAAAGAAGAAATCATTGAAATTTTCTGACAGCTTCTTTCCCTTAACAAAAATATACGGAGTGAACCCGAAAAAGTTTGAAAAACAGTTACAATTATTTGGCACATAATTTTGATTTTCATAGGTTTTCGTGATTAATGGCGGGGCGTTTTCCGGTATTATGCCGAAGAAACTTCTTTCTAGAGGAATGCAAGCAAAGTAAGATTCTTTTTTCTCCCCATAGCCCTAGCATATATCTTTAGACCCAACATTTCCCATCGACCATTTGACTACAAATCCTATCTAATCCCATGCTTTTCAACAGTATAGTACTTGTACCACACTGAAAGGTTGAAAGGAAAGACTATTCCCACGTTTGCCACTTGAAGACAGCTTCGTGAAAACGCTCTTCCCTATCAATGCCAGTTGCTACTTATTTCTAAAACAATTAAGCACACAAGTCATTGCATTTTGTGACTTTATCTTGACAGTTTGTTGGGTTACGACAGTGTACCAATTCTTGCCTGGATATCCAGCGCTAGGCTGAAGCAACACAACATTATAATGTCACGAAAACAGAAAACCCATTTTGACTGCTTTGGACCCTTCCTATGGCAAGCGACAGAAAACATTGTTATATCTGGGTGACAGTCCACCACTGAAAACTTGTTGATCCACCAGTACTATGCCGAAGTATAAAAGAGCTGGATAACTTTTGACCCAGACGCTGCATCCTTACATGTAAATTGACCCTACATCCCTTTCTACTTGAAGTGCCATAGATGAGGTGACAATAGCTTGATATTATTACCATGTATGCTACTTTGGCTACCAACCAGTACTAAAATGCATGGTCACTATTAAACGATGGTGCACTATTTTTATATCTTGCCTCAACTATACGACCTTGGAAGACATTATGATGTTGATTTTGTCTAAGTGTGTTTGGCACGTGGGTAAAGAATTTTGTGCCACCTGGATTTCCTGTTAGAAGAAGAGTGCCGAGGAGGAAAAGGACCAGTCGGCTGTTGGAGAAATTTGTCGATGGACCGAATGTGATTGAAGGTAGGAAATACTGAATATTTTCTTTCCCTCCACAGAAAAGTTGTGTTGTCCGATCTGGTTCAAACTTCCATTGCAACTACAGTTAAGCTGCTTCAGAGAACAAATCAAAGCATACCGAGAATCATTTGCAGCTAACTAGCACATAGCATAATTCTGGATCTTGAAAAACGTCCCATGATATACTGCAAACATTACGACGAAAATTTGCCTGTGGCAACCAACCAGTAGTACATAGCATAAAGTTCTTTAAACTCCATCGTGCACTGATAGCTGGGACATGTTTTGTCATCAGTAGCGATATATTATAGTTTCAGTTATTCGGTGTTATTTTAATTGTTCAAGTTTCCCCGTGATTCGAGAAACCCATATGATGAAGAATTTCAGCTGAAAATATGAGACCAACCAGTACTGACATAAGAAGGAATTCAGCGACCTCGTCAACGTTTCCTATTTCTGTATCTAAAAATCCACTGGCTTGATATTTTTCTCACATTTGAGTAGCAGTTTATCTGTTTAGAATCCGTGGTGACTTACCAGTACTTTTTTGCTGTTAGGATTTAGAGACCCTTTCAACTTTACCTATTTCTCTAACTAATCATTCACTGGCTTGAAAATATTCATTTTCTCACATTTGCCAAATTGGGTAGCAGGCTACATGTTTTGGCATTTGCGATGACCTACCAGTCTATTTTGCTATAAGGAATTTAGCGACCTCTTAGACGTTACCTATTTCTGTAACTAAAAATTCAGTGGCTTGAAATTCTTTCTCGCATATGAGTGACAATGTAGCTGTGTACACATTCGTGGTGACATACCGGTACTATTTTGCTAATAAGTCTCCATGATGTTGTCTTTTCCACAACCTCACGGCCACAAAGACCCAGTCATTTAATCATATAATTATGTTATATAATACCGTGTTCGGCACATGGGTAAGATTTGAGTGCCATTTTGGATGTCCTGATACAACGAGATGTGACGAGAAGAAGAGTGATAGTTGGTGGACAAATTCGCCGTTGGACCAGTCGTTTAAGGTAGGAAACATAATCTCTATATTTGCCATCTAAATTCCATCCTGATACTGTTGGATCTGGTCCAATCCTTCATTTCAAGGAACCAGTACTTGGCACAACTATAGACCTTCAAAAACGAGCATCACGGCTTCCATTTTATTTACTCACTGCTGATTAACTTACTGCGACTATAACAAAAGTCATTGCAATTTTTCAAAAGATCACCTGGCAAAACTGTGACCGTAACAAAAGTCATTGCAATTTTTCCAAAGTTTACTTGGCAAAACTGCGACCGGAACAAGACATTGCAATTTTTAAAAGCTTACTTGGCAACCTACCAGTAAGAGAAGCTCTACAGAATTTTGTAACACTTTGATCTACATTATCGGCCTCACGTAAACTTATGTCAGATATTACAACAATGTTTAATGTAAGCTTCCTTGGCGACAAATAGTACTAACTCAGCAGTCCGTTGAAAATAATGCTTTTTAACCAAATATTCTCTCAACATTCAGGTAAGGCTTGGGTAATGATACTAGCGACGCTTCGGAGGAAAAATACTTATTTTAAGTGATAGTCAAAAGTTGAACAATTTTAAGTTTAATTTCAACTTTTTATCGTATCTTTTTAAATGGCAAAACTGCACTAATGGGAGGTAGTTCTTTACTGCATATGTAAGATGATACAAAATATTTTTTAAACGAAACTTTCAAGGAAGCCAAATTAAATAAAAAGTGGCTTAGTAAAGTTAGTTAATTATTTGAAATAGAAATTTTATTGACATCACGAGAATGTTATTTTCACGCGCAGCTGTTCCCCATTACACATGTCTTAACTGTATGTTGCCTTTTTTTTTTGTCTATTTTTGCAAACATCATGTACACTCGATTCTGGACCGGTAAACGTTAAATCAGCCCTAATTAAATATGGCACGAAGTCTACAAAGTCGTTTTGAAACTTCACACGCGATATTTACGCTGTATTTTCGCGTACTAATGTCCGCGGTGTTTTTGTTTGTTGAAATTTGAAACTTGAAAACTTGTTGAATTATGAAAATCATCATTGGAGCTTTGAGATGTATGACTAGAAGGGAAATATTATCATTGAGGATCATTAACCAATATCCTACATGTAGTAACCCTATGTGAACAGAATAGACAAAAATCAGACTGCAAGACAATGCATGCAGTGTGGCCTTTGTCTACAGCTTTCGATATCAAATTTACCATGTACTATATCTTATGAGATCGATGTGTTTGGTGCTGCTATGATCGGTACTATTGTGATACAGGATAATGGTTAAATGATTGCCATTAGATTCAGTTGAATTGTATGTCAGAGTAAATTTTCTTGGACTTGCTAAAGCTCTGGATGAAGATGTGAGCAGTAATTGGGGACAGAGAGAAGGAATGAAAGAAAAGAAATGTAGACAGTGTGTGAAAGCGGTTGAAGACGGACACAGTACATAAAACTCTGTAACTGGTACAGCTGGATTTAAATGAAATGTAGAAATGACACTCTTTTAAAAATCTGACTATACATCCTCTTTCTCTAATCACGTGACACATTTTCGATACGTGTTTGCTTTATACTTTTGTGTTTCTGTCCTCAAGAGTAATAAAAAACGTGCATTTCACTTTCACTTAAATTCCTAAGATCAAAATACAATCCTAGCCGATTTCTTGCCAGTCAACAGGAAGGAATATTGCGGCGGTTACTTTAAAAGCTTCGTAACTTACAAGCTGTAGTTACGAGGTTTATGAAGTTAAACTGACGATTGTTCGTGTTCTGTTCTGTTCATGTCAAACGAACTAAACTCAATATTTCATTTTCGGATAGATGGTAATGTTGAGACGCTGAATATGTTTTGAACAGGCTATTACTGATATAAAATAAAGAAAAGAAAACATAACTGAACAATATGTTAAGCTAGGTTAATGAAACATAGCTTTGTAAGAGATTTTGCTGAGCAAATTTTGCACTTTTCCCACTGTAGGTAAGAGTACCCGCCCGGGTACCCTGATTCATGACTTGGTGATTGCAAGTTTGTTTCCCGATAGGGGCAATCTTCCTTTCCGGCATTTTTCGCCTGTCACCTTTGATAACACTTGTCAGTACTGGTATGAAAAAGCCAGGTTGCAAAGATCCCCTCTGATATTACTTAAGCTATTAGAACGGCTTTAAACTCGGATTCAATACTTTTTACAGTGTTAGTTTCGTCACAACAGTAGACTGTGGTCACAAAGCACGCGATAATTTCGTCACAGACAAAGGTCTTTGTGTCACAGACAAAGCGCTGACTTTTTTACAAAGACGATATTTTCTTTACAGAATGAGAGCTTTCAAATTTGCAGTGCTTGTGGGTATTCTGTTTAAATTCATCAATGCAACTAAAGATATGGATGGATGGATCTCTTGGTGTTTAATGTCTGTCAGCAATATTGCAGTCGTGATACGACGGTCAAAGGGTGATAAAAGATATTTCATTCAAATGAAGTGCCGTTCAGCCCTAGCAGGAATCTAATCTGGGACTCCTTGATCAAAAGCATTAATCGTTCTGCCACCTAGTTGCTTATACAATCAAAGATTCCTCCACTCTGGCGTACTTTGGCGGGGGATATGTCTATCTTCCAAACTTCCTTCTTTATCGAATTTAACGGGTATTTTAGAACAGATAACCTTGCCTTCGCTACCTACAGATTACAATACTTTCGTTTCAGATAACGATGCTTTTGCTAAATATAAGGTTGCTTTCGTTACAGAAAACATAGCTTTCACTACAGAAAACATAACTTTCGTTATAAATAACAGCGCTTTCCATACAGATAAAGGTACTTTCGTTACAGATAACGGTGCTTTCACTACAGGTCACGGTTCTTTCCCTGAAGATAACCGTGCTATCGTTACAGATAACTGATTTCGGTACAAATAACGGTGCTTTGCATGCAGTAAACGGTACTTTTGCTACAGATAACGGTACTTTCGTTTCAGATCACTGATTTCGGTACAAATAACGGTGCTTTGCATACAGTAAACGGTGCTTTTGGTACAGATAACGGTGCTTTTGGTACAGACAACGGTACTTTCGCAACAGTTAACAATATTTTTGCTACTGTCTGTGCTTTTGCTACAGATAATGATACTTTCGTTTCAGATCACTGATTTTGGTGCAAATAACGGTGCTTTGCATACTGTAAACGGTTCTTTTGCTACTGATAACGTTGTTTTTGCTACAGAAAATGGTGCTTTTGCAACAGATAACGGTACTTTCGAAACAAATGACGATATTTTTGCTACTGTCTGTGCTTTTGCTACAGATAACGATACTTTCGTTTCAGATCACTGATTTCGGTACAAATAATGGTGCTTTGCATACTGTAAACGGTACTTTTGCAACAGATATCGGTGCTTTCGTAACAAATAATGATGTATTTCCTACTGTCGGTGCTTTTGCTACAGATAACGATACTTTCGTTTCAGATCACTGATTTCGGTACAGTAAACGGTGCTTGGCTTACAGTAAACGGTGCTTTTGCTACAGATAACAGTGCTTTCGCAACAGATAAAGGTGCTTTTGTAACAGATAACGGTCCTTTTTGCTACAGATAACGGCGCTTTTGTTACAGATAATGATACTTTCGTTCAGATCATTGATTTCGATACAAATAACTGTGCTTTGCTTACAGTAAACGGTGCTTTTGCTTACAGTAAACGGTGCTTTTGCTATAGATAACGGTGTTTTTGTAACAGATAACGAATCTTTCGTGACAGGTAACGATGCTTTTGCAACAGATAACCATGCTTTCGCAACAGATAACGGTGTTTTTGCTAAAGATAACGGTGCTTTTGTTTGAAATAACGGTACTTTCGTGACAGGTAACGGTGCTTTCGTTACAGATAACAACGGTATTTTAGCGACAGGAAACAGTGCTTTTGTTTCAGATAACTGTACTTTCGTTTCAGATCACTGATTTCGGTACAAATAACGGTGCTTTGCATACTGTAAACGGTACTTTTGCAACAGATATCGGTGCCTTCGTAACAGATAACGGTGCTTTCGTAACAAATAATGATGTATTTTCTACTGTCTGTGTTTTTGCTACAGATAACGATACTTTCGTTTCAGATCACTGATTTCGGTGCAGTAAACGGTGCTTGGCTTACAGTAAACGGTGCTTTTGCTACAGATAACAGTGCTTTCGCAACAGATAAAGGTGCTTTTGTAACTGATAACGGTCCTTTTTGCTACAGATAACGGCGCTTTTGTTACAGATAATGATACTTTCGTTCAGATCACTGATTTCGATACAAATAACTGTGCTTTGCTTACAGTAAACGGTGCTTTTGCTATAGATAACAGTGTTTTTGTAACAGATAACGAATCTTTCGTGACAGGTAACGATGCTTTTGCAACAAATAACCATGCTTTCGCAAAAGATAACGGTGTTTTTGCTAAAGATAACGGTGCTTTTGTTTGAAATAACGGTACTTTCGTGACAGGTAACGGTGCTTTCGTTACAGATAACAACGGTATTTTAGCGACAGGAAACAGTGCTTTTGTTTCAGATAACTGTACTTTCGTTACAGATGAAGATGTTTTGCCAACAAAGGTACTTTAGCTTTAGATATCGGTACTTTTGTTAAAAATAACAGGAACTTTTGTTGCAGAAAATGATTTTTACGTGATAGATAAGGTTCCTTTTGTTACAGATAACGGTGCTATTCCTTGGTATAACGGTGCTTTCGCTACAGATAACGGTACTTTGGTTTCTCGGTACTTTGTTACAGAAAGTGGTACTTTGTTACAGAAAGTGCTACTTTCGTTACAGATAACGGTGCTTTCGTCTGAGATATTAGTGCTGTCACTACAGTCTGCGGTGCTTTTACTGGAGATAACCGTGCTTTTGGCATAGATAACGGTGCTTTCGCCTCTCGGTACTTTGTTACAGAAAGCGGTACTTTCGTTACAGATAACGGTGCTTTTGTCTGAGATATTAGTGCTTTCATTACAGTCTGCGACGCTTTTCTTGGCGATAACCATGTTTTCGCTACAGATAACGGTTCTTTTGCCAACGATAACGGTAATTTCTTCACCAATAATGGTGGTTATTCATTCGCATTCGCGGAAAAGGTACTCTGTCGAACTAAACGCGTATTTTCTAGCAGATGACGGTACTTTCGCCATTGTAACGATACTTTCGTCGTATACCGCGTCGATTTCTATAAAGCAGTACTTCCTAAACGTAACCTTTCGCAGATATCGGTACTCTCTTTACAGACAACGCTTCAAATATAGTAGATACTAGTTATTTTGCCACAGTTATTAAAATTTTGTACTTCAGTCACAATCGACTATACGTTTTTCACATATAATAGTACTTTTTCACCGATATTAGTACTTTCGCTATAGATAGTGGAACTTCTTTCATTGATAACGGTACTTTCCTCCAAGAAAATGATGCTTTTTTTCAGATAACACAACTTGCAGGTAAATGTACTTTTGCCATAAAAAACGGTACTTTCGTCATGAAATGGGATATTTTTCTTCACACATAACGTTTGGTAATTTCGTCAGATATGGTTCTTTCGTCATATAAAGTAATTTCGTCTCAGAGCTTGGTACTTAAGTCGTATGATATGGTACTTTTTTCCAGATCATGATTCTTTCGTATCACAGAACGGTACTATTTCCCAGAAAGCAGCAATCCGCCAATGTTTTCTCCGAAAACAGTCAAGCTAAAAAAGTCAAGCGAAAAGGTGCACTGCCGGAATACCCAACATGAACGACCAACAAGTGTCAAAACGACCAGAATATCAAGACTACGACTGAAAGGTCTAAGACGATCCGAATCTATAACTACGCTTTTGCACCATTCAACCCGCGACACAAATGACTCTAATGAAATACCCTAAACCGTACCAGATGAATGTTGTGACCACAAAGAATCTGTGACCAGACAAAAATTCTGTTCGCAAGTGGAAAAAACAAGGGAGCTATCATGCCACGAACTATGAACCCGACTTCCATATAAAACCACTACCACATCGGGTGCCACTACACAATAACAACTTTCGCAAGAAAGAAACTTTATATAGAACCAGAAACAGAATTAACTATGGCTACCCTGCAAAGACCAAACATACGACAGGACACTAAAGAGTTGTTTTTGTAAGGAGCACCGGATGGAAAATACGTGGACCTTCAAATGAATCATGATATATTTTTATGAACTTTAATAAAATACATCAAATGTGACTATGATTTCGTACGGAAGTTAGGATATAGATCCAATCCAAAACCGAAGACACTGTAACGGATGCTGCTGCAACATCACAACATCTGATGACAGACATGTATTATAGCAGATGGACAACCAACTAGTGCAAGACTATCAGAAAAACAAAAGCAACAACACTACGAGCGAAAGGCAAAAGGCGTTCAAACATGTGACTCCATTTATTTCAGAATTTTGATGTTCAGATGGTCATCAGTCTCGAATTGAATACGCCTCGCAAATGACCAGTTATAACCAGTTATGACCCACAAGCACACCAGATGAATGGTACTACCACAAGTGAAACAATGACCAGACAATGCCAAAGACAACACAGTCACTAACCAGCTACATTAGATGGACCCGACTTTAACTCAAAGCCAGCTCGAAACCAGGAGCCACAGATGCTAAAGCCAGATGAACACCACCTCAAAACAAAGCCATCGCAACACCTTATGCTACAACCACACATCTATCAACCTGACAAACAACACTATGCGGAATTTTATCAGTAAGTACTACCATCTTGCCATCATCACACTACCCAAGCAGTCGCATAGGATTGGAACGTCACCATGGTGACGGCTAAGGCCTATTTTTACAGGCCATAAGAGCGCCTCCTCGTTGGTGTGGCCTGGACGCTATCACGACCGTGATGGTAGCTGAACGCTCTTAACTCTTTACCAAACGACACATTTTTAGACTGGTCCAAATTGAAAGCATTTGCAGACGTCAAAATAACTGTGACTAATGAATTGAAATTTGTTCAACCCTTTACGCCATAAGGCATTCCTATGGTATCTCTAATTGACCGTAAGTAACAGCAAGGATGAAGCTGTTTATGTGTATACGACACCTTTTGATAGCATAGAAAACATTGTAGGAAATATGTGTATACGACACCTTTTGATAGCATAGAAAACATTGTAGGAAAAGGTGAAATTGCTCGTCACAAGGAATTTCACCTTTTGCCATAGTGTTTTCCAAAGGTTCGTACAAGCAATACGTAGAAATGAGTATCTATGGAGTAAAGGGTTAAAGAAGGGGGAAAACATTGTGGGAAAAGGAGAAAATGCTGGTTACCAGCATTTTCTCCTTTTCCCACAATGTTTTCAAAAGGCTTCTACCTCAGGGACGTCAAAAGTCGTCGTTGTGTGGTAAAGGGATAACTATATATATATGAATAGATATGACATGTGCTCTGTTTAAAGGTGGGTATTTAGAATTTTCACACCACACCAAATTAAAAAAAAATATATATATATCATTGCAATTTATATGAAAAAACAATACAAAACATCAGTAGTTAAGAATCATAAAGTTAAAAAAAAAAAGAAAAAAAAAAAATGGTATTCCCTTAAAAGGCTACGTAGCCTCTTAAGCTACTTTTAGATTTCGCGCCAAAAATCAATAAAGCGTTGTGGGAATGTCAAGTGACTGGCACGTGACTAACAATGCTAAAATTCCATTCCATTACTTAATGTCTTCTTCTGACGGATGTTTGAAACTTCGTCTGCGTTTTCCTGTATTTAAATGAGAGAAATGATAATCTAAAAATAGAATGTGTCTCCCGTTGGTGTCAACCTGGTCCGTAATAAATCTCTTATTTCTCGTATTATCGGATGGTTTTCGAATACTGGGGTTTTATGAACGCAAATTAAAAGGCTTTGGGAGTTTAAGGATGATTTTTTTTTTCATTTTTTTTGTAAAATTTTCGTCCATCAATCCGAAGGGCCACCTTTAAAGGGATTTAACCCTTTACCAAATGAAAATTTTAGACTTGTCCAAATTGAAAGCACATGCAAACCACAAAATAAACATAACTCAAAAATTGAAATTTGTTTCCAGCAGGGTAGAAAACACTGTGGGAAAAGGAGAAAATGCTGGTTACCAGCATTTTCTCCTTTTCCCACAATGTTTTCAAAAGGCTTCTATCTCTGGGTCGTAAAAACCAGGGATGGTTTGGTAAAGGGTTAAATGCATTTGCCAAGTCTTAGAGTATCGACCATTTCAGCTTGGAAAGTCCGTAAAGGCTGACACGGGTCGAAACATTTTGCTATTTGTAAATTTCCTGCATGTCTATGGATCACTCTGCCTTCTTCATGGGTCAAATACCACTGCTTGAAGCATATCGAAGATTAACATGTCCTCTCTATATATATATATACATACTTTTAATTTGAACTTTTTTTTGTCACCT
Source organism: Tridacna crocea (assembly GCA_943736015.1). Lineage (NCBI taxonomy): Eukaryota > Metazoa > Mollusca > Bivalvia > Cardiida > Cardiidae > Tridacna > Tridacna crocea. The sequence continues at coordinate 13,787,479 of OX031069.1, read as the reverse complement.
GGTACACTGTGATTGAGTTTATTAGTATGGAATACCTTTAGGACCATTGCCTATCAATTTGTTGATTTTAACCCTTTACTCCATAGATACTCATTTCCACACATTGCTTGTATGAGCCTTTTGAAAACATGGTGGCAAAAGTGAAATTGCTCTTCACGAGCAATTTTACCTTTTGTGACAATGTTTTCTATGCTATCGAAAGGTTTCATTTACACATAAGAAACGCCTTCATCCTTGCTGTCATTTAAGGTCAATTAGAGATGCCATAGAAATGCCATATAAGGTAAAGGGTTAAACGCGATACCCGATGGTCAACAAAAAAAAAAAAAAAATTCATAGACGATGGCGCTAATGGTATTCCGTACGTCAGTACATATGTACTCACCAAGTGAGATTGAAATACCAGGTACACCGGGGACTATAACAGGCATCTCTGTGTTTGTATCTCTCACGAAACATGCATTCTCACAGCCATCCTTTGTAAGGAACACATTTCTATCTCGTATACTATAACATCCGTACAGACGGACACAGCCCCCTGTCTTCACGCTGTAACTCCAGAACTCGCGCCGAGTATCTGTACATAGACCGGCAGATGGTACTAACCGACATTCTGAATTAAATAGAAAAAAGAAATATGAAAGTGGGCGCAATGTTATCCATATTTCATAGAATAATTTTTTTTAATAAAATTTATTTCCGAAATTGTAAAGAAATACGTGATATTTCTCTTTTTTCCGCAATGTTTTCATTATCCGTCTACTGCATTACAATTCGGAGGTAAAACTTTATACAAACACCTGATGTTGGAAAATCAGAAAACTGGTGTGATTAGAAAATGACGTAAACCAATACTAACCCTTTGCCAAACAACCCCTGGTTTTTTCGACCCAGCGAAAGAAGCCTTCTGAAAACATTTTGGGAAAAGGAGAAAATTCTGGAAACCAGCATTTTCCCCTTTTCCTACAATGTTTTCCACTCTTTCCAAAGTCAAGTTTCAAATTCTTGAGTCGTGTTCATTTTGTCGTCTGCTGATGCTTTCAGTTTGGAACAGTCCAAGATTTTGTCGTTTGGTAAAGGATTAAAGAAGGTACCAGGTGGCAGTCGGAATTTAATTGAAATGATCATTTTTTAATAATGTTGCATAAAAAATAAAAATAAAAGTAATTTTTATGATGTATATAATCGAAGTTATATCGATAATCATTTTTATAATAACATAAATAAAAATCGAATCATCATTTTTCCTTACGTTGTATAGCGGCTTAAAAGAGAAATGTCGTGTTTTTTTTTTCGTAATGTTATGTATTAGACAGAAATAGAATAATCATTTTTCGTAATGTTATACAACAGATAAAAACAGATAACAGGTAACAGATAAAAACCGAATGATCATTTTTCGTAATGTTGAATAATAGATGGAAACTGAAAATTCATCTTGTATGGCAGCTCAAAATCCCAATATCATTTATGTTATGTGTTAAATAAGAGATAAAAATCGAATGATCATGGTTGTAACTTTGTATAACGAATGAGAGACAAGTTTTCATGTATTAAAACGTTTTAAAACGTTGTAACAGTGATCGAACTATCATTTTTATTCACGCTTTATGAAAATCGAATTCTTAGTTTTTCGTAATTTTATTAAAAGAAAAAAAAAAAAAAAATCGAATTACTATAACTATTTTTTTCATATAACAGATAAAAATCAAATTATATATATATTTTTTTAGAAATGTTCTTTAACTTATCAAACTCGAGTCAAAATTTTTGCTCTGTTTTATTCATCAGATAGAAATCGAATCATCATTTTTTTGTAATGTTACATTACATATGAAAATCAAATTATCATACATGTGTTTTGTAATGTTATGCGGAGTGATCGAGTTATCATTTTTCGTTATGTTATATAACAGATGAGAATTGAATTATCATTTTTGCAATGTTATATAACAGAAAAAAAATCGAATTGTAATTTTTGTAATGTTACGTAACAGAAGAAAAAACGAATTATCATTTTTGCAATGTTATGTAACAGAAAAAAGTCCAGTTGTCATTTTTGTAATGTAATAAAATAGCAAAAAATCGAATTATCATTTTTGTAATGTTATATAACAGATGAAAATCAAAGCATATTTTTTCTGTAATATAATCGATAACAAGCAAAAGCAGTACTTTTCAAAATTAAATGTTAAAAAAAAATCGAATTAAAATTGTTTTGTTAGTTTTATTCATCAGGTAAAAATCGAATCATCATGTAATGTCATATTTATGGCCTGCAACACTCGAAAAGGTGCATTCGGACATTTGCGTAAAGTGTCGTCTCGGATCAGCCTGCGAGGTCCGCGCAGGCTAATCCGAGACGGCACTTTACGACTACATTAGATTTTGTGCTACAATAGACTTGTTCAAAACAGATACTTTCATCAAAGCGGAAGGTGTAGTCTCGGATCAGCCTGCGCGGACTGCATTGGCTGATCTGAGACTACACTTTACGCAAATGTCCGAATGCCCCTTTTCGAGTCTTGCATGCCAATAACAGATCATGCTTCAAAATACTATAGAGCAGAAAAAAGTATATTATCTTTTTCGTAATTATATATAACAGATAAAAATCGAATGATCAATTTTCGTAATGTTGTATAACAGCAAAAAATCGGAAAACGTTTTTTTTTTTTTTATATTGGGGAAAAAAATCAAGTAATCAGTTTCCGTAATGTTGTATAACAGATAAAATCTCGAATAACCATAGAATACTCCCCTCCCCCCTTTTCGCCCTCTTTTTCACAATTTCCATTTCACGACAAAATTGTGAACTTGTCTAAATTGAGGGGAGTTGCAGACAACAAACCATATATTAATAAAATTATGCGATTTGTTTATGCAACAGTGAAAAAAAAACACAAAAAAACAACGTTGTTGGAAAAGGAGAAAATGCTGGTTTCAGCATTTTCTCCTTTTCCCACAATGTTTTCAGAAGTATTATCAAGTTTTTCAGGATCATTGACCTTTGGGTTTGTGTGCAGAAGGGTTAACTACGAGGCTAAGGGAGGTTGTCAATCATTTATTTATTTCTACTGACCGAGATGAGTTATTGGCCAGTGACACTGACCAATAAAGCCATCGATCTTTCATCGCGGAAGCGTCACAATGATGTTGGTATTTTTTTTTTCTGATCTTTAATTGATTATTATGTTGCATATTTTAACCATGTTAACGCTATAGGTGGAATCGGGGAACTCTTGCGGACAGCATAGATCAAGATCAGACTGCACAGAACGTGCAGCCTTATCTTGGTTCTATACCGTCCGAATTATTTATTGAAGCCTATGTATTAGAAAAAAAAATCTTTCTAAATTTCAATTTATTATACTTTCAGCCGTCGAGAGAGAGAGGAGAGAGAGAGGGAGAGAGAGAATTTATATACATGTATTTGGCGATGGAGTAATTTAACCCTTTAGCACAGTTTTGAGGTTTTGATAATGACCCTGGCCTAGAAAACTTTTGAAAAAAAATGTGGAAAAAGGAGAAAATTCTGGCTATCAGCATTTTCTCATTTTCCCATGTTTTCTCATCTTATAGAACAAGGTCGCTACCTTTCGAATAGAAGGTAAACATAGAAACCCACGTGGATGTCTGCTTATTGCTTCATGTGTATTTGTAAGCGGTTTGTAAAACGATACTTCATTGGCTTTAAGAAATATGATGTAAAGGGGGGTAAAAACCAGCATCCAATAGAGGGCGCATCCCAGGAATCTCGAAATCGGCCTCAATCAGCCAAGGTAAGATCCACGTAGTGATCGTAACCTTGGCTCGCGACGATGGTCAAATACTAGCGCATACAGCTACACCGAAAAGCCATTTGATATCGCCACGCAAAAAGGGACTTACGTGTTGCTATAGATATGTCCTGCGCTTTTGTCACGTCAACTAAGGCAGCCAGTACCACCAACAAGCAGGGGTATATCAACATTCTGAAACAAAGAACAGATTATGTTTTAAATTTTATATACAAAAAAAAAAAGACCCTACACTTAACCTTTAGCCTTTGAACCATCGAGATCTTCTTTCTATATTGGCTATCTTTGTAATTATACCCATTTCATGATAATTAATTAGTTTTCCGTATAAAAAAAGAACTTACGCTCGAAAACTTTTAATAAAAGTACTGTCATTAATGTAATCGGTCGACACTGAATAACTACCATGGTTTGAAATCACAAATCAATGGATATTTGTTTGACGTATATGTGTATAATTATGGAATAAATAGTCTACACCTTATACTTGAGCTATGTATAGGAACCCCCTTCTTTAATTGTTTATGTACAAATAAGGCCCTAAGCATTATCTATATTTTTGACCAATCACAGATTACTATTTATTCATTTGTTACTAGTAGATCTATCAAAAAGTAGGTCAAACGCCCGCACATTAAGCCTCTACTAAACAATCCCAGGTTTTTACGACCCAGAGGAAGGTGCCTTCTGAAAACATTGTAGGAAAAGGAGAAAATACAGGTAAACAGAATTTTCTCCTTTTCCCACAATGTTTTCTACTCTTTCAATGTCAACTTTCAATGTCTGAAACTCCTTATTTTGGCATCTACAAATACTTTTAATTCGGACAAGTCTAAAATTTTGTCGTTCGGCAAAAAGCTAAGCGAAAACGCATGAAATTAAATTTATGCCTTTAAAAATTTTCTAACAACATGAAAAAAAAAAAATACGCGAGTGTTAACGCACTCTTTGAAAGACACACACGCGTACACACACTTCTAAGTAAATTTTAGTGTTGTCATACCTGCTTGGTTGTACTATGAACCCATACGCAAACCGGAGCACAGCTGGATAAAATATAGTCCTACAAGGCGTCAACACTATCTTTTTATTTTGGTTCGAACATCAACATTCGTTTTGCATGATCAACTGGGGACCCTTCTTTGGTGGTGACATTTTTGGGGAGGAAACAATTTATCCGACACTTTATCTTGTATCAATACTCTAAATGAGTAAAAGGTTTGTTGAAGACTGTGGGAAAAGTAGAAAATGCTGGTAACCAGCATTTTCTTCTTTTCACACAGTGTTTTTAAATACCCTTTCTTAGTGAAATTCCGAGCGAAACACTTAGAAATTTATTATTGTCTGCAAATGCTTTCAATAAGGGAAGAGTCTAATAGATTTATATTTATGTTGTCCTCTGTCGAAGAGTTAAAAAAGTACTCTGTAACTATAGAATCTCTGAAAGTTTGTTAATGGCGAAAACATTTAAGTTATGATAAATGCTCTGCACTTTTTTGTAGTAATGGGAGGCAGGTTTTCTTTGTATTTTTAAAGGTGGTCTAACATCGTGAGAGTTCTGAAAATCTTGTTCTTATGGAAGAGTAAAGAATTTGAAACACAAACAGATTTTTTCCAAGCAATTCCAAGTTTAAACAACGCAAAAATAAAAAGAGAAGGTTTTCGAAAACCTTGTGGGAATACAGAAAATGCTGGTAACCCATGCTTTCTCCTTTTTCCACCATGCTTTCTACCATTCAACAGGCAGTTTACATCATTTTGGCAAAATTTGATTTATGCATTTACTTCGAGGAAATACACAGGTAAAGAGCTATGTTTTTACTAAGCCTAAATAATCATAAATGTTGATAAAACCGCCATATTAATTTGAGTGTAAAGAGTAAAATTGTGTATTCTATGGCTGCAAATGGATGACATTGTTTTTTGCAAATGATTCGAACATTACAATTTACAAGCGTTATTTCAAATAATCATTTTTCGTGAGAACCTTACCGATTAGTATTATTTCTTCATGAAGGCAACGTGTAATTAATTTACTTATTAATAAACATATCGATTTGATAGATTTTGAGCGAGACCATTTGTCTCATGGTGACATTTAATGCCGTTTATTGGACTTCGTGGTGTTTATTGTCAGTGACCGTTCGTATTTGTGTGTTTTTGATCACGCTTGACTCATGTACTACTTTGAACTTGACCTTGGAGACTATTGTATAAATTAGCTGTTGTAATGTATTTCCGTGATACAGCAGAGCTACAGATAAACGGATTGATTTTGATTTCAAAGTTGAAAATAATAATTATTCTCCACTAAACCATATGTTATGGGTACTCATTAGAATCGCCACATAGTTGGGTGGATTGTAGTAATACGCGCTATAAAGTAGCAATGGAGAAAATGGCGTTTATCGTTGTCTGCGCATGTCATATTCTTCGAAGATTCGACCTGTCTTATATGACGCATCACTATCCCCGATATCGGTCAGACTGTAGTAATACGCGCTATAAAGTAGCTATGGAGAAAATGGTTTTTATCAATACGTTTGAGGTAAAATCAGGCCTGTTTTAGCTCCAGATTTCTCTAAACTGCTGATCATAGCTGAATGAATCGCACGGGGAAGCGTTTTATTGAGTAAAAGTTATTTTAGCTTGAAATTCAAAGTAACGGTTATCGCCGTAGGAAAGTGGTTCGGTTCTGTAAACAGGATGCCCAATTAGATAGATGATTATTTATAGAATGCCATCTAGCGGGAGATAATGTGGCTTTTATCAATGCGTTCAATGAAGCCTGTTTTAGCTCCAGATTTCTCTATATTGCTGATCATAGCTGAATGATTCGCACCAGGAAGCGTTTTATTAAGTACACACTTATTTTAGCTTGAAATTCAAGGTAACGGTTGTCGCGTAGAAAAGTAGTCTGGTTCTGTACCCAGAATGCCCAAATTAGATGGGTATTTGTAGAATGCCATCTAGCGGGAGATAATCACAATCGACTGAAACCTGCAAGTGAATGGTAGGCCTACTTTTACACGCAGACAGTTGACCAATAGCAAAAAACTTGGATACAGGTGTGCATGCGCGGAATGCACAGGCTGACCTGAGTCGATGCATTTTTTAGAAACACCAAACTCCCTTTCGTCTTGCAGAATGTGGCTCAAACCTGAACTAAACCACACAGTTTTAAAGTCGCCGCTATTGAAAGCAACTGTACAAGGAAAATAAAATTACTTCCAGATGACAGAACACGTTGTCGGTTTACTTTGAAAACCTCGTAAGTGCAGCTTGTTACGCGCTGTAGTTACGAGGTTTTCGAAGTAAACCGACGATGTGCTTTTAAGGATAACAAAGGTTGTAAGGAAAATAAATTCATAATGCTTGTTGTGAGCACTTTATGTTTGTCACTGGGTTTTAAAAAAATATTTCTTCTGTAGGCCTGTATCATTGTTAATGCACCAAACGACAACATTGAAGCTTTTTCCGCATTGAAAGAAATTTGCAGACAGAAACATTAAATGTGACTCAAAGCTATAATTCATTTTCGGAAGATTATAAAAAAAAAAAAAAAATCTGGGAAAAGGAGTAAATACTGGTTGCCAACATTTTCTTCTTTTCCCACATTTATAAAAAAAGTCCAGTCGGGATTGATTGGTAAAGGGTTGGTTGATAATTAATTTTTGTTTCTGTTTGTTGACCTGTTTATTTGTCTGTTTGTAATGACCGTTGTATTTTGTGTGTTTGTCTTCGATCCATAGTCATTACGTGGTTTGTATACTTAGTTTTATTCGCTTAAAATGTACATACCACCATAACAACCAACAACCTTTCGTATCATTAATAACGAACCAGATTATTTCTTTATTTCAATTAAGGAATAAAGAGAATTTTATTTTTTTCATGGAGGTATGAAAAAAAAAAAACCCCACATAATCACACTGTATGAAACCGCGAAGACAAAAGTGTGGTTAGGTTTTTTTTTCATACCTCCACGAAAAAAATCTCTTCATTCCTTATAATGTAATATTACAGATGTCATATACCCACAAAAATAATTCAAACTGCATTCATTTTGTTAAGTTTTGAATCTAACATTGGAGTTTTTAAAGCCCCTTCCACTCATATTTGTGTGGCACAAGAATACAATAGGGAAGCAGTTTTCAGATCCCCAATACTGAAAATTAATCTATAGAATGAAAGTAAATGAGCAAAGCAGCGTGTAGAACCCGCAAAAGTAATCTTCAGCAAAAGTAGTTTAGGCACAAGGTGCTTTTTTTTCATGGAGCTATGAATTTTTTTTTCAGCCAATCAGAACTCGCTAATGTTCATGAAAACAACTGCTATTAAATCATATTAAAATAACGAATTAAAATGCGGGGAAATAAACTAAACAAGAGCTAAACAATGATAAAGGTTTCCTAGAAATATAGGAAACTATATTCACATTTATAAGTATTACTGAAGCACCACCCAAAATAATTGATACACTACTTTGGCCTGCAAGAAGCCCTGATCCAAACCCGATTGAGCGTTTGTGGGACCATCTGAGGCGTCAAGTTTAAGCAGGAATCCAACCGTTCAGAATCTATAGGATATGGACAAGGCACACTCCATTATGATTTCTAACTTAAGCGCTGGTCCGTATTCACCAGGAGGGGGGGGGGGGGGGGGGGGTATAGAAGCAGAACTTTATCCGAGAGAGTGGATGATTCACCGGATACTAATGTCATCCTTGCTGTTTGCTCAGCCATGATAATTATTTATATATATATATATATGTAGGTTTTAGAATTTCGTCGGACCATTTACCTAGTGCCTGTGACCATAGATTTGGAAATCCTAACTTTCTGACGTTTTCAATGTCCCAATCTAACTGTCAATAAGTTACAGCTAAAACTGGAATTAGCAGTTCATGTATTGACACTTTTGGATGTTCTGTAAATGAATTTGTCATTACGTCTTAGGTTACCATGTCTTGAATGACAACTCAGAAATGAATGACAACTTAGAAGAACTTGTGCATCATATTATTCTACCCTTTTCAGGCAGTAACCTCAGACAGGTTTACAGCAAATTACAACAGCACCGTAATTGGCCTTTTTACATAGCCGTTTCCACTAAAAAATATTTGATCATCCCCCAGTGTTTTGCATTCAACCAGGTTGAAATATAAAGAAATTTACTCTACATTTTTCTGGCTTTACCATTATCTCCCGCTAGATGGCATTCCACAAATACACATCTATCTAATTTGGGCATGCTGGGTACAGAAGCGGACTAATTTATCAAAACAACAACCGTTACTTTGAATTTCAAAATGAAATAAACGTTTATACCTACTCAATAAAACGCTACCTGGTGCGATTCATAAAGCTATAATCGGCTAGCATGTAACCTATGCATCGGCCATTTATTAAGACAGACTCTACATGCATACTTGGGTAGTAGGCTAATAGGTTCGATCGGTATAAGCCCTACTTTTCCCAAGTGTTGGGGGATGGGTGATGCGTCATAGCAGACAGGTCGAATCTTCGAAGAATACGCTCGTATACATGACATGCGCAGACAACGCTGGCTTTACATACTACTAAAATGCGTTGTTACGCGGAGGGGGTACGCCACGGGAGATTACTGACAAGATCTGCTCTAGATTTTGATTTAAGCCCCTGCAAAAAAATGGTTTAGAAGTATGAAATGAACACAATATTTTGTTTTCTTCGGTGATAGATCGATATTTACCAACGAGTTAGGGGTTGTTAGAAAACCGAAGTGAATCCCCTGAGCCACGGTAATAAAGCTATGTATTATTGCATATATTATTTGTCGTCTGCAAATGCTTTAAAAGGTAGACAAGTCTGAATTTTTGTCGTCTGTTATAAAGTATCGTAGTTAAGCCCTTGACGACAGTAGGCTAGCCTTTTTATTTTGCAAGCTACAAATATGAGAAAGATTTATCATCAGATTTTACGAGCAATTATCGGATGACTGGGCTTATTGTTCTGTTTGTCCATTTTTTTTTTCAGCATAAAACCGTTGTTTGATCTTTATCTTGTGGATGGTAGAGGACAACGCCCACATATGTGGCACATATAATATAACGACTAATGATCGTTGTACATTTATTTCTCTGACCATATGCTTGTTTATATTTTCCTCATCTTTTCCTGTACCAGAACAGAGAGAATAGAAGACTGTGTATTGTATTAAATTGTGTCACACAGGTTCCCTTGTTTTCAGTGTAATATACCCATCACGAATTTTCTTATCTTACACAGTTTAATATCACTATTTTATCACATAACCTTCCTTGTTTTTAGTGTGATATATACCCATTAAGAATTTTCTTATCTTATACACGTTTGATATCACATTTGTGTGACGTCAGTATTGACGTCATTTTGTACGTATTGTATATAAGTGAATGGGTCTTATGGATTTTAACGCGGGTACATTTATGAATGTTTTTGCATCATTTAATCTGTATTTTGTGAAATGTCGTTATGTGATAAAAGAATCTGTCATTCGTGGAAATTTTATTTAACTCGTCATGGAAAAATGTTACTAAGGTCGCCAAAGGCTCGCTTAATAGCATTTCCCTTGACTCGTTTAATAAAATCTTATTTAAAAAAGCCCGCTCATGTCAGATCTTATATATGTGTGACGTCATTTTTGACGTAATTTTGTACCCTTTTCATAGATGTGAATGGATTTTATAGATATTACCTCAGATGCATCTATAACTTGTTTTGCATCGTCTGATGTAAACTTACTGCGTGAAATACCGTTATGTGATAACAGAATCAGACATTCGTTGGCGTTTGAGATAAGATTTTATCTAACTAGTCAAGGAAAAAATGTTATTAAGCCAAAGGCTCGCTTTATAACATTTCTCTAGACTCGTTTAATGAAATTTTATCTCAAAAGACAACTCATCTCAGATCCTATATATATTGCCAATGACACTGACGACGTATGATATTAGAAGCCTGCGACTCTGTCATTTTTACATATTCTCTAGTTAGCACAGCCAACTGGGTGAAAAAGTCGAAATATTTTCATAGTTCTGCCATTGTCTGTTGTCGCAGTGCAAATAAGTTGACATTTTCATAATATCTCTGTTATTATTGAACATATTTGTTTCAAACTCCGACCAGTTCTTAATCATCAGATCAATCAACCAATCAATTTATTCAGCATGTTCGAAAGCTGTGTTAGACAAATACTTAATAGTCTAGATCTACTTATGATTTATCTTTTTTTTTTATCTTCTTTGTTAGACCTAATCGACAGAAAATGTGTGAGAACAAAACCCTTGATTAATTTATTGTTTTCAAGATTGTATTGGAGTTAAACGCCGTTATTACAGCTATACCTATGCATATATTCATACGCATTTATTACGCTGCAAAGAAATTTCTCGTGATCTGATTGGTTAACATGCCGGGAACATATATCATGTTCCCTGGCAAAAAACAGTAAAGTCAATTTCCCTTTTGAGTGCCCTGTAAACATCACTACACGTGCAACAAAACATTCAAAATGGCGGCGTCGATCGATCACCAGACTGCACATTTATGCACCAAATTGCACGTTTTAGTGATGTCAGTTTCCAGTGAAGTCAGTTTTCATTGAATTGAGGCACTCAGAAGGGAATTTCTATTTCGTCAGCATACTCGATTCATGAGATTATAATATAGGAAATTTTCGCGTAACGTGCTTTGAAAGGGCAAACCTTTGCAGTATAATAAATTTGTTGTACGGTCAGGTGGCTGGGGACTTGGAAACTTGTTCACGGCTGTGTCAAATCATGTCGCCACCTCGCCGAAGGATGATGTACAGAAGGGCGTTGTGAGTGGCACTTATTCCTCTCCAAAAAATCACTCTATTTTTCTTAGAAGAATTTTCAACAATCGTATGAAATACGTTAGGAGTAATTAAGCGCCCCGACATATCGAATAAGGAACAATACCCCGGCATGTCATAACGGTGGACATAGACCCGCAGAATAAACATATTGTTTTAATTTGATCACGTGACGCGGATCACTAACGTAAACTAACATGGCGGATTAAGGGCAAAAGGTAAGGTACTCTGCCAGTAATATCACAATAACAGAGTTGTAAGTGAAATTTTGATGAAGTTTGCTTTGCAGAGATGGACAATGAGGCATAATACCGTAAAACGCCCCTCTATAAATCGCGAAAACCCATGAAAATCAAAATTATGTGTCAAAAAATTGCAACTGGTTTATGGATTCATTTCGTAAACATCAAATACAATAATTTTCAACGGAATGAAGCTGAAAATTTCATTAAATTTCTTCTTTTAAGTCAAAAAAACAATACCACATGTAAGCATTGACTGTATAGCAGAGGGGCGTTTTACGGTATTATGCCGACAATGATACTAAGTTCAAAAGAAGGGAATGATATTTTTTCATTTTCGACTTTGAAAATTATGTTGAGTTGGTTTCTTCAGACGTTCGGAGAGATATGAGCACTTGCCAGATTTTGGACTAATGTCTAATTCGCATTTGTAGGAACACTGCATGGTATGCGTTTGTTTGAAATAACTGTAAATAATTTTTCTAAGAAGGGTTATCGAACCAATGACCCTAGTTTCCGGGACTATTGCTCTAACCGCTGAGCTTAAGACAAGCTATACTTGACTTTCATACTACCAAGTAACTCTGAACTCCTTTCCGGTTTGATTTTTGGAAGTTATCCCACTGCCCTGATCCCTAAGACCCTTCTGGCTTTTCCATCCACTGATACCATTGAAATAGATCCCTAGTTGAATAAATGAAGCTATGGAGTTGGAAGTAGGAACCCTAGGTAAGAGCCAGTGCTCTAACCAAAGTGGCATGGTAGAGTGTTTGCATCTTGACAGGGAAAATGTAAGTCAGATCCTATTATCTGCCAATTACATACAGGATTAAAAGCATGATACCAGGTCCTTGGTTTGAGTCACTCATATAGCCATGACATGTTGGTTCACGGTACATTTTGCTTCGAGATGATCAGTATTTTTCCATCATAACCTCCTGCGGTTTGTCTGGTCTCTTTTTTTATTGTAAATATACCTTAAATTAAACATTTCTGTACCTAAACCAAATTGATTTGTCAAAATAAAAGATTAGAATGGAAGAAAAAATTACCTGAAGTGGAAACGGTGTGATCGGCACCTACATGCTTAATACTATTTACCCCACGTTCTAAAATCCCTTATTTCAAGCAGTTTTACTTCAAAACATGCATGATGATGTATTTAGATCATCTGCTAGGTCATGTGGCAATATTTTCCGATCATGTGACTGCAATGTATCAAATTATATTCATTTTTTTTATAAAAACCATATAAGTACCGTAATTTGCGTATGTTTTGGGACACCCAAAAAATTGGGACACCATCAAAAATCTCGAAAATAATTATTTTTCATGACCCAAAGATTTGGGACATACTAAAAATTGCAAAGCGAGATCTTGAATTTTTTGTTCCAAAGAATTGGGACAGTGAATATCTATTTAGAGAAAAAGAAAATCTTTCAATCCGTTTGAAAACGTCTGTTTGCAAATATTTACTTCGGCTTTCGCGTAGTTTTATTTCTCCACGTAACGTCGTAAGCATGCTTCCCAACCCTCACGATTTCAATGGGAGTTACCTGATTTAAGATAAAAATCGATCACCTGACAGTCTAATTTAAATCTTAAATCAAAAAGAAATTCGACGTAAGTGTAAAAAGGGTGTGATAAACTTCTATCCAAGATCCATAACGTGTGTACATCCGAAGTTGACAGAGTTTACACGCGTGTAATTCATGGTCAATCGAGTTCAATGTTTATAAATAGAAATCAAGGTACACAGTTCTACCCAAGGTTTATCGATCGAAGATCGACAAACCAATCAAATTTGAGATCGGTCTAAATAGGTACTTGTCAGAGTGGAATTAACGTCACCTCACGTACATGTAAGGAGGTAAGATATGTTGTGAATTATCTACAAATGCGCAATAACATCTTCATCGCGATCCAAAGACGCAGACAATAATGAGTGACAAGCTAATTATCAACAAAAATTATGAGAAAAAGGGAAGTTTTAAACTCTTAATGCTCAAATTGATCGGTGGAATTCCAATCTGTCTAAAAATAGATTACCTTGCAAACCTGACATCAGTGACGTTCCAATATTTCAACGTCGACAATATTCGACGGGTTATCGGTGAGTGACTTTCAGTATGACAGATAGTCTTGTTTGACCATAAGTTTTGGGACAGCTGACAAAATAATTATTTTTTGTAGACCAAAGTATTGGGACATGAAAAAAATAAATTATTTTTTACTGTCCCAAAACTTAAGCAAATTACGGTAACATGCATGAATTTCAGAATGGCAACTGGATAGTGGTGAAAGTCAAGGTTGATTTTCTTTTGAATGTTTAGATGAAACTACATCATATTTTCTATGATGCTAACTAAAAGATGAAGTTAGAAAATTACCGTAATTCCCCTAAGTATTCGGACACCCTAAATTTTCGGACACCATTAATTATTTTCTGAAATAATTTATTTTTTGTCCCTAAGTTCGGACACTTGGTAAAATAACTGTCCCTAAATTTTCGGACACGAAATTATGATGGTTTAGAATACCTGCAGTAATCTACTAAACAACAAATTAAAATGATTTAAAAGTTGACGAAGACCCGCTACACTCTTTCCCAAATAACAAATTAAAATGATTTAGAAGTTGACGAAGACCCGCTATACTCTTTCCCAAACAACAAATTAAAATGGTTCAGAAGATCGACGAAGGTCTGCAATACTCTTTCCCAGACAAAAAAATAAAGACTCTTCCGAACTGAAATAGTTTGCATACGACAAAGGCTTGTTTGGGATGTGGTAAACTTACCAAACGAAAATGTTATTGGACTAGATAAAATTAGAAGGATTCGCAGACAACAATTACATTTTGCTAAAATGATTTTTGATTGGATAACGAAGAAAACAGTGGGGGAAGAGGAGAAAATAATTAATTCCAGCGTTTTCTCCTTTTCCAACAATGTTTTCAAAAGGATTTACCCCAGGATCGTTTAAAGTTGTGATTGTGTGGTAAAGAGTTAATTAGCAAGTACCTGAGAAAAGTAAATCAATCTATGTTTTAAGCTTAAATCCTTTGTTTGGTATCTGATTGATCGCGGTAGACTGAATGCAGGTGCTAATTTGTGTTACACAGGCTGTATATATTTAGTCCAATACCTGTGACGCATTAAAAATGTAAATCTTATCGGTAAACGCTATAAGATAAACTTTTAATGCATAACGGGATGGCTAGTTGTAACGACCTGTACACTGACATGTTGGCATGGAGACAAGCACATGTATGGGTGACGTAACCAGGTTTAGTCAGGTCAAGAATAACCCTTATCACGACCATGATTTAGGATTATTTAGCGAATTAGCTATTTGCGTTTGAATACGTAATTGTGTGAACTCTTTTTACAAGTAAGTTTTATTAATCCATAAAGGTCGATCTCATGTCAGTTCTTTTAGGGAAATGTTGTACATACGATGTCCATTATCTTCCGCTAGATGGCATTCTATAAATACTCATCGAATCTTCGAAGAATATGACATGTGCAGACAATGATACGATGTCTATTAAAGGATATGTTGTTGTTGTTGGAAAGAGATTTCCCAAAATTTTCGGACAGTCACACAAATAATTTAATAAGTTTTCGGACACCAAAAAAAATAATTATTTTTTCCTGTCCGAATACTTGGGGGAATTACGGTAGTTGATTTATTCCATACTCTGTTAAAACTTTGAGTTTTTCTTGATCGGACCGTAATACCGTGAACCAACAAACCGCAAGGCTAATATCCTGTCTATAATTGAGTGATTATCTGTGAAAAGGGGGTTTAATGCATCTGCTAAACATATTGACTTAGATCAACCTGAGCAGTCTGTGCAGACTGATCTGTGTCAAAACCTTTTGCTTTTGGAAAAGTAGCTGCATGTCAAAGGACTATTCTACATCAGGATTCAGACAGTTGTCAGACAAAATGGATTTTAGGGAACCACAAACATGTAATGATTTGCTTAGTAGAAGAGAAATACAGAGCTGCATTGAACCCTCTTTTGCTAGAGCAGGACCCAAATACTTCCAGTTTTGACAAGCCTAAGATTTTTGTTGCCTGTTGGCGAGTTAATTCTTTACCAAATGACAACATTTACAACTGGTCCAAATTCAAAGCATTTCCAGATGACAGAATAAACATGGCTGAAAAAATGAAACTTGTTTTGGGAAGGGTGGAAAACATTGTGGGAATAGGAAAAAATGCTGGTAACCAGCACTTTCTCCTTTTCCCACAATGTTTTCAAAAGGCTTTTTCTGCAAGGTAGTTAAAACTCAGGATTGTATGGCAAAGATTTACAAGTGAAGCCATTTGCGTTTTAGGTCAATCCATGATGAGCTGACACTTGAATTACAAAGAAAAGTTATACAGAAACAGAAAAGTGAAAATTATCATCATGGAAGGCAGAGAAACAAGTAGATCAGAAGAATTTTCTAATAAAAAACCACTGCCGCCAATTGGTAAGTAGAACATATTTTGTAAGAAAAGCTTACTTTCCTTCAATATGTTGGCTTTTGCCTTTATGAAGAAAAAAGCAAGAACTGAAATATTGAAAGAAAGTAAAACTTCAATGAATTGTGTATGATTTATTCCGTTAGGTATATTTAAGGGGTTTCAAGATACTTTGTAAGAGTCTCGGCTTGGAAAAAAAATTCTTTGTCGCTAAGACCTTAATTAATCTTTTCACTTTTTACTCACAGTCATGTGTCTAAGAAAAAGGGCTTTTACAAACATAAAATCAAAGGATGTTTAAAGGTGGCCCTTCAGACTCTGGGACGAGAATTTTACAAAAATACAAAAAAAATCATCCATATACTCCTTAAGTCTTATAATTTTCATTCATTAAACGCCATTACTCGAAAACCATCAGACTACTAGATAAATTAGAGATTTACTACAGCCCAGGGCGACAATGAAGGGAAACACGGTCTATTTTTACATGAGCAAATCGCTCATTTACAAAGGAAGCTTCAAAAATAGCGTTTTAAGTTCTAGACATTATGGAAAATAATTACAAACATGTCTGTTATGTTAAGGAATTTAATAGTCATTAGTCATATGCAAGTCACGTAACATCCCCACAATGCTTTTTTTGATTTTGGCGGAAAATCTAAAAATAGCTTAAGAGGCTACTTAGCCTTTTAACCCATTACCGCACAATCCTGACTTTTAACGACCCTAACAAAAGAAGCCTTTTGGAAACATTGTGGGAAAAGGAGAAAATGCTGGTTACCAGAATTTTCTCCTTTTCCCACAACGTTTTCTGCCCTTCCTAAGTCAGATTTCAATTTTTGATTCAAACATATTTTATCCTCTGCAAATGCTTTTAATTTGGTCTAGCCCA
The DNA here is from genome assembly GCA_943736015.1 of Tridacna crocea. Taxonomy (NCBI): domain Eukaryota; kingdom Metazoa; phylum Mollusca; class Bivalvia; order Cardiida; family Cardiidae; genus Tridacna; species Tridacna crocea. Next base: position 13,770,210 of record OX031069.1, on the reverse strand, counting down.
AAATTTTGTCGTTTGGTAAAGAGTTAAGGGAATATCACCAAAAAATTTTTTTCTTGTAATTTTATGATTCTTAATTACTGATGACTTGTATTGTTTTTTCATATAAATTTCATTGACATATATATTTTTTAATTTGGTGTGATGTGAGAATTCTAAATACCCACCTTTAAATGATTGAACTTGTCTTTAATAGGGTAGAAACCAGCTTTTTCTCCTTCTCCCACGATGTTTTCTAAAACCTCTTCTCAAGTTGTTTTAACCCTTTACCCCATGAGGCATTTCTATGGTATCTCTAATTGACCATTAATAACAGCAAGGATGAAGCTGTTTCTTATGTGTATATGACACTTTTTGATAGCAGAGAAAACATTGTGGCAAAAGGTAAAATTGCTGGTGATGAGCAATTTCACCTTTTGCCACAATGTTTTCCAAAGGCTCTGGCAAGCAATGCGTAGAAATGAGTATCTATGGAGTAAAGGGTTAAAACTAGGGATTGTATGTCAAAAGAATAGGTATGTCCCAGCTATAATGGAATACATGCACACTTTCTCTTTGTAGCGTTTATAGAATGTTTTGAACCATATGGACAATATAAGTGGCAAACCTTTACTTCTCTACCAAACAACAAATTTCTGGTAGACCAGCTGAAAAGCTTTTGCAGACAGCAGATAGAGTAAATATGACCCAAAATTTGAAATTTGTTTTCGGAATGGTTGAAAAGATTGTAGGAAAGCTGATTACTAGCATTTTCTCCTTTAAAAAAAAAAATACTCTTTTGAATTACAGGATTCTGAGGCAAAGTGCAAACTCTGTCAGCCTATAGTTGTACATAAATATATTGTTCTCCTTCAGTTTTGTCCTGTTAAATTCATAAATATGATACAACTGAAATGCATTTAATATCAATAGAAATGAATAATAATACATTTTAGTCAAGCTGTGTGAAAAAGGGGTTGAATGCACAGTCAGCGCTCTCTAACCTGCGTTGAAACCTTTTGCTTTTACAATTCAGAAAAATTTACTCTCTTTTAATATTTTGGCTTTTGTCTTTATCAAAAAAATTGCATGTGAAATTGATGCCTTCTACATTTTGTGACTCTTATAATACCTCTATAATTTTTTTTAAAATGTTATTTTTAGATGATTTTTTTCATTTTAGAAAAAAAAATGGTGGTATTATAAGAGCAAAAAAAATATAGAAGCATCAATTTTACGTTTAATTTCTTGATAAAGGCAAAAGCCGAAATATTGCTAGAGTATAATATTTTGCTTTTAGTCTGTTTCCCCATGTTAAAGGACCATTCTACCACATGATTAACTTGGTTGATAAAAACAATAGATTTTTATGGGTCCATAAATGTAGGATTACATGTTTGGTACATTGATTTTATTATTATTTTATTATTATTATTATTTTTTTTTGTTAAATCTTTAACACACAATCAACCCTTTCAACAACCCTGAGAAAGAAGCATTTTGAAAACATTGTAGGAAAAGGAGAAAATGCTGGTAACCAGCATTTTTTCCTTTTCCCACAATGTTTTCTACCCTTCCCAAGACAAATTTCAATTTTTGAGCCATACTTAGGTTGTCGTCTTCAAATCCTTTCAGTTTGGACTGGTCTACAATTTTGTCGTTTGTTAAAGAGATAATACATTATGAAGATGATTAAACCTCCTTTCGCCACCAAGCACCAATAGCTCAGTCGGTAGCTTGCAGGACTCAAGAACAGGGGGTCATGGGTTCGATCCCGGGCTAGGCCAAAATTTTACTCTCTGAGGACTGTCGTCAATATGACAGGATTCATTCCTCTCCCACCATCAATCCTTGTCTGGACCATGGTTATGAGGGAAAGCAGCTAGTATCGTGGGAAGAAAATTGCGTGGAGTACTGGTAAAAGAGACTCCATAAAAGCGTGGACAGATGCACTGGCCGCGTCAGTCTAACTGAAATAATGTTGAAAACAGGGTTAAAGGTGGGTATTTAGAATTTTCACATCACACCAAATTAGAAAATATATATGTCACTGAAATTTATATGAAAAAACAATACACATCGTCAGTAATTAAGAATCATAAAATTACCACAAATTTTTTTTTTTGGTGGTATTCCCTTAAAAGGCTACGTAGCCTCTTAAGCTATTTTTCGATTTCCCGCCAAAATCAGAAAAGCATTGTGGGAATGTTATGTGACTTGCACGTGACTTATGACTATCTAATTTTATAACATAACAAACATGTAATTATTTTCCATGATGTCTAGAACTTCGGATGCTATGTTTGAAGCTTCGTTTGTATATTTCCAGTATGTAAATGAGCGAGCTGCTGATGTAAAATTAGACCATGTTTCCCTTCAATGTCGACCTGGGCTGTGGTAAATATCTAATTTATCTAGGTGTCGGATGGTTTTCGACTACTGGGGTTTAGTGAATGAAAAATATAAGGCTTTGGGAGTATAAGGATGATTTTTTTGTATTTTTGTAAGATTTTCGTCCCAAAATCTGAAGGGCAACCTTTAAGGTAAAACCTGTGTAATGGAAAACAGCTATTTCTACTAAAATATCATCCTGCAAAATTAGCTATAATTAAAATTGAGTATTATTGAAATACTTTCACCAATTCATTTTTTTTCATTTCTTCCTTCTTTGAATTATCATTTATAAATCTAAAACCACTATAATCTCAATTGAAAAAGAGATCATAGTTACCTCCCTTTTCAGAAAAACTACCAAAAGTAACAAAAAACAATTTCAAGATAGACATAAACGGAATTTCTGATCCGTTAGAAATGTGCAAAAGTATTATTTCTGCATAAATCCTTATTTATCCTTATTCATCAACCAATTAGAATTTTCACCGGAAGTGCATTACACGTCTTTCCTTGAATACCAAACAATCAATCAAACTTCTATTGCCAGAATGCCACTTATTTCTTCTTTCTACCTTCTGTCAAACAACTAGGAAAAGCAGAAGAAGGCACTAATTCTGATTCTCAAACTTCTGACAAATCTAAACAAGAGGATGACGCACGATCGAATAGTAAGTAAATTTTTTTTTATAACTACTACATGTAAATTGTTAATTAATCCCTTATCAATGTAATTTTAGACTGCACACATTCAAAGAATTTAAAGGTACCAGCATTTTCTCCTTTTCTCACAATGTTTTTCAAAGGCTTCTTTCTCAGGATCATTAAAATTTGGGAATTTTAGGTTAACCTTTTATCCCTTAACCACACAAAAGTTAAACCTTCTACATTTGTGAGTTTTAAAGACCCTGAGGAAGGTGCCTTTTGAAAATAGTTTGGGAAAGGGGAAATTGCTGGTTGCCAGCTTTTTTTCCTTTTGCCTCAGTGTTTTCCACACCTCAAAAGAGAAAATTTAGTTTTTAAGCCCTATCTTATTTAAAGTCTGCAACTTCTTTCAAGTTGGACAGGTCTGATTGTCTGGTAGACAGTTAACCCATTACCACACAATCCCTACTTTTGATGCCCCTGAGAAAGAAGCCTGGTAACCAGCATTTTCTCATTTTCCCACAGTGTTTTCTACCCTTCCCAGAACAAATTTCAAATTTTCAGTCACTTTTATTTTGTCTTCTGCAAATGTTTTCAATTTGGTTCAGTCTATTTTCTCATGTGGTAAAGAGTTAAAGAGATAATATTTCACTACCTTCAGATATAATTCTTCTGTGTAGTTTGATCATTTATAGTCTCCAGTTAGAGTCTGACAGTATTTTTTTCATTCTATAAAAAAAATATGTTCATGTAGGTTAACCTTTTACCCCATAAGGCATTGCTATGGTATCTCTAATTGAGCGTAAATAACAGCAAGGATGAAGCCGTTTCTTTATGTGTATATGACACCTTTTGATAGTGTTGAAAACATTATGACAAAAGGTGAAATTGCTCGTGACGAGCAATTTCAACTTTTGCCACCATTTTTTCCAAAGGCTTATACAAGCAATGCATAGAAATTAGTATCTATGGAGTAAAGGGTTAATAAATTATGGCATAATTAATTTAGAACTGCTTCCTACGCTTGACTTCTTAAAAAAACTTCAATTTTGATGTCATGTGACTTTGACCTGATTGTGACGTCACAATGACGTCATTGTGGTTGTCATAGAGCCAAAGTGACGTCAACTAAAGTGAGTCATTATTTTGCTGACCCTGGCATATTCATCAACACAAAAAATATATCAAATTGGCCAAAAAATATTTTTGATAGTAGATTCATTTTCTATCTACTGTTGATTGAAGCAAAATGTAAAATATTGATGAAAAGAAGCTTTGAAGGGATTCTATTCTGAAGAATCCTTGAAAAAATATGGATGAGCCAGAGACATTAGATATTGATTATGCACCTTGGAAATACAGAAGTATGTATAATGACTTTAGTGTGTCATTTGGCTTCTTTTCCGAATGGCAAAATTTTAGCCTTGTCCAAATTGAAAGCATTTGCAGGTAACAAAAAAAAAACATTTGACGAAAATATCAGATTTTGTGTCTGGAAGGATAGAAAACTGTGTGGAAAAGGACAAAACAGATGACAAGCATTTTTGCTTTTCTCACAATTTTTCTAAAGGCTTTCATAGAGATGGGTTTTTAGAGCTTGGGCTTGTGTAGTGAAGGGTTGACTCGTAACCAGGCAACAATGTTTTAGCCATGTCCAAATTGGAAGCATTTGGAGGTGACAAAATTAACTCTATACCAAACAACAAAATTTTGGACAAAAAAATAAATGTGAATAAAAAAATTACATTAGATCTGGGAAGGGTAGAAAACATTGTGAGAGAAGGAGATAATGCTGGTTACCAGCATTTTCTCCTTTTCCCACAATGTTTTCATCAGCTGTCTTTCTCAGGGTCGTTAAAAAGTCAGGATTGTGTGGTAAAGAGTTAAAGTGATTCAAAATTTGAAACTTGTCCTGCGAGGGCAGAAAACATTGTGGGAAAAGGAGAAAATGCTGGTTACCAGCATTTTCTCCTTTTCCTACAGTGTTTTCAAAAGGCTTCTTTCCCAGGTCATTATAAGTAGGGATTGTGTGGTAAAGGGTAAAAGTGCTGAAGAAAAACCTTACAGACATTTTCATCCTAGAATAAGGTCATTATAATTGCAAATTCGTAGCTTCCTTTTGTTTGTAGTGTTTCAGCAGATCGTAAAGTGTAGATCAGAGATTGTCTAGTCCGACCTCGATCTTCATTGGCTTTAACCCTTTCCCAAACCACAAATTTTGGACTCTTCCAAACAGAAAGAGTTAAAGATGACAATCTTTTGATTTGGAGATGATGGCAGAAAGTTCTCAAAAGCGTAGAAAACACAGTGAGAAAAGGAGAAATTGCTCATTATGAGCAATTTCTCCTTTTTAGTGTTTTCAAAAGACTTCTACTGCAGACACGTGAAAACCACAGCTTGTTTTGGAAAGGGTTAAAGGCAACTGTGCTAGTATTAGATGCATTAACCCATTACCACACAATCCTTACTTTTGACTCCCCTGAAAAAGAAGCCTTTAGAAAACATTGTGGGGAAAAGGAGAAAATGCTGGTAACCAGCATTTTCTCCTTTTCCCACAATGTTTTCTAACCTTCCCAACACAAATTTCAAATTTTCAGTCACTTATATTTTTTCGTCTGCAAATGCATTTGATTTGGACTAGCTTAAAATTTTGTCGTTTGGTAATAAGTTAAAGAGTTTAGGTTTCAACTCTTTACCACATGACAATATTTTAGACTGGTCCAACTTGGAAGAACACACTGAAGACATATTGAATGCAGCTCAGATGTTGGAATCTGTGTCGGAAAGAGAAGAGAAAATTGTTGGAAATGGATAAAATGCTGGTTACCAGCATTTTCTCGTTTTCCCACAATGTTTTCAAAAGTCTTCCTTCTTATGGTCATCTAAAGTAGGGATTGTGTGTAAAGGGTTAATTAATATTACACCCTGATTGTGCAATGATCCTTCACCTCTGGTTATGCCGCTGCAATACTTTGTATGACTGGTGAATATAGCCGTGAATTTACTTGATTTTAGGATAAAGCCTGCATCATAAATTTGCTTTTCAGCTTCTAACAGTGCCTTTGACCGCCCAGGCGAAGGGTCTGCTCGCCCAAGAATTATGCGAGCATTTAGACCTGAAATAATGTCAGATGATGACACAGACGATGAGAGATTACAGAGATCTGTTTCCTTCTCCAATAAGTAAGTCAACAAATCATACCGTTTGTGGTATAAATTGTCCGAGTCTCCTTTGCCCCTTATCAGCCATACCATTTTGTTTAACCCATTACCACACAATCCCTACTTTTGACGCCCCTGAGAAAGAAGCCTTTTGAAAACACTGTAGGAAAAGGAGAAAATGCTGGTAACCAGCATTTTCTCCTTTTCCCACAGTGTTTTCTACCCTTCCCAGAACAAATTTCTATTTTTCAGTCACCTCTATTTTGTTGTCTGCAAATGCTTTCAATTTGGACCAGTCCAAAATTTTCTCGTGTGGTAATGGGTTAAGAGGACACTGAGGATAAAATTTGATTTCAGTCATGTGCAGAGAAAATGGGATTTCGAGTATCTGCAAAACAGAAGGGGGTGGGGAATGGTTTATTGCATGTGCTACATCGTGAAACTTGAACCATCTACAAAACAGTTATTCTGTTTTAACTATCTTGAGATTGACAGTTTATGAAAAAATTGTGGAAAAGTGGAAGTGTTTACAAAAAGCATTTATACCTTTTCTATAATGTTTTCTCCGTTTTGATTGATTGATTGTATGGTATTTAATAGTTTTCAACATTATATCAGTTATATTGCAGTACACCTATTAGTGCTTTCCTGGACTTTTTTTTTTACCCATACTCCTCACAATATTCTTTCCAAGCCACTGGCTACTTTCTCATATAACCATCATTGAAACAGTGGTCAGAGATGAGAGAGGAATGAATCCTGTCACAGTGACTATCATCAATCCTTGGAAAGAAGTTGGCTGAGCCCGATGTTAAACCAGCGACCCCCTGTTGTGAAGTTATGTTGCTCCTGACTGAGCTACAAGGGCTCAGCTCTCCACTATAAAAGACAAACTTCATTATGTGATCTATATTTAACGCTTTACCAAACTTCATGATGTTGGACTCGTCCAAATTGAAAGCATTTGCAGACGAAAAAGTTGCTAAGATGCCAATTTCTGTCTATGGTAGGGTAGAAGACTTTGGGGGAAATGGAGAAAATGCTGGTTTCCAGCATTTTCTCCTTTTCCCACAATGTTTTCTAAACTTTAAAGCCTTCCCTTTCAGGCTTGTTAAAAGTCAGGATTGTGTGGTAAAGAGTCAACTCTTTACTACTTGACAAAGTGAAGAATGTCCAAAATTGAAAGCATTAGAAAATTTTGCTAATGACAAATGATGGAATTTGTCTTTGATAGAGTAGAAAACATTGTGGGAAAAAGAGAAAATGCTGGTTACAAGCATTTTCTGATCTTCCCAATACATTTTCTCCTCTTTTCACTGTATTTCTCCTTTTCTCATGATAGTTGAAAATTGGGACATTGTGGTAAAGGGTTCATCTGTTGCTTGTGAATGCTTTCACTTTGGACAAGTCAAAAACTTTGTTGTTTCCCAAAAGTTTAACTCCTTACCACATGACAAAAATTTGGCCTTGTCCAAACTGAAAGCTCTTCAGAGGACAATTTAAATGCTATTTAGATGACAAAATTTGTTTTTGTTTGAGTCGAAAACATTGTGGAAAAAGGAGAAAATACCAGCATTTTTCTCCTTTTCCCACGATGTTTTCAAAAAGCTTTTCCTTCAGGATCATTAAAACTTGTGATCGTGTGGTAAATAGTTAAGCATGTACTTCTTTCTTCCCAAATTTTGTAGTTGTTTTTGTTGTTGTTGTTGTGTTTCTTTGTAAATTCAATTGAAGTGAACAAAAAAATTTTCAGTGCTCCGACAACCACAAGAAGAAGGGCATTTGATGGGCGAGAAACAACCTTTGTTACCTTAGAAACACAGACAGACTGGGACTGGGTGGAGAAAGTAGAACAGACTGGTACTGCCAGGATTATTGATACGGAAAGTAAGAACCGCATAATTATCTAAATGCTTGAGAAAATGGACACTCTGAAATTGAGTCATACAGTTTTAGGAGAAGCAGGGCTTAAGCTTTGTTTACTGGTGAGCGGTAACTGTAGTGGTAGCGGCAGCAGCGGCGTAGACGGCAGCAGCATCGGTAGCAACAGCATTTTTTTTTCCCGCTGGAGTGTGTGTTTATTGACACGATGTAGCAGTAGCGATTTTCTTTTCCATCATGGTCCCTGTATGGCCAACTCTAGAACATCGTGATTAAGATATCATTAGTATTGGATTATGTATGCTAATGCTGAAGCAAAAAAGGAGGCGAAGACGTCGCTGATGGAATGTCCATCCGATATTAAAGAGTCGCCATGTATGGACACGGCATTTTTCATACCCTAGTTAAAAAAATTTTGGCAATTCGAAGACAAATTCTTCGAATATCATGGGATATCTGTTCTCTTTTGCACATGTTTTCTTGATACAAAATGAAGGTAATTTTTGGAAATCTCCTCCGTGATGAGTGCAGCGGCTAGCGGATTTAAATGCCCCTTGGAGCATTCTAGCGGCGAGTGATAAATGGCGAAAAAACCCGCTGCTCTGATCTGCCGCCACGCGCCAATGAACACTACATAGGAAAACTGTACATAGTAAAAGAAATCCGTTGCCGCTTCCACTAACGCTGCAGTTACCACTCGCAAGTAAACACGCCTTTACTTTTGTAGTTTACTCTCTACACATAAATCCCAAAACTCCTTCATGCATGGCTTCATTCCAGTTTAAGCACAATACCTAACAACTGCGTTAGGTAGAATTCTCTTTGTCCGAGTGGCTATAGTGTTGGCCTTTCATTTGGGTGTTCTAGATTCGCATCCTGCCGGGTACCTGTATTTCTGCTGTGCACTAAAGTTTGTTCATTTGTTTCTTTGTTACAGACTTCATTGTAAAAATAGTGGTGGTTAATACATGTACTACCATTTAATCTTTTACCAAACAATCCTGAGTTTTCACGACCCAGAGAAAGAAGCCCTCTGAAAAGATTGAGGGAAAAGGGGAAAATGCTGGTAAACACCATTTTCTTCTTTTTCCACAATGTTTTCTACCCTTCCTACAACAAATACAATTCTTTGAGTCACCTTAACCCATTACCACACAGTCTCTACTTTTGACGACCCAGAGAAAGAAGCCTTTAGAAAACATTGTGGGAAAAGGAAAAAAATGCTGGTCACCAGCATTTTTTCCTTTTCCCACAATGTTTTCTACCCTATCATAGACAGAAATCATCAGATCTGATGAATTGTCATCTGCAAATGCTTCCAATATTGTCTAGTCTAAAAGTTTGTCATTTGGGAAAGGGTTAACCCTTATCCTGCTTCATAACTAAAATGAAATTTTCGATTCGATAGTGAAAACCCAAATATTACCATTCCAAAGTTATGCTTTGGGTAAAGACGTCTCCTCATTGGACATGTAGATCCAAGATCAGACTGCACATTCTGTGCAGTCTGATCTTGATCTACACTGTCTGCAAAAGGTCAGTGAGTCACGCTTAGCAGCCTAAGGGTTGATAAACAAATATCAACTTTTTTTCAGCTGTTGCCCCATCAGTAACAGAGAAGGAAAAAGCATCTGTAACACCAAGATCAAGTAAGATATCGAACCCTTTACTAAAATTCTACATGAATTCATGACCCTAAGACATAAGGCTTTCGAAAACATTGTGGGAAAAGTAGAAAATGCTCGTTACCAGCATATTCTCCTTTTCCCCACAATGTTTTGCTAACCTTTCAAAAACAAAACACAAAATTTGTGCACTTGTTTTCAGCAAATGGTCTTGATTTGGACATGCCTAAAATGTTGTGATAGTTAAACACTCAGCGTTTGGAATTTTGCTGAAACAACCATCACATTGCAGTATTGTTTTCCGCTATGTTTTCCAAAATTTCACAAAGCATGGGTAGTTCACTTGGTTATGCAAAGGGTTTGAAACCAGGGGTGGGTTGGTTCAAATCATCGGCTTGACCATTTTTCTATACGCCAAAAGGGTCAGTCTGTCTGGCTGTCTGTCCATTCGCTGTCTGTCTGTAAAGAATTTCAGGTGTAAGCAACTCCTCCTTCAGTTCCATCGGAATAATTTCAAATTTACCACAACGAATCTCTGTGATGTGTGGTTCTGCATGTTAAAATTTAGGTTTCTTCAGGCTTTCTAGATTTTAACCCATTTTACAGACAAGCCCCTGCAGGTGTATATGCACCAATCTGCAATGCTCTTATTTTGAAGATTGATGTAGTCATTTTGGTAGAATTTTTTTCCCTCTCACACTTGATCCATGTTTCAGCATTAGTACTGTGGAAAAGCAGCTAGTGGTTTTGGAAGGATATTGTGTGAAGTTATGGAAAAAGAAACATCAGGAAAGCATGAATAATGCACTGGCCACCACAGTATAACTGAAATGATGTTGAAACCGAGAATAAACAAATATAAGAAAATAAACATTGTTTGAATAGGAGAAAAATGCGGGTTACCAGTATTTTCTTCTTTTACCTCTTACCCTTTTCCGAACGACAAATTTTAGACTCTTCCAAACTGAAAGAGTTTGCAGACGATAATTTTAATTTCCGTAACAATGGCAGAAAATTATCTGAACAGGTAGAAAACATTGTGGGAAAAGGAGAAATTGCTCGTTAAGAGTAATTTCTCCTTTTCCCACACTGTTTTTAAAAGACCTGTACAGCAGACACATAAAAATGAGTGCTTGTTTGGGAAAGGGTTAAAGACAGCTTTTACTATTAAAGCCATACTTTTCTTGTGTTATCTGCAAATGCTTTCAATTCAGACAAAAATTACAAAATTGTGGTATGATAAAGAGTTACATAACTAGAGATCAAGATGTCCTGATAACGATAAAATAACATGGAAAGATATAGAGGATATTTGTTTTTTTTTTGGTGAAAGATCGAAATTTATTTCATTGAGTGGTAATATTTTCACTTGTGGTGCAGCCATGAGTGAAAATACTACAGATAATGTTTACTCAATGAAATAAATTTTCATCGTTCACCACCACCACCACCACCACCACAACACTACCACCACAGCAGCAACAGCAGCAGCAGCAGCAGCAGCAGGAACGACAACGACAACAAAAATAACAACAACATGCTATTAACCCCTTTTTGGGGGAGAACTTACATAGAAATTTTAGTAGTTCTTTTTGGTTTTTCCTAGTGGCGTACCCTCTCTGCATAGAGACACATTACAATATTACATAAAGCGCAAGAAATGTCAGATAAATTACGGCATATTTCTATCTGGTTGAGGGGCTCGCGCATTTTACCTAGGCAACTAGTGCACGGGAACAACTGTTTCTGACTTTAACCCTTTAGCAGACAACAATATTTTAGGCTGGTCCAAATTGAAAGCACTTGCAGACGACAAAATAAATGTAACTGAAAAATTGAAATGTATTTCTAGCAGGGTAGAAAACATTTTGGGAAAAGGAGAAAATGCTGGTAACCAGGCTGCTATTTTGGGATTGTAAAAACCAGGGATTGTTTAAGAAAGGGTTATTTAAAGAGTTAGAATATAAAATCTGTATCTTTCACCAGTCATATCTATTAAATATTGCAAAATATTTCACTCTTATTTCTCGATAACCTACTGGGAAAAATGAAATAAGATGAAAATCTCTATTTTCGTACATTGTAGCCTCCAGCAAAATTGATTCACAAGAAGAGAAACCTGCTCAAGATCAGTTTCAAATGCCTTACAACGATGAATATGGAATTCCTATATTGGATTTGAGCAGTGACACGGATGATGTGAGTTTTCTAAACGTTTAACTCTTTACCTGACAACAAAATTATAGACAGGTCCAAATTGAAAGCACTTGCAGACGACAAAATAAATGTAACTCAAAATTTGAAATTTGTTTCTAGCAGGGAAGAAAACATTGTGGGAAAAGGAGAAAATGCTGGTGACCAGCATTTTCTACTTTTCCCACAATGTTTTCAAAAGGCCTTTATCTGACGTTCATGAAAACCAGGAATTGTTTGGTAAATGGTTAAAGGGCCTTTCACAACTATTTTTGCCCTTGCATTCAGTGCAGATGAAGATCAGACTGCACATAATGTGCAGTCAGAATTTACATTCACATTGTCTACTTTTCTAAATCTTGAAAGATTTCATAAATAAGTTGAAAAATCAATGCTGTATAATTGGTCAGCTTATATTTTCTAAGAGCATATGATGTAAAAATACCACAAGTTCATTGACTGCTCTATAATGTGGAGGCTCAATGCAACTAAATATACCGGCATTTTCTTCATTTTCTCTATGGTGTGAAACACATGACAAGTGGCATTCAGACATTTGCGTAAAGTGCCATCTCGGATCAGCGCAGGCTAATCTGAAATTACACTTTCTGTTTTTAAGCAATTTTCTGTTTTGCGGCAGTCTACTGTAGGACAAAATCTAATGTAGTCATAAAGTGCTGTCCAGGGCCCGTATTCACCAACCATTCTTAAGAACGTTCTTGGTCTTATTCTCCAGAATTTTCTACATTTGTAAGTAACACAACTTCTGATTGGCTAAACCGAATGGTTTAGCCAATCAGAAGTTGTGTTACTTACAAATTTGGAAAACCTTGAAGAATAAGACTAAGAATATTCTCAAGAATGGTTGGTGATTACGGGCCCTGGATTAACCTGTGCGGACTGCGCAGGCTGATTCGAATGGATGCTTTACGCAAATATCTGAATGTCCTTTTCAGCTTGTTGCAAGCCATATGTTCTCATAAGGTTATTTCTTTTGGGTCTTAAAACTCTGATTTTTGTCAATTTTGACAAAGTCAAGATCTTACCTTGAAATACAGCAGGGGGTTTCATTATTTTCTCAAGAGTTAAAGTTTTATTGAGAAAAAAAGAATAATATCTTTTTGCAAAACAGTTTAAAACTTTAAAGATATTGCCCTACACAGTAATCTGTGCCAATTGAAAGAACAGTGCATGTATATGGTAGGAAGATTTGAATAGTCTGTTTCTCAGACAGAAATGTTTATAATCAAATCCAGTTTCTCTACTGTCAGACTAAGATAAGGAAAATATCATTACAGATCAAAAAGAAAAAAGAGGTAAAATTTGTTGGAAAAGTTCAATTTTGTTGAATTGTTAACATGTTTGTTTTTTTGGTTTTTTTTTCATTTATGGGCCTCTCTTTATGAGCAGCCCAACTGGCAAAAGGGGGTGTAATTTATCTGTTTTGCATGATGCCAGGCAGGTCATCTTATGATGGTGAATCCATACCACCCATTTTTATTTAACCCTTTACCTGATAAGGCATTTCTATGGTATCTCTAATGGACACTAGATAACAGCAAGGATGAAGCCGTTTCTGATGTGTATATTACACCTTTTGATAGCATAGAAAACATTGTGACAAAAGGTGAAATTGCTCGTCACGAGCAATTTCACCTTTTGCCGCAATGTTTTCCACAGCTCCTACAAGCAATGCGTAGAAATGAGGATCTATGGAGTAAAGGGTTTATAATCAACTAATCAGGAATAGATTGATCGTTAGACATGCAGAGAATTTAGTGATAGCAAAAAGTTTTTTATTCAGGTCAGCCTGCGTGGACTGTGCAGGCCGACCTTGGTAAATACTTGATGCAGATGCATTATGCTCCCTTTTTCACAGAGCAGAGCTCATTTATCCCTTTCCCAGACGGCAAATTTTGGACCAGACCAAATTCAAAGCATTTTGCAGATGTCAAATTAACAGTTGCTTAAAAGATGATTTTTCTATATGATAGGGTAGAAAACATTGTGAGAAAAGGAGAAAATGCTGGTTACCAGCATTTTCTCCTTTTCCCACAGTGTTTCCAAAAGGCTTCTATTCCTTTCACGTAAAAACCAGGGATTGTTTGGGAAAGGGTTAAATCACAGCTCTGATTATTGTTGAAATTTTACTTTTTTGTTTCATTCCAGTTTTCACAAATAGTTGAGAATAAAAACTTTGTTATAAAAGTTTCATGTTTTACTGAACAGCGAAATTTTAGACCAGTTCAAATTAAAAGCATTTGCAGAGAACAATCCAGTCTGGCAGAAAAATAAATGTTTTCCATTGGAGGGTTAGTTTAGTTTAACCCATTACCACACAATCCCTACTTTTGACGCCCCTGAGAAAGAAGCCTTTAGAAAACATTGTGGGAAAAGGAGAAAATGCTAGTAACCAACTAATCTCTTCCAATGTTTACGAAGTAAACATATGCTGATTAGCAGCATATTTAGCTCAGCTTTTTCTTAAGGAGAAAAGTTGTTGTCATCTGCATTATCTGTGCCATTGGCTGCATTGTTGTTGTGCAAAAACTTCAACGATTTATAATATCTCTGTAAGTACTAAGAGGGGCAGGTAACACAATTATTGTGACACAGTTATGCCCCCTTTTCTACTTAGAATTTTCATTGAAAATCAAGTAAGTGCAGCAGAGCATTGACACCTACATAAGGTGTTTTTGTTTTCCTTTCCCACAATGTTTTCAAAAGCCTTTTTGGTTGTTAAAACTTTTTATTTTTTGATAAACAGTTAACTCTTTACCAAACAATTTCTACTTTTAATGACCCAAAAAAAGAGGCCTTTTGAAAATATTGTGGGAAAAGGAGAAAATGCTGGTAACCAGCATTTTCTCCTTTTCCCATGATATTTTCTGTACTTTCCAAAACAATTTTCTGTATTTGTCAGTCACATTCATTTAGTCCACTGCAAATGCTTTCAATTTGGAACAGTCCAAAATTTTCTCATTTGGTAAAGAGTTAATTCTAGGGTTTATACTTTTGGATGTTTTGAAATTTGTTTTAATTTTTATGAGGATTAGTACATGCAAGTAACTTTGACACACTGTTTCTGTATAGAGCTCTGATGAGGAAATAACACACAAAAAAATGAAGGATGAAAGACAATTTTTACCATCCATTGGTCCGCCCAACATACTGCAGGTATTGTTTGTGTAATCTGCGTGTAATGGTGATGGTGTTGTAGCTAGCATATGTGTAACATAAATGTATTAATCCTGTATTCTGCAACTTGTATTAACCCTGTATTTTATGAAATCTGTGTGTAATTGTTATGGTACAGTAGCTTACTTAATTATGTGTACCATATTTACTTTATTTCAACTAACCACTTTTGTTATATGTAATCTGTGTGTAATGGTTATGGTATAGTGGCTAGCATATGAGTAACATACTAAACCTGTGTACTGTCAACTAACCACCCTTACTCTGCGTAATCTTTGTGTAATGGCAATGTATAGTAGCTAGCATAGTTACGTACAGTATGTGTACCATATTAAATCTTTGTGAGCTTAATTCCTGGTTTTTTCTATTATACACAAAACAGTCCATTTTGTGCTATGCGTGTTGATTGGCATATAAACCAAACCCATACTCTGTGAAAGGAAGCATAAAGCTCTCCATGATTCATGATACCAGGCAGTCATGGATTCATAAAATCCATTTCGTTTAACAACTGATTGAATTATAAGGTAAACTGTTCCGTTGACAAATAGAAAATGGACCAGTAGCAAAAAGGTTTCAGCCCAGGTCAGTGAGGTATAAAGGCCCCTTTCCATAATCATGGGTCAATTGTTGTTTAGTGTTTTTTCCTCTTACTGGTACTTTTTTTGTTGCCTTTTTCTTTTCACTTCTATTGCTAATGATTTCAGAGAGCTGCAGAGGTTTTTAGCTCCACTGGCTGAAAGCCAGCGGGCTTATGTCATGGCCTGGTGTTCGTCGTGCAATCATGCGTCCATGTGTGCGTGCATGCATGCATGTATTAACTTTTATTTCAAACATCCTCTCTGAAACTACCCATCTAAAGTTGATGAAACTTCACAGAAATGATCCTGCTATAGTCCTCCTCAGAATTTTTTAAAGAATTTGATTCCTTCAAAAACTCTGGTTGCCATGGCAACGAAACTGAAGAAACTTTTTTTACAATATTTTTAAAAATCTTCTTCTCTGAAACCACGAGGCCCAGTGCTACTGAATTTGGCATGTAGCTTTATCTAATGGACCTTTAATAGGTTCCTCATATTATATGCCTGTGGTCAAAATTAGCTCTATTCCAGGGATCACAAGTTTAACATGGGCTTCAAAATATGGTAACTTCATTTGAAACATTAATCAAGGGAAATAACTCTTTATAAAGGATAAAGTTTGTTACTATTTACCTCCCTTGATTATGAAACTGCAGTGATGCATTTTTTTGATAGAAAATATTCTGTTTGCAGGGAGAGTGATTCATTTTGATGCTAATAGTTATGCTCACATGAGTGGAATATTAAATTCAAAGTAAGGTTTTTATCATTCAGTTTTTTTTCCAAGAACTTTACAGTTCATGCCAATGAATCAACCTGCTTGTATTGCCTGACAATTGTTTTTGAAGGCCCTCTTGTTCAGGGTAATGAACACTTGAATTTGTGTAGTAAAGTGTTGAAAAGCCAGTGGATCGATAAAGGGCCATCATGGTCCTCTTGTTTTAATGATCTCTATGAATCTACAAAAGCTAAGCCTTTACCACAATGAAATTTGGGACTGGACCAAACTGAAACCATTTTAAGGCAACAATTTAACCCTTTGTTTTTATGTGTCTGCAGTACTACCGGTACTCTTTTGAAAACATTGTGGGAAAAGAAGAAATTGCTTGTAATGAGCAATTTCTCCTTTTCCCACAGTATTTTCTACCTGTTTGGAGAACTTTCTGCCATTTCTATCAAATTTGAAATTGACGTCTGCAAACTCTTTTGAGTTTGGAAGAGTCTAAAATTTGTTGTTTGGAAAAGGGTTAAATCTAGCTCAGATGAAGATTTCTGTCTTTGATATGGTAGAGAACATTGTGGAAAATAGAGAAAGTGCTGATTATCAACATTTTCTCCTTTTCCCCCAGTGTTTTGAAAAATGTTCTTCCAAGTCGTGAAAACCAGGGATTGTTTGGTAAAGGGTTGAGACTTGTCTACAATGATTGTTTTTTAATACAATGTGAATGTAGTTGAAATGATCTTTGAATTGGATAAACAAATGTTGGAAAAGGATAAAATGATTGAAAAAAAATTTTTTTTTCACTTTTTCCCCCAAATTTTTTTCACTCTGTGGAAGACAAATGTGACCTGTCTCGCAAAAAAGGGACCTTCTGGAAACTGCGAATTTTGCGAAAGTATCAACCCTGGTTAGAGTACACAAAGTGTGCAGTCTGTCCTGGGTTGACACTTTTTGCTGTTATGTTATTTTCTGTATGAAAAGTGGTCATTCTACCTTGTTATCCAATCATTTTTTGACTATGGACTTAAACTGACCTTCACTATTGTTGATCTAATTGATGTGCGGAATTCCCAGATGGTCGGTCCCTTTTTCCATGACAGGTCAAAAAATTTAATACTTTATCATTAGAGAAGCATATAGAGATTTGCATAAATTATTGTCTCGGACCAGCTTGCACGATCCAAACAGGCTAATCTGAAAGGACACTTTCCGTTTTCATGTTACTAGTATTTTCTGTTTTGAGCATATCTAGTGTAGCACAAAATCTAATGTACTTGAAAAGTGTCATGTTGGATTTGCCTGTGTGGACTATGGAGGCTGATCCAAGAAGACAATTTACGCAAATTTCCGAATCTCTGTTGTGAGCCAATGCATATACAGTGGCTGTTTTCAAGATTTTAGGTATAAATCATACATTTTCAGTTGTTGAATTGATGTATACATTATTTAATATGTATAACAGTAAGTATTTGCTTGAAAGTACTGATCTTATGTCAGATTTTTCCTTTACCACATAACCCTGACATTTAGATATCATGAGGAGAAACCTTTATAAAACATTTTGGGAAAGAGTGAAAATGCTGGAAACCAGCATTTTGCCCTTTCCTACCATGTTTTTCAGACTTCCAAAGACAAAATCCATTATTTTAGCAATATTTAAATAGTCGTTTGCAAATATCTTTGAGTATGGACATATCTGGACTTTTGTCTTGTGATGAAGAGTTTCAATTACTGACATTCATGCAGATATAATTTTTGCTATCTTTTGTGCAGTAATACTTATGTATGACAAATGTAAAGAGAAAAAAGACGGATTATAAAGACAGAAAAAGAAGAAAAAAAACTTATGCAGAAAAAAAAAATTGAATGTAGTAATTCATCTTAATATTTAAGCATTGCTTTTGCAAAAGAGGGTCTAACCCATTACCAAAAAATCCCTGGTTTTTATGACCCTAAGACAGGAGCCTTTTGAAAACATTGTTGGAAAAGGAGAAAATGCTGGTAACCAGCATTTTCTCCTTTTTCCACAATGTTTTCTACCCTGCTTGGAACAAGTTTCAAATTTTCAGTTATTTTATTATCTGCAAGTTCTTTCAATCTGGACCTGTCTAAAAATTTGTTGTTTGGTAAAAGATGAAAGAGCTGTCTTTCTCAGTTATCAAAAGTTGGCATAAATTGTAGTAAAGATTTAATTCTTGAGGTATTCACCTTTTATCACATAACCTCCCTTGTTTTCAGTGTAATATGCCCATCACGAATTTCTTACCTTATACATGTTTGATATCACATTTGTGTGACGTCATTTTTGACGTCATTTTGTACCTATTTCATGTAAGTTAATGGGTCTTATAGATGTTATCGCGGGTGCATTTATGAGTGATCTTGCATCATCTGATCTATATATTGTGAAATATCGTTATGTGATAAAAAGAATCTGACATTCGTGGGCATTTGAGATAAAAATTTATTAAACTCATCAAGGAAAATGTTATTCAGTTCGCCAAAGGCTCGCTTAATAACATTTCCCTTGACTCGTTTAATAAAATTTTATCTCAAAAGCCAACTCATGTCAGATCCTGTATATCTGTACCTCTCATTCTATTTCTATAGTATCAGAGAGAATCTGAGAAACAGGAGCTGAGTGTAGAAGAACCTGAAGCCAGAATGCCTGACATGAAAGACTTTGACCTGGATGAAAGTGGGCTTCCGCATGGCATGTATAGCGGAAAATGTGAATTTTGTAAAAAGGACATTAAACCATTCCCCACAGTGGAACAACAGCAAAAGGTAGAGGCACTTTTGTATTATTATATTTAGAAACTGATACAAGTTGGTATTTGACATACAATTTTATTAATTCTTTACCAAATGACAGAATTTTAGACTTTTCCAAATTGAAAGCACTATCTGACGACAAAATAAACTTGGCTCAAAAATTGTAAGTTGTTTTGAGCAGGGCAGAAAACATTGTGTGAAAAGGAGAAAATGCTGGTTTCCAGCATTTTCTCCTTTTCCTACAATGTTTTTAAAAGCTCTACATTCCAATGTTATAAAAAGTCAGCATTTTGTGGTTTAGAGGTAATTCTGTATAAGAGTGTAGTACTGTTTTTACATCTGTTGTTATGTCATGGTGGACAGTGCACTTGCACAAGTGTTTCATGGTGGTTCCACATCAGTATTGACACAACTTTCCTTCAGTGTCATTGACTACTTTTCTCACATGCATCAGAAGTGACAGGTAAAAAGTCACGGGAAAGAAAGCGTGCCTCAACTGGGTATTAAAACCATGACCACCAGGTTGTGAGTCAGATATGCCATCTAACGAGCTACCTTGCAGGGCTTGTTACCACACTGTATAATTTTAGACCCAAATTGAGAGCATTTGCAGACGACAATTTCATAGTTGCTCAAATGATGCAATTTTTCTTCGATAGGGTAGAAGACTTTGTGGGAAAAGGAGAAAATGCTGGTTACCAGCATGTTCTCCTTTTTCCATAATGTTTTCAAAAGGCTTTTTTACCGTGGTCCTTGAAAGTCGTCATTCTGTGGTGAAGGGTTAACTCTGGGATTGTCTTACTGTTTCAGTATCCCCCTGAGAGTCTCTACTGCTGTAACGATTATCGTGAATTTGTTGAATATGTGGTCAGCACCACGGCTGAGATGGAGGAAGAACAACAGAAAAAGAACAAGCTGATAAGCATTAAACCACATGAACATGTTGGGTCCAAACAGGAAAGAAATGCAGCAAAGGAAAAAGCTGTCCAAAGGTAAGTGACATCATATGGCTTTCAACACGCGAAAAGGGACATTCGGACATATTCGTAAAATGTTGTCTCGTATCAGCCTGCGCACTCCGCGCAGGCTGATACGAGATGGCACTTTACGCTACATTAGATTTTGTGCTACAGTAGACTTTTGCAAAACAGAAAATTACATAAAAACGGAAAGTGTTGTTTCGGATTAGCCTGGGCGGAGTGCACAGGCTACTCCGAGACGACGTTTTACACAAATATCCGAATGCCACTTTTCGCGTGTTGCAGGCCATATCTGTGTTATTAACTCATTACCAGACATCCCTACTTTTGATGCCCCTGAAAAAGAAGCCTTCTAAAAACACTGTAGGAAAAGGAAAAAATGCTGGTAACCAGTATTTTCTCCTTTTTCCACAGTGTTTTCTACCCTTCTCAGAACAAATTTAAAGTTTTCAGCCACCTTTGTCGTCTGCAAATGCTTTCCCACAATGTTTTCTAAAGGCTTCTTTCTCGGGGTTGTCAAAAGTAAGGATTGTGTGGTAATGGGTTAAGCCAAGTAATTGCAATTTCATGAGTGCTTTTGCCAATAAAGTTTCAGCAAAGTGGACATTGTAGATCGAAGAACAGGCTCCATGTTTTGTGCAGCTTGGATAAGTGTTTGACAACTTTTTTTGAGAACATTCTTAGTGCTATTCTTCAGAATTTCTGAATTTAAAGTAACACCACCTCTAATTGGCTAAACTAAATTGCAAAGCCAGCAGTTGCATTACTTTCTAGGTTTAGAGTTAGACTTCCAATGGAATTGAGAATAGCCATTAAATACGGGCCCTGGGCCCATAATCACCAACCATTCTTAAGAACATTCTTGGTCTCAGTCGCCAGAATTTTCTAAGTTTGAAAATAACACAACTTCTGATTGGCTAAACAATTCGGAATTTCAAATTACTTTCAAATTTAGAAAATCTTGTAGAATAAGATGAAGAATATTCTTAAGAATGATTGGTGAATATGGGCCCTGATCTAGATCAACACAAAGGCAATGAAAGGCTCTTTTAGGGTTTTTATGATTTTTTTTTTTCATGAAAATTTCTTTTTACACAACAAATAAGGGCTAAAAATAACTATGTCATTGGTTCAATAGTCATCTGTGCATACATCTCTTCATCTTCTACTTTATGTCAGTTCCTTATCTCAAGGGTCCATATTCATTCAGCCCCGCCCAGGTGGCTCAGTGGTGATTGTATTGGACTCATGACCTGGTGGTTGCAAGTTCGATACTCTGTTCAGGCAAACTTTCTCTCCTGTGTATTTTTGCCTCTCACCTCTGCTGAAGCATGTGAGAAAAGTAGTAGGTGACTTTTGAAAGAAGGTTCTGTTAGTACTGGTGTGAGAAAGCCAGGAAACATATGTGCATCACTGACCGCCATGATATGACATTAGCTGTTAAAGTAGCATTAAACCCTAATACAACCAACCAACCAAACATATTCATTCACTATTCTTAAGAATATTCTTTCTTTCTTATTCTCCAAGATTTTCTAGATTTGAAAGTAATGCAATTTCTGATTGGCTAAACCATTTAGTTTAGCCAATCAGAAGTTGTGTTACTTTCAAATTTTCACCCTTTATCTTATTATATTAGCTGGTCTGTTTTAAGAGACTGTAATTCTATAACTGAGATCCAAGATTGACCCTTTACCAAATAACAAAATTTTAGACTGGTCCAAATTGAAAGCACTTGCGGATGACAAAACTTCACTTAAGAATTGAAATTTGTTTCCAGCTGGGTAGAAACATTGTGGGGAAAGGAGAAAATGCTGGTTACCAACATTTTCTCCTTTTCCCATAATGCTTTCAAAAGGCTTCTATCTCAGGGTTGTAAAAAACAGGGATTGTTTGGTAAAGGGTTATCCGTTTACCCCATAAGGCATTTCTATGGTATCTCTAATTGACCCTAATTAACAGCAAGGATGAAGCTGTTTCTTATGTGTATATGACACCTTTTGATAGCATAGAAAACATTCATGATTGTGGTGAAAGGTGACATTGCTCGTCATGAGCAATTTCACCTTTTGCCACAATGTTTTCCAAAGGCTCCTACAAGCAATGTGTAGAAATGAGTATCTATGGAGTAAAGGGTTAAATCAGTTGTCACAGATATTTGAATTAAAAAAGCCGGATAAAGTAACATTTCGATGAAAACATTAAAATGCTGTTCTATGTTTGTAGAATGAGGGAGAGAGAACTATTGAGAAAACAACAAGAGGCAACAGGGATGCAGCAGAACTTCTTTGCATGTGAGTATCATCGCAAGAAAACCTCAGGCACATTTCTTCATATCTTCATCATAATATCTTATTTACTAATAATTATTATTGTCTTTTCTTCAGGTATTTCTATCTCAGTATTAGAATACTATTCCTCTATTCATTCAAAATTGCCAAACATCTTTTACATCTTATTCACGTCTTACGCATCTTTAACATGTTATTCTGGACCCATAGAAAACATGTCACAATCATTTAATCACAGTTTGGATTTTTTTTTAACCATTGAAGGAACAAATTTATTTTCTAATTATGTAGATTTTACACATTTGCTATGGGTCATATTCATTCACTCAAATTCATTCACTTCTGAATGCTGATCATTATCAGGACAGTGGCCTTGTTTGAAAGCAGCCAGTGGCATGTAAAAATGTGTGAAGCACTAGTAAAAGAAACTCTAGGAAAGCATGGGTAGGTGAACTAGTCACCACAATGTATCTAGAATGATTGGAAAAGGGTGTTAACCCTTTTCCACACAATCCCGACTTTTGACGACCCTATTAGAGAAGCCCTTTGAAATCATTGTGGGAAAAGGAGAAAATGCTGGTAACCAGCATTTTCTCCTCTTCCCACAATGTTTTCCGTCCTATCAAAGACAAAAATTATAATTTGAACTGCATTTATTTTGTCATCTGTAAATGTCTTCATTTTGAACTGGTCTAAAATTTCCTTGTGTGGTAAAGAGTTAACTCTTTACCAAACAACATGATTTTAGACTGGTCCAAATTGGAACTTATTTGAAGACAACAAAATAAATGTTAATCAAAAATTGAAAATTGATTTGGAAAGGAGAAAAAAACATTGTGGGAAAAGAAGAAAATGCTGGTTACCAGCATTTTCTTTTTTCCCCCCATAGTTTTCAAAGGCTTTCTTTATCAAGGTCATTAAAAGTCGAGATTGTGTGGTTAAGGGTTAAGGGACAAACAAATTATGATTGCTACAATTCCTGCATTTATTAGTATCCTAATACAACAATACTGGTAAAAGTTTTCTCCTTAACCCTTTACCAGACAATATTTCAACCTTGACGAAATTGAAAGCATTTGCAGATGACAAAATTAAAGTCAATCAAAAATTGAAACTTGTCCTATAGGGGCAGAAAACATTTTGGGAAAAGGAGAAAATGCTGGCTACCAGCATTTTCTCCTTTTCCTAAAACGCTTTCAAAAGGCTTATTTCTCAGGGTCGTTAAAAGTCGGGATTATGTGGTAAAGGGTTAAATGACAATCAAATTGTGATAGCTATAATTCTTGTATGGATTAGTATTCTAATACAATAATACTGGTGAAAGTTTTCTCTTTAATTTCTTTGTCACACAGTCATGTATGTGAGCCATGCTTTGTGAAAAGAGGCTCAATGCATCTCCAAAAGGTATGACCCAGGATGGCCTGGCCAGGATGATCTGGGTTAAGACAGTTTGCTTTTGGGCAATTTTCTACATGTAGAGCTCCAGGTAAGAGGGAGTGATGGCATTCCAAATTCATTATTTCTCTTCAAAACCCTATGTTGTGGGTACTCATTGGAATTGTTTCGAAGAGAAGATTTTAATGAGTACACATAACATAGGGTTTAGCGGATAATAATTCATATTTTCAATTTTGCAATCAAAATAACCCCTCTATCTGGAGCTCTGTTAATATGTCTAAGGAACATTCTGTCTTGGGAATCAGTCAGTTGATAGAAAAAATGGATTTTAGCGGTCCATGAATATAACAATTTACTTAGTTTAATGTATCATGTAGACGCATAAAACCCTCTTTTGCCATGGCATTGCTCTCGTGCGTTATTTTAAAGTATAAAAAGATATAATTCAGTATTATAATTCTCAATTAGTACAGCTCTTGCCATTATGTTGTTTGAGTTTATATTATTGTACTGCAAAGAAATTTCTCATGATCTGATTGGATAATATGACCGGAGCATATATATCATGTACACTGGTATACATGACTACACTATTAACACAACATTCAAAATGGCGGCGTTATTCAAGATTAACATCAATATTATGTGCCAAGCTGCACATTTTAGCATGTATTACCAAGGCTTCAGTGACGTCAGTTCCCAGTGACGTCAGTTTTCACAGATTCGGGACACTCAGAGGGAAAAGTCCTCTTCATTACCATACTCAAATTTTTAAACCAAAAAACAGGTAAAATTTGCTTAACCCATTACCACACGACAAAATTTCAGACTGGTTCAAATTGAAAGCATTTGCAGACGACAAAATAAAAGTGACAGAAAAACTGAAATTTGTTCTGGGAAGGGTAGAAAACACTGTGGGAAAAGGAGAAAATGCTGGTTACCAGCATTTTCTCCTTTTCCTACAGTGTTTTCAAAAGGCTTCTTTCTGCGGGGCATCAAAAGTAGGGATTGTGTGGTAATGGGTTAACAAATGTTGGAATGGTAAAACTTTGCAGTATAATAAATTTGTTGTACAGTCGGGTGGAAGGGGACTTTGAAACTTGTTCATGGCTGTGGTGAATCGTGTCACCATCTTGCCTTTGGCTAAGGGCAACATGATTCACCACAGCCATGAGCAAATTTCCATGTGCCCTGCCACCTGACAATACAACGTACATTGTATTGGCCTTTGTCCATTTTGCAAATAAATTTAATTGTCTTCACCAAAGAACAAAATTTTGGACCTGACCATATTGAAAGCATTTGCAGGGAACAGATCAAGTGTGGTTTAAGTGTTGGGATATATGTTTGATGGATGGAAAAGACTGTGAAAAAAGGATAAACCTACTTTTCCTATGATTTTATTCAAAGGCTTTGATAAAACACAACTTACATTGGAAAAAGTTTAACTCTGTACCAGATTTAAACAAAATTAAACTTGTCCAGTTGAAGACAAAATATCATTTAATGTTGCTAAAATGTTGCAATTTAAGTTAAAAAGGGAATAAATTATTGTTGGGAAAAAAAGAGAAAAAGAGGGTTGTCGGCAGTTTTTCCTCTCAAAAATCTTTTGTTTGGTGAAGGGTGAAAAGAAAGTTGAATCCTTTGATTGTTTACAACACAATGACCACAATTGACAACCTTTGGAAAGAAGCCTTTTGAAAACATTGTGGGAAAAGGAGAAAATGCTGGTAACCAGCATTTTCTCCTTTTTATACGCCCGAAGGGTTGTATTATGTTATACCCCCGATCGTCCGTCCGTCCGTTAGCAATTTCTTGTGTGCGCAACTCCTCCTACAGTTTTCATCGGAATTATTTGAAACTTGCCACAATGAATCTCCATGATGTCTAGTTGTGCACCTGGGTCTTAGAATTTTGATTGCTGTTTCTGTTCCAAAATTATCTGCCCTTGATTTCTGAAATAACCAACTTTTCACTTTGAATTTTTGTTCAGGCCATAACTTCCATACCATAAAAGGTATTAAATTGAAACTACATACACTGATAGAACACATTATGGAGAAGTGCAGTGCTTAAGAACCATAACTCTGCCACTTTTATTTTTCGAGTTACAGCCCTTTGTTAATTTTCAGTTTGAATTTTTGTCCAATCCATAACTTCTAAACTATAAAAGCTAATAACTTTGAACTTCATACACTGATAGATAACATTGTGGAGAAGTGCATCGCACATGAACCATAACTCTGCCACTTTTATTTTTTGAGTTATTGCCCTTTGTTAATTTTCAGTTTGAATTTTTGTCCAGGCCATAACTTCCAAACTATAAAAGCTAATAACTTGCAACCTCATATAGTGATAGAACACTTTATGGAGAAGTGCATTGCACATGAACCATAACTCTGTGACCTTTATTTTTTTACTTATTGCCCTTTGTTAATTTTCAGTTTGAATTTTTGTCCAGGCCATAACTTCCAAACTATAAAAGCTAATAACTTGCAACTTCATACACCGATAGAACACATTATGGAGAAGTGCAGTGCACATGAACCATAACTCTGCGACTTTTATTTTTTTAGTTATTGCCTTTTATTAATTTTTTAGTTTGAATTTTTGTCCAGGCAATAACTCCCAAACTTTAAAACCTATCATCTTGAAACTTAAAAGACTTATAGAACACATTATAAAGAAGTGCACTGCACAAGAACCATAACTCTGCCATCCTTCTTTTTTTAGTTATTGCCCTTTGTTAGTTTTCTCTTTGAATTTTCGTGTGGGCCATAATTTCTAAAATATAAAAGCTATGATCTTGAACCTTTCAAAACTGATAGAACACCTTGTGGAGAACAGCAATTTACAAAATTTGTAACTGTGCCACCCTTTCTTTTTTTAGTTATTGCCCTTTAATATTTTTCACATATCATGGAGATTAACTACTCTTCATTCATGGCCCTTCCGTCATTTCAACTCCTTTCACTGACAAGCCCCTTCGGGCGTATATGCGCCGCTTTGCGAAGCTCTTGTTTCCAAAATGTTTTCTACATTATCACTAAACAGTTGCACCGCTTGAGCCACACTGAAATTGACGTCTGCAAATGTTTTCAATTTGGACGGGGCTGAAATTTTGTTGTCTGGTAAAGGGTTAACTTATAAAAAGAGAATCTAATTAGGTGATGGTTTCGTTTTTACATTATCCATTTTTGGCTTTTCAAATGACCAAATTAAAATTTCATTTTGCCAGTATTTTACAGTAAAACATGCAGAAATGGTTAAAAATTTTACAACCAAATTCAGTAAGTTCCTCTCCCGAGATAAAATTTGGGGAGAACCTTGTAAAGTTCTCCGTGACAAAACTTGAAAAAAAAAAACACCGTAAAACATGATAGGAAATATTTCATCAGAAGCATAGGTTTCTATTCCAATGAAATAGTTTTAATTTGGTCATTATGATAAACTAACAGTCACAATGTACGTGTTACATCTTTCCATGACTTATTACCAATTAATGTTTGAAACTTTAAATACTAGCTATGCTTACAAGAGAGAGAGAAAGCTTTCTTGTCAGCAATTTTTCCGTGTTCTGAACAATTGCAGGAGAACTTTCATTGTGAATCTTTTTCAGTTGTGAAAGGAGGCTTTTGGAAATATTGTGGGAAAGGAAGAAAATGTCTGTAACCCGAATTTTCTCCTTTCTCAACAATATGTTGATCCCTTTAAAGGAAAAATATCATCAATTGAACATGCTGTTATTTGTAAGAAACTAAGCTGATTCACAATGAAAACATTTACTCATGGGAAAAAAAAGAAAAATTGTTCAAAGTGTGTAGTTTGTTTTGGGAAAAAAAGGAAACAATGTTATATAGGAGCAGAAGCTGTTTTCTAGCATTTTTTCTATTTCCCTCAAAAGTTTTAAAGCCTTTTTCCCCCAGGACTGTCATAACATAGCATTATATGGTAAAAGGTCAAGAAGAATTGGTGAAGGAATATACAAAGCCATGTTACATATCTATCACTGTGTGTTTTATTAACAAAAATTTAATTTTCTTTCTCTTCTCTATTTCATTCTTTCTCTTTCTTCTCTTTTTCTTTCTTTCTGTCTTTTTCTCTCTTACCACTGACCTTCATGTTGACTAAACTAGTGGGTATTGGTGGTCCATCTAAAGCAGCATTTAGACGAAGCCTCGGTGGTATTGGTAATGTGACAATGAAAGATATGTTTGGTAGGTAGATAGATTTTACTAACCTTCCCTTGTACCCTTGTATTAAAGATACATCTGCCTGTTTTCAGCCAGTTTAAAACCCATTCAGTTTTCATTTTATTACACTAGTTTTTAACCATCAAACCATCATTGTTCTTGTACCTTCATGCCCCTGATGGTTGCAAGATTGCATAGTTTTTGACTGATATTAAAGTGCATTTTATTTTCTCGAGGCCATCCAAGAAATCACTATTTTGACATTTTCAGTGTTAACCTTTTACCGAACAGTCCCTGATTTTTACGACCTTGAGATTGAAGTCTTTTGAAAGCATCGTTGGAAAAGGAGAAAATGCTGGTTACCAGCGTTTTCTCTTTTTCCAACAATGTTTTCAATGGCTTTCTTTCTCAGAATGTTTAAAGTAGGGATTGTGTGGTAACGAGTTAAACTTTGTCTTTGGTCAAGGGTTGAAAAAAGATTTCTGATTTATATATTCATCCTTTATACCATATATATCAGTAATTTATCCAATATTACATGGCTGACTAAATTCTTAACCATTCCACAATCTATCATATTTTAATGGCATTTTTTTCACTGGCTATAAGGATTTATCTTTAACTCCTTACCGTACATTTATCACAAATTGTATTTTTTTGATAGTTACAAAACCCAGCATGATGGACTCGTTACCATGGAACGAAATTTTTACCTTGTCCAAAGTGAAAGCATTTGCAGACAACAAAAGAATCCTAACTAAAAATAATGAAATTCCGTTCTACATTGTATTACTTTTGGTCGTAAATAGGCATTTTACTGTCAATGTTATATTTTGCTGGATTTTGAAAAGTAGAAAGAAGACTTTAGTTTGTCTTGTAAGCATTCAAGTTGCATGTTTCATGTATTGATATATGTATATTTTATATATTTTCATGTTTGCATGCACACAGAAGTTATTTTAGTTGTTTATCTTGAAAGTATCTTGAAACATCATGATCAGTAATAGCTATGCTTTGCAGAATACTTTCGATTGCATGAACAATTTGTTGTATTCCCAGTGCCGAAAGCCATTCTTTATGTTGCATGATGCCTGTTTACCCTTTATTTTACACATTTGTCTTTTCATTTGCTTTTTGCCCATCTTTTAAGAAAACAAAGCATTTTTATATGCAGTGAAAGTCCATCTAGTTATGACACTACGTGCTTGTGTATGTCCAGTCTACATGTATGCTGAAAACTGACTTGTCAGTCGGGGTTTAGACTGGGTGACTCAATCAATCTGCTGAAAAAGCCTAGCAGTGTTTGAATCTATGACATTTTGTTGTAGTTTGATAACCTGTTTTCCATACATTTGCAACATTTTCATACGGCACTTTTAAATAAGAAATGTTCTCTGTGAGTAATAAGTTGTCTATTGGGCCTCTTTTTATATTTTTCAGGTAGTATTGTATTCTATATTTTGTAGCTTGCCTCACTTAGTAACTCACTTAACTCTTTACGGAACGAAAAAATTTTAGACTTGTCCAAATTGAAAGTAATTGCAGACATCAAAATAAAAGCGACTGGAAATTTGTACTGAAAAGGAGAGAAAACATTGTGGGAAAAGTAGAAAATGCTGGTTTCCAGCATTTTCTCCTTTTCTCACAATGTTTTCAAAAGGCTTCTTTCTCAGGGTTGTCAAAAGTAGGCATTGTGCAGGTAAAGGGTTAATAATTGTTTATGCTATGTTTACATTTTTCATTATCAGTCTTTTAGTCTTTTTGTTTTTTCAATATCTCTGTTGGCTGAAATCTCCAGTTGTTTTGGAACTCATTAAATTTTGATGCTGTCATTTACTACATTGTCACCCACAGGTTTTCATTATGAGAAACCTAAGACATTTGCTTGACATATTGGCTGAAAAATAATTTTCACAGCTCCATGAAAAAAAAAAAATCACCTTGTGCCAGAACTACTTTGGCTGAAGGTCACTTTTGTGGGTCCCACACACTGCTTTGCTCATTTACTTTTGTTCTATTGGTCAATTTTCAGTAATGGGGATCTGAAAACTGCTTCCCTGTTGTATTCTTGCGCCATACAAATATGAGTGGAAGGGGCTTTAGAAACTCCAAGGTTAGATTTAAAACTAAAGAAAATGAATGCAGTTTGAATTTTTTCCGTTGGTGTATGTTATCTGTAATATTAAATTGTAAGGAATGAAGAGAATTTTATTTTTTTTCATGGAGGTATAAAAAAAAAAAACCTAATCAATTTTTATATACCTCCATGAAAAAAATAAAATTCTCTTCATTCCTTGAATATTTTAATTTTCCATTGTTTCAATTGCATTTTTTTTTTTAACTACCTACAGAGATATTTTTGTCCGTCTTTTAATGCACCCAGTAATACATGTAGCAAACTTATTTTCTCACAATAGTAACAGTAGTATTGTTAACTAGATTACATGTAATTAAAAACATGTGTTTTTTGCAAAATAAATGACGGACATCAACAATAAATATCTAAAACATTAAACATCCTCTAACATCGAATAGTATTCTATAAACTTGGATGATAATGCATTTTATCACATAATCTCCCTTGTTTTGTGTGTAATATACCCATTGCAATTTTTCTTATCTTATACATGTTTGATATCAGATTTGTGTGACATCTTTTTTAATGTCATTTTGTATGAATTACATAGAAGAGAATGGGTATTATGGATCTTTCCACGGGTGCATTTATGAATGTTTTTACAACATTTAATCTATTTTTGTGAAATGTCATTATTTGATAAAAGAATCTGATATTCATGGACGTTAACTTTGAGATAAAATGTTAAGAAACTTGTCGAGGAAAAATGTTATGAAGCTCACCAAAGGCTCGCTTAGTAACATTTCCCTTGACTCGTTTAATAAAATCTTATTTCAAAAGCCCACTCATGTTAGATCCTATATGTATATGTTAGATCTATAGTATTTTGTAATAATACTTATTTTTTTCTAAATCTAATATCAAACAGTATATCATAGAAACTTGAAGATAATTTATATAGAAATAATGACTTCATTAGGAAGTTACTGTATTGACTGATCTAACAAAATCATATTGTTACTATGGATGGCCATTAGATACAAAAGTAACATTGTATCACTTTTGTAAATGCATGCTTTTACCCAGATTTTTTACCTTCTTTTCCTCTGAATGATATTAAGCTGCTGCACGGATTGACGGTAATTAGAAAAAAGAGATTGTATTGCTAGTGTGATATGTAGCTTTTGTGCGAGTCGTGTTCTGTGAAAAGGAAGTTTAACTCATTACCAAACGACAATATTTTAGGTTTGATTCAATTAAAAGCATTTGCAGATGACAAAATAGAAGTGACTGAAAATTTGATATTTGTTTTGTGAATGGTAGAAAATATTGTGGGAAAAAGGAGAAAATGCTGGTTACCAGCATTTTCCCCTTTTCCCACAATGTTTTCTAAAGGCTGCTTCCTCAGGGTTTTCAAAAGTAGGGATTGTGTGGTAATGGGTTAATGCATCTGTAAAGAGTATCGACATGCATTAGCATGCACAATCCAATCAGGCTGACCTTTGTAAAAACTTTTTTTTTTCTTTTTCATACATCTTCTGCATGCCCAAGGATCATTCTACCTTCTGATTCAGCAGGTTGTTGGACTAAATGGATTTTATGAACTCATTGTTATGACTTGCTTTGCATAACTCACAGAAATGTATCAACTGTTTACCACACATCAAATAGACTGGTCCAATTGGATAACATTGGCAATAGACAAGTGGCTTAAAATGAAGATTATCATCTGTGATAGGTAGGAGATATTGTGGGAAAAGGAGACATGCTGGTTACCAGCATTGTCTCCTTTTCCCACAATATTTTCAGAAGGCTTCTGACTCTCAGAGTCGCCGTAATATGGGATTGTGTGGAAACAGGTTAAGCCCTCTTTTCACAGAGCAGGTCGCATATTGATTTTGGTTTTTGCTAACTGATGCAGTTTAAATAATCAGATTTGGTTTCTGCATACATGTAAACAATCTTTAGTATGAATAATTTGCTGAATTTTGGCTATAACTGCATAAATGTACTGAGTTGATTTTAGGTTAATTTCTTACGCATTTAATGCGTATCCTCTCTCTAAACATTTGACCATTTACCATATTTCTCCTAATCAAAGCGCCCTCCCAAATAGAAGCTCCCACCAGAAACAAAAAAAAAAACCCACCTTAAATCATGATAAGCTTATTTACATTAGTTGATTAACCCATTACCACACAATCCCTACATTTGACGCCCCTGAAAAAGAAGCCTTTTGAAAACACTGTGGAAAAAGGAGAAAATGCTGGTAACCAGCATTTTCTCCTTTTTCCACAGTGTTTTCTACCCTTCACAAAACAAATTTCAATTTTTCAGTCACCTTTACTTTGTCGTCTGCAAATGCTTTCAATTTGAACCAGTCTAAAATTTTCTCGTGTGGTAATGGGTTAAAAGGACAATACTTGAAGAATTTTATGATTATTTCCTCTAATTTGATTAATATTTCCTCTTTACATTCACTAAAAAAAAAAGGTATACAAAATTGGACACCTTTTGTTCAGCAAATTTGGTACAAAATAAAGGCTCCCAATCTATGTTTTGAATACATGTAGCTTCTGGGACCTTTCATTAGGAGAAATATGGTACTACAAGACAAAACTTTAGACTCATGTCCATATTGAAAGCATTTTTAGGTGACATATAAAATTAGGCTCAAATACTTGATATGACTTTTGAATAGATAGTCTTGTGAAAAACAGGAGAAAATGCTAGTTAAAGTCAACATAATAGTTTCAGCCTACCATTATAGGTTAGACATATTTATTTACATCGATTGAGATACAAGTTCTTACAATTTACACTAATCTCCGTCCATTCTGCTTCCTGGAACTACACCAAGGTCCGTGTTCACCAACCATTCTATAGAACGGTCTTTGTCTTGTTCTTCAAGATTTTCTAACTGTAAACCATTTGGTTTAGCCAATCAGAAGTCCTATCACTTTCACACTGACAAAATTCTGAAGAATAAGACTACGAATGTTCTTAACCCATTACCACAAAAGAAAAATTTAGACTGGTTCAAATTGAAAGCATTTGCAGACATAAAATAAAGGTGACTGAAAAATTGACATTTGTTCTGGGAAGGGTAGAAAACACTGGGAAAAGGAGAAAATGCTGGTTATCAGCATTTTCTCCTTTTCCCACAGTGTTTTCAAAAGGCTTTTTTCTCAGGGGCATCAAAAGTAGGGATTGTGTGGTAATGGGTTAAGAATGGTTGGTGAATATGGACCCAGTACTTGCATCATTTGTGTTGGCCAGTGAACGGTTCCAAAGTTGGGCATCTCCTCAAGAATAGAACTCGGTACCTCATGGTTACAAGGAAAACACTCTACATCACAGCCACTGACAGCTAACCATTTGCTTGAAGTTTTTCCAATTTGTTTAGCTGTGAAAGTTTTGATTGAAATGATTATTAACAAGATGTTTAAAACATGATGTAACAGGTCTTAACTTATATTTTTACGTGTTCAGCGGAGCGCCCAGCACCCATCAGCATTTCTATGGGTAAATTATAGATGTTGTATATAGTAATGTTGTTTGTGTCTGTGAGATCTTAGCGTAGCAACTGATAAAGTTATATCGAGACGAAAATTAAAGAACAAGATGTGTGGCTGTTTCACTCTTTACCAAACGACAAAATTTTAGACTGGTCCAAATTGAAAGTATTTGCAGACGACAAAATAAACGTGATTCAAGAATTGAAATTTGTTTTAGGAAGGGAAGAAAACATTGTGGGAAAAGGAGAAAATGCTGTTTACCAGCATTTTCTCCTTTTCCCACAATGTTTTCAAAAGGCTTCTTTGACAGGGGCGTTAAAAGTCGGGATTGTGTGGTAATCGGTTAACTAACCATTCATGTTAGAGATGTGTTGTATAATAGGCCAAGTCATTCAGTCAGATAGTCTGTCTAGAATTAAAACCTGAATGTTTAATAGTGATAAACAATAGCTACAGATTGTGTAGAATATTATTCTAGAATTTCCCTGTCTCTGTTACTTTCCGTAAGTAATTACAAATTAAATTCTGATTTAATTTAAATGTCAGACCCAATGGACTATGTGATTTTAGAGCATGTAATAAACCCAACAAATTGTTTCATTCTCAAATAAGACCTATGTAACCGCAATTTCATGGCTGCCTTTTGTTTGTAGGAAGCAGACCATTTAGATCAAAATACATTTTACACAATACTGTTTAGTTTGCATACAAGGATTTGAATAACAATCTGAACATTTCCTCTTTACTGATGGTTCTCGCTGACCACAAGCATGTTTTCATGTACTTGATAGAATCACACTAATAATGTATTGAAATATATTGAGTCAAAGGTTAATAGTGTTAAGTCAAAGAATGGCTTAATAATAGGTAGACTGCTAAAAGGATTCGAGAAACTGTAAAACTATTTTTTTTTTAATTGAAGACTTAGTTTTATTTTTTAAATGAAAGCAGTTTTAAAATTTTCACATGTGGATTTGCTTCAGCCCTAAAGCATCAGGCTTTTTTTTACACATTGCAATAATTTTCTGACATCTACATCAAAACATGATGAAATTCTATCTGGACATCAGGGCCCGTATTCACCAACCATTCTCAAGAACGTTCTTGGTCTTATTCTTCAAGATTTCCTGACTGTGAAAGTAACAGAACGTCTGATTGGCTAAACCATCCGGTTTAGCCAATCAGACGTTCTGTTACTTTCACATTTGCAAAATTCTGAAGAATAAGCCTAAGAATATTCTCAAGAATGGTTGGTGAATACGGGCCCAGATTTTTTTTTTAAAGCCTACATTATAATTTTGGGGGCTGTACATGTTTTTCATACACAGTAAAATCAATCACCATGTTTATTTTCTATAAAAAAAACATCCTGTTACTTTCATCTGATTAAGTTTAACAGCAAAATTTAATACAGGAAGAGAATGTCTAGTAATTCGGTAAACTGTTGCTTTTTTTGTTTCAGTCGTTGATATATATGTATGGTAGACATAGAAGGCGAGTTTTGCTCTTGTAATATTTTGTTATGCCTTACATATTGTAACACAGTAAAATTGGAATGATTTGAGCACCAACTACCTCTTTACGAAACAACAATATTTTAGAATTGTCCAAATTGACAGCATGTACAGACAATTATTGATTTCTCTGAAATGATAGTAATTGTGAAAATTTAA
The DNA here is from genome assembly GCA_943736015.1 of Tridacna crocea. NCBI lineage: Eukaryota > Metazoa > Mollusca > Bivalvia > Cardiida > Cardiidae > Tridacna > Tridacna crocea. The sequence continues at coordinate 13,734,932 of OX031069.1, read as the reverse complement.
AAATTCTTTTAAGAAAAGGAGAAAATGCTGGTTACCAGCATTTTCTCCTTCTCTTGCAAGGTTTTCAAAAGGCTATTTTGTTGAGTCGTTAAAACTTGGCATTATGTGGTAAACAGTTAACTCTTTAACAGTGTACAAAATTGTACACTTGTCAAAACTGAAAGTAACAATTGAAGTAATTTATACTGTTTTGTAAGTATGAACTATATAATTATGATATTTATTTTACAGTTATCTTCATGGCAAACATAATTACAGTTTCTTATTGTTTCCGTGAGTTATGAGGGACAACGAATTAATCACTTGGGCTACTGCCCTTGTGGATTATTTGTTTTGCCTCATAACTCACAACCATGGTTTATTGAATGATTATCCATGATAGAAAGAAGATTATTAGTATTAGACCACTAGTTCTGGTACATAAGGCTTCTGTTTGTTAGGGCATGTCCTGTTTGGACTTTCCAGGATTGACGATGTTAAGCTTGAGTTATCAGCATAGAACTATGTTTGCTTGAAACATGAATATTAAAAGAGAGAGATATTATGTTGTAGTTCATAAACATTTTCAGTTTTTCTGCTACTTTGATATAACGTCTCTATATACCAAGTGAGCCCAGGATAATTGTGAAAGTAGAAAACACATACTGGTAACATAATAGTCATGACAAGGGGAGGCAGCATGATGTCTTGAAATGATAGAAATTATCAGTTTATAACCACATTGCCCTTTTAGACAACTGGATTTGTCTGTGTGACCAAATTACTTTTGACAAGTTATTTCTCTTGTTATCCCAGTGTTTACACGCATAAAACCTGAGTTATCATAAATCTATTTCAAGTCCCGGAACAGTGTTTCTTAATATAAAGTTACCCTGGGACACTTATTAGACCACAGAATTGACTTGTTCCTCGTCGTTAGTATTCTTTCATTGTTCACGAATCCGAAAAAACATGTTTGATTCTAGGGTGTGTGTATTCCCCAATATTTCCCATTGTTCTTAGAAACATTCTCAGTCTTTTTCACCAGAATTTTCCAAACTTGAAAGCAACACAACTTCAGTAAGTTGTGTTACTCTCGAGTTTAGAAAATCTTAGGGAATAAGACCAAGGACATTCTTAAGAATGGTTGGTGATCACTGGCCCAGTTCTTAATCCTTTACTGCACAATACTGACTTTTCATGACCCTTGAAAACATAGTAGGAAACGGAGAAAATGCTGGTAACCAGCATTTTCTCCTTTTTCCCACAATGTTCACTACCCCATTAATGAACAGTTGCACATTTGAGCCACACTGAAATTTTCATCTGCAAATGCATTCAGTTTGGACAAAGCTAAGCTTTTGTCATCTGATAAGGGTTAACAGCCATGAAAGATAAGGCTTTTTGAAAAAAAAAAAATGCTGTTAAATTTTATTTTACCATATTGTTTTCTACCCTGGTAAAGATGAATTCCATTCATGCATCTTTGCGAGCCAAGGTTACGATCACTACGTGGATCCTACCTTGGCTGATTGAGGCCGATTTCGAGATTCCTGCGATGCGCCCTCTATTGGATGCTCGTTATTCCCCCCCTTTGCATAATATTTGTGAAAGCCAATGAAATATCATTCAACAAATCGCTTACGAATACAATGATTCAACGTGAAGCGATAAGCAGACATCCACGTGGGTTTCCTTGTTTACCTTGTATTCGAAAGGTCATGACCTTATTCTATTTCTATCAAAAATGAAATGCAACAAGCGGTTTCATTCGTTGCAGTTGGAGCTGGCTGCATCCAATAAAAAGGGTATCAGGTGAATGTAAAAATCAAGCTCGATCTGCCAAAGGTAGAGTAGCATAGTGAATTGTCAGCCTTGGCTTGCAAAGATGTTAATGGAGAAACATGTGATTTGTGGTCTTCAAACACTTTTTTTTTTGGATCAGTTTTAAAATTTTGCTATGAACTGAAAAAAGTAATTATTTTTTTTTCAAATTTTAATTGTTGGGGTGTTTCCGACAATACATGTGAAAATTGATGAGTGAGGGGTCAGTTCTGTGGTGTAATACACCATTTCATTTTGTTGTGTTTTTGAAAAAAATGTTTATTGTTCTCTGTTGCTTTTGTTTAAAGTGGGTGGAGGTACTAGCACTAGTACACCGAAAAGAAACGTAAACACCCTGTCACTTCTAGAGGGTACTGCTGCATGTATGCTGTATTTGTTTTTCTCCCGTTCGTCCAATTTACGATGTGCTTGTTTCATAATGTCACGCTATAACTTGTTTGTTAAATTTACGATGTGCTTGTTTCATGTGTCACTGTGTAACTCCACATTGTACCTAATTTTTACAGTATTTGTTCCGTCACGTCTACCAAACTTATATCATTACCCATCCTCGTTGACCCAGTTTGGATTCATTGTTATTCTTATGCATGGAGAGTAACGTAATGCTTCAACCTGGGCTCCGAGGATGATCACTACCATTTAGTTTTTAAGAATTATAGCCCATTAGTAATTCAGTAATAGCAAATGTAAAACTGGTTAGACTGCTTTAACCCATTACCACACAATCCCTACTTTTGATGCCCCTGAGAAAGAAGCCTTTAGAAAACATTGTTGGAAAAGGAGAAAATGCTGGTAACCAGCATTTTCTCCTTTTCCCACAATGTTTTCCACCTATCACAAAACAATTTCAATTTTTGAGTTGCATTTATTTTGTCGTCTGCAAATGCTTTCGATTTGGGCAAACCTAAAATTTTGTTGTTTGTTAAATGGCTTAAAATACATATGTGCAATGCTTTTAAAACCATGTACCTGTAACTGCTTTTTTGTTTTTAGTTGTAGGTTTGTTTGTAGATCAAGTATAGAATAGGCTCAGACACGAACAAAATGTGAAGTCTGATCTGGCATCTATACTGTCTGAAATGATGATGATGCAATTTGGTTTTCTATTCCCTTAATACAATAATTTCTCACAGCAGTTCTAGGAAGACAGTAGATCTAACCCTTTACTGAAAAAAAATCCATTGTTTAATGACCCAGAGAAAGCAACCTATATTGATAACATTGTGGGAAAAGGAAAAAAAATGCTGGTAAGCATTTTTTCCTTTCCCACAATGTTTATACAAGTTTCAGTTTTTGAGGCACATATATTATTTACACTTTCTACTTAGCTGAAGCACTGTACAGCAAAGCAACCTAAAAATTGTGATTTTTCGGATCTTCTTTATAAACTGAAAATGTCTGTTGAATGAACCCTTTCCCAAACAAGCCCTGGTTTTTACATGTCTGCAGTAAAAGTCTTTTGAAAACACTGTAGGAAAAGGAGAAATTGCTCGTAACGAGCAATTTCTCCTTTTCCCACAGTGTTTTTTACCCTTTTTAAGAACTTTCTGCCATTTTCTCAAAATCTAAAATTGTCGTCTGCAAACTCTTTCAGTTTGGAAGAGTCCAAAATTTGTCGTTTGGGAAAGGGTTAACCATTTTACCAGATGACAAAATTTTAGCCTGTCCAAATTGAGAGCATTAATTTTAGAGAAGACAATATTAGTGTGGCTAAAAAGCTGCAAATTTGTCTTTGATGGGTAGAAAAACATTGTGGGAAAAGGAGAAAATGCTGGTTACCAGCATTTTCTTCTTTTCCCACATTTTTAAAAGGCTTCTATCCCAGGGTTGTTAAAAGTCGGCTATGTGTGGTGATGGGTAAATTTGAAATTCTTAGGATTCATGATGCCAATTTCAGCCATCTCTTCCCTTGTAACTCAAGAGGCCTTCCTAACGGTTAAGCTAGATCCTGATGAATTAGAATACGAATGTTTTCCTGGGTGCCCAGTAGCTGCCGCTAAACTTCATCTTATTAGTCAGCGATACCAAGGGATAGGGGGTGAAGTAACTTCAAGGGATGGGGAGAAGAGGGGGGAGGCAGATATTTACGAATTTTTTCCTAAACATTCGAAGCAATGCGATGCTTATAGAGCCGCACAATATGCTGCTGCCTTTCTGGCAGAATGTAGGGAGTATGAACTAGGTAAGGTGGGCTTACATCATCTAATATTTAATGCTGAACCGAGGAACAAAATTTTAGACTAAATTGAAGGCATGTGCAGATGACAAATGAAGGATTGCTAAATTGTTGACTTTTGTCTTTGGTATGGTAAAATATACTAGGACAAAAAAGAAACGTAGGGTGCCATACGAGATATTGAACAAGCTTTGAGTCTCCATATACTGTCATTCACTACTTTTTTTACTGGGGAGGGGGTACTGTCAATAAGAAGCCATTTTCTCTTTTACTTTTGGCCGTACTGAAATGAAATATCGTCAAAATATTCAAAACTGATCATTGGTAAACATAAAAACATAATTTAGAATTTTCAATCAAGTTATACGTACACCTCTAAACTTCATTGAAATGTTACCCTGTGTTTCTTTTTTGTCCTAGTATACATTGTGGGAAGCATTTTCTCATTGGATTGTGTGATAAAAAGTTTCATTTATTTGGTTATTGTAATGAAACATTTCCAGAGTGGTGAGGTTGGCATTTAACTGTCATTTTGTTCAATGCATTTGAGCATTGTATTTTAAGCAATTTTAATGAATGGCTGAGCCACTGAACTCTTTGCCAAATGACAAAATTTTATGACCCAGAGGAAGAGGCCTTTTGAGAACATTGTGAAAAAGGAGAAAATGCTGGTAACCAGCATTTTCTTTATTTTGTCAAAATGCCTTCTTCTAAAATCAAGTTTCAATTTTTGAATCACGTTTATTTTGTGATCTGCTATAATGCTTTCAATTTCAACCAGTCTATGATTTTGTTGTATTGTAAAGAGATAAGCCCCCTTTTGCTGGAGCATGGTGCATATAATTATTATAAATGGCCTGGTCCAATTTGAAAGCACTTGCAGACCACAAATTAAACGTTACTTAGGAGTTGAAATTTGTTTCCAGCAGGGAGGAAAACATTGTGGTAAAAAGTAGAAAATGCTGGTTACCAGCATTTTCTCCTTTTCCCACAATGTTTTTAAAAGGCTTCTATCTCAGGGTCGTAAAAACCAGGAATTGTTTGGGAAAGAGTTAAATCTTTACCAAATGATAAAATTTTAGACTGGTCCAGATTGAAAGCATTTGCAAACAACAAAATAAATGTGACTGAAAAATGGAAATTTGTTTCCAGCAGGGTAGAAAACATTGTGGAAAAAGGAGAAAATGCTGGTTACCAGCATTTTCTCCTTTTCCCACAATGTTTTCAAAAGGCTTCTATGGCAGGGTTGTATAAAGGGATCATTTGGTAAAGATTTAATTTGCATGTACACATATATTTTTTTTTTAACAAGGAAAAAATTTCTGGCCTTATTATAACGAATAATGTATGCATTACAGAGTTTTAGTAGATCTAACTATCACTCTCTAACACTGAATTCAAACCTAAAACATGATTATTATTTTTTGATAATGTTGAAAAGTTTTTCTCCTATTTTTGTTCCAATTTCTTATTGAGTCTTTCTATCTGCTTTCAGTCACAATTTTCTATTCTAGTTTGTGAGAAAGGAAATAGCGTTAAATGGAAAAACACTTTCCTTGTTAACTTTATCAACCAGTTCCTTACCATGAGATTTTTCTTTTACTTTTATACTTTTATAACATGTTTAGGATATGCTTCATTTATATCATGCTTTTTGACAGTTTGGCGAGAAATAACAGTGACTCCTGAATATCATAATTTCTTCCCTCGTGGCCGAGCTACTCTTAATCCTTTCCCAAACAAGCCCTTGTTTTTACGTGTCTGCAGTACAAGTCTTTTGAAAACACTGTGGGAAAAGGAGAAATTGCTCTTAACGAGCAATTTCTCCTTTTCCAACAGTGTTTTCTACCCATTTTGAGAACTTTCTGCCATTTTTATCAAATTTGAAATTGTCGTCTGCGAACTCTTTGAGCTTCAAAGAGTCTAAAATTTGTCGTTTGGGAAATGGTTAAATAATTATATTGTCAATGGTGTTCACTCCTTGAAATAAATTTCAATCTTTCACCAAAAAAAAACACAGCAACAAATATCCGCTATATATCCAGGAGTGAAATAGCATCCAATCTGTGATTCTTTACCAAATGACAAAATTTTCGACAGGACTAAACTGAAAGCACTTGCAGACGACAAAATAAACGTAACTCAAAAATTGAAGTTTGTTTCCAGAGGGATAGAAAACATTTTGGGAAAAGGAGAAAATGCTGGTTATCATTTTCTCCTTTTCCCACAATGTTTTCAAAAGGCTTCTATCTCAGGGTCATAATAACCAGGGATTATTTGTTAAAGCGTTAAGATAATAAATTTTTATTTTGAAAAGATTGAAAAACTCTTTCTTTTGTACTCATGATAGATATAAGATGATTAAAACTTTTGAGAACATTTTTTTTTTCTTCAAGAGGAAAAAACAGTTTCAGGCTATATTTGAAAGTGATTTGATTACTCTTTTTTTTATCCTGCAGTTCTCTTCTTTCCAAAGATGTTTTCAGGTGGTCGATCAAAATTTGCTCGGAAAGAGTTGTTCGAAGTGATGACATTGATTGAAAATGATCACTTAGAAACGTTGATCACTCAGTTTAACCCATTACCACACAATCCCTTTTGACGATCCTTAGAAAGAAGCCTTTAGAAAACATTGTTGGAAACAGAGAAAATGCTGGTTACCAGCATTTTCTCTTTTTCCAACAATGTTTTCTACCCTTCGCAAAACAAATTTCAAATTTTAGGTCACTTTTGTCGTCTGCAAATGCTTTCGATTAGGAATAACCTAAAATTTTGTCCTTTGGTAATGAGTTAAAATACAAAAATTACCATGACAAACATCTCATCATACTGAATCTGTTTCTGTTTTAGTTGCGCGTCAAATGAAGACGATTAATTACCAGCTGTCCTCTCAGAAATGTCTCGAGGAAGGCTGGACCCTAAGGGCGCCATCACCGCTGACGGAGGACGAAGGTGATGACGTGTTTGTACCCGAGCCTTTACATCCCCAGATGATTGAAGATGGAAAGGTAAAATATCACTGCATGGTGATTTACGTAAACTTCAAACACTTTCTTTAATGTTTTACCACACAGTGCTGATTTTTAACGCCCATGGAAAAAGAAGGTCTTTTGAAAACATTGTGGGAAAAAGAAGAAAATGCTGGTGACCAGCATTTTCTCCTTTCTCACAATGTTTACTACCCTGCCTAAGAGAGATTGGACAATTTGAGCCACATTAAAATTGTTGTCTGCAAATGCTTTTAATTTGGACAAGGCTAAAATTTTGTGGTCTGGTAAAAGGTTAAGGGTAGGGCATCCTGATAGGATTCTTGTAACATGGCCTTGCATCACTGAGAAAACACATGCAGTTGGCTTAGATTCATCTTTGCAAGCCAAGGCTGACGATTGACTACGCCACTCTACCCTTGGCGGATCGAGCTTGATTTTTACATTCCCCCGATATGCTTTTTCATTGGATGCAGCCAGCTCTTAACAGCAACGAATGAAATCGCTCGCAGCATTTCATCTTTGATGAAAATAGAATAAGGTCGCTACCTTTCGAATAGAAGGTAAACATGGAAACCCACATGGATATCTGCTTATCGCTTCATGTGTTTTCGTAAGCGGTTTGTAAAATGATATTTCATTGGCTTTTAGAAATATGATGTAAAGGGGGGTAATAACCAGCATCCAATAGAGGGCGCATCGCAGGAATCTCGAAATCGGGCTCAATCAGCCAAGGTAAGATCCATGTAGTGATCGTAACCTTGGCTCGCCAAGATGGCTTAGACTTGGGTAATCTGCAATTGATCAGCCAATATATGCTGGTTCCCTGCATGGATTACAGATCACTCGAGTCCTAGCCGAATTCGTACGAATTTGACGATGAAAGTTATTGCTACACAAGGGTGGCCTATCCCTAAGGTAGACCCCGCCTAATGGAAAGCAGCTTTTTCCATTGTAATAATCATCCTACAAAATTTTCTATGATTATAAATGAGTATTATTGTACAACTTTTACCGAGCTACATTTTTCCTTCTTTGAATTATCATTGATATAAATCTAATACCCCTATATTCTTACTAAAAACAAAATTAAATGACCCAGAGGAAAAGTGCTGTTAACCCTCTACAACACAATCCCTACTTCAAACAACCTTGTGAAAGCTTTTTAAAAACATTGTGGTAAAAGCAGAAAATGCTGGAAAGCAGCATTTTCTCCTTTTCTCACAATGTTTTCTTCCCTTCCTAAAGCAAATTTAAATTCTTTAGTCACATTCCATTTTGTAGTCCGCAAATGCTGTTGATTTGGACCAATCTAATATTTTGTTGTTTGGCAAAGAGTCAAAATATTGCTTGATGGGAAGGAAATACTGGTATCTACGGTATATAAATGAGTTGCTCGTGTGAAAATATGCCACGTTTCCCTTCGGTTTCGACCATCGTCCCTAATTTCTCTTAGTGGCAGATGGTTTTCGACTACTGGGGTTTTATGAATGAAAATTAAGAGACTTTTGGAGGATGATTTTTAGCTCCACTGGCCGAAGGCCAGCGGGCTTATGTCATGGCCCGTTGTCCGTCGTGCGTCCGTGCGTCCGTCCGTCCGTGCGTCCGTGCGTCCGTCTGTCCGTGCGTTAACTTTTTCTTTAAACATCTTCTTCTCTGAAACTACCCATCCAATTTTGATGAAACTTCACAGAAATGATCCTGCCATGGTCCTCTTCAGAATTTCTTGAAAGAATTTAATTCCTTCAAAAACTCTGGTTGCCATGGCAACAAAACTGAAAAATTTTGAAAATCTTTGAAAATCTTCTTGTCTGAAACCGTAAGGCCTAGAGCTACCAAATTTGGCATGTAGCTTTATCTAGTGGACCTCTACCAAGTTTCTTCAAATTATAGCCCTGGGGTCAAAATTGGCCCCGCCCCGGGGGTCACAAGTTTTACATGGGCTTAGTTAGGGAGAACTTTAAAACTCCTCTTCTACCTAGGCATAGGGCCTAGGGCTACCAAATTTGGGATGTTGTTTCATTTAGTGGACCTCTACCAAGAGTGTCTAAATTATAGCCCTGGGGTCAAAATTGGCCCCGCCCCGGGGGTAACAAGTTTTACATGGGCTTATATAGGGAGAACTTCAAAATTCTTCTTCCACCTAGCCATAGGGCCTAGGGCTACCAAATTAGGCATGTAGCTTTATCTAGTGGACCTCTACCAAGGGTTTCCAACTTATAGCCCAGGGGTCAAATTTGGCCCAGCCCCGGGGGGTAACAAATTTTACATGGGCTTATATAGGGAAAACTTTCAAAATCTTGTCGCACCTAGCTATAAGGACTAGGGCTATCAAATTTTGCATGTAGCTTTATCTAGGGGGTCTCTACCAAGGGTGCCCAAAAGTATAGCCCTGGGGTCAAATTTAGCCCCCATCACAGGAGATCACAAGTTTTGCATTGGCTTACATAGGGAAACTTTAATAATCTACTTGTACATAGCCATAAGGCCTAGGGCTACCAAAATTTGCATGTAGCTTTATCTAATGGGCTTCTACCAAGAGGGCCAAAATTTTTACTTTGGGGGGGTCAAGTTTGACCCCATCTCAGGGGTCACAAGTTTTACATTGGCTTTATAAACCTGTCTCATGGGTCACATATTTTGCAGGGCCTTTCATTGAGCAAACTTGTTGTACAGGGCTTTTTATATGGCAAGATTTAAAAATCTTCGTGTTTATAACCACACATTCTAGTTTCATATTGTAGGTCTGGGGTCAAAATTGGCTACATCCAGGGATCACAAGTTTAACATGGGCCTCAGTTTAATTTATACATTAATCAAGGGAAATAACTCTTTTTTATGAAAGATAAAGTTTGGCACTATTTACCTCCCTTGATTATCAAACTGCATTGATACATGATTGGTGCTAGACATTAAGTTTTTTGATAGAAAATATTCTGTTTTCAAGTGTTATTCATTTTTTTGATGCTAATAGTTATGCTCACATGAGGTGAATAATAAATTCAGAGTAAGGTTTCTATCATTCAGCTTATTTTTCCAAGGACTTTACCTTTCATGCTAATGAATTAACCTGCTTGTACTGCCTGACAGCCTTCATTGTTTTTGAAGGCCCTCTTTTTCATGGTCATGAATACTTCAATTTGTGTGGTAAAGGGTTAAAAAGCCAGTGGAGCGATACAGGACCATCATGGCCCTCTTGTTTTTTTTATTTTTGTAAGATTTTTGTCCCATAATCTGAAGGGCCACCTTTAAGTATGAAATTAATGCAATTTATGAATGGGTTTAAAATATGGGCCTAAAATATAGTTGTTTGGAAAAAGAGTTCAATATGTTAGTATGTGGTTTCTGAATATTTTCTCTATGTTTTGATGTAAATTTGTTCAACTAAAATTTTAGGTCGGACACAACTTTGTATTTCGACCAGTTACAAGTGAAAAAAGTGTAAGAATCTATATGTTTACAAGCTTTGTTCTGGCAAAAGGGGGGCTTAGTAAATTGAATACATCTCTGTGGACTGTATTTAACACTTTACCAAACGATTCCTGGTTTTTACGACCCAGAGGAAAAATCCCTCTGAAAACAATTTGGGAAAAGGAGAAAATGCTGGTAACCAGCATTTTCTCCTTTTTCCACAATGTTTTCTATTCTTCTGAAGGCAAGTTTCAATTTTTGATTTGCATTTGTTTTGTTGTCTGCAAATGCTTTAAATTCGGGACAAGTCAAAAACTTTGGCTTTTGCTAAAGAGTTAATTGAGCAAGACATCACATAATTAATGTACCGGTATAAATAAAATCCATTTGTCTTAACCCATTACCACACAATCCCTACTTTTGACAACCCTTAGAAAGAAGCCTTAAGAATAAACATTGTGGGAAAAGGAGAAAATGCTGGTAACCAGCATTTTCTCCTTTTTCCACCATGTTTTCTACTCTTCACAAAACAAATTTCAAATTTTCAGTTACTTTCATTTTGTCATCTGCAAATGCTTTCGATTTGGACAAACCTAAAATTTTGTCGTTTGGTAATGAGTTACACAACACTGGATCATGAGGTAGGCTGGTCCACTGAAATGGAAAGAAAACGACTTAAAGCAAACATTTTCCACCCAGGTCAGTCTGTTCAACCTGTTGAGGCTGACCTGGGTCTGTGCTTTTTGCAGATACAGTAACCTCCCCTTTTTTACAGAGCACGGCTCAAATGTACAGTGTGTAATTATTGTGTTAACTCTTTACCACACAATCCCGACTTTTAATGATCCCATTGAAAGAAGCCTTTTGAAAACATTGTGGGAAAAGGAGAAAATGTTGGTAACCACCATTTTCTCCATTTCCCACAATGTTTTCTACTCTATGAAAGACAGAATCCATCTTTTGAGCTTTGTTTAAATTGTTGTTTGCAAATGCTTTCAATCTGGACAAGTCTAATATTTGCTTGTGTGGTAAAGAGTTAATTCTTTTTACTTGTGGACATAATCTTAGACTGGCATAGATGGAACCCATTTGAAGACAATAATTTTAGTTCAGGCCAAAGTTACGGAATATGTAAAGGGTTGAAAAAGAAAAAAAAATAGAATGTTTTCAACATTTTCTTCTTTTGTTTTTGCTATGTTTTCTAAAGCATTTTACTGAGGGATTGTTTAAATGTGGGAAAGTAATGGTAAAGTGTTGAGTGATAATGGTTGAAATATTTAACTCTTTACCAAAATTTTGGACTGGTCCAAATTGAAAGCGCTTGCAGACAACAAATTAAATGTAACTCAAAACTTGAAATTTGTTTCCAGCAGGGTAGAAAACATTGTGGGGGAAAAAGGAGAAAATGCTGGTTACCATCATTTTCTCCTTTTCCCATAATGTTTCCAAAAGGCTTCTATCTCTGGGTCGTGAAAACCAGGGATTGTTTGGGAAAGGGTTAAACTGTGATATGTTAAAAGAAGGTAGGTAATCGAGTTAGGTATATATGTGTGAAATGTTTTAAATGGTGGAAAAGGGAAAAGAATTTGAAATTGTGTAACATGATTTACATTTAATAATTATGATATATGTAATAGTTTTTTGTTGTAAATGTAGAAATTCAACATCATATGTAACCCCTAGTATGCTGAAGTAAGGAAATGGCTTTATGAAGAAGAAAACAGCAACTAACTAATTTAAAGTAACAATGAAGCCCAAAAAGTAAACAGAGGGGGTGTTTATATGCATTTCAATCAATATCATACCATTTAAAAGTATGGAAATTGTTACGAAGATGACAATCTGTCATTGAATGGTTGGTCCAAATGTTAGCTGTTGACAGAGAAAATAACTTCAAAACTATGTTAAAACCTGCCAAGTGGCTGTGTCCTTTGTTTACTTTTTGCCTGATTTTTAAGTTCTTTTGTCTGCCAGCAACTAACATAATTATGGCCTGATCACAGGATAACAGACTGTTATATCCACAATATTTTTCGTACTTTTACATGGTATTATTTATATTGAAATCTATTTTGACCCATGCTTTGAAATCTTTTTGCCTATACTGGCCCTTTAATGGCATGCCTTATAAAGTCCAAAAAGTAAACAGTATAGGTGTTAAAATGCATTAGAAATTAAATCGTACCATTTAAAAGTATGGAGATTTTAATGTTAATGACAAACTTTCATTGTATGGTGTGTTTGTGGCTGGCAAAAAGAATTTAAAGACTGGGTAAAAAATAGAAGATTGGGTGGTCCTGCAACTTTCTCAAACCCATTACCACTCAATCCCTACTTTTGACAACCTTGAGAAAGAAGCCTCTAGAAAACATTGTGGGAAAAGGAGAAAATACTGGTAACCAGCATTTTCTCCTTTTCCCACAATGTTTTCTACCTTTCACAAAACAAGTATGAAATTCTCAGTCACTTTTATTTTGTCGTCTGCAAATGCTTTCCATTTGGAAAAACTTAAAATTAAACTTGATTCAAATACTGAACTTTGTACCCAGCAGAGTAGAAAAGATTCTGGGAAAAGTAGAAAATGCTGGTTTAATAAACCAGGTTACCAGCATAATGTTTCCCATAATATTTTCAAAAGGCTTCTGTCTCGGCGTCATGGAAACCAGGGATTGTTTCAGAAAGGATTAAATGATGTGCTTTTAATTAGAATGCATTTTATATCAAATACTTTTGGCTGCTAAACGGTTTTAGAGTACCTTTAAAGTCTGCCTACCACAGGTACATATATTATTTACAGAGTGTATTTGTGTGGTAATAAGTTTTGTTTCCTTGACAACCAGGGTAATAGCAGACCATTGGCATACAGACCAGATTCTGCTGCATTAATGTCTCTTGTAAGCTGGTTCCTGTTTGGATTACCATTTTGTACTGTTATCGTTTTCCTCTAGCTTTTACATATAGCAGCACGCAATTTGACCAAAATATTCCTTTTGTAACATAGACTTTTTAGCTCTACTGGCCAAAGGCCAATGAGCTTATGTAATTGAGCCGTGTCTGTCATGTGTTGACTTCGATTTAAAGCATTTTCTCTGAAAGTATTTATCCAACTTGGACCAAATAACTTTTGCAGTTAGGTGTCTTTTTCCTATGAAATTTTATTGACATTTAGACATCTTTCAGCTTAATATCTCCCATGATGCCCGTTAATTGTATGGCCACATTTATGTAAATGACAGTGGAGCGATACAGGGCCATTGTTTCTCCCTTGTCTATTGATGTCCTTTGAGGTCCTGTAATTCAATTAGGTATTTCTAAATTGAATTATTCTCATTTTTTCAGAAATATTGGTGTATTGATCTTAATCTGTGTTGTATATTCCTAATAAGTCGTGAGCCAGGTGGTTGCGAGTTCAATACTAGTTGAAGCAAACTACCTTTCCGTTGATTTTTTGACTCTCATCTCTGATGCAAACGAGAAAAGTAGTCTGTGGGTTTCAAAGAGAGTTCTATCAGTACTGGTGTTAGAAAGTCAGGAAACACATGCGAAGATGCTCAGACTGCCATATTACAACTAAGTATTGAAACAGTGTTAAACTTCAGCAAAATGAAACAAAGTATCCTTATAATGCAAGGATAGGTTCAAGACTGCACATAGTGTGTAGATCAAACTAATTATATAGTTATCATTGCAAATCATTAATGATTTTTTTCGTCTGTACCCTGAAAGTTCCAAAGGGCTCATTACTATCAAGCAATAGCTCTCATCTCATAAAAATCAAAAAGCTTCCACGTTTTCCAAATTGCCATTTATTGCTATGTTCATATATATCCGTTTTCGTTTAAATATCATCACAAATAAAATTTTCTTTGATTTTGTCGCACAACCTGTCTTACTATTAACTCTTTACCAAAAGGCAAAATTTTGGAGAGGTCCAAATTGAAAGCATTTGCAGACGACAAAATAAATGTAGATCAAAAATTGAATTTTGAATTGGATAGGGTAGAAAACATTATGGGAAAAGGAGAAAATGCTGGTTACCAGCATTTTCTCCTTTTCCCATAATGTTTTCAAAGGCTTTCTTTCACAGGGTCGTTAAAAGTCGGGATTGTGTGGTAAAGAGTTAAACAATATAGAGGGAGTGGGTAATTCTACAAAAACTGTCCAGATTGAGCCAGGAAAATTTTTAGAATCGGACTTTTCGCAATTTGCATAAAATGTGTCTTGTTGTCAACGTTGAACACTCTAGAATCAATATATAATAGTCGCAACGCTACCGGACAACATACGATAGCTTTGTGTGGCTTGAAACTTTTGTAGGGTGCTATTTTTTTCACTACCGTAACAAATGTTTAAAAGGTGAAAATCATGCTTAATATTAACTGTTCGGCATGGAAGTTTGGGGTTATAATAAAAGTTCAGTTTGAAAAATAGTTTTTTATAGTGCAGATCTGACAGATCTCGACTGCATTTGAATTAATTTCACAAATGATATGACAGAATGAAATTTTTACATATTATTGGCCTTTAACATAGCGCTAAAAAATTTAATCTTCTTTAAATGGTGAAAAATTTCACAATGCATGATAGGTCATCATTGAAAGTATTCTATCAGCTTGACAAGAGAGACATTCAAGTTATAGTTTACAATTAAATTACTTATTTAGTGGCTGTTATGGTAGTGAAGTCAGTGTTACGGTAGAGAATATGTTACGGTAGTGAAATAGCTGGAAAGGAACAATAATAAATGTGATAATTTCAAACATGTTTTATTCATTCGAACTTCATTTAGATCTAAAACAACAAAACAAATAAACTAAGCAGAACAATGCATATAGAAAAAGTGAAGCAAAATTCAAAGATCAAGCGTGTCCTCGATGATCTCCCAAAGCTTTGGTTGAATCTTGTAGTGGCGTGACCCAGCCTTGGCTGGAGGCGGAATTAGAGTGACAAATTTATCATGGTTCCAGTACCACAAGACATCTTGCATACGAGGCCAGAAAAAACAGTTAGGCTCTATATTGTGAATAACATTGACCTCTATCTCCTCCTCGTCTGTGTCTTGGACAATGCCTGGGTAGTGCTTCCTGTCATAATAATGTGACTACACAAAACCAGTCAATGAGGCATCAAATTGATATGGTCCTTTCAAAAAAGAGAAAAACAAAAATCTTTACCACCTACAATACGTTTAAAGCAGCCGACTGTAAATAAACCTGGCACATGACCTTCATATAATAATAATATAAATTCTGCTTAACCCTTTACCATACACTGCTGACTTTTAACGACCCTTGAAAAGAAGCCTTTTTGTCACCTGGCAGAGGAAAAAATATACCTGAGCTTCACTGAAATTGTCATCTGCAAGTGCTTTCACTTTGGACAAGGCTAAAATTTTGTCATTTGGTAAAGGGTTAATTTCAATCCATTTAAACACCAAGTATTCTAGCAAGAGGAAATCGTGTGACCCTGTTCTTTTCGTCCCAATATTTTCAAGTCATCTGTCATATATGACACCTATAGGCAGTAATGGGTTATTTCTACAACAAATGCTGGCACACCGATTTCGTTAAGCTCCTTAAAAACGTTTTTTGACCCAGATTCTAAACTCCGGCTTGTAATTTAGAAATGCGAGTTCTACAGTTTTTTTGCAGCTATTACGACCCAATTCAATGTCTTTCACTACTAACCATAGGCCTACTAGCAGGCAATGGTTACGTGAAAAAAAAAGAAGCTTTGGAAAAACAAGAAACAATTTTTAAAATGTTGTCGCTAGACTTTAATAAGAGAGCGTTTATTTATTGTATTTTACTCAATCAGAACTCCAATTTATATTAGCCGTGCTCTGTATAAAGGGGGCTTAATGAATTTTGAAAAAGTATGGATCTGGATCAGAAGGCTGTGCAGTTAACCTTGGCCAAAACAGTTTGCCATTGGTCAATTTTCTACATGCCAAAGGTCCGGTCTTCCTCATGATATAGTCACCTTTCAGACAGTATTTATAAAATGGTGTTTACGGCGCTTTCAACATTATTTTAGTCATATCATGACCCCCCCCCCCCCCCCCAAAAAAAAAAAAAAAAAAAAAAAAAAAAACCAACAAAAAAACATAGGATCGAGTGCGGCTTGAATCCGGGGCCTCCAGGTCACGAGTCTGGCACTGTACCACTGAACCACTCTGGACCCCTACCTGTCATACAAAAAGGATTATATGGATCCATAATCATGTGAGGAGTCTGGGGATCTAATTAGATCTAATGCACCAGAGATAGACCCCCATTTTTCAGAGCATGATCCATATAGAGTCTGGATTTATTTAACTATTTTTACTCTTGATCTAATTCACATTTATAGATTAATATCTAGATCTATAATTACAAAAATGTAGACTTTCTTGTTTCATTAGAATCTTGATAATCGATATCTTTTCCTTCATTAAAATGTAAGATTTTAAGCATTTTTTCACTACTGTTACGAATCCTTCACTACTGACACGAAATTGACCGTTGCGGTAGTGAATCGTTACGGTAGTGAGTTTTCTTCTTAAGTTAAGCATTTGGAAAAGTCTGATAATAAACAAATACGCATAAATCAACATATTTATATCTCTTCCTCTTACAAAATTCAGTTGTATTGAAATAAGGTTAATATATACTTGTATAAATAACTTATATAGCGTTCGGTAGTGAACTATCAAAAGTGTACGAGGCAAAATTACTTACCTTTATCTGAATTTCCCGCGTTTTCCATGCTGCATCTTCACCTTAACCCTTTACTCCACAGATACTCATTTCTACGCATTTCTTGTAGGAGCCTTTGGAAAATATTGTGGCAAAAGGGGAGATTGCTCGTGACGAGCAATTTCACCTTTTGTCACAATGTTTTCTATGCTATCAAAAGGATACATACACACATAAGAAACTGCTTTAGCGTTGTTTTTATTCAGGATTAACTAGAGATACCATAGAAATGCCCTATGGAGTAAAGGGTTAAACTTCCTGCCTTGAAAACTCGATAAAAATGACGTCATTACATACCATGTGATTCGCCAAAATGTAAGTCGCACCCAGTTCATAAGCGAAATACATGACTGTGACGGTAGTGAACTTAAACTGCATGGACATTCTTCGAACGCCAATATTTTTGAACAAGTTAAGAATATACTTATGGAAAAGATCTTTATTCACTCTATGTTGCATGTAAATTGCAATTATGTAACCATTTTACTTATAAGTGTTTTTAGTGATGTAAAAAAAATTATCTTCTTGGGGATAACTGAGGTATGGGACAAGGCAAATATACCGGGTGGCAACATTTAAGGATGAAAAAAAGAGAAAGAAATGAAAACAAACCCGTATAACTCTTATACTGACTTACGCAGAATAAAATAAAGATGAAGATACCGCAAATTTCACTTTGATATTTCTTTTAGTAAAATAAATATATGCGTTTTTATCCAAGGGACTCAATTTGCCCATTTTCTGTAGAAATACCCGAATACACAATGTGCTATTTATAGTAAGTTCCAGATATTGAAAATTTGGTTATCCTTTGACAGACCAATGTAGTTTCAGAGGCGTATGATTGGATAGACATGAACATTTATTTATTTTACTTTTTTCCATATAGAAAGGTTAGCTTTTTGCAGCGGGAATAATGTAATTGCTTAAGCTTGCGTGCACAATGCAGTAATGTTGTACAGCATGATAGCTATAACCCTTTTCCACACAATTGCACATTTTAACCCATTACCACACAATCCCTACTTTTGACGCCCCTGAGAAAGAAGCCTTTTGAAAACACTGTGGGAAAAGGAGAAAATGCTGGTAACCAGCATTTTCTCCTTTTACCACAGTGTTTTCTACCCTTCCCAGAAAAAATTTCAATTTTTCAGTTACCTTTATTTTGTCATCTGCAAATGCTTTCAATTTGTACCAGTCTAGAATTTCCTTGTGTGGTAAAAAGTTAATTACCCTGCATGAAAGAAAAGTAGTCTTTGGAAAGAAAGTTGTGTTAGCGTTATGAAAAAGCCAGAAAACACATGGGTGCATCACCGACCGCCATGATATGACCTTTGCTGTTAAAGTGGTGTTAAATCCCAATACAACCAACCCATGAAAGAACCCTTTTGAATACATAGTGGGAAAAGGAGAAAAATGCTGGTTTGCTGGTGCCCAGCATTTTGTTAATTTTCCGAAACGTTTCAACCCTATAAAAACAAATTCCATTATTTGAACCATGTTTGAACTGTTGTATACAAATGCTCGCATTTTGGACAAGTCTTCATTTTGTTTGTGGTGAAGATCAGTTGATCATGCAAGAAAATTAATTAATGTATCAGTTAAAGTTACCAAAATATTTATCCTGAATAGTTTAGAGTTACATCCCTTTATAGTTGAACTTTACCCTTTACTGAATGACAAGATCTTGGACCAAGCCAAACTGAAAGCATTTGACGTTAACAATTTAAATGTTGCTCAAATGATGATTTTTGTCGTTGATACAATAGAAAACATTGTGGGAAAAGGAGAAAATGCTGGTTACGAGCATTTTCTCCTTTTCCCCCAATGTTTTTAAAAGCCTCCTACCGGGGATTTTTCAGTAAAGGGTTCAATTTAAATGTTTGAAAGTTTTTGTTAAATCATAGATATCTTTATAAATAGGTAAGAAGTTACAGTGTAGTACTTTTAATTTCACTTCAACATTCTATCATTGACAGGAATCACTATTTTCATCATTTGACAGTTTTGAGGTATTAAGCTTGTGCAAAATGCATGCAATACATATTTAATGTGTGTTAACACATGAATTATGAAGCATATCTGTTGTATTTGCAGACAATAAAGGTTTGGATCAGACTTCACAAAGCATGACCATCAACCTTATGTAAATTAAGAAATAACCTTCTGTCTACCGTGGTTTATCGTTCAGTAAACCACAGTTGTGAGGTATAATTCATGAGGACGATAGCCGGAATGGTTTATTCATTGCACCTCATAACTCACAATGCTGGTTATTAAACGATAAACCACGATAAAAAGAAGATTATTTCGATTCTAACATGACTAATTCTTAATGAAAGGAAAACAAGTTCAAACCTAGAGTAAAAACGTGGATGAAGATTATGTTCCATTGAATAACTCAGTTACTTACTTCAAACAGAATTGCATCACTCGATATAGAATGATATCACTTTACATGGAATGTCGCAGATTTTACCACACTTTCGTTACACACTGTTTATAGAACCAAATTCACTCGTCATGTTAGAATTGTAGTTTTCAAACAAAATGGGGTCATATTGTGCTAATGCTTGCTGGGAGAAATGCATCATCAAGATAATATAAACCCTTTACCAAACAACAAAATCTTAGACTAGTCTAAATTGAAAGCATTTGCAGATGACAAACTGACTGTTGATCAAAAACTGAACATTGATTTGGAAAGGGTAGAAAACATTTTGGGAAAAGGAGAGTGCCGGTTAACCTTTTACCAAACAATCCCTGGTTTTTACGACCTTAAGATAGAAGCCTTTTGAAAACATTGTGGGAAAAGGAGAAAATGCTGGTAACCAGCATTTTCTCCTTTTCCCACAATGTTTTCTACCCCACTAGAAATAAATTTCAAATGTTCAGTCACTTTCATTTTGTCGTCTGCAAATGCTTTTGATTTGGACCAGTCTAGAATTTTGAGGTTTGGTAAAGAGTTAATCTTTCTTTCTAAGAGTCTAAAGTCTGGTAAAGAGTGGTAAAGACTTAAAACCACTTGACAGAGCTCAATACATTAATACACATGTTGAGAACAAAGGTATTTCCCTACAGTGTAACAGGAACTTTTTGCAATATGGTAGTTTTTGCAATTTGAGAATTTCGGAAATTTGTTAACTTTTTTGCTTGTGTAATTTACCACAAGTATACAAAGAGTAATTAATGTTCAAAGCTTCAACAGAAGTGCTCTAAGATTGTCTACAAAGGCTAAATTTTAGCTTTTGAGTAATTGTTATGGGTCCGCCATTTTTTTACGAAGTAAACCTATAGAATACATTTGCATGAATTTTGTGTCACAGTTTAGTATTATGTTTGTGATTTGTCTGTTCTGTGACCAGCATGCATGAGTTGTATGAATAACTGTATTAAATATGGAATTCCCTTTTATCACATAACTCTCCTTGTTTTCAATATGATTACAGCCATTACAAATTTTCTTGTCTCACACACGTGTGGGATAAGAAAATAGTGCTGTATTTGGTCAACACTCTGTAATTATATGCTTCATTTCTAAAACATTGCTGACCTAGCTGGCTATTAGTAGCCAATTTTTCCTTGACAAGTAACTGAGACAAGTAGCTGGCTTTTAGTTGTCAACTTTTCCTGCACAGTGGTTGGCAAAAAGAAGTGAAATTTTCTTTAACAAATAATTGAGACAAGTAGTCGTCTACCAGTTGCTAACTTTTCATGAACACATAATTGAATCAATTAGATGGATACAAGAAGCCAACTTATCAGTGACAAGTAGATTTATCAACAGCATGTAAATATTTATTATTCTTCTTCAGCTAATAGTAGAGATATGACAAAATTTGTGCCTGCCTTAACTAACCCTATAACCATTAGAGTACCATACAAATCCCACAGACTGTTTTATTCAAACTATACCATCTGAATGATTGCAATTTCATATTTGTTTTAGTCTGGAATATCTAATTACAAGGGTGACAACCTACATCATAGAGGTGTCGGAATAGCCGCCATTTTGTGCGCAAAGTACAGATTAATTACTTTAAAAAGATATTATGAATCTAAAAATTACTTACTTCATCTGGTGAAGGTAAATATATTTGTCCTATTCAAGAAATCAAAATGCCATGAAACAGTGTTGTAGCTCTAAACACTTCAACACAATTATTCTTAATGGCATTGTATACAACATCTATTGTTAAATCGCACATGTGTTACCAGCTTCGAAAATTATGGGGATGTAATTGCAAAATCAACGAAACTAATGAATGAAATATTAATGTATACTAACAAGAAAGTTGTCAGATACCATATGCACTGCTTTATTTGGACAGATCTTCACTAGCAATAATGTACAAGCTGAAAAACTTACCTTTTTAAAATGAAAATGGCGGATTTAAAATGTCTCGGATGAGGTATGCGATGACGTAGGTTGTTACCCTTGAATCAGGATAGAGGAGATCAAATATCAGACTGCAGGTTCTGTGCAGTCTGCTCTGGATCTCTTATTGGCTCGTTACAAATCTGCATGGATCTTTTGATTTGCTGATCAATCCAGTCATAGCCAATTGAATAAAAATATTAGCTTAGTAAACCACTTTTATTTACTTGTTATAAATAGCTTTCAAAAAGATAGAGGGTAAAAGAGAAAAAAAATTCAAAGGAAGGCTTCTTTTTCTACATGAATTACTTCAGAAGTTGATTTCTTTCTTTCAAATGTCTGTCCTTTATTCTTTATAATAGTTAAATAAAACTAGCCCATGTGTTTAACTCTTTCCCAAACTATCCCTGGTTTTTAGGACCCCGAGATAGAAGCCTCTTGAAAAAACTATGGGAAAAGGAGAAAATGCTGGTAACCAGCATTTTCTCCTTTTCCCACAATGTTTTCTACCCTCCTGGATACAAATTTTAATTTTTGAAGTCATCTGCAAGACTTAGGGCTTTCAATTAAGACCAGTCTAAAATTTTGTGGTTTTGTAAAGGGTTAAATGTTTTCATAGTTATCAAAAAGTATTCCTATTTGTAAGTATACAGGAATTTTCACATGTAAAAAGAAAACTTTTCATATCACTCAATAGAATATATATGAACTGTCATTAAATCTTTGCCAGACAACAAAATTTTAGCCTTGTCCAAATTGAAAACATTTTGCAGGTGACAGTTTAAATGTGACTCAAGTAATGGACTTTGATCTTGATAGGGTTGAAAATATTGTAGGAAAAGGAGAAAATGCTGGTTTCCCTTAATATTTTCAAAAGGCTTCTTCCTCAGTGGTGTTAAAAGTTGTCATTGTGTAGAAAGAAGCGTTTGGAAAACATTGTGGGTAGAGGAGAAAATGCAGGTAACCAGCATTTTCTCCTTTTCTCACAATGTTTTCTGCTCTATCAGAGGAAAATTACATTTTAGCCACACTGAAATTGTTGTCTGCAAATGCTTTCAATTTGGACCAGTCTAAAATTTTGTGGTCTGGTAAAGGCTTAAAACAAACAATTCTGCTGTACATAATAATATAAATCACTATTGCTACTTCTGTATGTTTCCAGCTTCGTAACCGTCCATTGATTGAGAAATTCTACGACAGTGGAAGGAAGTTCCTGACCATGTTTCCAGATGGAACGGGGAATGTTTTGTATCTTTTTCTTGTGTTTTTCCATATAATTATGCATGACAATGTTGGTAATATACAAAGTTAGAAATTTTTACAATCCCTATGTTACGTGAGACCACTCCTTCATACATGTACAATACCTGATCACTGTATTTGCTGATTTCTGTTTATTTGGAATGTCAAATTTGTATAATTGACGATGTATTTTGTGTACAAGTCATAAATAAATATTATGTTCTGTTCTGTTCTGTATTGGGGCGATATTCTTTAGCTCAGTGGTTATGGTATGGTCTTTTAAACCTCGAACAACTAGGATATTTGCCTGTCATGGGTTCGAATCCCTCCATATGCGGTTTGTATTTCAGCTATGCATTCGCTCATTTGTTTCTTTGTTACTTTCCTTGTTTGTAAAACCTATGATCTCATAATCTGGGCACGTGTTCACCAACCATTCTTGAGAATATTCTTAGTCTTGTTCTCTCTAAATTTGTAAGTTACACAACTCCCGATTGGCTAAAAGGAATAGTTTAGCCAATCAGAAGTTGTGTTGCTCACAAATGTAGAAAATTCTGCTGAATATAAGACAAAAGAACATTCTTAAGAACGGTTGGTGAATACGGACCCTGATCCTTTCTAAACTACATGTCCTAGATTCTCTCAAATTTAACACATCTTCAGAAAACAAATTCAAAATTGGTACAAATGAGCATAAGTTCTCAGACAGGATATAAAACTTTGAGGGAAAAGAAGGAAATAATGGTTCTCTATTTTCCATAAACTTTTCAAAAGCCTTCTTTTCCAGGATCTAAAAAATCCAGGACTGCTTGGTATTTTATTTACAATAGGAAAGCTCAGAAACTATGAGAAATTTTTCATGATTTATCTCCAGACTACACAATAGAATTTTAGACAGGTCAAAATTGAAAGCAATTCGAATGTAGCTAAAATGACAATTTTTGTAGGGTAGAAAAGCCTTGATACCAACTTGCAGTGCTCTTATTTATTGGGGGTTAAATTGAATATTACATATTGAAATTCTTTAACCACATGTTTAGCTACCCATCAGGCAATCTTGCAATATTGATTTCGGCCGTGAAGCTCGGGCAGTATTACTACACGATACATCAAGATATCAAACGGTCCTGGGTTGTGGCTGCATTTGAACCCAATGGGTATGGTTACTGTTACTACCCGAATGGAGACATCAGGTAAAGATGATTATTATGGATCTTCAATGCTGTACAGCACAATCCTGAGTTGTAACCACCCCGAAGAAGAAGCCTTTTGGAAAAGATTGTGGGAAAAGAAAAAAGAAAAAACACTGGTTACCAGTTTCAATTATTGACTAAGAGAAACCAAACACTTAACCCATTACCACACAATCCCTACTTTTGACGCCCCTGAAAAAGAAGCCTTTAGAAAACATTGTGATCACCAGCATTTTCTCTAAAAGTTGACAGTTTCTTATTTCTTGGTCATCATTGATGATATTTGCATTAGACTTGCACTTGTTCGTAAATGTTAAAAGGAGAACCCACAGAAAACAAAGGCATGTCATTCCAAAATATTTATACACACAATTATGCCCCTTAACCCATTACTGCACAATCCCTACTTTTGACGCCCCTGAGAAAGAAGCCTTTTGAAAACACTGTAGGAAAAGAAGAAAATGCTGGTAACCAGCATTTTCTCCTTTTCCCACCATGTTTTCTACCCTTCATAAAACAAATTTCAAATTTTAAGTCACTTTTATTCTGTCGTGTGCAAATGTTTTCAATTTGGGCAAGCCTAAAATATTGTCGTTTGGTAATGAGTTAATTTGAAGAGGTGAGGATTTGGTGAAATTTATGAAGAGATGAATAATTCGTTTTTGTCTCCTACAGGCTGTATATAGACCAGTACGGAGGAATGGAGCTGGACAGCAGTGGGGGAAAGAAGAGAAAATGGAGCTGGAAGGACCAAGTGACACACGTACATGCGCCGCCATTTCAACCGATCTGTATTGGCGTCAATAAGAACATTGGTCTACGTGTGATGAGCCAGGATAACATAACTCTGACATTCTCTAGCAGTAGAAGAGGCTGTCGCTTTAATATGGGTTCAAAATTGAAGGTAATTCTGGCTGTCACCCCTTTTCCAAAAAATTAAGAGTTTAAAAGACTGCGAGAAAAGAAAGCTTTTGACCAGCATTTTCTTCTTTACCAACCTTGTTTTTTAATAATTCTTCCCTGTTCAACCCTTTCCAAAGTGAAGTTCAAATTTCGTGTCTGATTTATTTTGTCATACAAATGCTTCAAGTTTGGAACAGTCCGAAGTTTTGGCATGTATTAAAGAGTTCAGTCTTTTTTCAGACTAAGAATGCAGTTAACCCTTTACCAAATGACAAAATTTTAGACTGGTCCAAATTAAAAGCACTTGCAGACGACAAAATAAACATAACTCAAAAATTAAATTTACTTCCAGCCGGGTAGAAAACATTGTGAGAAAAGGAGAAAATGCTGATACAATGTTTTCAAAAGGGTTCTATTTCAGGGTCGTAAAAACCAGGGATTGCTTGGTAAAGGGTTAACTCTTACACTTCTAAGTCGGGGTCGTAAAAACAAGGGATTGTTTGGTAAAAGGTTAAGCCTTACACTGCTAAGCGCAGGGTCATAAAAACAAGGGATTGTTTGGTAAAAGGTTAACCCTTACACTTCTAAGTCGGGGTCGTAAAAACAAGGGATCGTTTGGTAAAAGGTTAACCCTTACACTTCTAAGTTGGGGTCGTAAAAACAAGGGATCGTTTGGTAAAAGGTTAACCCTTACACTGCTAAGCGCAGGGTCGTAAAAACAAGGGATTGTTTGGTAAAAGGTTAACCCTTACACTTCTAAGTCGGGGTCGTAAAAACAAGGGATCGTTTGGTAAAAGGTTAACCCTTACACTTCTAAGTCGGGGTCGTAAAAACAAGGGATCGTTTGGTAAAGTGTTAACCCTTACACTGCAAAGTGCAGCTCTCAGACCTTTTGTTGACAGCGTAGATCATGATCAGACTGCACAGACAAGGAGATATTATTCTCCAATTTTAGCAGGTTAAGTGTTAAGAGTGGTTGGTGAATACAGGTCATGTTTTCTGTTTGACCTCTTGGATATTACCATGCCTTTTGTTACTGTTTTAGTTTGTTATCTTATTGCAGTTGGTTGCTCCAGAGAATGCGCCTTTAAAAGAGGTACAAGAGGAGTATATATTTTTGGAGGAGAAGAAAAATCATGTAGAGTGAGTAATACAGTTGTTAATATATTTTGTTTTCTTACTTCTTTGTTGCAATGTTCTAGTCCAAAAACAGGTTTTTTTTTTTATTGAGTGCACTTTTTTGGCCACACAAAAGAATTGTAGAGCTAGAGGCTTTAGAACGGAAGTGATGTTACACAATACATCTTTGACATTATACTGGGTGTCAAAGATAATGAGTGCAATATTGATACACACTTTTGTTTCTGTGTTTTAGGTTCATAACATTCTTTTTTCTTTGTGTTTTAGATTTGAATTATGGCTGATGAACTAACAACACAAGAAAGAGTTGAATTCATTTTTAGTTTGATTGTAATTAAGCCACGTTTTTTTTTTTTTAACCCATTACCACACAATCCCTACTTTTGACGACCCTAAGAAAAAAACCTTTAGGAAACATTGTGGGAAAAGGAGAAAATGCTGGTAACCAGCATTTTCTCCTTTTCCCACAATGTTTTCTACTCTTCACTAAACAAATTTCAAATTTTCAGTCACTTTCATTTTGTTGTCTGCAAATGCTTTCAATTTGGACAAACGTAAAATTTTGTCGTTTGGTAATGAGTTAAAGTGTTTTTCATGAAAATCTGGACTGTGTGTGACTTCTTGGACACACTCTTTAATGCTGATCTAAAACAGTGCGGAATGCAATGAATAACATTCATATTTGCAATACTGCAAACAGTAATAATTACATTGCGAGAATACCTTCAATTTTTTATTTTTTCTTTGCCTCTTTTAGATCTTTACTGGACAAAGTTGCCAACTTGCTCAAGTTCCCAAACCATCCAAAGATAGATAAAATGTTACCACCCCTGCATGTGACAACAAAGATGAACAAAACAGAGAAAATGAAAAAAGAGCGGAAAGTTTTTCTTGCCCAACAAGCAGCCAGAGAAAAGAGACAGAACCCAGTGGCAGTCAACTAAAATTGTGATTAATCTTTGATCAGATTTCTACAGATGCTTGTAAATTTACATAGAGACATTTGTAAAATGAGAAACATTTCCGTGATGTTCGAGTTAATTTTTGACTAATGATAAGATAGAACAAAAACACTTACAGCATAATGATTTGAATGATTTAAAATTATGATTATCAGTAGAAATATTACAATTATTAAAGTATCTACCATTAAATGAATTGTATTTTTTCACACAGAGTTTATTATACTCTTTTATCTGTTTTCAGATGTAACATTGTAAAAGATAATTTTGAAAACATCCTTGTTACACATGGATAATGAGCTAGAATTGATTCAAGATTTAAACATTTACCACAGAATTTGAAATTTAATGGTTCGATACCTGGTTGAGACGAACTTTCTTTCCGGCATATTTTTGCCTCTCACCTCTGCTGAAGCATTGAGAAAAGTAGTCGGTGGCTTTGGAAAGAAAGTTGTGTCAGTACTGGTATGAGAAAGCCAGGAAACACATGTGCGTCACCTATCGCCATGATATAACCTCAGCTGTAAAGTGGTGTTAAACTCCAATACAATCAATCAATCAATCTTGAAATTTAATGACCCTAATAAAGAGACCTTATGAAATTATAGTAGGAAAAGGAGAAAATGCTAGTAACCAGCACTTTCTTCTTTTTTCCTTAATGTTTTCTCCTTAATGTTTTCTTCCATTCCCAAAACAAGTTTTAATTTTTCACTTTTATTTTGTCGTCAGCAACTCCTTTCGATTTGGACAAGTAAAGAGTTAAGCAACTTGCATTAGCTCTTTCACTACTAAATAAATTAATTCCGTTTTCTCAAAGGTTGAAAAATATGTCAACTCTACAAGATCAAGAGAAAATCTGGTCGTAGTCTAGAATATAGCTGTGGACAGTGTAGATCAGAGACCAGACTGCACATTCTGTGCAGTCTGATCTTGATCTTCACTGTCCACAAAAGCCTCTGGTGTCCTCCATGGTATGAAAAAAGTTAAGCAAGCATAGTGTTAAGTTTCAAGTCTTCAAGGGTTGCTAACCAAATTATGATTCTAACCTTTTTTTGGAGGGAGATAGTTTCATATTGGTTAGAAAAAAAGTAGAAGGAACATGTGACTGTTTACCTATAGTCTTGTAACCGATTTACCTGTCTCGGTTGAAACTTTTGCTTGAATTTTTTGCTTGTAAACAGCCATAAGCACTCACTTTGCAGAAATGTCTATTTTCAGGTTGTTCTTATGCAGTTCCATCACATTAACTGCTGAATATAAAAAGGTGCATCTGTGTATGTATATACTGCAATTACATGAATATATAAATATATATTTTTTTTGATAGAATTGCATTTGTATAATTTAGCCATGCTTTTCGAAAAGGGGGCTTAATGCATCGGAAAAAAGTATCAACCCATGTCAGCCTGTTTTTTTGCAAGTCCACAGACCATTCTACATCAGGACTTGGCCAGTTGTTGGAGAAAATCACTTTTATGGATCCGTGATAATGTGATGACTTGCTTGGTATTATGTGCCACAGAGATGCATTAACCCTTTACCCCATAAGGCATTTCTATGGTATCCCTTATTGAGCCTAAATAACAGCAAGGATGAAGCTGTTTCTTATGCATATATGACACCTTTTAATAGCATAGAAAACATTGTGGCAAAAGGTGAAATTGCTCATCAGAGCAATTTCACCTTTTGCCACAATGTTTTCCAAAGGTTCCTACAAGCAATGTGTAGAAATGAGTATCTATGGAGTAAAGGGTATAACCCACTTTTACCAAAACATGGCTTTTCTGTTTGTGTCAAACTGCTGATGATATATGTTAGTATGAAATATTTTATCAAAGAATTATTTTTACAGCTATAATGTGTTGTGTCAAGTTCATTAACCTTTAACTCTTCACCACACAATCCTGAGTTTTAACGACACTGAAAGAGAGAGCTTCTGAAAACGTTGTGGGAAAAGGAGAAAAAGCTGGTAACCAGCATTTTCTCCTTTCCCACCATGTTTTCTACCCTGCTGGAAACTAATTACCGGTACACTATTTGAGTTATGTTTATTTTGTCGTCTGTACGGGCTTTCAATTTGGACCAGTCTAAAATTTTGTCCTTTGGTAAATGGTTAAAGTGCTGAATTAAAACAAGTGACATTTTAAATAGGAAAAACATCTAAAATATTGCTGTACCAAGGTTTTTTTTTGCCAGAATATGCAACAAAATAGTCGACTGTGTAGATCTAAGATCAGACTGCACATTATGTGCAGTCTGATCTTGATCTACACTGTCCACAAAAACCAAGTTTGGCTGGTTCCAGCACTTTAATGGTTAAAAAATGTGCCATGCTGTGGCAAAATAATGTTGAACGCATCTCTGTGATGGATTATACCTAGCACATAGGCGTAACTTCTATTTCCCACACCATGCACGTGTGTCATGTAAAAAAATGGAGAATAGGTCATAGTTTGCCTCTTTTTGTGTATTTTTCAGTTTGGATGTTTTCTAAAACAGCCAAGATCAGAAATATCTTGATTTTACGGTTTCGATTCCATTCGGCTGATTCCGAATTGCTCTTGTCACCTGCCTCAAAAATGGCAAACTTAGGCGTGCATATAAGTTACTTTTTCCTGGTTACGCTTATGTAGCAAACCATTATATTACATTGGATCCTAAGAACCCATTTTGCCTAACAATCAGCTCAATGTGGAGGTAGAGTGATCATTTGACATTCAGAAAAGTTAAAACAATAGCACAATTATTGAATGGATGTCTTTGATATGCTTAAGATTTTACACTCGGTACGTATCTTGATGGTATACTGGCTTGAAACATTCCTGCTTAAGCCACTCCCTACTTTTGACAACCCTGAGAAAGAAGCCTTTTGAAAACATTGTGGGGAAAGGAGAAAATGCTGGTAACAAGCATTTTCTCCATTCCCCACAATGTTTTCTACCCTTCACAACACAAATTTCAAGTTTTCAATCACTTTTATTGTGTCGTCTACAAATGCTTTCGATTTGGACAAAAGTAAAATTTTGTCGTTTGGTAATAAGTTAAATAAGACTGTTTGTGACGGCATTCTGAGAGAGATTCTGCAAAACAGTGTTGGAAAATGTGTGGTTGCTTTTTATGTGCAATCTCTCTTTCACTCACAAAGGAATACCGGTACTTTTCTTTTATTCATGTACGGTTCCTTTCTGTAAATTCCTTCCTTCAGTGAGGAGTGATAAAGGTTTTATTTCTTCATGTGACAGAAGTGTTTTTGAAAAGTCAATTATGTTATTTGTGAGTATGACTCTTGATAAGAATTTTTCAGCTGTGCTGTTTTCTAAGAAAACGTCAAGTTATTGTCGTAGCTTTGGCGTCTTGTTTGTAGTATGTGTCGTCATCCTTATGCAAAAACTTCGACATAACGTACAATCTCTGTAATTACTGAAGATATATACTTATAACTGAAATAATTTATTAACTATCAGAGGTGGAACCCATACAACTATGGCAGATAAGTAATTAACCATTTGTACTGCCTGTATTCAGAGACCACTCAAGGGAAGTACTGAAATTGGTCTCTTACAGCAGATGGTCTTTAAATACAGGTTATATGAGGTTAATGTAAGAAGGGTTGTTGTATCAGAACAGTGGTCTCTTAAAGCAGGTGGTCTCTTAATACAGGTGGTCTCTAGCACAGGTTTAACTGTAATTTAGACAATTCTGCCCATTTTTCGACTCAAAATTTTCACTGAATATTAAGCAACTGTAGCCAAGCATTGGCATTTGCATTCCATGCTCTTGTTCTGTTAAGTTTTTGTTTAAAGAATGTTTTCATATACATGTATGTATCTATTTAAAAAAAAAAAAAAAAAAAAAACAGGGTTCTTAGGGGTATTGTAAACTTGTTGAAATTAACATTATGTGATGTTTATACTGCTGAAGACAAGCTGTTGTATGGCATCTTTTCACCTTTTATTTTTACCAGCACTTCCACCTTTTCTCACTATGTATTGTACTGGTGAAGAATAACACTCTCTACATTTTACCACATGACAAAATTTTAGACTGGATCACTTTATCCCTTTACTACACAATGACGACTTTTGACGACCCTGGGAGAGAAACCTTTTAAAAACATTTCTGAAAAAAGGAGAGAATGCTGGTAACCAGCATCTTCTCCTTTTCCCAAAATGTTTTCTATCCTATCAATAAAGGGTTGCACCATTTGAGCCATACTGAAATTGTTGTCTACAAATGCTTTCAATTTGAACAGTGCTAAAATCTTGTTGTCTAGTAATAGGTTAAATCATGTGTCGACAAGGGAAAGTTGGTCACAAATTGACTTTGAAATGGTAGAAAACATCATTGGAAAAGGAGAAAATGCAGGTAATCAGCATTTTCTCCTTTTTCCACGATTTTTTTTTTAAACCTTTTTTTCTCCCAAAGCAAAAGATTAACCATGCAAGTCAGTGTTTTATTAATGCGTGTGAAGGATGAGTGGAAAAAAATTAAGAGTGGGAAAGAAAATGCTAGTAACCTGTTCTATATGAAGTTTTCTGCCTTTTCAAAAGCAAATCATATTATATCAACAGCTCTTTATATGCTGTCATTTAGTGTTTTATATGGAAAAATCTAAAGGATTGTTGTCATGTAAACACTTAACCTTTTACCTGATGATAACATTCTAAACAATTCAAAATTGACAGATGAAAGGGTTTGCATGCAGCAACAAGTTAAATGTGACTCACACAATGGAATTTGTCTTTGATATTATAGAGGAATATTGTGAGAAAAGACGGCAATGCAGGTGACTATAATTACATTTTTTTTTTTCCAAATGTATTAGTCATTATTACAAAAATAGTTATTTTTGTTTCAAAGCAGTATTGCTTCATAATTTATTGCTCTTGCATCTGATGATTTGATTTTGTTGGTACCAAGGAAAAGTTTTATAATTTGCATTTATTTAACTCTTTACCAAAGAACTAAGTTTTGCGCACAATCAAATTGAAAGAATTTGCAGACAACAGGTTGAATATACATGTAGCTCAAATGACAATTTCTGTCTTTAGTAAGGTTGACAACAATGCGGGAACGGAAGAAAATGCTGATAAGTAGCATTTTACTCCTTTTCCACCAGTATTTTCAAAAGCCGCCTTCTTCTGTGTTGCAAAAAGTTAGGATGAATTTGTGTGATAATAGGTTAAGGGTTTGTTCTTTTCCCAACTATCTTATGTTAAACAACCTTGAGGAAAAAAAACAACAAAAACATATGAAAACGTTGTGGGGAAAAAGAGAAAATGCTGGTAACTAACATTTTCTCTTTTTCCCCCACAATGTTTTCTGCCCTTTCAAAGGCAGAACCAAAGACAAATGTCATCACTTGAGTAACAATTTATTTGTCGTCTGCAAATGCGTTCAATTTGGACATATTTAAAACTTCATTGTTTGGTAAAGAATTAAGACTATGGTAGAGGCCTTTGCTCTTTTCTCTTTAATAATCATGCACATGTAGGCTAATTTTGATTACTTTTTCACCGGTATTTAACAAAGTTTTGGTTATTTTTTTTTCGTATATTCCTGTATGATATACATGTAATAGTTGGTTTAAATTTCCATTAAAAAGAATGCAATGTTTTTTTCTGGGTTATTTTTAAAACACATTTATTTGTGATGGTATATGATTCTGTTCTAATGTTGTCATTCTGAAACAATATGATTCTGTTCTAATGTTGTCATTCTGAAACAAAAACATAGGGTTAAAACGAGCCATCCCTTCATTACGTAAACGAATCGTGAAGTGTCAAAGGTCATACATTGTACTACATAACGTTAAAATATAAGCTAACGGTCATTTGATACAATTTTGCCAAAAGATCATGAAATGGATAATTTCCTACCTTGAAGCTGGTTTAATCCATGATTTAAAGAAAAAATACGACGAATTTCTATCCCAGTGACTTAATGCACGTTTTACACAAGTTTCAGTGACGTCAGTATTCACTGACGTTAGTTGTCAATGTGTTGGGGCACCCAGGAGGGAAATTTGATTTCGTCAGCGTACTCAGTGGGTGAGATCATGAACTGGAAATTTCAGAGTACACGTTGGAATGGTAAAACTTCGCTGTATAATAAATTCGTTTTTCGGTGAGATGGAATGGCGCATGGAAACTTGTGCACGACTGTGGTGAGCCATGTTACCCCGAACCAGGGATCTTATAACACATCTAAATCTAGATGTATATATATACGATCCGTGCCCGAGCTGAAGGCGAGGACAATAGTGATTAGGTTTCTAAGTGCTCTACCACCAAATCGTAACTAATAAAGATCTACATAGACCGTGACAAGGAGCCAAAGGTCAAGAGTATTTTATTGATCATATTTCAAAAAATGTTATCGGCTCCTACTTTCTGGCTAAATTAGATCGACTTTACTAAATGTTTTACGGTAGATCTAAATGAAATCCGAATTGTTTCTCTCAGCAAATTACATATAAAACTTCACTCGCTTTTGGCTGCTATCTCGTGGAAGTAAAATGTTAAGGTCATGAATAATTTAGTCATTCACAAACGTAGTACAATAGCTGGTCTACCATTGCACCGACCACTCGGAGATCCGGATGAAAGAATGTTTGATGTGTTGCTATGGTCATATCCTTGATGTCCAGGTACGTTATCTTATCATACAAACCTTGAAATATTTCTAACATTATAACTCTATACACGTAACCAAAGTAATCGCCATATTGTCCTTGATTCCTAAAAGTACTGGGTCCCTTCACAAAAAATCGAGCATTCGGGTTAGTTCGTAATATTTTTACAATGCTATTTCTGACATGTGTCATTCTGTCTCTGAACAAACTAGGGTGATAAGCAGACACGTGTATGTGCATATGAAACATAAATATATGAGAGTTTGTGAACGTGCTATTGGCCATAATGCCGGATATAGAGTGTGGTATCCCCTCGCCGAAGCGAAATCCAGGAATCGAATGGAATTCAAACTGGACGGTAAAGTTATGTTTTCTACTTACACATATTTTAAAACCTGGCCTATCTTCGACCACGATGCAGTCATAAGCACTGTTAAAATGAAACAGCCATTGTCTTACAGTCGAGTCGCCAATCAGCGTGAAATATTTACCTCGAATACATTTGTTTATGGATTTTGTTGTTGGTTTCTTACAGTGAACAATGTTCCAGGTGTTATTGTAAAAGAAGCCGACTGGAGAGTTTTTGAGCCAGAGATCTTGTTTACTGTATTCGGCACATTTAGGCAGATGGTTTGTTGGCATGGTTTGTGGACCTGGAAATCATTATGGGGGAAAAAAGCCCAATATTCAACCCCTTACCACACAATCTCTACTTTTGACGACCGTGAGAAAGAAGCCTTTGGAAAACATTGTGGGAAAAGGAGAAAATGCTGGTAACCAGCATTTTCTCCTTTTCCCACAATATTTTCTACCTTTCACAAAAGAAAGTTCAAATTTTCAGTCATTTTTATTTTGTCGTCTGCAAATTCTTTCAATTGGGACCAGTCTAAAATTTTGTCGTTTGGTAAAGAGTTAAACATGCTATGGCAAAAGAGGGTTTAATGCAACTCCATGATTCATTTCAATATAAAGCAATGCATCACATACGTATGGACCCATAATAACACATTTCTTAAGCAACCAACTTAATCATAATGTAGACTGGGTCTTGGACATAGAAAAAATTAACCAATAGCGAAAAGTTTCGGCCAAGGTCAGCCTGCGCAAATTGCGCAGGCTGAACTTGGCTGAAACATTTGCCAGATACACTAAGATCCCTTTTCTCAAAGCATGACTCATATATTGCTCTCGCTAGAGGGTGCTTAAATTATGGATTGTACGAAGCAAGTCATATTTTGATAATATTATCAATTCTAAAAGTCCATTTCGTCTAAATACATACTGAATCCAGAGGTTGAATGGTTCTTTGACATTCAGACAAACTAATGCAGCCGGTGAAAGTATCTTCGCAAGCCAAGGCTGACGATTCTCTACGCTACTCTACCCTTGGCGGATCGAGCTTAATTTTTACATTCGCCCGATACGCTTTTTTATTGGATGCAGCCAACTCTAACTGCAACGAATGAAATCGCTCGTTGCATTTCATCTTTGATAAAAATAGAACAAGGTCGCTGCCTTTCGAATAGAAGCTAAACATGGAAACTCACGCGGATGTGTGCTTATCGCTCCATGTGTTTTCGTAAGTGCCTTGTTAAACGATATTTCATTGGCTTTTAGAAATATGATTTAGAGGGGGGTAATAACCAGCATCCAATAGAGGGCGCATCGCAGGAATCTCCAAATCGGGCTCAATCAGCCAAGATAAGATCCACGTAGTGATCGTAACCTTGGCTCGCGAAGATGCCTGTGAAAGGTGACCCGAACCGTTAATTTGCGCCGATGCTTTTAAATTCATCTTTTTTGATGTTAATTAAATAGACCTTAAGATTAATGCATGTGCATACCAATTAGTATGAAACCTAAAAGTAAACATACCTGTCACATAAATCTGTATAACTGGCAAGAGGTTTTCCATATTCCTGAAAGAAACAAAAGAGAACAAATACATAAAAAATACCCTTAACTTGATGACTTACTTTGTATTTATGCGTTGTGGAGATGCTTTTACTCTACCAAACGCCAAAAAATGTGGACTTGTCTAAATTTAAAGCATTTGCAAATGACAAATCAAAGGTGGCTTAAATGATGGATTTGTCATTGATAGGATGGAAAACATTGTGGGAAAAGGAGAAAATGCTGGTAACCAGCATTTTCTCCTTTTCCAACAGTTTTTCTAAAAGCTCTCTTCTTCAAAGTCGTTAAAAGTCGGGATTGTGTGGTAAACCCCAATGGCGAAAGTATTTGAGTTTACCTTTTTAAAAGGATCGCCTCAGCCTCAGTACGGGTTGAAGTTTCAGTGTCAACTTCGATAGACCAGTGCACGAAGTCATTGCACGTGACCGAGTCGGGCCTCAAGCAGTAAAGCGACATTCCGCCATTTTGTTTAGTCTGGTTACAAAACTTTCCGGTTCCGT
Organism: Tridacna crocea; assembly: GCA_943736015.1. Classification (NCBI taxonomy): domain Eukaryota; kingdom Metazoa; phylum Mollusca; class Bivalvia; order Cardiida; family Cardiidae; genus Tridacna; species Tridacna crocea. The sequence continues at coordinate 13,698,931 of OX031069.1, read as the reverse complement.
TCCACACGCGGTCCAAAAATGGGTGGCAGGGACCAGTTATTGTGGCGTTTTCGTATTGATAATGAGCGTGATAAACTCGAGTTGTCGGAATCTGAAAAAAAGGACAATAACTTCTAGAATATATCGCTTTTGGCGTAAGATGATAAATTCCTCCATAATTAAAGACCCAGTAGGGACCAAACGTACGCAATACGGTTGTTTAAATGCATTCAAATTTAAACCATTCAGTCTATAAGTGTTGAAATTAATGTGAATATGGCCCCTTTTAGTTTGAATCGTACTATTTATAAGTATTGAAATTATTGTGAAGATGAAAATCTTTTATGGTAAGGTAGATGCAGAAAAATGAATGATTTTGAAACAAGGTTAACCCTTTACCACACCTGCTTTTGACGACCCTGAGAAATAAGCCTATGGAAAACATTGTGGGAAAAGGAGAAAATGCTGGTTACCAGCATTTTCTCCTTTTCCCACAGTGTTTTTAGCCCTTCACAAAACAAATTTCATGTTTTCAGTCGCTTTTATTTTGTCGTCTGCAAACGCTTTCGATTTGGACAAACCTAAAATTTTGTCATTTGGTAATAAGTTAAATCGAACCGGCGTCTCCCTGGTTCTAAGTCCTGTGCGCTATCGACTGAGCAACCGGACTTAGCTTATTAATATTCAAATTGTTGAACAAATGCATTTTTTTTTTTTATAAAAATCTGAAGCATTATTAGGCAAAGAGTTGAAATAAACAAAGCTTCGTTCACGAACCTGATTGAGTGTATAGTACCACGAGCGAACCGCCTCCCTTGGATAAGTACTGTAAACTATGATCTTGGGAGACCCGCTCCACAAAGCTCGAACCACAGCAGTGTATGTCCCGTTCTTATGGTCAATCATGTACCCACTGGCACCAGCGTTCTTCTCCTCGAAGATTCGAACTCGGAACTGGTCCCCGCCTCTGGTTCTGACCTTATTGTAGCCATCTACCACCGTGATCCCGAGTCGAACTTCATCCCCGACTTTGTATTGCGAAGGACCTTGTTGAGTGAAAACAAGCAATTTCGTTGAAATGATATCCCCCCGCCGAAATTAAAGCGTTGAGAACGCTGATGTGGCATTTGTCAAGGAAGCCACTGTATTGAATTGATAATTTGAAAACAAGAGGAACATAATGGCTACTTTTCCCATACAATTTGTTGGATATTTGTCAAAATCAAAAGAGTTGAAGCTATTGATAAGGCAGACAAACTGTGCAAGTTTCACAGAAATCTGACCACCAATACAGACTTTATTGTTTAAAGAAGAAATGGAAATTTTCAAATTAAAATGGTTACTTTTCCCATATTGTTGGCTGGATTTTTTTCAAAATCATTAGAGTTAAAGCTACTGACGAGATGAATAAACTGTGCAAGTTTCAAGAAAATTTGAGTACAAATGCAGCCTTTATCACGTAAACAAGAAAAAGACTAACGGACGGAGATATTCATCGGGACGGACGGACGGACGGACGGACGGACGGACAACGCTAAAACTATATCCCTCCACCTGCGGCGGAGGATAAAAAGACACCTCACTTTCGATGAACTCACTCTCGTATTCCTATATATAATATGGCTTGCAACACGCGAATGGAGACATTCGGACGTTTGCGTAAAGTGTCGTCTCGGATCACCCTGCGCTGTCCGCACAGACTGATCCGAGACGACACTTTACGATTTCATTCGATTTTTTACCACAGTAGACTTGCGGGAAAGAAGAAATTGCATAAGAACGGAAAGCGTTGTCTTGGAATAGCCTGTCTTCCTTTCTCTCTTTCTTTCCCCTCCCACCCGGCTTTCACCGTGTTTTGAACTGACCAATCATTGATTGTATTGTGATTGTATGTTGTTTAACACAGTTTCAACATTATTTCAGTTATATCGCGGCGGCCAGTGCACCTATCTATGCGTTCCTGGAGTTTCTTTAACTAGTACTTCGCACAAATATCTTTCCAAGCCACTGGCTGCTTTCCCACATGATCATCGTCGAAACAATGATCAGCAATGGAAGAGGAATGAATCCTGTCGCAGTAACTATCATCAATCCTCGGAAAGAAATAGGTCGAACCAGGGGTCGTAACCAGGGATCGAACCCTGGACCCCGTGTTCTCAAGTCCTGCACGCTGAACTACCGGGGCTCGGCAACTCACCAATCAAATACACCTTAGACAGCGTTATATTTATGCTTTTCTTTATGTCAGTGAGAGGCCCGTCTTTCAATACTTCAGTTTCATCCAGTATGTCCTTATATGGGTTCCATTCTTCCACATCTTTATCAGAAACATCTTCCACGGTACTCCTTAAGTTCATTTGAGTAAAAGGAACATCTTGTTTTAGTCTCAATGCAGTTGATGCCGATATCATATCGTGACCCGCCGTTTGACTTGAGCTAAAAGAAAACCATGGCCTATGCATTATATAATTTGAGTAGGCCTACATTTATTACTTAAAGGGGATCAACGACGTATATTACAATGTTTTCTTACGGACACATTTTTAAAAAAACAATATTTGTCCATACAAAACTTTCCATACCTTTGGGAAACTTACGGTGGCACAAAAGTGACATGGAAGTTACATTTTGTACAACGTGCGCACGCAGTAGCTAATACGTGCCCACGTAATAAGTAATACGTGCGCACGCAGTAGTATTACGTGCGCAAGCAGTAGCTAATGCGTGCGCACGTAATAGCTAATACGTGCGCACGCAGTAGCTATTACGTGCGCACGCAGTAGTATTACGTGCGCACGTATTAGTTATTACGTGTGCACGTAATAACTAATACGTGCGCATGTAATAGCTACTGCGTGCGCACGCAGTAGCTAATACGTGCGCACGTATTACATATTACGTGCGCACGTAATAATCCACCAATCAGAATCATGAACTCTACTTGATTTTTTACTTGGGTGTCAGATGTATGCACACCTGTTGCAGTGTTGGACCAATGTAATTTTGCCCTTCCCTCGCAACAATATGGCTTTTGTTCCTTATAAACTGATTGGTCGATTATTACGTGCACACGTAATAGTTATTACGTGCGCACGTATTAGTTAATACGTGCGCACGTATTAGCTACTGCGTTCGCACGTACTAGCTACTGCGTGCGCACGTAATAACTATTACGTGCGCACGTATTAGCTAATACGTCCGCACATTATAGTATTACGTACGTACGTATTAGTTATTACGTGCGCACGTATTAGCTACTGCATGCGCACGTAATACTACTGCGTGCGCACGTATTACTTATTACGTGCTCACGTATTAGCTACTGCGTGCGCACGTAGTATAAAATATATCTTCCATGTCACTTTTGTGCCACTGTAGAAACTACATTTAAAAAATATATATATATATGGGTCACCGTGCTCGTTTCTGATAACTTCGCCTTTGAAATAGGTAAATGCGCTCCCAAAATTCAGCTTATTGTGGCGCTCATGGTATTGGTCTTTTAATCCGAGAAAAACGAGGTTAACTGTCCTTCGTGGGTTGGAATCCTGCCAGATGCGGTTTGTATTTGAGCTATATGCATTTGTTCAGTTGTTTCTTTGTTACGGAATTTGTTCGTAAGAATATACAAATATACATCATACACATAACCGCTACATTGCCGTATTTTAATTATTTCACGGTGAAATTTCACAGTTCCATTTTTGTTCATCTTTACTAATACACAAGTGCACCAATAATATTACCATGTGTGCGGAAAATACCTAGGTGCACGTTTGGTTCACTATCCATGACAAAAACACGTGCGCAGTATAATGTGCTCGAACATTTGTGATATACGTCCTTAACCTTATACCAAACAATCCGAACTTTTAACGACCCTGAGGAAGAAGGCTTTGAAAGCAATGTGTGAAAAGAAGAAAATTCTGATAACCAGCATTTTCTTCTTTTCAAACAATGTTTTGTACCCTTTCAAGGGGAAATTTCAGTGTTTCAGATACGTTTAATTTGTCGTCTGCAAATCCTTTCAATCAATTTAGATCAGTATAAAATTTGGTCGTTTGGTAAAGAGTTAAGCTCAAACTTTCAATTTTATTAGTGTTTCTGAAGGTACAACAATGAGAAATAAAGAGTTTCAAGTAAAGAAAAAGGAAAGAGAGGTTTCAAGTTCAAAAGTTGCCCGGTGAGATTTATCAAATCAATTTCTATTGTCGTCAGCAAATGATTTCAATTTGGTCAAGTCTAAATCACTGGTTTAGTGAGGAAACAAGTCTCTCACCTGTTCTGTATCAATGCATACAATATATAGAAAATTGAGGCCAGAATAAGAGTCAGGAATATGGCTTGGTTCTTGGTAAGTTTCTGGATCAATCCCATTCTGCAAAAAAAAGAAATGATACAGCTTAAGCTGAGATAAGTCATGGGTAATGTAAGTACATGTGTGTTATAATGACATACTTAAGAACTCGATATTCCTCATGTAAAATTTGATTAATTGATAGATGATTGATTGATTATTATTTTACTGAAAACAAATTTTGCGTGATCTGATTGGATAATATGCCCCGAACATATATATCGTGTAGGCTTACACAGGCAAAACCAACGTAAAAGTAGTTTCCCTTTCGGGAGCCTCATATATATATGACTACACTATAAACAAAAAATCCAAAATGGCGGCGTCGACCAAGATGAACATCAAGATTATGCGCCAAGCTGCACGTTTTAGTACGTGTTACCAAGGTTTCAGTGACGTCAGTTTCCAGTGACGTCAGTTTTCATTGAATCGGGGCACTCAGAAGGGAATTTCTATTTCGTCCGCATACTCGATTCGTGAGATTATGATACAGGAAAATTTCGCCTAACGCGCTTTGAAAGGGTAAAACTTTACAGTATAATATATTAGTTGTACGGTCAGGTGGCAGGGGACTTGGAAACTTGTTCACGGCTGTGTCGAATCATGTCGCCACCTCGGCTTCGGCTCGGGAAGACGTGATTCGACACAGCCGTGAACAAGTTTCCTAGTCCCCTGCCACCTGACCGTACAACTAATAATGTTCAGCATGCTAAAAAGTCAGGGTGGCATTTGAAATAGATCTAGTTAAAATCTTTACCACACAACAAAATTTCAAAGCTAGTGTGTGTGTGTTTTTTTTCTCGAAGATTCGAATTTATTGATGACAAAAGGATCAGAAAAATGATCATCATAAAACGTTAAAGATGATAAAAAATAAGCGTAATATTGTGATATACACGTACTGTATATTGACAATGGCAGTAGATAATTAAGCCACGCACCGACATAAGGGGGCGTAATGCATCTACGAAAAGTATCGACCCACGTCAGCCTGCGCAGTCCGCGCAGGCTGACATGGGCCGAAACTTTTCGCTCTTCGTCAATTTTCTGTATGTCCAAGGACCAGTTTACCTCATTACAACCTACTTGGTAGGTTTTAACTTACTTTTGAAATTATTTTTTCTGTTAGCACCTAACTCTTGGATAGATTGAACAATGACAGATTATCATTTTCACAATAATTTCCATACTTTAAATCGTATGACATAAATGGCGTACCCCCAGTTTTCTTTTTCCGTTATTCCCCTTGGCGTACCCCCATCCGCCTAGCAACGCATTACGATATTACGTCAAGCGCGGGAAATGTCTTGCAAATGACGTCATATTTTCATTTGGCTGTAAGGTGGTTTTAATTGAAGACCTAGAATGTAAAACTCGGTATTGTCACTGGTCGTAAACATGATATATCGAAATATATTTCACCGATATTTTTCGATAACCTACTAGAAAGCGTGAAATAAAGAATGACAATTCTATTATAGCTATAAAGTTAGCAAGAAATTACTTTCAGCTGTGAAAATTTAAGTTTTCAATTTAAAGTTTGATTTCCCTTGAAACTACCGTATATTTACATGTATGATAGAAAGACGAGTCTGTTATAGCTACAAAGGTAGCTAGAAATTATTTTTCACTGACCTTTTGTTGACAGTGTAGATCAAGATCAGACTGCACATAACTTGCTGTCCGATCTTTGATCTTCTAAATGGAGAAGTTTAGTAAATGAATATTGCTCACCTCACCTTTTCTTCATTGAAAACAAATAAATGACAGAAAAGCGCAACGATTTTAATCCATCATGAAATCTAGCTAATGTAAAAGAAGAAAAAATTCTTTTTTTTTTTACATGTTTTAAAGATGTTACGCTCCTGTTGTCTGCAGGAAATTTTTACCCTTTACCAGACGACAAGATTTTAACCATGTCCAAATTCATAGCATTTGCAGACGACTATTTTATTGAAGCTAAAATAGTGCAATTTTTCTTTGACAAGGTAGAAAACATTGTGGAAAAAGGAGAAAATGCTGGTTGCCAGCATTTTCTCCTTTTTCCACAATGTTTTCAAAAAGCCTCTTACCCAGGATCGTTTAAAGTCGGCATTGTGCGGTAAAAGGTTTAAACATTGATTTTCACTTGTAAAATATAAACATAAAAACTCCTTAAAGACGCCATTTCATCAACAAACTTTGTGGCAGCTTGGGAGGAAATGTTTGATTGAAATTGCGATTATTTATCATCGCCACCGGTCACCCTTTTGGGCGGCGAGCCCTGAAGGGCCGTTAGTATTGTTACGGAGAATAATGCAGATACAGGCCGAAACCCATCTTAACCCTTCCCGAACAATCCCTGGTTTTTACGGGTCTTGAATAGTAGCCTTTTGAAAACATTGTGGGAAAAGGAGAAAATGCTGGTAACCAGCATTTTTCTCCTTTTCCCACAATGTTTTCTATCCTACCCTAGACAAAAATCGTCTTTTCAGCAAGAGTTGAATTGTCGTCTGCAAATGCTTTCAACTTGGTCTAGTCCAAAAGTTTATCGTTTGGGAAAGGGTTAAATCACGCCTGGTTCTTTATCTTGCACGTCACACGAGACCTCGGTTTACTGTCTCATCCGAAAGACTATTAGTAATTTTAGATGGCAAGCCGGTATCAGGACATTTGCCCCCTGGACATCTGCCCCCGGACTTTTGCCCCCGAAGGACACCTGCCCCCTGGGCATCTGCCCCCGAACATTTGCCCCTGTAGGACATTTGCCCCCGTAGGACATCTGCCCCCTGGACATCTGCCACCCGGACATTCGCCCCCGTAGGACATCTGCCCCCGTAGGACATTTGCCCCCCGGACATTTGCCCCCCGGACATTTGCCCCCTGGACATCTGCCTCCCGGACATTCACCCCCTCAGGACATCCCCTCCCGGACTTTTGCCCTGGTAGGACATCTGCCCCTGGATATTTGCCCCCCGTAGGACAACTGCCTCCTTGGAAACGATAAGCCTCTTCTAAATGATGTTGAAGAACTAATAACATCATGAACTTTGCTTTATTTTTCTTAAAATGCAAAAAAAGAATTTTTTATCAGGGTTTACAGCAGGCGTGCCAGATGAGTAACTTACTCTATAGTTATCATACTGGAAGTTTGATATTAAAACTGAAATCAAATAATCAGCCGAAGATTTTCAACAAAATAGCACTTAACGATACAACAGCTGAGAGGTCTTTTTCATAGTGCCGGTCAAAATTGCCATGTACAATATACGTCTATATCTCAAAGTTGCTTTTTTGAGATTGTCCCTTAAAGGAGCTAGATGTCCATGTTGTAAACAAACTGAGGGGGCAGATGTCCAGGGGGCAGATGTCCTAAGGGGGCAGATGTCCGGGGGGCAGATAATGGGGGGGGGCACATGTCCTAAGGGGGCAGATGTCTGGGGGGCAGATGTCCTAGGTTGGCAGATGTCTGGGGGCGAACGTCCAGGTGGCAGGTGTCCTAAGGGGGCAAAAGTCCGGGGACAAATGTCCTAGACCCGGCCAGCCATGGGGATCGAACCCACATCCTCAAGTGACCCGAAACATCGTGCTCATGGGTCTTAAGCGCTACCAACTGAGCTATGCAGGCTATTCAAAAGAGAGAGGTCCGCCTAGGCAAGGCTTTATAAGTTGCACACATACCGCTTTACCAAACGACAAAATCTAAGACTAGTCCAAATTGAAAACATTTGCAGACGACAAAATGAATGTGACTCAGATTTCGAAGATAGTTTTGGGAAGTGTAGAAAACATTGTGGGAAAATAAGAAAATGCTGGGTACCAGCATTTTCTCCTGTTCCAACAGTGTTTTGAATAACCTTCTTTTTCAGAGACGTTAGAAGTAGGCATTGTGTGGTAAGGCACGATAAAGTAATAGACTTGCCGTATTCAAAGCACTTGCAGACGGCTTGTGAAACGTTGCTAAAATGATCACTGAAAGTAAATATCAAAAGAAATGCATAGGCGCTGCCAGCCACACGAACAAAAAGTTCAGATGATGCGGCGGTCATTCCAAGGAAGTGCGCGTAAAATACAAGGGAAGCAATACGATAACCTACTATACAATATAAAGAGTTACTTCCCTTGTACTAAAGTAGTTACGAGTAGCGCTTACCGCTGTCAGACATATTATTATCGACGTAGCAATGAGTTGAACTTGGAGGAAAGAACATAACATGCTTGAAACTTAGCGTGTTGACTGTTGAGTGTATATTGGTACAGGCTAAGTGATGCGTCTGTGTAGAAGTTTTTGGTGGATGGTAAACTAATAACGTGTTTTCGTGGAATATGTGAAAATATTACGTGAACATAAGAAACATGGCGTTCGGGAGCCTTGCAATAATCTGTTTTTTAGGCGAGTATTTTAAGTGCACGTATTATTTGTGGTATTTAACCTTTAGGAATGATAGGTGAAAACATGGACCTTTGTAGAAGGCATAGATCACGATCAGACTACACGAAACTTGCAGTCTGATCTTGGATCTATACCGTAAGCTTGTAAACTTAGTCAAGTGCATATAAATTTTTGCTACGGTTCAGGGGTTTGATCTTACCTTCAGAATGACTCACTGACCTATTGCGGACAGTGTAGATCAAGATCAGACTGCGCAGAACGTGCAGTCTGATCTTGGATCTACACTGTCCGATACAGAGATACTTTTCCTGTAAATATATCTTTGAAATAGCAAAATTTGGGGTTTTACTACCGGCTTTAAGGTTTCATTTCAGTTCTTTTAATAGTAGTAAAGGGTTAACAGTTGTTGACATAAGTCGAGTCAATTAACCCTTTACCAAACAATCCCTGGTTTTTACGACCCTGAGGTAGATCTAGAAGCCTTTTGAAAACATTGTGGGGAAAGGAGAAAATGCTGGTAACCAGCATTTTCTCCTTTTCCAACAATGTTTCCTCCCTGCTGGTAACAAATCTCAAATTTTTGAGTCACGTTTAGATCTGTTTTGTCGTCAGCAAGTACTTTGAATTTGGACCAGTCTAAAATTTTGTTGTTTGATAAAGAGATAATTGTACATCGATCAAAAGAATTAGATCCAACCTTTTTGAACACAACCCTGCCTTTCAACGACTCTGAGGAAAAAGCCTTTTGAAAACATTGCAGGAAAAAAAGAAGTCTTAGATATTGTTGTCTGGTAAAGAGTTTCCATTAGCTCACAAGGTTAAGCGAAAAATCCTTTACTAAAGTGGAAAAGCAGCCGAAGATTTGCAACTTGGTGGTTGTTTTGTTCAGACTATGTTACATTACAGTGGATAGTGTATTTCAAGATTAGACTGTACGGTATCTATGGTCTAATCTTGATCTTTACATTCCTCTAAGCAACATGAATTGTGTTTGGCGCTCGAAGAGTCAACATAAATCAGAGCTCCAGAGGGAGTGATTTTGATTTCTAAATTGAAAATATCAATTATTCTCCACTTAGGCCCTATCTTATGGGTACTCATTGTAATTATTTCATGGGGACGATTCTAATGAACACCCACGACATAGGGTTGGTTTCAAAGAGAAATAATGGAGTTAAAACAACCATCATTTCCTCTTGTCTGGAGCTCTGAAATTTAAATTTCTATAAAGAAAATAAAAGTACAATTCTCAATTACTTTTATTTTCCACGGTATTAGTCAAGACCCCAGGGCATTGATTAGCGGTCGCAACCCTTGAAATAGTGGTTTCATTAAAGTGCGAGCAAATATGGCAAATATAGCAGCTGCAGTCCGCCCAATAAATATGTCCAAATTTTTAACCAATCACAAATTATCATATATTCATTCGTTATCAGTACCTAGAAGTAGGTCAAAAGCTATCGCATTCAGTCCGGCCGAAAAATCGATCTTTGCAGACTTGTTCCGACCGAGAAGCCTCTTTTTTTCCCAATGAGTTCTGTTGGCATGATCTTTAGAAATACCACTGAATAAATATCGATACATATTACCATATATAGTAAAGCTTCATGTGAAAACGGAAATCATGATTTGACCTTTGCCCTTTGGGAATTTGTTCCGTATAAACATGCATGTATCATAATTGACTTGCCACACACGAAAAGGGGCATTCGGATATTTGCCTAAAGTGTCGTCTCGGATCAGCCTGCGCAATCCGCAATCCGCGCAGGCTTATCCGAAACGGCACTTTACGACTGCATTAGATTTTGTAATACAGTAGACTTGCACAAAACTGAGGGCTTTTGGGTTACAGGTTAACACATCACTACGCAATTCCAACTTTTAACAGCCCCACAGCAGTAGGCTTCTTGACGATAGTTATTTTGGAAAGCAACCAGTGGCTTGGAAAAAAAGTTTTGCGTTGCACTGGTAAAAGAACCTCCAGGAGAGCATGGATTGGTGCACTGGCCGCCGCGATATAACTGAAATAATGTCGAGAACGGTGTTGAAACCATAAATTAATCAATCAATCAATTAATCGATCGATCTATCGACCGATCAATCAATCAATCAATCAATCAGCCAGCCAGCCAGCGAAAAAATAGCTATCAGTTTACTACTTTTTTATCGCTTGTTAACGATTAAACCCCCTGTTTGCTTGAGCCTCACCCATAATCTGGCCTGCAACATGCAAAAGGGGCCATTTGAACAATTGCTTAAAGTGTCATCTCGGATCAGCCTGCGCAGTCCCCGCAAGCTAATCCAAGACCGCACTTTATGATTACACTGGATTTTGTCCTACATTAGACATGTACAAAACGGAAAATTACATTAAAAGGGAAAGTGTCGTTTCGGATTAACCTGCGCACAGTGCGCAGGATAATCCAAAACGACACTTTACGCAAATGTCCAAGTGCCCCTTTTTTGTGTTACAGGCCATATGTGGCCCTTAAAGGCTTTTACCGCTTCTCTAGTATTCTTACCATTTTCAGTTTCCTTGGTACACGCACAAAGACCACCACCATGTGTGGAGAAAATTATGAAAGACCCCGGATATATGGAGTGTATGTACGGTTTTTGGAGTTTTGTGAAGAATGCAGGGGAAGCTGCGAGCCCTGCCAACCCCGAGAGCAAAGACGGAAAGGAAATGATGAAACTTATGTGTTCGTGAGTTAATTTGGCAAATTAACATCATTGTTATTTTTCATAACTTAAGATAAGTAAATAAGCGAAATGGGTATTTCACTCGTTAGAACTCGGTCGATTCCGTACCTTCATCTAACTTTGTCCGTATTACGGTTGTTTCCATTTCAACTGAAAAATCACGTGATTCTATATATAGCACACCACTGCCAGTCGTTTAGCAACGATATAGACAACCTCGTTGAAGTTATTCACATCTGTGTATTTGACGGTGAAAACTTCAATCGGACTTGATAAACCACGTTAACCCTTTCCCAAACAACAAATTTTAGACCCTTCCAAACGGAAGGAGTTTGCAGACGACAATTTTAGATTTGGAGAAAATTGCAGAAAGCTCTCCATGTCGGCCTGTGCAATGCAGAGAAATGACCCTCCCCTAAAAGAATGACCCATGGGTCATTTCATTAGGTAGAGGAATGTAGGGAATGGTCATTTTTCTGCATTACACCGGCACAGACTGCTCAGGCTTGCATTTAAAAATTTCTTTCGCAGATGCTCCAATCCTCCTTTTTACAGGATATGGCTAAATTCCCGGACAAGCAATCTGATTGGCTTGTACCAAACGTCGAAATCTTGAGACAAGCATTGTGATTGGTAGATATTGTATAGTGGCTGGTCTCGGAATTTTAGAGTTAGAACGATGCATACAATAAAAGAAGGAGAAAAAACCTTCAGTTATGTTTTTATGTTTTTTTTCAGAGATGAAGGAAAAGCAGCCATGGTGTGTACGTTTGACTATTTCAAAAATTGTCCGGAACTGGTACAAGCAGCAGGTTTTATGAATTTTACGTCCATCATGCAACAGGGGGGCCTCGACGCTGCTTGCTCTCTCCTTTTCGGTAAGTTAAACTTTGCATTTCATACAGTCGACTATTAGGTTCACTTTTGTAATAAACGGCTTTCTGCAATAAATCAAAGCGTTGAGAAAACTGAAGTGGTATTAATTTTGTCGAGGAAGCCATTGTGTGGAATTAGTAATTTGACAGAAAAAACAAGAAATATTATTCAAATATTGGCTTGAAAGTCAATCTACTATGCAGATGAGTAGCTTTTTGGTTGAAGAGATAGAACCCATGACAAAGTTTGTTTATTAGTGGTCTCCCTTTGATTATAAGGAGGACACAGGTGTATCAAACGTTGACAGTAGGAAGCATGATGGGTAGAGAGAGGAACCAAGCAAATATATAGAATAAAATTAGGTTTGTACCTGAAAACTATGATTTTGATTTTTTTTTTTTGTCGTTCACATTAAATTCCTGGCTCGACAAATTTCTCGGAGAGAATATTGTGCAGAATACTGGTAAAAAGAATTTTAGTAACGCATTTATATGTGTTTTAGCCTTTTTCGATATAGCTAAAATAATATTGAAAACGGTATTAACCCTTTCCCAAACGGCAAATTTTGGACCAGGCCAAATTCAAAGCATTTTGCAGATGACAATTAAGAGTTGCTTAACAGATGATTTTTCTATATGATAGGGTAGAAAACATTGTGGGAAAAGGAGAAAATACCAGCATTTTCTCCTTTTCCCACAATGTTTTCAAAAGGCTTCTATTCCTGACCCGTAAAAACCAGGGATTGTTTGGGAAAGGGTTAAAACAGTTCGAGATTTTTGAGAAGTAGATAAACAGTGGATATTTGTTTCTGTTAAAGATCGAAATTTATTTCATCGAGTGAAAATATTACCGATGGTGTTCACGAGATGAAATAAATTTCGATCCTTAACCGAAAAATAAAAATATCCAGGTATTCTGTTTATTTCATGCTTTCAACACTTTCTGGGACGAACTTTATCAAGATCCAGCACAGTTTTTCACAGTTCTTCACAGTTATTCCCCGTAGCCTACCAGCTCCGCATAGCAACACATTACAATATTGCGTCAAGAAATGTAAAGTAAATCACGCTATATTTCCATCTGATGTGTGCGAGTCACGCACATATTTACCTAGGTAACTGGAATATAAACATCGATATTTTCACTGGTCGTAACCATATTTCACCGATATTTCTCGATAACTTACCGGAAAGCATGAAAAAAGCACGTTATTAACCCTAATCCAGTTAAATAACTTCAAATGAAACAAGCTGACTGTAAAAAAAAACAGGTTTTTTTTTTTTTATAATTTCAAAGTTTTTTGGGGGGGAAAGGAAGTGCCGAGCGGAGACAGTGTACATCCACGGTCAGACTGCACGTTCTATGCAGTCTGAGCGTGATCTATTCTGTCCGCAAAAATGTTGGAGAGTCGCGCACAGTGGCGTAAGGCCTAAGAATATTTGGTGAATACTTGCCCGGGTTCCAGTCTTTCTAGAAGCAATGGTCGTGCAAGAATGTCCTGAGACAAGACTTAGCAGAATCAGGCCTAGCACAGGTGAAATAACTTAAAGATTCAGTCAACAATCAGGTAAAGGCTCCATTTAATCAATATGTGACCCATCACGCAAAAAAAACCTTCTGGAAACTGCGAAAAGTGTCAACCCTGGTCAGACTGCGCGAATTGCGCAGGCTGACCAGGGATGACACTTTTTGCTTGAATGACATTTTCTGTATGAAAAGTGGTCACTCTGCCTTGTTATACAATAATATTTGAACTATCAACTTAAACTGACCTTGCACTATCGTTGATCTGTTTTCATCTAATTGATGTAAAGAATTCCTAGATTGTCCCTTTTTGAGTGATGGGTCACATAAATTATGTATTATGTTTTTGCAGGGCCTTGCAGCACAGTTCAACAATGCATAGTCCGTGACGACATGGACGGAAAGATGGGCGGTCGACGTAACATCGAAAGGATTGGAGCAAACCCCTTCCAAACCTTCATTCTACAGACTTCCATGATTTGCAGGTATATGTTATAATTCGGACATTTGCGTAAAGTGTCATTCCGTATCAGCCTGCGCAGTCCGCACAGGCTGATCCGAGACGGCACTTTCTGATCGTGTGTGTTTCTGTATTTCATTAGAGTCTACTGTATGGCAAAACATAATGTTGGCGTAAAGTGCCGTCTCGGATTAGACTGCGTGGACTGCGCAGGCTGATCCAAGACGACACTCTACTCAAATGTTCGTAAAAAGAATCCCCTTTTCCCGTGTTACAGACCATACATGAGCCATGCTCTGTGTAAAAGTATCGATTCATGTCAGCCTGCACACATCTTCGCAAGCCAAGGCTGACGATTCACTACCGTACTCTACCCTTGGCGGGTCGAGCTTGATTTTTACATTCCCCCGATACGCTTTTTCATTGGATGCAGCCAGCTCTAGCTGCAACAAATAAAATCGCTCGTTGCATTTCATCTTTGATAAAAATAGAATAAGGTCGCGACCGTTTGAATAGAAGGTAAACATGGAAACCCACGTGGATATCTGCTTATCGATTCATGTTGAATAATTGTATTCGTAAGCGGTTTGTAAAACGATACTTCATTGGCTTTCAGAAATGTGATGTAAAGGGGGGTAATAACTAACATCCAATAGAGGACACATCGCAGGAATCTCGAAATCGGGCTCAATCAGCCAAGGTAAGATCCACGTAGTGATCGTACATTGGCTCGCGAAGATGGCCTGCACAGTCCACGCCGTTGCTGTTTGCAAATTTTTGGCATGTCAAAAGGTCATTCTACCTCATGACCAAGTGGGCTGCTGGATCATCGATTGTAAGACAAGATTGATTTTTATGGATCCATAATTATGTGATGACTTGCTTGGTATAATTCCTCACGGAGAACCAGTAAACCAACTTTTGCCCGGGCTCGGCTAATAAGTATATTGAAAAAGTAGCCAACATTTTTTTTCTCATCTTCACATTGAAAAAAAAAAGTCGTTATCATTTAATGATTAAAGAATGAAGATCACAACCTTCTTTGTAATAATCCTTTAAGGCCTTTGACACTCTTCGAGTCTATCACTAAATTCTGAAATTTTTATTGGTCCATCATCGAACACTACTAAAAATAGCAAAAGTGTGCATCCCCTGTACGTAAGGGAAACGTTAAGTTTTCTTTTCAACTATTACTATAAATAGCACATTGGCCACTGCTTCTTTATATATATCGTATATAATAAGGCTTTGTCTAATTACATTTGGTTACTGTATCCTTAAACAAGACACCTCATAGCCCGTACATAGTACTGGGGAAACCAAGGAAATACATGAATAGGTAAGCTGTCGCTGTGATATGACTGGAAAAATGTTGAAAGGGGCACAAAAAGTAAATCAGTCAATCAATCAACTAACCAACTAACTAATTAATCATACAATCATTATTTATGGTATAGAGGCAGTCGCCAATGTGCCATTTTTAGTAACTTTTTCAGATCATCGACCTGTAAAAATCTTGATAATTCGTTATAGATCAAATGGAGTAACAGTGGCCT
Organism: Tridacna crocea; assembly: GCA_943736015.1. Taxonomy (NCBI): domain Eukaryota; kingdom Metazoa; phylum Mollusca; class Bivalvia; order Cardiida; family Cardiidae; genus Tridacna; species Tridacna crocea. The sequence continues at coordinate 13,683,104 of OX031069.1, read as the reverse complement.
ATGCTGAATTGCACGCTCAAATAATCGATACTTCAATTATTAACTGATTGAATGCTTTTTAAACGTCGCTTTCAAATCCATCAGAATTATAAACTTCCTTGTTGATGTAAAAGGTTTGGGAACATGAAGTAAACCCAAACACCTTTGCTGAAAGGCGATCAAGGTCAAGGTCGTATGAATGGTGGATTGGTTTTTAGCTCTCGCAAATATTTTTCTGTTTAACTGCGTACGAGTCGAATTAAATGGAACGTTGAACAATATCTACCGTGTAAATTTATGGACTATGTATATGTGCAATGTGATCGACCATGGGATTCAAGAATAAGAAGAAAAAGGGAAAAAGGAGAATTCGGAGCGACGATTCGGAGAACAATGAAGTAGCTCAAAAGGCGGGCAGGTTTACAGATTCGCCAAAGGAGGTTAGTGTCTCATCAATATTGGGAGAAACGAACTCTATATTGTATAATGAAGAAACATCCCTTAATTTAGAAAGAGTATTTGACACCAGCTTTGAAGATAGTAACGCTGACAGTGAGACAGACGCTTTGAAAATTTCCCATGAAAATTCCCATCCCACCCACAAAACAGTAATGGCGTCGTCCAATAGTAAACAAATTCAGTCGCCATCAGCCATTGAGGACATTGGAAATAAGAGTACCGTTATGCCTACTAATGCAGATTTATTAAGCTGCTTGCGTGATATTAGCTCACGATTAGACAATGTTGATAAAAAATTGCAGAAGCTTGATTTGCTTGAGGAAAAAGTTGTCAGTTTTGAAAAGGACATGAAAAAGTTGTGGGCGGAGGTGCACGAAAATAGAAAGAAAGTGGACGAAAGAATAGGACAGATAGAGGAAAGAGTTGAAAGTTCAGATTACTCACTAGGAATAATCAATGAAAAAGTCACAGAATTAGAAAAAGGAAAGAAAGATCTTAGAGAGGAGGTTGTTTATTTACAAGCCCAGTCCATGCGAAACAATCTGGTGTTTGGAAATATTTCTGAAACGAAACCGGAAATAGTTGAAGATGCGGAATCTGTCCTTAGAAACTTCCTATCCGAAAAAATGAAAATTGCTCAGAGCCTAGTCGACAGTTTCAAGTTCGAGCGTGTACACAGAATGGGTCCTAGATCTCCCAATCAGTGCAGGAAAATTGTAGCGAAATTTACGTATTTCAAGCAAAGGGAACTAGTGCGAAAGCAATGGAAAACTCTACAAGGCACGCCTTATTTTGTTACAGAGCAATTTCCTAAAGAGGTAATGGACAAAAGACGCAAACTAGTGCCATTAATGAAAGAGTATAAGAAGGAAGGAAAACGAGCTTGGATAACGTATGATACACTGTACGTGGATGGTAAGCCGATAAAGAAGGACTAACGGTACTATGGGGATAATGTGCGCGTTACATCGTGGAATGTAAATGGCTTAACAGCACAGAAAAAACAGTCAAGTGACTTCACAAATCTAATCTCTCAAAGTGATATTATTTTCCTATTTGAAACATGGACTAATAAAGATAGTGATATACGCTTGTCAGGCTATACATCACACAATTTTTACAGAAAATTTCAACATCGAAAAGCAAGAAGAAATAGTGGAGGAACAGTAATTTACTACAGAGACCATCTTAAACCCGGAATCACTGTAGTGCGAAATCATTATGATACCGTTATTTGGTTACGGTTAAGTCACGATTTTTTTGGATTCGAGAGAGACGTATATATTTGTGGCATGTATATATGGGGTGAAGACTCCCCGGCTTATAATTTCGTAAATGTTGACTTTTTTGATTTATTGCAAGCTGATATTGATGAATATGAAAATTGTGGTTATGTCTATTTGGTTGGTGACTGGAACAGCCGTGTGGGTCGAAAAAGTGATTTTATAGCATATGACCAATATAATAATTTAACGGATGATGAAGATTATACCCCCGATTGTTACATGCAGCGGGCCACAATGGACAGTGCTTGTAACAACTTTGGGGTTAAATTACTTGATCTTTGTAAATCATCGGGAGTCCGAATAGTAAATGGACGATTATATAACGATCTTGAGGGGTCATTCACTTTTGTTAATTCTCAATGTTCTTCTGTTATAGATTATCTTGTGACAAAACCCGAGTGCTTTAATTGTTTGAGCGATTTTTCGGTGGGGCCTTTTAATGAATATAGCGATCACGCTGAGTTATCTTTTTCTCTGAAGTGTTGCAGTGTACCTGTGTCCGACGATCCAGATCACGGAACCAGATACAGATGGGACGATTCTCGCAAGAGAGAGTTTAGATCAGGCCTTATCGGAAAGTTGCCGACATTTAACAATCTTGTTTGTAGTTTAGACACGAGCAGTAGGGAATGTATTAACTCTGTTTTAAACGATTTCACTCGCACTATTATAGATGTGGCGGATCCGTTGTTTTGTCAGAATGTATCTAAGTCCAAAACTCACTGCTTTGAGGAACGTCAGCTACTGAATGAATCAGAGTGGTTTGATTTCGACTGTCACAATGCGCGTGAAATTTACTTGACTGCTTTGAATGAGTATAATAGATGCCCATCTATGAATAACAGGGAACATTTCAGTTGTTTAAAACGTACATATAAAAGTTTATGTAAGAAAAAGAAAAGACAATATGAAAAAATCAAAATAGACAAATTGTGTTCTTTGAAGAAAGAAAGGCCAAAACAGTTTTGGAATTTTTTCAAGAGTAAAAGTAAACAAAATAATAATATACCTTTGAATGATTTTAAAAACTTTTTCGCTTCGCTTTCTGATAGTGTTTCCTGCTCTTCTAATCAAGAGGCAGATAGTTTTTGTAGTACCCATGACTTTGATGAGAATGACAGCACATTTGAAGAACTAAATTCGCCATTTACTATTCCCGAATTAATGAAAGCAGTTGCATCATTAAAGCGGGGAAAGGCACTTGGCTCTGATAGTATCATGAACGAGTATTTGATTGAAGGTATTGATATTTTGTCCTCACATATATGTGACCTTTTCAATGCAATATTGGAATCTGGCTGCTTTCCGGATAAATGGACTGAGGGTATAATTGTTCCTATCCATAAAAAGGGATCAAGGGAGGATGTTAATAATTATAGAGGTGTCACATTACTCAGTTGTTTTTCAAAATTATTTACGACTTTATTGAATAATCGTGTTACAAAATTTTGTGATGAAAACAACATAATTTCAGACGCTCAATTTGGATTCAAAAAAGGGGTTTCAACAACGGACGCAATATTTGTCTTAATGAATATTATAACTAAATATTTGAGTGATAACAAACGTCTTTATTGTATTTTTGTGGATCTAAAGAAATGCTTTGATTCTATAAATAGAAATATCATGTGGTATAAAATGAATAAATTGGGAATCAAGGGAAAGTTATTACGAATCGTCAGGGATATGTATAACAAAGTTAAGTCATGTGTTAGGAACAGAAACAAAATCTCAGACTTTTTCGAATACGGGGTGGGGCTAAGGCAAGGGGAGATAATTTCTCCGATTTTGGCATCTCTGTTCCTAGAAGATCTTGAGCTTTACCTTCAAGAAAATCCTGAGTCTGGTTTAAGTTTTGATCAGATCACGCTCATCATTTTGTTATTCGCAGATGACATGGTTATTTTTGGCAAGAGTCCAGATGAACTTCAAAAGAATATAAATTTGCTGTACGATTACTGTAGTAAATGGGGCTTAGAGGTGAACGTGGAGAAAACAAAAACAATGGTATTTCGAAAACGGGGTAAATTGAAAGAGAATGAATCATGGACATATAATGGTAGAAAAATTGAATCAGTTGATGATTTTAATTATCTCGGTACAGTATTCCATTACACAGGTAATTTTGCAGAAAATCAAGAATATATTGTAGGAAAATCAATGAAAGCTTTAAATGCACTACTGATTAACTGTTTTAAATTCAAATTGCCCACTAGTACGCTTTGTCAACTTTTTGATGCATTTGTTGGGTCAGTTCTCAGTTATGCCTGTGAAATATGGGGCTACAGCAAATCTAAAGCAATTGAGCGAATTCATCTAAAATTTTGCAAGCGTATACTGCAGGTTAAGTCTAGTACTAACTCTATGGCTGTTTATGGAGAACTTGGTCGTTATCCCCTTTATATATCCAGGTATATAAAAATAATTAAGTATTGGTATAAGCTCTTAGATACCAAAAACATCATTTTAAAAATTATTTACGAGCAGGCTTTTCAAGATTGTATAAAAGGAAAACAAAATTGGGTTTATAATGTTAAAAAGATATTTGACGATTATGGTATGTCCGAAATATTCAAAAATCCTGTCACTCATAATTCTAATAAAATTTTGATAGTTTTGAAACAAAGAATGATCGATTGTTTTCAACAAGAGTGGTTCTCAAAAATAAATTCTAGTTCAGTTTTAACGGTCTATAAAGGTATTAAAACATCCTTTGCAAAAGAAGAATATCTAGATGCTTTACCGTTGAATGTTCGGGGATATATTTGTAAATTCAGAATATCAGCTCACTCATTAAATGTACAAACCGGTAGATATGCCAATAATAGGATACCTAGGAACGAACGAATATGTAAACTTTGCAACATGGAAGAAGTAGAAGATGAATACCACTTTGTCCTTATTTGTCCAAAATATATGCAATTGCGTAAAAAGTATATTAGTGATTTTTTCTGTACAAAACCTAGCATGTATAAATTGGTTACTTTAATGCGAAGTAACAACAATGATACTTTAATTAAACTTGCCTCTTTTATAAGATCCGCATTAACTATTAGATTTGATAGTTTATATTCCAATGAGTAATAACATTTTATAACACTTTGCTATATTATCATTATATTTCTATATTTGAAACATGGTTATTCCATGTTATTCCCAGCTAAGTAGTACTTGTCGTATCTGTGTGTGTGTGTGTGTGAGAGAGAGAGAGAGAGAGAGAGGGAGAGAGAGAGAGAGAGAGGGTAAGAGAGAGAGAGAGAGAGAGAGAGAGAGAGAGAGAGGGAGAGAGAGAGAGAGAGAGGGTAAGAGAGAGAGAGAGAGAGAGAGAGAGAGAGAGAGAGAGAGAGAGAGAGACCTTGCTTATTATAAACAATGTATGTAAACAAGACTATGTATGTTGTACTTGTCTAATAAAGTATATGTTCTGTTCTGTTCTGTTCTGCTGAAGATCGAACCCAAAATCCCATGATAATTAATCCAACAGCTTAACCATTTAGTCACGCAGGGCCACGCATGACCCCCATTCTAATCCTTTGGTAAATAAATGCGACTCGCTAGCCTCTTGCAGACAGTGTAGATCAAGATCAGACTGCATGCTCTGTGAACGACACTGTCCGATAAGAAGGTATTTTCCCTTTAACCCATTACGACACAATCCCTACTTTTGACGCCCCTGAGAAAGAAGCCTATAGAAAACATTGTGGGAAAAGGAGAAAATGCTGGTAACCAGCATTTTCTCCTTTTCCCATAATGTTTTCTACCCTTCTCTACACAAATTTCCAATTTTGAGTCACTTTTATTTTGTCGTCTGCAAATGCTTTCGATTTGGACAAGCCTTAAATATTGTCGTTTGGTAATGAGTTAAAAATGCAAAATTTGCGCTTTTAGTATCGGCCTGAAAGTTTTATTTTACTCATTGAGCATTTAAGCCCCATTAGCTCAGTCGATAGCGTGCTGGACTTTGGAAATGGGGCCGTGGGTTGGATATCTGACTCTGTCAATTTCTTTCCGAGGATTGATGATAGTCATTGCGACAGGATTTATTCCTCGTCTCACCGCTGAAGGTTTTTTTAGCCGATGCCTATATGGGAAAGCAGCCAGTGGCTTGGAAAGAATATTATGCGGAGTACTGTTTAAAAAAAAAAAAAAAAAAAAACTCCAGGAAGGCATTGATAAGTGCACAGACCGCTACGATATAGCTGAATTAATGTTTAAATCGGCGTTAAACACCAATCAATCAATCAATCAATCAATCAATCAATCAATCAATCAATCAACCAATCAATCAATCAACTCTTATTAAGCAGGTTATTGGTTATTCAATACTAATTTTCTTAGTGAATTTCCTTTCCAGGCGCACGAAACCGCAGTATGACTGTATTATGAAGCATTTAGATAAATGCCCAGAACACGTGCAGAAAATTGAAGACACGATAAAAGTTTTCACCGAGATGGCCCTGAGAGGTGACCGTCCTCTTTCATCGTACGATGTTATTAAAAAGTTCATGATAGAAGATTGCGACAAAATGCCAGAAGGTAAGAGCCCAATATTTTTCTCTCTAAATACGTTTAAAAAAGTATATATTTGTAACCCATCACGTGAAAAGGGACCATCTGGGAATCTTGCACATCATTTAGATGAAGACAGATTTAGATGAAAACAGGGAAGTATAAGTTGATAATTCAAAAATTATTGTATAACAAGGTACAATGACCACTTTTCATACAGAAAATGTCATTAAAGCGAAAAGTGTCAACTCTGGTCAGCCTGCGCAATTCGCGCGGATAACTGGTAAAAGAAACAGTTTGCAAATGGGTCATTTTATGGCAATAACTAGGCCACTGCGTCGAATCTTCGAAAAACCCATTTCAGTCAAGTACTCATGAAAATCTTGTTAGAGTGTTTGTCATAATATCTCCGAAGAGATTGAAAATGGGTCATCTTCGGTTAAAAGACTCAGGTTAGCGACTTTAGGGCCATCATGGCCCTCTTGTTTAACCCATTACCACACAATCCCTACTTTTGACGACCCTGCAAAGGAACCTGTTGGAAAACATTGTGGGAAAAGGAGAAAATGCTGGTAACCAGCATTTTCTCTTTTTCCCACAATGTTTTCTACCCTTCACAAAAAAAAAAAAAAAAAAATCAAATTTTCAGTAATTTTTATTTTGTCGTCTGCAAATGCTTTCAATTTGGACAAGCCTAAAATATTGTTGTTTGGTAATGAGCTAATAATGGCAATGCTATGTATATGGGCTGGTCGCTTAAAATTACAATAAAAACTAATAAAAAATCATGTAAAAAAGGGGGTGAATGTATCAGCTAAAGTTATCGATCCATGACACCCTGCGCAGTTCCCAGCTTGCTAATTTCTGCATGTCCTAGGACCAGTCTGCCCCCGGATCCAGCCATAATTGTCGGACTGAATGGATGTTATTGTAGATCCATAATTATGTGATTACTTGGTTGGCACAGTGTTTCATCGAGATAACTCAACTATTTACCAAATGACAAAATTTTACACACTGTCCGACAAGGACATATTCCACACCTCTCATCCCATCTTCGCAAGCCAAGGATACTAAGGTAGTACCCTTGGCCACTTGCCTCTTTAAAAATCGAAGCTCCTGCTGCGCCATTTCATTGGATGAGCTCAAACCCCATCGCATCCGTAACAAGAAATCTTTCGCAAAACAGAAAAAAACAATAATGGCGGCGACCATCAAAAACGAAAGTTGTCGTGTCTGTGACGAAAATTTGCCAAAAAAAGTGTAGACGATTGATATTTAATGAGTGTTTTATAGTTCACGATCAATTAATTATTTGAAGTATTAGGATGGGTTCCACAGATAAATGATTGCGAATTATCGTATGTCCGTTCGTCTTGTTTTTAATGTGATGAATCTGAAAGCGCAGCCATATTTGATGTATAGCCCAACAAATTTTATTGCGAGCATTTTGATTGGTCAGAAATAATATCAGCTAAGGTTACGCAACTCGTGATTTTCGATAGGTGGCGCAGCGGTAGTTTCGATTTTTAAAAGAGGCGAGCGGCCAATGTACGTAACGAACAAAGTGGAGTTAGTATCCTTGGCTTGCGAAGATGTTCCCATCCTAAAAATAATCATTGAAATAGCGAAATTTTGGTGTGTAATATCTGCTTAAATTTTTTATTTCATTTATTAACCCTTTACCAAACAATCCCTGGTTTTTACGTCCTTGAGATAGAAGCCTTTGGAAAATATTGTGGGAAACGGAGAAAATGCTGGTAACCAGCATTTTCTCCATTTCCCATAATGTTTCCGACCCAGATGGAAACAAATTTTAATTTTTGATTTACCTTTAATTTGTCGTCTGCAAGTGCTCTCCTTTTGGACAAGTCTAAAATGTTGTCGTTTGGGAAAGGGTCAAGAGGATATAAAGGGGTCGTTCATTTACCAAAAGATGAAATGGACACGATGAACAAGCTGCTGTAATTGTGAAACTCAAGAAAAATACTTGAACCGATTGTCCGTTGAGATTTGACAAATGCACGCCCAAAAGCGTCGTACATCATTATTCAAAGAAAAACCCAAACAAACAAAACAAATTTATTTATATAAACAAACAACGTCTCCTCCCGCTTTATCAAAATGTAGGAAAGGTGTCTTCCTGTTTTACAGACATGGACCAAGACCGATGTCTCATGACGGCGTTGTCGTCCGCTGAATTTGGGAAATGTTTAACAAATGCTACCGATAACTATAGGAAGAAGAAACATGATGAATGCGCGTAAGTTTTTCCTTTCCTCAAAAATTACCTCTTTACACGAAATGCACAAGATTTTAATGTTTAAGATACATGCACCAAACTTAAGGGGGAAGTCTTTTTTTCATGAGGATTCGAACCTTCTAACTCCCTGGTGTGAACTCGTTTTTACTGTAATAATTGGTTTCGTCTTTTGTTGTCGAATAAACAAAAGAAAAAAGTGCCTTACAGATTTTTTTTTTGCCCTCAATGTCAGGCCTATGTTTGTTACCTGACTGACCGACCGACCGCCTGACTAAATGGCCCACCTACCAACTGGTTGATTGATTAATGAAATTATAGATTGATTGAGTCATAGATTTAGGCACATTCATTCAATAATAAAAGAGAAGTCGGCTGTATTATATACAGGTTTCGTTTATATCCCCACAGGTTGTATGAGCTGCAGTCTGTCTGTCTTGAGGACCACGTCAGCGAATGCGGGGAGGAGAAAACAAACTTCATGAAACACCGTATGCACCTCATTCTTAACGACGTTCCAGCAAGATGCGCGCTGGGGGACACGTCGACAGCCAGCAGGAACGTACAGCAAGCCGTCAGCACTATCGTCATGCTGGGTGTATCATTGCTCCTTGTATTGTAACAACACTTAGTGTATGACCTTGAACTGACCTCCGATCCAGTGCTTCCTAAGAATTTAACGAATCTATACTATTTATTTGATGCGTTGCGGTAGTAGGGTATCGAGAAATATCGATGGAGTATTTTTCCGATATTTCATTGTTACGACCAGTGAAAATACCGATTTTTTATATTCTAAATCAATTGAAGGTGGACACAGTTGTTCCCGCGCTTTAGTTACCAAGGTAAAATGCGCGTGCCTCACAACGAGATGCATATATGACGTATTTTACCTTACATTTCCTGCGGTTGACGTATTATTGTAATGCATTGATATGCGGAGGGAGTACGCAACGGGAAATAACCAAAAAGAACTACGCAACGAGGAATAACCAAAAAGAACTGTCTTGGATATTGATTAAGACCTCCCCCCTTCCGAAAGGGGTTAAAAGCATGAAATAAATAGAATATTTTTTTTAACTGTGAAAGATTGAAATTTATTTTATTGAGTGAACATCACCATACCGATGATGTTCACTCGATGAAATAAATTTTGATCTTTCACAGTAAAAACCAATATATTTTATTTATTCCATTGCAACATTTTCTTTTTTAAGTCCGTCAGAGATACAGATTTTGTAAAAAAAAAACTTCACTTAAACCCATGTTGAACCGTCCGTTCTCTCAGCACACAAGGTCCTATCCTTATCAGCTTGAACAACTCGTTGAACGGTAATGAACAAAAACCCCGCCCTAGATTTAACAAGACAGCCGCACTTTAGTTGTTAACTCTTTAACCACACAATGCCGGTGTAATGTAGTGAAATGACCCTCCCCTAAAAAAAAGATCTCTGGGTTATTTCTCTACGTAGAATAATGACCCGGGTCATTTTGTAGAGGAGGGTCATTTCTGTACATTACACCGGTAAGCTGACGAAGTAGAATTTCCCCTCTGAATAACTGAATTGAATAAAAACTAACGTCACTGAAACCTTATTACCTCATTACGAAACGACAATATTTTAGACTGGTTCAAATTGAAAGCATTTGCAAACGACAAAATAAAAGTGACTGAAAATCTGAAATTTGTTTTGTAAAGGGTAGAAAACATTGTGGGAAAAGAAGAAAATGCTGGTTACCAGCATTTTCTCCTTTTCCCACAATGTTTTCTAAAGGCTTCTTTCTCAGGGGCGTCAAGAGTAGGGATTGTGTGGTAATGGGTTAATACGTGCCGAACTGTGCAGCTTGGCGCATAATCTTGATGTAAATCTTGATCGACGCCGCCATGTTTGATGTTGTTTTGGTAGTGTAGTGTAGTGTAGTCATGTATTCCCGAACGGGAAACTGCTTTTTTCGTTGGCGTTGCCAGGGAACATAATATATATGTTCTGGGCCTATTATCCAATCAGATCACGAGAAATTTCTTTGCAGTATAATTTCGTTTTGTCCATGGATTCTGTTCCAAAAGCCAAACTCGCTCGCTCTCTCTCGAAATCGTTTCTAGTCTTTTTGAAGCAATTTATTTGGTTACTCACTTTTGCTTGTAAATAGATATACAATACTTCTGAATTTAGCTTTATTTGATCGTCCTTTTTTTAAAAATGTTTTTCGACTTGACGTGTACTTAGATACGTAGAATATGTGTTTTTTTCTTAATTGTAGATTTTACAGGATTTTGTATTCTTAAAAGTAATAATATGATATTTTTACTGATTTTCTTACGTTATGCAATGCTGTTATTTAATGTCTATAGTCATTTAAGATATTGTTTAAACGAAATTATATTTAGAAAGAACATGAGAATAAATAATACTGAATATGGTTGTCAAATATTGGTTTTGTTCTCACATACACAAGCACGCACCTCCAAAAATATAGAGGATAATAAACTGGGCATGTATTCACCAACCATTCTTAAGAACGTTCTTGGTCTTATTCTCCATAATTTTCAACATTTGTAAGTAACATAACTTCTGATTGGCTAAACCATTTGGTTTAGCCAATCAGAACTTGTGTTACTTACAAATGTGGACAACTTTGGAGAATAAGAAAAAGAATATTCTCAAGAAAGGTTGGTGAATTCGGACCCTGGTGTAGTATTATCTGTCACAAGAATAGGGCGTGATGCGGTTGAGAAACTAGTCCGAAGTACGAGATTTTAGCTCCACTGGCCGAAGGCCAGCGAGCTATTGTCATGGCGTTGTGTCCGTCGTGCCTCCGTCCGTTCGTCCGTGCGTGCGTGCGTCCGTAAACTTTTTCTTTAAAGAACTTCTCCTCAGAAACTACGGACTGGATTTTTACCAAATTTCACAGGAATGTTCCTTAGGTGGTCCTCTTTCAAATTCCTTCAAATAATTGTGTTCCATGAAGAATTCTTGTTGCCATTGCAACCACAGTAAAAAACCTCTAAAAATCTTCTCCTCCCCAACCGCTAATTGGATAGCATTATTATTTTGCAGGAATGTTCCTTAGGTAGAGGTTTATAGAATTCCTTTTATAAAAAATGATCCGTCAAAAAACATGGCTTTCATGGGAGACTCATTTTCCTTTTATGGTATACAGTAAAATCTTTGAATTTTTTTTTTCTCTCAAACTATCCATTGGATTTCATTGTTGTTTACACTGTGGGAAAAGGTGAAATTTCTCATAATCAACCAAAGATGAGAAGTCTTTGGAAAACACTGTTGGAAAAGGAGAAAATGCTGGTAATCAGTATTTTCTCATTTTCCCTCAGTGTTTTCTACTCTATCAAAGAGAGAAATCATCATTTCATCAGTGTTTAATTTGTCGTTTGCAAATGCTTTCAGTTTGGTCACATCCCAAATTTTGTTGTTTGGTAAAGGGTTAAAGAGGGTTGCTTTACATAATCCATAGTCCTTTTCATATAAAACAAGAGAACCTCTGCACTTTTATTAGTTCTGATAAAGGTTTGTTGACCTACTGGTGACTAAGTACAAAGTGGACAGAAGGGGTGTTAATCCTGGTGACCTAGTTTTCTATATTTAGATGTTTCCCAACCCAAAATGGTTTGTGACAAGACTCTCTTTAGCTATAACCAGATGACAAAATTTTGAAACTGCTCATAATTGAAAGATGTTGCAGACAATATAATACAACTTCAGATTAGTAAAACTTGTATCAAAAAGGGTAGAAATTATTGTGGGAAACTAAGAACATGCCGGTTACCTTTATTTTCTTCTTTTCTCACAATCTTTTTCTTAGCTTTTTCTCTTCAGTTGGTAGCTAAAATGCAGGATTGAATGGTAATTGTTAAAAACTTCTCTTCACCGTTACAGAAAAATCAGGTCTGTGGAGCGATACAGGCGCTCCTGAAAGCGCCTCTAGTTTTTAACCGTATCAAACCCCATTAGAGTGACGGATTTTTAATATCACAATACTAGTTGATTATTTTATGTTTATTATGTTCCTATTCTGCATTTGATTGCTAATAATTATCAGGAACGGTTGGTATACACAGGACCTTTCTTTCCAAACACATGATCTGTTTTGGCAGAAGAATTTGGTGCAAAATATGACGTAACGCTCGAAGGTATGTTACGCCATCTATCTATCCTTTTGAAGACATGTTTTGTTTTTAGCGCCTTTACAATTTAAAACCAGCCATATGAAATTAGAAGAAGAGACCATTAACCCTGTCCGATGTTACAAGTTTAAGACTTTCCTAAATCAAAAACTTCTCTAGATGACAAATACTAAATTGGTACAAAAGACCATAGGTTTTTTTTATTGGATATAAAAAAGAACATGGAAAACGGAGAAAATGGTGGTTGGTAGTAGATCTATATCTCGTTTTCCCACACTATTTTCCAGTAGCTTTCTCCCGCAGAAGCTAGTTTCTTTTCTCGAAGTGTTTTCAAAAGATTTCTCCAATAAGACTGTATGGAAAGACTGTACCGAAAATCTTTTCATTGTGGTATTGTTTACTATTCTTAGAAGCAGAGACATGTGGTATTGTTTACTATTCTTAGAAGCAGAGACAGTCTAAACATTAGACTTTGGGCAATATTGGAAAATACTGAATCCGGCAAACATTTCAAAACTATATCATCACTAGTGATGTTATTCACTGTGAAGAACTGAAAAAGTAATACACAGAGATTTAATGACAATTCCAGTAAGAATGATCCCAAACCCAGTCTCCTTATAAAGCCAAAGGTTAAAATCCCATATGTCGACCCACTTGAACTTATTGCAAAGAGTCGGGTCATATCATTTCTGAATGTCCTGTTTAAAAAAAACTGAAAAAACAAGAAACTTTTTAGGCCTACACATCAGTTAGGCTTTAAAGACCAAACCTTTATCCAGGTCAAAGTACCTGAGACTGATAATGTTATGGATATTTATGAACAGTTCTTATCAGACGGTTTTGTGTTCCTAAAAGTGATTTTGCCCGTCTACCCTAATTAAACTTTTACGTCAATCTCTTATTTTAGCAGATGTCCTGCCTTTTTCTGAGAAGACTTCTTCTGGGATAAGTGTCCTTATTCAGGGTGTAGAATGTGGATTTGTTACCGTTCCGCTTCATAACATTTATTTGTCCTCAGACTTAATTAATGGTCCAGTGACTGTTGGTATTAGAAAAAAAAACCTTTTCAAGGTGTTCATTTGTTATGAGGCAATGATTTAGCCGGAGACAAGGTAATTGTTATTCCACTTGTAACTGACACACCTTGCATGGATCAATCACCCGATCCAATTGAGGAAGAAGTTCCTGACCTTTACCCATCGTTTGCAGTTACTAGAGCTATGGCAAAGAAAGCCATTTTGACTGAAAATTAGTCTGACATTGACTTATCTGATTCTTTGAAATACACAGATCTGTTTCACAAAACCCGTCTGAAAGGCAGACAAATTCTAAACATAATTAGTTGGAATTGGATTACACATCTTCTCTTTTACTTAAAGAAGGCCATGATACAAAGTTCAGGTCAAAACTAAGTGAATACCAACACAATGAACCAGAAATAGCCCATCTATTTCAAAAAGCTGTTAGTAAAACTGATCTTTCACAGGAACCTGTCTGTTTTTTAAGACAAATAAATATTAATAAGAAAGTGGCGCCTGCCTGAAGTCTCTTTTGATTATGACTGGGTTGTCAATCATCAAGTCATCATTCCTAAATCTTATAGATCAGAATTATTAAGCTTAGCTCATAAAACTCCTAAGTCAGGTCATTTGGGTATCAGTCCTAAATCTTATACATCAGAAATATTAAGCTCGGCTCACGAAATATGTATGTCAGGTCATTTAGAAACCAATAAAACCTTAGCTCTTCTACCATTTCCTTGTAGGCCTCTACAGTTAAGATACCGGTATTTTGGTCCTTATCTTTTAGAGAAAAACAGTCAGTGACTTAAATTATGTGATAACAACTCCTGACAAGCGAAAACAAAAGCAATTATGTCATATCAATATGTTAAAATAATATGTTGATAGGGATAAGTCAAGCATTTCACCAATAAATGAAGTTTCATCAGTCCCTACCTAAAAATCAATATCACTTTAATCATAAAGGCATAATTTGTGAAGAAATGAACTTTGACAAGTCTTACCATATTTCTTCAATTCTGACATTTTAAGAAATTTAAATAAAATACTTTCACAATTAGGTAATAAAAAAGACGAATTGAAAAGGTTAATTTCTGAATATGCGCACCTGTTCCCCAATATTACAACATAGACAGATACAATATACCTTGTTTTGGACCAGTGAAACAACATTCATATCGAATGAATCCCAAGAAATTGGAGCATCTTAGAGAGTATATCAAGTATCTATTGGACAATGACTTAATTGAACCTAGTCAAAGTGAATGGAGTTCTTCCTGTATTCTTGTACCAAAGCCAGATGGAATTTGTCGTATGTGCACTGACTACAGAAAAGTTAATACTGTGGCCAAGACTGATTCGTTTCCAGTGCCAAGAGTAGCTGACTGCAATGACAATATTGGTCATGCAAAATACGCTACTGAATTTGATCTTCTAAAAGGATTTTGGCAAATTCCTCTAACTGAAAGAGCTAAAGAGATCTCTGCATTTGTAACTCCTGATGGACTTTATCAGTACAAAGTTATGCCATTTTTGATGGAAAAACTCGCCAGCTACATTTCAACGTCTTATCAGCATGATAATATATGGATTGGACGGTCGTAGGGCCAATATTGATGATGTCATCATTCACAGCGATGATTGAAACGAACATGTAAAGACTATCTGGGAATTTTATGACAGACTGAGGAAAGCTTAATTAACAATCTTGTTTAAAGTGAATTTTGTCATGCTAGTTTAAAATTTTTGGGTCATGTTGTTGGACAAGGACAGGTAAAAACCCATTGAAGTTAAAGTAAAAGCTATTTCTGATTTTCCTGTAACTACATGCAAAAGACAACTTACGAGATTTCTTGGTATGGCTGGTTACTACTTGATATTCTGTGTTAATTTTTCTGTAATTGCTGTGCCACTGACAAGTCTTCTCAGCAAACGCAAAAAAATTATATGCAATGATGGTTGTCAAAAAGCTTTCGATAAAGTAAAAGCCATATTAAAAATTGAACCAGTTCTTTTAGCTTCTAGTTTTGGAAAAGAAGTCAAGCTTGCAATAGATGCTAGTGATACTGGTGCGGGTGGTGTTTTACTTCAAGAAGATTATAATGGTAGCGATCGCCCAGTTAGTTATTTTTCTAAAAAGTTTAACAAACACCAGAAAAAAATGCTGCACAATAGAAAAAAAGTGTTTTTCTCTTATTCTTGCCCTTCAGCATTTTGAAATAAATTTGTCGTCTGCTTTTACACCCATCATTGTATACAGCGACATTAATCGTCTGACTTTTATCCTTACAATAAAAAGATAAGAATCAACGCTTTCTGTTTTTACAAAAAGATAACATGGATGATGATCCGATCTGAAGACCATAGAAAATATTCTTTTGATTGATAATTTAAGCAATTCCTATTCAAGTAAAAGTTGCAACGCAATGATTTCAAGTATTCTATAAATGAATGTATTGAAGAACCAGTAGATTGATCAGTCGTCACGAAAAATTAACAACATTGTCTTTCTGAGTATTTTCAAACACATGTATTTACAACTTAATCAACAAATTTGTGAGTTAATAATACCTTTTTGTTTTCGATAGATTTGCTTCAAACATGCACTAAAGTTTATTTACGATCAAGTCTGTTTCACCAAAGATGTCGCGTCTCTAAATCTCATTGAAGAAAAGATCGGGAAGTATTGGGATTTCTTCAAGAATACATATATATAGCGTACTCTTACGAACAAAGTCCGTAACAAAGAAATAAATGAACAAATACATGTACATGGAAGAAATAGGGGACGGGGCAGAACTCGAACCCTAGAGTGCCCGGACCTGAACCACTGAGTCAAAGAGATATCTCTCTAACGCAGCTGTTAGATATTGTACTTAAATCCGGACGAAGCCAAGCAGGACGTTGTGGTCTTCCGTAATACGTACTAAGTGGAACTAGCTTACAAGATGCAATACACGTGCCAAAGATTAAATTGTTGCCTGTAATGACATTTCAATTAATCGCGTTCCGTATGAAGTGGTAGCCTTTGTATGATTCGGTACTTTATTTGGTATCTTTTAACTGTCTGTTAACTACACTTTGTCATCTTGCAGCGTAAAGCTTGGGAGTGAAATGTCCATGATGGTATGTAACTCCGTAAGGTTGAGATTTGAAGGAGCTCACGTATGTATGATTTTTGTCCATACAAGTTTGGGTCACCATAATTTTCAAATGAATGTGTCGGGATCTTCCGATTTTAACCTACTAGTATAAAGAAATTGTTGATATGCTTAAAACATTGCAATATAAATAGATACGTAATAATTTGGAAGTATGATATGGAAATTTGATAACAAACGATATTTTGTGTACGTGGTTACGGAAGAGATACAATTTAGGCGTGTATGACAATTACAGAGGTATCGCGTTTGCATCTTGAATGTGTCGTAAATAATAACTGAACTTTACTAGAAAAATAAGTGAAAACAGAACTGACCAAACTCAAAAAATACATGGAAGCCATTTCTGTCTCCTTCAATCAATTTGAACCTAGAAAACAGCATGCAAAATTTACCAATAGAATTTCCGCTTCATTTTGTGTCTTTTATTGATTTGTGTTTTAAAGGCTTGTAACACTCAGGAAATACGTTTTTTTCCCCTGGAATGTATGTAAAACATACACACGTCTTATATTGGTTGCACTCTTTATGAATTGTAAATGTATGATGTCATGTGGCTGATGCGACAACTTGACCATGTATGTTATAAAAGCTGATGACCAATTATTAACAGGTGTATGCTTAACAAATATAATACTGACTTGCTATTTCAGTACTCGATGCATGTATCAGGCTCTCACACGATGTGGTGTTAATAACAAAGGAAGCAACCTTTCATCGGCTTGAAATATTGAAACATAAATGCATGTAGATACATTTTAATACACAGTTCTTGGCTACAAACGAGAGGAGGTTAAAAAGAAATCAATCATTTGTTTAACCCTTTCCCAAACGGCAAATTTTGGACCAGACCAAATTCAAAGCATTTTGCAGATGACAAATTAACAGTTACTAAAAAGATGATTTTTCTATATGATAGGGTAGAAAACATTGTGGGAAAAGGAGAAAATGCTGGCTACCAGCATTTTCTCATTTTCCCACAATGTTTTCAAAAGGCTTCTATTCCAGATCTGTTAAAACCAGGGATTGTTTGGGAAAGGGTTAAGACGACTTGTAGGGTAAACGCAATGATGCAGTTAAATAAGAGACTGCTAAGCGGAAGGTTAAATAACCTACACTGTTGATTTTTGTGGTATTTGGATAAAGTCCCGAGTCCAGTCCACACAAAGTAAGAATCGTTGATATCATACTCAGTAATAACAGAAACTTATAGATGGTAATTGATGACTTTTCTCATGTATCTCAAACATATATTCTTATCTTACCTTTATTTCACAAATGGCTTCTAGAGCTCAAGTAAGAACTCAAGCAAACATCTGTCCGTTTCTTGAAGCTATAGTATCTAATTTCTAGAACAAAAGCACTTATAATCTATCTGTTTTTTCGATTTTACAGTACCATTGTATCTTTGATCTTTAACTGTGCATTGTGGAAGGTTATGCAGTTTTATTTATTCTGTTTTTTAAAGCTTGTTTCTGCGACCACAGTATTGAAATCAAGATTTTCATAGGTATCGGTAACAGCCGAAGAAGAAACGTCATTGCCATTTCCACGCTCTTCTCTGTTGTTCCTGAAAAACATGTGATAATAAATGGATGTTAACAGTCTAAACGTACAAACCCTTTCTCATTGATTAAATCTATTCAAACGCATTGGTTTATGGTACCATGCCTGGATCCCAATGATCTTCGTGATAATAACATATTTGTTCAATATCTAAAATCCGATATTCATGTTATTGTAATCAAAATCGTCACGAAGCAGACCAAGGTTTATCGCATTATGCCCTGAGTACCATATTTTACTGTGAATAAATCACAATTCAAACTTGAATCGAGGCAGATCGGGAATCTGCCTTCACCAAATTGGAATTTAGTTTTAGTCAGACCAAGTTAGAACTCTACTTTGGTCCAGACAGCTTCAAGATCTGTCTAGACCATATCAGGATTCCAGTTTGGCTAGGCAGATCAAAAATATGCCTTGTCCAAATTGATTTAAAAAAAAAAATCTAATAATAGTATGGGAAAGGTAGCCATTTCAAGTTTATAATTTCCATTTCTCATTTACATGATTAAGTCCCCATTTCTTGTCAGATTTTCGTAAAACTAGCACAGGTGATTAATCACATCAATAGCTTGTACCGTACGGATTTTTAAAAAAAAAATCAACAAACAGTATGGGAAAAGTAGCCATTTCATGTTTAAAATTTGAATTTTTTTAATACATGATAAAGTCTCCATTTTTTATCAGACTTTCGTAAAATTTGCACAGTTTGTTTATCTTACCAATAGCGTTACCCCTATTGATTTTGAAAAAAAAAATGCAATAAACATTATGGGAAAAGCAGCCACTTGAATTTTAAAATTTTCTTTCCTTGTTTAGGCAGTTTTACAGTCTACGGTGTTGATCCAATTCTTTTGAATCTTTCGAAGATTGTTTGTTTATCAGGGGATTGAACTCTATTAAAAGTAAAGAAAATCTAGTGATCTGTTCAGAAAAAGCAGCCATTTCGTAACACAGTATTGTTTACTCAACCAACTCCACATTATTTGTCACAGTTCTTTGAAATTTTGAAATTTGCTGGGTTTGTTTAATACAACGTTTACTGAAACCCTATCAAACTCATCTGAATTCCAAACAGCTATATTTTTTAAATGCATTTCTTTTCTTTTGACTGTTTGTTCAATTCACCATGCCTACTACGGCTGTCTTAGTGGGTTCAGGCCTAGTTGAAAGAACCCCCTCCCTTTTGTTTGTGTGTGTGCTTTTTTTTGTCGTTTTTCTTTTTACATCATGAACTCTTAATGTATGCCAGCAAAAAAAGCAAAATCATTGCCAGTAGAGCAATTTCAGGCCCTCAAGGCCTCTTCTTTTTGGAAGGGGGGGGGCGTTTATAAGGACGAGAAAAACGATCCAGTAAAAGTATTGTGAGAAAAGGCGAATTGTTTTACTTTATATTCTTTATTTTGCTGTCCAGTAAACGATAATCCCACAATGTTTTCTGAAGGCTTCTTTCTCAGGGTCATCAAAAATAGGGATATTGTGGTAATGGGTAATTGAAAAAATACAAATTATTTGAGAGGTCATTTGCAGCCATGGCAAATTAACATAACAAATCTTTTTCTGAAATTCGTCATAAAAAAATTAACCACGTCTATTTCCTGTTTCGTTTTTTTTTTTTTTGGCTTTACTTACAAAACCATGACGAAACAGACTGTGTATCTGAACAATTTCGCAAGAAAAATGGTTTTAGACTGCAAATTCTGTAGCAGTCTGCCTTTTAAACTCACCACTGTTTAGAAAAGTCTAATGACCTCTACACAAATGAGAAATATGATGTAGACCAAAGACTAAACTGTAATGGTTTAATTGTTAAAATTCAAACAATATCGGTTGCTCATATTTGTATTAAAATGGATATTCAATGAAAAGACTCTAAAAATATATTGCAATTTTGCCTAAGTAGATCCTGTATCTGCCTAGCTAAACTGGAGTTCTAATATGGCCCAGGCACATCTAGAATCTGGCTAGACCAAATAAGGATTGTAGTTTTGGCTTAGACCGAATAAGAATTCCAATTTGATATAGGCAGATTCTATATCTGCTTGAGCAGATTCTGGATCTGTCTAGATTCCAACCTGGCGTACGACACATGAACTTCTATAATTGTCGGGCAACCTTTAGCCATATTAAGATGCCAGTAGCACAGCCAAATATAGAGTTCAAACGTCATTTTAAGTTCAAAGAAACGGCATTAAGATTTATCGCATAATTATTTATTTTATGACGAATGTTAATGCGTTGGTTAAATTTTTTTGATGCTTTAAACATATTGTTATTTATATGAACTTTTCTACATGCACAAAACAAATGACAACTTCAAATACGTGTTACATGTAGATACAATTGCGGGAAAAGCATGAATGGAAACAAACACTCCTTTGTAAAGAATTGAAATAACATAGTTCAATATCAGATTTTTTATCGTGAATATTTGCGAGTTCTGACTGGCTGATATTTTTTCATAGCTCCATAAAAAAAGGTACCAGAACTACTTTTATAGCCAAAGTAATGTAAACAACATGTACGAAATTTCATATTGTTTTTCATTCTGCTTTTGGATCTATATCAAGTCCGAATTCAAGCTGAATTTATTTCTCTGAATATTGAAAAAAAAAATATCCAACAGTAATTTCAAAGTGATAGCTTAAAACTCATTGTCATTTAGTTGGGTTCTAGCAATTTTTATAATCGTATTTTCGACTTAATCTAAGTGTAGTGAACTTCTAACATAGTACATCTGCTAAATCTGCAAATGTTCAGAATTATAATGACGCCATGGATTCACGTTATTTCTACGTCATGAACGAGCAGTTGTGAAATATCACTGAAATGGACATTAAGGTAGTATACCTCTAATGAACAGCCATTTCTACTTTAATATATCCTACAAAATTTGCTACGACTGAATATGAGTATAATTGTACTCCGTTAACCGAGTCATTCTCTCCTTTTTTCCTTCTTAGAATGATCATTTATAAATCTAAAACCGCAATATTCTCATTACGAAGGGAGACAATAATTACCTCCCTTTTCAGGAAACTAATAAATGTATCAACAAATAATTTTAAGATAGACATCAAAGGAATTTCTGGTCGGTTAAAAACGTGCAAAAGTATTACATCAGTATAAATCCTTGTTTATCAATTAACGACTTTTGGTATAAATGTTCACGCGCGTCCATACTGCGCAAGAAATTGTATTCCATGTTGCACTAGTAACGTTAGGGGTCTACTACTTTAAATAAAAGCACAATGTTGGATTCACAAAAAAGCAGTTAATACGATTCAAATGCTTCGCGGTTTCATACAGTGTGATTATGTTTTTTTTATTTTCAAACCTCCATGAAAACTTAAGACGTTCTTTTCTTTCCTAAAACAAAAGCGGAATCACCCTGCATTCAAGCTTTGACACGTTAGGTTAAACTAGTTTACTGGTAATTCATAAGTAAAACATTAGTATAAGAAACTATCATAACCCTTATTATCGTCATTATTTATAAATATTTTACAACACGGAAGTAAATAGAATTTTAATTCTAATTCACACAATCAGATAAAAAGTTAACGATAATGTGAAATAATAGTAAGATGACGATAATGATAGGTAAAACAATGTTGTAAATGAAAATGAAATAACTTAGATTTACAGACCTTTGTCTTCTCAGATGAAGAATGTACACTGCGAGCGCCAAAATACAGATTCCAAATACAATAGCGATAGCAGACACTAATCCAGAAAAAACTGGGTTACTGAAAATAGATGATGAGATCTGAAGGCATTCCAAACCCTCGAACATTTCGGAGCAGCCATTTGGACAGTGTCCGGTTTCCTGGTCGCATGTAGTTTCATCTTTGCACATTCCACATTTTCGTGAACAGTTATAGCCATACGTGTACTTTGGACATCCTGAAATAAGTTCAAAACTTTAATTGCACGTAATATTGTTACGGCAGACCACTCCTTCATGCATGGCTTCGTCCCGATTTGAAATTCATTACCTAACAAATGTATTAGGGACATATCTCTTTAGCTCAGTGGTTAAGGTATTGGTCTTAAAAACCTTGAAAAACGAGGATATTTATCCACATGAGTTTGAATCCCGCAAGAGGCGATATGTATTTCAGCTATGCATTTATTGCGAACTTTCATGTTCGTAAGAATATTTTATATATACATGTATATATACCGTGCTGAATGATCATGGTTCTATTCTAGATGAATACGGACTCCTAATTATGAATGAAGCATAGTGATACTTTTCAAAATAAAGGTATTTAACTATTCCTTGTCTTGAAAGAATAATTAAGAAGAAAAGAAAAAAAGTAATAACTAAAATTGTCGCAAGCGGAAAAATCCCTCCCAGCACATTGTCGCTGAAGCAGCACAGACAATGGAAATGAATTTAAAACCAAAGATCACCCTTGACCTTTGACTTGTGTTACCCAAAAACAATAGGGCACGTCCATGGGTCATGAGCAGCATTTGCATAAAGTTCAGGATCCTAGAACAAACAGATACTTAGAGCAAAGAAACTTTTCTCAAACCTTAACCTTTGACCCATTTGACTCCCAACGTAATATAGGGTACCTTCTTGGGTCACTGGTAGCATTTCTTTTATGTTCCCGGGTCCTAGATCCAATAGCTTATTCAGTTTGTGCAAGTAAAGGATTTTCAAGCAAAGGTCACCTGTGAACTTGACCTTTGATCCTTGTAGCAGAAAAAAGCGCACCTCCTAGGGTCATGCTCAACATTAGTATAAAGATTCAGGGCCCTAAGGTCAAACAGCCATTGAGTTCGAGCACGGAAATGATTTGTTAAACAACTATCACTTTGACCTTGATCTTGTTGGGCACCTCACTGCTTCAGGAGCAACATTTGTATAAAGGGAAACCAGTATACCCGACTTCACTTCGTAAGTTGGGCGGGTATAATAAAGTCGTCACAAAAAAAAAAACGTAACGTTTTTTTTCTGCTTCATCAAGATTTACCATCGCATTCTATTTCTAGTTAGTTATGCCTGATTTTGACCTTAGGTTGCTTTAAATATCTTGGCAATAAGCCTTAAACAAAATAATTCCTGTAATATATCTTATTTAAGGTAGTACCCTCCTGATGGAAAACAGCTTTTTTTCACTGTAATTATTATCCTACAAAATTTTCTATGATTAGAAAATGAGTATTAATGTACTACTTTAACTGAGCCACTTTTCCTTTTTTTCCTTATCATTTATAAATCTAATTCATATATATTCTCATAAAAAGGGGGATAATAATTACCTCCCTGTTTAGGAAACTAACAGAGGTTAGTATACTAATAATTTTGAGTTAGTTACAAACAGTTACAAATAATTGAAAGTTACGAATTAATTCAAGATAGATATCAAAGGAGTTTCTGGTGTGTTAGATAGGTGCAAAACTGTTAGGCCTATATCAGTATAAATTCTTATTAATCAAAGCAAAGAAATTTTATTCCATGTTGCACTAGAGGATGGTAATACCTTTGAAATATAACAAATTTTATTTAGAAGTCAAATGAGATAATGAAAAAAAAAAAATGGACGTTGCTCATTTAATCTGCACAAAAAACGAGACACAAAACTTACTTGTTTTACAAGTTACATCCATCCATGTATATCCGTCTCTGCATGATGTACACTCCCCAGCTACAACATCACATGTTTGATCATTTCTGCATTGACCACAAACCTCCGAACAGTTTCTGCCGTACGTGCCACTCGCACATCCTGAAATATATTGTGGTTACATACTTTTACTTTTTATTACATCTTTGGATTGAATTTTGACTAGGTGGGCAAAACGAGTCCTCGGTGATCCGGTTTTGATTTATTTTGTAATCGCCCCTATGTTATTTCGTTGGCGTTTCCTAGTTTTCGTTAACTATTCATGAAGCATTTTGATAGATGATCTCGGTTTTTCTCTAAGAAAATTTAAGATATTTTCATCACAAAGACGCCATTATTTTTACTTTTACTTGACGATATTCAATCACACAATTCGTTGCGAATTTAGCCCAACGATACTAGTACTTTAAATATGGCGGAGCCCATCAACACCACATTTGAAAAACGTTTTAAAGAGATTTTCAGCGTAAAACCGAAAGATTGTCAGTCAAAATCTTACACAAGATCGATAGTGTCATCCCTGTATTGCAGAATGGAAAATCAAACAGAGGACAAGCACGCCGACGGCCGCCATATTTGTTGACAAGCTCAAATTTTTTCTAGGGTTATTTTTAGCCGATTTGCTACATAGCAAATCCGCTCTCTGTGATCGTTTTGACCAGAAACAAATAAATCATGCGTAACGACGCATGCGCCCATACTTCCAGTTTTGCATGGATGGTGATTGGGACGAACAACGCAGATGTACAAATGATATTAAAGTCTGACCCTGAACAAATCATACAAATTAAGTTTGATTTCTTTATCGAAATTTCGCCAAAACTGAAAGAATTGTCAGTCTAAAATATTTTAAATATTGAAATAAAGTTTGTTCTTTCAAAATATAGCCGTATGCGTATGAACATTGTTTACACTGCCGTCGTTTTCATCCAAGAACTTTCATTCACAGTGTTGTCTGCTGCCAAAATAAACGTGGAGATCAGCAGGTTTTCCTCGATAAAATTACATTTTCAACTATGTATATGTATTATATCAAATATTTTTTAACTGTTCAGATAGCCAGCAAAAAATTGGCCATAAATAATTTAAAACCGTTTCGATAACGAATACACAGAGCCCATAAAGTCGACCCGGCACCATGATACCGCCATGTGTATAACGCTATCGATAAATTTCCTAATTGTTTGAAACATTTTTGCTGAATGTTTGAAGATCGTGCAGTCTATCAAGAAGAAAAAATGTTTGATTTATGCAAGACTACATTGGAAAAGCTTCCAAGATTTCTATCTAATTATCGAAGAGACATTAAGAAATCCTTTATTTACAAACGGCCCCGATCAGGTATGAACTCGAGACATGAATTTATACTGAAGGTTTTTTTGATAGGAAATCGCGTCCTTCTCAGTGAACTAGACATCCACTAACGTGAAGCCTCAGGCTTACAAGTTGTCTTCAAGATGTAAAACTCCATTTATAGTCCTTCTGATACCTTGAATTTTATTTTGTGACGATTCAGAAAAATAAAAAATGCTGAATTTGCAGATAGATTTATGATAAAGGATCCACAGAAATGTATCTATAAATCTTTGTATTTAGACATATAAATTTTAAATTTTTGATGTATTTTTGATCCTGTTAATTATAAGTGCATGTACAGAGCAATTTGAAAATATTTTTGTTGTACTTATTTTTAGCATGAACTGCTGCTCAATCCATTTAATACCGCGACTGTGTTTTATGTAATTTAAACCTTTATAGCTTGAAAGTATGCCTATGGTTTTTAAACCTTTATAGAGATTTTTAACCCTTAGGCTGCTAAGTGCTACTCAAGGACCTTTTGCAAATCGTGTTGATTAAGATCAAGTTGCACGAAAAGTGCAGTCTGATCTCTGAGCCATATTGCCTGGTCAGAAAGTATTTTTCTCCAAAGAATAACTTTAAAATAGAAATAGTTGGATTTGTACATTCGACTTTTAAAGTTTCATTTTAGTTATGTTAAGTTTATTTTTTACTCTTTTACTCTGCATGGCAACTTGTTACACTGAGTGTGATCTTGATCAATTCTGGCTGCTAAAGAACCTGTACCAAGGGCTTGGATTCACACATATAAAAAAGGACTATGTTCTGCCAGGGGTTGAGTGATGATTTTAGTTCATTTCCTTAGACCATGAAAGTGGAATCACTCAAAAAGACATTGGATAACGAACAAACTTTTATACCAGTGTAAATATTGAATTTTAAGTATCTCATAATGCTACATCATGTATTTTAGCACGTATCCCTGCAATAATTTAGTTATGTAGTATGTGGCAAAGAGCAGGTCAATGTGAGTATTGACCAAGCTGGCAGTTTTGACAGGTTATAAACGGTCAATAGTGGTTACAAGTGGCCGATTGATAGTCGATTGGAGTGGTTGATTTCCTGGCTTACATCTGGTTTCTAAATTTATATTAAAAGCTGTCCTCTTCCATCCTGTACATGAAGGTTTATTACATATTATCATCAGTATCATAGTGTTTGTTGATAAGGTCCCTTTTCATCATAATTCAAAGGACAGTATTACTGGTAAACTGAAGAGGTTGTTGGAATGACTTTCCTCATTGAACTTGCATAGAGGTCTGTTCTTTTCAAGCAAAAAACATGTCTATCATAATTCCTTACAGGTTAGATAATGTTTATACACTCTCTCTCTCTCTTGCCCTTCTTCTTCCTTACAGGTTAGGTAATGTTTATACTCTCTCTCTCTCTTCTATCTGTCCCCACAAACACATTTAGGTTTTAAAAATATAAGTAATTTAACATAGTCTTCGGTCATAAGAGTTCAATGGTAGCATAAAAAAGCAGCTGATATATATAATTTTATGTTATATTGCAGAATTAAACAAACAATACTTAAGGTTACATCAATGTCGTTGAAGTACGTTCAAGAGTTTACCTTCACCTTTCAATCGCTGTCAATACACATTAAAAGGTTTAAAAGTTGCCCCTTTCTACCTTCAGTGGGTGTGGCTTAAATCAAATTATCAACGGGACAAATCACGTGTCCCTATTCGGGGTATTATCCTTGACACCAGGCTTTATTCCCGAAGCATGAAATAATGACTTATATGCAATCATGATAATATCCCATCAATTACTTATGGTGTCAAACAGGAAAGCTAAAGACATTACTGGGAACTTCTATTCAGCTTTGGAAAAGTGGCAAAGGCCAGCTGGTGAGTACCCTTGGCAGGGACAAATTAGTTTTTCCACTCTGCTCTTTCATATTGATGAAATCAACTTGTCTGAGGAAAAAAATCCACACAACTAATCATTCAAGCATAACTGCCCTTTTAAAACTCATCAATTACTCAGCCAATTGGATATGTTGTTTCAAAAGTTTTTTCTGAAAATCCTTCAAAATGTGATAATAAAGCCACACTTACCTTGTATCCTTAATGGTGTTATGGGATGGGGAAAAATGATTTAAGTAAGAATGAAGACTGAAAATCTGTTGGTCTACTTATGCTATCAAACACTTAACAGCTACATGTACATTTTGTGAGGCTGGCATATTAGATGAAGGTTAACCTTCCAGGCAACGCTTGCACTACTAAAAAATTAATTGCATTGTCTCTAAGGCTAGAAATACATTTCTTCTGCAAGATCAAGAAACAGTTCGGACGTAATCTACAATAAAGCAGTAAATAGTGGAGATCAGACAGCATTTTCTGTGCAGTCTAATCTTGATCTACACTGTCCACAACATTTTCTGGTGTTGTCTATAGTATGGAAAGAGTTAAATGCATCTGCAGACAACAGAAAATGATACCTGTAAATGAACTGAAGTTCACTCATATGATTGAAAACACTATTGGAGAAGGAGAAAATAATTGAAAAAAAATGCCATCCAGAATTTCGTCTTTGTCCTATAATGCTTTCAATTGCCCATTTCCTTAGAATACTGCTCACCAGAATTTTGTCTTTGTGTCATAGTGCTTTCAATTCCCTATTTCTTTCAGGATTATTAACAGAGTGTTTGGTATTTACACTTTCAGGTGTTAATATAAACCCTAATAAAATTTTTATCAAGATCCAGTTGTCGGATGCCATGACCAGACCTTGATATGTCGTATACTGGTCAATAGACGATTTGCCAATTAAATTTGATATAAGCGATATTTCCATTTTATCGTAAGCGGCGCACCGGAAGTATCACGTGACACCGGACAATCAAAGCATTATTTCAATAACAAATGCCGTATGTCCCGTTCACAAATCCTTTAAATTTGGACAAATTCATCACTGAAAAAAAGTGACATAGTAAGAAATCTATATGGAATCAATTCTAACACAATTTATTCATATTTCATGACATTGCTTTTGAAAAAAAATAATTAGGAATCGACAAAGTACGCATTTTATGAGATCGTATTGAAATAAAGAGCATGTAGAAAGTAAGCATGAACTTACCTGGACGAGTCCAAGGTGTTGAGGTCGGGTGAAAATATTCACGGTAACTATTTAACCTTTTACCAGACCACAAAATTTTAGACTGGAAAAAATTGAAAGCACTTGCAGATGACAAAATACGTTACTCAAAAATCTACATTCGATTCCAGCAGGGTATGAAACACTGTGGGAAAAGGAGAATGACCCATAATTGAGTCGATGCATCCTAATCCATCAGAACTTTTCATCAATCACAAAACGAGAATAAGGTTGCAGCTGATTATCAGTTGCATAATGTCTTTTTCCAGAGTTGTTAGGCAACCAAGCAGAACGCCCATTACGTGAAGGAAATAAAATTAAAACTGGTAACTAGAACTATCCTGATGAAAATTTATGGTAACATATTCAAAAGGTGCAATGTATAAACTTCTAGAGAAAGGACACGAGTCTTATTCTGTTATGAGCATTAAAAAAAAAACCAAATGTAACATAAAAACACAGCAGACACCGCTTTTAGAGTCCGCGTGAGGAATTTAAACTTTATTACATTACGATTTTCGCAAGAACTGTCTGCGTCATTAGTAATACATTTATACCCACGTGTTTTACATGTCACATCCACCCATGTGTAGCCGTCTCTGCATAATGTGCATTCTCCATCAACAGCTTCGCATGATTTATTATTTCTACACTGACACAAGCTTGCGAACAGTTTCTTCCGTATGTACCACTTTGACATCCTGCAGTATAAAGAAAAAACATGCCACAATTGTAAATGCATATGGGACTTTTGTTAAAACAGTTGCAGGACTTTAAGTCCAATGTTTACGATGATGCATCTTTGCTCTGCTTCGCACATCTACATTAATTCACCTATAGCCGATCCAGCCTTTCTCCCTTTCTTTTAATTTCGGCTTGACGCTGATTATTTGAAACTTGGTTGGTATCGTCTTGTTATCACGCATGGATAACCATTTAAACTTTGTGTAACATGAGCCTTTGTGCATGTATATCCATGGAACATTAGCTGAATTAATAAACGTTTTTAATCCCGGGTACCACTTCTTTTATTTGATGAGTTGAAAAAGAAGTCAATGATACTTCCGAAATGGAGTAAAAGACGTAACAGTGGGGTAAAAGCTAAGATAGAATATTTGGGGTTTCGCTTTCATGGGCAACTGGGAGCAACTATAGATAAGGGAACATCAATCCATTTGTTCCGATGTATATCTCAATGTTCTATATATGTTTTTCGTCAGTTTTCGATATGCAAGGGAAAATTGACAAAGTTTGCTATAACTTACGAGAGAGAGAGAGAGAGAGAAGAGACGAGACGAAATAATTGTGCCAAACTTTCTTGATAACAACTTACCTAAAATTGTTAAGAAAAAAATGCAGCTTCCATTACGCCAGACATAGAATATTTGCCATGTTAATTATGAATAATTATCATTTGAATATTATCTAAATCTTACTTGTCTTGCATAATGAATCGGCATAATCGAATCCATTCGAACATTCGTTGCAATATCCCGATTGTTTACTACAAGATTCTCCATCACGGCATTGTCCACAAGTCTCAGAGCAGTCACTGCCATATTGTCCACTAGGACATTCTATAAAGACATCATACGCATACCCGAAAGCTCGCAAAGTCTCCAACGATGTTGAAATAAGCTCAATACATGGATCCGTGGTGATAAGATAAACCGACTACCTTAGTTACTGTTGCCAAGGACTCATAAACAAAAACAGTCAATACATATACAGTATAGCAGATAGGCTACTTATATCGTGCTGTCATAAATATTTTCTCAATAAAATTTCGGAAAAAATATTTTAATCGTATATTTCTGTCGATGGTGAATTCTCGGTAAGTAATTTAAAGATTCTTGAACAAATTTACACACGGAAATTTATTAAGGTAAGACCTGTGTAATGGAAAACAGCAATTTCCACTAAAATATCATCCTGCAAAATTAGCTATAATTTAAAATGAGTATTATTGAACTACTTTCACCTTTTCATTTTTTCCATTTTTTCCTTCTTTGAATTATCATTTATAAATCTAAAACCACTATATTGTCAATTCAAAAAGAGATAATAATTACCTCCCTTTCCAGGAAACGAACAAAAGTATCAAAAAATAATTTCAAAATAGACATAAACGGAATTTGTGATCCGCTAGAAATGTGCAAAAATATTACATCTGCATAAATCCTTATTTATCAACCAATTAGAATTTTCATCGGAAGTGCATTACACAGCTCTTACCTTTAAAGGAAGAATTACCGGGACAACGGACAACGTAACAGATTTACATGTTTAACCCATTACCACACAATCCCTACTTTTGACGCCCCTGAGAAAGAGGCCTTTAGAAAACATTGTGGGAAAACGAGAAAATGCTGGTTACCAGCATTTTCTCCTTTTCCCACATTGTTTTCTACCCTTCACAAGACAAATTTCAATTGTTCAGTCACTTCTATTTTGTCGTCTGCAAATGCTTGGACAGACCTAAAATTTTGTCGTTTGGTAAAGAGGTAAACAAAATTTTGAACTTCGATGCGAAGGGGGAAAAAAACCAAGAAGTCTCCGTTCTGCAACAGAATAATAAAATTACAGATACTGATTGCTTTCGCTTGGCTACTACAGTCACCTCAGCATCATACAAAATTAAATAACACTGAATTACAAACCTTTCGAAAAAATTATAGATTGTCTGATTCAACAGAGAGGTTTAAGTTAATGAAAATTTTCAATATCGGATGACGGGGAAAGGGGTTGTCTGATGATTTTAAAATGCGATAAGTGTGCTGTCAATTAAGAAATTGTTAATATGATTGACGATAGTTTTTTTTTTTATATTTTGACAACGGGTGGTCAAGTTGATTAGAACGGCAGGTTGCTTTGCAATCAAACACAATTTCCTATCAATTAACAGTTTACCGAAACACCCTTTGTGCTAATGTGCAGATGTGCTAATCAACTCAAGCTCGTCACCAAATGACAAAAATTTTAGAAAAATCCAACCTCAAAAATTTTGTAGACAACAAAAGAAAATTAATGATTCAAAACTTGAAATTTGTTTTTGAAAGAGCACAAAACACGGTCAAACTAGAGGCGCTTGAGCGCCTGTATCGCTCCACAGGCCTGATTTTTCTGTAACGGTGAAGAGAAGTTTTTAACAATTACCATTCATTCCTGCATTTTAGGTCACTAAAGAAAAAAAAGCTATGAAAAACATTGTGAGAAAAGAAGAAAATAAAAGTTACCTGCATTTTCGTAGTTTTACACAATAATTTCTACCCTTTTTGATACAAGTTTTACTAATTTGAAGATTTATTATGTTGTCTGCAACATCTTTCAATAATGGCCAGTTATAAAAATTTTGTCTTCTGGTTATAGTTAACTCATTACCAAACGACAACATTTTAGGGTTGTCCAAATGGAAAGCATTTGTAGATGAAAAAATAAAAGTGACTGAAAATTTGAAAGTTGTTTTGTGAAGGGTAGATAACATTGTGGGAAAAGGTTACCAGCATTTTCTCCTTTTCCCACAATGTTTTCTAAAGTCTTCTTTGTCAGGGATCAGTTTGATTGGATAACAAAATGCCTTATCACAACAGTAAAGCCCTGTCCCTCTTTGTACTAGGTCATCAGTAGGTCAACAAACCTTTACCAGAACTAATCAAAGTGCAGAGGTTCTCTTGTTTTATATGAAAAGGATTATAGATTATGTAAAGCAACCATCTTTAACTATTTACCAAACAACAAAATTTGGGATGTGACCAAACTAAAATCATTTGCAGATAACAAATTAAACATTGGTGAGATGATGATTTTTCTCTTTGATAGAGTAGAAAACACTGAGGGAAAAAGAGAAAATGCTGATTACCAGCATTTTCTCCTTTTCCAAGAGTGTTTTCCAAAGACTTCTTCTTTCGGGTCATTAAAAGTCAGAAGAGAAGATTTTTAAAGGTTTTTTACTTTGGTTGCCATGACAACCAGAATTATTCATGGAACACAATTATTTGAAGGAATTTGAAAGAGGACCACCTAAGGAACATTCCTGTGAAATTTGGTTAAAATCATGCAATAGTTTCTGAGGAGAAGTTTTTTAAAGAAAAAGTTTACGAACGCACGCACGGACGAACGAACGGACAGACGGACGCACGACGGACACAACGCCATGACAATAGCTCGCTGGCCTTCGGCCAGTGGAGCTAAAAAGGAGTAAATGGATGTTACAGGCATTTCTCCTGTTTCCGCGAAACTTTAAACAGCTTTCTAAGGGTCGTCAAAACTCGGGTTTATGTGATAAACGGTTGGAAAAGCTGAGTCAAGAGAAAAATTAACATGTTGACCATTTACCTTAACTTCCACGAGTACAAAAGATAAACCTCTTTAAAATTGAAATCTACTCTTAGTGAGGCAGTATTAAGTATAAACCTCTTTTGAAGTGCTTATTATAAATAGCAGGTAGTTTATATCCAAGACTAAGCATCATGTAATTTTCAACCTGATCTATATCTACACATTTAGTATATTCTTCATGCACCATGGGTTAAGATTAATGTCAAATTGAAAAATTGGTGACAAGTTACGCGGC
The DNA here is from genome assembly GCA_943736015.1 of Tridacna crocea. Classification (NCBI taxonomy): domain Eukaryota; kingdom Metazoa; phylum Mollusca; class Bivalvia; order Cardiida; family Cardiidae; genus Tridacna; species Tridacna crocea. The sequence continues at coordinate 13,650,033 of OX031069.1, read as the reverse complement.
CACTTTTTGGATGTGCATAGGTTATTTAACAATGTTTAGATATTCAAGTAAACGTATTTTCTTATTAATAGTATTTAATATAGGTCAATTTTTACCTTTGTTTTCAATTTTGTCTCTTTCAGAGCATTATCTCCCGCTAGATGGCATTCTATAAATACTCATCTATCCAATGTGGGCATCCTGGGTACAGAACTGAACCACTTTCCTACACGACAACCGTACGTTACTTTGAATTCAAAACTAAAATAAAGGTTTACTCAATAAAACGCTACCTCGTGCAATTCACTCAGCTATGATCAGCGGTTTAGAGAAACTTGGAGTTAAAGCAGGTCTCATTTCACCTCAAACGTATTGATAAAAGCTATTTTCTACATTGCTACTTTAGAGAGCGTAATCTTACAGTCAGTCCTCTTTCGGGGCTAGTGATACGTCATATAAGACAGTCGAATCTTCGAAGAATATGACATGCGCAGACAACGGACAAGATGGGGTCCACACCAAATATGCCTAGACCGCGGAGGGACCTTTCAAACCTACAAATCAATCAAAAAACGAATATGACATGCGCAGACAATGCTTTCAGAGGGGAAAACATTTAGGTAGTGGACCCGTAATACTTCCAGTGTAGCATGACATAAAATTTCTTGACAGTTGATAAAGACAGATTTATATAGGTATAATATTTTTACACATTTTTACCGACCAGAATTACCTTTGATGCCTATCGTGAAATTATTTGTTGATACTTTTGTTACTTTCCAGAAAAGGGAGGTAATTATCATATCCATTTGTATTGAGAGTATATGTTCTAGGAAGGACAAACAGGAAAAAGTGGCTCAGTAAAAGTAGTAAATTCATACTCATTTTTAATATTAGCAAGTTTTGTAGGTTAATATTGTAGTGGATATAGCGGTTTTCTATTACGGGTCAACTACGTTAAATTAAAGGTGGGTATTTAGAATTTTTACATCTCACCAAATTAAAATATATATATATCACTGAAATTTATATGAAAAAATAATACAAATCATCAATAATTAAGAATCATAAAATTACAAAAAAAGAAAAAAAAAAAAAAAAAAAATGATGGTATTCCCTTAAAAGGCTACGTAGCCTCTTAAGCTATTTTTAGATTTCGCCCCAAAAATCAAAACGGCATTGTGGGAATGTCAAGTGACTGGCACGTGACTAATAATACTTAAATTCATTTACAAAACAAACATGTAATAATTATTTTCCATAATGTCCTCTTCGGACGCTGTTTAAACTTCGTCAGTGTATTCCTGTATGTAAATGAGAGAATTAATCATCTAAAAATAGAACGTGTCTCCCGTTGGTGTCAACCTGGGCTGTAGTAAATCTCTAATTTCTCGTGTTGTCGGATGGTTTTGGACTACTGGGGTTTTATGAACGCAAATTAAAAGGCTTTGGGAGTATAAGGATGATTTTTTTGCATTTTTGTAAAATTTTTGTCCCAAAATCTGAAGGGCCACCTTTAATCCATTTTCCAGCGCTCATCAGAACTCTTTACATTAGTCTAAATTTTCGGTCGTTATTATAATTCAAATTTGTCTATAACCTCTGCGTGATCTCACGTCAACGGTGCACGTTCGCAAAGCACATATTTTAAGGGTTTTTCTTAAATTTAAACGTTGAGAACACAAAATAAATAAATACTATCGCATCCCTCCAACGTTAACAGTCGTTTATTTGTGAGCCGAAATAGCAGACCACAACGATTACACATCGGGTAGAATAAATGCGATGACCTGATTGGTCAAATATCGATTTCCACGGATCCATCCATTGTAAAGGCTTGTTACACGATACATCAAAGTATGATGAGATCTCTGATATATGATATGACTTTTTTAAGATGATAATTAGTGCATCAACCGAGAAGCAACATTTTTAACTCACCTGCGCACGAAGTGTTCAAGGTGAGCTTTTGTGATCGTGCTGTGTCCGTCGCCCGTAATGGGTAGTGCGTCGTCAACTTTCACCTTGTGTACGCTCTAGAGGCCGCATTTTATGGAACTTGGTCAGAATGTTTTTCTTGATAATATCTCGGATGAATTTGTCATATTGGGTCAAAACCTAGGTCATTTGACTTACAAAAAACATTGTGTACGCTCTAGAGGCGTACCTCATTTTCAGGTTGTTGAAGTAACACAAGATGACACACTTAAGTTTCATGGTGTTTGCGGTGGTCACACTCAATATGAACTTTGTGAATTTCAATTTTTGACTTCACAAGCTCAGGCTTTTGATTTGAGATGAATTATTCCCTTGAGTTTTATGGCCGTTCGGTAACTGAGTCATTAAATATTGGTATTTGACATGGTGCATATTCATTGTCATAGATTCATTTTTGTCTGAGATATTAATTCAAAATCAAGCTGTGCGTTTTTAAATGTACTCAGTATAATTGGCATTACCAAAATTATTTTCAGCCTTAATTTAAAATCGAAACGAATAGTGAAATTGTGTATCGTTACAACATTGAATCTATACTAAAGGGCAAAGCAGGTATGTGTTACAGAAAAAAAATCTAAAGTCTTGTCTAGCTACCCCTAGTGCAAGAAGTATGATATTTATAAAAAACAAAAGGTAAAGATTACTGTGAAAAAAAGTAACATGAATAAGTGTAACATTACCTTGTGTCTCATTCAACATCATTTCTTTTCTTTAATTCAGCTTTTATTTCACCTTGCATTAAAAAAAACAGGAAACTTATATTATTTTCAACTAGAGATAAACTATTATGAACGTAAATGCCACATACATTCAGAGCAAAGTTAGAACACGTTTTGTTTGTCTGCTTTCCCCTGTTTGTGTGTGTGTGTGTGTGTGTTTCTTTTTAGTTAAGAAATAGGAGAAAGAACACGGTTGTTCTCTACCAAGTCTTTCAGCAACAGGAATTACGTAATGAAAATTACAAGACAAAACCTACGTGTTTTACAAGTCAGATCCGTCCATGTATATCCGTCTTTGCATGATGTACACTCCCCAGCTACAACATCGCATGTTTGATTATATCTGCATTGACCACAAACTTCCGAACAGTTCCTGCCGTACGTGCCACTCGCACATTCTGCATCATATATGAAAGAAAGTTGGATGAATATGGAACAATGCAGGCCAAAAATATCATGGTCCAGAATGATAAACGTTCGCAAGGTTGCTGATCGAGGTAGATATACAGTGTAAATCTTACAATATGTCACATATCCAAAAGCAGTAGCTATCACTTTTCCAATAACAACACCATGATTATGCAAATGCTTCTTTGCAAAAGCGTGCTGCCGATTAAAATGAAATAGTTTCATTGATTTACTGCACTATCGATTATTACGGTTAAGTTATTATCGTCAATTTGAAAATGAATATGTAAAGAATCTCTCCATTTCAGGTTGCAGAAAGAAGCATCTGCATAAAAATGTATGATAATGATGGGTTAACTATTTATCAGACCTGAATTATGAGTTGAAGAAGTGTACCCTCATACCCTTTCAGAGAACTAAACATACTGGTTAGACTGGTGGTTCCTTCCCCTGATTTGAAGACAAACATTACAATGTTAGTTGGTTTCATTTTGTAAATATGATGTACATGTATATGCTATTCATGGGTCAAGTTGGGAAAAGCATTCTTTTGAATGAGCTTGACAAAACATATTGCTAAAGGTAGATGTCTCCTGTCCCGATTGTGTTAAGTAAATTTGGTATTTGATCATTATAATCTTACCTGTTTTACATAATGGATCAGCATGATCGAATCCATTCGAACATTCTCTGCAATATCCTGTTTGTTTGTTGCACGGTTCTCCATTACGGCACTGTCCACAACTCTCCGAGCAGTCGCTTCCAAAAAACCCTGTTTGACATTCTAAAACCACATAATTTAGACTTGTGACTTGACTTAAAGAAAATACGATAATTTTCCAGCAGTGGCAGAGACGGATATAAAACAATTACGTTAAAGGTGGGTAATTAGAATTTTCACATCACACAAGATTAAAAAAATATATATCATTGAAATTTATATGAAAACACAATGCAAATCATCATTAATTAAGAATCATAAAATTACAAAAAAAAAAAATTGATGGTATTCCCTTAAAAGGCTACTAAGCTATTTTTAGATTTCGCGCCAAAAATCAGTAAAGCATTGTGGGAATGTCAAGTGACTGGCACGTGACTAATTACGAATAAATTCCATTACATAACAAACATGTAATAATTATTTTCCATAATGTCTTCTTCGGACGGATTTTTGAAACTTCGTCTGTGTTTTCCTGTATTTAGATGAGAGAATTGATAATCTAAAAATAGAATATGTCTCCCGCTGGTGTCAACCTGGTCCGTAATAAATCTTTAATTTCTCGTGTTATCGGATGGTTTTCGACTACTGAGGTTTTATGAATGCAAATTAAAAGGCTTTGGGAGTATAAGGATGATTATTTTTGTATTTTTCTAAAATTTTTGTCCCGAAATCTGGAGGGCCAACTTTAAGAATTGTTATCATTTATCAGTCATGTAGCGATGCGAGTTCCTCATTCCACGTCTTACCCCATTTTTTCAATTCGGTATACTAGTCTTGTCTTGATAACATACGGCGTAATGTCCTAACATAATGATGTTATTTTTTAAAAAAATCAATGATAGTGATGCATGCTATAATCATCCGAAAAGAAAAACTCGAGAGGCTATATTTTGACGTGTTTACTCATCTTCATCAGCGCTAAATGTTTTTCTTTTGATAATGATACAATAGCATTCTTAAAACTGTCCCTGTAATGGAAGTATAATTATACCTATATCAAAGAGCAGCACATGTAATGCTTTTATCAAGTAAAAGTTCTCAGCATATCTTGCCAAAGGGGAGTTTTTGTACATCGATATCTGTAATGCATTGTACTTTATTAGTTGTACAGTCAGGTGGCAGATGACTTGGAAACTTGTTCACGGCTGTGTTGAAGTATGTCGCCCAGACCCGAATGCAACTTGGAAACTTGTTCACGGCTGTGGTGAATCATGTCTCCCCGAGCCGAAGTCGAGGTGGCGACATTATTTGCCACAGCCGTGAACAAGTTTCCAAGTCCCCTGTCACCGGACCATACAACGAATCCATTTTACGGTAAGTTTTGCCATTCATATGTGTTAAGCATATTTCCCCGTTTTATGATCTTAAACATTGAGCACGCTGACGAAAAGGAATTTGCATTCTGAGTGCCCAAAATCAATGAAAAATAGCATAACTGGGAACTGACGCCACTGCAACCTTGGTAAAACGTGCAATTTGGTGCATAGTATTGGTGATTTCGCTGTGTTAGATATTCGTCGTATGTTTATCTGAACATGGATTGAAACACCTTCAAGGCAATTAACTATGCATTTTAATGATTTGTTGGCAAAAGTAAAAGACCATTTGTTGCCTTAAACGACCATTAAGTTATCCTTTTAACTTAATGCACAATGAATGAAATTCGACACTTCACCGTTTGCTTACCAGATGAAAGGGTGGCTCGTTTTAACAGTCCCCCAACCTGCTCACGCACCCCCACCCCCGTGTATTTGTTTTAGAATGACATCAAACGACAATGCAAGTAAACCCTTACTCATACCTCCATAGACCAACAGTTCACACACAACCAGTTGTTTGTAATTTCCCGGAAGTGAAAGAGTCACAGTTGATGCTGGCTGTACAAATGGCAATTTATGTTCATAGAAGTATATCCAGTGGCCAGATTGCGGTATTGTGAGTATCAGTGAGGCGTCCAGGTAAATTGTTAATCCAGCAAAATTTTCTGTAATGTGAAAGGTTTTACCCAATGAGAGGAATTCCTGGAATTTTTGAAATATTATGTAGCCTGCTATCGAGGATTTATTTTTCTTGCAACTCTATTTTGTGAATCTTGGTATGAGTTTAGTTCATAAAATATAAATATGCATTCACAGTCATATTGTTACTTAAATGTATAGGTTGGTTTGCTTGAAAATACATCTATGTTTTTCACAATCTATATAGTAGTACCGCACCATTGACTCCTGCAGATAGTCAGGCAACAAGTGATCTTACAAATCTGAAAATCAGTCCTGGTGATATTTTAAAGCACTCATTGCAATAACAAATCTAAGCGCACCAGTCAGTTTAAAACATTAACCGTTCTGAATTATCAAGTATATTGAAAGCTACAGACATGTTGAGTTGTGTATGTGCAAAATCTTTTTAAAAAAATCTGTCCATTGGAAAAAATGCCCTATTCGTCCTCAAGTATAAACATTGCTTTTATAGTAGCCTTATCTAAAAACTATGGTTAAATCGAAATGAGAAGTTTCATTTAAACGGATAAACGATACTCACGGCCGGGATATTCGCGGTCTGTTCTCCCGTATATGACAATTCTTGATATTTCATATGCACGCTCAAGATTAACAGTCAAGGAAGGATCAGTCTCATTTTGCGTAGCTGCACAACACCGACACGATGATGGATCTGTACTATTACTCCCGTCAACAGCTCTAGATGCTTCCCAAACACCAGTTTGGCCGGGAAACTGTGAAGAAGCCGTGACTGGCTTATTGGTTGATATGAGAAATTCTTAAACGAAAAGGACACATTTTCTCCATAAGTTATATGTACATATGATATTTACTTGTTCTATGTCAAACGTGTTTTTTCCCCCTCGATATGAATATGGGGACAAAGGCCAGATTTGTTGACATTTGTAAAAAAAATGCACCTTCACATACTCCCCTCCACCCAAACTTAGCTTATTGCTTTACATACATGAATAAATTTTTGGCCACGCCCTTGCAAGAAAGGTTTTAACCCTTTCCCAAACAATCCCTGGTTTTTACGGGTCTGGAATAGTAGCCTTTGGAAAACATTGTGGAAAAAGGAGAAAATGCTGGTAACCAGCATTTTCTCCTTTTCCTGCAATGTTTTCTACCCTATCATAGACAGAAATCACCTTTTCAGCAAGAGTTGAATTGTCGTCTGCAAATGCTTTCAATTTGGTCTAGTTGAAAAGTTTGTCGTTTGGGAAAGGGTTTAATACATCTATATGATGCATTATATCAAGTCAGACATTGCATAATCATAGATCCATAAAATCCTGGTATGTCCAAAGACAGACCAAGTCAAGAGGTAAATTTGTCCCTTGTCAAGCAGAACAGTATCAAAAAGTTTCGATTCAGGTAAACCTGTGCGAACTGCACAGGCTTGCCTAGGTCGATATTTTTTGTACATGCATCTAATTTTTTTCCCGCATGAGCATCTCCCAATCATCCTTATTGTTCAGATAATCATAAGTTCGCAAAAATATTCAATAGAACAGATTTAAACGAAATTGATCTTATTCCGTTGTGAAGCTTATACCAATCCAATTACAAGAGGACATGATGGTCCTATATCGCTCACCTGAGTATATTTGTAACTTATATGGTTTATCAAGGGGAGGCTATTAATTCTTTTCAAATAAGGCATACCCTGGGGTTTGTCACAAAAATATGTTTACAGATTTTCTTCTTTGTCTTTGGCCAGTGGAGCTAAAAGCTGCTGCTTATCATCAATTTTTCTCTTCACAGTGTCTTGTTCCCTTTTTGACTTGTAGTTTAGCCATTACCAGACGACAAAATTTTAGACTGTTCCAAATTGAAACAAATTGCAGACGACATTTTAAAATGTATCTAAAATGAAAAATAAGTGATATATATGGTAGAAAAGATTGTGAGAAAGGAGAAATTGCTTGTTGCAAACAATTTCTGCTTTTTAGATGGAATTGATTTTAAAAATTTTCTTCTATGATTCCATGTGAAATAGTGTGCACCAGGGCACAGAGCCAAAATATGACCCCATGGGGATAATTTTAATTATTTTTATAAAGGGTCACTAGATGATGCTAGATGCAAAATATGAATGCTCTACCCCTTATGGTTTACCACAAGTAGATTTTTAAAAGATTTCCTTCTTTGTTTCTATGTAAAATAGGGTGCGCCCGGGCAGAGCCCAAATATGACCGCAGAGGGATAATTCTAGCAATTTTGGTAGAAGATTATCAGATTTTGCTACATAGCAAATATGAATGCTCTAGCCATTACGGTTTGTCAGAAAGACATTTATTAAAGGTTTCCTTCTTTGTTTCTATGTAAAATAGGGTGTGCCCGGGCAAAGCCCAAATATGACCCAAGGGGAATAATTTCAACAATTTTGGTAAGGGGTCACCCAATGATGCTTCAAACAAAATATGAACGCCCTCGCCTTATGGTTTGTCACAAGAAGATTTTAAAGATTTTAAAATAGGGTGCGCCCGGGCAGAGCCCAAATATGACCGCAGAAGGATAATTTCAACAATTTTGGTAGAAGATCATCAGTTAATGCTACACACTAAATAGGAATGTTCTAGCCATTATGATTTGTCACCAGAAGAAGTTTTAAAGATTTCCTTCTAAATTTCTTTGTAAAATAGAGTGCGCCCGGGCAAAGCCCAAATATGACCCCATGGGAATGATTTTAACAATTTTGGTAAGGGGTCACCCAATGATGTTTCAAACAAAATATGAATGCTCCCAACCTTATGTTTTGTCACAAGAAGATTTTTAAAGATTTTAAAATAGGGTGCGCCCGGGCAGAGCCCAAATATGACAGCAGAGGAATAATTTTAACAATTTTGGTAGAGGATCATCAGATAATGCTACATACCAAATATGAATGCTCTAGCCATTATGGTTTGTCAGAAGAAGATTTTTTAAAGCTTTCCTTCTTTGTTTCTATGTAAAAAAGGGGTGCGCCCGGGCAAAGCCCAAATATGACCCATGGGAATAATTTTAACAATTTTGGTAAAGGGTCACCCAATGATGCTTCATACAAAATATGAATGCTCCTGGCCTTATGGTTTGTCATAAGAAGATTTTTAAAGATTTTTTCCATTTTCAGCCATTTTGTTGCCATGGCAACCAGAGTTTTTGTTGGAATTAAATTCTTTTAACAATTTTTGTAGAGCTTCACCCAAGGAACATTCCTGCCAAGTTTTATCAAGATTGGCCTTCTGGTTTTGGAGGAGAAGATTTTTAAAGAAATTGTTAACGGACGGACGGACGGACGGACGGACGGACGCCGGACGATGACCGGTCACAATAGCTCCCCCTGAGCACGTTGTGCTCAGGTGAGCTAAAAACTTTTCAAGGATTGAACGGCTGTGAAAGAATCATCTTTGCAAGCCAAGGCCGACGATTCACTACGTTACTCTACCCTTGGCTGATTGAGCCCAATTTCGAGAATCCTGCGATGCGCCTTCTATTGGATGCTGGTTATTACTCCCCTTTACATCATGTTTTTAAAAGCAAATGAAATATCGTTTTACAAACCGCTTACGAATACACATGAAGCGATAAGCAGACATCCACATGGGTTTCCATGTTTTACCTTTTATTCGAAAGGTAGAGACCTTGTTCTATTTTTATCAACGATGAAATGCTATGAGCGATTTCATTCGTTGCAGCTAGAGCTAGCTGCATCCAATAGAAAAGTGTATCGGGTGAACGTAAAAATCAAGCTCGATCCGCCAAGGTAAGATCAACGTAGTGATCGTAAACTTGGCTCGCGAAGATGTGAAAGAATAAGCAGCGCAGTTATTCAAATATAGATAGATTAGATCACTGATTTTTAGTGAAAATAAGTGACTAAACAACTGCAGATCACACTCGGATTACACATTTGCATTTTGAAAATCTTGTACTCTGTCTTTTCAAGTTTAAATCGAATGAGATACCAAAACAACTGCAGAGAGAGAAAGCGAGACAGAGAAAAGACAAAGAGAAAGAAAAAGAGACAGGCAGAAAGAAAGAAAGAAAGAAAGAAAGAAAGAAAGAGACTGGGAGAGACAGAGATAAAGAGAGACAGAGAGACAGAAAGAGGGATAGAGAGTGAGAGAGAGAATCAAGTTAACAACTTGGAACATGTACATTTATACTTAACAAGACATTTACGGATGATGCGAAGGTAACTTAAGATTACAATATACAAATTGGGATATCGGTATTTAAGCAAAACCTGAAGATGAAAATACTGTGTAAATTTATGTTTACCGCTAGAGGTTTCAAAAACACCGGCAAATGCAAGAATCGTCAAGGTGAGTACTGTACTGCAACTCGGCTTCATCCTGAAGCACAAATAGTTTTATTTTTTGGGTAAATTTTGTTGTTGAGAAATGCAGACGTTAACATATCAAGATTCCAATAATTGATTTAAATATATTTTGTCAATGAAATACCCCTAATATTTTACGTCACCCTTTGTCGAAGTATCTTTATACCAATGTGAAGGTTATTAGGTCAACTCTCAAACATGTTTAGATGAGGTACAGTGTGGGTCCTCTCGGGTCAAGAAGCATGTCATTAGTGTAGATCAGATTTTCAACCACTGCTCGTAAAATTTCTTATGAACATGAAAACATTTGCATAGCTGAAGTACAAGCCGCCCCTGCCGGGATTCGAACCCATGCGGCAAATAACCTTCTTTATTGAAAACTAAAAGAGCAATACCCTAATCACTGAGCGAAAAAGAATACTTCCCAACGCAGATGTCAAGAATTGATTCTATAAGGGAAGAAGCTATTCAGTAAGGAAGGCGTGATTTCACGTAACAAACAAGTCAAAACATCTTATGGCAGTGCACAGTCAAAAAGTAGATACAAGAAAATAGTGATGCATAACATCAATTGCGCCGCAAATCAGTTGTTTCTTAAATAGGGCACATTACAGCGGGTTATACAGAATTCCCCAATCAAGTAACTGTATAAGTCCAGTTTACCGAATTCGTGACCCTGTCTTCTTGAAAGTTGCCGAGTAATTACTGGACTCTCGGTCTGGTAAAAAAACCCCAGATTTTTACCAGACCCAAAATATCGATAAATTAAAAAAACTACATGAAATACTTTTGAATTTATAAGGAAAAACAAAAAGAATATCAATGGGGGTAGATTTACAAGTATAGTCTTACGTCGAGAATCCCTGGCCTTATTCAAAACTCAGCAGTCTCTTCTATAAATCTCAACGTTCATACACTTGTCGTCTTCCGAATGAAAATCTACAAAAAATGAATGAGTCTTCACTGGGATTTCCATTGACTTTCTGATTTGAGGATCATTTGACCCCCTTCTAATGAAGTACAGAAGGCACAGATAGTTCTAAATAATGGGGGTCATTCAGAAAATGAGTCTTTAAGGATCAAATAAGTTATAAGTTTACATATTTTTTCCTCAATAAGATCTTCTGATGAGCGAAAGCGAAACCGGTTGGCACGTTAAAAACTATTTGTAGTGTCATTTCTCTTTTATTATATATTTTCTTGTTCCGGTATTATTCTTCTATTTGCAATATATATTGCAAATAGAAGAATAATACCGGAACAAGAAAATATATAATAAAAGAGAAATGACACTACAAATAGTTTTTAACGTGCCAACCGGTTTCGCTTTCGCTCATCAGGGCAACGCTTTAATGAAACATTGTAACTAACGTCATTTTGACGTCATAGAACAACGGTTAAATACAGTTCAATTTTGGACGAAAAATGTTTATGAAATATTTTTCCTTTGATACTCTAGCTGAAACGTCGGTTGATTTGCATTTAAAAAATGGAAAAATTGAAAATTTTGGATCTGTTTTACAACAACTATCTAAATGAGAACTCAATGGTATTTGTCTTGTTGAAGGGTCCCTAATCTGTTGATTATGTATTGTAATTCTATTTCTAAGTTTATCGCCTGTTTGACCAATATAAAACTCTTGGCAGCCATTGCATACTAAAAGGTACAAACAGTTAGAAACTTTGCAATCCATATCTTCTTTAACAGTAAAAGTTTTATCCTTGATTTTGAATTCATTGCCTTCGATAATATGCTTACAGAGTCCACAGCGGGACTCATTGCATTTTTTCACAGAAGATTTTGAAGTTTTGTCTTTGAATTCTGATTTAATCAAAATCTGTTTAAGATTTGGAAGTTGTCTCTTACCTTTAATTAATTTGGTATTACTTAGTATTTGTGACATTGTTCGATCATTTTCCAAAATTTCAAAATTATTCTTAATAATTCCAAATAACTCTCTGTTTTTAGGATTAAATGTCGAAATATATGCCATTATATTGTCATCATGTTTAACCTTTACCTGTAAGAGAGTATGTCTTGGAATATTAAGAGCTTTATTGATACCTGCTAAGATTACTGCTTTAGGGTATTTTCTTTCAATTAAAATGTTTTCAAGTTCACGTAATCTTAACTGTAGAATTTTTCTGTCAGATACAATTGTGCAGATCCTTCGGGCTAGGGAGAACGGAATGTTGACCTTGTTATGTTTTGGGTGACATGACCTGAAATTCAAATATTGCTTAGAATCTGTAATTTTGAAATGAATATCAGTGACAATTGTACAACCCATTTTTATCACTAACACGTCTAGAAAAGGCATTTTATTTGAATTCATCTCCATCTTAAATTTTATATCTTTATGTAACGAGTTAAGTATGTCATTAAAGACAGATAAATCATTAACTGATTTTGTCCAAAAAATAAAACAATCATCAAGATATCTTTTCCATTGTTTGCATATATAATCTGAAAAGTTTTCGTCTTTGAGTTCTTTACATTTTCATATAGTATCTCTTCTATATATCCTAAAACTAAAGTTGCATATGTTGGGACAACTTTTGTTCCCATGGCCGTTCCTTTACACTGATTGAAAAATGCGGAATTAAAGGAAAAATTGTTATTTTCTAGTACTATTTTCAAACCTTCCAATATGAAAGTTTGGTCAAATCTGTTATAAATAAGATCTGGATATCTTTTCAACCAATAAGAAATTGCTTCATATCCTAAGCTGTGTGGAATATTTGTATACAAACTAACTACATCAAATGACACTAAAATAGTGTGAATAGGAACTGTTTCTGGTAGAAAATTAAGGAAATCTATGTCATCTCTGAGATAGCTTTGGACCTTACTTACAAAAGGTTTTAAAAGTTTATCTAAAAAACTACTTAATCGACTTGTTTCACAGTTAGGTCCTGCCACAATTGGTCTCATTTGGAGATCAATTGGATCTAAACTTTCAATATACTCTTCATTAATACAGTCACAAATATTTTGAATTATTTTGCTTTTATGAATTTTTGGAAGACCGTAAAATGTACTAGTCTTGTAATCAAACTTTAATAAATAATCTGCTTCTTGTTTAGTGATAGTGTTATTTTTGTAAATCAACATTTTGATAGAGTCAAATATCTGTGTTGTATTAGCATGTGGAATAGGTTTATAATAGGAGATATCAGAGAGCATTTCTGCGATTTTATTTTTATAAAAATATTTATTCATCATTACTATTCCACCTCCTTTGTCAGCTTCTTTTATAATAATAGAAGAATCATCTGCTAGTGATTTTATAGATTTTCTTTGATTAAGGGATATGTTATGTTTTACAGGGTTGGTATTTTTCAAAACATTAAAGCATAATGACTTGGTAGTAGAAATATATTCATCTAATTTTTTATTTCTCCCGGAAGGAGGATTAAAAGAAGATTTGTTTCTCAGTAATCTATCATTACAATCTACGTTTTGTGATGTATATATACAGGTAAAGGTTAAACATGATGACAATATAATGGCATATATTTCGACATTTAATCCTAAAAACAGAGAGTTATTTGGAATTATTAAGAATAATTTTGAAATTTTGGAAAATGATCGAACAATGTCACAAATACTAAGTAATACCAAATTAATTAAAGGTAAGAGACAACTTCCAAATCTTAAACAGATTTTGATTAAATCAGAATTCAAAGACAAAACTTCAAAATCTTCTGTGAAAAAATGCAATGAGTCCCGCTGTGGACTCTGTAAGCATATTATCGAAGGCAATGAATTCAAAATCAAGGATAAAACTTTTACTGTTAAAGAAGATATGGATTGCAAAGTTTCTAACTGTTTGTACCTTTTAGTATGCAATGGCTGCCAAGAGTTTTATATTGGTCAAACAGGCGATAAACTTAGAAATAGAATTACAATACATAATCAACAGATTAGGGACCCTTCAACAAGACAAATACCATTGAGTTCTCATTTAGATAGTTGTTGTAAAACAGATCCAAAATTTTCAATTTTTCCATTTTTTAAATGCAAATCAACCGACGTTTCAGCTAGAGTATCAAAGGAAAAATATTTCATAAACATTTTTCGTCCAAAATTGAACTGTATTTAACCGTTGTTCTATGACGTCAAAATGACGTTAGTTACAATGTTTCATTAAAGCGTTGCCCTGATGAGCGAAAGCGAAACCGGTTGGCACGTTAAAAACTATTTGTAGTGTCATTTCTCTTTTATTATTATATATATATATATATATATATATATATATATATATATATATATGTGGGGTTCTATTTCACGACAGCAGTCGATATTTTTTGTAGAGAAGGAAAGATCGCCATATAAATGTCGCGTAATTTCACTAGACAGTATATTTCCAACATTAATGAATAAAATATCATACAAAGTATGACGTCATTCATTCTTACGACGATTTCATTGGTTTATTGAGGCTGAACAGTGTACGGGAAAAACCTACGTCATTCTAAAATATTAGCATAATTATGACCTTTCAATGTTATTTCTAGCGGATTTGCGGTCCGTTTACTGTGATCCTTTTTACCGGATCCAAATACTCAATTCTGACCCTGTACAAATCATAGAAATTAAGTTTGATTTTTATCGAAATTTTGCCAAAACTGAAAAAAAAATTGTCAGTCTGAAATACTTTAAATACTGAAATAAAGTTTGTTCTTTTTTTTTTTCCAAAATAAAGCCATATGCGTATAAACATTGTTTACACTGCACTCGTTTTCATTCAAGAATTTTGACAACTTGTATCGTCCGCTGCCTAAATAAACAAGGAGATTATGCAGTTTTTTCTCGATAAGATTCTTTTTTCAACTAGATATTATATCAAATATCTTTAAGTGTTCAGATAGCGCAAGAATTTGACCATTAATAATTTAACCCATTACCACACAAGAAAATTTTGGACTGGTCCAAATTGAAAGCATTTGCAGACGACAAAATAAAGGTGACTGAAAAATTGAAATTTGTTCTGGGAAGGGTAGAAAACACTGTGGGAAAAGGAGAAAATGCTGGTTACCAGCATTTTCTCCTTTTCCCACAGTGTTTTCAGAAGGCTTCTTTCTCAGGGGCGTCAAAAGTAGGGATTGTGTGGTAATGGGTTAAAACCCTTTAGATACAATACAATACAATACAATACAATAAATTTATTCTGTAATAAGGCCTCCGGCCTATAATACATGCATACATATACAAACGTTTTACAAACTACGTTAATGCCCCACATTTACTAGATCTAACAATTTTTTGACATATATCCCTACCTGTTTTAATACATTAGAATTATCGCTAGCCAAAAGTAAGTATAAATTTCCAATTGTTGAGCGGCCATTATACCAAGAGAATAAATAATCAGTCCTGATCTCAGCATATTTTTCACATATGAAAAATACATGGAATTCATCTTCTACAATAGTTATATTTTTTTCAGAAAAACAAAATATACAAATTCTTTCCTCTCTATTAACTTTAAAATGACGTCCATATTCAATACTTAGTTTATGGCTGGAGCAGCGGAAACGAGCAAGGGCTCGTTTATAAATAGGTTGCATATCTAACTCTAGATATCTTTCCACATTAAGTAAACTTTTAAAATGTTTATAAAAATCACATCTTGTAGAACTAGAAATATCACTATGCCAAGTTTGAGAAAAACAATCATTCAACCTTTGTTTTAACATAATTATAAATTGTTTGACGTCCCCAACTTCTTGCGATATCCATACTATACCAAATCCATAAGAAAATAAAAATTCTCGAACCTTAGAGGCCCAATTTGCTCTTCCACTCTCATCAAGATTTTTCAACATATTATAGCAGCTCTTTGGATATCTATTATTGTCCATCTCAATTAACCTTAACCAATACTTGATAAATTTTATATGGTAGGATACAGCAATAGGTAACCTTCCACACTCTCCAAGAGCCACTGCATTGTTAACAGATTGGTTTACACCCAAAAACTCTTTACAAAACTGATGATGAACTTGTTCTATGCAATTTTTATACTCAAAACCCCACATCTCCCCACCATAAGTTAATATAGGTAAAACCATAGAATCAAATATTTTGAAATATTCTTTATGATTAAATTTACCAAATGCTCTTTGGTACTGTTTTATTTGAAAAATTGATTTTTGTGCCTGAAGTGAAAGCTTTTTGGTGGCTGCATACCAAGAAAGTTTGGGTGTGAAAAGGAGACCCATGTATTTATAAACAGATGTTATTTTAATATAATGCCCTTTATATTTCCAGCGTTCATATTCCCTTAAAGGCCCACCATTTCTAAAAACTATTATTTCCGTTTTGTTAAGGTTAACTGTCATATTGGTTTCATCACAAAAATTTTCTACTATATTTAGTTGTCTCTGTAGATTAACCGCTGTATCGGCACAATTTGCAATATCGTCCGCGAACATTTAACAAAATAAGTCTGGTACGTCTTTTGTGATAAAAATGCCATTATTACATTTATTTCTAAGCAGGATTGCTAACTCATTTATATAAATATTGAATATTAAAGGAGAGCTCAAGTCGCCTTGTTTTAAACCTATATTACAAGAGATTGATGGGCTTAATTTTCCACCTACTTTTACCTGTGCTTTTATATTAGAATACATGACAACTAAAATGCGAAAAAACTTTCCAGTTATACCTTTTTTGTTCAAACATGAAAACACTTTATAATGATCTAGACTGTCAAAAGCCTTCTGAAAATCAATGTAAAGAACATAAAACCGACCTCCGGCTTTTGACAGATATTTTTGAATGAGGCTTTGTAGACAAAATACATTATCGATAGCCGAAAACCCGGCTCTAAAACCTGACTGGGATAAATCTATAATATCGAACTCATTCGACCATTTCTTTAATCTATCGTTAATTACGAATGAAAATATCTTATACATAATGTTCAACAAGGAGATTCCTCTATAATTATTTGGATCTTTTCTAGAGCCAGATTTGTAGACAGGTACTATAATTGATTCTGTCCATGCTTCAGGGAAATTGCCAGACTCAAAAATCTTATTAAATAATATAACTAACAAAGGACTGATGTTGTTCAATGTACTTTTAAAGAACTCTGCAGGTAGACCATCTTTTCCTGGTGCTTTACCAGATTTTAATTTCCGTATACCTCTTTCAACCTCCCCTTTAGTAATGGGAGTATTAAGAATCATATCCATTTCAGGATTAAAATGCAGTGGATCATCTTCAACCTCAGAGATCGGACGGGTATTGTCTGTAACAAGTAACGATTTAAAATGATGAAACAGGTCATATTCAGACATGTGGATTTCTGTTGGTAAAGGGTTAGGTATATTTCCGTGGTATGACCGCTTTAATGTACTCCAAAATATTTTTGGATCTTTACAAGCAGCTGCTAGTGAGTTCCTATTTTTTGTTTGAAATACAATTTTTTTCTTGCGACATAATGCCTTAAATTCATTTCTTGCAATTTTGTAACTAACAAAATCTTTCTTTTCGTTAGAATGTCTGAATTTACGTAGTAAAAAAAACTTTTTTTTCTTTCCAATCTTACATTGTTCATCCCACCAGGCTGACTTAATATTATGTGTAGAACGAATGTCCTCATCACTTTTCATATTTACCCCACAAGTTTTAAATAAACTAATAAAATAGTCAACAGCATAGTTAATATCTCGGTCAATAAATTGCAATAATTCATCATAACAGAGACTGATATTCAAACTAAAACTTTCTACAAAATTATCTTTATAACATTCTTTCCATCTAAATCTAGCATAACCTTCATATGCAATATCATTCGATTTAATAGAAGAATCACTCCGTTTCATTTTAAAATTGAAGGCAGCTGTAACAGGGAAATACTATCTTCCACTTTAAAATGAGACAAAAAGGGAAACAACTCTGTAGAAATTAAATGGTAGTCAACGACGCTACAACCTTCATTAGCAATACAAGTAAAATGCCCGTCCGCATCATCAAAAAACCGCCCATTTATAATATGAATATTATGTGTACAACATAAATCAATTAATGACCGTCCAAATGTATTCACTGTATACTTGTCGCGCGTAACACGCGGCATCTCAAAATAGTCCCCACTATAATCACTGTGAGAGCTAAATACAAAATCAAGGGAATCGCTAGGTATAAAATCAAGTAATTCTCCTGTTCTTGCATTCAAATCTCCAGCTATATAAAAGTAACAATTGGGATATTCCATACGTAATTCTGTAAGTCTGTTTTCAAGAATTAAAATTCCATTCCCTTCGTCATTTCCTCTATAAATAGGAGAGCCCTCAGGCGAAATGTAAGTAATATACAAAATTATATCATGATTAAAACATTCAAAGTTACTTGACTTAATATATAAAACAATACAATCTGTCAAATCTATACAAAGTTGTTTAACAATTCCCGCTGAAACTAACCAGTCTCTAACAAACACGCTGACACCCCCGCTATTTCTCGGACATAAATTTGATTTGGGTCTAGTATTACCAAAATGAACAAAATAATGAAGAAAGTGATCAAATTCTTTTTTGTTATTACCCCATGTTTCGAGTAAGCCGACAATATCGTATTTTGATAAATATTTTATCAGCGAAATGTCACCAACAAATTTGGCCAAACCAGCAATGTTCCATGTCAGTATGTTTAGGGTTATGTTTTCATAGTTAATGTCATAAGGTAGGCCTTGGCCGCTTTCCTATCCAGAGCCACTAGCTCCTCCCCCGAATACGTCACTATTGTTGTCCAATGGTCTTCTTTCATTGTCGATAGCATGCGTTGGTTGTTCACGTGTAGTTACATTGGTACCCGGTCTATTGTGAGCCGACCCGATTCGATACATTTCCTGGTTCTCAGTGTCAAACTTAAATACATCATTTTCTATCACGAGCTTGTCGAATTGCATGACTGCATGTAAACCCTTCTCCCTCGCTTCGACCAGATGTTTTCCGAGCTGTCGTCTGCAATATCTTACTCGATCAGTAAAATCTTCTTGAACGAAAAAGTTTGTTCCTTTAAGAATTTTTCGTGCCGATTGCAAAATTTCTTCTCTGTCTTTGTACCTTGTAAACTTGACAATTATTGGACAATCACTGCAATCACCTGACGACCTTATCCTATGGGCTCTCTCCACTTCAACGTTCTCCAAATCCGGCCGATCTAGATCGTTTTTAATAAATGCTCTGACCTTTTCCTCCGTCTCACTCCATTTCTCATTAATCTTTCCGCGAATACCCCGAAAAAGCAAATTATTACGTCTTGAGTGGCCCTCTAAACGGTCAATTTTTAAACATAGTCGGTCAATGTTCGATTTCATATCAGCATTTTCCTTTCTAAGAGCAACATTTTCAGATTTCAGTGTATTTATAGATGTAAAAATACTGTCTATTTTATTGTTTATTGAGGATAAATCAGTCTTAAACTCACTTTTCATGTCCTGCAAAAAGGACATTATATCTTGGTCGGTCGTTTTCTGGGTCGACTTCTGAGGCCTCTGTTTTCGGGGTTGAGACTGCTGTAAAGATTGAAGTCTCGGGGTCGTCGGCTGACTATCTAATATCTGAGCTTTTTCACGGTCAGTAGTTGGCGAATCAGCTGCCGACTCGATAAAGGAAAGGGTAGTTTGTCTTGTAGACCGAGTGCTATTAGCGGGTCCTGGGTTCGACTCGATGTCGCCACATGTCAATAACACAGCGGCGAAGCATAGCACTAACCTTAAACCACCCATAAAGTGTCCAATGGCCGCAAATGGTATGCGAATTACTCTTCGAGTATTACATCGTCTAATTTTCAGCCAAAATGTGCCTATTCTTCCCCTCCAAGTATCAATATCGACTCCCATTTCACGAATCAAACGATATTATTTCGAGCTGACGAAAACAAAGCCGCCATTACCAGGGGCACTTAACTCTCCACCAGGGGCACTTAACTCTCGACGATAACGAATACACAAAACCCATGAAGTCGAATATTTGAAACATTTTTTGCTGAATGTTTGAAGGAATGGAGATCGTGCAGTCTATCAAAAAATATTTAATGTTTGCTTTAGGCAAGACTGCATTGGAAGAGCTTCCAAGATTTTTCTCTAGTTATAAAAGGGACATTAAGAAATCCTTTGTTTACAAACGGCCCCGATCAAGTACGAACCCTGGACATGAATTTATACTGAAGGTTTTTAATGGGAAATCGTGTCCTTCTCAGTGAACTAGACATCCACTAACTTGAAGCCTCAGAGATTCAGACATACTTACAAGTTGTTTTCAAGATGTAAACTCTATTTAATAGTAATTCTGATACCTTGATATTTATTTTGTGACGTTTCAGCGAATAAGGAAGTCTGAATTTGCAGATAAATTTGTGATGAAGGGTCCGCAGGAATGCATTTATACGTCTTTCTATTTAGACATGTAGATTTGAAATATTTGATGTATTTTTTATCCTGTGAATTAGATGCATGTACAGGGCAATTTAATAATACTTTGCTTTACTTATAAATTTGTATCATTAACTGCTGCTCAACCCATATTTAAGACGGTGAATGTGTATAATGTAATTCAAACCTAAGCAATAAAGCATGCCTATAGTTTTTAAACCTTCATAGAGTGATCCAATTCCTTTAACCCTTATGCTGTTAAGTGCTACTCAAGGACCTTTTGTAGGCAATGCTGATTAAGATCAGATTGCACAGACATAGCAAAGTGCAGTAAGAAAGTAATTTTCCCAAAAGAGTAACTTTAAAATCGCAATAATTGGATTTATACATTCGACTTGAAAGTCTCATTTTAATTATGTTGAGAACAATTTTTACTCTGCATTGCAACTTGTAACACTGAGTGTGACCTTGATCCATTCTGGCTGCTAAAGTACCTTCAGCTGTACCAAGGGCTTGGATTCACACATAATAAAAAGGACTATGTTCTGCGAAGGGATGGGTGTTAATTTTAATTCATTTCTTTAGACCATGAAAGTGGATTCAGTTAAAAATGCATTGGATTATGGACAAACCCTTATACCACTGTAAATATTGATTTTCAAGTATCTCAAAATGCTACATAAGGTATTCCTTGCACATTTCCCCGCAATGATTTAGTTATATAGTATCCAAGGTTGGCAAAGAGCAGGTCAGTATCAGTAAAAAAAAAAAATGAATAAAAAAAAAATCAGTATTGACCAGGCTGGCAGTTTTAACCGGTTATAAATGGTCAATACTGTTGACAATTGGTCGATTGGTGGTTGATTGGAGTGATTGATTTTGTTGATTTAATCACTGGCTTCCATAACAGTCTGTTTTCTAAATTAATATTAAAAGCTGTCCTCTTACATCCTGGACATGAAGGTTTATTACATATTATCATCGGTATCATAGTTTTTATTGATGAGGTCCTTTTTTATTTGATCATAGTTCAAATCACACTTATAGAAAGATACGTACCTCACACGTTCTTTTTTGCCTCAGTACAGCTCGCTTTTGAATATACAACAATAAAAGTAACATTGACATACCAAGGATTTTTTGAGAAGTTTCGGGTGTCACTCCTTTATTTATTAAGACTTATTCAATATTTTGTCGGTAATGATATTTAAAGTCTTAATCTATAGATTAATTGAACAAAAGAATGTATACGAAATGTGCCATGTATTGTCACCATAGCAACGTCAAGTCGACATGAGCCGGGCATCTTGACGTCACTTCACAAAATAACTATTTCAAATATGGGCAAGTATTAATCACCACACAAAATAATTATTTTGAATATGGGCAAGTAATAATCACAATAAGCACGCGAGTATGCTTTTGAATTGTGTATGACAAAAGTATGTGCACGCTGGGTGTCCGATCAGCCATAAATAGCTAGAGCGGGTCGCCGGCAGTATGGTTTTTCCTGAAACAGTGCAGAGAAAGTGACAGGTTCTTGGAATCCATTTTTACTGCCGATAAAACTTGGATTAATTTGTACGAGTCAGCGACCAATCAAGACAGTTCTGTGCGGTAAACTCGAACTTCACACTCGCTTACAAAAGCAATGTCGAAAACATATCTTTTTTGACCTGATGGGAGCTATTCACTGTTACGCCTTACGGACCGGGAAGACAGTAATAGCGCAGTATTACCCGAGGATAAATTGTTTTGATGTTATTATAATTCAACTGACTTTGCGTGATTAAAGAATTGATTAGCAAATTCTTTATTGATGAATATTATTTTTTGTTACATGTATATGTATGCATGGGTACAACCATTATCTAGGTTCAGGTGCTGCGACGTGATTTGATCAGGGCTGTCAAGAAGAGAAGACAAGAAAAAGACGATATATTCTACTTAAATCAAAACGCCACGCCTCACACTTCAACTAAAACTACCAAAGATGTACCTTCTGATAGAAAGATTGACACCAATGTGCACACACCATATACTCCCCTAACCTCGCGCCACACAAATTTGTGCTATTCCCCACTTTCAAGAGTGACTCACGCAACCACTATTCCGACGCCGTCGACGACCTACCCGTCGGCGTCAGGGAATATATCAGAAAAATGCCACAATCAGACTTCAAAAAATGTTTTAATTCGTGGGAAGATAGGCATCAGAAGTGCGTTAAGTATACGAAAGAAAAATAAAGACTATTTGAGACAAACCTTTATTCAGCGCATCTAGGTGCCCCGCTCACGTCGACTTGATGTTGCTACAGTGCATTATGCCTTGCGTGTTTCTTCCTGTACTTGTTTCAGTTAACATGTAGAAAATGGTAGTAGCTGTTATTGCCCAAAAAATAATCAAAGAATGTCAAAAAAAAGAGAAAGAATGGCGGCACTTGTCCTGAACTTTCCGAACACCCCTCGTATCAATGCTAAATCTCAGTTTCTTAAAATATTCTACACAACAGCATCAATTATAAAAGTATCACTTGACAATACCCTCATCATCCATGAGGGTCACATCAAAACTTAACATGTAAGACCATATATGAATATATTAGAAGGAAAGAAAAAATATTGTTAATTCTACCGAAACCGAATCACGGTCTTAGCTGTTTTACATAACCCATTTAATTCATAAATGATAAAATATGTCTATCAAAATGAAGCTTTTCACTCCTTGGCCTTTATGATTGAGCAAGGCTTTAAACCCATAATGTTATTATGAAGGTTTTCTTCTTCCCTTTTTTAGTTAAAATTCTCGTCCTCTATGAATAGATAATGATCCACGTACACGTATTTATTGCTTTAAAAAAAACTAGAATTATAACCATAAGGAAGTGAGATTTTTTTCACGTATATGTCTTAGTTTTATTAAAGTAAAAAAACATCTTGCTATTTTGAATTATCATTTGACAATGCAGTGTAGAACCCCAGATGAGCACTGGAGAAATAGGTAAAGGCAAAGTAACACAGAGCTGATTATAAAATAACTGAAATTGTCCAAATTGACTTAAATCTTTTAACACCACACAATCCCGAGTTCTAACGACCGTGAGAGAGAAAATATTCTAAAAAAAGCCAGCTTTTTATTTATTTTTCCCCAAATGTTTCCTACTCTATCAAAGATAAATTCCACCATTTGATTTATATTGAAATTGTCATTTGCAAATGCTTTGAATTTGAACAAGTCTACATTTTTGTTGAGCTGTATAGACTGAGACACCGTTCACACAAAAGCAGAAGTCAAAGACTTTCATAACAAAGTAGTAATTGCACCGGTTACACCGGTAGCTAAGTGGTTAGCATATCTGACTCATGACCCAATGGTTGCTGTTTTGGTACTCGGTTTCAACAACTTCTTTTCGGCGATCTTTTGCATGCCTCTCACCTCAAATGCGTGTGGGAAAAGATGTAAGTGGCTTAGAAAAAAGTTGTGTCAGTGCTAGAGTTAGACAACGAGGAAACACGAGGTGCTCCGATCGCCGTGATATGATTTAAAGTGTTATAAACGACGTTTAGCAAATAAGGAGCGGTAACGCTTGCCTTTGAATAATGGAAGCGTCCTCCAATGTCTTCAGAGAACTAATATAAAATAATAGCGTCATACTGTTGACGTTATAAAGATGCCGAAATGGCATGTCTAGATATATAGTTTGAGATGTTTTAGGCAAAAATATTGTGGCTCGGAAAGAAAATCGAGATAAGTACTGGTAAAAGAAACTAACGGAAAGGTGCACATGCCACCGCGATATAAATGTGATAATGTTGAAAACGGCGTTAAATACCATACAATCAATCAATTAATCAATTAATTACAGGTACATATAACAGGCATCTTAACGTTCGGTTTATTACCATTGAATACATGTATTTTCTATTAGCCCATAGCCCATTTAACCCAGCAGATATACAGTAGTACGAGTAGTAAAATGTACGCATTAATCGATTTCACGGAGTTAGTGTCACTAGTGACAAGGTGGGGATGCCACCCTGCTCCGCATGAAGGCCCAAGAACTATGGGATGATTCAAGCATCACTGCCCACGAATAATGGGATATTATTCTGAGAACGATTGGATATCATTTTGGGAATAATGGGGTTGGAATTGTATGTCTGCATAGGAACACTGACGTCACCCTCAATCGCATACCATTGAACAGTGTGAAGAGTTGGTGACACAGTGCACATCAGTTGCTCGCGAGAGTACCCCAAAACAACGAGATATCATTCTGAGAAAAATGGGGTATTATTTTGGGATTAATGAGGCTGGTGTCGTATTTTTGCCTAGAAAGAGTGACATATCCCCGATCGCATACGACGGAACAATGGGAAGAGTTGGTGCAAGAGTGGCACGGTGCACCTTTAGATGCACGTGCGAGTACCAAAGAAAGCCATGGGATAGTCGTCTGAGAACAAGAGGGTATTATTTGGGAATGCCAAGAAAAAATGACGTCATATCCGAACGCATACCAGTTGGTGGTAATGTGTCCCTGCTGCTTTCGAACTATTACCCTCTGAGGATTTGTAGTATATGTCTGGTACACACCCCTGCAACCTCATGACTCATACCACGGAGGTTGTTATCGTACATCTGCATAAAAACAGTGATGTCATTCCAAAAGCATATCTTGGGTCCTGCATGGATCAGTCGTAAAGTATTGGAGTCGTGAACTGGAGGCCCCGGGTCCGAATATCACTGGGTTTTTATGTGAGTGTCCTTGGGCAAGACACTTCAGAGCCCTTGCTTAGTACTGGTGAAACACAGGAAATACATGCATTTATGACCTGTCACCGTGATAAGAATGAAATAATGTCTAAAGGGGGTAAAACATCATTCAGTCAATCACGAAACTCGAACGCTTACAACTGAACCATTGATTTTTTTTTAGAACAAAGAATCCCTGCAGTAAACCAGTGCATTGTATTACTTCAAAACAACCCCGTCAGCGGCAAGTTTGGTGCTACGGAGAACAATGGGTATTACAAAATAGTCTTGGAATTGGAGGAAGTCTGAATCATCATAAGAAAAGATTATTAGAATAAATTTCCGACCAAAATTATTAAACCCTTTACAACACAATCCAATGATTTCTACCCCATCAAAGAAAAGTTCTATCATTTTTCATGGTCATCGTATGGTAAGCAAAACATATCAAAGATAGATGGTGTAAACTTTTCAGCAAACAGGCAGGGGCCCTTAGAATAAACATTTTATAGATTTTTTATCAATCACAAATAACCATTTATTCATTTTCTGTTGGTCCCAAAAAGTAGGTCTGAAGCCAGTAAATTTAGTTTCGCCGAAAAAGAATAATGCTTTACAAACGATCCCATGTTCAAGATATCATTTTCGGTAGCAGAGCATCTGTGTGTGTGTGTGTGTGTGTGTGTGTATGTCTATATCTTATTATCTATCTACCTGAATATCTTTCTACCTGAATATCTATCTATCTATCTATATATCTCGAAAGCTAGCTTGCTACTTATCTCTGCCTTTCTTTGTGCTTCTGTCTCTGTGTGTTCATCTGTCAGTGTGTCTGTGTGTGTGTGTCTGTGTGTACTTGGGTGTGTGTGTTGTTGATTTGTGTGTGTGTAGGTGTGGGTGTGGGTGTGCGTCTGTGTGTGTGCCTACCATGTGCCTGTCTATGTATCTGTGTCTATCTCTGTCTGTTGGTCTCTGCGTGCGAAAGTGCGTCCATGCCTGTCTGTTGTCCCGATCTTTGCATTTGAATACGATAATTTCGCTCCATTTATAAATCGTCAAATGTATACTGTACTGAATTAGATTTTACATTTTTTGTTTGGTAATTACACCTATCTACCGTGCGAGAAATAGACGAACTTCCTTGTCATTTACTTCATGAAAAACTTTATTTATAAATCTGCTCTGTGAAAAGTGGGCTTAATGCATCTGCCTCAGTGATGCACTATGTCATGCTAGCCCCTACTTAACCCTTTACTCCATAGATACTCATTTCTACGCATTGTTTTTAGGAGCCTTTGGAAAACAGTGAGGCAAAAGGTGAAACTGCTCGTGACGAGCATTTTCACCTTTTGTCACAATGTTTTCTACACTGTCAAAAGGTGTCATATACACATAAGAAACAGCTTCACCCTTGCTGTTATTTAGGGTCAGTCAAACATACCATAGAAATGCCTTATGGGGTAAAGGGTTAATGATGAAGCCATAAAATCCATTGTGTCTATTAACAAATCGATTATGAGGTAGAATGCTCTTTGAACATGCAGAAAATTAATCAAACCAGACAGTTTCGAAACAAGCCCTTCTTATTTCTACTGTAAGCAACAGGAAGGTAAATGGGCTTTGTAATACATACTGGCACCTGTCATATTTCAAAATGGAAATGCTTGCTGTAATATACTTTGACTGTGTTGAGCACCTTCTCATTTAACCCTTTACCACAAAATGCCGACTTTTTACTCTCATGGAAAAGATTGTGAGAAAAGCAGTAATTTTCTTAAACAATTTCTCCTTCTCCCACGATGTTTACCCTATCAAAGAAAAATTTGCACCATTTGAGCCACATTGCTTTTGCCATCTGCAAATGCTTTCAAGGCTAAAAATTTGTAGTGTGGTAAACGGTTAATACCAGCGTTATTATATCAATGTGCATGAACTGATGGACATTTTACACAAAGTTTAGTATCAAGATCATGGGACGTATATGATCTAACATGAGTTGGTATTTGTGATATAGAGTTTATTTTACCAGCTTGTGGTTAATATGGGGAAATATTTGCCGAAAAAGGGAAAGGTATGCGAAAATAACGAGTGCCTTACGGCACTCGTTATTTTCGCGGACATCTCCCTTTTTTGGCGAATATTTTCCCATATTAACCACAAGCTGATGAAATAATCTATATATTTCCTCTGATAATTTTGTCAACGATGCCACTTTTAAAACTAGGGATCTCAAGTCAATTAACCGGATAACCGATATTTTCAAAAAAATTAGTTTCAGATTTTCGGCTGGAGGAAAATATTCACTGTGACGGGAAAATATTCCCCCCAGCTTAAATTACGACATTTCTTTACCCATAACATCCCTAAAAATAGACACATGAAATATAATACAAAATTTCATTGAACGAGTCCAGAGAAAATCTTATTACGCGAGCGGCCCCTCATCAGATAGACTGCACATAATGTGTCTGATCATTGATTTACACTACCCAATAAGGAGTATATCACCTCCCGAATTAACTCCTTTGAAAAAGCAAAATTCAGAATTTTTACAATCGGCTTTCATTTCACTTCATTAGCAAGATAAAGGATAAAGACTTTACAAAAGAACCGGACTGTATAGATTTATCATATCTTCGATTTACTTCGAAAACCTCGTAACTACAGCTTGTTACAAGCTGTAGTTACGAGATTTTTAAAGTAAACCGACGATATTGATCTATCCCATCAACAAAAAGCAGCCGCTGATAGGATTAAATTATTGAAATTTTCTCTTCTTTGAATACTTCCTGTTACTATTCTTGGTTCAAAGCATATGCTATCTTAACCCATTACCACCCAATCCCTACTTTTGACGCCCCTGAGAAAGAAGCCTGTTGAAAACACTGTAGGAAAAGGAGAAAATGCTGGTTACCAGCATTTTCTCCTTTTCCCACAGTGTTTTCTACCCTTCTCAAAACAAATTTCAAATTTTCAGTCACTTTTATTTTGTCGTTTGCAATTTCTTTCAATTTTGCAAACCTAAAATTTTGTCTTTTGGTAACGAGTTAACCCATTACCACGCAATCCCTACTTTTGACGCCCCTGAGAAAGAAGACTTTAGAAAACATTTTGGGAAAAGGAGAAAATGGTGGTAACCAGCATTTTCTCCTTTTCCCACAATGTTTTCTACCCTTCTCAAAACAAATTTCAAATTTTCAGTCACTTTTATTTTGTCGTTTGCAATTTCTTTCAATTTTGCAAACCTAAAATTTTGTCTTTTGGTAACGAGTTAACCCATTACCACGCAATCCCTACTTTTGACGCCCCTGAGAAAGAAGCCTTTTGAAAACAATGTGGGAAAAGGAGAAAATGGTGGTAACCAGCATTTTCTCCTTTTCCCACAATGTTTTCTACCCTTCTCAAAACAAATTTCAAATTTTCAGTCACTTTTATTTTGTCGTTTGCAATTTCTTTCAATTTTGCAAACCTAAAATTTTGTCTTTTGGTAACGAGTTAACCCATTACCACGCAATCCCTACTTTTGACGCCCCTGAGAAAGAAGCCTTTTGAAAACACTGTAGGAAAAGGAGAAAATGGTGGTAACCAGCATTTTCTCCTTTTCCCACAGTGTTTTCTACCCTTCACAAAACAAATTTCAAATTTTCAGTTACTTTTATTTTGTCGTTTGCAATTCCTTTCCGTTTTGCAAACCTAAAATTTTGTCTTTTGGTAATGAATTAAACTTTGTCCTGCTAAATTTCTAAAATGAAATTTTTAACTCGATAGCAAAAAACTCCCAAAATATTGTTATTTCAAAGGAAGATTTTGGGTAATAATATTGCCTTATCAGACAACGTAGATCCAAGATCAGACTGCACGTTCTGTGCAGTCTGATCTTGATCTACGCTGTCTGCAAAGGGATAGTGAGTTGCGCTTAAGAGCTAAGGGTTACGAGTTTTTTTTATTTAGTGTATAGTGTTTCGGTAGAATAGGCCAAAGTATTTTTTTATTTGTTAACTTCTCTGTTTTTGATAAGGTAAAGTGGTTTTCATTAGCTACGCTGGGTAAAGGCCAGTGAGCTTATACCCTGATTCTGTCATGCGTGCATGTGTGCGTCCGTCTATCCTTGTGTGCGTTAACAGGTAACATGTTTTTGTTCCAGCACCTTCTCTGCAAGTACTCTTCCAGTTTTGACGAAACTTCCCAGAAATGATCCTTTCATTATTCTTCATAGACTTCTTGGGAGAATTTGATTCCAGTTAAAAAAAAAACGGTGGTTGCTATGGCAACAAAACTGAAAGTCTAACACCATATGGCTAATGGCTACCAAATAGACCATTATCAAATTTTTCATATTGTAGCCATGGGAATCTAAATTTGGCGCGCGCATAGGGTCACAAGTTTAACATGTATTGTGGAAAAACTGAGAATAGAAATGTCTCCTGGTTCGTAAGGATCAGGTCTAGGTCAACCGAAATTTTCATGTAGCTTTATCTGTTGGATCTGTAGCAAGGTTGTGAAAACTATAGTACTTGGGTCACCCTACGAGTAACATGTTTTAGAAAGGCATGTGAAAAAGTGAAAGTTCTTAAGATCTGAAGCTTATATAATGATCAGGAGACACAGTTCCTGTTCAACGATAACATACATGCACATGTGTAGTATGCTATCATATACCTCAATCGGTTATTATACTGTATTATTAATTAACTATTGGATATATAGAAGTTATACATGGAAACCGATCCACGCGATACCAGTCACATTTCTGGTTTCGCATAGTACACAGGTCGTGACCCCGGCTTAATACGACTTGACCTCCGATCAATACAGTTGACCTCGTATCAATATTGATGACTCGCGACCAGTACAGAAATCCTTGAACGCGGTTGGTCAAAAGTTCATTGGCGTGAACGTCTGCGCTTACTTTTAGCCAACCACGTTCAAGGAGGCGGCAAAGTAAATGTAACCCACAAATTGATATTTGTTTCCAGCAGGGTAGAAAACATTGTGGGAAAAAGGAGAAAATGCTGGTTACCAGCATTTTCTCCTTTTCTCACAATGTTTTCAGAAGGCTTCTTTTTTCAGGGTCGTAAAAACCAGAGATTGTTTGGTAAAGGGTTAATTAATAAAATTGTCATTATATTATTACTTGATTGGTCTTTTGTATTCAAGTATTTTTGGATAGCAATGTTTACTTTTCAGTGGTGATGATTTATGTTGAAGAAAACTACATATTCTCAGATGAGCTGAATATTTAACATGAAGTAAGATTTCTATCATTTCTAATTTTTGTTCCAAAACCGTACCATTCATATGCTATTAAAATTTTATTCTGCTACTTAAAGTTTTGAAATCTTCTTGTAAAAGAAGCAAGACTTCGTTGATATTTGGTACAAATGATACATGATCAGTATTCAGCGTCATCATCCTTGCATTTGAAAAAGATATGACTTTTACTTTGGGTTAGGGTATTTTCTCCATCCTCGTGTAACTAGATGTCTCTGTCAGTGCCAATTAAGTGCATGATAAAATGGCTGTTTAGACGATACAGTACCGATACAGTACCATCATTGCGCCCTTGTTTTTTTTTAATACCATATAACGTTTATGTTGTTAATATGGTTATTAATATATGCAAAAACCAAGCAAAAAAAAAAAATATGGACGGAAAAATAAACAAAATTCTTTTTATGCATTTGTTCTGTTCTATTTTCTATTAGATTGAACAGGAAGATTTTCGTATTTGAATCAAGCTTCAGTTATTCTATTTAAATTTAGATCTTGAATGAATTTCAATACACCCTGTGTTATGTATATAAATAAAAGATTCTTACCTTCAACAAGGTAAAAGACATATCGCGCTAGGTAGGAGTCTTGTACTCTTTGTAGAGTTCCGGCAGAATGGTTGAAAGTTTGTTTTTCTTGACGATTTTTCTGTTTTTCAGGTACTGTGTTTTGGTTTCTCTTTTATTATTATAATTATTTTTTATTATGGCTACAAGAATTTTCTTTTTTTCCACATTGTTTTTGAAGGTATTTTTGCCAGTTGAAGTTCGGAGTTGTTGGGTAAATGTCGTATGAACAGACTTGTCCTCCCGAATAGGTCTAAGATATATATGATGTTTTTTATATGACT
Organism: Tridacna crocea; assembly: GCA_943736015.1. Classification (NCBI taxonomy): domain Eukaryota; kingdom Metazoa; phylum Mollusca; class Bivalvia; order Cardiida; family Cardiidae; genus Tridacna; species Tridacna crocea. Next base: position 13,618,614 of record OX031069.1, on the reverse strand, counting down.
TGCAACACGTGGAAGCAAATCTGAGACGGCACTTTACGATTACAATAGACTTTGTGCCACAATGGACTTGCGCAACACAGAAAATTAAATAAAATTGGAAAGTGCCGTCTCGGATTAGCCTGCGCGGACGACACTTTACGCAAATGTCAGAATGCCCCATTTTGCGTGTTGCAGACCATATGGCTTGCAACCCGCGAAAAGGGGCATTCGGACATTTGCGTAAAGTGTCGTCCCGGATTAGCCTGCGCAGTCCGTGAACAGACTTGTCCTCCCGAACAGGTCTAAGATATATATGTTTCTTATATGACTTGCAACACGCGGAAGCAAATCTGAGACGGCACTTTACGATTACAATAGACTTTGTGCCACAATGGACTTGTGCAACACAGAAAATTAAATAAAATTGGAAAGTGTCGTCCCGGATTAGCCTGCGCAGTCCGCGCAGGCTAATCCGAGAAGGCCCTTTACGACTGCTTAAGATTTTGTGCTACAGTGGACTTGTTCAAAACAGAAAATACCATGAAAACGTAAAGTACCGTCTCGGATTAGTCTGTTTGGACTGCGCAGGCTGATCCGAGACGACACTTTACGCAAATGTCAGAATGCCCCTTTTCGCGTGTTGCGGGCCATACAATTGTTGATACGCATCAGTGTAACAGAAGTTTAGAGCTGATATTTTGGACAAAAACTTCCGGGTTGTGAATTCCGTGTTTAACCTTCGCACCTAAACTTTCAGCTTTAACGTAATTTGTAGTTGCATATTCTGACACTTCATGCTCACTGCTGAAGTGCCAAATAAAGTAAGTCGCGATGTATTCTAGTTACTACAGTTTAATGAAATCTCATATTGTCCATTTAAATCTATATGCAAAAACCAAGTCATGATCGTTTTTCAAAACAATTCTCTGATTCAATTCTCAGGTCTATTTCTTAGCCTAAGTTTCAATTCCCACCTCGAGCAGTTTGGGCACCCGTATTATGCAAGAGTGGATTTATGGGATACGTCGTCTCGTCAGCCCAAATAAGTCAAAACGATTTCGGGTCTTCCTGACCTCGTATCGCATGATTTAATCTGACCTGTATTCATTCTCAGACTAGCTGGATCAGATAGAGTGGAATTTATTATGGAATTTACAATATAAGTATCTATGGCCCTCAGCTTTTATGTTACAATATTCAGTGTGCATTTAGTGAATTTATTTTACTTTTTTTCTGGACATGTGTTTTCAAATTGTTGTATGATATGGCAAAGTAAGGGAAGTCAAATGTCTATGATTGGTGCAAGCAACAATTATTTGAATATTGTGTATCATCTCTGGTTTTGGCTGGCTCGAAAATATCTTTAGAACAGTGCAGCAACACTTCAAAACGGTCATACGAAGAAATAAAACTACTGCTGTACTATTTAGAAGAAAGGAAGTATAAAGTATTTATGGACAATTTTGACGAACTTAATAAATAAAAATTCACATTCATCTTTTTGATAAAACATGTCCAGATATTTAACCCTAAGACTGCTGGTCGCGACTCACTGACCTTTTGCGAATAGCGTAGATCAAGTGCGGACTGTACGGAACGTTCAGATTGATCTTTGATCTAACTTGTCCGATAAGGAGATATATTTAATTAAAAGATACCTTTCAAGCAATTACTTAGATTTTTTACTTTCGGCCTAGACGTTTTCTTTCTTTTATTCAGCAGGATATGGATTGATTGTATTACTTCGAGCTTGGCATAGTATCATTTTAATTTTTATTGTAATTATTTTTTCCCTTTCTATTCTATGATGGACCTTTACACGTCAACAGAGGATACGAATGTGGCTTCTGTACCGTACAATCTCAGTGTCGAGACACTTGTTACACTACATATAAAACCAAGGTTACTTGCTTCCTAATTTTTCAGTGCAATGAATACAGGTAATTTCATTATTATACTCTATTCTTTTCGAATCAGTACTAAAAGAATAACATAACACTATTGGAGTGCAACACACGAAAAGGTGCATTCGGACATTTGCGTAAAGTGTCGTCCCGGATTAGCCTGCGCAGTCCGCGCAGGCTAATCCGAGACGGCACTTTACGACTACATTAGATTTTGTGCTACAGTAGACTTACGTAAAACAGAAAATCACATAAAATCGGAAAGTATCGTTTCGGATTAGCCTGTGCGGACTGCACACGCTGATCAGAGACGACACTTTACGCAAATGTCCGAATGCACCTTTTCGCGTGTTGCACTCCATATAGTGATTGTAAATATGGTATCATCATCCCTAGTGACGGTATATAGTTTTAGAATGTTTGCCGGTGTAATGCAGAGAAATAACCCCCATTACAAAATGACCCCCGGGTCATTTCTAGACGTAGAGGAATGACCCATGGGTCATTCCTCTGCGTCGAGAAATGACCCAGGGGTAATTTTGTAATGGGGGTCATTTTTCTGCATTACACCGGAACTTCTTTTTCAGATAATTCTCATATTATACCATTCTTGATAACTGGATGTGTAATATTAAAAATCTGACACTTGAATGTAGATTGATGTGGTTAAAAAAGCTCATCCTTTCGGACTCGTTCTTTTTTTCAACCGCATCACAACCTATTCTGGTGACAGATTTTTAATATCACATATAACCAGTTAATTATCCTCTATATCCTTGTGACTGTATGATATCAGAGTCCTCTTGGCGTTTTAGACATGATTGACATCTAAAAAAGAAAACTGTTATATATTATGAAGCTCATTTTAACTAGTAAAACTTAGTGAACAGAAATTGATAGATATCCCAGCTTTCCGTTGACGACTACTTGTCTATGTACGTAACACTGGTATAAAGACTGTCTCATAATAATTACGAATTCTTCTATTCCTTGTCAGAGCAAGGAGTTTACTACTCTCTTAATCGCTTGTAGGTCTCAACTGTCATAGTTAATGTTCTATATCATATTTCATGTGTCTATATTTAGAAATGTTATGGGTAAAGAAATGTCGAAATTTAAGCTGGGGGAATTATTTCCCTGTCACAGTGAAAATTTTTCTCCTGCCAAAAACCTGGAACTACTTTTTTTGTTCTTCTTGAGATTACTAGTTTTAAAAGTGGCATTCCTTGACAAAATAATCAGAGGAAATATAAGGGAAAAGGGAAAGGTCCGCGAAATAACTCGTGCCTTACGGCACTCGTATTTTCGTATACCTTAACCTTTTTCGGCAAATATTTCCCCATATTAACCACAAGCTGACAACTTAAACCCGATTTGTTGTATGTTTAGGTTTGTTATACAAGGTCTGATTAAAAAGCACCAAAGCGAATTCTAAACACTTTAATGGGTACAAGAATGGACTTATTCCTGACATGTACTCTACAGAAAGTTGATCAAACTTTCTAGTGAGCTGTTTTCTGGTGACTTCCTCCCTAATATAAAAAGTACGTAAGTAATCATTTACAAAACTGTCTCGTTTAACGAAATTGAAGAGGCTCCTTGAAGTAATTGTCGTGAATATAGATGTTGGTAGCAAGCTTTGGTTTCGTTTCCCACAATGTTTACGGCGCTAATATCAATCCTTTCAAGATGTAGTCAGGAAATGCTTTTATTATGGGCAAGTTCAAAATTATTTAATCTGGTACAGAGATAAGAGAAGATGCGAAATACCAAATAGTCGCATAATTATCTATTCTAGGTTTTGGCGAATTATGAAAAATACTGTTTTTTTACCAGAATTTTTATTTTTTTATTTTTATCAACTAATCCGTATCACTCGTGTTTTTCCCCTCCAAATTACATCTATTACGCAAACAAAGTATTATTGTCTACGCAGCGGTACGTCAAAATGTTGTTCTCCGTTTTCGGCTCCTACAAATCCAGTGTCACTTATAATGTATGCGGCTGCATCCTCGTTGTCTGCGCATGTCATATTCTTCGAAGATTTGACCCGTCTGCCAAGACGCATCACTTCCCCCAGTGTTGGGGGGATTGTACTAATATGCGCTATAAAGTAGCAATGGGGAAAATGGCTTTTATGAGTACGTCTGAGGATAAATCAGGCATGTTTAGCTCCAGATTTCTCTCTAAACTGCTGATCATAACTAAATAAATCGCATCAGGTAACGTTTTATTGAGTAAACGTTTACTTTAGTTTGAAATTCAAAGTAACAATTGTCATGTAAAAAAAGTAGTCCGGTTCTGTACCCAGAATGCTCAAATTAGGTGGATGTGTATTTGTAGAATGCCATCTAGTGTGAGACAATGACTGCAACCTCCGACTCTAGGGTGCGAATTGGAACAGTTTTCTTCATATACGGCATGATCAAGAATTAACACTAAGACTGCTAGGCGCTAAGGACTCTCTGACCTTTTTGTGAACCGTGTAGATCAAGATCACATTACGTGCAGCCTGATCTTTGTATACACGGTCCGATACGAACATTCCTCACAAAAAAGGAATACCTCTAATATTGCAGATTCTTGTTTTTACAATCCGTTTCAAAGTTATATTTCAATAACTAAGCAGGATAATGTTTAACTTCGAGGCATATCGTCGGTCTACTTAAAAAAACTCGTAGCTACAGCTTGTAACAAGCTGTAGTTACGAGGTTTCTGAAGTAAATCGACGATCTGCTGTGTGATGTAGGTCTAACTGAAATATTCTTCAAAGCAGAATTAACTCTGCTTAACAATGTATACATTTTTAGGTCAAGACGCGACACGTGTTACAGAACATGTCATACACAAGTATGCTGTAACGGATATATGGGTGTTAACTGTGACCAAGGTAAGACGGAAAACTGTTTTGTCATTATTTTTTCTGAATGAAAATAATAATCCATTAGCAATTTTCTAGACGACAAAATTTTAGGCTTGCGAATCTTGTAAGCATCTTCACCCCACATCTAACATGCTGACTAAAATGCTAAAAAGTGTTTTAAAGTGATACGAATCTTATTACTTTCCAGCTTTTTCTCCTTTATCCACATTTATCTCATTGGCTATTTTTAGGGTCATTAAAACAGGCGATAGTTTGGGGAAGGTTAATTTGAAAAATGACTGAGTAGAATGATTCAGAATAAGAACTTTTATTCAATTAAAGTTCTATTCACTTAGGAACTTTGTTGAATACATTTACTAAATATTACGTTCCTTTTGCATATGTTTGCTGAATATTTCATGTATTTAGATTGCATACAGTGATTCCATATTTCCTGCAGTTCACATCTTTGTCTTGTCCTTATGTAATCTTGAATGTTTCCTGTAAATATATATCAGACATCGACGAATGTTCCACAAATAACGGTGGTTGTGTACAAGTTTGTAACAACACTATCGGATCGTTTTTCTGCACATGTTTTGACGGCTTCGTGCTGAATGACGACGGCAGGACCTGTAGAAGTAGGTATCATTTTCATATTTTCGATCGACCTGAGCATCTTTTTTGATACTGTCGGTGTGCATATTTTCTTGTGTGTAAATGTGTGAACGTGTAATATCGCTATTGCTAGTATTACTTTTTTTCATTAATCGCAATTTTTTTCCTCAGTGAAGTCAATCATTAAACATCTACATATCTAAAACTGTAAGTAAAACAAACACTGAAACTTACCATCATCAGAAGCACTACAAAAGTAAATCATACGATCACCTGTGGCGGTCCTTTGACCTCTCTTTGGGTGGATCAACCTGTTAAAGTCTACGAACCCAAACTCATCGGTAAATATCGTGTCACATCGACGTTTTTGTTAAGGATATTCGGCCAATCTCGGCATCTTCCGTCTTTTGATATGAGAGTTAGGGAGAGTAGACCTTAAAAAAAAAGAAAAGAAAACGGCAAAATTTGTCATAATAAAAGCGCCGTCATATTTTATGTCTTTATAGTTTAGTTTAAACATATTTTATTGCCAAGTTATGTTAAAGAACAAAATTTACATCACAGAACAATATTCACATAATCAAAGGACTAGGCAAAAGTGTCTGACCACAAGTTCTCTCAACTTAAATTTGGTCATTCCCTTTATGAAATTACATTTTTTAGAGTCGCCCATTTTTACTTTTGGCTTTCTAATACTGCACTAAGTTATCGTTTCATTTTTGACGACAGTTTTGTTCCAGTTACGCACTAACATCGTAATGGCAATTGATAAATTGATAAATCAAGTTCATCTTTATAAGATATGATGATTTTATACAGGGTATGGAAATTGCTCTAACATAGGCTAATATGTAGGGATCACTTCTTGTATGTTATATCTGCATCCTCAGACTGAACAACATAGTTCTAGACCCAATGAATAAAACATGTCTGCCTATGGAAATAATCTCTCGGCATACACATAAAATTTATTACAATCAACATTTGTGGAGTTAGCTTTTCAACGTATATTATCACCAAGGTTTTTCAGTTTATTTTAGAAATAGTTTTCATATTTCATTTTGTAATGCGGTTGTCCCCAGCTGTGACGATAACGTATGCCCTCCACATGTAAGCTTGTGAACATTCTGTGAAGCACTGTTGATAAAGCCGAAATTTAGTCATCGTTAGATAAGATTCCATTATTTTTTAAGGTTCCTACCGTGACCTAATCGGAACCGACAGTTTTGACGTTTCAGATGCAAGTACATGTAACATACAGGAAAATCTCTTTTAAGGAAAGAAAGAAAGAAAGAAAGAAAGAAAGGAAAGAAGTATCAACATCAAACGACCGGTTCTTTTACTATAAAGACCCACAAAAAGTAGTAGATCTTGTATTCAATTAGTAATTGGATTGGATCATTGACCATTGCAATTCATCGTGATTAATGTTCTCACTTTTATTTTATGGTTGAGACAAAACATTGTAATGTTTTCTATATCGTTTACTCTAAGACATAAACGAGTGTTCGACTCAAGAAAGCGGCTGCCAAGATATTTGTATCGATCATCACGGATCCTATGCGTGCGATTGCTATAACGGCTATACATTGTTGGACGACGGGAAATCTTGCGGAGGTACTTCTTTATATTTTTCTTTCATATACTAGTAGATAGAATCTCACAGGTTTGAACGTGTCATTTATTTTTGTGAATATTGAAGTGAACAGACTAATTACACACAGAAAAATATATGTTAAACCAGAATTTTTTTCATAATTTTTTTGTCCCTTCTGTATCTCTTATCACCCTCCATTGACTTTTTTAAATGTTGTACCTGCCGGTTGCATAATTCTTATGACGGGATTTTATCAAATGGAAAATTTTAATCAACGAGCTCAATTTTGCAAAAACTTTATGGAGTATTATTTTCATTATTATTTACTCTTTTTTTTTCTTTTATTCAATCTGACCTTGATCCTAGCGTCCGCTAATGCTACTCATATCATCATTGATGCTGAAAATGTGAAAACTACTGAAATTGAATTGCAAGAAATTAGGAGAGTGCACAACTAATCAGTGATCCATGTTATCGGAAAAACTAACTGCCTTAGTGAAACGGGGCCCAGGTGTTTGTAGTTGAGTCCGGGTTGAAGGCACGCGCAAAATCGAAAGTTTAAATGCTGATCTGAGTTTAAATGTAAATAATGTACATTATTCAATTCAACATTTTATTACATTAAACAAGTACATGTTTATGGCAAATAGAACAAAATACTGAGAGAACATGGATTTACATTATTCATTTCTGATACTTCAATAACAGATATAGATGAATGCTCGAAAAACAATGGTGACTGTCAGCAAGTCTGCAACAATGCTGACGGCTCCTATGCTTGCGGCTGTAACGACGGTTATGTGTTGGCAGAGGATCGGTTGTCCTGCCACAGTGAGTATTGCTACATCATTCCACCTTTCGTTCTATAGAAAATTAATTTTATATTTCTCAAATTCCAAATCAAATCAAATCCCCAGGAAAGGCATTTCAGTTGCATTTCTGTGGAAAAAGATTGATAGAGGTTTCCCGAAAAGCTATAATTGTTGTAACAAAATTAATAATCCTTTCATTTTCTGCCCTATTTTCCGTATACTTTAAAATTTGTGGGACATTCCTTTACCCGTAACTAGTTTTGTGACATTCGTTCTTGTAAGTACTTTGCCTTCAAAAACTTTGAATTATGAACTAAGAACAGTTACCGATGAAGGATAGTAGCGATCTCACAAACTTTTCAGGACCTCAAGATATAAACATACACGATCATTACGATAGTTTTATTGAATTTAAAGATACATTACAATTATTATATTTACAAATATAGACATGCATGAACCATTATTTGCTTCCATTTTCCTGGGAATGGTAAATATAGATTCGTTTTTTTTTAGACATACAGAGAAAGTCTAGAACTAGGACATGATTTTTCTGTAATATTTGAGATTTGTCGTAACATTGTATTGTTAAAATATGAAACACGTATTGGTACTGCAGAATAAAGTTCTAGAATCACACCTGCGGATTTGTTGGATTGGACTTCAAGGCCGTTTTAACAGCTTATGTCATATCACGGCAGTCAGTGCACCTACGGAATTATCTCCTGGCTTTCTCACACCAGTGCTGATACAACTATCCTTCCGAGGCACTAGCTACTTTTTTCACATGCATAGCAGGTGAGAAGCGAAAACACGCCGGAGAGAAAAAAAATTGCTTCATTAGAACCATAATCATCAGGCCGCAAGTCAGATTTGCTAACCACTGACCTACCCGGCGGTTAACTTGTGGAAATGGAAGACAGAGCAAGAAAGGTTTTAAGTTATCTTCAATATTAAAACACACCTTTACAGCATCATTGCTGCACTTTCAGACGTAAACAGTGTTGATGCTCAAATCTTGTCTCTCGAAAGTATGTTTTCTACATATTTGCAAATATGAAAAAGCAGGACAATGGCGAGTTGTTCAAATATCAGACAAGAAAGTGTCTTCCCCGTAGAGAAATCATTAAACTTGTGTTCGAAAAATAAAAACCAAAACAACAAGAACAAAAATGTGATATTGTCAAAGTATAATTCCAAAAACGTCATACACATTTATTGCATCCTTCAGGTGTCTTTCAATTGCATTTTGCCCTACATACAAATATATGAACAATAATTAACCAATATCTATGTATAAGTAACGATACGCAGTTTTGTTTGGTTTGTTGTTAGGTAGTAAGTAATAATGAAACTAGTCAGAACAACCTGGATATTAGCATGGAAAGGACAGAGATATAGAACAAATAAAGTCCTTTATGATATGATTCTTCATTTTATTTCTACAAAACTACAAAGATGTAAACGAGTGTCTAATGAATACTAGCGGTTGTCAACATGTTTGTAACGATACTGAAGGTTCGTTTGAATGCAGCTGTGACGAAGGTTATGATTTAATGGCAGACAACCAATCCTGCGCTGGTAGGTGATAAATATCATTGCTCCCTACTTTTGTGAGCTGTCTGTTAGAATGCTACTGGAAAAAGAAGGCGTCAAAAAGCTGTCTCCATACCTTTAGATATTTTATCGTGATGAAATTGATTGCAGTTAGTTGTATGCAATATGATTTTTTACATTTTAAATCTTGAAAATTGCCAAGCTTTTAAATATTTGCGATGCAGTTCACGATAATCTTTCATAAAATATTTCTATTAAGCAATCTACTGGATAAATGCATGTGTAACTGTAACGACCATGAACTTGACTGACTGACGACGGATTCTTGCTTTGAATGTGCACATTTGTCCTAAGCCTACCTCAAAAAGCGCACACTCACATTTTTCTCAACTCTTTCACTTCTTAAATTCTGTCAGGGTATTCCTTTAATATTTCTGCGAATAAATGTGAACGCTTCTTATTGCTGTATTGATGTGTAAATACGTTTGCTGCTGAAAAAGAGCAAAATCCTGTCAAAAGCAACTTCACCCTTTCCTATCATGTTCTAAAAGGCTTTTTACCCCTATAAGGCAATCGATTATATACCACGAATCTTTTTTAGTTAAACCAGATGACAGCAAATCAAGACCCGTTGCCGCCATTGCAGGGGGGTCTTCTGGAGGCATTGTGCTAATAGCGTTGCTGACAGTCGTCGCCTACTTTGTAATTCGGCGTCTGAGGTATATGTTTGAAATCGATGCATATTTTCTCTGTATGAATAGAGATAAACGAATGGCCCATTAAATGACATTGCTAGGTAGTAGTATACTATACTGTTAGGTACTACTTTGTCTGGAACATTCAAAGGACTAAATATATCTTCTACCTTCTGGTGCCCTCCATGTAAAGTGTCGCTGTGCAACCTGCGGTTAAATGTCGATGTCTGCCTGAACAATACTCGTTGGCTGCTGTTTGTGTAGAAATGATGATGCTCTGTTATCGAAACAAACAAAACGGAACTATACTTTTTGCAAAGGCATTAAACCAGCTTTTTTACAGAGCATGTATCGTGTATATTTGCTAGAATATATCAATTTCCGCAAAATGTAGACACACCAAAGATACATGAAAAGGGACCTTTCTGTTCACTCTGTTCTTAGATTGAGTGCGTCTGATAAAATATGCGTAGATGACCTAAGCTACTGTGCCGAAGTTAAAATGATACGGTTGGTTTTTTCCGCTATGTCCCATGAATTTTGGGAGCATATTTTTTCTAACGCTTTTCTAGTAACAGGATTATAAAAGTTGACAAATGTATACCCAGATGACATAAAGTGTGACGCGCCTTCTTGAAAAGTATTTACTGACCACAAGTCGAATGCTTCTTAGTGTTTTCCTTGAATAGGTAAAAAACAGTGAGAACAAAGTATGAGTCTAGATATTTGCCTATTTGCCTTTAATTTTTTTTATCTTGTAGGGAAAAACAAGCAAAACCAACTATCCCGAATATACAAACTGGTGCAATGGCTGACGAGAATCTCTATTGTGAAATCACACCTTGTGATGGTATATAGCTTCCTGTAGTTCAACATCTTTCCTTGCATCTATTACTTTTTCTTTCTTACTACTCATCTACCTATGATTCAAGAGAATGACTATTTAAAAAACAATCCAAACTATATCACTTTCACCGACCAAATCATCTATCCATTCATACATCTAAACATCTTCAAAATCGTTCCTAAACATCTTTATAAGCACAACGCTGCTCAAAACCTGCCTGTCTATCAATCTTTCCGACCATGCATATATCCAGTTATCAACTAGGTAATATGTAGATTCGTCCATTCACCAATCAATCTTGATCTCTGATCGTCTGTCTGCCTGTCTCTCTCTCTCTCTCTTCTTCTTCTTCTCTCTTTCTGCTTGTCTGTTTCTCTTTTCTGTCCTCTCTGTCTCTCTAGTTGTCTCTCTGTCTGCCCCCTTTTTTCTCTCTTTTTCTCGTTGTCTACCAGTCTGTCTTTCCCCCTTCTCTCTATTCCATTCAACTTGTACGGAAAAAAAATTCCTATGAAAAAACTAGAACTTGAAACGTATGTGTATATGTAAGTGGGTGGATTTTTTAAACCCGTTTTTATGGGCAACAGCAATGCTTAATAATCTCACGATTGCACTTAAGATACATCCCATTGAAATGTATATTCCGAATATAGGGGCGGTACATTCGAAATATCGTCGTAAAAAATTCAAGTTTTTCCACATTTTAGATGCCACTACAGCGAAGGATGCAGGTCAAGCTTACGAAAAACTTGAGTTCGTCAACAAGCCCAACGATAACTCCACTACAGCTGTAAGTGTGACCACAACGAAGGACTCATGTCAGGTTTACGATAACCTTGTGTTCCAAAAGCCCAACGGCGTCTAAATGCAGTCCCAATGATGAAGATAGATCAGGCATACAATAATCGTTTGCAAAAAGAGAAATGCTCACAATGTCCAACAACATTTTCACTTTAAAATTTTGTTCGTGGATAAAACATTCTTTCATGCTGATATTTTCATCCTTATAGTCTTTCCTACAGGATGATACCAAAGTGGCCTGTTGTGTGTGTGTGTGTGTGTGTGTGTGTGTGTGTGTGTGTTTTTGGGGGGGGGCGGGAATGGGGGGGGGGTTTAATAAACTTTTAATGAAACAATAAGCCAGTTTAATAGCTTTTAAAGAAGCATTAAACCATATTTTGATACCCCCAAAAAGGTAAGGGAAGGGATCAGAGAAAGTTGATAATTTATGAAAAAGAAACGTTACTTTGTACCCTAAGTTGAGGTGAGATACTGATGAAAATCATTGTCTAGGTGGGACTCGAACTCGCCATCTTAACATCAGGTATAGTCTATTATTCTACCAACTGGGCTACATGGGGAATCTAAACATTGTCGTGTTCTCCCTTATTCTACCAAATAAGTGAAATGAATCTTCCGAGCCGTTAGAAAAAAACACAAATGTTGTTAGTTCAAAGTTTTTTTTTCGTAAAAAATACCTCCTTATCAGAGAGTGTAGAATCAGGATCAGGCTGCACGTTCTGTGCAGTCTGATCTTTATCTGCACCGTCCGCAAAAATATCTTTTTTTGCTTATTTCATTTGTAGATTCATTTCCTCCGGCATATTGTTTTTGTAAACATTATGGCAACAAGGAGAAATTACACTTGACGAGCATTTTATATTTGAACTACTATATTTTGACATATATGGTTGTATTACTCATACTTTTATGATGATATTCCTTTGCTCTGTGTATTTTTCAGAGGTTTACTGGCTTTTTTCTTTAAACACAAAAAGACTTGTAATTTTTTCCGTGACCATTATCAAAAAAGCCAGAGTCTTAATACATTGAGGAATAAGGCCTTTGAAAATATAAGGTGAAAAGGAGAAAATGCTTTATCCTTTTGGCCACATATCTGGGTTATATTTGATTTGTCGTCTGCAAATCCTTTCAAGTTGGACATGTCAGATATGTTGTCGTTTGGTAAATAAATGAAGAATTTGTAAATTACCCATTAGTTAGTTCACATATTTTTACTTAACCTTTCAATGAAAAACCCGGCGTTAATACTGGCATGGGAAGCCATTTTTGAAAAGAAAGGCGTTTTCCCTGGTGCAACAGCGTATTATACCAATGCATATCCAAGTATCCATCGTTTGCGACAGATTGCCTTTGAGTCTGTGAATGCTTTCAGTATGAACAAGTTTAGGTGTAGGTTTAGTTGGCTTATTATTCATATGAAATTCTACTCATATCGATCCAATTTTTTATTCACATTTAAATGTTACAAAACTTTGGAGCCACTCATCTCATTTGCTTATGACGAAACCATTGGCTGATCAAGCGGGAGATGGGTAGGGGGAGGTGGAGTCTGGATTCCCTACCCCAAGAATTTTCAAAGTAACCGCTGAATTTTGACCTAGTGTGAATGCAGCAGTAGATTCTAGATCATTTCTTTGCACAGGTTTTCTAATAATATTTTTCGCAGGTATACTATTAAACTTTACTGATGATACACAGTAACAGGAAATAAAATCATTTTGTACAGGAGCAAAATTGAATATGTAATGATCTATTCGATTTTTCAGACAACCGCCCCCCCCCACGGAAAAAAAATCCTGGAAACTTTTATCATTTTGCAAATAAATTTCTCGTGTTCTCGTGATCTGATTGGATAATATGCCACGAACATATACTAGTACATCATGTACTCTAATAAAACCCACGTAAAAGTAGTTTCCTCTTTGGAAGCCCGTTTGTATACATGACTACAGTTTCAACACAACATCCTAAATAGCGGCATTGATCGATGGATACGAGTCGCCAACACGACAAACATACTGAGTAGCGTTGATAACGTTAAAATGATAACCTATTGGTGGTTTGAGGAAACTTATGGTCGTTAATTTTTGCCAGCAAATCCGTAAAAATTCAGTTATTTACCTTGAAGTCGTTTTATATCCGTGTTCTAAAGAAAAAAAACGACGAATGTCTATCGCAGTGACATCATGGAAATTATGAACAAAACTGCACTTTTTACCAAGTTTTGATTGACATCAGTTCACAATGAAGACAGTTTTCATTAAATTGGGGCACTCAGTAGGGAAATTTTATTTCATCTGCGTACTTCATTTTTAAGACAACAGGGTATGCTTGATTATCACACATTGGAATGATAAAACTTTTCAGTCAGGTGGCATGGGACTTAAAAGACTTGTTCACGGCTATGGCGAATTATGTTCCGTGGAGCCGAAGGTGAGGTGGTGACATTAAATGACAGAGGACTTGAAAACTTGTTCACGGTCTCGCCCCCGGCTCTGTATGGGCGACATGTTTCACCATAGCCTTGAACAAGTTTTCAGGTAGCCAGCCATTACAACTTATAATGTACACATTGGGGAAAGGGGCTTTTATCTCTCTAACCTATCATATGTCAGAGTTTGCCACAAAAGAATATTCATAAAAACGCAGAAATTCAGTAAAGGGTTCCCAAAAAGAAACAAGAGGACCATGATGGTCCTATATCGCTCACCTGAGTACTAAGCTGTAAAATCAAACTTGTGACCCCTGGGCAGGGCCAATTCTGACCCCAGGGGCATCCTAAGAAAAGAAACTTGCTAGAGGTACACTAGGAGATGAAACTTAAAAAATATCAAAGCTCTATACCTTCTAGTTTCAGAGAAGTAGAATTTTAAAGTTTTCTTTCTTTGTTCATATGTTTCAAACTTGCGACCCCTGGGCAGGGCAAGTTTAGACCCCAGGGGCATCGTATGAAGAAACTTTGTAGAAGTCCACTTAAAGATGCTACATACCAAATATCAAAGCTCTACGCCTTCTAGTTTCAGAGAAGAATAATATTGACATTTTCCCTCTTTGTTCCTATGTTTCGAACTTGTGACCCATGGGCAGGGCAAGTTTTGACCCCAAGAGCATCATATGAACAAACATTGTAGAAGTCCACTAGGAGATCCTATTTACCAAATATAAAAGCTCTACATATTCTAGTTTAAGACTAGAAAAATTTTAAATTTTTCCTTCTTTATTTCTATGTATTAAACTTGCGACACCCGGGGTGGGGCCAGTTTTGACCCCAGGGACATCATATGAACAATCTTGGTAGAGGTCTACTAGGAGATGCTACATACCAAATATCAAAGCCCTGCACCATCTAGTTTCAGAGAAGAAGAATTTCAAAGTTTTCCTTCTTTGTTCCTATGTTTCAAAATTGTGTCCCCCGGGGTGGGGCCAGTTTTGACCCAAGGGACATCATATGAACAATCTTGGAAGAGGTCCACTAGGAGATGCTACATACCAAATATCAAAGCTCTACATATTCTAGTTTCAGAGAAGAAGAATTTCAAAGTTTTCCTTCTGTGTTCCTATGTTTCAAAATTGTGACCCCCGGGGCGGGGCCAGTTTTGACCCATGGGACATCATATGAACAATCTTGGTAGAGGTCCACTAGGAGATGCTACATACCAAATATCAAAGCTCTGCACCGTCTAGTTTCAGAGAAGAAGAATTTTAAATTTATCCTTCTTTGTTCCCATGTTTCAAAATTGTGACCCCCGGGGTGGGGCCAGTTTTGACCCCAGGGACATCATATGAACATTCTTGGTAGAGGGCCACTAGGAGATGCTACATACCAAATATCAAAGCTCTACATATTCTAGATTCAGAGAAGAGGAATTTCAAAGTTTTCCTTCTGTGTTCCTATGTTTCAAAATTGTGACCCCCGGGGCGGGGCCAGTTTTGACCCCAGGGACATCATATGAACAAACTTGGTAGAGGTCCAATAGGAGATGCTACACACCAAATATCAAAGCTCAGGGACATCATATGAACAATCTTGGTAGAGGGCCACTAGGAGATGCTACATACCAAATATCAAAGCTCTACATATTCTAGTTTCAGAGAAGAGGAATTTCAAAGTTTTCCTTCTGTGTTCCTATGTTTCAAAATTGTGACCCCCGGGGCGGGGCCAGTTTTGACCCCAGGGACATCATATGAACAAACTTGGTAGAGGTCCAATAGGAGATGCTACACACCAAATATCAAAGCTCAGGGACATCATATGAACAATCTTGGTAGAGGTCCACTAGGAGATGCTACATACCAAATATCAAAGCTCTACATATTCTAGTTTCAGAGAAGAAGATTTTCAAAGATTTTGCTATTTTTTTCCTTTCGGTTGCCATGGCAACCAGAATTATGGGTGGAATTCAATCTCTTGAACAACTTTGGTAGAGCTTCACCCAAGGAACATCCCTGCCTAGTTTCATCAAGATTGGCCCAGTGGTTTAGAAGGAGAAGATGTTTAAAGAAATTGTGGACGACGGACGACGGACAGTGGGCGATCACAAAAGCTCACCATGAGCACTTCGTGCTCAGGTGAGCTAAAAAGCATGAAATAACTAGAATATTTGTTCTTTTTTTATAGTGAGAGAGAGAAATTTGTTTCATCTCATGAAACAAGACTTCTTCCTCAGTCTCAGTCATTAAAACTTGGGATTGTGACGTAAGGGGTTAATTCTGAGAATCTCATCCCACTGACATTTCCTCTGAATCCTTAAAAAGAATTACAATGATCCATGACCCTGCATTTTTTCCACAATGTTTTCCCACATTTTTTTCAAAAGGCTTCTTCTACATGGTCCGTTAATTTTTACCAAATGCCAAAATTTTTGATTAGTCAAACTTGAAAGCATTTCCATATAACAATCAAAGGTGACCAAAATGTCAAGACTTATTTGGTTACCAGCATTTTCTTTTTCCACAATGTATTCAAAAGCCTTCCTTAGGTTCTTCAAAACTTGGGATTGTGCAGTAAAAAGTTTAAAACCTGAGACTGATAAATAGTGAACCTGAATGGTTTGGTACACCCAGGACGAAAGCAACAAGCATCTGCTGTAACCCCACCCATCCCAGTTTGTCTACAGAAGACAAGACCAGGGGGATGATTAGTACAGATTTATGGCCAATCAGGGTGGGTTTGAAATCTGTCATCTTACCTTTAATGCCCTTTTTTAATGTCAAGATTGAGTTTCACAATTTTCACTACATCAGATTGACATCAACCTTGTTAACTCTTCACACAATGTCATAACTTGAAAAATTTTCGGAGGCACCTGGAGCAACCAACCTTGATGATTTTTTCAAGTGTGATTATTATATGCTTTTGTGTGTTTTACTTTCTGAGTGGTGTTTCAAACTTCTAACAACAGTGATTTCGATATCTATCGCAGCAAAAGGAGGGGAGTATAGTCAGGAATTTATGAGCACACATATTACACATGCCAAGGACTAGCCATTATCTCCCGCTAGATGGCATTCTACAAATACATATCTCTCTAACTTCCGCATTCGGAGTACAGAAGCAAACTTACTTTTCAAAACGGCAACAGTAGACTTACTGCTACTTTGAAAATCAAAATCAAATAAATGCCTACCCAATAAAACACTACCTGGGCCCGTATTCACCAACCATTCTTTAGAACGTTCTTGGTCTTGTTCTCCAGGATTCTCTACATTGGTAAGTAACACGACTTCTGATTGGCTGAACCAAATGGTTCAGCCAATCAGAAGTTGTGTTACTTACAAACTTAGAAAACCTTGGAGAATAAATAAGACTAAGAATATTCTCAAGAATGGTTGGTGAATACGGGCCACTAGATGATGCTGCATGCCAAATATGAAAGCTCTAGCCCTTAAGGTTTGGGACATAAAGTTTTTTACAGATTTCCTTCTTTATCTCTATGTGGAATCGGAGAACCCACAACATAGGGCCAATTTCCACACTAGGGCCATTATTTGAAGTATTTTGGTAGAGGGCCACTAGATGATACTACATGCCATATATGAGAGCTCTAGCCCTTATGGTTTGGGACAAGAAGATTTTTAAAGATTTCCTTCTTTATCTCTATGTGAAATCCGAGAACCCACAACATAGGGCCATTTTCAAACTAGGGCCATAATTTGAAGTATTTTGGTAGAGGGTCACTAGATGATGCTACATGCCAAATATGAAAGCTCTAGCCCTTACGGTTTGGGACAAGAAGATTTTTAAAGATTTCCTTCTTTATCTCTATGTGAAATCCGAGAACCCACAACATAGGGCCAATTTCCACACTAGGGCCATTATTTGAAGTATTTTAATAGAGGGCCACTAGATGATACTACATGCCATATATGAGAGCTCTAGCCTTTATGGTTTGGGACAAGAAAATTTTTAAAGATTTCCTTCTTTATCTCCATGTGAAATCCAAGAACCCACAACATAGGGCCATTTTCAACACTAGGGCCATAATTTGAAATATTTTGGTAGAGGGTTCACTAGATGATGCTACATGCAAAATATGAGAGCTCTAGCCCTTACGGTTTGGGACAAGAAGATTTTTAAAGTTTTTTCTCTCGGTTGCCATGGCAACCAGAGTTCTCCATGGAATTCAAATCTTTGAAGTATTTTGAAAGTGCATCACCTAAGGATCATTTCTGTGAAGTTTCACTGAAATCTGTTGGGCGGTTTCAGAGGAGAAGAAGTTTTAAGTAATTGTTCACGGACGGACGGACGGACGGACGGACACACGGACGGACGGACGGACGCTGGACAACGATCGATCACAATAGCTCACCCTGAGCACTATGTGCTCAGGTGAGCTAACAACAAAATTAGACTCAGGTTCTAAAGGGACGGTTTATTCAACATCGGAAACGCATTTGAATGAGGTCATGCTTGGCCTCAGACTGCTAGATGCAAGTCCTGGGAGTGTATTCATCAACCATTCCTAAGAATGTTCTCGGTCTTATTCTTCAAGATTTCCTGACTGTGAAAGTAACAGAAGTTCTGATTGGCTAAACCATTTGGTTTAGCCAATCAGAAGTTCTTTTTTCATTCACATTGACAAAATTCCGAAGAATTATACAAAGAATGTTTTTAAGAATGGTTGGTGAATACGGATCCAGGAACATTTGTGGATAGTGTAGATCAGGATCAGATTGCGAAGAGAGTTGGGTTTGATCTTAAATCTGGACAGTGACATGTTTTTAACCTTATAGCTGCTAATCTTGACTCAAGGACTTTTACGAATAATGTAGATCAGGATCAGGTCGCACAGAACATTTGGTCTAATCTTGAATCTGGACAGTGATATGTTTTCAACTTTATGGTCTACTAAGCGCTACTCAAGGACACTTGCAGACAGTGTAAATCAAGATCAGACTGCACAGAACGTGCAGTCTGATCTTGGATCTACACTGCCCGGTAAGGAGATATCTGTCCACCTGAAATAGCTATTGAATTGCAAGAAGTTTGTTTCTTATTATCGTCTGAAAGATTTCGGTTAACCCTTTACCTGATAGCCAATTTGAGGCTCTTCCATTTCAACAGCAAATAAAGATATGATGTCAAAAATATGGATAAATGAGGATACAAATATCTGATTGAGTAGAAAACATTGTGGGAAAAGAAGAAATTGCTCGTTACGAGCAATTTCTCCTTTTCCCATAATGTTTTCAAAAGCTGTCTGTTGTTGTTACGTCAAAATGAGTATCTATGGAGTAAAGGGTTAACTTATTGCGCAGGTATATACTCGTATAGATATAGATTTAAAAAAAAAAACTATTGAATTTCCATCACAAATCTTCCTTGTTTCACAATCACACAAAGAAGCATGCCGATTTGTTATTGTAACCTTTTACAACACAATCCCTAGTATCAACGACCTTTAGAAAGAAGCTGTTTGAAAACATTGTTGGAAATGGAGAAAATGCTGGTAACCTGCATTTTCTCCTTTTCCCACAATATTTTCTACCCTTACGAAAACAAATTTAATTTTTGAGGCACTGTTATTTTTTCATCTGCAAATGCTTTGAAGTTTGACAAATTTCTGTCGTGTGGTAAAGAGTTAAGGATAGGTCACCCTAATGACATTCGTGTAACATCGCTTTTCTCCGAACATCACCGAAAAAAAAACCGTACGGAATCGGTCAGGATTCGGGTAATCCCTAATCATTATCTCCCGCCAAATGACATTCTACAAATACATATCTATCTAATTGTGGCATTCTGGCTACCACATTGTGGGAAAAGGAGAAATGAAAGTAACGTGCATGTGTTCCATTTCCCAAAATGTTTTCTACTATATGAAAATCAAGTGCGATGTTTTCAGCAACATTGAATTTCGTAGGTTTACTTCAAATTGTAGTTACGAAGTTTTTTAAGTAAACCGACGATTTGTCGTCATCGCATGTTTCCATTTTTGACATGGTTAACCCATTACCGCACAATCCCTACTTTTGACGCCCTTGAGAAAGAAGCCTTTAGAAAACATTGTGGGAAAAGGAGAAAATGCTGGTAACCAGCATTTTCTCCTTTTCCCACAATGATTTCTAGCCTTCACAAAACAAATTTCAAATTTTCAGTCACTTTTATTTTGTCATCTGCAAATGCTTTCAGTTTGAACCAGTCTAACATATTGTCGTTTGGTAATGGCTTAAAATCTTGTTATTTGGTATAGAGAAGATGTCATTTTGCAAAATCTTCTAACATTGACATAATGCAAAAAGTTTAGTCATAGTTTCAGTTTTGTGACTGAAGTACATTTTTTATGAAAAGCCACATTTTTCTAGAAAGGTATATTAGTCACTCAACCAACTCCTTATTTTTGCCACTTTTGATAATCCTTCTTTTCACTACCATTACAAAAGACGGGTAAGATAAACACACCCACCTTTACCGAGACAAAAGTATGGAACGCCGTAGCTGTCTTTTCTTCAAAATAGTTATGTTGCTCAGTTCACTTTTAACTTGTATGATTGAATTGAAATGATGATCAGTCAGACAGGATTAAAGTCTTCTCTAAATATCATTTTTTTCGGTTGCCAAGCCATTAAGAAGTATTGGTTGGACATTTTGTTCTGCTTATTTCTCATGATGTCAAGTTAGATTAACATTTTGTTCACTTCACTTTTATCTTCTTGGGTTGAATTGAAATGATAATCAGTCAGATGGGAATGAAAGTCTTCTCTAGATATCATTTTGTTCGGTTATCAAGCCATTAACAAGTGTTGGGTGATCATTTTGTTCTGTATATTTCTCATTATGTTCCGTTAGATTAACATTATGTTCAGTTCACTCTTATCCTATTGGGTTGAATTGAAATGATGATCAGTCAGCTGAGACTAAAGTCTTCTCTAAATATCAATTTGTTCTGTTGCCAAGCCATTTAGAAGTATTGGGAAGACGTTTTGTTCTGTTTATTTCTCATTATGTCCAGTTAGATTAACATTATGTTGGGTTAACATGTTATTTGATTCCATCAACTGGTAATGAAGTTCAGCTGACATAGCATTAGTTTTGCTTTACTATAATATCTTGTTCATTACAAGGGTATTTTATTCAGTTTATTGTTTATCATAATATGTTTACTTGTTAATATCTTACATCAGAGAGACTGGAATTATGTTAAGTGCTCATTTAGTTTACAAAGTACACATCATATTTGACAATCTTATCATTGTATCTGGATATAAACAATTATGCTTAGAAAGGATGATGATATGTTTAGTTGAGTGAATATTACGTCCAGGTAGGATAGTATTATGTTTCGTTACCCCGATATTCTGTTTGGTTGATTGTCATTGTATCGAGTTGAAGTAACATTATGTTGAATAAACTTATGTTCATTTGGAAAATCTCGGTTTTAATCCGCAACCCGAACTTTTCCTCTTGTCCGGCGAAAAATGGCGGGAAACGAGGAAAATACTCGGACAATTCTAAAGAAAGTCCTGCAAGAATTAGGACTGCCAACATTGATAACTTCATTTATAATGGAGCGGATCGATGATGAACCAGCTATTTACGTAAGCGACAGGGATCTGGTCAGACTTGGGATCGAGACAATGGGCGATCGACACTGGTTCCGTTCACACTTGAAAAGTTGCAAGGCGTTCTACAAGTCGATTATTTTCTAGACGTATCCAGCATGAATTATAAACTCCGGTGCAGCCCGATGATCTCTAGTTCCACCACTCTTAACATTTAAAATCTCGCATTTGTTTGAAGGATTTCATTTACCAAAGGATTATTTTTCATTCTTCAAAGTATATCAAGTCCGTTCGCCCTAGAACACGTTCGCCTTATTAGGCCTAGGAAAAAAAAATCAGTCCGAGATGCCATAGGTAGGGTAGGTAGGGTTTTCTTTTTTCTCTAATTTCTTTTACATGGACCATGTACTGAAATGCCACCTAAACATTTGGGGCCGGTTTGACCGCCCCGGGGATCATTTGATGACAGGCCGGTTTGATTGCTGCCCAAATAAGGCCTAAGAAAACAAAGTTCTGTGTTTTGGGTTTCCAAACCCTACCTAAAAAATGCTGTCGACCCTAAACTTTTTACCCTACAGTTGAAAGAATATTTTTTTCAGGTGGCATTTCAGTACATGGTCCATGTAAAAGAAATTTAAAGAAAAACAAAAACACATGAAAACCTTAACTACCCTACCTATGGCATCTCGGACCGAAACCCTAAACACTGATTTTTTTCTTAGGCCTAATTAAGGCGAACGTGTTTTAGGGCGAACGGACTTGATATACTTTGAAGAATGAAAAATAATCCTTTGGTAAATGAAATCCTTCAAACAAATGCGAGATTTTAAATGTTAAGAGTGGTGGAACTAGAGATCATCGGGCTGCACCGGAGTTTATAATTCATGCTGGATACGTCTAGAAAATAATCGACTTGTAGACCGCCTTGCAATTTTTCAAGTGTGAACGGAACCGGTGTCGATCGCCAATTGTCTCGATCCCAAGTCTGACCAGATCCGTCGCTTAGGTAAACAGCTGTTTCATCATCTATCCGCTCCCTTACAAATGAACTTAGTCTTTGTCCTACTTTTCTATCCAATCAGAACGCTCATATTTGAATCTTTTTGACCGTCTATCTTCCATAAACTACCCAACGCAGGTTTATTTTGATCATTTATTCATTTAAACGTCGCAGTTTATCTGGATTTACTGCGCATGCGTACATAAACCCTACGCCCTCATTAATATTCAACAGTTACTTAGATTAGATGTAGCACATGCCAAGTGGTAAAACACAGATCTATACAAATTATGTAATAAAAGCCGATCAATCTAGATGGTCGGTTTTCCTCTAAAACCATACCACCTGCAGTTTGAAACAAGCTGTAGTTACGATGTTTAAAGGTTGGTATTTAGAGTTTTCATATCTCACCAAATTAAAAAAAAAAAAAAAAAAAGATCTATATATCACTGAAATTTATATGAAAAAACAATACAAATCACCAATGATTGAGAATCATAAAATTACCCCAAAAAAAATTTTGGTGGTATTCCCTTAAAGGTGGCCCTTTAGATTTTGGGACGAAAATTTTACAAAAGTACAAAAAAATCATCATTATACTCCCAAAGCCTTTCAATTTTCATTCAATAAACCCAAGTGGTTGAAAACCATCAGACAATTAGAGAATTTAGAGATTTACTACGGCCAAGGTCAACACCGACGGGAAACACAGTCTATTTTTACATGAGCAGCTAGCTCATTTACATACCGGAAATAGACAGACATAGCGTCAAACATAGCGTCCGAAGAAGACATTATGAAAAGTAATTATATGTTTGTTATGTTATGGAATTTAAGCGTCATTAGTCACGTGTTAGAAGCATAACATTCCCACAATGCCTTTTTGATTTTTGGCGGGAAATCTAAAAACAGCTTAAGAGGCTACGTAGCCTTATAAGGGAATACCATCAAAAAAATGTTTACCGTGATTTTATGATTTTTAATTAATGATGATTTGTTTGTTTGTTTGTTTTTTTTTTTTTTTTTATATAAATTTCAGTGATATATTTATTTTTGAATTTGATGTGATGTTAAAAACCTAAATACCCACCTTTAAAAGGCTACGTAGCCTATTAAGGTATTTAAAGATTTCGC
Organism: Tridacna crocea; assembly: GCA_943736015.1. Lineage (NCBI taxonomy): Eukaryota > Metazoa > Mollusca > Bivalvia > Cardiida > Cardiidae > Tridacna > Tridacna crocea. The sequence continues at coordinate 13,594,805 of OX031069.1, read as the reverse complement.
GCCAAAAATGAAAAAAGGATTTTGGGACTTTCAAGTGACTGTTACGTGACTAATTCCATAACATAACAAACATGTAATTATTCTCTATAATGTCTTCTTCGGACGCTATATTTGAAGCTTCGTCTGTGTAGTTCTGGTATGTAAATGAGCGAGTTGCTCATCTAAAAATAGACCGTGTCTCCCGTTGGAGTCGACCTGGGCCATAGTAAATCTCTAATTTCTCTTGTTCTCGGGTGGTTTTGGATTACAGGGGTTTTATGGATGAAAATTAAAAGGCTTTGGGATTACAAAGATGATTTAAAAATTGTGTATTTTTGTAAAATTTTCGTCCCAAAACCTGAAAGGCCACCTTTAGGAAGTAAATCGACGATATGTTGAAATTTAAAGAAAAAATATTGCTGTACATAGTAAATCAGTAGACATTTCCATTAGTTGAGTCTAGCCGTTACTTCCTCAAAATCTTGGTCAAATTCTGCCATATTTGACATTGTTTAACACTGGCGATAGTAAAGTGTGAACTGGAAAAGATGCTGATAATGAAGGTTTATTAATCGTTTCCCGTACGACAAATTTTAGACCATTCCAAATTGAAACCATCTGCAGATTGCAGATGTCAAATTTTGAAAGTGGAACAAATGAAGTTGAGGTTTTTGACAGGGTAGAAAATATTGTAGGAAAAGGAAAAAATGCTGGCAACCGGAATTTTCTCCTTTTCCAACAATAATTGCAATAATCTTCCTTCCCAGGGTCGTTAAAACAATGGATTGTTTGGTAAAGGGTTAAATATCACGTGGTCGTGTGCGAGTTGTTTAGCCCCGATTACGTCATATTTTAGCGATGATGCAATGATGACATTTCTTGCGGATTAAAACCGAGGTTTTCCAAATGAACATAAGTTTATTCAACATAATGTTACTTCAACTCGATACAATGACAATCAACCAAACAGAATAACGAGGTAACGAAACACAATACTATCCTACATGGACGTAATATTCACTCAGCTAAACATAGCATCATCCTTTCTTACCGTAATTGTTTATATCCAGATACAATGATAAGATTGTCAAATATGATGTGTACTTTGTAAACTAAATGACCAGTTAACATAATTCCAGTCTCTCTGGCGTAAGATTTTGACGAGTGAACAAATTATGATAAACAATAAACTGAACAAAATACCCTTGTAATGAACAAGATATTATAGTAAAGCAAAACTAATGCTATGTCAGCTGAACTTCATTACCAGTTGATGGAATCAAATAACATGTTAACCCAACATAATGTTAATCTAACTGGACATAATGAGAAATAAACAGAACAAAACGTCTTCCCAATACTTCTAAATGGCTTGGCAACAGAACAAATTGATATTTAGAGAAGACTTTAGTCTCAGCTGACTGATCATCATTTCAATTCAACCCAATAGGATAAGAGTGAACTGAACATAATGTTAATCTAACTGAACATAATGAGAAATAAACAGAACAAAATGTTCACCCAACACTTCTTAATGGATTGATAACCGAACAAAATGATATCTAGAGAAGACTTTAATCCCATCTGACTGATTATCATTTCAATTCAACCCAAGAAGATAAAAATGAACTGAACAAAATATTAATCTAACTTGACATCATGAGAAATGGACAGAACAAAATGTCCAACCAATACTTCTTAATGGCTTGGCAACCGAACAAAATGATATTTAGAGAAGACTTTAATCCTGTCTGACTGATCATCATTTCAATTCAACCCAACAAGTTAAAAGTGAACTGAGCAACATAACTATTTTGAAGAAAAGACAGCTACGGCGTTCCATACAAAAGGGTATTGTTTGTGTTTGCACTGATATCTGTTTTATGACCTGTACCACACAAAGATGGGCATTCGGACATTTGCGTAAAGTGTCGTCTCGGTTAAGCCTGCGCGGACTGCGCAGGCTTAACCGAGACGACACTTTTAAGACTGTATTAGATTTTGTGATCTATAGTAGGCTTGTGCAAAGGGGAAAATACCATAAAAACGGAAGGTGTCGTTTCCGGATTAGACTGCGCGGACTGCACAGGCTGATCCAAGACGACACTTTACACGTATGTCCAAATGTCCCTTTTCGCCTATTTCAGGCCATATTATCTTGCCATCTACCGAACTTTCAAAAACGCTTTAGTAAAACTGATTGCACTGTTTAGTATTCAACACCATTTTCAAAAGTGTATCAGTTATAACGACGGTCTGTGCACCTACTAATCCTGTAGTTTGTTACTCATACCTCCCACAAAGCAGGCAGTATAGTTCTGCAGACTGATCATGATATGGCCTGCAGTACGAGAAAAGGGGCATTCGGGCATCTGCGTAAAGTTTCGTTCCAGATCAGCATGCACAGTCTACGCTGGCTGTTTCGACACGACACATTCTGTTTTTATGCAATTTTCTGTTTTGCGAGAGCCTACTGTAGCACAAAACCTAATTAAGTCGTTAATTGACGTCTCGGATTAGCCTGCGGACTGCGCGGGCTAATCCGAGATGACACTTTACGCAAATGTCTGAATGTCGCGTGTTGCAAGCCATTAAATACAAAGACCTGAATCTTTATCTTCTTTTAAAAACTTCCTGCTACTGTCAGGGTACAAAGCACACGTCGGTTTATTTGAAAAACCTCGTAACTACAGTTTGTATCAAGCTGCAGTTACATGGTTTTTGAAGTAAACCGACGATATGCTGATTATTGGTAAAAAGGACTTCTGTAAGATTCCTCTAACGTCTAGTATTTCGGCAGAAATAGCGATGATATTTTTTCTTGTTCACTTTTTTTTACCTTTTCTTTTAGAACAACTCTAAAATATATTACCTCTTTGTATCATCGATTTGGTCATTAATATTTTCAAATATTAGGATTAATCAAGACGTGTCAATGAGAAGTTACTGTTTTCCCCCGAAATTTGTAACCTTTTCCTTTGAGTTGTGTACTCGAACATTTACGATGGATAAAACACTTGCAAACACTTCTGACCTTGTCTTGACCTTGACTTTTGACATAGGATTAAAGTTCTTGTGCGCAACTTGGTAGCGGACAATCTGCAAATTTATACTGAAATTCACTTATAAATGAAAAGAACAAAGAACAGGTCGGACACAAACACTACCACCGAAAAACATATTTGACCTTGATTTGGACCTGAACTTTAACCTTACGGCATGACTTGTGCACCATAAACACCCTTTTTCTCTCTTAACATTGTGCTAAGTTATTTGATATTACCGATAAATCATGGGAAAACGAGTTACGACCAAGACACATCAACAGAAATTTGAACTAGCCATAACCTTGACCTTTGACCTACAGACATGAATCTTGTTCGCAGAATATCATCTCTATGTGCTTGACAATTTGCATTAAGATTAATTCGTCATTGAAAAAGTAATTGCCCGGATACAAACATAACCACCACCTCTCTATTTATTGCTATTTGAACTTGCTGTGACCTTGATCTGCTGACATGGTACTTAAGTGTAAATATTGACATCGATCTTGGACCTACTGACAGGGTACCTAGGTATGACACATTGTTTACATGTGGTTAACAATTCTACAAAGTTACGCTGAAATTCAACCAGTGTTACAGGCCAGACACAAACACTATCCCTCAAAACACATTTGACCTTGCTGTAATCTTGACCTTTAATATGTAGACACGAATCCTGCCCTTTACATATCATCTTGACATGATTAACATTATTTTGTGATCAGTTCTTGCAAAATTGAGTGATAAGGAAAAAAAGTTATGGCTCGAACACAAAAACGGACATTTGACCTTGCCTCGACCTTGACCTTTGACATACAAACATTATTTCTACTGACAGCACATTGTCTTTAATACGGTTGGCAATTCTACACAGTTGTATTGAAATTCATACATATCGGAAATAAGTCACAACTGGAACTAGAACATAACCCAAAATTTCTTTTTAAACATATTTGACCTCTTTGTGACATGGACCTTTCACTTATTGACATGGCCCTTTCAAGAGTGCGATACGTTGTCCTTGTGTGGCTAACAATTCTGCAATGTAATACTGAAATTCATCAGAATTAAAAAGTTACAGGCTGCAGACAAACACTTTCCCCAAATACAATTGATCTTGCTGTGATTTTATAATTGAGTCACGGGGAAAAAGTCATGACCTGAACACGGGAACAGACGGAAAGACTGACGGACTTGATAAAAAACTATATGCCACTAAATTCTTTTTTCGGAAAATAAAAAGGAAAATAACAATTAAAAAAAAAAAAACAAAAAAACTAGTTCCATCTTTCAGTTGCATTTTGTTTACATTTAACAGGAAGAATTTTGAACCTGATTCAAACTTCTTTTCTTCTTTTAGATATAGATCTATCTTGTATTTCATTACATCTATTATCATATTTGTAAACTGCCGAAGTACAACATTGAAAACGTAGCCGGCTTTGTGATAATGAATTGCGGCAAAATGGCGACAGGTTTATTTTTCATGACAATGTATCTGCTCTTCAGGTACTGTGTTTTTGTTTCTTTAATATTATTATAAGTTATAATACAAATTCAGAGCTAAGGAGACTTTTGCAAAGACTGTGAGAAGAAAAGAAAATTATTATAATTTTACCATAATTTTCTTTTCTTCTCACGGTGTTTTCAAACGTCTCTTTTGCCAGGGAAGTTTTGTAAAAGTTTAATTTAAAGATCATTTGTCCTCAGGGAGACGTCTACGATATGTATGATTTTTGAAAATTACTGTTTGTGAACATCAGTGCTACAGAGGTTTGGCACAAAATAACTTCAGGGTTTTGAAACTGTATTCATCTTTCGAAAGGATTATCAGCTAAGTTACATTATTCAGGGTGCAAAAAGCAAATTGCTTGGCATTCGTTGCACTCTTTTTTTTTTTTTTTTTTTTTTCAAATCAATGTAGAATGTTGAAAAGTAATGGAAACTGCGCAGTGAAACGTCATTTATAGGAGCAAGCAACAGTTTGACTATTTCGTATCAGCTACCATAAGAAAACTGTGTTACAACACTTCCAAACGGTCATACAAAGAAAAAGAACTGCTGCTGCACTATTTTGCAGGAAAGAAAAAATACGTGTACATGGACAAAGATGAGAAACCTAATAAAAACTCGAGTTAAAAACATTTTTAATTCTCACTTGTATTATTATCATTCCAATTTTTTATTGGAATATAACATGTTGAGCTTTTCACAAATCTAATCTTAATATTTTTTCTCTCTCTTCTATGGTGGACCTTCATACGACAACAGAGGACTCGAATGTGGCTTTTGTACCGTAGAATCTCCGTGTCAGTACAGTTGTCTCACTCAATATAAAACCACTTTTACTTGCTGGCTATTTTTTGAGTGCAGTGAGTACAGGTAATTTCACATTTTTGTGAGTTTAATATATCATGGTCCACTTTGCTAGTTGGATTTCTGTAATAATAGACATATAATATTGATGTTTATCATGTAGAACTCTAATTTCCTTTAGTGAACAGAAATTGTTACTATTTCAGTTTTTCCTCAACCATTCCATTGTTCATGTATATTGCAATGGAACAAAGACGTAACCGTATTTTAGTCTGTTCTTCTAGATGATTGAACTATCGACAGCACCAAGCTTATTATTCCTTTGGCAGGTTTGCCGCTTGTAAGTCTAAACTGCCTTAAAAATGTACCTTGCTTTCAATCCATATCTATATAATAATAATGATAATAATAATAATAATAATAATGAAAATAACATTATTATTATTATCATCATTATTATTATCATTATTTCAACATTACTCTAAGTGACACCGTCGACCATTTGAATGCTTACAAAGTCATCTACATTGCCATGAACACAAATTAGTGAGAAATAAATGTTAATTTCCCTTGTTGTTCATTTAGAAGGTTTATTGTTAGTCTAATTGAAAATATAATTTTTTCTGGAATTACTATCATTTTGGACAAACCTATTTTCGTGATAAATCTCTCCATGTTTAACCTTTGTTTTGAAACATGATTCTCTGCTGTGATTGTAAGATACATTGAAATATAATTTTTCACCTGCCATTGTATAATGTGAAAGTTACCGTTTCCTGTGTTACACTCTGGAGAATTTACTGTACGCATGGTCTTGTCAGCAAATGTTTGTCGACTATTGCGTAAGATTAATTAATGCTTTTTTCGTGTAACAAACGTCTATTACGCAACCAGGCGCAAAGTTATGGGACATAGACCTTTCATTCAAAACATTTTTACCACTGTAAGTAATCAAGAAACCCCTCCACCCAAGGTGCAAATTGGAAGGGCAAGTTTCTTCGTTCGAGGCATGATCATTTTTAGGTATAATTTGAATAGTGTATTTGAAAGAATACTTCCATGCAAGATTAACACCACACTACATTTTTTTCAGGAACAAACACAAAACCTGTTACAAAATATGTACTTCACAAGTGTGCTGTGACGGATACAAGGGTGATACCTGTGATCAAGGTAAGAAGTTTTAGCAGTCTCTTTTTCTGATTAATTATATTCCATTGACCCTTTCCAAGATGATACAATTTTAGGCTTTTATTGAAGGCATTTGCCACCAAGAAAACAGGCTTGGCTCAAATGGTGAGAACTGTTTGTGAAAAGATAGAAAACTTTGTGGAGAAAAATTATTGGTTACCGACATTTTGTCCTTTTTTTCCCATTTATGGTTAACCCATTACCACACGACCATATTTTAGACCGGTCCAAATTGAAGGCATTTGCAGACGACAAAATAAAAGTGGCTGAAAATTTAAAATATGTTTTGTGAAGGGTAGAAAACATTGTGGGAAAAGGAGAAAATGCTGGTTATCAGCATTTTCTCCTTTTCCCACAATGTTTTCTACAGGCTTCTTTCTGTGGGGCGTCAAAAGTAGGGATTGTGTGGTAATGGGTTTAGCATTCTTTTTCGGAGTCTTCAAAATACGCGATCGTTCCGACAGGTTTAGTTGAATTAGTTACCTTGCGCAGATTTATTCAAGATTGGGATATTTTCATCGTTTTGCTTAATTTTCTCATGTTTTATTCATTTATCAAGTCTGTCGGATAAATATACTTAATATAGCATGTATTAATATAACATTCCCTGAATTTTGCATGTATTTACATTGCGTGGTATGACTTCATACTGCATGCAATTTACATTGTATACATCCACTTCAATCTAAGGAAAAACGAAAAGAGAAGAATCCCTAAAACCCATGAATTACTAATTCTTTCTTGTTAATGCAATATACTTGAAAATTTATGTCTATTTAAGAAAATGTCTTTTCTTTACATTACAACATAAATATATACAGTATATATATTGTTTTTATTTGCCACTGATTTACGTAAATTTTCCTGTAAACATCACTCAGACATCAACGAATGTTCCACAAATAATGGAGGCTGTGAACAAGTTTGTAACAACACTATTGGATCATTTTACTGCACATGTTTTGACGGCTTCGTGCTGAATGACGACGGCAGGACCTGTAGAAGTAGGTATCATTTTCACTATTACCATCGTCCTCATCATCTTTAATTTTGTGTGTATGTTTCGTTTTTTGTGCGTGCACCTTCGTCAAAATAGTATTCTCTCTTTCATTACTTTCAGTATTTTCAGGATCCTTAGTGTTATTTCAATCAAACATCTATTTTACTGAATTATCAGGAGCTCTAAAAAATAAATAAGACGATCACCTATGGCTGACCGATGACATTTTTGGAAAATGATCTTTTAAAGAAATATGAGAAACCATCATCTCTGCCAGAAAACAAGGGCCGTCCCTTGTATATCTTTGACAAGCGGTGTCTTATCAGAGTTTTTATATGACGTATGAAAATTGACCCTGGCCTTAAGGTAATATTTAGAACGGTCGTTTTATTTCCTATGTCTATGACTTCAAACAGAACAACATTGTTTTAGATCCTACGAATAAAACATGTTTGACTATGGGAAGAAACTTTGATAATTTACATTCAAAACAAAACAATCAGCTTTCTCCGGATTGTGCTTTCCAGTTTTCATTAACTTTAAAGTTTCTCATCTGTACTTGTTTTGTAACATTCTTGTTATTTTTTTCCATAAATGCAATCGACCCCAGCCGTGGCAAAGTTTTGGATCGATAAGTCTGTCCACAACATTCCAAAGTGTGAATGTTCTTTAAAGCGTTGTTGATACTGTGGAATTCTCATCGATACAAAGAGGTCCAGATATATACATTAAAGTTCCTACTGTGCATTCGTCCGTAGGAAAAAAAAAACAAATGTGCAGTTTTGGTTAACGTTTGTAATTACATGTAAATTAACTCATTAACATTTTAATTCATCTTTACATGTTCTCACTGTTTTATGGTGGAAAAAAGCATTGTAAAGTTCCCTATATTGTTTACTCCAAGACAAAAATGAGTGTTCGACTCAAGAAAGCGGCTGCCAACATGTTTGTACAGATAATTATGGGTCCTATGTGTGTGAATGTCATGACGGCTATACATTGTTGGACGACAGGAAATCTTGCGGAGGTACTATTTTAAATTGTTTTGCTACAGTCACTCGTAGATATAATATTATAGAATTATGGATATAAGTTTGTGTGTTATTGCTAACGGGGTAATTACAAATAGAATAACTGTTAGAAAGACAAACTCTCGGTGATCGTCATTATCTTTTCTTTTATTACCGCATTTTCTGCGATTTGACCGTTGATCTTATTGTTCTGGGAATAGCTACTCATATCATCGTTGATGTTAAAAGTTTGATAACAACTGAGAGAGAATTGCATGAAATTAAGATGATGGAAAAAAAAAAACTAATCAGTGGTCTAGAATAACCGAAAACGATTCCTATCGCATTGATGATTATACTTAGGAACACGATATCTGAATTCTGTTTCATATTCTCAATCTTTCGGCTTTTATGGTTCATAGCAACAGTGTGTTTAATAAGAGATTGTTGATAAGTCAAGGTTGATTCTGCTCACAGAAATGAAATTTGAAATGCTTGTAACTAACGCAGCTTATATGTAAATTATCTACTTGTTTCATTGTTTGTACTTTAATGAACTCAGACACGGATGAATGCTCGGAAAACAATGGTGGTTGTCAGCAAGTCTGCAACAATACTGACGGTTCCTTTGCTTGCAGCTGTAACGAAGGTTATGTACTGGCAGAGGATTGGATGTCGTGCAGCAGTGAGTATCGTTCGTTCTAGAGAATATGAATTTTGCTCTTTTCATATCCCACGTAGAAAAGGTCTTTTTCGTTGCATTTTTGAAGAAAATTTTACGAACGTTTGCAAAAAGCTTGTTAAAAAAATACTGCTTTGTTTTCCAACACTTCATAATTTTTGGGACAGTCCTTTGCCCTTGTGTATTTCTATAATGCTCGTATTTGGAAATGCTTCGCCAACAGTTATCAGGAACTATGAACTAAAGGAGAGTTACCATGGAAGGGTAAATGTGATTTTTCTAACCATTGCCCTAGGCTTTATATGTGGTAGGGTCACTATATGCTATGTCAATGACATTAAATTGAACAACAGAGTTTTAGACTATAACATATTTGACTACAAAAGAAACTGTGGTCATGCAGAAGATGATTGGTATCTCTGCATTTCGCTTTCCATTGTAAATATCATCAAGGTTTCGTATTTTCTTGTTTTCATTTATGATGTTATTTTCATTCCCTTATTTCTGGTGTCCCCCGGCTGTGTCTACACATGGTTGGTGATAAAGTACTGGGACGATAAAGTCTGTCTGTCACCGACATTTAAAAGTGTGAACGCACTTTAAAGCAATTTTGATATAACAAGAGACCCCAATATGTGCTAAGATTCATACCGTGAGCCTCTAGGAACCGATTATTTTTGACATTCTATATGCAAGTGAATATTTTTTTTCAGGAAAGACGAATTAAGATAAAACAACTCGTCCGCAAGAAAATACTAGAATATTTGTAATTAGATTTCCTCTTTAACAATTCTAATTTATTGGCCCACACATTCGGCGCGAGTACTGGTGTAGTTACCAGGAAGCAGAATCGAGAGAGATTAGTGTAAGTTGTCAGAACTTGTTTCTCAATCGATGTAAAATAAATATGTTTAAAACTAAAACTAAAACTAATTTATTGTTATTTTGCTCTTGCTTTTCATTTTAAAAAAATCATTGTCAGATTTCTCTTTCATCCTAAGACATAAATGAGTGTTTCACTCAGGAAAGCGGTTGCCAACATATTTGTATTGATCATCACGGGACCTATGTGTGCGAATGTTATAGCGGTTATACATTGTTGGACGACGGGAAGTCTTGCACAGGTACTATTTAAATTGTTCTCCTACATGAATTGTGAGACAGAATATCACGGGTATGTGAATGTCAGTTGGTGTAAATTGAGGTATTAATCTTAGAAAAATAATAATAAAGGCAGAAGAAAAAGCAAATTTTGAAAATGAACGATTTGCAATTCGCATTTTCCTTCTATGCTTTTTTTCCATACATTTTTTTCAATCCTGCTTTGACGTTTATAAGCCGTATGCCCATGGTAAGCATATATCTTTTTAAAAGGACTCTTTTATTATAAAGAACTTTCATTTTCCATAGATCTATCTTATTTCCTTAAATACTTTATTGGTCATTGCATTTTTCTCTTCTTTTCATGAATTACCGCGATTTTTTTTTGTAGTCAGACGGCCATAGTTACTTAATGAAGCTGGAAATGAGAAATTTAAAGTGAGTCGTATAAAATAAGGATGGCGTAAAAAAATGAGTGATCTAGGATAACAGAAAAGCGATTGCTATCACATTAATAATTGGGCTGGAAAAGACGATGCCTGAAAATAGATTCATATTCTCAACTGATGTGATTTTATGGTACATGTACATGCCAACAACTTATTTGATAAGAAATAGGTTTTGAGTCCGATTGATTTCGCACATGATAAAGAATGTTTAAAATGATTATATCAGCTTACATGTAGATAATCTACGTATTTCATCGTTTCATTTTTTTTCCTACTATAATGAACTTAGACAGGGATGAATGTTTGGAAAATAACGGTGTTTGCCAGCAAATCTGCAACAATACTGACGGTTCCTTTGCTTGCAGCTGTAACGGAGGTTATATTCTGGCAGAGGATTGGCTGTCGTGTAGCAGTGAGTATTGCTAGATCGAGAGACACCTTCCGTTTTATTGATAATGTATTTTATAACTTTCAAGTCCAATACGGACAATTTTAATGAGTTAAAACTTAGAGACAATGCCTTTATAAGTACAGTTCTTAATATTACTGAGACCGAGGAAAAGGGTGTTTTGTGTAGGCTGATATTATCTTTTTCTCCATGTAAAAGTTTCAATCATTTCTTTTTGTGGGCAATGGCAAGTTATTCAGATGTAGGGCAAAAGTTTTTTCACTGGACAGAAATGTTTAAAGTTTAGTGAACACACTAGTAGAAATGTGAACGATCTCAATTATCATGGACAAAATTTGTCTTTAGAAATCCCATTTAAAGATGATAACGGGCTGATAGTACTTCTTTGAAGTGTTTTTTTTTTTTTTTCTTTCTTTCTTTCTCTCTACTTCATTATCTTTCAAGTGTCTTTTCTTTTTCCATCTTTATATAAAAATGTAAGCTAAAAATTCACAAATAATGTTAATAAATTTAAAAGGATAATGGGGCTTGTTTTGTTTTGGTATTATAAAGCAAGTGTTATTGCAAATTTTTGCAACTACTCAGAACCCCTGAATACGATCACGGAAATAGCAGTGATCAAGAACAAATAACGTCCTAGATATGTTTCTTCATTTCATTTTTTCCAAAACTACAAAGATGTAAATGAGTGTTTAATGAATAATGGCGGTTGTCAACATGTTTGCAACGACACTGAAGGTTCGTTTGAATGCGGCTGTAACGAAGGTTATGATTTGATGGCAGACAACCAGTCCTGCGCTGGTAGGTGATAAATATTATTGCTCTTCATAATTACAGTATTCATAATATTAATAACTAGAGCGCTATGGTGTTATTCGTTTTATCATGGTATGTCCAAAAGCTGTCTCCATACAATAAAATGCTTTATCGTGATGGAACTCATTAGTTGGTTTAATTTATGTTCTTTACATTTTGATTACTGAAAAAAGACAGAAGCCTTCAAATATTGGCGATGCATATTTTCTGCACAGTATAGTATATCGTATATAGGCGTAAACCAGCTTAATATACTATGGATAGTATTTGTTCACCATTCACGACTTTCGCCACATCAGAATTATTGGAATACTTTTTATTTTCAACTCAATTGAAGATCCTGAGAATTTTCAATTCTGACAATACTTGGAATCTACCATTAATTACACAGAGAAGAATGTCAGTGTTACCACCTCAATAACACGATCTATTAGACGCAATAAACAGCACACAGGAATTTCGAATACATGTGAACGGTTTTACTGACGGATTGAATATGTAGGTAAAACACAAGAGCTGAAATGAGCAACTACATGTCAAAGACATCATCACCTTTTTCCCTCATGTTCAAAAAGGCAGTTTACTGCGAGGGGGGACACCTGTTAGGCAGTAATTTAAAACAAAAACTTTTTTTCAGTCAAACCAGATGACAACAAGTCAAGTCTATTTGCCATCATTGCAGGAGGTTCTTCAGGAGGCATTGTGCTCATAGTGTTGGCCGTCGTAGTGACGTATTTTATAGTTCGGCGTTTGAGGTATATGCTCGCAGTCTATACAATTTTCTTTGTATGAACGGAAACGTGAGATAGACGAATGGTCAAATTATATGATATTTCAAGGAACTGCACTGTGGACTTTGAATCTACGTTGTCTTCCATACGCAAAAAGTTAAATACATCTCCTGACTTTTGATACTCTCCGTGTAAAATATCGCTGTAGAACTGGTGGCTAAATGTCAATCTCTGTTCAAACATCGGTTGCTATCTTTGCGAAGATGATAATGCAGCCAGAAATATATTTGTTGCTGTACAAATACGGGCCATTAAAACGTAACTTCCTCGCACAGATTTTGAGTTATTTCCCCTTTGACCTTCATTTTTATAGCATTCCTTGCTTGTTCGGAGCAAAACTTTGTCATCTTAAGGATGAATGACTTGAAATTTGGTATGCATATTTGTTGCAATATTTGGAAGTTAAGTGCCGAAGAATTGTAACTCTAACTTGTGCTGTCTTTAAGTTATGTCAGAAGAAGACGTCTTTGTTAGGATATATAAATTTTCCAAAAATGCAGATTCGTAAATAGTTGAGTTCTGTTCAGTCTGTTATTAGATTGAATGTGTCATATACACACCAAAATGTGTTAAAACATGCATAGATGAATTATTTTATATGTATACGAAAAGAAAAATCCATATTAATAGCATTATATCTCACCTTGACCCATTATGGAATTGCGTTTCCAAAGCTCTGGTAAACTTACACGTCCATGTGGTGTGACTTCTGTACACACGCATATACACACCAAAAGTCCAATATGACAATACAGAAATGGTATTATGAAATTCATAATTATTGAAGATGTATATTAAGTATTGCATTTTATGGTTTACATGGTTCGTTTACATTATTAGTTGTACGGTCAGGTGGCAGGGAACTTGGAGACTTGTTCACGGGGTGTTGAATCATGTCTCCCCCAGTCGAAGTCGACGTGGAGACATGATTCGACACAGCGATGAACAAGTTTCCAAGTCCCCTGCCACCTGACCGTACAACGAATGTACTGCACTGCAAAGTTTTACCCTTTCGAAGCGCATTAAGCGAAATTTTCCTGTTTTATAATCTCACGAATCGAGGATGCTGACGAAAATTCAATGAAAACTGGCGTCACTGGAAACTGACGTCACTAAAACGTACAGTTTGGTGCATAAACGTGCAGTTTGGTGATCGATCTACGCCGCCATTTTTAATGTCGTGTTGCACGTGTAGTGATGTTTTATAATTTATTTTGTAAAATTCCATGGATTAGCGCTCATGGCACAAAACACGCAAGTGTGTGATGTAAAGCTGGGAACATAAGGCCCCATGAGAAAAGTGTCATTCACGAAGATAATTCTTAATTCTGAGTGCATAATGATTTCATAAACATGGTTATACTTTTGATTTCTATCGGATTACCATTTGGTCTGTAAGTGACAGTTTATATCGCAGCAATAGAATAATGGAATTGGATAACTGTTTACTAGACGACATAAATTGCCTAGAATCTTTTTCGTCTGGTAACAATTGAAAAGGAGCTGCTGTCGAAAAATGATTTGTTTTTCTCGCAGGCAAATAGACGCAAAATCAGCCATCCGGAGTGAAAAAGCTGGTGCAGTGGATGAGGAAAACTACTATTGTGAAATCACGCCTTGTGGTGATACATAACTTACTCTAGTTCATTATCTTTTCAAGCATAAATCTTTCTGTCTGACCGCTGCACATCCCTCTTCAAGCCTATCTGTCTCTCCTTCCACACCTAAACGATCTAATAAAGAAAAAAAAAGAAAGAAAGAAAGAATCCAATAAAGTTACCCATCCATCCACACATCTTTCAATCTGCCAAATGTTCCGTAAACACTTCTACAAGCACGTCACCACTAACAAAGCCGTCTATTTGTCTGTCAACTTTCCAACCCAAGCATTCAGATGCAGGCAATACATTTAACATGCAGCACTACTTGTAAATTGGAAATAAGCCTGAGAATAACAAGTTTTCATCAAATTTACATTTAATGTACTTGAGTTTTATTCCATGGAATGATTCACACAATTTCGTTTGAATCATTTAAGGTTTTCGAATGGGAAATAATAAATATCCATAGTTCCTTACCACAAATCAAAAATCCACACGATTGAGTATGGACACTGCATGCATTCTACAAAACTTGCTAGCTTCGTCTCGTTGACAAAAATGTGAGGTTATTGCATGCTGTGGAATGTTGTCTGATTCCTCCAGAGGGGTATTTTTTTCAGTCTGTTATTCAAGCACAATGTTTTTCGAGACGTCAATGCAAAGCAGTTTGGATAATGGAAAAGAAGAGACAAGATTGCCATGGCCCAGAAGACATTGTTTCAGCATTACAACAGGCTTCAAATGAACTATATTCTGATCTAAAATGAAGATGGAATTCAAACAATTAAACCCAAGGCATTACTGAGCATGACCAAAATTATAATTGATCAATTCTTTAAAGAGAATGCATAGTTTAATCCATCGAATCACATCTTAGGGTTTCTTTTTGATAAAAGTTAATTCTAATGCCTACATCAAAAAGGTTTTTGTGGTTTATTGCTACAATGCAAATGTACGTTCTAGGTAAAATTTTAGATGAGCTTACAATAGATCACAGCAAAAGTTCATAATCTTACAGTTATGTCAGTAAGAAAAAGCTGACAGCTTTGGTTTAATGCAAAGAATGACCATACTCGATGTTCATCATGTGACTTATATTGTAATTTATGGTAAGAAATTTTTTGTACCATTTTCTGTTTGAAAATCTTAAATCATTGTAACTTTTTAGATCACCTGAGCACGAAGCGCTCAGAATGAGCTATGTGATCACTCACCGTCCGTCGGCGTCCTTCGTCCGACCGTCGTCCGTCCGTCGTCCGTCCGTTCACATTTCCTTGTTTACACTCTAGCATCTACAAATATCAACCAATCAGCACCAAACTTGGTCAAAGTGTATATGACCATAAGATCTCGGATGAGTTCGATTATGGGTCAAATCAGACCAGAACATCTGGAGTTACTTGCTCTTGAATTAAAAAAAATGCTATATTTCACTTTGTTTACACTCTAGCATCTACAAATGTCAATCAATCAGCACAAAACTTGGTCAAAATAAATATGACCATAAGATCTCAGATGAGTTCGATAATGGGTCTAATCGGACCAGAACAACCGGAGTTATTTGCCCTTGAATTAGAAAAAAATTTATATCTGACTTTGTTTTCACTCTAGCACCTACAATTATAAACCAATCGGCACCAAACTTGGACAAAATATACATAACCATAAGATCTCGGATGAGTTTCATTATGGATGTAATCGGACCAGAACAACTGGACTTTTTTTCCCTTGAATTTGAAAAATTGCTGTATTTCACTTTGTTTACACTCTAGCATCTACAAATATCAACCAATTAGCTCCAAACTTGGTCAAAAGATAAATGACTGTAAGATCTCGGATGAGTTCAATTATGAGTGTAATCAGACCAGAACAACTGGAGTTATTTGCCCTTGAATTAGAAAGTTCTTTAGAACAATTCTTGGTCCGGAGCATAACTTTGTCATCTCCAGTCCGATTGACTTGAAACTTGGCATTTGTGTTTGTTGCAATAATACAGAGTGCAGTGTGAAAGAACCATAACTCTACCTCATACTGTCTATGAGTTATTTCCCTTTAATTGAAATTTATGTAGCATTTTATGCTTGTCTGGAATATAACTTTGTCATCTACAGCCTGAACATCTTCGAATTTGATATGCGTGATTGTTGAAAAATTATGGAGTGCATTGCACAAGAACCATAACTTCCTCGCACAAATTTTGAGTTATTTCCCCTTTGACCTTCATTTTTATAGCATTCCTTGCTTGTTCGGAGCAAAACTTTGTCATCTTAAGGATGAATGACTTGAAATTTGGTATGCATATTTGTTGCAATATTTGGAAGTTAAGTGCCGAAGAATTGTAACTCTAACTTGTGCTGTCTTTAAGTTATTTCCCTTTGAATGTCAATTTTACAGCATTTAGTGCCTGACCTGAATATAACTGTCATTTTAAGTCAGAACGACTTCAAACTTGGTATGCATGTTTGTTGCAATATTATGGAGTACCGTGCACAAGAACAATAACTCTACCTTGCGCTGATTTTGAGTAATTCCTCTTTGATCTTCATTTTTACATTATTTCTTGCTTGTATGGAATGGAACTTCAAAAGTCTTGAGTTAAATTGTTACAATTTGCTGCTCTTGTTTCATTTTCATTTGGCCTTGAGCCCTGTTATTTGGTAGTCATTTTAATTTTTAGAAATGTGCTGCTTGGTACTCAGGTGAACGATATAGGACCGTCATGGTCCTCTTGTTAATCATTCCATGAGTTATATAAAAAAAATTGATCAAAACTTATAAACTTTTTGCCGACTTTAAACTTATTGGTTCTGTCTCGTTTTTTACATGTACTGATTGTATATCCACAACCAATCGAAAAATCCACCCATCCATCCATTTCTATCCGTTAACCTTCCAACCTCTACATGTGCATCCTCTCAACAACTAACCAATAAATTCATCCATTCAGCTCTCTCATCTGTCTGTGTGTCTGTCTCTTCGTCGTCTTCTTCTTCTCTCTCTCTCTCTCGGTTTTTACTAGTCTGTCTTTCCCCCTTCTGTCTTGTTCCTTGTCGGTCTGTCTCGTCGTATTCTTCTTTTCTCTCTCTCTCTCTCTCTCTCTGTTGTTCTTTATCAGTCATTCTTCCCCCTTCTGTCTTCTATTTAACCTTTTTGGTGAACCCACTGATAAAAGAATATATGGAAAACGTTAATGTACAGTATGACTTTTAATTTCTTCACTTTTCCAAAATTTGTTTTTGGTTCACTTCATGACGTTTCGAGTCGCAGTTCATATTACAAATGTAATCACGAATGGTTCATTGGCATTTTAAATATTGTCCCTCTCACGAGTAAACACCGAAATTTGTCTCCTTGGGGATGGGTATTTTTCTGTACCAATATTCAAATGCAACTGAAATCCTTAATGATCTCAAGATTTCACCTATATACGTCCCTTTTTATTGAATCCTTTGAATAAAGGGGTGATACATTCAAAATATCGTATTTCAACGGAAAGAAATCAAATTTCTATTATATTTTAGATGCTACCACAACGAAGGAGACAGATCAGGATAACGACAACCGTAAGTTCGTCCACAAAGTCAACGATAACCCCTATATAGATCTAGATGCAGCCACAGCGAAAGAGATAGATCAGCCTTATGATAATCTTGAGTACATTCACAATGAAAACGACGACTCCTATTCATATTTAGATGGAACCGCAAAGAAGTCGACAAGTCGGGCTTACAAGAACCTTGAAATCGTTCACGAACCCAAGGACAACTCCTCTAGAGATACAGAGTCGGCCTATGAACGTCCGATTACTCCTCAAACTGTGGTCGAGTAGAACATGGACGTTTTTTTTCACTCATTACCTCCTACAAAATGTTTTGGAAATATTATATAACGAGCAATTTGGCCTTCGGTTCAGGGGAACACGCCGTGCTGCCGAGAACGGTGTTCTAATAAAATACATCTATCACATTAATCTGCATGTATATTTTATTTTTCAGCAATGAAAAATATTTTGATGTTGTTATTGTTGTTCATTTCATATTTTTCAGCAATGAACAATCTTTTTATCTTTTGCTGTTTTATTTCATTTCAATCAATCGTCTTCCCACCCACACCCCTATTTCTATCACGCAAAGCAGTCGACCATGTCTATCAAAAATCAGACAAACAATGAAAATTCCGATTTGCGCGGAAAAAAATCTTATATGTGGACATGCAAAGCCTTATCAACATAATTAATCTAATTCTTCAGAATTTTCTTAATTTGAAAGTAACACAACTTCTGATTGGCTAAACAATTTAGTTTAGCCGATCAAAAGTTGTGTTACTTTCAAATTATGAAAGTCTTGGAGAATAAGTCGGAGGATGATGAAAAAAATGGTTGATATATACTGATGTGGGTTCCAGTATATGCTTTGCTATGCCAGTAAATGTGTACACAGGAAATTTATCATCTGATCTTTTATTTAAGTGACGGCAATATGTTGCATTTGGATGGTAATCTAAATAATATTTTAAGGAGTACACTCAAATAATATACTCTCTAAAAAAAGAAACGCAACATACAGAAAATAGGAAATTTACTTCATATATTATTTTCATAATTTATGATATAAATAATTTACACAGGAATGCAAAAATTGGCACACTTCTTGTTCATGAGTTCTTTTACCTTGGAATATCACAGTTTGTCACATATTGTCAATAAATCACTCATAAATTGTCAATATCTGGTATAATATTTCAAAAAGATAATCTGATGTTGCGTTTCCTTTTTGAGAGAGTATAGTTGCTGGTTTGAAGAGAAATATGGAAATATTCATATGTTGTAATTTTATCTTTTATCTAGGGTTTGTGTAGTTGCTGGCACAAAAATATGAAGAGTCTTAAGGCTTGTATATAAATCAAAAGGTCATTTATAGGAAAAAATAATGGTAAAAAATTTAATTTGCATGGTCGCTGGTCGACAACACCAAAGGGGGAGGGGGAAGGTGTTGCTTATAATGAAAATTCGTTTTGGGCGAAATTCCATTTAGTCGTTTACAACGGGGACGTGTATTGTAGGTGGTCCTCTGGGCAGATTAGAAAGTGTTTTGTTAAAAAATAAATTAGGACGTAATTGGATACCCTAAGTTGGGATGAAATGCTGCAGAAAAATTACAGTACAAACACCTTAATGATTCCACAAATTTTCTACAAGTTGTTCTACCCGTCTGTTCTTTTTATTTTTTAAATCAAAGCCACATTTGAAGGCGAATTCAAAACAGCAGCTTTTGTTAAGACTCTCTGAAAACTATTAGAGATGAAACCTGAATAAAATGTCCGTATGAGGCAAAGGATGTGTTTTTCTTTTTTTTTTTTTTTTTCAAATGTCACATACATGATGAATTAATTTTGAACCCATTAGATCATATGCAAATATTTTAATTAAAGATTTCACCAGACAATTCAAGACATGGTGTTAAGAAGAGAAACTTTTTGTGACAAAAATGTCCAGTTTTATTTCAATATTTTCGCATATTCATGTATTGATCATAATTTCATGTTGGCGTATGTATTCTCTATTTTAGAACGTTAAAGTTGGATGTTTTATTATTTTTCAGGGGTTTAATTACAAGTACATGACTTGAGTAATTTATTTTTACGTTGCAATTACCAAACAATCCCGACTTTTAACGATCCAACGGAAGTAAGATTTAAAAACAAATGCATGAAAAAAGGAAGAAATGCTGTTAACCAGCACTTAGTCTCTCTTCTACTCTCACAAAATTAACTTTTTTTAAATAACATCAGACATATCCTCTGAAGATATTTACATATCCTCTGAAGATATTTACAATAAGACCAAAGTAAAATTATGTCGTCTCGATAAGAAAGCACTAAAGAAAAAAAGAGAACATGTTGGTGACCACCATTTTCTCCTTTTTTCCCCTCAATGTTTTTTCCATCCTGTAAAAGAAAATTGATATCACATAAGATGCATTTTATTTGTCATCCGTAAACAGCTTCATTTTATACAAATTCTATCGTCTGGTAAAGAGTTAAAGGCCGGATAGCGGCCAGAAGTAAACAATGTGGGTTTTAAAATGCATCTAAATCTAAATCATAACATTTAGAAGAATAGAACTTACTTTAAAAATGACAGTCTGTTATTGTGCGGTCTGTCCAAGCGTTAGATGTATTTTGCTAGCTTGAAGAGAAATTAGAATTAAAACCATATAATAAGTAAACAAAAGATAGAGCTACCAACTGACTTTGCATCTCGTTTTAAACCTTCTAGCGATTTTCTCCTGCACCAACCACACAATAACAAAATATCATTTTCACAATCAATAATTTCAAAATTTTAAATGGCAAATTTATTGAGTTAAGCGTAACGAGAAAGAAAATCATTAACAAACCATTAACAATTAACAATATTTGTAAATGAAAAAAGACAAAAGAGTTCAATAACAGTTAACATTGAATAGAATTTGACAAGTTTCAGTCTTAGAACAAGAAATAGAATAAGTCCCTGAAAATTAAGAATTAGGTTTAAATTACAAAAAGAATGAAATTTCTGGTTCCTAAAACCTAACTTAATAAAAGGTTAACTTGCAAGTAGATATGAGCAACCTGTTTTAAAAATAAAGTAATTCCAACTTACATATCTAAAATCCAAATTAAATCCAACACTTTTCACTAATTCTGTATCCTCCAAGCCACAAGACTGAGTTCAAGTTGAAGATCACCAAGTAAGACATTCCATTTTAAATCAGCTTGGAAAATTCTAGATTACTCTTTTCTAGAAAAAAAAAAAGACATCATGGATTAGTAAACAGCTTCTTATTGACTAATAACAATTAATTCATTGTCCAATAGATACTTGATTTTCTAGGATGCTCCAATTTCTTGGGATTTATTCGATATGGATGTTGTTTCACTGGTTTTGAATTTTCAATATCGACATCAAGGTATATGGTATCTGTCTGCGTTTGAATATCAGGGAACAGGTGCGCATATTCAGAAAATAACTTTTTTTATATCCATCTTTTTTATCATTTTCTACATGTGGCAGGTTTTATCTAAATTTCTTAAAATGCCAGAATTCTTAAGTTTTGAACAAATAGGGTTAAACTTATCAAAACTCATTTCTTCATGAGTTATGTCTTCATGGTTCATGTGATTTTGATTTTGAAGGACTGGTGAAACTACATTTATTAGTGAAATATTTGAATGTGTCCTATCAACGTATTCTTTTAACACATTGATATGAAATAGTTGCTTTTGCTTTCGCCTGTCAAGAGTAGTTATCACATAATTTAAGTCATTGACCTTTTTCTCTACAGAATAAGGATCAAAATATCTTGCTTGTAGAGGTCTACCAGACATTGGTAGAAGAGCTAAAGCTTTAACTCCTGGTTTAAAATTTCTTTCTTTACTATTTATGGCATATCTTTCTTTCATTTTACATTCAGTTGTCGCTAAATTTGATTTTACCACCTCATAATATTTAAAGAACCTGTTTTTAATGTTAAATGTATATTAAAGTAAATTTAAAGGAGAAATTTCTTGTGAAATAAATGTTTCTTTTAAAAGTTTTAAAGGTCAACGAATTGTGTTGCCAAAAACAAGCTCAAAGGGACTAAAACCAAGAGATTACTGTACAGACTCTCTTACTGCAAAGAGTAAAAAATATATACCTTAATACCAATCCTTTTGTGTGTCAAATCATTATGACCTAATCTTATTTTTAAGATCTGGTGTAACCTTTCAAGAGCATCACGATGATATGCAGATGACCTATGCTGTTTAATTCCCAACTCATGCATTACTTGTTGAAATATGCCAAACATAAAATTTGACCCGTGATCATATTGAACAGATTTAGGATTAGGAAGCCCTTCAAAATTGAAAAAAAAAATCACTAAAGCTTTGACAATTGTTTACAAGAATTGTGGATTAGTAAACAGCTTGTTTACTAACAACCTGTATATGTATCTCAAAATAATCGCAATGGAAAGACTAATAAATGTTCCTCGTATTTCTAGAATATTCTGGAAACAGGTCACTGTATATCCTACATGTATCTACATATTTCAAATTTAGAAGCAAAAAGCACTCTCATTGTTTAAAATTGGCCGCTACTCAGCCTTAAGGTTTAACTGTTTTTTCGTAAAAAATGATAATGGTATAGATGCCTGCTTATAGTCACATTCAATTACTACAAGACCTCCGAGCGGTTCGCACTCACTGATAAAAGAAACCTAGACCTCAACCTATCAAATGACCTCAGAACTTGTAATCCCAAGTAGACGATCCCTTAAAACCAGGAAGATTCATGTTGGACTCATCAGAGAGTTCCCTAAGAAATAACAAAATTAGGTTACCTTCTGAAAAAACAAAGTACAACAACTTTAGAAACACATTTTAGACCTGTCATTTCATCATTTCCGATAAGACAGCATAGAACTGAAATATCTCACATCGTGTTTTTGATACCTGGCCAAATAATATTAAGAGGTGTTAGAAGTGCATTGAAGAGACAAAAATCCACAGGAAAACACTGAAAGTGACATAAGTGTTAAAATAATTTCTTTGAATGTGATTGGTTTACTTGTCAAGTATTGGTCATATACATTATTTTCACACCATGGCAAAATCATCCCCTCCGAAAAAGAAAAACCCACTCTCCTCCCAGGAAAAAAAAAGCTCTTCCTTTAAATACACAGAAAAAACTAGCACCTTAACAAGCTACTTTATGAAAAGAAAATATTAATAGCTCTGTGAGAGTAAATAGATTTTCATTTTTTACAAAATTCAAATTGAAACATTTTGTAAACTGTAATTTAATAGTCCTAACAAAACCACAAAACTTTGAAAAGTTTCAAAAATGACAACAAAATTCAAAGAGAAACACAAGCAAAGAAAATTCATAGACAATATGGCAACCAGTAACTTCTCTTTCGATGGTCTCCGATGTTTTAGCCAAATATTTGCAGCAGTGCCTTGAGAAAAAGCCCCTTTTCAACAAACAAAGGAAACGAAAATAGCCTTATTTTTTAAAACAAACAAAAAATACACAAATAAATTAGAGAGAGAGAGAGAGAGAGAGAGAGAGAGAGAATACAATAAGAAGCACAGAATGAGCATGTATGATTCTACTCACCTATAGATAAATTACCCATTATTGGCTGAGCCAGAGCACTGATTTGCAAGAACACCTGTGAAGCAATACCTTTTGTAATGATAATACTCAAAGCCCAAAAGTATCATTTCCGCATGCCTAGATATCAAGGGATACAGACGGAGTGTACTCAAGGATCATTCAAACAATATACATGTATATCAATTAACATCGACTATTAGTTTTTATGCAAAATTATACAAGCAGAAGAAATATTTTCTTTAGCATCGATGGCGAAGTTAGGAAATAAAGAAATAGGATGGTAGAAATCTTGGTTTATGTTAAGCATTCAACACGTCTGAGCATCAACTGAGGATCAACTTTAGGATCGAAATAACTAGATATTTGTTATCAAAGCAGATGTCTTCCTTGAAAAGATTTGACTTTTCTGTCAATGAAAAATTCAAATGCATATGACTGTTCACTATGACCCGGCTTGCTATATAAAGCCTCCACACTGTACGTAGTCTCATAAAGGTGAAAATGAGTGTGAGTGTGGAATATGGTTAAAATTCAATATGGGGGCAAGAGGTTGCATTTCTAGCTTTTGGGATTTTTAATACTCGCTGTCAGCTGGACTGTGGAGACTTGTATTTCAAACATCCAATCGCTGACGGACAGACAAAGCTAAGAAGCTAAGAAATATCAGACATGTTCACAAGATTTCCTTTTTTGTCCAGAAATCTTGATAATAAAATATCAACAAAGTTATAATATAGCATAGTTATCAAGGGAGATAGTTGATAACAAATATCTGTCATGAAAAAAAAAAAGAGTTACCTTCGTATAATCATAATAAGTCTATGCTTCTTGATGGAATTAAATTCTTTGAGTTCATTCTTTAGAAGGCGATGGAAGGGTCATTGTTAAAAAGTTTTGTCAAAAATCAGTTGGTTCAGAGAAGAAAAAAATCTTAAAAATTCAAAGGCGCTCGTGAACACGTATGACGGAAAAAGGACCATGAAAAAAGCTCACTGACAATTGGCCAGCGGAGCCAAGATAAAGCTACATTGGTGACAGCGGTCTCTACAACATTGTTACTACTCCGAAAGACCTCCACCTTCACGGGCTCATGTATTTTATGTACAGTATATAAACATATTTCAACAGGATCTGTTAAAATATGTTTATATACTGTACATGAAAATATGATCTACCCCTGTAGCAACAGCTGTCTTTGCAATGCGGTATCCTTTCTCCACCTTTACAGATATATGGAAAGGTTGAATTGTGTTTTGTTGTAAAAAACAAATAAAAGCAACCCTAAAATGAGCGAACTATCAAAATACAAATCGCCTCTCTCTATCTCTATCTCTCTCTCTCTCTCTCTCTCTGTCTGCTTTAAAATTCAACATTTCGGCTATTTATTAATCGACTGATAGTCAGTTTACTGCATGAATTTAGATGTGTCATATTCTTTTGTTAAATACACCTGGTAACTTTGCTACAGGTAGAATAGACAAACTTCCTTGTCGTTTAGGAAGAAAACTACATACACATATATACTACATATTGATATCTCGAGATTATTTCGATAGCCAATCATACTCTTGATCAAACGACAGAATTTTCGACTCGCCAATGTACACTAATGCACACTATAAAAACAAAAAGTCGCATCATGTCTTTAACGGGACAAAAACTTTTTTTGAGAAAAGGACAAAATACTTACTATTAGATTTTCACCTGTCCATAAATCATTCCTAAACGATCTTGGTCTGCAACATGAAATCATAGGAAGGGGTCAGATTGTTATTTGATCCGGTTCTTTATTTTGCTTTCCTCTTTGGGGAGTAGTTCTTTTGAAGGTTCATGTGATACGAGGCAGGTTATATGTTTGATACCGGTGCCAGAAGAGAATGTAAAATTAACTGTGGTAGCTGCCAAAGTAAGCATTAGGGTGTAAAAATGCATCTAGATTAAAATTGTATTATTCAAAAAGTATGAACATTATTGTGAAGATGACAATCTGTCATTGTACGGTTGGTCCATGTATTAGTTTGTGGCAAGAAAAATGAGTTTGAAACGAGGTAAAATGTAATCAAAAGATAAAGCGACCTGGCAACTTTTGAACATGTGTAAAATCCATTTTACTGCTAGTGACTTATACTTGGACTGACCTTACATTAACAGTTTGTCATATTCACAATAATTTTCATAGTTTTAAATGGTTTGATTCAAATTTAAACATACTGTGCCTTCCCGAATTTGTTACCTTTGAGTGCTATTGAGTCTTCTAGTGGTATTGTCTGCAACTGTGCATGAACTGCATAACACTTTTAGCACCAGATATTTCTTAACCTTTATCGTCGCCTGAAAATTCATTGCACTCAGGCTAAGATATATATATATATATATATTGTCTAACTGAATGAACGGGCAATGTGTCGCGCTCAGCAGATTAAGAGTTAATGAATTCAAGCATTTCTTTTTACATCTTTATTTTCAAACTTAAGATATGAGATGGTCGAAAGAGAAATATATTTTTAACCTATATCAAAAATTGGGAGTAAGAAAAATTGCAGTCAGATCTTGAACTACACTAACCTCAAATGTTTTTTTTAAACTCTTAATTCGTACATATTAAAAGCATTTGCAGACTTTCGTTAAAACAGAGTCTGCTTAACGAACGTGCTCGAAAAATACGTGTTTCTGAAACATTTTCGAGCACGTGCGTTAAACCTTACTCAAACTGTGCAAAGATGATAATATATTGAAAAAAGTCAACAGCTTTCTTTTTACTCCTCCCTGCATGAAACAACAGCGGATCAGAGGGCGGTTATTGTCACACAAGCTCCCAATGCACGGTCAGGTGCCTGACTCGTTATAAAATCTACACTAGTTGCTGGCTGATTTTTCGATGTTCGTCCTACAGGTAAATATGTTTATTATTGTCAGTAATCACTTATCTGATCATACAAGACTTCAAGGTTCTGTTCTATATCCATCAAATATTCTGTTGGTCCAGAGTTTTAGACTAGCGAACGCTTATCTATTGCCAAATCAGACCAAATTGTTTTGTAACCGAGCGGGCCATTTTTCTTCAATTTTGCTTGATTCTAAAAAATCTTTTTTTCTGCGGGCGTCCAACACATGGCCCGACCATACGATAGCAGACTGTCCTCTCCACACTATTTTTCATACTTTTAGATGGTACGTTTTAAATGTAAATATATTATGACACCTACTTTGATATTTTGGCCTCTACAAGGTCTTTAAAAACTGAAAACAAACAAACCCGTACAATTTTATGTTACTATGTTATGTCATGTTAATATGGGCGTCTTCTTCATTGAAATATAATTGTCGGATTGGATTACAAATACAGTCCCCTCAGAGTTTGATTAATTACTTCCTATGTAATAACAAATTTGCAGATGATGACTCTGGAGCAGTCTTTGCAAAGTTTGAGTAATCAGCATGAAGGGTTATAGATGATAATCCACTGGCTGTGAGTGGTATCAAAAATCTGTCACTCGAGTGGGGTGTGGCGCGGTTCAAAAAACGAGTCTGATGGACCGCTTTTTTAACTGCATCAAAGTCCATTTGAGTAACAGATTTTTGATATCTCGCACAACCAGTTGATTACCCTATTTCCCACTTCACTCTTTTTTGTTCTAAATATATGAGCCAGATATGAAAAAAGAAGTTCCGGCAAACATTCTAGAACTATATTGTCACTAGTGATGATACCATATTTATCATCACTAGTGGGGTTATTCCCTGTGAAATCCCAGTAATTCACTGATAAGCATATCGTCGGTTTACTTCGAAAACCTCGTAACTACAGCTTTTTACAAGGTTTTTTTTTACGAGGTTTTCGATGTAAACCGACGAAATAATAAAATTTATTTATGCAGTTCAAAACATAGTGGAAATTTTATTTCCTTATCACTTGCTTTGTGTGAAATTGCTTTGGTTTGAATCGTACAATAATATGATTATATGCTATTACATGGTCGGTTAAAGTGTCAGTCGCTGTCAGGAAAAATGAGTCTTAAAGGTTACCCTTCAAACTTTGGGATGGACATTTTTACCAAAAAAAAAAAAACATCATTATGCTCTCAAAGCCTGTTAAAGGTGAGATATTAGATTTTTCACATCTCACAAAATCAAAATATATATATATCACTGAAATTTGTTTGAAAAAAAAAAAAAAAAAAAACAATACAAATCATCAATTATAAAGAATCATAAAATTACAAAAAAAAGAATTATTGAATCATATAATAATATGACTATATGTTATTATTATATGGTCGGTTAAAGTGTCAGTCGCTGTCAGGAAAAGTAAGTCTTAAAGGTTGCCCTTCAAACTTTGGGATGGACATTTTTACAAAAAAAAAATCATCATTATGCTCTCAAAGCCTGTTAAAGGTGAGATATTAGATTTTTCACATCTCACCAAATCAAAATATATATATATCACTGAAATTTGTTTGAAAAAAAAACAATACAAATCATCAATAATTAAGAATCATAAAATTACAAAAAAAGAAAATGTTTTTTTTTTATGGTATTCCCTTAAAAGGCTGAGTAGCCTCTTAAACTATTTTTAGATTTCGCGCCAAAATTCCAAAAAAGCATTGTGGGAATGTCAAGTGACTGGCACGTGGCTAATGACGCTTAAATTCCATAACATGACAAACATGTAATTATTCTCCATAATGACTTCTTCGGACGCTATGTTTGGAGCTTTGTCTGTGTATTTCCGGTTTGTAAATAAGCGAGTCGCTCATTAAAAAATAGACCGTGTTTGCCGTCGGCGTCGACCTGGGCTGTAGTAAATCTCTATTATTTCTTGTTTTGGGATGGTTTTCTACTACAGGGGTTTTACGAGTGAAAATTAAAAGGCTTTGGGAGTATAAAGATGATTTTTTTGTATTTTTGTAAACTTTTTTGTCCCAAAATCTGAATGGCCACCTTTAAGTTTCATTCAGTAGTCGAAAACCATCCTACAACAAGAGAAATTAGAGATTTACAACGGCTCCAACAATGTTTTTTTTTCTGAATTTCTGGCGCAAAATCTAAAAATACCATAAGAGGCTAAGTAACCTTTTAAGGGAACACAGTTTTTTTTTTTTTTTTTTTTTGGGGGGGGGGTGGGGGGGTAAATATAATTTTTATTATGATTCTTAATTATTGATGATTTTTTTATTTAAATAAATCTCAGTGATAATATATTTTTTTTTAATTTGGTGAGATGTGAAAAATCTAAATACCCACCTTTGACACCAGATAAGAACAAAACAAGATACGGCCACTTGAAGGAAACCTTTCTCTAGTACTGAAATTCATTTTTCTGTAAGCGTGTTAATCGACCATACAATGACGCATTGTCATCTTCACAAAGATTCTATACTTTTGAATTTTACGAATAGAGTTTAAATGCATTTAACACCTACATGTTGTTGTTGTTTTCCTTTTCAGGGCTTTTAGACAGTGTGAAGTTCTACTGTGATTTATCAGTAATTATTTCGGGCTTTAGCCCGATTTGATTGATTCATTACACCGACAGTGTAGATCCAAGATCAGGCTGCACGGAATGTGTGGTCTAATCTCGGATCAACCCTGTCCTGTGTTTCGCATGTCAAGGCATCATTTTATCTCATTATTTAAAATGAAAAAATGTTTGACAAAATGGAGCTTATGGTGACAAAAATGTTTATTATTTCCGGTTGCGATTTCCAAGTAAGATATGGATTTCTCAAAGAAAAAAAAGGCTACTTTCCCTATCTCACAAACCTTTTTCCGCGTGCGTTACTTCTTCTGGGTTTCAATTGCTTGGAGTATTAGCTAACCCTTAGACTGCTAAGCGCGATACACTGACCATTTGCGGACAGTGTAGATCAAGATCAGACTGCACAGAACGTGCAGTCTGATCTTGGATATACACTGTCTAAGAAGGAGATATTTTTTTCCAAAATATTATCTTGAAATAGCAATTGTTAGGTTTTTACGATCGACTTGAGAATTTCATATTACTTACCCCTTTACCACACAATCCCTGCTTTTGACACCCCTGAGAAAAAAGCCTTTGGAAAACATTGTGAGAAAAGGAGAAAATGCTGGTAACCAGCATTTTCTCCTTTTCCCACAATGTCTTTTTTTTTCCCTCCCGAAACAAATTTCAAATTTTTAGTCATTTTTATTTTGTTGTCTGCAAATGCTTTCAATTTGGACAAACCTAAAATTTTGTTGTTTGGTAATGAGTTAATAAGCAGAATATGGCTTAACTGGTATGCTTATTAGTTACTTCTTTACCAGGTGACAAGACTTTGACTTGTCCAAAATGAATACCTTTGCAGACGTCAAATAAAATCTTACTGTACTGCTGGGAAACTGGCTTTAATAGATTAGAAAACGTTGTTGGAAAAGGAGAAAATGCAGATAATGCTTATTTTCTCCTTTACCTACAATGTCTTCAAAAATCTGGTTCAAAAATACAACAACTATATTGTGATTACTGACAGAGAGTATTCACTTTATTATTTAGCTCTTTACCACACAAACCCGAGTTTTCACGATCCTCAAGAAACAGGTTTCTGAAAACAATGAGGGAAAATGTAATTAAAAACTCCCATTTTTTTTTCGGATCGTGACGTAAAAACACGGTTTCTTTTGTTAACTCTTTCCCAAACGACAAATTTTAAACTTGTCTAAATTGAAATCATTTACAGACGACAAAACAAATGTGACTCAAAAACTGAAATTTGAGTTTAGAAGATTAGAAAACATTGTGGGAAAAGGAGAAAATGCTGGTTACCAGCATTTTCTCCTTTCCCCAACAATGTTTACAGAAGGCTTCTTCCTCTTGGCACCAGAAGCCATGAACTGTTTGGTAAAGGGTTAACAGGATGGAGGATGGAGTCTTCACCACACGACAAAAGTTTAGACCCGTTCACATAGAAGGAATTTAGAGACAACAAATGAAAAGATTAGTCTTTATCAAAAGTTTAGTCCTTAACCCTTTCCCAAACAGCAAATTTTGGACCAGACCAAATTGAAAGCATTTTGCAAATAACAAATAACAGTTGCTAAAAAGATGATTTTTCTATATGGTAGGGTAGAAAACATTGTGGAAAAAGGAGAAAATGCTGGTTACCAGCATTTTCTCCTTTTCCTACAGTGTTTTCAAAAGCCTTCTATTCCTGATCCATAAAAACCAGGGATTGTTTTGGAAAGGGTTAAATAAGTAGAGAACAATGTGGGAAAAAGGAGGAGGAATGCCGGTTACCAACATTTTCTCCTTTTTTCCACAAAATTTTCAAAAGCGGTCTACCTCGGGGTCGTTATGCTTCATAACTCTGTGATAAATATTTAAAAAAACATTTTTTGAATATACGAAAATCTTATATTCAAGATATAATATACATAATTATTACACCCCCAAAAAATCATTTTTATCTTGGTATGCATTCTTTGAAAAGACGACGGTTTCTTCCCAAATTCTTTAAAAAGAGATTGCATGATTTACTGAATGTAATATGGGCCTGTAACACGCGAAAATGGGTATTCCGACATTTGCGTAAAGTGTCGTCTCGGATCAGCCTGCGCAGTCCGCGCAGGCTGATCCGACACGGCACTTTACGGCTTCATCAGATTCTGTGCCACAGCAGACTCGCATTAAACAGAAAATTACATAAAAACGGAATATATATCGTTTCGGATTAGCCTTCGCGGACTGCGCAGGCAGATCGGAGACGAGACTTTTACGTAAATGTCCAGCAGATGCCTCTCTTTGCGTGTTGCAGGCCATATGCAAATGTCCTTTTTTTTTAGGGGGGGAAGGGGGGATGTTGATATTATCTAGAAAGAACTTGAGGCCAAAATGTGCATGTATGCTACTAATTAGCAAACGGCACCATGTAAGATGGTACATCTCTTTCTACGAAATTATATCATTCTTGGTGTTAAAGAGCATTACACAATATTTGGTTTTAAATTTCTTAACAAAGACTGTCAATTTTTATTTCCGTGCTGATAAAAAGAATGGAACAAATGTTTGCTTGATGCCCATTTAAAATCAAGAAATACCTCCATAAGGTATTTCAATTAGGTATCGCTTTTGTGCTATTGAAACCAATCGCTTTGTCAATGTAATGGCCATCTTCGCAAGCCAAGGCTGACGATTCACTATGCTACTCTACCCTTGGCGGATCGAGCTTGATTTTTACATTCCCCCGATACGCTTTTTCATTGGATGCAGCCAGCTCTAACTGCAACGAATGAAATCGCTCGTAGCATTTCATCTTTGATAAAAATATAAAAAGGTCGCTACCTTTCGAATAGAAGGTAAACATGGAAACTCACGTGGATGTCTACTTATCGCTTCATGTGTATTCGTAAGCGGTTTGTAAAACACTATTTCATTGACTTTTAAAACTATGATGTATAGGGGGCTAATAACCAGCATCCAATAGAGGGCGCATAGCAAAATCTCGAAATCGGGCTCAATCAGCTAAGGTAAGATCCACGTAGTGATCGTAACCTTGGCTCGTGAAGATGTGTAATAGCGATCGTGAAACAAGCCCTCATTGCATTGTCAGATACATTATATTTTGCAAGTCATTAGATTTGTACAATGTATAATTGGCTTGCAACACATGAAAAGGGGCATTCGGACATTTGCGTAAAGTGACATCTCGGATCAGCCTGCGCAGTCCGCGCAGGCTGATCCGAGACGGCACTTTACGACTATATTAGATTTTGTCCCTCAGTAGACTTGCATCAAACAGAAAAATACATTAAAACGGAAAGTGTCGTTTCGGATTAGCCTGCGCGGACTGCGCAGGCTGCCATGGCTTGATACTATTTGCAAATACTTTACTCCTTTCCCCTCCCCCCATTTTTTTCACAGAGCATGATCCATCTTGTTTTTGTTGCTCTGCAACATTCTTTTACATGAAAGAGTATCTAGAGTTTAGCCCAAACGTTCGTCCTAAATTACCATAGATCTATTATACTCTGTGATAATTAATTTTTCAATTATTGTAAAGATCTTAAAAACCACCTTTCAACACAGATATCTCACTAAACAAGGATCTCACCGCTCTTTCAGGACAAGGTACAAGACCTGTTACCAAATGTGCAATGAAAGGATATGCTGTGACGGATTCCAGGGTGAAAACTGTGCTCTAGGTCAGGTCTTTTGCCTATAAATCATCGATTTTTAAAGACTTACTTTATTAGTAGTGCGATCAGATGGCAGGGAACTTGGAATCATGTTCACGATTGTGGCTAATCATGTCAGCCTGAGCCAAAGGCGACATGATTCGCCAAAGCTGCAAACAAGTTTTCAAGTGCCTGCATCATAAATGGACAATCTTGAATGCCACAGCACACTGAAAACTGGCGTTACTGAAAACTGACATCACCGAAAACTGTGTAAAATGTGCTGTTTAACCCTTTCCCAAACAATCCCTGGTTCTTACGGGTCTGGAATAGTAGCCTTTTGAAAACATTGTGGGAAAAGGAGAACATGCTGGTAACCAGCATTTTCTCCTTTTCCCACAATGTTTTCTACTCCATCATAGACAGAAATCATCTTTTCAGCAAGACTTGAATTGTCGTCTGCAAATGCTTTCAATTTGGTCTAGTCTAAAA
This sequence comes from Tridacna crocea, assembly GCA_943736015.1. Lineage (NCBI taxonomy): Eukaryota > Metazoa > Mollusca > Bivalvia > Cardiida > Cardiidae > Tridacna > Tridacna crocea. The sequence goes on along the minus strand of OX031069.1, from coordinate 13,561,644 downwards.
ATTTGTCGTTTGGGAAAGGGTTAAAGTAAAAAAAGTTCCTGCGATAGACATTCGACGTATATTCATTAAATAATAGATCTTTTAAAATAAACATGGATATCGAATGTCACGAAAAACAACAAATAACTTCTTCAACTGGACAAAACAACGGGGTCTGGATTATAACGTCAAAATGTTAATGTCTACGTATTGGAAGAAATTATCCTGATAACGATTTAACAAGTAGATCTATTATTAAATCAAACAGAGCAATACGTTTTTCCTAATACTGAGGGAAAAGGCCTTGGAGTCACAATAGATCAAAATTTGAACATTTCAACACACATAACAACAGAAAATAAATTGGCAAATAGAAATCTTGGCATTACTTTGTGGACCTTCACTTTCTTTGACAAAACAATATTTCTTAATTTATAAAAATCTACAGTTCAGACAACTATTTGGAGTATGCTAATCCTAATTCTGTCTGATCGCCACATTTGATAAAACATCAAACTGCAATTGAAAAGGTTCAGTGAAGCGCTACAAACTCTGTCCCAACAAATGTAAATCTATTATATACAGACCACCTGAAACAAATTAGTTTAAACATAGTTTATTCAACAGTATATAACAAATAGTAACAAACTTAAGTCATATTACACATGTACTGAAGAAATGGATCAGAACGGAAGCTACAGCTTATAGAGTTCTTCTCCAATTTCCAGACAAAGGTTATGGTACAATGTATTTCATAGTCAATACGATAAAAATAATTTCAAGGTGGATAGATAAGTTTGTTACTATTTGTTATATACTGTTGAATAAACTATGTTTAAACTAAACAACTTGGGCTACCAGCATTAGAAAACAGACGAAAACGAGCAGATATGATACAAATGTAAAAAAAAATACCTTCATGAATTTGACTACACTTCAAATAAGAGTTTGCTGCAACTATCAAGTACTATGTCCACAAGAGGCAATTAGCATAAATTATTAAAAAGAAAAAATCAAAGGACAGAGTTAAGTGAAAACACTTTCATCATTGGAGTGATTCATTTTTGGAACTCCTTACCAAATGGTGTTATCTCAGCTCAAACCATCAACTCCTTTAATAGTCGTCTAAACAGTCATTGGCGCGACTGCCCTCAAAAGTTGAATTCAAGTTGCTTCTTGGATATCAATTTAAGAAGATACAAGAAGAGAACTTACTAGAGAAGGACCAGCAGCAGCTAATAACTTACCCACGGTCTCGAAACAATATAAAACACAAAGTTCAACGGCTTGAAGGTTAGTAAAGTTCTATTTCATGAGAGCAACGGAATGGCCGCCCAGTGGAATTGGGATTTTACAACGATTACACTTAGTGTCGACACTGAGCTTTTCCGAGTTTCAGGGAATCGAACTCCAGACTTTAGTACAGGTAAAAAAGGAAAGAATTTATGAATACGTAAACTGTTGCAATGATGAGACTGAACTCTGTTGAAGGCTCTATAAAAATCAAATTATCTCAGGTCAATTAATTCTTGTAAATGTTATTGTAGTGCATTTCACTTACATATTGCGCACATTTATCTTAGAACTCACTTGTTTTTTTTTTTTTTGTTTTTGTTTTTTTTCTTTTTTTGTGTGAACATAAAGACATCGACGAATGTTCTAGGAACGGTACCTGCGAACAAGGTTGTAACAACATTCTCGGGTCGTTTTCCTGCACCTGTTTTGATGGCTACACACTGAATGATGACAAGCGAACCTGTACAAGTAAATTCATCCTCCTCTTCTTTCTTCTAATTATCATATTTATCGCATTATCAGCAGCATTGTCCTCATCATTTTCCTTTTTATATTTGTCTTTTGAATGTGGGTGTGTCTTTGCGTGTGTGTGTGTGTTTCCTAAAATAAATCGATAATACGACTATTAACACCCCTATGCTGCCTGACTTGCATGCAATACAATTAGTATCTCATCTTTGTCCTGGCTGATAATAAAAGTATGGTACAAACATCCACGACATCGAGATAGGTAGCCTCATGGTCCACCACTTAACTTTTTGCTACATTTTCATTGTCTGCATTCTTACGTTGTATCTACAGTGCCGTGTATTGCAGAGAAATGACCCCCTTCAAGAAATGACCCATGGGTCATTTCACTACGTAGAGGAATGACCTGGGCCATTATTCTACGTAGAGAAATGACCCCAGAGGGCTATTTTGTAGGGAGGGTCATTTCTCTGCATTACACCGGCAAAAGTTCTGTGAGTCACGCTTAGTAAGACTTGCCTTTTGCGAAACATTGGAAAATGATATACACGTAGTACTGCTAAAAGAAAGAATATAGTTTTATGTATGTGACAACAAGTTAGGGAAGACAAGTGATTACTTGCTGAAAGGAAACGTCCCTTTCTGTCTCTTTTCTGGGAAAATCTCCTATTTGTGCCGAAGTCGAGTTCAAACATTTAACACTTAAGCTGCTAGGCGCAACTCACTGACCCTTTGCGGACAATGTGGATCAAGATCAGACTGCACAGATTGTGCAGTCTGATCTTGGATCTACACTGTCCGATATGGAGATATTATTAAAAAAACATAACTTTGAAATAGCAGTGATTGAGTTTTTACTATCGAAATGAAAATTTAATTTTAGTTATATAGCAGGATAAGGGTTAATATACCGTCAGTTGCTAAGCGCGACTCGCAGACCTTTTGCCAACAGTGAAGATCTGGGTCTAATCTTTGTTCGACAGTGTTAAATATGAGTAGTTTTTTCTCAACTTGATAAAAATAATAAGTACCACTATTATGGTTTATATAGTATCAGCTTGAAAGTTTTATTATCTTATTAACTCATTACCAAATGACAATAGTTTAGGCTTGTCCAACTTGAAATCATTTGCAGCTGACACAATAAAAGTGACTGAACATTTGAAATTTGTTTTGTGACGGGTAGAAAACATTGTGGGAAAAGGAGAAAATGCTGGTTATCAGCATTTTCTCCTTTTCCCACAATGTTTTCCAAAGGCTTCTTTCTCAGGGTCGTTAAAAGTAGGGATTGTGTGGCAAAGAGTTAAGTAAGTTTTGGTTTAAATCGCTCATTCTTTTTCCCTTTTTGTTCGTGTGTTGGGTGTATTTTTTCTTCACCGTTGTCCTCGTAACTGTTGTATTATACACTTATGATAAAATATCTGTTGCCCTTACTCTTCAATTGTAAACATAAATGAATGCCTGATCCAGATCAGTGACTGTTGTCATAACTTTACCGACTAAAATGGCACACATGGGTGCGAGTGTCATGGTGGCCATGAGTTCCTACTAGCGCATAATGCACTTATTAACAAATCTCTGTTAGGCTTAAGTAGAGTTCTCTTACCATTCAATTGACGGACTTTATCAATACAAAGTTATGCCTTTTGGGATGAAAAACTCGCCGGTAACATTTCAACGTCTTATCAACATGATAATGTCTGGGTTAGACAAATATAGGGCCTATATCGATGACGTCATCATTCACATTCTATTTGCAAGTTAAGATTATTGTTAATGTAGGATTTTGGAACCAGGGATTTCATACTTTATGTAGTCTTAAACATATTTCTTAATTTTGAGGAACTTTATTCTATTTTATGTTCTAAGATTTAAAAATAAAATGTCAAAATTTAATTCAAACTTAACTCTTATTGTGCTTTCTTGTCTTTAGTCATTAATAAATATTGTTAATTGTTAAAGGTTTGTTGCTCGTTTTCTTTCTCGTTACGCTTGGCTTGTAACAACAGATTATAATGGAACATACATGAGTGTTGTTGTCATGATGGTTATACGTTCGTAGTATTGTAAAATACACTTAAAATCGCATCTCTGTCACTCATACCATTCCACTTTTGACGTAAACGAATGCTTAATCCAGAAAAGTGACTGTCAAAATACCTGTACTGACCTTAATGGCACAAATGAGTGCAGTTCTCGTCGTGGCCATGCGTTCCAACTAATGTTATGCATTTATAATCAAACCTCTGTTATCCTTACCATTCATTTGTAGATATAAACGAATGCTTGATATAGAACTGTCACCATACTTGTACTGACTATAATGGAACACATAAGTTTGGTTGTCATTGTGGCCGTCTGTTCATACGATAAAATTTTCCACCTATGATAAAATGCTTTCTCTGTATCTTTCACGATTCAATTGTACACATTAACGAATGCTTGATCCAGAATGGTGATTGCTACCAAACCTATACGAACTATAATGGCGCACACGAGTGGGAGTGTAATGGTGATCATGCGTTACTGCTGTTGTATCATGCACCTGTAATCAATTCTCCGTTCCTCTAACCATTCAAATGTAGATATAACGAATGCTTGATCCAGAACGGTGACTACCATTATACCTGTACTGACGATAATAGCACACATATATGAGTGTGGTTGTCCATGTGGCCATGCGTTCCTTCAATTGTACCTGTGTTCAAATCTCTGTTATTTTACCATTCATTTGTAGATATAAACGAATGCTTGACCGAGAACGGTGACTGTGACCATACTTGTACTGACTATAACGGCACACATGAGTGCGGTTGCTATGACGGCCATGAGTTGTTGAGTGACGGGAAATCTTGCGGAGGTAAAGTAATCAGTTTTTTTTTTCTCTCGTTTGAACACAATCTTGGTCTTTTTTCACCTACCATTCTTCTGGATATTCGGAGTCTTATTTTCAGTCTAAATTTGAGAGTAACACAACTTCTGATCGGCTAGACCATCAACCATTCGGTTTAGCCAATCAGAAATTGCTTTACTTTCTAAATATAGAATACGACTGCGATTGTTCTTAAGACTGGTCGGTGAATACGGAAATTGATGCAATATCCTAAGAAACTTTAATTTTGGATGAACTATAGGATATACACACTTAGTACTTATTACATAATTTTCTTGGATTCGTTTAACATATTTGCATGTTTCAAGACGATATGTTCCGAAACACCAGTATTGCATTGACTTTATTTTGTACTGTTTTGTCTCCCAATCTCAACATTCACTTTTACAAATCAGTTAAATGAAGTTTTAGGATACATTCAGCACCAGATGGTGACTGTCAAAATACATGTGTGGACATTGCCGAGAGGGTTAAGTGTCGACGTTTGATTGGTTTTCGCTGATGTTATTCCTTGGTCGATAACTACAAAAATCAAACAAACAACGTATAGTCTAGTAGGGTTTAGAATTACAGATATTCATTATATTCTTATCATTGAATTACTTAGATTTCACACTGAATAACATCACTACTGATGATAGATATGGTATCATCACTAGTGACAATATAATATTATTTTAGAGTGTTTGTCTGAATTACTTTTTTCCTGAATTATTCATATTGCACCATTTTCGATAATTATTACAATGAAAATGGGTGGATTAGGAATGTAATACATGTCACTCAACTGGTTGTGTGTAATACTAAAATCTTTCATTCAAATGAGGTTTGATGCCGTGGAAAATTAGAACCGCGTCACGCCCTATTCTATTGACAGATTTTAATGCCATACACAACCAGTTCATTACCTTCTAGGACTCGATCAGCCAGGGGTGGATAGAGCTACGTAGTGATCGTCAACCGTGGCTAGTGAAGATGTTCAACTCTTTAGTTTAAATTATATTTATTGAAACAGATACAAATAAGCATAATTTTCAAATTTAGAAAATAATGATACATGCTGTGACAAGTTGAAAGGGTTGACAGATAGAATGGAAAACTTAAGTTAATAGGGTATTTTTATACTTATTTTAGGAATATCACGCGTTTAGATGCCATAGCTTTAAACAGAAGAAGATGTACATCTTGCCCAGAATAAAGAAACAAAAGAGATTAAAAATCATAACCACTTGCCGTTTTCTTCTTCTGCTTAACTCTTTATCAGACGACAGAATTTCACAGGTTTCTGAATTTTAAGCATTTACAAACAGCTAATCTTTTTTTTTTTCTTTTTTAATTTTTTATTGTCCCTGTATATTGGTGTGTGAGGGTCGGGGAGCTAGCCCTCTCCACATCTTTCAAAGCAAAATTATACAATTCATGGTCATACAGTTAGGGACAAAGAAACAAAAACAGATAATAAACAAGAATTTCACAGATTTCTAAATTTTAAGCATTAACAAACAGCTAATCTTTTTTTTTTTCTTTTTTAATTTTTTATTGTCCCTGTTTATTGATGTGTGAGGGTCGGGGAGCTAGCCCTCTTCACATCTTTCAAAGCAAAGTTATACAATTCATGGTCATACAGTTAGGGACAAAGAAACAAAAACAGATAATAAACATGAGGAAAAAAGTGAATAAGAATAGACATAGAATATGTGTAAGTCAAAGGTGAATTTTCCCAGGTTTAGAGAAAAAAAAAATCTCTTGAATTATTCATATAACAAGTAAAGTTTTCCCAATCTTTATTAAAACATTCTAGGTTATTGTTTTCGATTACTGCTTTTCTTAGAATCATAAATTTTATAGATATAAAATTCCTGGCACCAGTTTCTGTAGGTATTTGTTTTCTAGATATTCATTTAAAGATATACATTTTAAACAAAATTAGAAGAGTATTTTTTGCGTATGTATTAGATTTGACGTATCCAAACAACAATTTTTTTAACAGTTAGATGTTTAAAGTAAATGGTTACATTGTGTTTTAAGTAATTTGAGATGATTGGTTGAACTTTTGGACAGCTTCAGAATAAATGCTCAATTGTTTTTTGTTCGTTAGTACGAAAAGCGCAATCTGAAGAGTCAGTATATTTTATTTTGTACATGAACTTATTTACTCCAAGAATGCGTTGAATAATTTGATATTAGAACCAGTATATATGAATCTATTGTTATTAAAAAGGCTTATCAAATTTAACTGAAATGATGGGTTTGGTCTTTGAAAGTGTCGAAAACATTGTAGTAAAAGAAGAAAATGCTGGTTACAAGTATTTTCTCCCACAAAACCTTCATAGGGATTGTTAAAAATCCGGATCGTTTGTAAAGGGCTTACCGGCATTAACGCGCTCATATAAACTTATTAACTCAGGAAAAATGCAAACTTACCTAAATATTATTTCTGTATGTATTTATAGCTCATATGCTAAACTTTCCATTGACTTTTTTTCATTATATCTTTTACTATCAATAAATACAACTTATTATAACATATTCATAATTATCTTATCATTTTCTCTTAGTCCGTATTCAAATGATTGACGGCCTTTCATGGCTATCATGCTTCAAAAATGGACTTAATCATTTTCAAATGCATGACAAAATTTAGATGTAGACGAGTGCAAGCAGGACAACGGGGGTTGTCATCAAAACTGTCACAACGACATCGGCACATTCAACTGTAGCTGCTACACTGGATACGAGATGATGAGCGACGAGCGTACCTGCAGAAGTGAGTTCAATAAAAAACAACTACTACTACTATCAATTATAATAATAATAATTTATAAATACTTGAAGAACGATCTCCGACGGATAAAAAGAGACGATGTGATCCGTGTGGTCGGGTGATTTCGTATACCATCAGACACAGACTGGTTGGGTGTGCATCTCCTTGAAGATTTACACAAAAGTGCCAGCACAGAAATCTGCACGGAATTAGCGCGTGCGTCCAACGAAGATTTTCTCACGATGATTTTCATGATTTTAGGTGCAGACCCTTCTACAGTCATTGCTAGCAAAATATATTTAAAATTTAAAACTTTCGATTTGATTTATATATGGCTTTCAACACGCGAAAAAGGACATTCGAACATTTGCGTAAAGTGACGTCTCGGATCAGCCTAATCCGAGACGACACTTTCCGTTTTAATGTAATTTTTTGTTTTGTGTAAGTTTACTGTAGCACAAAATCTAATGTAGTCGTAAAGTACCGTCTCGGATTAGGCTGCACTGACGACACTTTACGTCCGAATGTCCCTTTTCGCGTGTTGCAGGCCATATGTTTTCAGGGACGTTACACAAGTGGCCCACAGGCAAACCCATGAATATCTTCAATGTGGCAGACTTCTGTGCAGTCTGATATCAATCTATGCTGTCTGCAAAAGGTTTTTGAACCTCGCTTACAGTACCAGGCTTCAAGTCATCCTTTTTCTTTCACTATTCAGATATTGACGAATGTCGAGAACATGACATCGGTTGTCAGCACTTGTGTTACGAAAGCCACGGCTCCTATTCGTGTGGCTGTTTTTCTGGATATTCGTTAATGGAGGACGGGAAATCTTGCAACAGTAAGTTTTCGGCTGTATATTCTTTACTCTGTGAATCTTTATTTATTTTAATCTCTTTTTTTTGTAAAACTCCAATATATGGATGTGGAGTATTGTGTTGTAGTGACTTTCCTTTTTATTTGATTTGTGCGGCGTAAGAAAATTTGATATCGCGCGGGACCGAAAATAAGATTATTCTTGAGCGGCGAGAGGCAAATGCAAGTACAAGAAAAGTTACTGCAGCATAATATTCCTTTTGTTACGTACGGTACCTACACAAATGACAATATTTTGCAAATATTTGATATTTTATTCGAAAATATTAACAAAATAAAACAAACAATAAATGTTACATAGCTAGTAAACTGCTGATCATAACTTTGGCTTATCAATGGCGGATGAATATTAGGCCTACAACGTAAAAAATTGACTAATCAAAACTACAAATGAATTCGCACTTAAGTTACGTCGTCATTATCATACTTGGAACCGTATTTTACAGTGTGAGGTTTCTGATTAATTAATTTATTTATTTATTTGTGGCCTATCACGCCAAAAGGGATCTTCTTGGAATTGTGAAAAGTGTCAACCTAGTCAGACTCCGCAAATCTTTTTTTTTTATTGATTTGTAGTTTTATAAGGTCCCTCCGTGCTCTAGGCATATTTGGTATGGACCCAGGATGCAACTTGTCATCCCGTTAAAATGTAATTTAGATTTGTCGAAAAGGGTTGAATTTTTTTAGGGGGTGCATGTATTTTCTCTACAGTCCAGATCAAAACTCTACATTTTATTTCTAAGGAGTATGTGCACCAATGGTAATTTTGCCAAAAAAATGGTGCACATTATGATTACCGATTAGTGTGTTTTAATAGGTGGGGGTCTGATCCAACTATCAATTGACGAGTGACTGAATTGTTTATATATAAGGCTATCATGATGAACCGCAATTACTGTTTCCCTTTGAAATAGCTTTCGTACCTCTGCTGCTTTGATGCATGATTCTTATCTTTTCAAACAATGCCATTACATACGCGAGCAACGCGACATTTTTTGTATGAAAGTACGTAATTGGTCTTATATAATTATAGGTATTTTACAAAGAAACGGTTTAGGTTATATGTGGTTCTATCAAAACAACATAATCTATATAAATTTACAAGAAATAAGACGGCGAATATTTGACTCTTATATACAGCCTTGGTCGACAAATCTAAACTCCTCTACAAGGTTAAAAACATACAAAATTTTGAAAGATGCATTACAGCTAGAACCCTATCTTGATTGGTTGGTTGTATTGGGGCTTAACGCCACTTTAACAGCTAAGGTCATATCATAGCGGTCGGTGACGCACATGTGTTTCATGGCTTTCTCATACCGGTACTTACACAACTTTCTTTCCAAAGCCACCGACTACTTTTCTCACATGCTTCAGCAGAGGTGAGAGGCAAATACGCCGGAAAGAAAGTTTGCCTCAACCGGGTATCGAGCTCACAACCACCAGGTCATGAATCTGACACGCTCACCGCTGAGCCATCCGTCTGGGCCCTATCTTGAACTACAATACGAGCCTAAATATAAATTTGCACTTACAAGATTCAGAACATCGTCCCATGATCTAAATATTGAAAGGGGTAGGTTCGATAATATCCTTTGTGAAGAACGTCTTTGTACGAGAATGATCGAAAACGAGTACCATTTTTTATTAGTTTGCCCAAAGTACATTCAAATACGTCGAAAATATCTTAGCAAAAAATACTGCAGATGGCCATCTATGGGAAAGTTCTGTTCGTTAATGATGTCTAAATCGAAAAAAGCCATCAAAGCCTTTCTAAGTTCATATATTTTGCAAATAAATTAAGAAGCAGTTCGTAATTCAATGAAATGTTGTGGTTTTACCTTCACTATTGTTATTTATTTAGCTTAACGCTGTTAAGCGCTACCATATACATGCGAGCAGTACGGATCAAAATTAGACTGCACAGAACATGAGGTCCGATTTTGGACCTGCACTGTCCAACAAGGAAACAAGAAAGAAATCTGTTAAACATATAAACATATTTGGGATTATTGTAGTAATTATGTCTGACGTTATTTTCAAACTAGATCTATCGACCTTTGTAAAATATGTCTGTTACATAATGTATATATTCTTATAGGTAGAAACACTGTAAGTATTTAAAGTTTTAATAAAGTGTATGAGTATGGGTATGAAAAGTGATCATTGTACCTGTTATATAATTGCGACATTTTCTGTATGAAAAGTGGTCATTGTACCCTGTTATACAATCATTTCTGAAGTATCAACTTAACCGACCTGCACTATCGTTGCTGTTTTTCTCTAATTGGTGTACAGAATTCCGAAATGGTCCCTTTTTGCGTGATGGGTCACAATTTTATTTATTTATTTATTTACCTATTTATTTATTTGTTTATTTATTCATTTAATTATACGTATCATTTGTGCGGGTTTGGCCGCTTAAATGTGGGAAATGTTGTTTAGCTATCAGAAACTCTATGTACGTCTATTTCTTATTGATCAGACGGGACGTCAAAATTCTAATTTGATTACAAATCAACGTAATGTACCGATGTTTCAATCATGTGATATTTACACGTAGTTTTTGTAAATTCTGAAAAAAGACCCATTATGGAAATGTTGTTGAAAAATATATTTCTTTTTCCCATGTATTTCTTTTTTACTGATGACCTGCTATCACCTTACTTGACTCCGTGGTTAATCAATCTTAGCTTTGTTGAGGTTTTTTTTTTTTTTAAATATGAAAGATCTAGATATGCTAATGATTTTAGAACATTTGAGTACTCCATAGATTATATCAATAAAATTTAGATACGGATGAATGCTTGGAGAGCAATGGCGGTTGTCAGCACGTCTGTCATGATACTGAAGGGTCCTTCAAATGTAGATGTAACAATGGTTACACACTGGCAGAGGATAAACTAGCGTGCGACAGTAAGTATATACTATCTAACTTCAGATCAATTCGGTACCATTAACTTAGAAAACAGCTAATAGGCTAAATGTAATTATTTCCAACTCTAGAAGTCACAGTGATGCGCGTTTAGACCCACAACCGTCACCACAAGTCAACACGCAGTTGGTTCCGATTATATCGCACTCTTTAAGAAGACTTTTCTTTCCATATTTGCACCAGAGTGCCCAAAGAGAGTGAACGCTACCAGACAGGTGATACTAGGAATTATTGCCCGTTAAATCTTAATCCTCATGCTACCGAAACATTTCCCAATTCAATCGGGATCCGTGTGGAGCCCAGGCATAAATTTGTATCAATCTCGTTTCCTTGTGAACAAAATGTTCAGAACATTATTTGTATAAGTTCAGTAACTTAAAATCAACTAATCCTGGGATTATTTATTGCTTTTTTTTTACCAGAAACAAAGATACAGATAATAAGTATGAGGTTAGTATAACATGCGTGATATATAGAATGATAATGATACTTTATGGTTACGGGGTCCGCACAGACGCCAACCTTTTTTTTGGCTCTGAAGTCACCAAAGTTTCTATGTAAATTCAGGTAAAGAATAGGTTTAGTGACAAACTGCTGAAATGACAATTCCCTGCAGCTTCAACTTTTGTATCAAAGACAAAACCATGTGGGATCCATACGGACACCACACGGAATGAGTAAATTGTAACAAGCCAAACGTAACGAGAAAAAAAACCAGCAACAAGTCTTTAACAATTAACAATATTTATTAATAAACAAAAACAAAAGAGTACAATAGGAGTTAAATTTGAATGAAATTTGGTCAATTCTAATCTTAGAACAAAAACTAAAACAAGTCCTCAAAATTAAAAATAATGTATAGACTGCCAAAAGTATGAAAATTTTGGTTCCTAAAACCTAATTAAACGATAGTTTTAACTTGCAGATAGATACAGGCAACCTGTTTAGATAAAATATAATTCCAACTTATAGATGTATATTCCAGGTTAAATCCAACACTTTTCACTAATTCTGTATCCACAAAGCCACAAGTCTAAATTCAAAACCCCGAATCACCGAGTGAGTCACTCCCATTTATATCAGTTTGGAAAATTCTAGATTGTTCTTTACTAGAAAGATGACATCATCGATTAGTAAACAGCCTGTTTACTAACACCCTGTTTCTAAAAATAACCGCAATGGGAAACCCAATTAATGTTCCTCATGTTTCTGAAAACAGGTCGATGTATATTCTGTTTACATAACACTTACCCTCCCGAATGGATTGAAAGTTTTAAGTATTAAAACTTTCTTTTGTTAGGATATAAAACAAATCATCATACTTAACTGTAGAAAGACACTATACATAAAAATAAATATTAACTATTTACAAGTTATACTCTGGACAAAGCTTCAGGGATAATATCATCCCTACCTTTCATGTGTCTGATATTCATGTTATATTCTTGTCAAAACAGACTCCAACGGAGTAAACGTTGATCAATTCTTGATTTTTATTGTATGAATAAAAATCAGAGGATTATAATCACTATATACAATGATGTGTACAGGAGAAGACGACAAATATATTTCGAAATGTTGAAGAGCAGGAATACCAGATAAAAACTCTTTTTCTATAGTTGAGTAGTTTTTTTGTGTGTGTATGTTAAACCTTTTAGAAAAGTAACTAACTGGATGATCTACACCATTACATTCTTCTTGAAGTAAAGCACCGCCTGCACCAGTATCACTAGCATCTACTGTAAGCTTGAATTCTTTTTCAAAATTAGGAGCTAAAAGAACTTGTTTACTTTTTAGTATAGCTCTTACTTTGTCAAAAGCTTTTTGACAATCATCACTCCATATGAATTTTCTGCGTTTGCTGAGAAGACTTGTCGGTGGCCAGCAATGACAAAAAAATACCACAGAATTTCTTGTAGTAACCAGCCATACCATTTGCATGTAGGTACAGGAAAATCATAAATAGCTTTTACTGTAGCATAGATCTACGGGTTTTACCAGTCCTTGTCCAACCAAAAATGATAAACTGGCATGCCAAATTCACTTTTAACAAGATTAATTGTTGATTTGGCTTCACTCAGTCTGTCAAAAAATTCTCTGATAGTCTTTATATGTTCATCCCAATCGTCGCTGTGAAAGATGACGTCATCGATGTAGGCTCTACAGTCTTCAAATTCAGATATTGTCATGTTAATAAGACGTTGAAATGTTGCTGGCGAGTTTTTCATCCCAAAAAGCATAACTTTGTATGATAAAAAGTCCATCAGGGTTACAAATGCAGAGATTTCTTTAGCTCTTTCAGTGAGAGGAATTTGCCAAAATCCTTTTAGAAGATCAAATTGAGTAACATATTTAGTATGACCAATATTGTCAATGCAGTCATCTACTCTAGGCACTGGGAACGAACCAGTTTTAGTCACAGTATCAACTTTTCTATAATCAGTGCACATACACATCTGATTTTGGTACAAGAATACAGGGAGAACTCCATTCACTCTGACTAAGTTCAATAAAGTCATTGTCTCATAGATTCTTGATTTCCTCTTTAATTTCTTGGGATATATTCGATATGGATGTTGTTTCACTGGTTTTGAATTTTCTATGTCCACATCATGATATATTGTATCAGTCCGTGTTGAAAAATCAGGGGACAGGTGCTCATTTTCAAAAATTAACCTTTTTAACTCATCTTTTTAATTATTATCATCTACATAAATTATGAAAGTTTTTTGTCTAAATTTCTTAAAATATCGGAATTCTGAAGTTTTAACCAATAGGGTTAGACTTGTCAAAGCTCATTTCCCCACAATTTAATATTTCTTCATGGTAAAAGTGATTTTTATTTTGAGGGACTGATGAAACTATATTTATTGGTGAAATATTTGAATTATCCCTATCAACATATTCTATTAACGTACTTTGGCCTGGACAGGGTTTGGTCTTTAAACATGACTGAGGTGTAGACTTCAATGAAGTAAAGCCTGTAGGCTTCAAACTTTCTTGTTTTTCCCGTTTTCTTTTTAAAACAGGATATTCAGAAATAATGTGACCAGACTTTTTGCAATAAGTACAAGTGGGTCGAGATAAGGGACTTTGACCTTCGGCTTCATAAGGTGACTTGGTTTTGGGAATATTCTGATTGGAATTGTCATTAGTTTGATTACAATTTGGTTTAGAACCAGTAGATAAATAAAAAGGTTATTGAGAGTGTGATTTATTCATGAAAGAGATCTTTTGCGTCAAGACAAAGATGTCTGTTAACCAAGCAGCTTCTTCTAAAGTTTCAACTTCTTTTTCGTCTAATAAAGTGTTTACATCTAAATCAATGCATTTTTTAAATTCTTCAACTTACAGAAGTTGTCTACGGTTTCCATGATCTGAACCTATTTTTTTTAATGCACTACCTATCAACTAATTGTTCTTTAGTTCTACCAAATTCAACATTGGTTTGACTATCTGCAATTCCTAAATTTTTGTTTATATGCTTCTGGTATCAATTCATAATCTTTAAAAATCAATTCCGTCACATTATCATGATTAGAGAGCTGTTCAATACTTAGCTGCGAAACAATATTGCGAGCCTTACCAGTTACAACGCTTAGCAAAAGTAAGCTCAAATGTTCTTTCTTCAGTCTCTCAAAATGTCAAAACTACTTATCAACTTCCTGTTCTTGAAATGGCGGTACAAATCTGGGGAGTTTTGTTATTTCAAAGACATTAATCAAATGCAAAGAAATTTTCTTTATTTTCAAATTCTAATTCTTTAATTTTGGTCTGAAATTGCCCATCCTTTATTCTTTCTTCAGCATGCATTTTTTTTTCATTTATTCTTTCTTCAAGTTCTAATTCTTTTTCTTTTATTCTTTTTTCTTGCTCTAGTTTTAATTTTGATTATTCTTCTTGCTCTAATTTTAATTTTAATTGTTTTTCTTTCATTTGTAGTGTTAATTTCTCTAACTCAATATTACTTTTCATGTCTATCTGAGACACAAGAATAAGAGTCAGAGCAGACGAATCAAGTATTTCTTCATCATTTAAAAACTGAACGATAGAATTCTTAATATTGCATGTTTTGACATAGTGCTTTTAATGGCAGTCAGTTTATTGTAAGAAGTAAGATCTAACACATCAGACTTTTTTAACGAATTTAACAACTCTTATAACGGCTCAGTTATATTTTTTTAAGATCAAAAGACATGACTGCTTTTTGCTGGTTCGGTAGAATAAAAATCAAATTTTATGTTTTATTATTTCTTATTCTTTAATAAACTTTAATACAGTAAAATGTTCAAAATAACTTCAAAGTATATCCAAAATGACGAGATGATCAGTCCCGGACGAGTCCCAAATTTCTGTTACGAACCGAAGTTAACGAGAAAGAAAACCAGCAGCAAACCTTTAAAAATGAATGATATTTATTAATGAACAAAAACAAAAGAGTGCAAAAGGAGTTGGGTTTGAATGTCATATATTTGGTTTGGTTCCTAAAACCTAAATAAACAATTGTTTTAAAGATAGATATGAGCGGTTTATTCCCATTTGTCCCACATTTTGATTTTTAGCCCAAAATATAGATGTGGGACAAATGGGAATCGGTACAGGAACGGGTACAGATAATCCTTGCCCGGAGCAATTTTACAACAATAGTCTGTATCAATACTATTAGTTACATGTGTGTGCAAACTATGTATGAAAGAATCCAAAATTTTAATGTTATTTCGTATTCATTTACACTGCAAAATTGTAATAATTTTGTTTATGGTATAAAGGAAATGAGATGTCTTTAAAATGTTTTTGATCACTGGAATTTGGAGTTACTGAAAGTTGGAAAAAGTTTGCATGAAAAGGTTGTTGTTTTTTAAATTCATTCTATGTTCCGAACTATAGCCTACCAAATTATTCTGTTTGATACAGATTATATTCACACAACCCTAACCCGTACAGGTAAGTGCCTTATTGGTTTTTCAAAATGTGGGACAAATGGGAAGATACCATATGAGCAACCTATTTAAATAAAAGTTAATTCCAATTTACAGATGTATATCCCAAATTAAATCGAATACTTTTCACTAATTCTGTATCCACAATGCCACAAGTCTAACTTCAAAAACCAAAATCACTAAGTCACACCTATTTATATCTGCTTGAAAAGTTCTAGATTTGTCTTTTCTACAAAGATGACAGAACCGATTAATAAACAGCTTGTTTCCTTACCGCCTGTTTCTAAAAATAGCCAATAAATGTTCCTCATGTTCCTAGAATATTCTGAAAACAGGTCTCTGTATATCCTATTTACATAACAAAGGTTAAACCTAAAAATACCACCACAGTTTTAGAAACAAAAGCGCCTGACATTCGCAAATACTTTCGATATGGCTAAGTCTTAAATTGTGCCTCCTTGTAACGGATAAAGTACCCTTTTTTCAAGCATCTTCAAACCAGTTCAAATTGGCATGAGCCGTGCTCTGTGAAAAGAGGGTTTAATGCTCCTCGATGCAGTATACCATACAAGTCATAACATGATTATATATCCATAAAATCCACTGTGTCTAAAAGCTAACTTAATCATGATGTGAAAAAATTTTTTTGACATACAGAAACTTAAATGATAGCAAAAGCTTTCGACACATGTCAGCCTGCGCGGACTGCGCAGGCTGATATTTGTCGGAAGCTTTTGCAGGTGCATTAAACTTCCTTTTCCAAGGAACATGGTTCATATGTAAAAGTCTTTTCCATTTTTTTTCCTTTTCTTCCTAAAACTAAAGATATTGACGAGTGTAGAACGAAGAATGGTGGTTGCCAACACGTCTGTAAGGACAATGAAGGTTCATTTGAATGCAGCTGCGATGAGGGTTATTATTTATTGGCAGACGAGCAGTCCTGCGCTGGTAAGTTAGTTTTTTGTAACCGTCGTTTTCAACATTAATTTAGTTATAAACAGTCCGTGTAGCTATCCATACTTTCTTCTGCATCGTCTTCATCATCTTCTTCTTCTTCTGCTTCTTCTTTTTCTTCTTCTGTTTCTTCTTCGTCATCTTTTTCATCATCGTTTTTTCCTTTTTCTTCTGGTTCTCTTTTTTTTTTTTTTTTTTTCTTCTTCATTTTTTTCATCATCGATTTCTCCTTCTTCTTCATCTTTGTCATCATTGTCTTCTTCGTCTTCTTCTTCTTCTTCTTTTAGTTATTCTTCATTTTCACCAGTTTTCTCATAATATATTCTTTCCAATTTTTTTTCTCCTTAACCTAAAGATATTGACGAGTGTAGAACGAATAATGGTGGTTGCCAACATGTATGTAAGGACAATGACGGTTCATTTGAATGTAGCTGCGATGAGGGTTACTATTTATTGGCAGACGAACAGTCCTGTGCTGGTAAGTTAGTTTTTTGTTACTGTCGTTTTCAACATTAATTTAGTTATAAATAACCCGGGTAGCTATCCATACTTTCTTCTTCATCATCTTCTTCTTCTTCTTCGTCATCTTTTTCTTCTTGTTTCTTCTTCGTCATCTTTTTCATCATCGTTTTTTCCTTTTTCTTCTGCTTCTTCTTCTTTTTTTTCTTCTTCATTCTTTTCATCATCGTTTTCTCCTTCTTCTTCATCTTTGTCATAATTGTCTTCTTCTTCTTCTTTTAATTATTCTTCATTTTTACCAGTTTTCTCATAATATACTTCCGAAACTACTTGAAACTTTCCGGCTGACCAATCATCAAGATAATTATCAACAATGAGAACGGAATGAATCCTGTTCAAATGACTGTCGCAGTAGTTATTCTGTCGCAGTGACTATCATGTCACAATGATTATCCTGTGGCAGCGACTGTCCTGTCGCAATGACTATCCTGTTGCAATGTCTGTCCTGCTCAATTGACTATCATGTCACAATGATTATCGTGTGGCAGTGACTATCCTGTCACAATGACTATCCTGTTGCAATGTCTGTCCTGTTCAAATAACTATCATGTCACAATGATTATCCTGTGGCAGTGACTATCCCGTCACAATGACGATCCTGTTGCAATGTCTATCCTGTTCAAATGACTATCCTGTCGCAATGATTATCCTGTTGCAATGACTATCCTGTTTCAGTGATTATCCTGTCGCAATGACTATCCAGTCGCAATGACTATCCTGTCTCAGTGACTATTCTGTCGCAGTGACTATCATGTCGCAATGACTATTCTGTCGCAGTGACTATCCTGTCGCAATGACTATTCTGTCGCAGTGACTATCCACAAAGTTTTCTACTTTATCAAAGAAAATTTGCATCTTTTGAGCTTCCTTGAGATTATTGCATACAAATGCTTTGTGGTAACGGGTTCAAAGTTTGTCGTTTGGTAAAGCGTTTAGGATTAGAAATAATCAATTACCTGTCATATAATATTCTCGCACGTCTTTGCAGCTCAACCGAAGGACAACAAAACTAATCCAACACCTGTCATTGCTGGTAGTGTTGCAACACTGGTCCTGATCGCTGTTGCGGTTGTGACGGTCTTTGTGATTCGACGTAAAAGGTATGAGAAAACCACTTATTTTGTTAACACTGGTATTTTCTAAATATCGGTATTTTCTGAATATCGGTAGTTTGTCGATATCGGTATTTTCAAAACATATGTGTTTTATTAACATCAACGTTTCCTGCACATAGGTATTTACTATTTAGTGAACAAGTTATTTCCTTTCAATACCAGTATTTTCTGAATATCGGTACTTTCCGAACAACGGTGTTTTCTGAACAGCGCTATTATATGAGCACCTTTTTTTTTCCAAGATACGGGTATTACCGGTATTTTCAACACAGCATTTTTATCAACGAAACCGAATAACCCATCTCCCAACGTTGACCCTTATTGCTACGTGTATTATATTAAATACGGATTTTTTTAGTTTATAGTAGACAAATAAGTGGTGGGATTTCAAGTTCTTTACGTCGGAACAATCTACCCATATCGGACAATGTAGAAACTAAGTTCAGACGGCACATTCTCTGAAATCTAATCTTTATCTATACCGTCAGTGAAGGCGCATGAACTATAAAACCTATAGAACCCAAAAACGAGTTGCTTAACCCTTCCCCACACAGTGGCGACTTTAAACGACCCTGGGAAAGAAGCCTTTTTAATTCATTGTTGGAAAACAATCGAGGGATAAGAAGCAGATGCTCGTTCAAAAAAAATTGCTTCTTTCCCCCACTCTGCCCCCCCCAAAGAAAAAACAAAAATTACCAACCTTAGAGGTCTAAAACAATACATCTACTGTATTTGTTTAAATCGTTCTCGACAATGTATACGGGAGGGGGTCTTAAGTCAGTTAACCCCTTACCAGATGACAAAATTTTAACCTTGTCCAAACTGAAAACATTTTGCAGACGACAATTTCAGTATGGCTCAAAGAATGTAATTTTTTCTTTGATATGGTAGAAAAGATAATGGGAAAAGGAGAAAATGCTGATTACCAGCATTTTCTCCTTTTCCCATAGTGTTTTCAAAAGATTAACTTGCAAGAGCGGTTAAAACTGGTGATTGCATGGTAAAGATTAACTCATTACCAAACGACAATATTTTAGACTGGTCCAAAATGATAGCATTTGCAGACGACAAAATAAAAGTGACTGAAAATTTGAAATTTGTTTTGGGAAGGGTAGAAAACATTTTGGGAAAAGAAGAAAATGCTGGTTACCAGCATTTTCTCCTTTTCCCACAATGTTTTCTAAAGGCTTCTTTCTCATGGGCGTCAAAAGTAGGGATTGTGTGGTAATGGGTTAATTAACTGATGTTTGAATGAACAGATCCATTCACAGAATCAATTGTTGAATAAACATATCGTGGCTGAATGTGCTGGCTTTTGACCTACTTTTTCGTACTGATAATAAATGAATTCATAAATATTTGTGATTGGTAAAAAATGTAGACACGTTAATTCTGAGGGCCCCTGTGGCCAAAGAAATTGTAGACATGTTCATTCTAAGCCCTCCCCCGTTCTGTTGTAAAAATGTGGACATGTTTATTGTAAGAACCCCGTGGTAAAAAATGTAGACATGTTCATTCTAAGAATCCCGTAGTTAAATGTGAAGACATATTTATGCTAAGAACCCCTTGGTAAAAAATGTACACATCTTCGTTCTAAGGACCCTGTGGTAAAAAATGTAGACATGTTTATTCAAATGACCCCGTGGTCAAAAATGTACTCATGTTCGTTCTAAGGACCCTGTGGTAAAAATGTACTATATTCGTTCTTTTTTCCCTGTGGAAAAAAATGTATACATGTTCGTTCTAAGAACATTGTGGAAAAATGTACACATATTCGTTCTAAGGACCCCGTGGTAAAAAATGAACATGGTCAAAACTGTACACATGTTCCTCCTAAGGACCCCGTGGTCAAAAATGTACACATTTTCCTTCTAAGGACCCCGTGGTAATAAATGTACACATATTCCTTCTAAGTACCCCGTGGAAAACAAATGTACACATATTCGTTCTAAGGACCCCGTGGTAAAGAATGTACACATATTCGTCCTAAGGACCCCGTGGAAAACAAATGCACACATATTCGTTCGAAAGGATCTCGTGATAAAAAATGTACATATATTCGTTAGGGGGAACCTGTGATAAAAATGTACACATGTTCGCCCTAAGGACCCCGTGGTAAAAAATGTAGACATATTCGTTCTAAGGACCCTGCGGTAAAAAATGAGACATGCACGTTCTATGGACCCCATGGTAAAATATGTACACATATTCGTTTTAAGGAACCCATGGTAAAAAATGTAAAGATGTTTATTCTAAGGACTATGTGGAAAAATTGTACTCATATTCGTTCAAAGACCCCGTGGTAAATTATGTACACATGTTCCTTCTAAGCACCCCATGGTAAAAATGTAGATATGTTCGTTCTAAAGATTCTGTGGTAAAAAATGTACACATGTTTGTTCTAAGGACCCCTCTTTGAAAATGTACATGTTCGTTCTATGGTCCCCTTGGTAAAAATGTAGACATGTTCGTTCTAAGGGCCCTGTGGTAAAAAATTTACACATGTTCCTTCTATGGACCCCCTGGTAAAACATGCACACATGTTCATTCTAAGGACCCCTCTCTGAAAATGTACATGTTCGTTCCAAGGACCCCATGGTCAAAATTGTACACATGTTCGTCTTAAGGACCCAATGGTGAAAAATGTACACATGTTCCCTCTAAGGACCCCGTGGTAAATTATGTACATGTTCCTTCGAAGCACCCCATGGTAAAAATGTAGACATGTTCGTTCTAAGGACTTTGTGGTAAAAAATGTACACATGTTTATTATAAGGACTCCTCTTTGAAAATGTACATGTTTGTTCTATGGACCCCATGGTAAAAATGTACACATATTCGTCCTAAGGACCCCATGGTCAAAATGTACACATGTTCGTTCTAAGGACCCTGTGGTAAAAAATTTACACATGCTCCTTCTAAGGACCCCATTGTCAAAAATGTAGACATGTACGTTCTAAGGACCCCTGCCTTTTTGCTGATTAATGTACGCCATCTTTCTTTTTTTGTCTTCTTATTGCATTTCTTAAAAAATGACGATTGTTAATACACGGGAAACTTTTTCTTCAGGTAAAGAAAGGATGGCAATAATTGCAGGGAAATGGGTATGGTGTCTCCTGATATTTTCGTCCATTTGTCTGTCCACAAATCCAACAACTGTAGCTTTAATCTACCATCTTTCCACTCCCCTTTAGTGACTAAGAATTTTGGTTAAAAAAGTCTTTGTCTGTCTGTCTGTCTCCTCGTGTTCCTATCCACCTTTCTCCCGCACCCTCCCTCTTTCCCTCTCTCCCACCCTCTTCTTCTCTCCTATTATGCGGAGGGAGTACGCCAAGGGGAAGAACCAAAAAAGAACTATTCTAGATTTTGATGTATGTCCCCTTACGAAGGGTAAGCAGTATGAAATAGATAGAATATTTGGATTTTTATCGATAAAAGATAGAAAATAATTTCATCCAGTAAAGCATCATCGGTAACATTTTCACGAGTGGGGCTAATGGAATTACCGATGATGTTCACTCGATGAAATAAATTTCGATCTATCACCAAAAAAACTCAATACATATCTACATTACAAACATTGAGAAACAAGTTCTCTTAACCCCCACTTATCTCCCTCGTTGTACTTTATCTATAGTATAATTATATCTGAAACTGAAGGATTGAAATCGTAGAGGACAAAGACAAGATTCGGTTGATAAGATTTTTGCCCTTTACCATGATGTTTTCTAAAATTGTTTCCCTCAGTTTTGTAAAATCAAAAATTCGTTCATTAAGGAAGGAAAAAGGCGGCTTCATACACATATATCTGCAAAAGGTATCGACTCGTGTCTGCCTGCGCAGTCCGCGCAGGCTGACATGAGCCGAAACCTTTTGCTATTGACCGATTTTTTGTATGTTCAATGACCACTCTACCTCATGATTCAGTCGGTTATTCAACAAATAGATTTCATAAATCCACGATTCTGTGATGTCTTCCCTCGTATCATAGGTCAGGTAGATGCATTAAGCCCCCTTATGCCTCAACTTGGCTCTCGTATTTGATAAATGCATGATTGAAAAGTCTGGACTTTTTATCAAGAATTTATTTTTAGGTTCGTCAGGCAGTACAGAAACAGATGAGGCAAGCAATGTACTTGGACCTGGAGCTCACGACGAATGTGCGTCTTCTCAAATATCTAGTACCCACAATCCAGTGTACGCAGCGGAATAGCGTGAAACATGGCCGAGGCAAACCAAAAGGAACAAAGCTGTTGATGTTTATATATACTGTAAACAACATTATATTTCAGACATTGTATTTACTGTGACGCAGAAGAATATGATAGCGTGTCAATTTGTTATGAAACAAAATGTTTTTTTTTTCAATCGTAATATGTATATAAAATAGAAATTTAAATTTAGTTGTAACTAAAAATACATAGAGCTATCGCTAAACATGATCATCTCCCCCACCCCCCTCACCAAATCCTTGTCACAAACAGGTCTTTTTTACAGAATACAGAATGGTTTAGTACAAAAGTAAGAGTTGAAAAAGTTCAAGGGGAGATAATTCAGCAACAAATCGTAGCAGGATCATAGAAATTGCACATGCACAAATACATATATATAGAAACATTGTGTGTAATTTGAATTTAGTACCCGGAAAACTGTCCTAGTATTTCTCCAGACAAATTTGTGTCTACGGACAGACGGGCGGGCGGGCGGACGGACAGACAGACGGACGGCCAACCAAAGTGATTCCAGTATATCCCCCTCCATTTTGTTTCGTGTGTGTGGGGGGGTATGCCAAGTGCTTGTGTTAAAATACAATTTAGATTTAAATCATACCATTTTAAACCATGAAAATTATTCCTAAGATGACACTTGAATTGTACCGTAGGCCTCGGTGTTCATCGTTGGTAGAAAAATGAATTTTCAAACTAGACAAAAAAAAAGTTACTAAGTCGCTCCATCTTTTTACCTGGTTTTGAACCTGGTTTTTATATAGAAGTAAATGAATAAATAATTCAACAAATTGGATTTTATCACTGTTTGAAACAAATCTGATGCATTTGAAATGGAGAAGTTGAAGACATAGTGCAAGAAGCTATGTACTTTGCGCACCAGTTTCTATGAAACATGTAAAATTTCACTGGTCGTAATAGCTTTTAATTATCAATGTTATAATTGACAAAATTTTAGAATTGTCCAAATCTGTCAAAATCTTTTCAAAATCTGTCCAAATTCAAAGTCTTTGGAGACGACAGATTAAATGTGGCTCCAGTCATGGGATTAGTCGATTAGAGGGTAGAAAACATCGTTGGCAGAGGAGAAAATGCTGCCTTCCAGCATTTTCTCCTATTCCCCACAATGTTTTCAAAAGCCATCTTCGTCATGGCCGTTAAAACTCGGCATTGCGTGGTTAAGGGTTTAAAGTTGAATTGATGTTGCCAAAATTCATTTCCGTTTTGTGTGTGTTTGTGTGTTTCTTTTGTTAATTCAAGCTCAACTCATTTTTCAATTTGTCTCTTATTATACTACATAGTTTAAACCTTTTTTTGGTGCATTTGTTTATGACAATGCCACTATGAGTTCAATACCGCATTTATAAAATCGTGTATCGTAGTGTGTGCAAAACCGAAGAAAGTAAACCAAATCAAACTTTGAAATTATTTTTTTCTCAGACAAGTGGGTGTTTCGATGGCACACTGGTATATACTACTTCAAAATACACTGAGATGATCAGATTATCGATAGTAGAAATACCTTTTTTCTATTGAAATAGCTTTAGCCGCCCACAGCCCCTTGTTAGCGCAATGATACACACAATCTTTGTCTCCTGGCCGTATTGGGCTGTCCATAAATATCTACAGGCGAAATAAATGATTGAAGCTAACAGTAACCTAGCTTGCAAGAAATAGTACTAAAGTTGTTAGATAGGCTATGCATGTCAAAATTCATCTATCTGTGCGAAAGGCTTGTAGAAAAGCGTATGTTTGTTTGAGGCTTATTTGTCTCAATTAATCTGTATCTCCTATTAAAGCAGTCTGCACAGGAATGACCTGACACTACTAGCAGTATAATAAAACATCATTCCGTAACAAGAGGATACATTGATCAAAACCTCCCGACTTGATATAATTTGTTTTAATTAAGGGCTGAAGCCTCTTTCACTTTCTTCTTGTGTGTACACACAAAAACCAATGTAATCTGGTGATGTCTCTTAATGAATTATTGTACATACCTACAATTTAGGAATGAATATCGCAATATACTTGTTATGCTGACAAAAGTTTCAAATAATGAAAATTATTTCATTGTATGTCTTTTTTGCTCATTGAAGCCACAACTCATACGAACATACATGTGGGTGCGTTGATACAATGTAATATGTTTTGTGTCATCTAAAGTATCTTGATACTAGAAGATTTATTAAGGGGTTTAATGCCATTCTCAACAACTCGTCAGTATTATGCGGCAGTCAGTAATGTGTCCCTAACAATTACTTACCAGTACATAACATCCTTAGGAAGCGACTGTGGTGAAAACAGACTGAATTTGGTTGCATCGACTTTAATCAATTGTGACAGAGCCAGTGTTCAAACCAGTGCATGCTGAGGTCCCATCGGCTACAAGATCGAGCTGCTAACGACTGCCTTAGAGAAGCTAAGGAAGGAGAACCAAAAATTTATCTTTTGCTCTCTGAAATGACGACTATTATTTTTTGTAACACCGCCTTTCATTGCCGAAAAGAACCTAAGGGTAATCCGTAATCGATCGGCCGATAGATGATGGTTCCCCTGATCGATTACGGGCCACCCGAATCATAGCCGAATCTGTACAAATCTGTACGATGTTACAGGAATCTCATTAGGGTGTCCTATCCTTAAATAAATACTGCAGTCTTTTAATTCCTATTCTTTTTTCACTTTCTTCATAGTTACAGGGTTGTTGGCCTGATGTTACAAATTATGAGTAAAAATGCAGATAAAGATAAGACTACACAGATGTGCAGTCTTATTTTTATCTTCATTTGCCACGAGGTCATGATAAGCAGGATAAGTATTGATATTATTTACAACTTCTCTCTGACAGTTTGATAAGTAGATTGACTTACAAGCGAATATTTGGATATCGATGGCTTCTTTGACAAATTCCACACCAGTGCTTTGATTTGCCATCAGAGAGAAGCAGATGGTACATGAAGAAATGGCGTTAACTCTTTTACCAAACAACAAAATTATAGACTGGTTGAAATTGAAAATGTTTGCAGACGACAAAATAAGTGTGACTGAAAAGTTGAAATTTGGTTTGGGAAGCCCCAGTAGAAGATATTGTCGTAAAAAAGAGAAAATGCTGGTTTTCAAAATCTGTCTCTTAATTCCAGTCAATAGAGTAAGATGTGGTTGTGATTTAAATTCGGGGTATATATTCCAAAATAATCTGTTGTCAAAGCTACTATAAACTCTTTTTAAAACAGTCCTGAGTTTTAACGCATTTTCTCCTTTTTCCTAAAGACTGGTAGCTCAGTCGGTACCGTACAGGACTTGAGAACAGGAGGTCGCTGGCTCGATCGCCGGTTCTGCCAATTTCTTTCCGAGGATTGAAGATAAGGTTTGCGACAGGATTCATATCTCTCTTACCGCTAATAACCATTTCGACGATGGTTTTGCGGGAAAGCAGCCAGTGGATTTTATGGAATATTACGTGGAATATTGGTAACACTAACTCCAGGGAAGTATGGATAGGTGCACTGACCGCCGGGACATAACTGGTATAATGTTGAAAAAGGCATTAAACACCATTCAATCAATCAATCAATCAATCAATCAATCAATTACTCTATTCCCTAAATCTTTTTCAAAGGCCTTCCTCCAGGACGTCATTTAATCTCAGAATTGTGTAGTAAAGGATTAAACTATATACCACACTGCCAAAATGGTTTAACTAGTACTGCACTTGTAGCAGGCAAGGTAAATATGTTTCATATCATGGGCTTAACCTTTTAACAGGTGAAATACATTCTGAATAAAAGGGAAAATGTAGATTACCAGCTTTTCATGATGTTTCAGAGTACAAAAAAGACACAGACTTGCTTGATATTTGGCGTTTAATCAAATTCTTTTTTCATTCAAGTCAAAATTATACTAGTTTCCAGTGTAAAAATAATTTAAACAAAACATATCATGTCCATGTCTTAACATCTATTAGTAAATATATAGGATCTGACATTAATTGGTGTTTGTGTTAGAGTTTTATTATATACCTGAAATTTTTTTGGCTCCAATACTTGTGCCGTACGCAGATAAAATATCACACACGACAGGAAAAAAATTGTATATACAAACTGTGGAATACGGTTCCAAATATGGTACAACGATATATTATTAATTAACTATTAGATATATTGAAGTACTACGTGGAAACCGGTCCACGCGATACTGGTCACATTTCTTACTTCATATAGTATACAGGTCGTGACCCCAGCTTAATACAACTTGACCTCCGATCAATACAGTTGACCTCGTATCAATATTGATGACCTGCGACACAATACAGAATATTCTTGAAAGTGATTGGTCAAAAGATCAGTCGCGTGAGCGTCTGTGCTTACTTTTAGCCAAGCACGTTCAAGGAGGCGGCAAAGTAAACATAACCCAAAAACTGATATTTGTTTCCAGCAGGGTAGAAAACATTGTGGGGAAAAAGGAGAAAAATGCTGGTTACCAGCATTTCCTCCTTTTCTCACAGTGTTTTCAGAAGGCTTCTTTTTCAGGGTCGTAAAAACAAGGGATTGTTTGGTAAAGGGTTATTTAACAAAATTGTCATTAATCAAGTGATTTCGTATTGGTCCAGTTACTGGTGACTGGGCCAATACGAAATCACTTGATTAATAACATTATAATAATGACATAACTCTCACTTGGTACATGTATATGTATGTGTTTATTTTCAATTTGATTGGTCAACATTTTACGCTAATATTTCTCTGCCATTCATAAAAACGGGGTAACTGGCTACTTCAACATTATTTGCTTTATTGTGCTAACCGTTTTCGAATAACATATCAAGAATTGCGAGATTTGTTCGTTGAAAGGTGTAGGTATATAATGAAGGAATATCATGCTGTAGTAACTTACTTGACGCTTATATGTGCTCCTCGCCGCGCAATAAAATTTTAACATCTGGCTCGACCTTCGGTCTTGAGCGATATCAAAATTTCTCACGCGGCTCGAAACAAATCCATGCACCAAACAAGTGCACCAAGCATAATATTCAACATTTATCAAACGTGTCGAGGGAAAACAATAAGCGAGCTTTTGTCGAGCTTAGTAATAAATTTCCCTGACAAGTTCAGTAAGATTTTATCTCAAACGCCAATGAATGTCGGATTCATTCTTTATCACATAACGATATTTCACAAATTATAGAACAAAGGATGCAAAAACATTTGTCTATGCACCCGGGAAATATCCATAAAATTCATTCACTTTTATGAAGTATGTACAAGATGACGTCAAAAATATCGGTACACAACTGTGATACGTATCAAACATGTATAACATGAGAAAATGCGTGATGGATAAATTACACTGAAAACAAGGGAGGTTATGTGATGAAATGATCATCAAAGATTGGGGGCATCATGTGTACAATATGGCCCTGAGAAATAAGGCTTTTGAAAACATTGCTGGAAAAGGAGAAAATGCTGGTCATCAGCATTTCCTCCTTATTTAACAACGTTTATCCCTATCGCCATTAAATGTCATATCTTTTCATCACATAACTGTCTAAAATCAAACATATTTAATCTACATGTATACGTGATGCCTATTATATTTATGAATTGTGGAAGTGTATTTTGTTAATTTAACTTAATAAAATTTTATTCACAATCAAATAATTATTAAAATATAATGAGGCATGCAAAATCAAATGTGTGTTATGGATTAGAACGAAAGCTGAAGGCATGTTAGGTTCTTCTCCAAAAGTGTATTATTTTATGGCATAATAAATAACAGGCTCACTTAAAGTTATAAACTCTAGCCTCGAATGTGTTTAAAGATATACTGGACATCACATAGATTGGCTTATAAGACACAATTACGTGAAACGAGTGTGGCAAAATGTTATTAAGCGAGCCTAGGACGGGCACAATAAAACATCACCTCGACAGACTTTTTTTTTTTTTAGCTCTTTGATATAACAGAACTATTCATGCACGGGAAAAGGTAATCGATATCACACAAAAAACTTATACATTCCTCTATATGGTCTCCCACGAGTGGTAATTCCAATAGATAAAATGCAGTTCTTATAGACTTCTAAAACAGGGTATAAAAGAATGTTACATTTGAAGCAAAACAATAGTTATATTAGACATACGTAAGACATTGAAAATGTTGAGTCTTTACCAAATAGGGACTTGTCCAGATCAACATCATTTTCAGAGAAGTGAATTCTTTCCCTAATGATATATTTTAGCCTCTTACAAATTCTCGACACCTGCAGACAACAAATTCAAAATTATTAGAAATGAGCTGAAGATCCCTTACAAGGTGAAAGACATTGTGGAGAAAGAAGAAAATGCTGGCAACTATCATTTTCTTCTTTTCCCACAGTGTTTCTAAAAACTGTCTCTCTCAGGGTAGCCAAGTCTCTAATCATTTGTTATACAGGATAAAATGGGGCTCTATCTTCATATGTGTCTTTGAAATCATTGTGCAAAAAGAAAAAAATGCTTGCTACTAGGATTTTCCACATTTTCTACAATGTTTTTAAAAGCTACTAGTACCTTTCTTATAACTGTTAACGGTGTTAAAGTAGCAAACAACACAACCTTTTTGTATTGAAAGGACAAGGCATTTCCTTTTTTCACTTCAAAACCCCGAGATAGCTATTTTTTAATATACTTAGGTGATTCCTAAAGAAAAAGACAGATATATTTATTGTTCAACAAGACAGCTTTAAAAAAGGTGGGAGGGTTAAAGGCTATTCCGTGTGAAGGGTTTACCTGTTTATGAAAACAATTCTCATGTAAGTACAGTAAATGTCATAGTCTACTGTTTGAATAGTAAAAACTTCACATTTTGAGGCCCTTTTCTGATTTTTTTTTCGGTTTCATTTTATTGATTCAGTATTGGAGACTTGCACATACATGTGCCTGCTTACATTTTGTTTTCTTTTCCAAGCCCAACCGTATATGTTTACCTATAGAATGAGGAAGAATGCATTGTAAGAAGTCGTTAAGTTTCATAAGTAAGTACTGATGTAAATGAATTTATTATGGTCAAAGGGACATAGTGTCTTTAAGACTACCACCCTATGAATGCGACCAGAATAAAGCTTGGCTAATTTCAGGCGTAAAGAAAAAAAGATCGTCACGAAAAACAATTCAAAACAAACCATGGAAGACCTTTAAGTCTGAGTTTCAGGTGGTTTGGAACACATATTTCAACAGTAGTGATATAAAAACTTTAAGCAACGCCGAAAATAAAATTTAGTTAAATATCGGAGAACAGACACCATATAAGAAAACATTGGATAAATAATTTTAGATTTGAAAATTTGAATGAAAGTGAGGAGAACGATATCTGTAACAAAGTATAGACCTATATTATTTGTACAAAAAACAATATCAGGGCTTCATATTTAACTGAACTGCGGTACTGAAGTCAAGCATTCGTTCAGTTATGTTTGCTGTTCTAGTCACTGTGCGCAGCTTCAGAACAAAAGCCTAGAAGGCCCTGAGGGCCTGAATATGCTCTACTGGCAGAGAATTTGCTTTATGCTAGCATAAATTATGAATTCATGATGCAAAAGGACAAAAAACCACAAAAATGTGTTCTTGCAACTGGGCATGAGCCCATTACGACAGCATATGTAGGCATTATCGCGTAAACAAGAATTTAAAACATTCACCTTGAAATGGTTTCTTTTCCCATACTGTTTGTTGGATTTACTTCAAAATCGATAGAGTTGAAGCTATTGGTGAGATAAACAGTGCAAGTTTCACAAAAATCCGATTACAAATGCACATTTTATCGCATAAACAAGAATTTGAAATTTTTAACGTGAAATGGTTACTTTTACCATATTGTTTATTGGATTTTTCTCAAAATCAATAGGGTTAAAGTACTGACGAGATAAACAAACTGTGTGATTTTCATGAAAATCTGACAAGAAATGCAGACTTTATCATGCAAACAAGAATTGCAAATTTTAAACTTGAAATGGCTACTTTTCCCATACTGTTTGTTAGATTTTTTTTTCAAACTCAAAAGGGTTAAAGCTATTGATAAGATAAACTAACTGCAAGTTTCACGAAAATCTGACAACAAATGTAGACTTTTTCGCGAAAACAAGAATTAGAAATTTTCAACTTAAAATGGCTAATTTTCCAATACTGTTTATTGAATTCTTCTTAAAATCGATTGGGTTGAAGCTTTTAATAAGATAAACACACTGTGCAAGTTTCACAAATGCACATTTAATCGCGTAAACAAGAATTTGAAATTTTCAACTTGAAATGGCTAGTTTTCCCGTACAGCTTGTTGAATGTTTTTCGAAATTAAAAGGGCTGAAGCTATTGATGAGATAAACAAATTGTGCAAGTTTCACGAAAATCTGATTACAAATGCAGATTTTATCGCGTAAACAAGAATTTTGAAATTTGCAACTTTTTTTTTTAGACTTTTATTAGCCACGTCAACTGGTATGATGGGAGTCGTGGCCATCTCCCACCATACCTTACAATTCAATGTTAGTAGATTTCTAAATAATTTGTTAGTATACTCTTAAACAAAAGATGTTTCATATGCCTAACAAAAATTGTATTTTTTGTAAAGTTGTTCCATCACTTGAATGTGGCCTTATTAAGAGAGAGAGAGAGAGAGAGAGAGAGAGAGAGAAAATCAGAAATCAGGGTAGAAAAACATGAAATAGATGTAAGTATGTGTGTGTGTGTGGGTGAGTGGAT
This sequence comes from Tridacna crocea, assembly GCA_943736015.1. NCBI lineage: Eukaryota > Metazoa > Mollusca > Bivalvia > Cardiida > Cardiidae > Tridacna > Tridacna crocea. The sequence continues at coordinate 13,529,944 of OX031069.1, read as the reverse complement.
ATGCGATTATGGAGTAAAGAAACTGAAATCTTTCAGAAATTTTATAGAAATTCGTTAATATTTACTACCTGTACACTATACTGGCAATAGGAGACTTTGATAAACATGTTCTACAATTGTCATGTGACATTTGTCAATTTCATGTGTGTTTGTGCATTTATGAATATTCAAGGTTAAGTTTAAAGTATTTTTAAAGCCGATCATTGAGGGTATTTTTTGTTTATTCCTACAGTGATAAATATATTTCTTAAGTTCTAAAAGTAGCCTGTCTAATGGTACGTTTGATGTACGTGTGCCTAAAAGTAAAGTTCGACTATCAATTTGCAGTGTATGGTCAAAAGTACTTAAAATTGTTGCTATATTATTAATCAATGATTTGGTGTGTTCACAGTCATAAAATAAATGTAGAATAGTTTCTTCATATCGTTTACAAAATGTACATGAGTTAGTATCTATCAATTTCATTTTAAAAAGCAGAGAATTTGTTGGAATTATTCTATGTATTATTCTTGTTTGAAACCACTGTGTATAAGTGTCTTTTGTGCATTTAAACACATTTCTATGAACTTGCTTCCAATCTATATTTATGTTGTTATATAATGAGTCCCACTTAACTCTGCTCGAAGGTATTTCATCGTTGTGTGTCAAAGTGTTATAAACATGTTTATTTATGTTACTTTTAGTAAGCATATGAAAGAAATAGCAATTAATAGAAGGATTATGACATCCTTTTAAAGCATCCTTTTTAATCAAAATGTGATTTTTTGAAAGGAAAGTTTTAACTGATGTTGTAATGCTATAGAAATTTAAAAAATTCACTTTGTTTCTAGTCATTGTTTTTATGTCCAACCAATTTTTAAAACTTCCATCTACATTTAACAAGTCCTTTACATATCTTATACCACAATCGTATAATATTTTGTTATAAATATGTTTAGAATCTACCAAAATATTGCTATTAAAAAACAGAGGCATGTTAACTACATCCAGCAATTTTGTAAAACTACATTTAGAGATAAATACCATAAAAGATTTTAAAACATCGATCCAGAAATCATTTCTTATGTTGGTAATAATTTTTTCACAGTACATCATTCCAAAATTAAATAGTTTGTGTGTGTCAATTAAATTATTCATGAATTTATGACAACTTTTACCGCAAGCAACTAGTTTTCTTATCCATTTAATTTTCATACTTTTATTATAGTTATTGACATCAATCATGTTTAGACCTCCTTCCATATACTTTTTTGTGAAGACAGTTTGTTTAATTTTAGCAGTACCGTCCCATACAAATTCGTAAAGTGTATTGTTCAGTTGTTTCATAAATTCATTCGTTGGTGATGGTAAACTAATAAATAGATGTGTGAGTAAAGGTAATAAAAGACTTTTGACTACAGTTATTCTTCCAATCGGTGTTAGTTTTCTTTTCTTCCAATAATTTATAGTGTTATTAATGCTTTTGAATTTGCTTTCAAAATTTAACTTTATCATTTTATCTAGATCGACATGGAACTCCAGTCCAAGAAGTTTAAATTTTATTTCCCCCCATGTTAATTTCCATTTCGTCTTGATAGATCTTGTACTATACTTCAAACTGCCAATCCATATAAGTTTTGTTTTGTCGAAATTAACTTTCAAGCCAGAAATATGTGAAAATTTTTCTAGTAATTCAAGAGTACTTTTAATTGATTTTTCAGAACCGTCTAAAAAGAGTGTTGTGTCATCAGCAAATTGTGATATGATATATTCTTCTTTTTTTATTTTTAGTCCTGTTATATTTCTATCGTGCTTTAATTTAATGTTAAGAATTTCGGTGCAAAGGATGAAAATATAAGCGGATATGGGATCACCTTGTCGACATCCCCTTCTGACTTTGAAATAATCTGAAAGAAAACCATTTATTTGTACGCATACCTCAGTATTGTGTAGAAATAATTTAATCCATTCTTTGAACATTACACCGAAATTAAAATATTCAAGCGTCTTTTCAATAAAATTAAATGATAGAGAATCAAAGGCCTTTTCAAAATCTATTAACATTAAAAGTCCAGGTATTCTATGTTCTTCACAATATTGCATAATGTCATAGACTAGTCTTGTGTTTTCACCTATAAACCTGTCTCTTAAGAACCCAGTTTGGTCGCTTGATATGATCCAAAACGTGTTTCATCCTATTTGCAATACTCCCAGATGCAAGCTTATACAGAACATTTAAAAGAGTGATAGGTCTCCAGTTTTTTAAAAACTTTTTTGGTTTATTATCTTTTGGTATGCAAGTTATAGTTCCTAATTTAACGTTGAAATTTGCAACTTGAAATGAGTACTTTTCCCATACTGTTTGTTGGATTTTATTTTTTTTTTTCAAAAATCAATTGGGTTGAAGCTATTGATGAGATAAACAAGCTGTGCAAGTTTAAAGAAAATCTGACAACAAAGGTACACCTTATCGCGTAAACAAGAATTAGAAATTTTTCAACTTGAAATGGCTACTTTTCCCATACTGTTGGATTTCTTTCGAAATCAATAGGGTTAAAGCTATTAATGAGATAAACAAACTGTGCAAGTTTCATGAAAATCTGGAAACAAATGCAGACTTTATCGCGTAAACAAGAAAAAGACTAACGGACGGAGAGACGGACGGACGGACGGACGACGGAAACCCCACCATGACATAAGCTCTGCTGGCTTTCAGCCAGTAGGGCTAAAAACGCATTTCTTAAATAGGCAAAATGTTCTTTCTTGCATGAGAAAAATTCCAATTTTTACTGCGAGAGTTGGTAAGGTAATTTCAAAGGACCTTGCAGAGTTTCATATAAACTGATACGGAATTTTTCAAGATATTTCAAAATTAAAGGGGTCCCTATGAACTGCAAAGACACTACATTGACACTATCTTCGGTTGGTATTTTCTTTTCTTTCACCTCTTATGATGGCAACAGGAGAAATGCTAGATACCCACAATAATTATCTCCTTTTTCTAGCAATGTTTTTGTTTTTCTTTTTTCTTCAGGGTGGTTGAAATCAAGAATCATGTGAAAAAAGTGTAAAGTGATACATGACAGACATTTAGAAAACATGATATCGCTGTACAGGGCCTGCTTATTAATAAGTGAGCTTTATCACGAACAGTTAGCCTTTCCATCATGTACATATTATATTGACACCTGGAACATTGTAAATTGCATATCTCCAAAAGAAAAGAAAATCCCATCTCGAAATGGAAAGATACATACATGTATATTCAGCATTAGTCTTTTAGCAAAATGTCTTTTTTCTTCTTCTTAACATTTGTACTGTTGGCCTCTAAGCTAACATAAAAGGCTCAATGTAGAATTTTGACTTTCTGTAGAGTTTCTAGTTGGGGCATCAAATCTTTCAGATCATAGGGTAATTTCAATTGTGAAGGGAATTAAAGCATCAACATCTAAACTAAAAAAAGTTTTGTGTAGATGCACATTCTAAATACGCTACTTTTCTGAACTCATCGACTGAAATATAGGGCTCCGTATCGGTCAGTTTGATCGATACGATATTTGTATCGATACAAAATGATCGATATTCGATATATCATATGATATTTCAATTTTCAATAAAAGAAAGAAAAAAATGCGATAATTGTGTTTTTTCTTTTTTCAGCATACCTGAAAAACAAAATACCGCAAATTTAACACTTCTAGATTGTATTGAAATTTCATAATTATGTAGGCCTAAATTAATATGAATTCTAACTAGATCTATATTTACTAGTCATTAAAAAGCTAAAAAGACAGTCTAAGAGGACTCTGATCGGACAATGTCAAGGAGACATTTTGTTGTGTCATGTGTTTCCGTGTTTTTTTTTCACCGAACAATTTTTCATGCGTGTTAATTTCTGGATAGGTATGTTCGCATGATTCGACATAGATTTCTCAATAAGGATTAGAACTACATGTAGCATCAAAACCTGTTATTTTACTCACGATAAACAGATAATGGCCTTTTTTGTCCATGTTTTTTCTTACGTGAGGTCTCGCGTGCGATTAACATTTGTTATGCAATTTTCAAGTCTATAAAATGATTTACACAATAATTTACGCGAGTCGGAACACTGATTTCAGATAATCTAATGGAAAAAGAGATTTGATTTTCGAGCCACATTTTTCGGCAATATTAAAAGATCGACCAAATAAAATCTTAGGAAGGTTGAAAGGTCACGGTTTCAATTATTTCCATCGCTACCTCTCGGTCACATCACGAGATGTTCATTACCTTTCTTTAATCAACTATATTGACCAATTATCAGCGTAAATTTGTCTGCAATCTGCTGATTGATGCATAATTTGCAGATTTCAAACAACATGACGGGGGAACGAGAATAGGGGTATTAGCTAATTGTCATCCATTGTGTATCGGGTACAGGGCGAGTAATAAAGAATGACGCATTTCGATTGGTTGTAAGTTTCCCAGGTAGCCACACCTACCTCTACGACTACTCGACTTTAGAGATTACCTAAAGTAAACTCGTAATGAATTTCGCCGTTAAAAACAACTAAATTGGGTATTTATATGCTTTACTTTTATTTTCTTTTGATGATCGATATTTTGTTCGATACAGAAACGTTCGATCCGATATATCTATCGAACGTAAAATACCGGTTTTCGATATATATCGAGTACCGGTACGGAGCCCTACTGAAATACCTTTATTATTTCTGGAATATCACATGAGCTTCTTACCATTGCCAAGACAAAATCTCTATTTGATATCAATCTCCTACGGCATCTTTCCAAAATCTCAACAACCCGTGACGGCACGTCATCATACTTGAACGAAATATGCTGCATATCTGTTTCCGTTAATCCTAGTCTAATACCAAATAACCAGTACTCCTCCCCAATATATTCGGACAGTTTAAATATATCTTCATTACTCGGATTGAAATCGTCGCCAAAAGTTATCTTGCCCTTTATTTCTTCCACATGTTGTTTTTCTTCGTCTGTTTCTTTCTCTGCAATGACTTGAAAAAAATTTGTGGTGTCGCATCTTGCATCCTTCATTGCATGATACAGCGTTAGATAATTTTTTCCTTTCTTTTTCCATTCATAGAGTATGTGGTAAGTCAAATTTGACAACGGTTGAGAATGACGGTGTCGTACTTTTTCAACCTCTACTGAACTAATTTTGAGTTTTTCAGCCAGGTTTTGAAAGTTTGGTATTTTCTCTGCAAGGTTTGCTAATGCAGAATCAGTTGGGAGCTTTTGCAATAGTTTAGTTTGTTCAGAGTTGTAATCAGTAGCCATCGTCTCTCTGCCAGTTAACAAGTTTTCCTCCCCTGCATCACCATATTCCTCAGTGATGTTGTTTAATGGCACTCTCGGGTGGATGATCTTGCTTGATAACCCCCAAATTAACCTCTTTGTCGCAGTCAATTCAGTTGTACCTATATACCATACAAAAGACATTCTATGCTTAGGACAGTAACAATTCTAACAATTAGCATCTCCCTAAAACAAGCAGCTAGTATGCAGCGAAAAACATTAGAAGGCAAAAACTTTTCTTGATATTGTTGGTGTGATTATTTTTATCAAAATATGTTTTCGATTTGTCTGCTCTTGGCTTCTAGTGTAATAGACTTTCGTTGAAAAATTCTTAGAGTTATTTAGATTTTTTCTATATGCGTCCAGAAGGGCATACTTGAGTAAACATCCTATGCTCAGTTTGCTGAGACCTCATCGGACCTCAGCTATCAATTTCTTCATGCAGGAAAATTACTGGTTTTGCAATCACATCCTCATTCTTCGTACGCTTCATACATATCTTAATCTCTTGTTTATGGTTATGCACCTTTGCATCATCTAACAAAGCATTGATAAGGCTGAGATTTGCGTAGTTTTTGAAATCTCAAGAGCCTTGCAGTTTTCTGATTCATTTATCGCTTATGTACGGTGGCACAAAAGTGACATGGAAGATATATTTTATACTACGTGCGCACGCAGTAGCTAATACGTGCGCACCTAATAAGTAATACATGCGCACGCAGTAGTATTACGTGCGCACGCAGTAGCTAATACGTGCGCACGTAATAACTAATGCGTGCGCACGTAATACTATTGCATGCGCACGTATTAGCTAGTACGTGCGCACGTAATAGTTTAGTTATTACGTGCGCACGTATTAGCTACTGCGTGCGCACGTAATACTACTGCGTGCGCACGTATTACTTATTACGTGCGCACGTATTAGCTACTGCGTACGCACGTAATAACTAATACGTGCGCACGTATTAGCTACTGCGTGCGCACGTAGTATAAAATATATCTTCCATGTCACTTTTGTGCCACCGTACTTGTGTGTAACAAACAGCTTGAATACATTCACTATCTACACAGGTGTCAGAATTATCATTTCATAGCACCCTTCTATACCATAGTCAAGGGCATTGCCAAATGTATGGGTGAATCAAATCGTACCTTATTTTCCTTCTGCTTCTCACCTGAGCACAAAATCTCAAGAAGAGCTTTAATTTATGATTGTGCATTGTACATCTTTCCAAAAAGTTTTACTTTGCATTCACTGTAAATGTTAGATTTTCAGTCTAATTCTTAATATGTCTTTATCATATCTACGAATACTCTGACATGGAGCAAATTTTATCATTTAAAACACAATCTGTGCCATACTGGCCATCATTTCAGTCACATATTCTAAAACAAAGCTTAAGAACATTAATTTTGTTTGTATATGTACTGACAGGTTTGAAGATGTTCCACTTCGAGTAAAAGGTTAAGTAACTTGCAGTTGTTAGAAAACTTTTTTGTGCACTCTAGCACTTATACATTCTGTCTGATAATTTCCATGAAAGTACATGTAGATTAATAAAGTTAAACACATCCTGGCAGCGATGATGTAGGATCAATTCACGTTTTTAGGTCACTAACATTTGCAGAGGCCTTGCGAGCCTGTGTAAAACTTGTGACCCCGGGGCGGGGCCAATTTTGGCGCCAGGGGTATAATTTGAAGAATGGTCTACTAGATAACGCTATGTGCTAAATTTGGTAGGCCTAGGCCTTATGATTTCAGAAAAGAAAATTTTTAAAGATTTCCAATATTTCAAGTTTTGTTGCCATGGCAACCAGAGTGTTTGAAAGAATCAAATTCTTTCAAGTGTTATGTAGATAGGATACAGTGTGACCTGTTTTCAGAATATTCTAGAAACAGGAGGAACATTAATGGGTTTTTCTCATTGTGGTTATTTCTAGAAACAATCTGTTTACAAATCCTTGATGTCATATTTCTAGAAAAGACTAATCTAGAGTTTTCCAAGCTGATATAAATAGGGGTGACTCACTTGGTGAGTTTGGATTTTGAAGTTAGACTTGTGGCCTTGTGGCTTTGTGGATACAGAATTAGTGAAAAGTGTTGGATTAAACAGGTTGCTCATATCTACTTGCAAGTTCAACTATTGTTAATTTAGGTTTTAGGAACCAGAAATTTCATTTTTTTATAATCTACACATAATTCTTAATTTTGAGGGATTTATTCTATTTCTTGTTCTAAGATTAAAAATTGTCAAGTTTCATTCAATGTTAACTCTTATTGTACTCTTTTGTCTTTGTTCATTAATAAATATTATTAATTGTAACAGGCTTGTAGCCGTTTTTTTTTTTTTTCTTTTTCGTTACGTTTGGCTCGTAACACAAGCAATTCTGAGGCGGACTGCGGCAGGATCATTTCTGTGAAGTTTCATCAAAATTTGATAGGCAGTTTCAGAGAAGAAGGTGTTTGAAATAAAAGTTCATGTACGCACGGTTGGACGGGTGGATCCACGGACGGACGGATGCACACTAAAACATGACGTAAAGTCCCCAGGCCTTCGGCCATTAGAGCGAAATGAAATGGCAAAATGGTAAAACAACTAGAAAGCTCACTTATTGCAGCAATTAAACATTTTGACTATTCATGACTGAATATATTTCCTTTTCATTACGGTTGATCTAAATCTACTCCAAGTAAACTTACATTGTATTAGTTACTTCCACGTAAAAAAAAAATTTCAAGAAATCTGGCAAAAAAGATTTACAGAATCTATAAACTGCTAAAAGAAGAAAATAAAGGTTACAATATTGCCTTCATTTTTCACGTTTTCTACCATATACTATAGAAATTCTCACATTGGACGACAAGCAACTGAATGTTGAACAATGGTCATACGCAAATCCATTCTATTAGATCTACTTCCCTTTAATATCTATACCAAAAACATTTTTTTCTGAATATGGAAGTATGCAACATTTCGTTGCAAGAGTTAAGCATGTGTTAAAGGATAAGTGACAAAAATAGTGAAATCGTTGGCGTTAAAAACCAAGGTCCCGTGTGACGGTGCCGTACACAAAGCACGTTCAAGAACCAGACGAAACTTAGGATGGGTTTTGTCTTCTATCTGCACTATCCCACATAACAATACTAACAGCCTTCAGGGCATTCGGCATACCTAGGGTAATGGGAGCCATCATATCCCTCGGCTGTAGCTGGAGGATTGATATGTGTTAGATCGTTACATGCATCGCCCAGAAATACGCCGGTTTACCGTTCTGAAAATTGTAAGGCTCCTCTTACAAAAGAAAACTTGAGTTTCATCTTTTTTATCAAAATCTTTCAAACTATCTTTCATTTGACATACATTTCGTAAATTCACTTTTTAACGTGGTTTATCGATTTCGATTGAAATTTTCACCAACAAATAGACAGACGTGAACAACTTCATCGAGGTTGTTTATGTCGTTTCTAAACAACCGTGGTGAGCAATATATAGAATCACGTGATTCTCGTTTCAAAATGGAAATCTCCTTGATACGGACGAAGTTACATGTAGGTAGGGAATCAGCCGAGTTGTGACGAGTGCCAATATGGGGTGTCGCCCACCTGGGAAACCGGTGGCGGAGATAAATAAACGTAAATTCAATCAATCAAAGCGTTCAAGTCCTATACAATGTCCGTACTGGCTACCTAGAGCACGATGGGGTCTAAACTCCTGTCATCATTTCGAAGTATCCACTGGCCTAGAGGATGTGATTCCAAGCATTTCTGTTTTAACAAAGATAACAGTACTATTAAACTTTACTTTGACGTCATTTAATACGTACTCAGCAGAAGTGAATGGGTCTCGCGGATATTACCGCGGGTGCATTTATGGATGTTTTTGCAGCATCTGCTCTATATTTTGTGAAATGTTATGTGATAAAAAGAATATGCCATTCTTGGGCGTTTGAGATCAGATTTTATCAAACTCAAGTAAAAATGTCATTAAGCTCGCCAAAGGCTCGCTTAATAACATTTCCCTTGACTCATTTGATAAAATCTTATCTCAAAAGCCCACTCATGTCAGATCCAATATATATTTGTGATTCAAATGATCGAATTAAATTTGTCTTTTTTAAGAATGGAAAATTATGGGAAAGGAAAAATGCTGGAAAGGAGAAAATGCTTTTTATCAGCATTTTCTCCTTTTCTCACACTGTTTTCAAAAGAACTCTTCCTTACGGTCGTTAAAACTTGGGATTTTGTGATAAAAGGTTAGGTTTTTACACTGACTGTAAACATTAAAAAGTTAAACTTGTAACAAATGATTGCACTTTTCCTTTGTTTTCTAGAAATAAAGAGGAAACCATTGTCCTTTTCTGACACATGCTAATCCACCAGTTACAGCCGAGGGATATAATGGCTCCCATCACCCGAGGTATGTCGAATGTGACCGTGGGTTGTCCAACGCTAGAGAGGCAAAATAAGGTGTGAAGCTGTGAGGGAAAAGTACGAAAACTTGAGTAAGGGTTATGTAGCGGAGAGGTCATTACGTAAGCATTTCCAGAATGGACCCTGTAGGCTAAGGCCCAGATAAAAAAAGGGCCCTATTTTTTTTTCAATCCATCTGGTAGAAAAATTCAAATGGTACAGTGAGTTAGGATAGCCTATTAGAGTCACTGTAAGCATGGATGCAAGATCTGAAAGTGGTGCAGATTTTTTTTTTTTATATGCTAATAAACGCGCCTACCCCAAATTTGCCTTTAACAAAAATTAAACTTTTCCTATGTTCACAATAATGAATAAAACAATGAAACAATGCAATCTTTTTGACAAATCTTTTGAATTTCAGATGCTCATAAGAATCCACATTTACATGTATGCAAGACTTATATTAAATCAAGTCTGACCAATTTCACATACCGTAAAACACCAAATAAATGTTCCTAGTAGAATAAATTGAAAACAATCTCTGATTTTCAGTCTTCACATTGATTGTGTTAATATTTCTGGCTAGATTTTTTCACTGTTTTGGCTAGAGTTACTAGGACAGACAAAGAGGACCAGAATTAAAAACAGTTATGGAGTTTTAGCATTTAACACATCAAAAATGATCTATTTATTTGTTCAACAGTATTATTTATTGTTGCACACTAACCTTTGATGTCGTTATTTCATTATATTTTCACAACTGTAACCATAAGTATGCCAACACTAAGATTTGGCTATTTTCATTACTTAAGCTGCTTTATTTCCTTAGTTATTCTTACTCTCCTACTCTGTTAATATATTTCACTGATGCAATAGAGGATATGACTTAAAACAAGAGGGTCATAATGGCCCTGTATCGCCAACTGGCTAATAAGTGAAAAACACTACAAGCCAAACATTAGAACTCCGGCCAAATGGTTTCAAATTTGAAGACATACAATTGCCTAAAGCCCAAGTCAAAAAAGGGCCCTACTTTTTTCATCTATCTGTTTCTCTAGTTTACTGATGAATAGGGGATATAACTTAAAACAAGAGGGCCATGATGGCCCTGTATCGTGCCACTGGCAAATAAGTGAAAACACTACAAGCCAAATATTACTACTCTGGGCAATTGGTTTTAAACTTGAAGACATACATTTTTTTTCTATAAAATCATACGAGAAAGTTATGAGCCCTTGACCCCTGGGCAAAGTCATTATTGACCACAAAGCTATAATTTCTTGAATCCTGGAGGAAGTCCACAATATAAACCCCGTACCAAATAATACAGGTCTAGAATGTTGTGTTATAAACAAGAAGATTTTCAAAGTTTCCTAAAAGAAAAAAGGCCATGTAAAACATGAGACCCATGAAACATGGCTAAATTTGGTAGCCCTACGCTTTTTATGGTTAGTAAAAAGATCATTTATAAAGTTTTCAACACAAAAGCCAAGGTAAAACTGGTGACCCCTGGTGTGGGGACAAACCTAACCCCAAGGCTATAAATTGGGTCCTTCTGGAAGAGGCCCACTAGATAAAGCTACATTCAAAATTTGGTAGTCCTAGGCCTTGCGGCTATGTACAAGTACATTTTTAAAGGCTTTCCCAATATAAGCCCATGTAAAACTTGTGACCCAGGGGCCGGGCCAAATTTGACCCCAGGACTATAAGTTGGGCACTCTTCGTAGACACCAGTTGATAAAGATACATGCCAAATTTGGTAGCACAAGGCCCTAAAGAAGAATTTTACAGTTTTCCCTATATAATCCCGTATAAAACTTGTGACCCTCGGGGCGGGACCAATTTCGACTCCGGGGCTATTATTTGAAGGAATTTGGTAGAGGTTCAGGACATAAATCTACATGACAAGTTTGGTAGCCCTAGGCCTTACTGTTTCAGATAAGACGATTTTCAAAGATTTCAATATTTTTCAGTTTTGCTGCCATGGCAAACAGAGTTTTTGAAGGAATCAGATACTTTCATCAAGTTTGGATGGGTAGTGTCAGAGGACATTTTTGAAATATAAGTTAATGCACGTACGGACAGCCCGCTGGCCTTCGACCAGAGGAGCTGAAATCCTCTTGATAACTTAAAAAAAAAACAAATGCGCTGTTCATTCAGTGTAATTGTGACATATGATCAATCATCAGTTTCATTGTTTGCTGCATTGACAGTACAGCTGCGTTGTGTGTGTGTCTGTGTATGTGTGTGGGTGTGTGTGTGTGTGTGTGTGTGTGTGGGTGGGTGTGGGGAGGGGGGTGTGAAAAAAAAAACAATACAAATCATCGATAATTAAGAATCATAAAATTACAAAAAAAAAAATACATTGTATTCCCTTAAAAGGCTACGTAGCCTCTTAAGCTATTTTTATATTTCCGACCAAAAATAAACAAGAGCCGTCAGAGACGGGTTATGCTCCCCGAACAAGTGCTTGTCATAAAATATATGAAATTGATATAAATTCACTTCTTTTATCCTAAAAGGACTTGTTCATGCCCCCCAAAAAATTGAAGTGAAAAGGCAATTACTATCTTAGAGATAGCCAACACGAAATTGTAGAGGACAATAAGCCCACTAAGCCCCCTTTAAGTCCCCTTTTCCCATAAGACAATATTGCATCATTGAATTAAATACAACAGGTGTGTGGTTTGTGGCATTTTTGAATAATAAATTAAAATTCGAAATTTCATAAAATTTTGAGCAGTCATGTAGTAAATATTACATAAAACCATCCATTTTTTACATGAAGCCCCCTTTTTTCTGTGACGCAGCCTAAAATTGAGTAACCGGAAGAGAGGTACCTGGGCAACGTTCCAACAAGTTCAGATTTGAAATTTCATAAAGTCTTGAGCACTGATATAGGAGATGCTAGTGAAAAACAATTTTTTCCATGAAGTCCCCCTTTTCCGTGATGCAGCCTCAAATTGAGAAACCAGGATAGAGGTATTTGCGCATTAATAATTCATAGATTGAAAATAACAAGGGCACATGCTGAAACTTGTAAAACAAGATACAACCATGAAGTTTCATGAAAGTTTGACAGGCCCCTTTTTCCTTGGCATTTTACAAGAGACCTCCTTTTTCCATGACAGAGGGTCAAATTGAAAAACACATAGATAAAGAAACAAGAGCACATGGTGAAACTTTGAAAAAACAATATAACCATGAAGTTTAATGAAATTTTGACCAACACTGAATGAGATATTAGTAAAAATTGGAATTTTGCAACAAACCCCCTTTTTCCATGACAGAAGGTCACCTTAAAAAACGCCTAGATTAAAAATAGCAAGGGCATATGCTGAAACTTTCCATAAACAATATACCCATGAAGTTTCATGATATTTTGACAAAAACTGAATGAGTTATTAGTAAAAAATTGCAATTTTGCATTAAACCCCCTTTTTCCATGACACGGGGTCAAAGTGAAAAACCGGGAAAAACGCGTCTGCACTTTACCCTAAAGAGTTCATAAATTATATGAAGTTTCATCCAATTTGGTCCAAGGGTTGTGGAGAAATGGCTTCGGACGGATGGACGGACGGACAGATGGACGGACAGACGAAGCAGCGACTATATGCTCGCCCTTCGGGGAGCATAAAAAGAAGCACTGTTAGAATGTTAAGTGACTGGCACGTGACTAATGATGCTGAAATTCCATAACATAAACATGTAATTATTTTCCATAATTAATGTCTTCTTCGGATGCTATATGTTTGAAGCTTCGTCTGTATAATTCCAGTATGTAGATGGGCGAGTTGCTCATGTAAAAATAGACAGTGTTTCCCGTCGGTAAGCTGTAGTAAATCTCTAATTGCTCTTGTTGCTGGATGGTTTTCAATTACTGGGATTTTATAAATGAAAATCATAAGGCTTTGGAGTATAAGGTTCATTTTTTTTTAATTCTTGTAAAATTTTCGTCCCAAAATCTGAAGGACCACCTTAAAAGGACCATAACTTGCTTTTTAATATTATAAACTTAGATCCATAGGAGTGTCAAAACTGTTGTCATCATTCATGGTGCAGCCATTTTTGTTACAATTGGCGTAAGATTCCTATCAGTAAAGAAGCTCGGAAAAAATAGTTCTATTGTATACAGGTAAATTCATCAGTTTGAATGCACTATGTATCCAGAATCATATTTCCTTTGTCTACTTTATAATGTTACACATGAAACAGTTAAACGGTAACAAAACATGTTTTCCTCAGTTCTGACAAGATTCTTGTCATTTAGCCCATTTCAGAGATGTATAGTGAGAGTAACGAATGACAACTCTGCTCGGAGATTGCTCTACTACAAGTATTTAGAGAAAATGTCAGTACTAATAAGAGCAAGAAATGGACCGTTTGTAACTGTAAGACGTGGAGCAAGTTGTGGGAGGTGCAGGTTTTTTTAAAAAAAATCTACTAATAGAGATGTAAACAGTTCTGAAACAGCGGAGGCAGAACAAGCACACATTTCGGACGTTACCCATCCGGATAGTGAGATAAGTGTCAAGGCGGAACCGGAATGGAGACAGCGGAGGGGGATTGTAGAACTGGGTTATATGTTAAAGCATTTTATGAATAAATGTCTCTTCTGTAGATTTTGATCCTTATATACTATCAATGTAGCAAAGTGTTTTGTTTTACATTATCTTTTTGGTTGTTCCTAGTTCCTGTAAGGTCATCAGGATAAGGCAAAAATGCATGCATAGTCAATCGGTTGATGAGTGTTTCAATGGTACTTTTAACATTCTTTCAGTCATACTATTGCAAAGATCAATTTGGTGTTACCTGGGAAAAATTGAAGTAGAATTTAGATGTGGTACAAATTTTGGAGTTTCCATGACAAGAGGGCCATGATGGCCCTGAAATCGCTCACCTGAGTCTATTGACAAAACATGAACCATCTAGTTTCCCAGTGACCTAGTTTTTTATCAGACATAACCCATCATCAAACACTTTTGAGATATCAACAAGACAAACATTCTGGCCAAGTTTCATGAATATTGGACTGAAAATGTGGCCTCTACAGCGTACAAAAGGTTTTTCTAAGATTTCACTGAGTGACCTAGTTTTGGATCCGACAATTACCCATTATCAAACTCTTTTGAGACATCACCAAAACAAACATTCTGACCAAGTCTGAAGAGTATCAGGCAGAAAATGTAGCCTCTAGAGTGTACACAAGGTTTTTCTAATATTTGACCCATTGACCTAGTTTTTGACTCCACATGACCCATTTTCTATCTCATTCAAGGTAACACCAGGACAAATTTTATGAACAAGTTTTAGGAGTATCAGACTGAAAATGTGTCCTCCAGAGCATACAAAAGGTGTTTATAACATGTAACCTATTGACCCAGTTTTTGACCCAACATGACCCATTTTCAAACTCATCCAAAATATTATAAAGGCAAACATTCTGACTAATTTTCAAGAGTGTTGGACTGAAAATGTGGCATCCAGAGCATATACAAGGTTTTTCTAAGATTTGACCAGGTGACCTAGCTTTTAACCCCCAATGACCAATTTTCAAACTCGTCTAATATACACATGTATCATCAAGGCAAAGATTCTGAACAACTTACAAGAGTTTTGGACTGAAAATGTGGCCTCTAGAGCCTACACAAGGTTTTCCTAAGATTTGACCTGGTGACCTAGTTTTTGACTCCACATGACCCATTTTCAAACTTGTCTGAGATATCATCAAGACAAACATTCTGACCAACTTTCAAGAGTTTTTTGGACCGAAAATGTGGCCTTTAGAGCGTACACAAGGTTTTTCTAAAATTTGACCTAGTGATCTAGTTTTTGACCCATTTGACCAATTTTCAAACTTTTTTTAGATATCATCAAGACAAACATTCTGAAGAACTTCCAAGAGATTTGGACTGAAAATGTGGCCTCTAGAGCGTACACAAGGTTTTTCTAAGATTTGACCTAGTGACCTAGTTTTTCACCCGACATAACCCATTTTTAAACTCATCCTAGATATCATCCAGGCAAACATCCTGACCAACTTTCATGAGTATCTGACTGAAAATGTGGCCTCTAGAGCGTACACAAGGTTTTTCTAAAATTTGACATAGTGACCTAATTTTTGACCCCACATGGCCCATTTTCAAACTCGTCCGAGATATCATCCAGACAAACATCCTGACCAACTTTCATGAGTATCCAACCGAAAATGTGGCCTCTAGAGCGTACACAAGGTACACAAGGTTTTTCTAAGATTTGACCTAGTGACCTAGTTTTTGACCCGACATGACCCATTTTCAAGCTCATCCGAGATGTCATCCAGGCAAACATCCTGATCAACTTTCATGAGTATCCAACCGAAAATGTGGCCTCTAGAGCGTACATAAGGTACACAAGGTTTTTCTAAGATTTGACCTAGTGACCTAGTTTTTGAGCCCACTTGGCCCATTTTCATACTCGTCCGAGATATCATCTAGACAAACATCCTGCCGCCCAACTTTCATGAGTATCCGACTGAAAATATGGCCTCTAGAGCATACACAAAGTTTTTCTAAGATTTGACCTACTGACCTAGTTTTTGACTCCTCATGAACCATTTAAGGCCTTGTTCGATATATCATCAAGACAAACTTCCTGACCAACTTTCAAAAGTTTTGGACTGAAAATGTGGCCTCTAGAGCATACACAAGGTTTTTCTAAGATTTGACCTAGTGACCTAGTTTTTCATCCGATATGACCCATTTTCAAACTTCTTCGAGATATCATCCAAGCAAACATCCTGACCACC
This sequence comes from Tridacna crocea, assembly GCA_943736015.1. Taxonomy (NCBI): domain Eukaryota; kingdom Metazoa; phylum Mollusca; class Bivalvia; order Cardiida; family Cardiidae; genus Tridacna; species Tridacna crocea. The sequence goes on along the minus strand of OX031069.1, from coordinate 13,513,445 downwards.
TTTCATGAGTATCAGACTGTAAGTGTGGCCTCTAGAGCGTACACAAGGTTTTTTCTAAAATTTGACCTAGTGACCTAGTTTTTGACCCAACATGACCCATTTTCGAACTCGTCCAGGATTTTATTGAGGAAAACATCCTGCCCAACTTTCATGAGTATCGGACTGAAAATGTGGCCTCTAGAGTGTTTACAAGATTTTTCTAAGATTTGACCTAGTGACCTAGTTTTTGACCCAACATGACCCATTTTCGAACTCTTCCGAGATTTCAATGAGGAAAACATCCTGCCCAACTTTCATGAGTATCGGACTGAAAATGTGGCCTCTAGAGCGTACACAAGGTAAAAAGTGTACAACAGACGACACACGAAGCACGATCACAATAGCTCACCATGAGCACTTCGTGCTCAGGTGAGCTAAAAAATGCATACTAGCTCTGATCTGTCAAACCCATAGAATATGCTTTATATGTCTGTATTGTATGTCTTTGGAAGATTAAGTTGCTGGATAAGACTAGAATTATTGATCATTTTAACTAGGTTTTAATCTGTTGTTTGCAAACTCTTTCAATTTGAAGGAGTCAAAACTATGTTATCTTTAGCCATAGCAGGCATATGATATAAGTCAAAGAAAAGGGCTAAAAGACAAAAGCAAGTTGAAACATTTCTGACTGCTTGGAAACATTGTGATTACATATAAAGTGCCTATCACAAGCACATATATGTTTTCCCTAAATATTTCCAAACATATCTAAACTCATACTAATTTACCTAAAGAAAATTTCTGTTTTTGTTACATGCTTTGAATTTGATTAGTCAGAAGAATGCTTTATGATGTTAATTGATCAATCAAGAAAATTAGCTTTAAGTATTGGTTTTAACTTCATATTAAGTTATAGTTTAAACTTTACTGATTGTAATGGCAGGTTTGTCAAAGTATATGTAATTTATGTCCTCGTGTGATTCCTGGATAGATCTACATTTACTGCTTTTTCTATGTGTTGAAATGTACTATTTTGCATTGATATTTAACCCTTTACAGCGCAAAAAAAATTTAGATCTGGCCAAATTGAAAGCATTTGCAGATGACAGTTTCAATGTTGCTCATATGAAATATTTTTCTTTGTAAGGGTTGAAGACATTGTGGGAAAAGGAGAAAATGCTGGTATTTTCTCCTTTTTTCTACAATGTTTTCAAGAACCTTCTCTTACAGGGGTTTTAAAAATCATTATTGTGGTAAAGGGTTGAAGTGAAATTCCAAAATTGAAATGAGCTACAAGTGTTTAATTAAAAATCCTCAAATTGATGTTGAAATTTTCATTGTGTAGAAAATATTGTGAGGAAATGAAAAATTACCTATGAGCAATCCCACCTTTTACCAGTTGTTTTACTAAATCTGTCTGATAAGGTGTGAAATTTGGTATATGTTAGGGAAAATATTAATAATGTCATCTTTAGTATGAAATATACATGATTTTGTGCTAGAAAATATACAACTAAGTATAAAATTAAATCTTGGTTGTTCTTGTGTCATTTTCATTGTTCCAAGGGAGGTAACTGAGTTCAAATATTGGGAAAAGTAGCCAGGTAACCTATCACTTTTTGCATTTTAATAAAGGATATAACTATCTATATTTAGATATATGAGAACAATCTCTGGGCTAGAGTTCTTTTGAAGGTCAAATGATGTCCTAATTTTCACTAATAAAATAAGCATTTTCATGGGCTAAAGGTATGAGTAATTACACTTTTTCAAAGAATTTTTCTAAAGCCATTCCATAACAATGTTACATCAAGTATATAAGTCCTCGTTATTGTTAAAAAGACATGATTTTGCGCTAGAAAATATACAACTTACTGCGTAAGTTGACTCTTGGGTCTTTTGTGTCATTTTCATTATTCCAAGGGAGATAATCGAGTTCGAAAATTGAAAAAGTAGCATGGCAACCTTTTCTTTTTGCATTTTTTAAAGGATATTATCATGTATATTTCTGAGAAAAATGATAAAAATCTTTGCGCTAGATTTTTTTTGGGGGTCCAATAATGTCCTGATTTTCTGTGATGAAATAAGCATTTTTGTGGGCTAGGGGTTTATCAAAACATAGATATTGTGTCAGTAATTTGAAATATCTGTTAACTTCTCATCAAAGTCAGAGGATCCATTAGTTCACTATGAATTTAAAACACAAAGAACATGGTTCGACTGAAATTACAGATTTTGATCACAAAATTTTGACGTATGCTGCAATATCTGGGTTTTTGTGTAATTTGAAAAAAAAAGTTATATTCTTTGTGGGCTCAGAACTTTTTAGTTCATCTGGCAAGGTCTGATTATCTCTTCACATTTTGAAAGAACATACTTTGAAGTGTTTCTGTGTCAACTCTCACCAAAATCTTCTTTCCCTTAACCTACTTCCATGTCCGTAACAAACTGAACAACAACAAGTTCAATAAATGTTTTATTGAAATGCCTGGTAGCACCTGGACTAGTGGCCCGTGAATTGCAAGGGTTTTAAATGAATTCTGGAATGGATCTTTATATGTCCCGAACCATCGATGCTTTTTCTTATATCGAAACAAGAGTGAATTTTGCCACGTCCACAGAGGCCAGTCGTCCAGAGCTGAATGACAACGCGTAAGCAAGAAACACATAAAGCACGTGCACTAACTACAACCCGGACATTACATGCACAGTGAAGGGAAATAAATTTCCTTCTAATTCATACCCAATCAACCGAAGAAAATTATATTTCCCTTAACCTACTTCCATGTCCGTAACAAACTGAACAACAACTAGTTCAATAAATGTTTTATTGAAATGCCTGGTAGCACCTTGACTAGTGGCCCGTGAAAACAAAGAACGGGGAATGTCAAAAGCATCGATGGATCGTTTTCACTGAACTATACAAATAATTCGAAGAATAAATGTAACAACGACAAATAAAAACAAATGTTTACAGTCCCAAATTAAGAGAAACTTGTAACCTATCATCAACACTGTCTTGAACATAACCGTCCTTTGCACTTTCACTAATCCAAGGTCCATGTCTTTTGAACATTCGATCTTTAACACCTTTGTTTGCTGCTGCTGTTGCGCCACCTGATCTTAGAGAATGCAATGAATATTTCTTTATATCTGTAACATGAGGAGATAAAGCCTCAAGAAATAATTCTCTTAAGTTCGTATAAGACATTTGTTTGTTTGTTTTTCAAACAACATAGCCTGTTTTAGTTGCACAAATATTACAAAACAAGAAATCATTACCGGACAGCTTAGTCCATGATAAATACTTAGATACATTTTCAACTGGGCATAATTCGGTTCCCGTTTTGGCAATCATAATCCATGCACCGTCTCTATATTTGTCTGTTTTGCTGCTTTCAACAAAAATCGACATATAAGTTGGATTAAAGACAATATCCGAGACTTTGATATTCAGTATTTCTGCACTTCTCATGAAACCACAAAACCCAACTAAAATAGCACAAATGATGCGCTGAGATTTTATGTTTCCATACTCATACAAAGTTTTATATACAGAAGATATTATTTCTATTGTCACTGGCTGTTTCTTTATCGTCTCCTTTCCCAAAATGCGTTTTCCAGACTCCAGTACATTCACCACAAGCTTTGAATCAGTAGGTGAAAATAAGCCATTTATATCATGATACCACTTAATGGCGTAAAAAGCGGAGATAACCGGACTAGCAGAATTTGACTCTTGAATTAAAGAAGCCAAATAGGTTGCAACCATAAAAGCTTTGGCAGGCAAAGCATCACTGCTCCCTAAACCGTTACAAATTACCCATTTACGGAACTTTTCAAAAGCGTGTCCATATTTCTTAACAGTGCTGTCCGCTCTTGATTTCTGTAACAGCTCCGGGAGAAGACATGCTCCACCAACCATAGCTTCCGGTAGCATCTTGATATCATTCTCGTGAATCTGGAAAAACACATGTATACAACATATTAAATAGAGCAATCCTGCTTCATATGTATAAACAACATAGTCTAACAAAACCAAAGATTTCTAACAAAAACGATCTGTACACTATACAGTGAGATCTAGCAATCCTGCTTTCAGAACCACTATACTGTGACTGAACTGAAGCAATGCTGCTTCTTCTATAACTTTTTGTGCAATCCTGCAACATTTATCTACATACAAATCTGCTTTCATACCGCAAAGCTATGAATAAATTGAAGCAATACTGCCTTGTCAAAAAATTTTTGTACAAAAATGAAAATCGTGCACAGTTATAGCAATCCTGCTTTCAAACCACAAAGCTGAGATACAACTGACGCAATACTGCTAGACAACAAGGGAGACAACTAGTACCATACTAACTTTTTCATGGTAAGAGTTGTTTCCCTTTACTGCAGGGAGAAATCTAAAAACATCGCTAACAAACGGAATTGTAAATCTTCATTACCAAAAATGCCTTTACCACTTCTACACTTAACATAAAATTCCTTCTGTGTTGGTAAATCTATCCAATGTTTTACAGGGTCAATGAAAAAACCCTTCTCACATACTAATGGCCAGAAAGAGGCCGACCTCCAGCATGGCAGCACCAAAATCCCTTTTGCTGCATCTACTCGCATTTTTCTAATCACCCGAGCGATAATTGAAATTGGAGGAACAAATAAACCATTTTTACCACCCCAATTTTCTGAAAAAGCATCCATCCCCGTTGAGTGAGGATTCCAAAATCTTGAACAAGAGGGCCATGATGGCCCTGTATCGCTCCACTGGCTTTTTAACCCTTTACCACACAAATTGAAGTATTCATGACCATGAAAAAGAGGGCCTTCAAAAACAATGAGGGCTGTCAGGCAGTACAAGCAGGTTAATTCATTAGCTTGAAAGGTAAAGTCCTTGGAAAAATAAGCTGAATGATAGAAACCTTACTCTGAATTTATTATTCACCTCATGTGAGCATAACTATTAGCATCAAAAAAATGAATAACACTTGAAAACAGAATATTTTCTATCAAAAAACTTAATGTCTAGCACCAATCATGTATCAATGCAGTTTGATAATCAAGGGAGGTAAATAGTGCCAAACTTTATCTTTCATAAAAAAGAGTTATTTCCCTTGATTAATGTATAAATTAAACTGAGGCCCATGTTAAACTTGTGATCCCTGGATGGAGCCAATTTTGACCCCAGACCTACAATATGAAACTAGAATGTGTGGTTATAAACACAAAGATTTTTGAATCTTGCCATATAAAAAGCCCTGTACAACAAGTTTGCTCAATGAAAGGCCCTGCAAAATATGTGACCCATGAGACAGGTTTATAAAGCCAATGTAAAACTTGTGACCCCTGGGATGGGGTCAAACTTGACCCCCCCAAAGTAAAAATTTTGGCCCTCTTGGTAGAAGCCCATTAGATAAAGCTACATGCAAATTTTGGTAGCCCTAGGCCTTATGGCTATGTACAAGTAGATTATTAAAGTTTCCCTATGTAAGCCAATGCAAAACTTGTGATCTCCTGTGATGGGGGCTAAATTTGACCCCAGGGCTATACTTTTGGGCACCCTTGGTAGAGACCCCCTAGATAAAGCTACATGCAAAATTTGATAGCCCTAGTCCTTATAGCTAGGTGCGACAAGATTTTGAAAGTTTTCCCTATATAAGCCCATGTAAAATTTGTTACCCCCCGGGGCTGGGCCAAATTTGACCCCTGGGCTATAAGTTGGAAACCCTTGGTAGAGGTCCACTAGATAAAGCTACATGCCAAATTTGGTAGCCCTAGGCCCTATGGCTAGGTGGAAGAAGAATTTTGAAGTTCTCCCTATATAAGCCCATGTAAAACTTGTTACCCCCGGGGCGGGGCCAATTTTGACCCCAGGGCTATAATCTAGACACTCTTGGTAGAGGTCCACTAAATGAAACAACATCCCAAATTTGGTAGCCCTAGGCCCTATGCCTAGGTAGAAGAGAAGTTTTAAAGTTCTCCCTAAATAAGCCCATGTAAAACTTGTGACCCCCGGGGCAGGGCCAATTTTGACCCCAGGGCTATAATTTGAAGAAACTTGGTAGAGGTCCACTAGATAAAGCTACGTGCCAAATTTGGTAGCTCTAGGCCTTACGGTTTCAGACAAGAAGATTTTCAAAGATTTTCAAAATTTTTCAGTTTTGTTGCCATGGCAACCAGAGTTTTTGAAGGAATTAAATTCTTTCAAGAAATTCTGAAGAGGACCATGGCAGGATCATTTCTGTGAAGTTTCATCAAAATTGGATGGGTAGTTTCAGAGAAGAAGATGTTTAAAGAAAAAGTTAACGCACAGACGGACGGACGGACGGACGGACGGACGGACGGACGGACGGACGGACGCACGACGGACAACGGGCCATGACATAAGCCCGCTGGCCTTCGGCCAGTGGAGCTAATAAAAAACTTTAAGTTTTGCATTAGTAGAAGAAGCAAACCAGTCTACTTCTAAATGGCCAAATTCATTTATCAGAATCTGTAAAATATCAAATGATATTCCCCAATCATCTGAATCTTGTATTTTAGATAGATAATCTGCTTTTTCGTTTTCCGACCTAGGAATCCATTCTACCCCCATAAGGATGGAATATCGCATACATAACTTGAATGTGTCTATGGCAACAACCTGTAAGTCAGGCTTCATAGAACCCTTTGAAATAATAGATTTTGTACCCTGATTATCTGTGTACCACTTAATGCTGTGTTTTTTTAAAAAGGGCAATAATGATTGCAGTACTCTATAAATACCAACCATCTCTCTCCACGTAGAGGAATGTTTAGCCTCATCTGCTGTCCAAATACCATGACTGATACCGAACAGTGTATTTACTACCTAACCTGCATAGCCAGTGCTACTGGCATCCGAATAGACCACTTTTGTACATTTAAAAGACTCACATATGTCTCTAGAATTAATTGAGGCCAAGTTAGACTTCCAAAAGTGAAGCTGCTGGACCCTCTCATCCGAGAGCGGTATAAACTGATCCCAGTGCTTAGCAGACAGTACATCCATGCTCAGACTGCGTGTCATAATCTGTGCTATATGACCAATAACAACACTCATAGATATGACCTGACCTACAAGACTTGCGACTGTCCTCACATGAACACGTCGATGACCTTTCAGGCTTGAAAAAATGTTTTCAATTGTACTTAATACCTTTTCCACCCTTCTGTCAGGTATATAAATTCTGTCATGCATTGAATCTAGCAAAATGCCTAAAAATTCTAATAACTGGACTGGAACCCAAATACATTTTGAAATATTCGGTATAAAACCTGACAGAAGTAAATCTGATTTGACTTCTTGACTGAGTAATGCCGTGTTTTCGAAATCTTTTGCGCATCCGTAGCCATCATCTAAAAACATTGTGACTAATTTACCTTCTCCTCGCCATTTGTTGATAAGCGGCCTCGTAAGCTTCGTAAATAAATAGCATGCAGTAGAAATGCCGAAAGGAAGTACCAAAAACTTGTAATATATAATATTACCCGATTTATCGGGCCAAGAAAACCCTAATAATTCTGTATGAGGCTTATAAATTTCTACGAAATGGTAAGCACTAGTGAGATCAAATTTTATTTGATAAAACCCCTTTTCCAAGTAGGACAGTGCTATTCCAATATCCTCGAACCTAACTTTTTGTTTCCAAAGATGTTTATTAACAACCCTAAGATCTAAGATCAATCTCTTTTTGCCGCAATGTTGAACTGAAACCGTCAATGGATTAACAACCAAAGGAGAATAATTACATTTTTCTATCAAAGCTCTATCCAAAAGGTCTTGAATGGCTTCACTAACGAAGTCTGCATTTAAAATAGCCGACCTATTATTACAACAAAATGTTATACTTGGAGTTGTTATTAATGGGAGCTTATATCCATTCCCTATAACGTCTAAAATGAAATCACTGGCCCCTAGTACGCCAGAAACTAATATTGTCTTTTAATCTATTTCTGACAATAATACTTTTCTGACCTTGTTCATACTCATAAAAGTCATGGGTAAATCTGTTTAAATCAAAATACTCATCTTTCGTTGAATCACTTGCTAGTGTGCAGCGCTGCAGGCTGATCCGTCGCGCATCCTGTTGGTCTGGTATAGGGACAGTTTCTCCGGTAGTGAGAGTACTCTCCACATGCGAAGCAAGGACCGGGTGCTGCTCCAAAGCTCCCGATGTTACCGTAGCTACTGGTTTGGCTGTGTTGGCCACGAAAAAAACGCCCACGGCCAAAAGACTGTGGAAAACCTGCGCCGAGAGACGGAATCGCAGGATGTAGAAGTGCCAGCCACAGAAACACTAGTACTGCTCCTAGTACGAGAAGACTTCTTCTTCTTGAGCGCTCTATTCTCTGCTTTGGAAATTTTGGACTCATCCTCGCTGTTACTGGCAATGGGTTTGGATTCGTACTGCCTCACGGTTTCCGAACCTCCGGCTGAAGTGTCAGCTATACGAATGTGTTTGTTCCGGGTATGTAGCTTATCCAGAGCCTCCTTTAACTGGTCAGAGCAATGTTCGAGCTTGTGGTTTTCAATCGCCCACTCCGCTTGTTTGAGAGTGTCCACAATGTCACAATTGAAGTCGTATTGCGACTTGTTTCCTTGAAATTTCCAACGCAAATCTTTTTCTGTTTTAAGCTTTTTCACCTCGGTGACAACATTCTGATTTGTACCATGCACCTCTCGTTTTAAACTAGTTAGCTCCGAAAGAATTGTGCTGAGCTGAAGCCGTAATTCGCCATTATCTTCAGCCATAATTTTGCCACGTCCACAGAGGCCAGTCGTCCAGAGCTGAATGACAACGCGTAAGCAAGAAACACATAAAGCACGTGCACTAACTACAACCCGGACATTACATGCACAGTGAAGGGAAATAGATTTCCTTCTAATTAATACCCAATCAACCGAAGAAAATTATATTTTCTGACACCATAAGACCCAATGCTACTCAATTTGGCATTAAGCTTTATCTAATAAGCGTCTTCTAAAGTTTTTGAAAGTTTAGCCTTTGAGTCCAATCGATCCAAATCGACGCATCACAAGTTTAACATAGGCTTATAGAGTTTAGTTTATATACATGTAGTAATCAAGGAAAATGACTCCTGTTATAAGAGATGTAAAATTTGTTACTATTTACCTCCCTTGATTATTAAAATTCACTTTACATGATTTGTGTTTGGTATTCAAGTTTTCTATTTGGGAAAGAGAGATAATGTTCAGTTTTCAGGGATAGTGATTTAATTTGATACTAATAGTTATATTTGATATACTGAATACAGTAAACATGAATTTTTTCTGTGGTGTTACAGGGGACATTTTCATGTAAGTTTATTGCCATATTGCCATTATGTTGTATGCCTCTTTAGCATTTGTTCTACTCTTTACGAAACGAAAAATTGTTTGACTGGACCAAATTAAAAGTCTTTGCAAACATCAAACAGAATGTAGCCTAATTGGGTGAGAAACTTTTCGAGAAAAGAAGAAAATGGTGTGGTAAAAGAGTGGAGCTATACAGGGGCCATCATGACCCCTTTTATTATTGATATTCTAACACGTATGTTCTAGTATGGCCAATGAGATAATAAAACAATATTGTACCTCTTTGAACTGGCATAGGTCTTGTTTCCTCAGCTGCTGTTATTTGTTGTCCAAACCTTTGATTCCCTGCTGACTGGCCGTCATCCATCTGCGAGGGCGCATTTGAGGCCGACTTATTTTGCGAACTTGTTTTCTTTCTAGGAAATGTCCTCACTGCTTTTTTATCTTTGATTGGGGGGAAATCTGAATCTTAAGGATGTAAAAATATATTGTTCGCTAAGAATCAATTACATCTATCAGACTGGTGTTACCTCTGTTGAAAAATTAGTGAAAAAGGAGAAAATGGTTGGATCTTGAAATTTCTCCTTTTGCAACAACGTTTTCACTCATTACATAACGACAACATTTTAGGCTTGTCCAAATCGAAAATATTTGCAGACTACAAAATAAAAGTGACTGAAATTTAAAATTTGTTTTGTAAAGGGTAGAAAACATCGTGGGAAAAGGAGAAAATGCTGGTTACCAGCATTTTCTCCTTTTTCCACAATGTTTTCTAGCCTTGCAAAAACAAATTCCAAATTTTGAATCACATACATGTTGTGGTCTGCAAATGTTCTCAATTTATTCAAGTCTAAAATGTTGTCGTATGGTAAAGAGTAAGTACTTATTAATCTTTTAACCTTAAGTGCCATTTGAACCCATAGGTATCTTTATAGAAATACGACCCTCATAAAACAAAATTCAAATAACTTTTATTAAGACTTTACAAAGCTAACAGTATAGATCAAAGATCAGATGGCATATTTTGTGCAATCTGATCTTGATCTACACTGAACTCAGAGGCAATCAAAGTAGTGATATGCACTTATAGGTGTAAAAGCAAGAGATATTTTGGCTCTAAGCTTTCTAATCTAATTTAAACCTTAACTAGAAAATAAAATTTTGACTGGTGTAAACCGAAAACATTTGCCAACTACAACGGAAAGGTGGTTTAACAGGTACAGTTTGTCTTTCCGAGGGTACCAACATTCTCTTGTTTACCCACAATGTTTTCAAGAGTGTTCTGTTGAAAGGCTGTCAAAACGTGGACGTGACTTATAGTGGTAAGCCTTGAGTACTTTCTACAAACTACATTTATCACATGTGAAGCGTGAAAAGATTGTTGAAAAGATTGTTGAATATACAAAAATAATCTACTTACAATCAATGTTCTTGTACAAATGTGTCAAGAGCTTAGGAAATTTCTCTTTCCAAAAGACAGCTGGATATTCTCCAAGGTCATCAATAACTTCTTCAGGAAGCCTAGATAGATGAGCTGCTGTGTTTCTGATGGCACAGAGAAGGTATCGCGTTGATGATTGTTTCCCCTGGTAAGGTAGTTTCCCATTTACTCTGTACTGCTTAAGGTACTGCCTTAGATTATCAGGTAGATCTCTCATCCAATTTCCATGTGGCAAAATATTGTTTGGAACAATCTTGTCAACAGGTTTTCCTTCTTTGGCCATTGCCTCAACTTTTAAATTGCAGTAACTGAAAAAATCCAAGATGACCTCATTATCCCACAGTGCTGGGTGCTTACAAACCTCCTCGGCCGTTGGTCGTGATCCAGGACTACGTGTGATCATTTTTCCGAGAAGATCTTTAAGGGTAAAATCTTCAGGTTTTATTTGGTCAAAGTTTGGTTGACAGTCTCCTACAATTTTCATTTGGCTTCGCATATAATCATTTCCAAAGGGATGGTTGCCATTTGTGTTGGTAAAAAAGAATAACAGTCCTAATGAAAAGATGTCACATTTGTCTTGGATCTGTGGTCTCTCCTTATTGTTGCCCTGTTCGGCACTGCTTTCTTCTCCATAGACTTCAGGAGCCATGTAGCCAACAGATCCTTCGTGGTGTGACATTGAAAACATCCCTTTATTTGTCGCCTTTGACATTCCAAGATCTCCAATGACAGCTCTACAACCCAAATATTCGTGACATACCAGAAAAACATTTTGGGGTTTTAAGTCACGATGGACAATAGACCTGCTGTGAAGAAACCTAATTCCCTCAGCCATATCTTGATTGACTTCCAAGGGACTTATATTGAATTTAGACTCCTCCTTTACATAATTCTTAAGATCACCTTGACAGAGTTGAAAAGCAATGTAAAGTTTATTTGAAACAACATGTGAGTGATAATATCCAACAATATTTGGATGACGCCATGTTTCAATACCTCTATGAAGTTCCACTTCCCTATATAGGTTTTTCCAAACTTTATCCACATCTTTCCCTGTTTTAGATGCCGCGTGTTGACTTTGGCATGTAATACACTTTACAGCAACTGGCAAACCACGAACAGATTCCAGTCTACCTTCATAAACAAATGAGTCTATGCCACGACCAAGAAATTTGTTTTTCAGAATGAAAATATTTCCCTTTTTTTTCACAGAACCAGTGTCTGTTTCTAACTCATCAATTACAGGATAGTTGACAGCCAAGGGATGATTGTCTTTATTTGACTGCGATTGAGTTTCATGAGCATTTCCGGATGGATGTACCACAGCCTCATTTGCTGGAAATACAATTTTTTTTTTTTCGCTGACATCTTTCATTGAATGATTTGTACTAAAAGTACCAACTGAAACAACCTCTCCTAGAGTGCTCGATGAATTTGTGGCATTCTTTGGTCTTGCACCTAATAGCGTAAAGTCTGATATCTGATAGCTGCTGTCAGAGTCTGTTCTACTGGGCATGTTGCTTCCAAAAGTTGGACTGGCATCATCATGGTGCTTTTGTGCAACATTATTCTTCTTAAAAACATCTGAACTCTGCTCAATGTTTATCGTATTTGGAGGTGAAGTGTTGCTCCTTTCCATGCCTAGTTCATATCCTTCCTGGATATTTGTAACTGTTTTCTCATTGTTTGTGATGGTCTGTCCAGATGGTTTTGAACTTTCTTTTATATCTTCCATATGGATAGTATTTGAAGAAATTATGTTGTTTATCACCTGAGATATGAGAAGCTAAATGGGCATGCTGATATCTCTGCTGAGAGATCCCTGGTGCCAATGTCAACCACTTGATTTTGCTGGTCTATGTTTTGGTTTGAGAATTTTGGTCTCGAATGATGACACTGCAAGACAATTTTGTCACTGTCACCAAGAGGGTTTAAATTTTCCTGCGTATCATATGCATTTGCTGCCAATATCTCTTATGCCCTGTTGAACAAACATAAAAGATCAAATTTACGACAGCAACTTCATTAGAACTGCAATATGAAGTTCTTGTCTAAGAAGACTTAGGATGGCCCTAAACCTGTATTTAGCTCTTTAACGAAATATTTCAGACTCCTGCAAATTGAAAACATTTGCAGGTGATATACTCAAAAGTAGAATAAATAAACCATAGTTCTTTGACAGTGTAGAAAACATTGTGGGAAAAGGAGAAAACTAGCATTTTCTAGGTTCTCCACAATGATTTCAAAAGCCCTCTCCTTCATGGATGTTTAAACCCAGAATTGTGTGGTAAAGGTTTAATTCCGTACGTGGACGGAAAATCAAAATCAGACCGCATAGAACATGCAGTGTGATCATGAGTCAACCATGCGCGCTGCTTTGCCAGGCATTCTGACAACGAAAGCTTTCTAGCTGCTATGTCTGCATCTTTTTCTGCCTGAGAATGTCCATAGGTAGCATTTATATAGCAGGACAGGGCTTAAAGATCTGGCTTGATATGGCTTAGTCCTTCAGTGGCATTTTTAACACAATCCAACCTCATAGAGACTTTTATTACCGTGGGGAGTAAGACTTGGAAAACATCGAGGGAAAGGAGAAAATATTGCCAAACAGCATTTGGTCATTTTCCTTTAACAATTCATACATTTCCATTGACAAATATATCTTCTTAAGCATATTTTACTTGTCATCTATGGCAAATACTGACCCTTTTCAAAACGATGCCTTCTTTCTACGTCCCTTGTGAAGTCGACTTCTGAAAGCACCAGTCCTGTGGAAAAAAGGAAATGCTGATTACCTGCATTTTCTACTTTTCCTACCATGCATGTTAGTCTTCCAAAGAAAATTCAATCACTGGACCGAAATCATATTCTCGTCTACAAATGCTTTCGATTGTTCCATAATTTCCTTGTGTAGGAGTCTACATAGAGAAGTCTGCTATACTTTTGCATCTGTTTTTACAATTATTCTAGCAAATACAGAAGCTGAACTTCGCTATTTAAGCCTTTAACAGAAAACCACACCGTAGATTTGTCCCAATTCAATGCATTTGCAGAAGATAAAGTAGATTGTTTCAAATAAGTTTATGTCTATGATGGAGCAGGAAACTAGCTGGTTAATATCACCATTCTTTCCTTCTTCTTACCACGTTTTTAAAAGTCTTGTATAAGGCCTCTGGTTGATTTTAGATAGGTTTTTCGGTGGAAAAGCCCAATAGCCTGTGCATAATATGAGACACAAGGTTGTTCAAATTTGAATGCCCACAGACCAATATCTCATTCAATAATGTGAAAATCAGAAAGAAATCAAGATTATTTGGGAGATTCACATGCACTTTACATTGATACCACACCTATCACGGTTTGCCCACTTTAGCGGTGTGTATGCCTCACCAACCATTTCTCATTCCTGTTTACCAATACAATAAAAAGGGCCATTGACCCTAAAGCCCTCAACTGAGTAAAGTCATCTAGGATTGACAAAGCTGAAGAAATCCTAGTATTAATGATGTAAAAGAGTGTTAGTGACCTACTTGAAGACAGACTTGATCCTTTATTAGAACTTGTCAGAGATATCATTAAGACAAATATGAGTATTGGACTAAAAGTATTACACCTACAGTGCATACAAGGTTTTCATAAGACTTGGCCCATTGATATTCTTTTTGACCAGACATGATTAAATATCAACAAAACAAACATACTGACCAGGATTCTTGAGTTTGTAACTGAAAATGTAGCCTCTAGAGTGTACAAACAGTTTTGCTTTTTTAAGATCTGGTCCAGTGACATTCTTTATGACCTTTCGTGACCAAATTTTAAGCTTGTGTGAGATGTAATCAGTTCAAAAAGTCTGATAATGTTTCGTATGTATTAGGCTTGAAAAATTGCCTCTAGAGAGAACACAGTGTTTTTCTAGGATTTGGCCAATGGCCTGTTTGCGTGTGTGTTTTCTCACCAGTGCTGAGGCTAATTTCTCACTTGGTTAAGATATTTATAAGACAAACATTATGAACAAGTTTCTTAGGTATTTGGCTTAAAATATGGTCTCTAGAGTGCACACAATTTTTTTCTGAGATTTGGCCCAGTAATCTACTTGTAGACTGGAAGAGACCAAATTTCAATGTCCAAGATGTTATGAAAATAAAAATTCTGATCAGGTTTCATTAGTATCAGACTGGAAATGTGGTTGTCAGAGTATACACAAAGTTTTGTTTGTTTGTTTTTTTGTTGTTGTTGTTGTTTTTTTTTTTTTTGAGCCAGTGACCTCTTTTTGACCCAACGTAGCCAAATATCAAGCTTGTTCGAGAAAACCCAGACAAATAGTCTAACAAACTCTCATGAAAACTGGAATAAAAACGTAGCCTCCAGGGTGCACACAAGGTGAAAATTTGTTCACGTGCAGACGACAGACGATGTACGACTGACTCGGCATGTAACAAAAATCTTTTTGTGCACTTTGTGTTCAGGTGAGCTAAAAATACTGGTAACCAGCATTTACGTAACCACACAATCCCAAGTTTTAACAACCCTGAAAAAGAAAGCTTTTGAAACATTGTGGGAAAAGGACAAATGCTGGTGACCAGCATTAATTTTTCTCCTTTTCACAAAATGTCTTCTTCCCTATAAAAAACAGATATCACCATTTGAGCCAAACGCAACATGTCATCTGCAGATGCTTTGAATCTGATGTAGTCAAAACCTACTGTCATCCTGTAAGGGGTTAATACATTTTCAACATTTTTTTCATGCTTGCTACTGTAGCTAAATCACTGATTCATGCATTCTTAGACTTTCATAAGCCAGCACTAAGTACAAAAGTCTTCTTCGAGTCAATCAAATCATTTCGTCGATGTATTATAATAGTGTTGTAACTCCATTTTTGCAAAATTTGGGATAATTTTCCCCATTAACAAGAGGGCCATTAGCCCAAAACGCTCACCTGAGTAAAGTAGTCTGTGATGGATTTAGCTGATTGTGATTTATGATGTTTTATGGCGCATCGACAGCTAAGGTTATTTAGCGCGCAATAAAGAAGTAATGAAAGAAAAGGATAGGATGTAAGAATATGTAAGTCATAAGTATAATTTTGATGAAAGATGTGTTAGGAAATAATTAACCCATTACCAAACGACAATATTGTGGTCCAAATTGAAAGCATTTGCAGACGACAAAATAAAAGTGACTGCAAATTTGAAATTTGTTTTGTGAAGGGTAGAAAACATTGTGGGAAAAGGAGAAAATGCTGGTTACCAGCATTTTCTCCTTTTCCCCACAATGTTTTCTAAAGACTTCTTTCTCAGGGGCGTCAAAAGTAGGGATTGTGTGGTAATGTGGTAAGCTAAAATTTTGTCGTTTGGTAATGAGTTAAGCATTTTGTACTCTGGTGAGCTATAAAATAGTTGCTGTGCTAATAGTGAAGAGAATGCTTCATTGAAACGCAGTCCTTTATTAAGAGGCAATACATTTCTGGCATAGAGTGAAATTGCATCTTTATTCATTCTGGCATGAATGCAATGTCTTTTTCTAAGTTTTTGCAGATTTTTAAACAAGACTGAAGTTCTTGGACTACTTGAAGAACTATCTCAAAAAAAAACGTAGGCCCTTTAGAGGTTTTGCCACTGTCAGATTGCTGCATAAAGATGCATCATTCCACTTGGCATGTATTGTTCAAGACTCTGAAGCAGGAAAAGGATCTTGTGTTTCCTAATCTATACTATTCACCTGACATGTGTAGTTTAATCCTTTATCTACACTGTACACTGTACTTTTTGAAAATGCAGGAAATAACCATTTGTTTTGCTTTTTGCTTTCCCCACAGCCTGCCAGGGTAGCTCAGTCGTTTGCATATCTGACTCCTGACCTGGTAGTTGCGAGTATGATACCTAGTTGAAACAAACTTTCTTTCCGGAAATTTTTCACCTCTGACCTCTGATGCATATAAAAAAGTAGTCAGTGACTTGGAAAAAAATTCTGTCAGTACTGGTGTGATAAAGCTAGGAAACACATGTGTAGGTGCAATGACTGCCGTGATATGACCTAAATTGTTAAAAAAAAACATTAAAAACTAATACAAATACAAAACGAATTTCTGCTATTGTGTATTCTACCCTATCAAAATCAAATTCATACATTTGAATTAAACTTAATTTTTGCTTGCAATTACTTTTAACAAGAACAAGTCTAAAATTTTGTTGTCTAATAAAGCTTGAAAAAGTAATCGTGTGCATTTGATAAATTTTGTTATTCAATCTAACAAATCTAACTACAGACTGATAATAAAAGACATTAATACTTAAATAGAAGATAAATTGTAATATAGATCCAAATTGGAAGCATTTACAGTGCATATAGTAAATGCAGCACATCTGATACATGTGAGATTAGTAGTTAGTGGCTTTGGAAAGACGGTTGTATGAGTACTGGTGTGAGAAAGACAGGAAACACAATGCTGCGTCACTGACCGCCATATGACCTAAGCTGTTAAAAAGGCGCTAAACTCCTATACAAACACAAAAACGAATCATGCACAAGTAATGGGATTTGTCTGTAACTGATAAGAATCATTGTGGGAAAAGGAGAAAATGCTGGTTACAAGTGTTTTCTCCTTTTATCACAATGTTTACAAAAGCTTTCTTTCTCAGGGTCGTTAAAACTATGAAATGTGTGGTAAAGGGTTAGCTCTCTCAGTGTCAAACTCCTACATGTATATGTATAATCTGAATTATTTCAACGGCAGAGTATACAATATACTGATACTCAAAATTTGTTTATCTATAGGCTTGATACAAATAGTTTCATGATTATACAGTACCCAGTGGTAAAAGAAATAACATACAATTTTCGATTAGACATTTACTAATGAATGAATGAATGAATGTTGTTTTATGGCGCATCGACAACTTTGGTCATTTAGCGTGCATATCTATGTTAAAAGATAATAAACGTGGAGTTGTTTAAACTGAATAAAGTTTGAATGACAATAAAAGAATTGAATTGAGAAAATTTAATGCATAAAGGGCATCATCGAGTTACAGGGCAATCCCTATATACTGAAATGTTTTAAATGATAAGAACTGAATTAAGAAGAATGCATAAAGGGCATTATCGAGTTACAGGGCAATCCCTATATACTCAAAAGTTTTAAATGATAAGATTTAAGAATGTGATAAAAAGGTTTAAACTCAGTGCTGGTTTGATAAAAAGAAGTTTTTAAATGAAAAAAAATATGTGTCATGTATAATGTGCATAAAATATGATATTGAGTGGCTGGGCGTCCCTGCCTACTCCAAAGCTTTAGGTTAAAAGGTAAGACTGATAATATTGTTTTTCCTTGGAAATGAGGTTAAAACTGATAAAGATTGGAGCCTCCAATGGGATCAGATACTCCCATTAAAGAGGTCCTGTCTCCAATGAGATAAGAAGTCTCCAAGAGAGCCAATCCTCCCATTAAGGAGATGCAAACTGAATATTAATGAAGTAAAGAATGTTGTAAAAAGATGGGTAAGAAACTCCAGAGTAAATATCACAGTTTATTGTAAATGCCAATCTCCTTTATGAAAGCGATAATAGATTCAACGCTGACGGAATCAAAAAGATTTTTCAAAGTATCGACGTTGAAATATTTTGAACGAACTGGCTGAAAGTCAATGCAATCTAGTAGGATATGTTTTACAGAAAAGGTTGCATTGCATGGTATACATTCAGGAGCATCATCTCTTGTCAAGAGCCAGGAATGTGTGATGCGTGAATGGCCAATTCGAAGTCGTGCAATTATCACTTCTTCTCGACGAACGGATCTGTAAACGGGATACCATTCACCAAGGGATGGTTTAACTGAATGCAGTTTATTGAAAATATCAGCATCCCACTGGGATTGCCAAGAAGATTGGATATGTGATAAAACGGAGGATTTAAAATCAGTGTGTGGAACTTTAAAATCTGAAATGGGAAGGTTAAGTGCAGATTTGGCAGACCTATCGGCATTTTCATTGCCTTTGATGCCTACATGACTTGGAAGCCAGCAGAACACCAGTCTATTCTTAGAAGAAATTTGTGAGATCCTTTCAAGTAAACTGCAGATTAAAGGATTCTCAAGTCGTTGATTTGAAAGGGCCTGTAATGTTGACAAAGAGTCTGAAAAGATAATAAAACGGTTGGAATTAGAACTTTCAACTAGATTAAAGGCAAGATCTACTGCTTTAATTTCAGCAGAGAAGATAGAGGAGTTGTTTGGAAGGCGGCATTTTAAGCTCCTTTGTCCATAAACAGCGGCAGCTGCTACAGAATTGCCTTCTTTAGATCCATCTGTATAGATGGGTTTGAAGGAAAAATAATGTTCCTTTATCTCGTTGTATCTAGCATGAAATACAGTTCTATCCGTGACAGACTTTTTGTCAGATGCAAGGTCAAATCTGAATTCTGCACTGTTTAGTGTCCATGGAGGGATTTCAGAGATTTTATAGTCGGCAATAGACTCGGTGTCTATGCCAAGGTTATCTACAATGGGCTCCATGCGGATACCAAATGGAGGAATAACATTTGGTTTCCTTTCAAAAAAAGATTTATATTCAGGTTTAAAGACAACGTTATGAGTTCGATTAAAACGATTCGACTTAAGTTTTAAAATATACTGAAGTGAGAGTTTTTCTCTCCTGTAAGAAAGAGAAGGTTCATTAGCCTCAACATAAAGACTATTGACGGGAGAAGTTCTGAAAGCTCCAAGTACAAGACGTAGACCTTCGTGATGTATAGAATCGAGAATTTTCAGATAGGATTTACGGGCCGATCCGTATACAACAGATCCATAGTCCAACTTGGAGCGAACTAAAGACCGATAAAGCCGCAAGAGGACTTTACGGTCTGCTCCCCATTCAGAATGAGCCACAACCTTAAGAAGATTAAGAGCCTTCTTGCACTTCTTTTTAAGTGCAGTGATGTAAGGAAGGAAAGAAAGCTTTCTGTCAAAGATGACTCCAAGAAATTTAAACTCAGAAACGACTTCAATTTTAGTTTTGTCCAAATACAGTTCAGGATCTGGATGAACACCTCGTAGATTACAGAGGTGCATGCACTTAGTTTTGGACTTTGAAAATCTGAAGCCATTTTCATCAGACCATGTTTGCAATTTGTTGAGACATTGCTGAAGTTGTCTCTCAATAATATTCATATTTCGAGATCTGAAGCATATAACGAAGTCATCAACATAGAGGGAACAGTCTACACCAGGACAGATAGCTTTAACTATACTGTTTATTTTTACACTGAAAAGTGTAACAGAGAGAATACATCCTTGGGGTACACCCATCTCCTGTTCACGGGCTCCCGAGACAGTATTACCAACTCGGACGCGGAAAAGACGTTCATCCAAGAAGGTTGAAATAAAAAGAGGAAGACGGCCTCGAAGACCAAAGTCATGCAAGTCTTTCATAATTCCGTATTTCCAAGTTGTATCGTAAGCGCTTTCAAGGTCGAAAAAGACAGATACTACATGCTGTCTATTAATAAAGGCTTCTCTGACAAAGGTTTCAAAGCGGACAAGATGATATATGGTGCCACGCTGGCGACGAAATCCACTCTGTACATCAACAATGAGGTGTTTTTTTTCTAAAAACCAGACAAGCCTGTCATTGACCATACGTTCTAGGGTCTTGCAGAGACAACTAGTAAGGGCTATTGGCCGATAGTTGGCCGGGTCACTACCATCTTTGCCAGGTTTTGGGATAGGAATGACTAGTGCCTCCCGCCAGGATGCAGGAAAATCACCTGACTGCCAGATATCATTAAAAATATCAAGTAAAACTGAGAGGGAAGTAAAAGGTAAGTGTTTTAAAAACTGGTAATGAACTTTATCTGGGCCAGGAGAAGAATCGTGAGCTTTATTCAGAGCAGATTTTAATTCTTTAAAGGTGAAGAGTTTATTATAATGCTCTGAATTCGAAGACTTGAAATTAAGCTTTTTCTTTTCTTCTCTAGCTTTATTCCTCTGAAACTTTTCTGAATAGTTTGCAGAGGAAGACTTTTTGCAAAAGGTGTCAGCAAGAGCATCAGCTATATCCTGGGGAGATTCCAATGAAGTATTGTTAACTTCAAGGTGACAAAGAGGGGACTGGCCTTTGCCATTGATCTTTCTGGTCATATCCAAGGTTTTTTAGTAGTAGTTCTACTATTCAACTTAGAGACATATTGTCTCCAGGCCTTGCGCTTACTTTCTTTAATGGTACGACGGACTTTTGCCCTGGAAATACGGAATAAGTTAAGATTGTCTTTGGTAGGCCTGAGATTAAATTTTCTAAGGGCCTGTTTTCTGTCTCTGACAGCCGGTTTACAATCATCATTGTACCAAGGCTTGTCAGGTCGTTTTGGGTTTGTCGAGGTCTGAGGGACGGACTGTTTAGCTGCATCAATTAATAGGGAAGTGAAAAGTTTTGCAGGATCATCGCAATTTCCAAATTTATCATGTGTAATGGTCTGTTCACATAGGGTTTCAAATTTATTCCAAATGGCTTTGGAAAACTTCCATTTCCGCGGTCGTACACTGCTGGACGGTTGTGTAGATGAAAAGATAATGGGGAAGTGATCACATCCACACAAATCCTCAGTCACTTTCCAAGTAAAATTGGGAAGTAAGACTGGGCTGCATAATGTTAAATCAATGGAAGAGTAAGATCCAGTTGCTGGATGCAAGTGGGTTTTGGATTTGTTATCATTCATGAAAGACAGAGAGTTGTTCGAAATGAAGTTCTCCAACTGGAGACCTCTCTGGTTGGTGTCATTGCAACCCCACATTACATTGTGACTATTAAAGTCTCCAGCAAGAATATAGGGGGATGGCAATTGTGAAATGAGATCATTCAGATTGGTCTCATTGATAGGTATGCTTGGCGGGAGATATAAAGAACACAGTGTAACAGCACTGTGTATAGATAACCTGACAGCAACAGCTTGCAGGTTTGTATTTAAAGAGATAACTTTGTGAGGAATGTTGTTGTTTACAATAATAGAAACACCTCCTCTGGCTTTTTCACCTTCGGTAAAAATCTTGTTGTAAACAGAATGATATTTGATAGTGATATCATCCTCCCGTTTAAGGAAGGTTTCTTGCAGACAAACAGCAACTGGTTTGTGGTCATTGATTAAAAGTGAAAGTTCGTCAAAGTTTGACTTCAGACCTCGACAATTCCACTGGATTATGGTATCCATAGTGCATGAGGAAAGTATAAAGACTAAAGTAAAAAACGAGGCCGTAAACCAATGCATTTTAAAATAGACTGGTTAAGATTTAATTACAGATGTCTCGGCTTTGGATGATTGCCAAGCGTCAAAATCCTTGTTCCAAAGATCTTTGGAAGTGGACCAGATAGAGGCTTCTGAATCTGAAGCCTCACCTTCCAGATTTTCAGTATCTGCATCCATGTCTTCTAGCTCCGAAAATCTGTTAGAGGTAGGGACAGGATCATTTTCCTTGACTGTGATCTCACAAGATCCTTGGTTATCTTTAGATTGTTGTTTAGATTTGGAAGAAGACCTTTTAGGAGGTCGGGGTGTATGATTGGGATTGTTATCCTTGGATGAGACGTTAGGTTTTGTTGTAGACTGTGAAGATGGAGGTTGTGGTTTTTTAGGAGGTGGTTGTGAAGAGGTAGTTGGCTTTGGGGTTTTCCGTGAAGAATTTTGTGGAGGTGTAGATGGCTTTGAAGTTTTTTGAGACGAACTATTTTGAGAGTTTGTGGGTTTTGAGGATGCCGAAGAGGTTGTGTTTGTTTTAGATACAGATGGAGAGTCATGAATTAGCTTGGACAAGGTGGATGGAGGAAGAAGTTCTTTCAGTTCAGAAGCTACATCAGGAAATTTTTGAAGTAGAACTTTCGCAAGAATTTTACAAGTGCTGCAGTCGTCCTTTTCAGTTGACGAGCCAACTACACCTGCATAACTAGGACCAGAAGAGGTTTTCTTGCGTTGTTCAAATATTTTCCTTGCCTCTGGAAAGCTAACATTATTGTTGTATTTAATGGAAAGAATTTCTTTTTCTTCCTTCCATACTGGACACTCTCTTGAAAAAGTAGAGTGTGCAGATTTGCAATTAATGCAGAGAGGAGGATTTGTACAAGTAGTACTGTCATGGTCAGGTCCTTGATGAGCACATTTTGAGCACGTTTCTTGGTTCGGACATTTACTGATGTGATGGCCGTACCTCTGGCATTTAAAACATCGCAAGGGGTTTGGCACATACACATCAACTTTGACTACTTGGAAGCCTATCTTGATAGACGTTGGAAGAACAGGTGAAGAAAAAGTTAAAATGTATGTATTTGTCAGTCTCTGTTCTCCATCTCTGCGTACAGAAATCCGCTGAACATCGGATACACCTTGTTGTTTCAAGTTATCTTTAATTTCTTGTAAGGAGTTGCAGTAAGTAAGCTCTTTGCATCTTATTACTCCTTTGCAAGAATTGAGGGAAGGATGTGGGAAAATTTTAACGTCCATGTCGCAGAATTTTGAGTTTTTCAAGAGATTTGTGCTTGTTGATTAGTAAAACATTCAACTAAGAGAGTCTGATCTTTCAGTTTTTTAACGGATTTCGGAGTTCCAAGGATGCAAGATATTTGTTTTTCAATAATAAAAGGAGATAGTTTTGTGACAGGTTTTGAAGGATCTTTGGACTGGATGACACTAAAACGTGGTGAGTTAAAAAAAGAACTAGAAATAGGTTCCGTTTCAGATTCACTATCTGAAAGGGGGCGCTTGCTTTCATTCAGCTTGGCCTTTTTTTGGGATGTCATGTTTGTGTGTTATGTTTCACCACCGATGCTCCCCACCCGCCACGGAGCCCAATAAGGGGACATGGTCTGGGGAAAACCCATTCGCAGACCATGACAGGGATACATCAGTGGTATACTCGGTATGAAAGGGCTAGACTGGACAGATGCATTCCCGCAGAAAGTCCTACCAAGCTTAGACCATCATTGAGAGGTTACAAATGTCAGTCAAATACCAAAAAACTTTCACCCGATTGACCCATGAGCCACCGCCTTCTAGGATTGAACAAGAAATATAATACCTGAAAAGAATGTGATATAATCATGTGAAGAAGATGGTAAATTTAATTGAGAAAAGGATGTAAAAGAAAGAGATGTCCTAGGGCAAGGCATGACCAGCCGATTGATCAGGACGGGCCTTCCTGACCTCCCGTTTAGCCCAACTTAGAGCCAAAGTGGTGTGTTGCAAGTACAGGGCCTAGCCAATCCCTGATGTCACTCAACCACCAGGATCCCGTCATCAGGCGACACGGGTCGCAGCCCACGGCAAACGGGCAGGTCCTTTTTGGTGGGGTTTTACCACTCTGCAGGACAACAACCGGGATTTTTTCTATTCCCCCTACCCGGCTGGGGGGAAAATTAGACGAGTATTTACAGAATGCCATCTAGCTGGAGATAATGGGGAACTGTCTTGAAACCACCACAAATACAATAAAATTAAATTGAATGCCAAAAATTCATCTCACTTTCCATTTCTTTACTTTTTATACATTATCACTCATTAAATATGCAGCCTGTCCATTACTGAACATTTTAAGTACAAAACTTGATGTAAAGGAAAAGGCAGTGGCTAGAGATGCGGTACCGTACTTCTAGCCTATATTAAAGAAATTACTAGAGATACGGTACCGTACCTCTAGCCCCGGAGTCTAAAGATACGGTACGGTATCTCTAGTCACTCTTATGGTATAGACTAGAGGTACGTTATTTTGTAGATACATGTAAGAAATTATAACTTTACTTCAGTTTTGATTATTATCGTTACTTGTATGTACGAGCGTATTAGTATCAATCTCCACATCAATGGACAGAAAGTCGAGAAAATAGAGCGCTATTAAAGTGCAGAAAGAGTGCAGTTTTACAAGAGGGATTCCAGGACTACATGTACAGAAATCCAAGCCGCTCGTACAAAAAAAAAATAAACGAAAGAATAAGGTATTACGAGATATCGCTGTACTGTATTCCCAAATAAGCCCTTGTTTTTAGGTGTCTGCAGTACAAGTCCTTTAAAAACACTGTGGGGCAAAGAGTAGTACAGATAACTGTCCCCAAAGGCGATGTTACTTTTTGACTGGTCGCCTCTGGGTACAGAGACAATCCGGACAAAATCAATTGAAAATTCCACACAGATTTTGTGCGCAAGTTTGAACTCTTATAATTTCTCAAATAGAGCACAAAACTAGGATTTACACATACCTGTTGCTTCTGTATTCAATATACCTTCGTTTAAAATACAAATACTTTCAATTTAAACGCTGAACGTGAGAAAACAATGTGTATTTCATCGGTTACTCGCGTTGTTTACGTTCCCGAAAACATACAAAATGACCGCCACGCACTACAAATTTCGTCAGTGATTTTCATCCTTTGATGTCGATCAGTTCATACAAAGTGATACTAATAACCATAATAATCAAAACTGAAGTAAATTTACAATTTTTTTACATGTATCTACAAAATACCGTACGCCTAGCCTATATCATATGAATGACTAGAGATACGGTACTGTATCTTTAGACTCCGGGGCTAGAGGTACGGCACCGTAGCTCTAGCCACTGCCAAAGGAAAATTCAAGCTGGTAGGCCTGACGGGAAGTTGTTTTCTTTTCCAGGATAGAATTATAAGAATATGGGCAGATTTCAGGCATTCCTTCACTTCAGTCGATTCAGGGGCATTGCAGTAATCTAAATACCAACAACAGCTATATATCAACTGTTCATATGAGTTGTCTTCTATTTAAAATTTCTATGGTGACTATGAAAACACTTTATTGACTGAATAACTTCCGCTTTCGATATATGAAATTCATGAATGTCAAAATGTGAAATAACCTACGTAGGGTCTTATAAATAGAACTAGTTCAAACGAAGAAAACATTATGTATACAACACAAACAAAATAATGAAAACTAGTGTGAAAAGCGTTAATCATTACATCTCTATTCGGCATAATACCTTGTCAAAAACATCGCATAGATTTGGAAAACAAAGGTGACAACGTCAGAATTTCTCTGGTGCTCGGCTTAATCGACGGTAACAAGACGTTTCGCTCCCAGGACGTTTCACCCCCTGGTCGTTTCGCCCCTATTTTTCATCTGTTGTCGTTTCGCCTCCGAAGCCTAGTCGTTTCGCCGCAAACCATTTCCCCGTCTGTCGTTTCTCCCCGAAACCATAGCAGAGAGAGAAAGAGGGAGAGAGAGAGCACCTTTAGAAAAATAATGTTTCGTTTAAGTACCTTAAATGATATATTGTCAATTATGAATTGTGACTGAATGAAAATGAAAATTATAAATAATGACAACGATTTTCAACATTAAGGAAAACGAAAGCAGAAGGAAAAAACAAAAGATAAAGAATTGTATCTGTTAACCGATGTCGGCTACTTTTATTGTCTTTTGATAAATGAAATTAAGTGTTTATTGTATTGTATAATAAATACTAAGGTAAAATGTTGCCAGGTAAAATACAGAGATATTATATATTCGTGGAAAAAATTTGATTGCCATACAGAACAAGGCTAGTGTTTGCTATGTATCATTTATTCACTCACAATAAACTTTATTAGCATGTTAAACAATATGTTTTCGTGGATACCGCCGATCACTTTGTATATTTAGTTTGAGACACCAAGCACACGATGTGTGCATAATTAATGCGATCGCACTCGTGTGAAAGCACTCGCTGAGTGCAAAATCAATCGTCTTTAAATATCTCCATCTATAGGACCTTTTATCAGTTAAGCATTTTATATTGGTCGGTTTGTTCTTTAACCCTTATGCTTCTAAATCCCTGTTATAACCAGCCTACTCCCCACCCCCCTTTTTTAATCACGTCCCACGGAGTTTGCTTAATTTTTTGCAAACAATTATCGTTTATATTTAACTTCATCAGATAACTGTCGTCTGCAATTGCTTTCAAGTTTGACAAGTCTTAAATGTTATCAATTGGTAAAAGAGTTAAACTCATGCTACATGTATATGTTTTTTTTGTGTGTGTGTGGATGGCATTAGACCGTTACAGAGAAACAGTCTGATCACAATTGTGCCCTCTCTCGAATCTTTTCCTGGAATAAGTAATATCATTTTTTCCTTTTTTTTATCTTACATAATTTGATACTTGCAACTGTAGATTACCATGCTAATACTTGCTTTTCTGAAATATCATGTATCACAAGCGCCAAATATTCGACTCTATAGTGCATTTGTGAGTAATGTAACCTTAAATTACATCACCACATGCGAACATTGTACACACTAACCAGACGGTGCGGGGTGTGCAGTCTGATCCTCAACTTGCACTGTACGTTGAAGTTGGTGCAGATCTGGATCGGACTTCATAGGATTCTAATAAGATGGGTTAGAATAATCCATTTTATGCTTATTCGCCGGACAGTGGTCTGATTATTATTTACCATTTTTAAATGCGACTGGAATAATTAGAATAATTATGCAGATATCCTCTTTCTTCATGCTTTGTCTGTGTTTGAATCACTCCGATTTCTCTCCCCAAATAGGGGCTTCAAGACCTTATGTCACTGACCAGATATATACATAAAAAATGTTGGGGACCGGGACAGCCGAAACAGAAAATGTGCTTATCTAATCAGCACTGGAGATATTTATCCTGGATCTTATGTATAAAAGGGTCTAGGGGTGTCATTTCCAGTATTGATGTAAGCGAGTATGTACTCGAGTCTACAACAGTGCAGTTTGGATGTTCGGTCAGGAAACGCTATATACTTTGAAATTCTCTGCTGAAATATCCTGTTACGTTTAAGGTCCAATAGCGGCCAAAGGTAAACAATACGGATATTTAAATGCATTTAGATTTAAACCATACCTTTTTGAATTATGGAAAATATTGTGATTGAATGATTGTTTCCAGACTGAATTGTAATTTACACCGCTTTCAACAATTTCTTTCAGTTATATTGCGGCGACAGCTCACAAATTCATGTATTTCATAGGTTTCACGAGTACTATAGGCTAGGGCTCTGAAGTGTCTTGCCTGAGGATACTCCCATGAAAAACTTGTTGGCTCGAACCCGAGGCCTCCAGGTCACTAGTCCTACACTGTACCACCGAGCCAAGCAGGACCCTGGAAAATATTATGAAGAGGTCAATCTGTTATCGTGCGGCCCGTCCCAGTGTGATAGTTGCTGGCAGAAAAATAAATTCTAAAGTCATTTAAAATATTAATAAAAAGAACGAGCGACCTTGTAACTTTTTACCTAGGTTTGAAATATTTTTTTTTTCCATTTGCGACTAGGAGCGACAAGAAGATCTTTTCTGTCTGAGGAGGCACGTGTACCAATTCATTGTAAGGTTTCTGGGTACATTTCATTAGTGATTTTTGTCATTTCTGGGTATGGGCATTTCTACGGGGGAAGCAACCTTTGCGTTTGCTCTCTGCTAATTGAATTTCTTTCAAAATTAAAGTTTCTTAAAAGTACGGAAAGAAATTGTCATTAACAGGAACTTTTTTTTTTTTCGTTAATTTAATTGTAACCTATAAAGACGATTTTAAAATAAGTTATTGCTAACTTACAGTCAGATCCTAAGCAAGTTTTGTGTGTCATTTATATTACGCATACTGTACATATATTGATGACAAGATATTGGCTTATCTTTGAAACTGCGAATGATTTCTCTAGACTGGATTTATATCCCTCTGCGTGTGTATCCATTCACTTTCAAAAGAAATATCTTCAATAAAGATAGACGGCTTAAGATTTACTTGTGTTACGGGAGACCACTCCTCCGCCATAGATTCGAATCTCGCCAGATGCGGTCTGTATTTCAGCTATGCATTTATTCATTTGTTTCTTTGTTACGGACTTCTTTCGTAAGATGGGGGCTCGTCCGGGATTGGCCAGTGAACCATTAATCCCATTTGTTGTCCAAAAACGGAAATTTGTTGTCTAAGTAATAGACTTCCTGCCTAATAAGGCTTTGAGTCATCAATAGATGATGACTTTAAGAGGGGGTGTGTTACAGGAGACCACTCCATCATGCATGGCTTCGTCCCGATTTAAATAGAATACCTGACAACTACGTTAGGGAAATATCTCTTTAGCTCAGTGGTTATGGTATTGGTCTTTTTAACCTCCAGAACTGTACTGTCATGAATTTATTCATTTCTTTCATTTGTTTCTTTGTTACGGACTTGATATGAATATTGAAACTCTTTAGTGGCTTAATTTGAAATAAAATAATGAAAATTAATCTCACAAGCAATTGCCTTTTTTTCCTCACTGTATTTCATTTTGATGAAAGGTTATTGGATAACGTTTAGGAAGCTATGTGCATATTTTTCACTAGTTGCAATTTACCATCTATTTATTCTTTATCAGTCCCAAGAAGTTGGTTAAAATCCAGCGCATTCAGTTTTGCCGAAAAATACCATGGGCAGATCCAGAGGGGGAGGACCGGTGTTCCGGACCCCCTCCCGCCCCCCCCCCCCCCCTGGAATTTTGGCAAAAATGTGGTTATCGGATTCGTGAAATGGTACTGGTTTGATATTGCACAGCATTTATGTAAAATACAATCATAATTTTTTATTAAAAAAAAGGTTCTAAATGTGGAGACCTCCTCATGGTTAGAACTGGAAACGTAGACTTTCTTGTAACCCCCTTACATCCACTGAAATCAGGAAATCAAAGTATCATATAACAAAACGAGTGCGTTTTCGGTGGGACCCCCCTGAGAAAGATATCTGGATCTGCGCATGAATACTGATACACCAACGATAATAAAATACCCATGAAATACATGCCTTTACAAACGTATTTTATCTAGTGAAAAGTAGGCTTACTCTCCATGGGTATACATATATTTGTAAAATTAGCCGTGATCATCATTAAACGATTTGAGCTATATATACTCAGTTTCATAAATAATTGTGCACTTAATTTTCTTTTATTTATCGTCGCATGTTTTACTGAAGACCAACAAATTTGGTGTCATACTTTAGTTCAGAGTCTGTAGAAAATGCCAGGCTAATCAGATTTTGACTAACAGAAAGTTTAAGTTAGGTTTTTGCAGCTTAACCCATTACTACACAATCCCTACTTTTGACGCCCCTGAGAAATAAGCCGTTAGAATACATTGTGGGAAAAAGAGAAAATGCTGGTAACCAGCATTTTCTCCTTTTGCCACAATGTTTTCTACCCTTCACTAAACAAATTTCAAATTTTCATTCACTTCTATTTTGTTGTCTGCAAATGCTTTCAATTTGGACCAGTCTAAAATATTGTCGTTTGGGAAAGTGTTAAATGAAAGTGGTACTAAAATCAAAGTTGCAAAGGTACTCAAAGACTAAGGTAACATTAAAGTTAGGTTTTTCTTAAAGTTCTTGTATTTTTTCAATCAATATCTTGTATGGCCACCTCTGCACGAATCAGTTAGCAGTTTCTGAACAAAAACAATGTTGTCGTTCTTCCTTGGCCAGCTTTATCGCCGGATATGTATCCAATAGAACGTGTCTAGGATTACTTAGGAAGAAATGTTCGATCACGGCGAAACATCAACAATCTCATGGACTTGGCCACTGCTTTCTTTCAGGAATGGAATAACATCCACGATGCAATGATTTTACCTTATATAAGATCTGTGCGACGTCGAATAATTGCCTTTATTACATTCTGTTACTAACAATAGTAACATTTTCTACCAAAAATAGCGTAATATCAGTGTCACGCAAGGGCAGATATGACGGGGCAACGGGCTGATATCTGATATCCTGCCCGTTGATAAGATATTTGTTCTATATCTATAGCAACAGAACATTTGCTCGTGAACTAACGTTCTCAAAACATCATTTTGAAAAAAATGTCTGAATCGGTCCGTCAGTCGCTAGCGGACAAATATTCAGAACCACAGTCAACGTTGAATTGTTAAACCAACAGAGAGGTAATAAATAGGAAATAGATTATTGTTGTCATGGACTGGGAAACTTAACAGGCAATGGATAGGTCTATAGGCTAGTAGTTCTACGATTTTTATCCATTAAGCCGGGAGAACCGAGTTTTGATTTTTAAGTTTCATAATTCGAAGCACTAAAAATCTATTCTATTCATCCTGTTTCTCAGTTTTGATCCGCATCACACTAGATTGAACATTTAGATTGAAAAACAATCATGGCAACAGCTTTTTAACAAAGAACAAAGGTAGTGGACCCGTAATACTTCTAGTGCAGCATGGCATAAATTTTCTTAACAGTTGATAAAGACAGATTTATACAGATAAAATATTTTTGCAAATTTTTAACCGACCAGAAGTTCCTCTGATGTCTATCTTCAAATTATTTGTTGATACTTTTGTTAGTTTGCAGAAAAGGGAGGTAATTATCATATCTCTTTGTAATGAGAATATAGTGTTTTTAGATTTATAAATGATAATTCCAGAGAGGACAAAAATGCAAAAGTGGCTTGGTGAAAGTAACAACGTATGGGATGTATGGGATGGTTGTTCAGTTATGTGTTCTGATTCAATCGAAAAGCTTCAAAATGAAGCAGCGCGTATCGTAACAGGTCTTACAAGATCAGTATCTCTTGTAAATCTGTATAAAGAATGTGGTTGGGAAACATTATCTTATAGAAAGAAAAATCCAAAACTATGTTTCATGTATAAAGTATCAAATAATTTTGTTCCTGAATATATAGATGATCTTATACCTCCAGTGGTTGGCGATAGGTCTCAATACCAACTAAGAAACAGTCAGAATTACGAAAATGTACATGCAAGAACACGATTGTTTCAAAAGTCCTGTATTCCTTCATCAATTTCTCTTTGGAATAATCTAGAGCAAGAAATCAGAAATTGCACAACATCTGGTTCCTTTCAGTTAAAATTACGTAGCTTGTCAAAAGCAGATAGAATACCTAGTATCTACCTTATTGGAAATAGACGATTATCTGTCATTCATGCTAGAATAAACTAGAAGGCCCTGAAGGGCCTGAATATGCTCTACTGGCAGAGAATTTAATTTTGCTTTTATGCTAGCATACATTATGAATTCATGATGCAAAAAGACAAAAAACACACAAATGTGTTCTTGCAATTAATCAAACTGTGAAATTCATGAAAATCTGACAAGAAATGCAGATTTTAATGCGTAAACGAGAATTGGTAATTTTCAAGCTGATAGTAAAATTTAAAATTTGTTGAAGCCGTTCTCTGGTGGGTAAAATATCCACTTATCAGAATGTGGAACAAAATCAGACTGCCAATTCTGTGCAGTTGACCTATTCTATCCACAAAGTATTCTTGAGTCGCATATAGCAGCTGCAGGATTAACACATACAGTTGAAAGAAAGGAAATAAATTAGAACCAGCAATAAAAACAAAGAGTTGAAATTCTTTTTTTTCCTTTGGCTACTTTTCCCATACTGTTTCTTGGATTTTTCTCAAAATCAATAGGGTTGAAGCTAGTGATGAGATAAACAAACTGTGCAAATTTCACGAAAATCTGACAACAAATGCAGACTTAATCGTGTAAACAAGAATTTGAAATTTTCAACTTGAAATGGCTACTTTTCCCATACCGTTTGTTGGATTTTTCTCAAAATCAATAGGGTTGAAGCTATTGACGAGATATACAAACTGTGCAAGTTTTATGAAAATCGGGCAACAAATGCAGACTTTATCGCGTAAACAAGAAAAGGACT
Source organism: Tridacna crocea (assembly GCA_943736015.1). Lineage (NCBI taxonomy): Eukaryota > Metazoa > Mollusca > Bivalvia > Cardiida > Cardiidae > Tridacna > Tridacna crocea. The sequence goes on along the minus strand of OX031069.1, from coordinate 13,480,984 downwards.
AACGGACAGACAGACGGACGACGGAAACCACGCCATGACATAAGCTCTGCTGGCTGAAAGCCAGTAGAGCTAAAAATAACTGCAGTAATTTAAATAATGATCTTTTTAGGAATCACTTGATATTAAATCCGATTTGCGACTGCAGAAATGGCGTTGAGAATGCAGAACACTATTTTTTCATATGTCGAAGGTATTCTGATATCAGAATCACGCTGTCAACAATCACATTTCAGTCAACAAGGGCTCTTCATCCTCTAAACATAAAGAAGTTTTTATTTGGAGATGAAAACCTGAATGATGATGAAAACTGCCTATTATTTGAATCAGTTCACTTATATAATAAACAGTCGGGCCGCTTTGAGTAATTATAACATGTTCAATTAAAAATACATACAGCCTTTTACTAAAATGGCAGGCATTCATCACAGAGCATCACATCTAGTTTTTAATTCTTCTTTTTTCTTTACTTATTAGTTCTATTTCCATTTTACTTTTTTTTTCCTATTTGTTCATTTTCCCTCTCTCTTTTTCAGTTTCTCCTTATTTCTGTCTTTGTTTTTTGTGTACATTTTCTTTTCTTTTTTTTCTTCTTTATTCAGTTATTTACACTATTTCTTTATGTGTTTTGTTTCCATTATCTTTCAACTATTGTTAATTTGATTGTAGGGGAAGGGCCGAATCTAAGTTGTAAGAACTTGTGGCCCGAACCCATTCAGTCCATGAATAAAATATGTTTAAACTACACGGCTGATGAGGGCCGGAGAGTGATATCGTCCCTCCACCTCGAAATCTGCCCGAGGGCTTTACCAGATATCAAGGTGGCGGGCCGATATCACTCTCCTGCCCTCATCAGCCGTATAATGACCTCTAATTATTACATTCTGTTACTAATAATAGTAACATTTTCCACCGAAAATGGTGTAATATCAGTGTCACGCGAGGGCAGATATTGCGGGGCAACGGGCTGATATCTGATATCCTGCCCGCTGATAAGTTATTTGTTCTATATCTATAGCAACAGAACACTCGCTCGCAAAAGAACGTTCTCAAAACATCCATTTAAAGAAAAAAATAGCGGAATCGGTCCGTCAATCAACCATGACGTGATAAATAGAGAAAAGATTGTTGTTGTCTTGGATTGGGAAACTTATCAGGCAATGAGGCAATGTGTAGCGTAGTAGTTCTACGCTAGTAGTACTACGATTTTTATCCATTGAGCCGGGTGAACCGAGCTTGACTAAGTTTCATAATTCGAAGCATCAACCATCTTTTCTATTTATCCTGTTTCTCAGTTTTGATCCGTATTACACTAAATTGAATATTTAGATTGAGAAACAATATTGGCAACATCTTTTTAACAATGAACAAACATGAAGAACTGTTTATTTAAAACGTCCTATACTGCACATACGCAGCTCTACGATATAGTCTGGATTACCTGCCCCTATCACTACGTTATCGTACTCTTCAAGTACGGAGGGGTACCAGACTGCTCTACGATAGTAATGATGAATGACGTCATGAACGTGACGTTTACCCGTGGAAAAAAGTTGTGTCGAATGAAGACAAGATATTTTTGTTTTTACTATTCAAACTTGCTAGAAAACCAAAAAAGTCGAGCAATTGATCTCTGAATGTAATAAAGAGGTTATTACAAGGCTGATGAGGGCCGGAGAGTGATATCGGCCCTCCATCTCGTAATCTGCCCTCGGGCTAAAGCCCTCGGGGCAGATATCAAGGTGGCGGGCCGATATAACACTCCGGCCCTCATCAGCCGTGTAATAACCTCTAAGTATCGACAGCAGAGGTGGCCATACAAAATTGAAAAGTTACAATAACTTTAACAAAAACCTAACTTTAATGTTAATGTTGTGCTGGTGTGTACACCAGACACAAAGATTCCATAACGATGAGAGCATTCTGAGGTCTTTTGCAACCGTTACAGTGAAGCCTCGTTAAGTCAATACATGTATGCAATAAAATGCTTTCTCTCATGTTTCACGGTAATTTCTCATCCAAATTTAGATATTGGAGCTTGACAGATTCGCCTCATTCAGGAGGTTATAAAGTGTAGTCCTACCGTTTTCTCTTTTCAGACTCGAAGTCATCTCTTTCTCAAATAGTTTATGCCTGGACGTTCATTAAAGTGATTTATTAGAGTTGAAATAGAACACAAAATGTACAAATTAGCAATGCTATAACAAAAGCGGGCTTTATACTTCTCTGTGATGCATGATACCAAGCAAGTCACACTATTATAAATCCATAAGATCTGTTTTGTATAATAGTCCACTGTATCATGAAGTACTCTGGTCTTTTGACATGCAGAAATCTGACCAATAGCGAAACGTTTCGGCTCAGGTCAGCCTGCGGGGACCGCGCAGGCTGACCTGGGTCGATAGTTTTTACGGATCCATGAAGACCCCTATTACAGAATATGGTTCAAAATTAGAGAAAATACTTGCAGGGTTCAACTGTAAGCATCTTGAAGGCATACTAAGGGTATTGAAGGCGAGTTTCATGCGAAATATTCCGGCGCTAAATTGTACTGATGTACTGTAAACTGTTTAAAGCCCTTTTCAACATTATTTCAGTTGTATCGCTGCGCTGCACCCATCTGTTTTTTTTTTTACTTTCACCAGTATTTTGCATAATATTCTTCCCAAGCCAATGGCTGCTTTCCATCGCTAACCATCGGTGTTCAGCGGAGAGAGGGGAATGAATCATCAATCCTCGGAGAGAGAAAGAAATTTTTCGAGTGGGTATTTGATCTAGCGACCCATTTTCTCAAGTCTGTACGCTACCGACTATGCTGCCAAGGCTTGGCATATTCCAGCGCACTGTGGTAGTACTATACCACAATGAGAGAAGAACAGAAAAGAAAGAAATATTTATGTGTTTAAAGAAAAAAAACATGTTTCTATCAATCTCGGCTATGTGGTTCGAACATTGACATTGGTATAACAGACAGATAACGAAATGCCAATAATATCGGTTTGAAGAGTTCCTGTTTGTGAGCCATCTTTGAAAATTTTGATAGAAAACATTAAAACGAGTTCTTCACAAAGATTCTGGAGGTTAGTTTAAGTATATCAAGAGATGCTGAAGGTCGCGATGTATTTTCGGGAAAGTCACTCGTATATGAAATCACCCCTGCTATTATTGGTCTAAAAACTGCGCGAACCCATTGCCTTCAAAATTGTGATGCCACGCGATAAATAAGTCTATGATTAGACTACTCGTATCTGCACAATTCATGGTAATGAAGAGATCCTCGAATGTCTCCAGGCGATAGTAATGAATAGAGGATATTTGTTTTTTTTTTCCGGGGAAAGATCGAAATATATTTCATCGAGTGAACAGCGTCGGTAATATTTTCACGCGTGGCGGGGTATTAAAAAAGGTGGTGTTAGTTTAATTTCAACATATTTTATTCGACAGTAATATATATAAGTTTACAATAGACAATTAATACAATCATGAGACAAATATACTGAAGAAAAGGATAAGAACGAAAGCTTCTAAAAGGCTTATAAAGTTCTTCTCAAAATTTCGGGTAACGGTTAATTAATGATCATATCATTACTAGATCTACAGAAAACATAAGTCAATTTGATTTAAAAAAAAAAGGGGGGGGGGGGGGGAGGTAGGAGAAAAATAACAAGAGAAGAGAGAGGTGTGGAGTGTAACTGATTATAATTTAAGTTGAGGAAACGCATTTTCAATGGCTAAAAAACCTTCCAACTGGACCATCACAATTGATTAAACAATTGCTTATCTCCAAATAAAAAGGTTTGCAGTGTTACTCTTGTTATACCACTAATAAATAGGCTGAAACTAGTTCTCTGGTTATCATATAAAGGACATTCTAAAAAGTAGTGTGGGTCGATTCAACTGTACCGCACCTACAAAGTGGTAATTGGACCATTTTTTTTAAGTACATTTGCTCATTGAGAGAGCTGCATCTGTTGCGTAATTTAGCTGTAAGATTTGAATTTTCCTGTCGCCGTAAAAGTAAAGCCTCCGCGGCTAAGGTTTATCTACGTTTAAACAGTATTTAAAGGCTGATAATGATTCTGCATTCTTTATTTCGTCTGGCAGAGAATTCCATTCATTTTTCACAGCAGGTAAAAATGAAGTGCTGTACAATCTAGTCCTACAACCAATGTTTCTCATATTGTTTGGTCTGCGTAGGTTATAGGAGGAAGAACTGCCACCGGTAGGTGGAACAAGAGTCACGGTTAAGATAATTTGGGGAAAGTCCATTGCAAGTTAGATTTAAGTCATACCATTTAAAACTATGAAAATTATTGTGAAGATGATATATGACATTCTGTAATTGTATCGCAGGCCTCAGTGTTCTTCGCTGGTAGAAAAATGAATTTTAAAACTAGACAAAAAAAATGCAAGTCATCCCATCTTTTCACTTCGGTTTAAACCTGGTTTTGAAAAAAAAGTGAATTTAATTACTGTCTGATATATATTTGGTGCTTTAGAAGTGGGAAAGTTAAAAACATAGGGCAAGAATCTATATGGTTCCGTACAAGTTGCTATGAAACCTTAAAATTTCACTGGTCATAAAAACCCTGAATTATCAACCTTATGGTTTACAAAATTTTAGACTTGTCCACATTCAAAGTCTTTGCAGACGACAGATTAAATGTGGCTCCAGCGATGGGATTAGTCCATTAGAGGGTAGAAAACATCGTTGGCAGAGGAGAAAATGCTGCCTTCCAGCATTTTCTCCCATTCCCCACAATGTTTTCAAAAGCCATCTTCGTCATGGCCGTTAACACTCGACATTGCGTGGTTAAGGGTTTAAAGTTGAATCGATGTTGCCAAAATTCATTTCAGTTTTGTGTGTGTGTTTGTGTTTCTTTTGTTCATTCAAGCTCAACTCATTTTTCGATTTGTCAGTTATCATACTACCTAATTTAAAACATTTTTTGTGGCATTTGTTTATGACTATGCCACTATGAGTTCAATACCGTATTTATAAAATCATGTATCGTAGTGTGTGCAAAACCGAAGAAAGTAAACCAAATCAAACGTATTTTTTCTCAGACAAGTGGGTTTTTCGATAGCACCCTGGTATACTACTTCGAAATACACTGGCGATGATCAGACTGTCGATAGTAGAATTACTTCTTTTTTATTGAAAATAGCTATAGCCGCTCACAGCGCCTTCTTAGCGCAACGATACACACATAATCTTTGTCTCCAGGACGTATTGGGTTGTCCATAAGTATTTACAGGCGAAATAAATGATTGAAGCTAACAGTAACCTAGCTTGCAATAAACAGTACTAAAGTTGTTAGATAGGCCATGCATGTCAAAATACATCTGTATGAGCGAAAGGCTTGCAGAAAAGTGCATGTTTGTTTGAGGCTTATCTGTCCCAATTAATCTGTATCTCCTGAAGCAGTCTGCACAAGAATGACCTTTCACTACTAGCAGTATGATAAAAACAACATTCCGTAACAAGAGGTTACATTTATCAAAACCTCCCGAGTTGATATAATTTGTTTTAATTAAGGGCTGAAACCTCTTTCACTTTCTACTCCCCACAGACGAGTTCATCCCATATGCCATATGCTTTGCAACTGGGTACTCTCGAGAGCTTAGTGGTGGAGGGGGCGGCTGCCCACTACTGGTAGCTTCTCGTTCTACAAACAGGCTCGCACAAATAGACAGAATCTGTATATAGTTTAGATCTATTGACTTGTGTTGAAAACTTCCTTTTGCAGATCTGTTTCCAGGGGCACAATGGGTTTACTGCAATTTTTGTAATCTTTTTTTGTCTTCTCTTGTTTTCTTTTTTCAATACATCTACTATATTTCATTAAAAAATATTACATTGACCATGTAAAATGTTTTATATTTGCTCATCTTATTGTTGTCTTCATTTCCTCTTTATGTATGTTACTGTACCTGAGATGCAGAATAAAGTAATTTGTATTGTATTGTACTGTATTGTATTGTACTGTGTACTTGTGTACAGAAAAACCGATGTATTCTGATGATATCTGTTATTGAATTATTGTACATGTACATACCTACATTTTGGAATAAATATCGCAATATATTTATTTGTTATGCTGAGAAAAGTTTCAACTAATAAAAATGTTTTCATATTAAGACTTTTCGCTCTTTGAAGCCACAATTCAAACGAACGTACACGTGTGAGTTGATACAATAACATGTGTTTTGTTTCATCTGAAGTATCTTGATACACAATGATTTATAAATTAGTCAGGTTCTCCATGTATGATTTTTCACCTTTGCCGTAACTTTTTACAGAGTTTGAAAATTGTCCATTTTAGGAAACCTTATTGTGTGAGGAATCAGAAAAACAATGTTACCATTTGCTCTCAGTCCTGTGTGGCGGCTATCTTTGATTATTCGAAATGGCTGCCGGGAAAAAAGTTTATGTCAGTATTTTGACTTATGAATATCCCAGAGCTTTTCTTTTGACAGCTAAACTACTCTCTTTTGAGCCAGAGAATAGAACGCTGCCACTTGCAGATGCGTTGAGGCATTGCTTAGAGAAATAAATGCGAACATTAAAAGAAAAAACAGGTTATTAGACGATATGAAATTCTTCCTCTGAAGACAAGATCATGTAGAGTTATGTAACGATCTGATTATTATAGAGCCTACAGTAGAATATTTTAAGAGTAGAGGTTTGCCGTGCCCAGTTTTTGTAAGTTGATTGCGTTTGTTTTATACTTGTGATGATTTAGGCTATTATTTAGCTCATCCAAGAAAAACTCCTGAAGTTGAGCTTTTGCGATCGTGCTGTGTCCGTGACCAGTCCATCGTCCTTCGGTAACCTTTACTTTGTGTACGCTCTAGATAGAGGCCACTTTTTTTGGTTCAGTACTACAGAGAGAAGTAGGTCAGAATGTTTGCCATGAAAATATCTTGGTCCAATTTGAAAATGTGTCACATCTGGTCAGAAAGTAGGTCACCAGATGAAATCAGAGAAAACCCTTGTAGACACTCTAACAGCTACACCTTTGGTCCAATACTAATAAAAACTGCCCATCCATGTTTGTTACGATAATATCTTTAATAATTTTGAAAATGGGTTACCTCTGGTCAAAAGGTACATCACTAGGTCAAATTTTAGAAAACCGTCTATATACTCTAGAGGCCTCATGTTCGGTCAAATAGACTACTTGATGATATCTCAGACGTGACAGAACTGTAGACATCTGTGTAGCTAATCAATAGTAGATTTCAATTTTGAAAAAGTCTAATTCCTGTTCTATACTGGTGGAAGTTCAGCTCAAAAGGCAACTTTTATTAATTAAAAAGAACGCATTTTGAAATCATCAGGCAACCCTCATGCCGTAACAAGGAATTGAATTTTTTCATAAACTTACATCTGCCTGTAGAATCAGATAATTTATGAATTTTTCGTAATGCTTGTAATTCGGCGTTGTTCAATGTTGAGTATGGTGTGGAGAGGATTTAAGTAGCCTTACGAAAACAATAAGTATCTTTAATTCTGTTATTCTGTGGAAAAGCAAAGGTTTGTTGAGGTGTTTCATTCTTTCTCAATGAAGTACAAAACTTTGCCAAAACAAGTAGATCTATTACATAGTCCGTAGCACCCACATCATTTGCACTTTTAGCACACGTATATCCCAATGTTATTTCATGCTTTCCGGTAGGATATCGAGAAATAGCAGTGAAAATATTTTTCGATCTTACACTGGTACCGCCAGTGAAAATACCGATTTTCACGTTCTTGTTGCCTTGGTAAATTGCGCGTGCCTAACAACCAGATGGGAAATATGACGTCATATACCTTTCATTTCTCGCGCTTGACGTAATATTGCCATACGTTGCTATGCTGGAGGGGTACGCCACGGGTGTGCTGGATTTTGATAAAGGTCCTCTTAGAAAGGGTTTAAAGCATGAAATAAATAGAATATTTGTATTTTTCGGTGAAAGATCAAAATTTATTTCATCTCGTGAACACCATCCGCCACTCGTGAAATATTAGCGATGGTGTTCACGAGATGAAATAAATTTTTATCTTTCACAGAAAAAAAAAATCCTCTATTTGCTTTACTATATACATTTACTGTGGTTGTCTGGGAGTAAAAGTAAAAGTATCCAAGGAAGTCGGTTTATCTTATCACCACGGATCCATGTATTATCAGCCATTCACACAAAAAAATAAGCCACTATCCTCTTAGCTTTTTTTAACGTTTTTGAAAAAAATGCATTATTTTTTTTCGTTGGGGAGTGAATGTATATGATACAGGTACATTATGTAGCAACTTGCCTCTTGCTTGAATCTACTTGTCGCTGCGTAAGAAAATTTACCCAATGCTTGATTATTCTAAAACTTTCTCATTTCACAAAAAGTAAAATAAATATCGTAAGTTCACCAAAATCTGAATGATATATACATGTATAAATCTATTCCCCAAAATATCTGTAGGGTACGAGTTCTCTGGAGAATTCGTACCGAGGGTAAAATTCCTCCAGAGTTCTCAAACCCTTCACATTGGTGTACGAGTTCTCCAGGATACGAGTTATCTAGGGTTGCTAGAGAACTCGTACCCTGGAGAACTCGTACGCTGGAGAACTTGTACCCCAATCTGAAGGGTACGAGTTCTCGGGATACCCTGGGTACGAATTCTCCAGAGAACTCGTACCCTACAGATATTTTTTGGGATAAATTTGTATATATCATTCAGATTTTGGTGAATTGATGATTTTCATTTTATCTTTTGTGAAATGAGTAAGTTATACAATAGTCATGCATTGGTAACGGGTATTCGTAGTAAAATAGTTTTGTTACCGGATGTTTCATGGATTAAAATGAAAGGGAAGTAAGGTAAATGGGCAGGTAAATTCAAGAAATATGAAATTATCAGTAAGACCTACATAATCGGGATTCATGTAATGATTCGAAGATAGGGTTTTTAAAGCTTGTTTAGATAATTTTAGATTCATTAATGGAGTATGCAATTTTTTTTAAGGAGTCAAAGGTGTCAGGTACAATGAAGTCACATTTTAGGTGATAAACATATGATTGTGCACACTTGCCATTTACCGCATTTAAACCTGTGTAGTTCTTCAAAAGGACTCTTAACCCTTTACCAATCAATTGCATGGTTTTACGAGGAATAAGATTTATAAACATTGTTGGAAAAGGATTAAATGATTATAACCGGTTCTTTATTATGTAACATTAAAAGAAGAAATCCAACTCTTTGAATCTTGATGGATCCAAATAGTGCTGAGTTGCTAAATACCACCCTGTGGGAGATAGCTTTTGAAAATGTTGTTGGAAAAAAGGAGGAGGGTGCTTATATAACCAGCATTTTCTCATTTTCCCAAATTTTTTTCCACCCTTTCAGTCCGATAAATAAATACGTCTGTACCATATATGAATTTGTTGTATGCACATTTGGAAGAGACTATGAGTTCACATATAGCAATATTTGCATTTTCTCTCTCACTCTCTCTCTCTCATTTTCATTGCACAGTCTTCTTAGAACTATGTTTTCTTCACGATCTCGAGTTTCAACCACACCGAAGAAGTAACCATTGTGGGAAAAGGTGCAAAATCAAATAACCAACATGGTCTCCTTTTTCCACGTGTTTTCTCACCTTTTCAATTTTGAAAGCTTCTTCAGACGGCTTGTGTGAAATTTTCGACTTACTAGCGATTCTACGGAGGCATTTTTGTATTGCTGAAACATTGCGCGTGCACATGGACAAATGATGTCACTGACTTTTCCAATCATTACCCTACGTCCTTAACTCTTTTGGCGCCAAATGTATACAGGGGACTTCATCGACGACTCGCTAAAATTCAGGAAAGATTTTTTTTTTTTCTGAAAGGTTCGGCTGAGAATCTTGATGGTGTAAATCCAAGCTCAGACTGCATTTTTTTTTTTGCATATTGATCTTGTTCTTTATTACCCGTTTCGATTCTAGTGTTAAATGAATTAAGGGTTCAATATAATTGAATATTGCAATTATGTTACAGTAAATTTATCATAGTGAAAATCACACCTTTCTTGTTCCCTTTGTTCCGTAAATTTGCCTTTTCACCAGGTGTGAACATTTGATTAATGCTGTGTTCATTTTATCAACTCCTTCCATTTAACAAAAATCTAATACGATATCATAACCAAATACTGATTCCTAGACCGTTCTTACACAAATCAACATCAAACATCAATTCAAAACTTGAATGCAAGTGAAGGCTACCCGAAGAATTGAATAGAGCAAAAATTAATTCTACTAATGATTTTTCAGTTGAATACAATGTATTTATGGTTCATAAATGTTTTCCTTACGATTTTTACATCAAATACAACATACACTGCTTGAGAAATCACACAGGTTTCTTTATATGTCTTTTTAACACATGTAGACTACAAGAATAGAAAAATTCATCAAATCTACATCACAATAACGGCATAAAAATTAAAGTTGACAGCATTCTCTGGGGAACTCGTACCTTTGAGATTGGGGTACGGGTTCTCCAGGGTATGAGTTCTCCAGGGTACGAGTTCTGATACCGTTAGCACCCATGTCCCGCCACAGGAATCGGACGTTTAGTTGGTGAAAATAGCTAAATGTCAGCCGAAGTGGTCACTCTCTATTATGTAAACGTCCGATTCCTGTGGTCCCGCCTACCTCGTCTAGCTAGCTGTGATTCAGTGAAGGCCCATGTCAATCTAAATTATGAACTTTGATTCGTAAAACTGATGAAACTGAATAGTTTTTCTAATTGAATACTTGTTGAATTGAAAACAACTTCCCACTTCAAATGTGCAAGTTGGAATCCAGCCCTCTGTCACCGTTTTCTCTTTCATAATTCGTTTTGTCATCTGTTTTCGCACTCCGAATACTGCAATCCTGTGCGGTTAGGAGAACTCGTACCCTGGAGATCTCGTACCCTAACATACATGATAGGAGTTCTTTACAGAACTCTAGCATTTGGCATAATACCGGCAACCGCGCCTCCACTATACCGTCCTTTTCTCGTTTCTTCGTTCATTCTATTTTCTCCAAACATGTACTGTCTTTAGCGGAAGGAATAACGGCTCGCGATGGTTTGTTCCACCAGGGTTCAATATTTTACTCTGTCACATGTTATGCGTAACAATTAACATCCTACCCTTCATCCGCAGTATTTTTCTCTAGAATAAGATGCAAAACCACAAAACCCAATCAAAGGGTGTCATTTTCACAGTTTGAAAGAAAATATTGCATTAGATACATTAAAAAGCAAATTTTCAATGTTTTTCCACATTTACAAAACATGATATCCTCTTCTTGCAAAATGTAACTTTTAATTATAATAATGTACATGAGCTTTCAGCGGTACAACCGCCTTCTAGTGTGATTCTGTGATACAATGCCTGCAGTAATGTTCCTACAGTACTGCAGGCATTGTAACACAGGACCACACTAGAAGGCGGTGGTTGTACTGCTGAAAGCTCGTGTACATTATTATAATTAAACGTTTTTCCACATTAAATATGCTAAATGGGTTATATTTACCCTTTACTACGAATCAAATGAACAGAAAAATGGGAAAGCGGCCACACCACCTAGATTGGAGAGGTAGGATTGAAAATGTCTTCGGATTGAACCTTTTGATGCAAGTTGTAGTGACACTCTTCAGTTAAAAGTTTGCTTCAGATTTAATAGTTGATCATTACACAAAACATTTTGATTCCTTGATCAAAAATGTGCATTGTGTGAGCTAACTAATGCTTAAGTGAACAGAGAAAGGAGAAAACAGTATACATGTAGTATTGTTTCATGATTAATGCAGGGATTGTATATAAGACCCCAGATTAAAGGTGGGTGTTTAGATTTTTCATATCTCACCAAATTAAAGAATAATATACTGAAATTTACATGAAAAAACAATACAAATCATCAATAATCAAGAATCATGAAATTGCTCCCCCCCAAAAAAAGTTTAGATGGTGTTTCCTTTAAAGGCTATGTAGCCCCTTAAGGTATTTTTAAATTTCACACCAGAACTAAAAAAAGCATTGTGGGAATGTCAAGTGACTGACATGTGACTAATGACGTTTAAATTCCGTAACATAACAAAAATGTAATTATTTTCCATAATGTCTTTTTCGAACGCTATGTCATCTGTATATTTCTGGTGTGTAAATGAGCGAGTGGAAACATTGGCGATTTTGAAGTATTTGCAAACTTCTCTTCTTTGCGTACTTTAAAACAAGTATACCAACAAAAAACAAATTTGTTGACTTTGTAACTATTTTTGTGCGCAAAATATCTGTATTCGGTCATTTGCATTTTTTTTTTTAAAGGCATATAATTATATCCATGTATACAGTACTTTTTAGGATACGGCAAAGTAAAAAATGAACTGTGCTCGAGGATTATTAAAGGATAGGGGAATAGTATCACCAAGCCGTTTCTACAGTATACTGAACTCAGGACATGTGACTGGGCCTTTGAATTTTATAAACGGCGCAAGGGTAGAGCCGACTAATCCGAAGAAGGAAGACTCCTTTGACCTTCACTACCCTGCTACAGGTTAGATTTATATGGATGCTCATCAATTAACTGTGTACCAAAAGACCCTTTGAAGGAAGCCATTTGAAAACATTGTGGGAAAAGGAGAAAATGTTGACAGCAAGTGTTTTTAGTTTGGTCCGGTATAAAATTTAGTCATTTTGTAAAGGGTTAAACTGTATGTGTAGTATTCCTGCAGAGCTCCAGATAAATAAGAATGATAATATTCTAAAGTCACTATTTCTCTTTGACAGCCTTTGTTGTGGGTACTCATTAGAATTGTCTCAATGAGAATAATATTCTCAGTGGAGAATAATATTTTCAATTTTGAAATCAAAATTACTCGCACTATCTGCAGCTCTGTTCCTCTTTAACATGGCTGTTTAACCTTTTACCACACAATGACCCTGAGGAAGAAGCCATTTGAAAACATTGAGGCATCATTTTCTCCGTTTCCCACAATGTATTCAACCCTTTCTAAATCAAATTTTGATTCAGTCACATTTATTTTCTTGTCTGCGAATGCTTTCAATTTGGACCAGTCTATAAATTTGTCATTTGGTGAAGAGTTAGAAGAAAGTATCAAAGTAATGTCATAGCTCTTTCATTTTCATCTTCTTCATGCAAAAACTCTGATATTTTATAGTACATTTTATAGTATCTTACTAAAGTTGTTTCAAAGTCAGACAAGTTATAAACTATCAAATAGTGGAACTCATACCAGTGCAGCAGGTAACGATCAAGACATTTTTGACAAAAGTTATACCACTTTTTCAACTTCGAATTTGCAATGGATGAATTTGCAATGGATCATTCAAGTGTTTTTCAATTGTAAATAAATTTTATCCTTGAATAGATTTTAAACATTGTGGAAAAAGAAGAAAATGCTGGTTACCAGCATTTTTTCCTTTTTTCACAATATTTTCAAAAGCCTTCTTCTCAGGATTGAGAAAATCTTGATTGTTTGTCATTCACCACACAATACCAGCTTTTGGCGACCTTGAGAAAGAAAAGAAGCCTTTTGAAAACATTATGGGAAAAAGGAGGAAATGCTGGTAACCAGCATTTTCTTCTCTTCCCACAATGTTTTCTCTCCTTCCGAAAACAATTTTCAATCTTTCAGTAACATTTATTTTGTCATCTAACTGCTTTCAAATTTGATTAGTTGTAAACTTTGTTGTCTGGTAAAGGACTCAACCCCCATTTTCTCTGCATGCCACTCAACTTTCTGTTACAGGTGAAGTTTTGAAGAGAGTGCAGAATTCCGACACAAATGATGTCAATGAGGCAGTACAGTGTGCCAGATCTGCATTCCAGTCATGGTCGGCTACACCAGCTTTTGAACGTGGGCAAGTACTGAAAAGAGCTGCTGACATCCTTAGGGTAATAGAAATTCTTTTGTCACCTTATTTAACCCTTTACCAGATAACAAAAATTTAACCTTTGTCCACGCTGAAAGCATTTGCGAACGACAATTTCAGTGTGGCTCAAACAGTGAAATAATTTTTTGATGGAGTAGAAAACATTTTGGGGAAAGGAGAAAATGCTGGTTACAAGCATTTTGTCCTTTTCCCAAAATGTTTTCAAAAGGCTTCTTTTCCAGGGTCATTAAAAAACGTCATTGTGTGGCAAAGGGTTATGTCTTTGCAAACGACAATTTCATTGTGGATCAAACAGTGCAATCATTTTTTGATTGAGTAGAAAAGGTTTTGGGAAAAGGAGAAAATGCTGGTTACCAGCATTTTGTCCTTTTCCCAAAATGTTTTCAAAAGGCTTCTTTTCCAGGGTCGTTAAAAGACGTCATTGTGCGGTAAAGGGTTAAGTCTTTTCCAAATGACAAATTTTTGGACTGGACCAAAGTCAAACCACCCACTGACAACAAATTAAATCTTGTTAATACATGTATGATGATTTCTGACTTTGATAGGGTAGACAGTATTGTGGAAAAAGGAGAAAATGCTGGTTACCAGCATTTTCTCCTTTGCCACAATGTTTTCTGTAGGCTCCTTTCTCAGGGTCGTTAAAGGTCCAGATTTGGTGGTAAAGAGTTAATCTGCTCTTTTTCTGTAACACAGGTTAACTCTATTGTATTTTAACATTGTTTCAGTTATGCCACAGAAGCTAGTCCACCTATCCACACTTTCCAATAGTATCTGTTTCCAGTACTTTGTTCAATGTTCCTCCCAAGCCACTGGCTGCTTTCCCACATAATTATTGTCAAAACAATGATCAGTTCTGATAGAGGAATGAATCCTGTCACAATGACTATCATCAGTCCATGGAAAGGAATTGGCTGAGCTCAGGGCCCGTATTCACCAACCATTCTTAAGAACGTTCTTTGTCTTACTCTCCAGAATTTTCTACATTTGTAAGCAACACAACTTCTGATTGGCTAAACCATTCGGTTTAGCCAATCAGAAGTTGTGTTACTTACAAACGTAGAAAATCTTGGAGAATAAGACTAAGAATATTCTCAAGAATGGTTGGTGAATACGGGCCCAGGATTCCCAGTTTCACCATCTGTGCTATGGAGGCTTGACTAGCAGTGCCTATTTATAAAAGATGTAGAAAATTTTGATGGAAAAAGGGGCAATTTTTCCCAACAAATATATGTTCAAAAGGGACTGTAAGTAGTCCTTTCGCAACAATCCTGAGTTTTTGTGGCGCTGTTGAAAAACATTCTGGGAATATAGAAGATGCTGGTAGCTGTAGAAAAGTACCTGCAATAGAGTGATACTAGTATATACTGGTAAATTGTTGTCTGCAAAAGTTTTCAACTTGGACAACTCTAAGAGTTTCTTGTTTGGTAAGGAGGTACATGTAACTCTTTACTTCACTATCCCAAGTTTTAACGACCCTTAAAGAAAGGCCTTTTGAAAGCATTGTTGGAAAAGGAGAAAGTGCTGGTAACCAGCATTTTCTCCTTCTCTCACAATGTTTTCTACCCTATCAAAGAAAACTTCCATCAGTTGAGTCAAATTTTAATTGATGTTTGCAAATGCTTCAAATTGGACCAGTTTAAAGTAATGCCATTTGGTAAAGAGTTAAAACTCTTTACCAAACAACAAAAGTTTAGACTGCTTGAAATTGAAAGCATCTGCAGATGAAAAATTCAAGATGGCTTCAAGATGGCTCAAATGCTGGAATTTGTCCTTCATAGAGTAGAAAACATTGTGGAAAAAGGAGAAAATGTTGGTTACCAGCATTTTCTCTTTTTTCAACAATCTATTCAAAAGGCTTCTTTCCGAAGGTTTTTTAAAATGGGGGATTGTTTGGTAAAGGGTTAACTCTTTTCTAAATGACGAAAACTTGGAGTGGTCAAAATAAAATTTCTTGCAAATGACAAAAGCTTGGGGTCATCCAAATTAAATCAAAGACAAATTAAACGTGGATAAAGTGATCATATTCCCTCTTTGAAGGGTAGAAAACATGATGAGAAAATGCCGCTTACCCTTCTATGGACTGTTCAAACCATACAGATATATTAATCAATTCTAGGTAATTATTTGTAGATTTCACAAATTAGGTAAAAGACAAATTTTGATATGAAGTGTAGTAGAAAGGTTGAAAAATTTAAACTTTCCTGTCTATGACTGTCTATGAATGTCATGACTTTTTTCAGAGAAGACTGGAAGAATTTGCCAAGATAGAGACCTTAGACAATGGAAAGCCAATTTGGGAGGCTAGAGCTGATATCCAGGGCTGTGCAGATACCATCGAGTACTATGGGGGTATAGCGTCCAGGTTAGTGGGTATGTAGGGTTAATTTATATCAAATAGATGACACGATATACATATATGTAGTGCTTTTTTGTCCACCTAAATCTGAAACTTAACATTCAGAACACACAAATAAACGGAGCAGACATTTTCATCGTAGAAACTCTTTAACCCTTCACCAAACAATCCCTGGTTTTTATGACCCTGAGATAGAAGCATTTTGAAAACATTGTTGGAAAAGGAGAAAATGCTGGTAACCAGCATTTTCTCCTTTTCCCACAATGTTTTCTACCCTGCTGGAAACAAATTTCTATTTTGAAATACGGCTGTATGTTTATGTTGTCGTCTGCAAGCATGTTCAATTTTGACCACTCTAAAATTTTGTTGTTTGGTAAAGGGTTAAAGATGGTTGCTAGCGCACATCTTGTGGAATCTGATCTTGATCTACGTTGGCTACAAAGCAATCCTTCATTTGATGGAATAGACTTTAACCCTTTACCAAACAAGCCCAGGTTTTTACGACCCTGAGAGAGATGCCTTTTGAAAACATTGTGGGAAAAGGAGAAAATGCTGGTAACCAGCATTTTCTTCTTTTCCCACAATGTTTTCTACCCGTCCCAACCCAAGTTTCAGCTTTGGAGTCAAAATGATTTTGTCGTCTGCAAGTGCTTCTAATTTGGACTAGTAAAAAATTATGTCGTTTGGTAAATAGTTAAGAGTTATTATATTGTATTTTGCAGCTTCTATATTAGAAAAAATTTGTTCCTTTTTTCACACTGTTTTCAACAGTTTCCTGAAATACAGAATACAAATCTTGCCTTGTATGTCATTTAATTCTATATCAAACAACAAAAATGTAGGTTATCCAAAAAGAAAGCATTTTCAAATGACAATTTAGATATGACATAAATGATGGAACCTATCCTTTGTGGGGTAGAAAACATTGTGGAAAAAGGATGAAATGCTCCTTTTCCCACAATGTTTTCAACAGCCTCCTTTATGGAATTGTTAAAACTCGAAAATTGTGTGGTAAAGACTGAAAGTTCAATTGTAGGTGAATACATTCCAACTGGAGGCGGTAGTTTTGCCTACACAATCAGAGAACCTTTGGGAGTGGTGGGTGGGATAGGGGCCTGGAATTACCCTATCCAAATGACAGCATGGAAGTCTGCCCCAGCGTTAGCCTGCGGCAATACTTTTGTACTAAAACCCTCGCAGTTCACACCATTGACAGCAGTAATGATGGGTGATGTTTATAAAGAGGCAGGTCTACCTGACGGCTGTTATAATGTTATTCAGGTAATGCAAGCTGAAATAAAAGATGACAGGAATTTATTTTACTACGTAACTCTTTACCAAACAACAAAATTTTTGACTGGTCCAGATTTAAAGCAGTTGCAGACGAAAAATTAAAAGTGACGAAAATGCCACAATTTTTCCTTGATAGAGCAGAAAACGTTGTGGGAAAAGGAGAAAATGCTGGTACCAGCATTTTCTCCTTTTCTCGCAATGTTTTCAAAAGGCTTCTTTCTTAGAGTCGTTATAAGTCGGGATTGTTTGGTATAGAGTTAAGTGAATGATAATGATAATTTAGTTCTCATGGAAAAATAAACAGTTGTAGGGTCAGTATTTTGTTATTCACAAAGTTTTAGATCTGCCATGATTTCTACCTTTACAGTACCAGCCTTTTTTTTTTCCCATAATGTTTTTTTAACCCTTTTTGAGGTGTATTCAATCAGATAAGCAACATTGAATCTATGTGCTGTGCATGCCATCAATTAAGCCAAACTTAAAGTTTTTTCATCTGCTGCAAAGATTGTCTATTACTGTAGTTTGTATCGGTTTTCATTACAGGGTGAGGGTGAGACAGGTGCACTTTTATCTAACCATCCTGATGTTGATAAAATGTCGTTTACTGGGAGTGTAGCAACTGGCATGAAAATTATGGAAGCTTGTGCTAAGGTAAAGTGCGATGATGGAAGGGTGAAAGCTTATTGGGTTGAAATTTCTTGTGTAAAATAATCTTGCACTTGATGGCTATATGAAATTTTATTGAATGATATGGAAATTCAGTTAGAGTTTTGCTTTCACGTTAAATATCTCTTTACCTGTATAAATTTGCCATAATGAATTTTAAACAAACAACTTGAAAAAATAAACATTCGTGGGATAGACAATATGAGTTCAGGTTTTATGGTGTGTTGAGTATTAACAGATTTGTGTGAAAATATTATAGGAAAGGTAGGAAGGCTGTCCGCTGTCGAACCATTGACTGATTATTCTTCCAAAGCCAGTTGCTGCATGCCCATGTAATGTAATCATTTTACATTATTCTTCCAAAGCCAAAAGCTGCATGCCCACGTAACGTGATCATTTTACATTATTCTTCCAAAGCCAGTAGCTGCATGCCCACGTAACGTGATCATTTTACATTATTCTTCCAAAGCCAGTAGCTGCATGCCCACGTAACGTGATCATTTTACATTATTCTTCCAAAGCCAGTAGCTGCTTGTCCACGTAACGTGATCATTTTACATTATTCTTCCAAAGCCAGTAGCTGCTTGCCCACGTAACGTGATCATTTTACATTATTCTTCCAAAGCCAGTAGCTGCTTGCCCACGTAACATGATCATTTTACATTATTCTTCCAAAGCCAATTGCTGCTTGCCAATGTAACATGATCATTTTACATTATTCTTCCAAAGCCAATTGCTGCTTGCCCACGTAACACGATCAGCTGTGAGAGAGAAATGAACCCTGTGTTAGTCATCAATCCTGAAAAAAAATAAGCCAAGTTGCACATTTAAATTGGCAATCCCTGTTCTCAAGTCTTGTATGCTACCATTTGAGCTACAGGGCTTTTAGGTGCAGGACTGAAATAGAAATGGTCTTTATGAATTAACCCAATACCTCACAATCTTGATTATTAACGACCCTGAGAAAGAAGCCTATAGAAAACAATGTGGGAAAAGGAGAAAATGCTGGTAACCAGCATTTTCTCCTTTTCCCATAGTGTTTTTCACCCTTCACAAAACAATTTTCAAATTTTCAGTGACTTTTATTTTGTCGTCTGCAAATGCTTTCAATTTGGACAAATCTAAAATTTTGTTGTCTTGTAATGAGTTAATGTAATATTTAATTCTTTACCAGATGATAAGATGTAAACCTTGCCCATATTGGAAGCATTTGCAGACAATTTTTCTTTGATAGAGTAGAAAACATTGTGGGAAAAGAAGAAAATGCTGGTTACCAGCTTTTTCTCCTATGCCCACAATGTTTTCAAAAGGCTTCTCTCCCAGGGTCGTTAAATGTCGGCACTGTGCAGTATAGAGGTAATACATATGTAACATGAAAAATAAAATTATTTTGCAGGGTATCAAACATATAACCCTAGAACTGGGAGGTAAATCTCCGCTGATTATATTTGATGATTGCCACATAGACAATGCTGTAACAGGAGCCATGTTGGCTAATTTTCTGTCTCAAGGTCAGGTAAGGGTATGGTAATTTATTATTATATAAAGATGGCCCACATCAAAGGTGCAAAAGAGGGCTTACACTAAAGGTGCTGAGTTCAAACACTATGATATGTGGGATCAAAGTTGATTTATTAATATTTAACACCATTTTCAACTATATTTCAGATATATCTCAGCAGCCAGTGCAGCTATCCATGCTTTTCTGGTAGTTCCTTGGACCTGTACTCCACACAATATTCTTTAACTCTTTACCAAACGACAAAATTCAGACTGGTCTAAATTGAAAGCATTTGCAGACGACAAAATGAATGTGATTAAAGAATTTAAATATGTTTTAGGTAGAGAAGAAAACATTGTGGGAAAAGGAGAAAATGCTGGTTACCTGCATTTTCTCATTTTCCTGCAACATTTTCAAAAGGCTTCTTTCTCAGGGTCGTTAAAAGTTGGGATTATATGGTAAAGTGTTAAAAGCCAATGGCTGCTTTCCCAAGTAACCATCGTTGAAATAATAGCCAACTGTTAGAGAGGAATGAACCCTGTCACAAAATCTATCATCAGTCCTGGGAAAGAAATTGGCAGAGCCTAGGATTGAACCAGCTCTCAAGTCCTGTATGCTATCGTCTGAGCTACCGAGGCTTAGTTGAATCCAAGTTAATTACTACCAACACCATGGCGTGAACAATCATCAAGAATTATTCATAAGTTGTCTTTCACTTGTTTTTCAAATTCAGTGTTAAAAAACATGTACATAAGTTTTTAAGTCTTTACCAAACGACAAAACTTTGCACTTACCCAAATTGATGTATTTGCTGATGACCAAATAAATGTGAACAAAAAAATAAAATTCAATTTGTGAAGGGTAGAAAACATTTCGGGAAAAGGAGAAAATGCTGGTTACCAGCATTTTCTCCTTTTTCCACAATATTTTCAAAAGAAAAGCTTTCAGGGTCGTTCAAAGTTGGGATTGTGTGGTAAAGGATTAAGTAAATAGACTGTTGTCCAGAGAGGTAAGAATGTATCCTCTATGTACTTGTATATATTAAATAGGTGTGTTCGAATGGCACAAGAGTGTTTGTCCAGAAGAAAATTCTAGATGTTTTTCTAGAAAAATTGATAGAACGAACAAAGAAAATGAAAATCGGTGATCCTTTTGCAGAGGATACGACAGTTGGAGCCACAATCTCTGAACAGCAGGCAGATATTGTAATGAAATATATAGAAATTGCTAAACAGGAGGTACAGTGTAATGATTCATGAATATTGTGGAGATTTTTTTCTCTCAAACCTTTTACCAAACAACAATATTTATACCCCCACAAAACGAATGTTTTTGGGGGTATACTGGAATCATCTTGTCTCTCCATGTGTCCGTCTGTGTGTCTGTCTGGGTTCCAAATACTCGCAATTTTGTATTGCGCTTCCTACAGTTTTCCTTCAGTTGTATTGAAACTTTGCACATATACTGATTATATATTGAAGATTTGCAAGATCTAATTTTCAAGTGTCAACTCTTCCTGGTTGAGGAATTATCTCCCCTTGAACTTGATAGTTTTTTCTGCTAAAGCGCTGGTGGGGGTATTAAGTCACATTCAGTGACAGCTCTAGTTTAGACTGGTCCAAATTGAAAGCAGCTGCAGATGACAAAATTAACATAACTCAAAAATTGAAATTTGTTTCCAGCAGGATAAAAAACATTGTGGGAGAATGTGGTTACCAGCATTTTCTCCTTTTCCCACAATGTTTCAAAAAGGTTTCTATCTCAGTGTCGTAAAAACCAGGGATTGTTTGGTAAAGGGTTTACCTGGTCGAAAAACATTTACAGATGAATGTTATTCAGGACATAAAATTTGTATGTCTTCTACCCATTGGAAAATAAATTTCAATTTCCAAATCCATTTATTTTGTAATCTTGGTCTCAATTTGGTTGAGAAAAAAAAAATTTTGGTTGAGGGCAAAATTTTGACTTTTGGTAAAGATTTAACCAAAATTCCTGCAATTTTAGACAAAATGCATTTTTATCATTAACCATTTACAATACAATAAAGTTTTTATAATGCTGTGAAAAAAAGTCGTTGAGAAAGGAGAAAATACTGGTCTCAAGTAATTCTTTCCCTTTTACCACGATGTCTGAACCCTTTAGTAATAAAATGCCCGACTTGCTTGAGTCAGATGTTAATTGTCGTCCCCAAATGCATTCAATTTTGGGAGAGTCTAGAACTTGTCATTCAATTAGTAGGTTGCATTGTCAAAATCTCCTGCCAGGCAGTAAACTTCACTATGCAATCCTTTAGTTTACAAATATTGCAAGAGAAGTCTTTGGAATACATGGTTGGAAAAGGAGAAAATGCTGGTACAAGTGTTTTTTCCTTTGCCCTCAATGTTTTCTAACCTTTTATAGAAACATTTTGTCAGCTTATCCACATTTGTCATCTGCAAATGCTTGCTATTCAGACAAATCTGAAGATGTTGTTGTTGGCAAAAAGTTTGGTTAACCCATTACCATACAATCCCCACTTTTGATGCCTCTGAAAAAGAAGCCTTTTGACAACACTGTGGAAAAAGGAGAAAATGCTGGTAACCAGCATTTTCTCCTTTTCCCACAGTGTTTTCTACCCTTCCCAGAACAAATTTCAATTTTTCAGTTACCTTTATTTTGTCGTCTGCAACTGCTTTCAATTTGGACAAGTCTAAAATTTTCTTGTGTAGTAAAGAGTTATTCCAAACTTTCTTTGTAATCAAATAATGTAATAACCCTCTACCAAACTACAGAATAATGACCTGGTTGTATTGAAAGAACTTGCAGATGACATAGGATAGCCTGGAATCCAATCCAGTGGTTTTCTCCTCATATATACATGAGTCATGCTGTGTGAAAAGGGAGCATAATGCGTTTTGAAACGTATATCGACCGGGTCAGTCCGCGTAGGCTGACCTTGGTCGATACCTTTCGCCATGGCTTATACCCAATAATACAGCCGGTCGTTAGGAAACTTGGATATTGTGGATCCATAATTATGTGATGACTTGCTTGGTGTTATGAATTACAGAGATGTATTAAGACCCCTTTTACCAGAGCATTGCTCATATGTATTAAGACATAACTTTGTTAAAAATAGTAATAATGATAAGGTACTGGTTACAAGTTCATTGCCACAGATATCGTCTGTATAGATTGTAGAAGGGCACATTGTTCTTCGAAGATTCAACCTGTCTAATATGATGCATCACTCTCCCTGATATTGGGGAGATTGTAGTAATACAGGCTATAAAGTTGAAATGGAGAAAATGGCTTTTATCAATACGTTTTAGGAGAAATCAGGCCTGTTTTAGCTCCAGATTTCTCTAAACTGCTGATCAAAGCTGAATGAATCACATCAGATAGTGTTTTATTGAGTAAACATTTATTTTAGTTTGAAAATCAAAATAATGCTTGTTGCATACAAAAGTAGTCCAGTTCTGTACCCAGTATGCCCAAATTAGATAGGTGAGTATTTGTAGAATGCCATCTAGGGGGAGATAAATGTTACAGGCTGAAGCAAAGGTTTATTTTCATCTTTAAAATGGACAAAAACACATTGGGACATAGATGATTTTTGGTTATCAGCATTTTTTTTTTTTCTGGCACTGCTTTTCAAAAGCTATATTCCATTTTGAATACTGGGTTATTGTTAAAGAGTTAGTGTTGTTTTTATTTCACAGGGTGCTCAGATTCTTTGTGGTGGAGAAAAAGTAGTCCCTGAACCTAGGTTTGCTGGAGGACAATTTATCTCACCGTGTATTTTAAATGGTTGTCATGACAACATGACTGTAGTGAGAGAGGAAGTATTCGGACCAGTATTGTCTGTGTTAGAGTTTGATTGTGAAGACGAGGTGATTGAGAGAGCCAATAGTACTCAGTTTGGATTGGCTGGTGGTGTTTTTACACGGTAAGAATATGTTGTCTGTGCATGCCATTCTTTGAAAATTCAACCCGTCTGCTATGACGCATCACCCACCCCTAATACCTGGGAAAAGTAGGGCTAATATTGAAACTATAAAACTATTATCATAGCATACAGAAGCTACAGTGGAGCTCCGTTATAACGCTGTCGGTGGGAGCCATGGTTGTCAACAGCGTTATATCCGGGGTTACGTTTATAACGCTGATTCCCCCCACACACACACACACACACACACACTACCCGCAGCCTATCCGCCAATCATTGCCAGACTACAGAACTATGGCTTATTAATTACAGTTTATCGCAAATTTATTCTGACAAAAATGAAATAGCAATGTTCCAAATACTAAAACTAAGACATGCCTATTTACGTTTAAACATTATTTATAGGACATTGAACAATTTAGATTCTTTTCTACGTAACGCCTGAACTATTCCCAGTTAGTTTCTGTCATCAAATAACGTTACAACTACGTAAAAGAGCTTATTTTACCTTTAGGACTGTTTTTTTTAGAATTATTCAGCCGCTGTTTAGCTAAATTACTGCAAGATTCATTCCAAAATTAAATTAAACGGTATCGTTTTGGATTGCAGACGGTGCCGCCGCCATGTTTTTTTAATCATGCTGACGATTGCATAACGAACCCTAATCGGCAATGACGAAAGAAATCGCTTTCATAATCAAACGAGGTAAGACCCCCGTACATGTTGAAAGTCACAGGGGAATTTAACCTACTATCCGTAAAGAAATCACATCAGTCGTTTATCCACACAATGTTTGCAGTAAAGTTTGCATTAGTGGTACATGTATGACGTAACACACCAATAATGCAAAGCAAAAGGGTTTAAGTGCAAGTGTTTGTTGTACACACTTAAACCGTTTCGCCTGAAAAATTTACACCTGGCTATGGGCTGACCTCCATTCAAAACTATGCAATCACGCAATAGGCCAGTATCTCTGTTGCTTTATATTTTCTGATACAACCCTTCTGCGTATCGTAATGATAATTGCAAGAGTACCCCAGTCGTGTCACGTGCACGTTGTGTAGTCGGTAGAAAGAGAGTCATTTGGCTATTTTCTGATATCGCCGTTACGATCTACATGCAGACAGACATATTGACGTAAAGTTTGTATAATGCAAGATTGTTTGCAAAGACAATTATGGGACGAGGGCCTTTTGTTACCTTTTGTGCGTGTATTTGTCCAAGCAATTGTGCAAAGCCATAGGTGATAAATGTAATCAACAAGGGAAAGGTGTGAAAAATTGTCACGTTATGTGTACGGTATCGATTTTTTTTTTTTTTTGACCGAGAGGTCTTTTTTTTTTACATCAAAAACTCTTGTGAGAGCAACGGTGGATTCGGATCAGACTCGAAAATGGTCAACCCCTGAAATTTTGGGAGCCAAAGGACACCCGCGTTATAACGGAATCAGCGCTATAGCGCACTTCGTTGTAACGGGGTTCCACTGTATTTCAATAAATAGACGATGCATGGGTTACATGCTAGCCCATTATAGCTGAATGAATCGCACCAAGGAGATGTTATTGGGTAAATGTGTAATTCATTTTGAAATTCAAAGTAACGGTTGTTGTTTTGATAAATTAGTCCGCTTCTGTACCCAGCATGTCAAAATTAGATAGACGAGTATTTGTAAAATGCCATCTAGTGGGAGATAATGGGTAAGAATACACTCCTGACCAATATCTTAATCCATTACCACACAATTCCTACTTTTGACGACCCTGAGAAAGAAGCCTTTAGAAAACCTTATGGGAAAAGGAGAAAATGCTGGTAACCAGCATTTTCTCCCTTTCCCACAATGTTTTCTACCCTTCAAAACACAAATTTTAAATTTTCAGTCACTTTTATTTTGTCGTCTGCAAATGCTTTCGATTTGGACAAGCCAAAAATTTTGTCGTTTGGTAAAGAGTTAATATATTCTTATCAGTAAAATACCGGGATTTCACAGTAAAATTGTGACGATAAATATTGTATCAGCATTAGTGAAGTTTTAGAATGTCTGTCAGAGCTATTTATTTTCCTATATTGCTCATATTTTACCATTCTTGATAATTATTAGAATAAAAAAAGAGTAAATTAGGAATATAATGAAGAGTTTAATCAACTGCTTGTGTTTGATATTAAAAATCTATCACTTAAATAGAGGTTTGATGCAGTTAAAAAGCTGGTCATCGTCAGTCCATTAGCAATTTTTTTTGTGCACAACTCCTGTTACAATTACATTGGAATAAGTTCAAACTTATTCACAATCAATGTCTATGATGCGTAGTTGTACATGTGACTCTTAAAATTTGGATCTCTTTAATTGTTCTTGATTTTTAATCCATTTCAATCACAAGCCCCTTCAGGCATATCTGCACTACTCTGCAAAATTCTTGTTCAACAATATCATACCCCATTTTAGTGACAAATTTTTAATATCATACACAATCAGGTGATTATCCCTCATTCATTTGTGTTATACATGTTTCATTCAGAAAGATGTATGATTTGTGATTTATTAGAGTTTAGGCTCATACATGGAGTGCAACACGCGAAAAGGGTCATTCGGACATTTGCGTAAAGTGTCGTCCTGGATCAGCGTGTGCAGTCCACACAGGATAATCCGAAACGAAACTTTCCGATTATATGTGATTTTCTGTTTTACGCAAGTCTACTGTAGCACAAAATCTAATGTAGTCGTAAAGTGCCGTCTCGGATTAGCCTGTGCGGACTTCGCAGGCTAATCCGGGACGACACTTTACGCAAATGTCCGAATGCACCTTTTCGCGTGTTGCATTCCACATATGGAAAGCATTTTCTTACAAACATGAAAGTTGGCAACAAGTGCATGGCTGAAATACAAACCATCTCGTGATTCGAACAGATGACGGGCAAATATCCTTATTTTTCATGTTTTAAAAGACCAATACCACAAATCACTGAGTCAAAAAGATATTTCCCCAACACAGTTGTTAGATATTGGGTTTGAATTGGAATGAAGCCATGCATGAAGGAGTGGTCTCCCTTCACAATTTGTATTAATCCAACAAATCGACATAAAAATAAAGACCTCTATTGCCATAATTTTACACATTTGAATTACTATTCAAACTTTGCTTTGGCTTTTGTTGTCCGAGTGCGGATTTATGTGAAGGATTCTCGACTCTTCAGGTGGCGAGTAGATTTATCATATTTTAACCCATTACAACACAATCCCTACTTTTGACGCCCCTGAGAAAGAAGCTTTTAAAAAACATTGTGGGAAAAGGAGAAAATGCTGGTAACCAGCATTGTCTCCTTTTCCCACAATGTTTTCTACCCCTTCCAAATCTATTTTTTAATTTTTGATTCACATGTATTTTGTCGTCTGCAAATGCTTTCAAATTGGACAAGTCAAAAATTTTGTCTAATGGTAAAGAGTTAAAGAATACTTAATATACCTGAAATAAACATGATGTTGTTGAAGTGGTATGGAGCGGATGAGACTGATCTAAGATGAACTTTCTGTGCAGTCTGATCTTGATCCATATCATCTACAAAAGCTTCATGTTTTTTACTTTGGTATATCAGGGCAAAAGCAAACATTATCATTATTATAGAATTTGTATGCCATCCAAGTAAATGTGATAATAAAAGTATTTTTGTCTAATTATTCTATCAATTTTAGGTCAGTTTTTAGAGTAATAGATGACATAATTATGAAATGGTCCAAAAGATGGAAGTAGTTTTTATAAGGTCCATGTACACCTGTTTAGCTTCAATAATTTCTTGATTGTTGTAAGAATTACAAAAAGATGTACGAACTTTCCTTGCAATATCTTGCTATATTTAACCCTTTACCAAACAAGCCCTGGTTTGAACAACCCTGAGGAAGAAGCCGCTTGAAAACATTTTTGGAAAAGGAGAAAATGCTGGTAACCAGCATTTTCTCCTTTTTCCACAATGTTATCTACCCTTCCAAAGTCAAGTTTCAATTTTTAAGTCACATTTATTTTGTTGTCTGCAAATGCTTTCAATTTGGACAAGTCTAAAATTTTGTCGGTTTGTAAAGAGTTAAGCAGGTAAACATGCAATGTTTTTGTTCTTCTTTTTCAGAGATTTGAAAAAAGCTCACAGAGTTGCCTCCCTTCTTCAAGCTGGTTCCCTGTATGTCAATCACTACAACTATATCCCAGTTGGGGTACCATTTGGTGGGTACAAGAAGTCTGGGATAGGGAGAGAAAATGGACCAGATACACTAGACTATTACAGCCAAGTTAAATCTGTGTATGTGGAAATGAACAATATTGAAGCCCCATTTTAGGACTTTCTAGTCTGAAAATATAATATCTAACCAGGTACGCCCCATGGTACAGACAACTGGCCTAGAATGCAATTAAGGTAGCTTTTGATGGGTCGCATGCGGGTACCGAGACGATCACAAACAAAAGAGGGAGAAATCTCCGTAAAAATTTTCTGTGCCTGTTTTACATGCTTGTATTTTCATAAACTGACACCAAAATTATGGAGTTCAACTCTCTAATAAACGACAAAACTTTAGGCTGGTCCAAATTGACAAAAAAAAAAGGCGTAAAATTCTGAAACTGTTTTAGGAGGGGAAGAAGATATTGTCGGAAAAGGAGAAAATGCTGGTTACCAGTATTTTCCCCTTTTCCCACAATGTTTTTAAAAGGCTTCTTTAAGAGGGTAGTTAAAAGTCGCAATTTTGTGGTAAAGGGTTAAATTACCTGTTGCTCTTGTACTAAATTTCTCATTTGGAATACAAATGTTTTCAATATCAATGCAAAGCACAAGAAAATTCAACTTACTTCATTTTTTACTCAAAACATTTATGTGTCCCAAAATAGACACAAAATGGCTACCAAAGATGATAAATTTCTTTAGTATTTGGGGATCTGCACATTATTAACGACTTCACTAAGTGAGTAACCAGCCTTCTTCAGCTGGTGAGCTGCATCATTTGTTTTCCCACAATGTTTTTTTATCTGATCCAAGACAAAGTCTGTCATTTGTTGCACTGAAATTGTCACCCGAGACAAATGAACATTTTTGTCGTGTGGTCAAGAGTTAATATATCTGGTTTATCCAGTAGTTAGTCTGGCAGTGTTAAAATCTATATGGTAAAAATGTTTGTTTCATATTCGATAGGTTAACCAAGCTGCTAAGCACAACTCAGTGACCTGTTGAGGACAGTGTAGATGAAGATCAAACTGCCCAAAATTTGCAGTCTGATCTTTGATCAATACTGTCCAGTATGGAGTTATTATTCCCAAAAACATAAGTTTAAAATAGCATTACAGGGATTTTTAATTACAAATTGAAAATTTAATTCCAGTGATTAACTCTTCACCAAACAAAGAAATTTAAGGCCGGTCCAAATTGAAAGCACTCGCAGACAACAAAATAAACATAACTCAAAATTGGAATTTCTTTCCGGAAGGGTAGAAAATGTTGTGGGAAAAGGAGAAAATGCAGGTTACCAGCATTTACTCCATTTCCAACCATGTTTTTTTTTTTATAGGCGTCTTTCTCAGGTATTTGAAGATGGCAAAATGACAGTAATTCAAAAACAGAAATTTGTGTCAGAAAAGGAAGAAAACATTGTGGTAAAAGGAGAAAATACTGGTAACCAGTATTTTCTCCATTTCCCACTATGTTTTCTATAGGGTTAAGTAGGGTAAAAGTTTACAACATTTAACCCTTTGCCACATGAAAAAGAAATTAGACCTGTCTCAACTGAAAGCTCTTGCACATGACATAAATTCACCTCATATCAAGGTTTTCTTTTACCATATGGTGGGGTAGAAAACATTGTGGGAAAAGAAAAAAGATGAAGATAACCAACATTTTCTCCTCTACCCACTGTTTTCATGTTTGTTTATTTTTTTCAGGGTAATTTGAATAGACGTGTATAATTGTTATGAAAGAGTAATTATTATCATGTACCCAAACAACATGTGCATGTCATGTTCTGTACTAGGGAAAATTACTTGGCTTTCAACCAAAGAGAAGTAGTTTATTGTTTACCCAGAAACTTATGTTCAACCAGATTTTAACTTGATTCCATGTTAATCAGTTAAACAGCAAATTAACCTATTACCACAGAATCCCTACTTTTAACGACCCTGAGAAAGAAGCCTTTAGAAAACATTGTGGGAAAATGAGAAAATGCTGGTAACCAGCATTTTCCTCCTTTTCCCACAATGTTTTCTACTATTCACGAAACAAATTTCAAATTTTCAGTCACTTTATTTTGTCGCCTGCAAATGCTTTCGATTTGGACAAGCCTAAAATATTGTTGTTTAGTAATGAGTTAATCAAACAAAATTTTCAGTGTAGAAATAGAAACTAAATAAGTGCAATTTCAAGGTTTTCTCTTGTCTATAATGTCTTAGCAAAGTGGACAGTGTAAATAAAAAATCAGACCCAACTTTTGTGTAGACTGATCTTGATCTACAGTTACATCTACACAGCTATAGTTTTGAAAGGCACTATAAGGGAGTAAGACTTTGTTTGATAACCATAAACTCTTACCAAATGACAAAATTTTCAACTGGTCAAAATTGAAAGCATTTGCAGACGACAAAATAAAAGTGCCTGAAAATCTGAAATTTGCTTTGGGAAGGGAAGAAAACATTGTGGAGAAAGGAGAATATATGCAGTGTCTTTAGAAGGCTTCTTTCTCAGGGTTATTAAAAGTTCTGATTGTGTGGTAAAGAGTTCATGATAATATTGATAACTTCCTTTTCCATCCAGTGTCATATTGACAGTTTTGGTTTGCCATAAAACAGCCTGCAGTAGAATAGGTCTAATAATCAGAGAGGAAAAAAATGAAACATTGTTATTAAGGATTTGTCAACAAAATGCAGGATTAAGTTTACTAATAAATGAAGTATTAAGTTTTCATTTTGTTTTTCTGTCTTTTTCTTACACAGATTTTGAATTTGGGTTTATTTATTGTCGCCCCCAGTTTTCCATATGGGTTATGCCCCCTGAAGGCTGCTAGTGTCGTTATAGGGGATAGTCCAGATACAGGACGAAACCCCATCCTAAGTTTTGCCTGTTTTTCTACATGCTCCATGGATAGCACCGTCACATGGGACCTTGGTTTAACATATCATCCGAAAGAGTTTTAGTAATTTTAGATGGCTAGCCATGGGGATCGAACCCACACCCTCATTATCACGAGTCCTACGCTTTACCAACTGAGATATGCAGGCTGGTCAGTTTTTTTTAAAGAGGGTCAGTCCACAACTTAAATACCACGGGCCATATTTACCAGCCATTCTTAACCCATTACTACGCAATCACTACTTTTGACGCCCCTTAGAAAGGAGCCTTTAGAAAACATTGTGGGAAAAGGAGAAAATGCTGGTAACCAGCATTTTCTCCTTTTCCCACAATGTTTTCTACCCTTCACAAAACAAATTTCCAATTGTCAGACACTTTTATTTTGTCGTCTGCAATTGCTTTCAATTTTGACCAGTCTAAAATATTGTCGTTTGGTATTGGGTTAAGAAGTTCTTTGTCTCAGTCTTCAAAATTTCCCGACTGTGAAAATAACAGAACCTTTGATTGGCTAAACCATTTTATTTAGCCAATCAGAAGTTCTGTAACTTTCACATTGGCAAAATTATGAAGAGTAAGACTAAGAATGTTCTTAAGAATGGTTGGGGAATGTGGATCCTGTACAGTAACCTTTGCCACAATAGTTTCATTAGTTTGTGTTTTAACAACTTTAGTGGAAGAAATCTTTTGCAGGAATTGTTGTAAAGGAAAAAAATGTAAAATTACAAGAATCCTTCTCCAATAATGTTTTCAAAAGTTAAATGTCACCACTAGATCTACATTTGCCTTGTATAAATGTGCCTCTTGGAAAAGGGATTTTAACTCATTACCAAACGACAAAATTTTAGGTTTGTCCAAATCGAAAGCAGTTGCAGACGACAAAATAAAAGTGACTGAAAATTTAAAATTTGTTTTGTGAAGGGTAAAAAACATGGGAGAAGGAGAAAATGCTGGTTACTAGCATTTTCTCCTTTTCCCACAATGTTTTCTTAAAGCTTCTTTCTCAGGGTCATCAAATGCAGGGATTATGTGGTAATGGGTTAATGCCTCTACACTATACAGATATATACCAGACAAGTTTCATATAATTCTGGATCCATAATTTAAAACCCATTTTGCCTTACAACCCACTGAATTGTAAGGTAGATTCTCCTATAACATGCAGAAAATTTTGCAATATTAAATTTACCAACTCTGGTCATCCTGGGTTGACTGCACAGGCTGGCTAGATGTATCAACTCTTTACCACACAATCCCGACTTTTAACGACCCTGAGAAAGAAGGCTTTTGAAAACATTGCAGGAAAAGGACAAAACGCTTGTAACCAGCATTTTCTCCTTTTTCCACAATGTTTTCTACCCTTCTCAAAACAATTTTCCATTTTTGAGCCATATTTATTTTGTCATCTGCAAATGCTTTCAATTTGGACTGGTCTACAATTTTGTCATTTGGTAAAGAGTCAAAGGCCCTTTTTCACAATGGCTAGTACGCTTTCATGAGTGAATAATGAATGAATAGCATTTTACGGCCTGTGGACAACTTAGGTCACATTGGGCGCACTTACTTAGTAAACAATAATGCAAGGTGAATATAACATACATGTGCAACAACACAAGACAAACATGATAAATGAGGAATGGATGAAACACAAAATGATGCTCCTTTTGTCACCTTTTACGACATGCATGCTGTCACTTTTGTTTCGCCAGATAAAATTGCAGATCATATGCTTTCAGCTTGGGCAAGAGTAAAACGTTTGCATGAAGTAAAGGGTTACATCTTCAACTTGTATCTTGCCAGTTGAGCAACCTGGCTTTGACCTCAGTTTGAAATGATGGGCATAAAAACAAAACAGTGATGCCAAGTTTTGGTATCTTATATCATAATTTATTGTTTATGAATTTAAAATACATTGTTGGAATAACATCACTAGTGACTAAAGCAAATCTAACATGATAAAAACTTGATTTATGCAATGCAAGTTAAGCATTTTTTAAATTGTCTTAATCATTTACCAAACAATAAAATTAGAATGGTCCAAATTGAAAGGATTTGCAGACGACAAATGTAACTGAAATAATGATTTTGTTTTGGATGGGGAAGAAAACATTGTGAGAAAGGAGAAAATGCTGGTCATCAGCATTTTCTCCTTTTCCCACAATGTTTTTAAAAGGCTTCTTATACAGAGGTGTTATGAGTTGTTTTTGTGTTAATTGTCATTTGGGAAGCAAGATTTTGAAAACATTGGGGAAAAAGAAGAA
The DNA here is from genome assembly GCA_943736015.1 of Tridacna crocea. NCBI lineage: Eukaryota > Metazoa > Mollusca > Bivalvia > Cardiida > Cardiidae > Tridacna > Tridacna crocea. Next base: position 13,447,965 of record OX031069.1, on the reverse strand, counting down.
AGTGCTAGTTCCTAGCATTTTCTTCTTTTCCCACTATGTTTTCAGCATTTTCTCCTTTTCCCACAATGTTTTTAAAAGGCTTCTTATACAGAGGTGTTATGAGTTGTTTTTGTGTTAATTGTCATTTAGGAAGTAAGATTTTGAAAACATTGGGGAAAAAGAAGAAAATGCTAGTTCCTAGCATTTTCTTCTTTCCCACTATGTTTTCATTCCTTCAAATGACAGATTCATTTTTTTGTGTTAGAAATGTTTGATGAATATTGAATACAGAACAGATTACTTAACCCATTACCAAACAACAATATTTTAGACTGGTCCAAATGTGAAAGCATTTGCAGACGACAAAATGTAAGTGACTGAAAATTTGAAATTTGTTTCGTGAAGGGTAGAAAACATTGTGGGAAAAGGAGAAAATGCTGGTAACCAGCATTTTCTCCTTTTCCCACAAGGTTTTCTAAAAGTTTCTTTCTCAGGGGCATCAAAAGTAGGGATTGTGTGGTAATGGGTTAAAGATCAATTTCACCTGTGCGTAAATGAACCCTTTACCACACAACCCCGGGTTTTCACGACCCTGTAGAAGAGGCCTTATAAAAACGTCTTCCCCAATGTTTTCTATCCCATACATTGCACCATTTGAAACACCTTGAAACTGTTGTCTGCAAATGCTTTCAATTTGGACACAGCTCACATTATGTCACCTTGTAAAGAGTTAACGAGAGCACTCCATGCAGGCGCCAATGTTCAGCTGCAATCACTTTTAGAAATACATGTAGATTGATTTTCAGTGAAAATTTTAAGTCCAAAAATGGTCCACTGATTCTCAGTGAAAATTTAAAATCCAAAAAGGGGCATAACTGTGTCAATTATAGCCACTAAACATCATTATACGCCCCCCTACGCCCCCCCCCCCCACACACACACACACAACACAGCTCCTTGTCACAAAATTAGGCCTTTGTCACAGAATGCAGAATGCGTTAGTACAAAAGGAAGAGTTGAAAAAAGTTCAAGGGGAGATAATTCTGCAACAAATCGCTGCAGGGTCATGAAAACTGCAAATGCACAACTTCATATATGTAAAAATATAAAACTATGAACTTTTGGAAGAAAAAAAACTTTGAAAACTGTCTTTAAATCATGAGGCTTATCAAATGTAAAAAAAAAAATACAAGTTAAAAAATAACGGAAAAACAAAAAACTACCATTCAACTCCTTTGCAATTTCTCTTCTTGCAGCAATGATTTCAATAGAAAGTACTTCTACAAAAGACCTACAATTGGAGATAATTCATCTATAAACACAAAATTGCTTTAGTTGTAGTAAATATGCATCAGACTGGCTTTTTAACCCTTTCCCAAGCGGCAAATTTTGGATCAGACAAAATTGAAAGCATATTGCAGATGACAAATTAACAGTTGCTAAAAAGATTATTTTTCTATGATAGGGTAGAAAACATTGTGGGAAAAGGAGAAAATGCTGACCCATAAAAACCAGGGATTGTTTGGGAAAGGGTTAATACAGAAACACTTGTTATATATCCTTATCTAGCCTAGTCCAGTCTGTGATACTGTAAACCAGACAACAAAATAAAAGTGATGAAAATTTGAAATTTGTTTTGTGAAGAGTAGAAAACATTGTGGGAAAAGTTATGTCAAAAAATGTTCCCATTTTCATGCAACCTCACATTTACATGCCGTTTTTAGAGCGGAAACCCATAGTAAGACATATTACGGTATTTATGTCAAGTCTACACTGAAAATGTCACTTTAGTTCATCTACGGGTTAAATCCTGTCCCAGGGTTTAAGTCTAACTCATGTGCTTACTAGTATACTATATTACAACTATTTACAGATATCTACATCAAAATTTACATAACCTTACATGATAGACATTATCCGTTTACCACACAAAAAATTTTAAGACCTATTCAAGTTGAAAGCTTTTGCAGATGACAATTTCACTGTGGCTCAAATGATGCAATTTCCCTTTGATAGGGTATAAAACTTTGTGGGAAAAGGAGAAAATGCAGGTTACCAGCATTTTCTCCTTTTCTCACCATGTTTTCTAGAGGCTTCTTTTTCAGGGGCATCAAAAGTAGGGATTGTGTGGTAATGGGTTAAATACATAATATAGTGACTACAAAACAAACTTAGCTGAGAACCGTTTGCATTAAACCCTAAATCAAGTTGTCCCATTTACTGACTGCAAAAGTTTAGACTGGTTTATCTCTTTACGAAATGACATAACTTAAAACAGTTCATAATGATGACTTAAAGGTGGTCCAAATGATGAAATTTGGGTCATCATAAAGTAGACAACATTGTTGAAAAAGAAGAAAATGCTGGTTACCAGCATTTTTCTCCTTTTCCAACGTTATCAAATACCTCTTTCATCAGTTTTTTAAACTTCGGATTGTGTGTAATAGAGTTGAAAGGAGAAAAGACAAACAAAGAGTTAATAATAGCTATACAAATCCAAAACTGGAGAAATTCTTTATTTCTACAACCAGGGATTTAAACATTTTTATTTAACCCTTTACCAAACAACAAAATTTTAAACCTGTCCAAATTGAAAACACTTGCAGGCCACAAAGTAAAAGTAACTCAAAAAATTGAAATTTGTGTCCAGCAGGGTAGAAAACATTGAGAGAAAAGGAGAAAATGCTGGTTACCAGCATTTTATTCTTTTCCCACGATGTTTTCAAAAGGCTTCTATCTCAGGGTCGTAAAAACCAGGGATTTTTTGGGAAACGGTTAAGGCAAAAAGGATCCCTAGCTGTCATTTGAAAAAAGGGTGTTGAAATATAGTAGTTTGCATACATGACTGACAAATGAAACTCTGGGTCCGTATTCACCAACCATTCTTAAGAACATTCTTTGTCTTATTCTCCAGAATTTTCTACATCTGTAAGTAAGACAGCTTCTGATTGGCTAAACCAATTGGTTTAGCCAATCAGAAGTCTTACTTACAAATGTTGAAAACCTTGGAGAATAAGACTAAGAATATTCTCAAGAATGGTTGGTGAATACAGGCCCTGGACTTATTCCCACAAAGACATTAAAATGACAAGGTCATAATACAGGGATACTATACAACCAGAAATATTTCCAATTTTTGAATATCGATAAAAATTGCAATGACATCTCCCTACATAAATTTAAGCTACATTAACTCTTTACCACACAATTTCTGGTTTTTACGACCCTGAGATAGAAGCCTTTTAAAAACATTGTGGGAAAAGGGGAAAATGCTGGTAACCAGCATCGTCTCCTTTTCCCACAATGCTTTCTACTTTGCCTGAAACAAATTTCAATATTTTAGTTAACATTTATTTTGTGGTCTGCAAGTCACTTTTAGTGATTTCAATTTGGACCAGCCTAAAATGTTGTTGTTTGAAAAAAAGAGTTACGGTATATTTTTACCAAGACACTGCGTGATGTGGTGATGATTGACAGGGATCCTTGTTGACATCAGTCAGTGCCTTTTTTCATTGAAATCGACCATAATACCAGTCTAATACTGCTAATGAAACACGTTTCATCGGAGTAAAAATGAAGATGCAAGATCCTCTGTTGCAGTTTTTGCAGAAATTGAAACACACATAAGGTCAGTACTAGGTAGCTCCTTACATTTTAAACTTTGAATAAAAATCTTCTACGGTATTATTTTTTGACACCAATTATGTACACCAAACTAACAAAAAAGGATTAAGTTAACCCATTACCAAACGACAATATTTTAGACTGGTCCAAATTGAAAGCATTTGCAGACGACAAAATAAAAGTGACTGAAAATTTGAAATTTGTTTTTGTGAAGAGTAGAAAACATTGTGGGAAAAGGAGAAAATGCTGGTTACCAGCATTTTCTCCTTTTCCCACAGTGTTTTCTAAAGGCCTCTTTCTCAGGGGCGTCAAAAGTAGGGATTGTGTGGTAATGGGTTAATAAATTTTACCCGTATATTTACAAGTCCTACTACTGACAGTTTTATTACATTTGGTACCTCCTGTAGACAAGATCTGTTATCACATTGGACCAGTCTGAACCCTCTACCACTTGACAACATTTTCCATGTCCAAATTCAAAGCAATTGCAGACGACAATTTAAATGTGGTTCAACATTGTGAGAAAAGGAGAAAATGCTTGTTACCAGCATTGTCTGCTTTTCAAACAACGTTTACCAAGGTTTCATCCCCCAGGTCGTTAATACCCTGGATTGTGTAGTACAGGGTTAAAAATAGAGAAGCAAAGGGAGAAAAATGCTGATAATGAGCATTTAAAAAAGAACTTGAATTTTTATCTTTCATCCCTATTTAACATTGATGAAAATTTGTTTAACCCTTTACCAAACAATCCCAGGTTTTCACGACCCAAACAAAACTGCCTTCTGCAAAATCCTGTGGGAGAAGGAGAAAATGCTGGTAACAGTGTTTTCTACCCTTCCCAAATCAAATTTCTATTTTTCAGTCATTTTTATTTTGTTGTCTGCAAATGCTTTCAATTTGGACAAGTCTTAAATTTTCTCTTGTGGTAAGGAGTTAAAGAAGAAGTGTGTTGATTTCTTTACTTGCCTTTGCTAAACCCTTTACCAAACAACACAATATTCGACTCTCCCAAAGTAACAACACATGCAGGAAATTAATACTAGTTTTATTAAATTGATGAGATATGCCTTTGAAAGTTCAGAATACACTGTCGGAAAAAGAACAAACTATGGTTTACTTCACCCATTACCAAACAACAAGAATTTTCAAATTCCCCAAATTGATGGCTTTTGCAGGCAACAAATAGTGTTGCCGAAATTGATGAAATTTTTCTTTAAAAGTTTTGAAAACATTGTGGGAAAAGGAGAAACAGCTATTTGCCACCATTTTCTCCTTTTCCCGCAAGGTTTTCAGAGGCCTTTTCCAGGGTTGTTAAATCACGGTTCATAATCACCAAACATTTCATACAATATTTTGTCTTGTTCACGAAAATTGGAAACACAACTCTGAACGGCTAAACCATTTTGTTTGTTTGGTGAAGGGTTATATTTCCTTAACACTTTCCCAAACAAGCACTTGTTTTTACATGTCTGCAGTACAAGTCTTTTGAAAACATTGTGGGAAAAGGAGAAATTGCTCGTAACGAGCAATTTCTCCTTTTCCCACAGTGTTTTCTACCCATTTGGAGAACTTTCTGCCATTTTTATCAAATTTGAAATTGTCGTCTGCAAACTCTTTGAGTTTGGAAGAGTCTAAAATGCATCGTTTGGGAATGGATTAAAGAAGGAATGGAAGAAGCAATGTGATACATGTATATCAAATTTATGTACAGGTTTTAAAAAGCTTAAAATTGCACAGTAAACTATTAGACTAATAAGCAACTCACTGACCTTTTGTAGAAAGTGTAGAGCAAGACCAGACTGACAGAACCTGCAGTCAGATCTTGTATTTACACTGTACGATATGGAAATATTTTTCTCCAAAAAATTAACTTTGGGACAACAGCATTTGGGTTTTTACTACAATGTTTTTTTTTTTCTCACAATGTTTTCTACCTGTCCCAGAACAAATTTCAATTCTTTAGTCACATTCATTTTGTCGTCTGCAAGTGTTTTCAATATGGACCAGTTAAAAATTTTGTTGTTTGGTAAAAGAGTTAACCCATTACCACACAATCCCTACTTTTGACGACCCTGAGAAATAAGCCTTTAGAAAACATAGTGGGAAAAAGAGAAAATGCTGGTAACCAGCATTTTCTCCTTTTCCCACAATGTTTTTTGCCCTTCACAAAACAAATTTCAAATTTTCAGTCACTTTTATTTTGTCGTCTGCAAATGATTTGGATTTGGACAAACCTAAAATGTTGTTGTTTGGTAAAGAGTTAACCCATTACCACACAATCCCTACTTTTGACGCCGCTAAGAAAGAAGCCTTTTGAAAACACTGTAGGAAAAGGAGAAAATGCTGGTAACCAGCATTTTCTCCTTTTCCCACAGTGTTTTCTACCCTTCCCATAACAAATTTCAATTTTTCAGTCACCTTTATTTTGTCGTCTGCAAATGCTTTCAATTTGAACCAGTCTAAAATTTTCTCGTGTGGTAATGAGTTTAATCATCATGAGCTGTCTATTTATAGGTCTACTGATCTATTCCTCTATATGCATGGCAAATACAGCATTTTCATTTTTTAGCTGTAAGGGGTACAACAGCCTTGTTTACAAAATTCAGTATTTACCAAACAACAAAAAAAATTTAGACTTATCCAAAACTGAAATGTTTGTGGATGACAAAATAAATGTGATTAAAAAAAATAAAGTTAGTTTTAGAATGGGAGAAAACATCGCAGAAAGAGTATAAAATGCTTGTTACCACCATGTTCTCCTTTTTCCACAATATTTCCAAAAAAAAACCCCTCTGAATGAGGGTTGTTAACCCATTAACCCTTTACCAAACAACAAAATTATAGACTGATCCAATTTAAAGCATTTGCAGACAACAAAATGAATGTAACTAACAAATCGAAATTTGGTGTTGGAAGGGTATGAAACATTGTGGTAAAAGGAGAAAATTCTGGTTACCAGCATTTTCTCCTTTTCCCACTATGTTTTCAAAAGACTTTTTCCTCAGGTTCGTCAAAAGTCGTCATTGTGTGGTAAAGGATTAATCGCTGCATCCAACTAACATTGTTTTTGTGGGCAATGTGCAGTCTGATCTTGGATCTACACTCTCTGATACTATGCTACATAATCTGGTAATAACAATCTCAACTCTTTACCAAATGACAAAATTTTAGGTTTGTCCAAATCGAAAGCTAGTGCAGACGACAAAATAAAAGTGACCGAAAATTTGAAATTTATTTTTTGAAAGGTAGAAAACATTGTGGTAAAAGGAGAAAATGCTGGTTACCAGCATTTTCTCCTTTTCCCTCAATGTTTTCTAAATGCTTCTTTCTCAGGGGCGTCAAAAGTAGGGATTGTATGGTAATGGGTTAAAATGGCGATATTTTGCATGCGTTTTCTAATTGAAAACGCCCCTTTCACTAATTCATCACCCTATGTAAGAGGCAAAATTTGGAACTGTGTGTTAATTCCATGTAGATAAAGTACATCTAATTTACTGTGAGGCAAGAAAGTGACTGAACTTCCTGGTGATGAGGCAAAATGCAGGCATCCTCACAAAACTACAAAACTAACTCATGGTGTATGAAGCTGAATTAATCTATTATGGGTGATGCAAAAGACGTTACTGGGTTTCTTGATGCTGCTGCCTTGTTTACAAAACTAGAAAACTAATCAGCTGTGGGTGTGGGAAAGAAGTGTCTGGTTTTCAGGATGATGAGGCGGAACGCTGCCTTGTTTATAAAACTAGAAAACTAATCAACTGTCGGTGAGGCAAAAAAGTGACTGGGTTTCTTGGTGACGTTGGCTGTTCGGTCTCCAAACCTAAAAACAAAAGAAAATTATAATCAATCAGCTGTAAGTTTTTACCAAATAGCCTATTCCTAAATGCTTAACTCCTTAACTCTTTACCACACAATTCTGACTTTTAAGACCTTGAGGAAGAAGACTTTTGAAAAACATTGCAGGAAAAGGAAAAAATGCTGGTAACCAGCATTTTCTCCATTTCCCACAAAGTTTTTCTTCCCTTCCAGGCGAAATTTCAATTTTTCAATTGCAATTGTTTTATTGTCTGTGATGCTCTCAATTTGGACTAGTCTAAAATTTTGTCAACTGGTAAAGGGGTTAAAATCCTACAAAGCTTTACTTAACTCTTTACCACACGACAAAATTTTAGACTGGTTCAAATTGAAAGTATTTGCAGACAACAAAATAAAGGTGACTGAAAAATTGAAATTTGATCTGGGAAGGGTTGAAAACACTGTGGGAAAAGGAGAAAATGCTGGTTACCAGCATTTTCTCCTTTTCCCATAGTGTTTTCAAAAGGCTTCTTTCTCAGGGGCGTCAAAAGTAGGGATTGTGTGGTAATGGGTTAAGACCTGACCTGATCAAAATTGACAGATCAAATCAAATGTAAATGAGCATAATGCATATCATCTCTGTTACATCAAATACCAGGCAAGTCGTCACATAATGATGGATCCATAAGAGCCAAATTTTTAAACAATCAACTTTATTATGAGGTAGACTGGTCTTTTGGCATACAGGCTATTATCCAATATCCAAAAGATTTAGCCCAGGTCAGAATGCGCAGACTGTGCAGGCTGACCTGAGTCCATGCTTTTTGCAGATGCATTAAGCCCCCTCTTACAGAGCATGACCCAAATCAACTGTCGGACGGCAAACTTGCCATGTGATCATAAATGTACAATAATTGCAAAAGCGGCTATAATTGTGTAAGACATCATAAAAGTTAATTTACATTTAAGAAGAGCACTGCAAGCAGGTGCAAAACCTTAACTGCAGTTGCTTGTATGAAGCGGCTTAAGTGTAAAACATTTTGATAGTTACCTGCCCTTATATGGGTCCCCCATTTGAGAGTTAACCCTTTACCACACAGTGACTTTTGACGACTCCCAGATAGAAGCCTTTTGAAAACCTTGTGGGAAAAGGAGAAAATGGTGGTAATCAGCATTTTCTCCTCTTCCCAAAATGTTCTCTACTCCATCAAAAAAGGATTGCACGGTTTGTGCCACACTGAAAATGTCGTCTGCAAATGCATTCAACTTGGACACGGCTAAAATTTTGTCGTCTGGTAAAAGGTAAACGAATAGTCCAAGTTTGAAGTTAATATCTTCAGTAATGAGAGATACTTAAAATTGTCAAAGTTTCTGGACTATTACACAGACAATGAAACAGACAACAACAACACTATTAAAATACTTCAGTGTTTTCTTCATAACAGTCAAAGTAAAATGTCTACCAATCCACTACGTCATATCAAAATTTTCCTTGTTTTGCTGTGCAACAATCCAGATGATATGAACAAATGAAATCTGCACTGAATGTAGACTGGGACATCTAACACCTTACCCTTTACTAGACGACAAAGTTGTCAATTTGTTCAAGACATTTAGAATGTGGCTAAAATAGGTCCAATCATCTTCAAAATGTTTCAACACAATTCCTGGTTTTAACATGATATGGTTTGCAACATGGGAAAAGAGGCATTCAGACATTTGTGTAAAGTGTCATCTCAAATCAGCCTGAGCAGTCTGTACAGACTAAACCAAAATGACAATTCTTGTTTTTCCGTTTTGCTCAAGGCTACTGTGGAACAAAATCTAATGTAGTTGTAAAGTTGCATCTCAGGCTGATTCGAGATACACATGTCCGAATGCCTCTTTGATAGTTACCTGCCCTTATCATTAGCGATTTCTTTTTTTTGTTGTTGTTGAATGTACTTAACAACAAGATGTCAGAAATCGAGTACAGGTATTAATGCATGAACACAAAAACTTGAAACACATTCATACACACACAATGATGAGAACACATACACATGTATTACTTGTACATGTATATCTTTTTTAACCTATAATTTACCTTCTTACACAGCACTTTCGCTCATTGAACGACGTAGTTCTTTCAGGGGTGGCATAAGTTTGCGTTTTTCTTCTCTGATATAGAAAGGGAAGACAGGATCAGTTTCCATACCCAATACAAGGGTATGATTGTGGGGTTAATGGGTTAAATCTAGCCTAGATATACCTCAACCAAAGCCTCCCTGGGTTACATGGCTTATCATGGCTACATGTAGAGATATACAGAAGATGCAAAGATGATTTATCATGTCAAAAAGCTCCTATGGTTTTACTATTATAGATCCTTAGTCGTATTGTTAACATACCCTATAAGTGTTTTCTCCTGCTGGTTCCAAATTCTACATTTTTTTCCAAAAAGAGGGGTATTTGAATTTCTGTGAACCTTATTTCTGCAACGTCCAGTATGAGCATTTTTGGTATTTAATATCTGCTGCAGTAGAATTACTAATATTACAGTTGAAAACAACCTATTTTTGTCTCTTGATACTTTCAACTATGTATAAATATATCTCCACTAGCTGGTCAAAAGATATTACCCGACAGAAGATCGATACTTTAGACGTATAAGCTCAAGTTTGAGTTGTTAATCTATGGTAGACAACAGTATCGTAATACAGCATATCAAAATGGTACGTGTTGACCTTTTGTCATGTTTGGAATGTGACAATCTGAATTGTGGTGTGAAAACAAGTTTAGGTTGAATACCGAAATTAAAATCAGTTGCTTTATACAGTCTGGCCTGCTCATCAGATGTTAAATCTCTATTGAAAGATTTAATCTGACATTTAAGTTTTAACTCTTTACCAAACGACAAAATTTTAGACTGGTCCAAATTGAAAGCATGTAGACAATAAAATAATTGTGACTGAAAAACAGAAATTTGGTTTAGGAAGGGTAGAAAACATTGTGGTAGAAGGAGAAAATGCTGGTTACCAGCATTTTCTCCTTTTCCCACAATGTTTTCATAAAGTTTCTTTCTCAGTGTTGTTAAAAGTCGGGATTGTGTGGTAAAGAGTTAAGAAGTCATATTTGATTGACATTTCCTAAAGATCAAGGTAATTCAATGAATATTGCCATGTCACTGCTATACTGACCACACTGGTGTTTTTTACATACAAGTAACCCTATACTGAAAATCATCCATGTTTTTGATGCCGAGTTTGATGAAAGGCAAAATCACATTATAATTGGCATGTTTGTTTTCTCCATAGAAACAGCAGAAACTAAAAACCCGCCAAAAACAAAAGCCTTAAACAATAGTACACAGAACAGGGAAATTTGTTTTCAATTGCAAACAATATTCCTCTTCCATAGTTTTGTAAACATGAAGGACAATCATAAATGTCAGGTACACCAGTTAATTTGTGGTTGACAGTTTTAAATCTTTTTTCTTTCATGTACAAAAGTGACAACTAATTCAAATATATCTCTAAACAGTTCCAGAATATTGCTATCTTCATCACTGAAACACCAAAGACAGGCACCAATTTAAATGGTTTCCATTTCCAGTGCCGAACAACTACAAAAACTTCACTTTTTTTGCCAACACTCAAAGAAAATCTACCTCAAAACCCTCAATACAGATACAAGAGCCCAAACTATTATGCCATACACATTGTTGTGTCCTAAACAAGCACAAGTTACAGACATCCACGTCATGCTCTGTGGAAAGGAGGGCTTAATTCTTTATCAAAAAACAAATTTCAGATGTCTTGAAATTGAGAGCATTTGCAGACAACACAAATTTATGTGACTCAAAAATTGAAATTTGCACTGGGAAGGGTAGAAAACATCGTTGGAAAAGGAGAAAATGCCAGTTACCAGCATTTTCTCCTTTTCCTACAATGTTTTCAAAGGCTTTTTTTTCTCAGGGTCTTTAAAATTCTGGATTGTGTGGTAAAGTTAATGTATTCCATAAAGATTTGCTCCTCATCAGTCTGTGTTCTGCACAGGCTGACATGGGTCAAAACTTTTTGTTATTCAGAACTTTACTACCTCCAGATTCAAGACTTCAAAGAATAATGGTTCCATAATTATGTGATGACTGGCTTAGTATAATGTACGACAGGGATTCATTAAACCCCCTATTGCCAGAGCATGGCCAATGAAACTGATCAAGATGAAGGAACCATAAAATCTTTTTCATGTAATGTTAGTTATATATACATACATGTAAGTTGCATAAACATTATCAGAATGACTGACAAAACAAGCAGTTATCATTCACAGGCAATCTTGTTTTCTCTCGACCAGACAATCATGAGTTTTAACCACTGCCAGGAAAAACTCTTTTGAAAACATTAGGGATAAGTAGAAGATGCTGTTAACTGTGCATGATCTATCATGTGTCCAATGTATTCAGCGACCATTTTTTTTTACTTTTCTAGGGTGGTCATTCAATACAAGATTGAGCTTCACAAAAAAAAAAATCATTTTCCACAGAAAAGTAAAACATACACAAGTGAATACAAGAGTATATATAAGCGTAGCATAAACCATCTCCCTCCAGCCATGAGCAAATATTTACTACATTCCTACATTAACCCCACAACAAAATTTTAGCTCTTGTCCAAACTGAGGTCGACAATTTCAGTACGGCTCAATTGGTGCAATTTTCCTTTGATATGTTTGAAAGCATGTGGGAAAAGAAGAAAATGCTGGGAACATTTTCTCCTTTTCCCACAATGGTTTCAAGACTTCTTTCCCAGAATAGTGAAAAATTAGCACAATGCAGTAAAGAGTTAAGCCCTTGATAATCAAGACATATTGTATTTCCTACTATACAACAGACACACTCTTAACTGCCTAAATATAACAGCCAATTACAACAGATATCTGATAACAGATCAGCCTTTACCACATAATCCCATGGTTTAACTACCCTCCAAAGAAGGCTTTTGAAAACATTGCGGAACAAAGAGAAAATGCTACAAACCAGTATTTCCTCCTTCCAAAAACAAATTTCAATGTTTGAATCACATTCCTTATGTGGTCTGCAATCTCTTTCAATCCTGACATGTCTGAAATCTTTTTGTCAGGTAAAGTGTTAAACCTCTGATGAGAAAGTCATGTTGCTGTTACATGTACAAATATGCCACAATGCAACAGACTAGTGTTAACTCCATAAATCAAATAGCAGGTTACAATAGCTATCTTAAAACAGGTAAGTCTTTACCACACAACCCCAAGGAAGACTTATAAAAATATCATGAAAAAAGGAGAAAATGTTGATAACCAATATTTTTTTTTCTTTTCCCACAATATTTTCTACCTTTTCCGACATTAATTTCCAGTTTTGGGTCACATTAATTTTGTTTACAAATTGTTTCCGATTTAGAAAAGTCTAATGTTCTGTCATTCAACAGATTAAAACTCTCTGATGTTCCACAAAAGAAGTCATTTTACTTGAATAAATACTTTTCCTGACAACTAAACTGTCAGCTTGTCTAATTCTAAGGCATTTGCATTATGGCAATGGAAATATATTTCAAACTAAAGGGCTACCTTTAAAACATCATGACTGTAATTTCTCCTTTCAATAAAATCATCTCATTTATGTCAACTATTTACCTGACTTAAATTTTTTTGACAATCCGAAAATGAAATCATCATATGATAACATACATAATGAACTAGAGCTATCTCTAACCATGATTATACCCCCCACCAGTTCCTTCTCACAAAAATAGGCCAATGTCACAATATGCAGAATGGTTTAGTACAAAAGTAAGATTTAAAAAATTTCAAGAGGAGATAATTCCGCAACAAATCGCACGAGGGCCATGAAAATTTCACATGCATACCTTCATAATATATAGGAACCCTTTGTGTAAATCTGAGTTCAGTACCTTAAAAAGTACTGGTGTATTTTACCAGACAAACCTGTGTCCACAGACAGATGGACAGACAGAAAGACAGATGGGCAGACAGCCATGGTGATTCCAGTATACCCCCTCCACTTCGTTGTGGGAGTATAAAAAACCCTTAACAGTACACAAAGAAACATTAGGCATGTGACAAAATAGCTTACTAAGAGCAGTGTTTCGGTTTCCAGCCGTACTCTGTTTACATAAAATTTGATGCATTTCCATGGTGCATCACATCAAGTAAGTTACAGGGTGACCCCAAAAAAAATGAGACCCATGAACATGTTAATAAAAACTTTAATTTTCAGGCTACAGAAACCAAACATCACACATGTTATCTCAACTTAAAGCAAGGCCTGCACACCAAGTTTCATTAGTCACTTTCTGTTTAATGACGTCTTTCCATAATGTACTCAAAATGTGCCCCTCGGCACTGGTGGCACACTTGAACACGACGCGCGAAATTCTCAATCACTCAATGTCTATAAGAATAACCCCAAAAACATTCACGAGTTGAAGGAGGCCATAACTGCTAAGATTTGTGAGATTCTAAAGGAGGAGTGCGTTCGAGTCATTGAGAATTTCGCGCGTCTTGTTCAAGTGTACCGCCAGCGCCGAGGGGGCTCATTTTGAGCACATTGGGTCATTAAACAGAAAGTGATAAGCCCTGACTAATGAAACTTGGTGTGCAGGCCTTGCGTTAAGTTGAGATTACATGTGTGATGTTTGGTTTCTGTAGCATAAAAATTAAAGTTTTTATCAATATTTTCATGGGTCTCATTTTTTTTTGGTCACCCTGTAGCAAATAATCATGGAACCACACAATCTATTTTGTCTAACTACCAGCTCACTCCAAAGGCAGAATGGAACCTCTGACATGCAAAATATTTTGCAAAAAGTTTCACAGACAGCGTAGGCTAACATTGGTTAATACTTTTTGAAAATGTTTTTCTTGAAACCCTCTTTTCAGAGCTCGGTTCATTCAATTCAACAATTCACTAAGGAAAGAAAATGCTTCCATTAACCTTTTTCAACATTATTTCAATTACATTGCGTGGCCAGTGCACCTATCCATGCGTTCCTGGAGTTTCTTTTACCAGTACTCTGCACAATTTTCTTTCCAAGCCACTGGCTGCTTTGCCTAATGATCATCAAACAATGATCAGAGGTGGGAGACGAATGAATCCTGTCCCAGTGACTATCATCAATCCTCGGAAAGAAATTGGCTGAGCCAGGGTTCGTAGCCAGGGATCGAACCCTGGACCCTGACTGAGCTATCCTGACTCATCCCCAAAATAATGACATCTGTTATTCAAAAGGTAGAAAATATTGTTGGAAAAGGAGAAAATGTCTCCATTTCCAACAATATTTTCAAAAGGCTTCTGTATCGGGCTCGGTAAAAGTCAGCAGTGTTTCAGCCAGCTTTGATGAAAAAGGGGCCAGCTGGCCCCCTGAAATCATAAACAGGGGCCAATCATCTTGAGCAAGGGGGAGTAGGTGGGGGAGTGCATTCTTTCAATATTAGACTGAATACATGTCTATAACATTTTTTTAAATACCTTAGGAACTAAAGATTCTCCTTCCTTACAAGTTTGTCCATTTCTGTGGAACTTTGCCGAAGTCAAACAACTTAAAATCATATTTTTTTGTCATTGGGACCTTTGATACATCACCAGATTAATCAGGCTTTCGACCACCTGAAGTTTGTGATGGTGTTACTCTTGCTATTTTTCCAGTATTTGATGGCCGTGCCTCTTCACTTTCAATTTGGCGTGTTAAAAAAGTTGAATATTCTTCTTTTAATTTTTCCACCGATAGTTTCGTAGTTCGTCATGAAAACTTTATTATAAACAGATTATCCGCTCTCTGTGGCTTTTTTTCAATTTACGAATGTTTGATGTAAAAGGCAAGGAACCAGTACAAAATAATTATGACTGGTTTTGCGCATTCGATAGCTTATATGATACTACAGGGTTAAAAACACTAAGCCAGTCACGATTTCATTCCATTAATTTTTGTACGCAATGCAGTTTCGTCCCATACATTCCGTATACGGGCAAATCAATTTTTTGGGGGCCTAATATGATTTTTAAGCACCAGGTCTTGCGTGCCATGTTTGGAAATGTGCGGGAATCCTAATTTATTTGCGGGAATCCCGCAAGGGCGCATCCTGGCTGAAACACTGAGTCAGGACTGTGTGATAAAAGGTTAAAGTGGGTTTAATCTTTTAATACTGAGGCCAACTGAATCCTTTACTAGTCCATCATATATTTTCACAACCCTAGGAGCTTCCATAAACATAATGCAAAAGGAAGAAAACTCGAAGCACTTTCCAGCATTTTCTCCTTTTCCCACCATGTTTATCTACCCTAACCCTTTCATTGACAGATTCCATCACTCGAGCCTAACAGAGCCTAACCAATTGCCTTCTGATATCAGTTTGTTATGAGGTGTTATAGTTACCTTGGGGTATTAGTAGTTCTGGTGGTCCAAGTTTTACTTCTGTCATAGGAATTAGGAGTATGTACAGGTCCAAGTCGACTCTCTAACACTGTGGGAAAAAAATATTATATGACTTGCAACACGGAAAAAGGGGCATTCAGACATCTGCGTAATGTATTGTTTCAGATCAGCCTGCGCAGTCTACGCAGACTAATCTAAAACGATACTTTCAGTTTTTATGTAGTTTTCTGTTTTGCGGAAGTCTACTGTTTCAAAATATCTAATGTAGTTGTAGAGTGCCATGTTGGATTTTAGCCTACATGGACTGCAGATGTGCGAACATCCCTTTTCGCATGTTCCAAGCCATAATTATATCACAATCTACATCATTATTTAAGCTGTTCTTCGAGAAAAGAGGGTACAACACAACAAAATTTTGGAGTCGTCAAAATTTAACGTATTTGCAGACAACAAACAAAAATAAACATGAATCAAAAAATGAAAATTATTTTGGAAAGGGTAGAAAACTTTGTGGGAAAAGGAGAAAATGCTGGTTACCAGCATTTTCTCCTTTTCCCACAATGATTTCAGAGGCTTTCATTCTCAGGGTCGTCAATAGCCGGGATTATGTGGTAAGGAGTTTATGAATCTTAGTAATGTATTCTGCCAAGCAGGTCATTATATAATTTTGGATCGGTAAAATTCATTTTTTTCTAACAACCACTGAATGACTACATAAAGAGTTCCTTAGATATAAAGAAAATTTATAGGAAACAACATTTAAGACCCAAGACAGCTTTGACGAACTTGCAGAAGAGCAGTTAGAGCACTATTAAAAACACTGACACAAAATAGAAAAATTATTCATTGAAAACATTGCTGGAAAAATCTTTTCTGATTTAGACATGAGCTGTGGACAATGTTTTCATGTATTGAAATATGTCAATAAGATATTTTTTATTTGATGTTAAGAGTACATGTATTTCAGTCCAGTGTCACAATGTATCAATCTATGTATTCTTGGGAACTGCATATGTCCTCAATTTGGCCAAGTATAAAGATTTGATGTTTTGTATATAAATAAGAACTCACAAATTCTAGAAGGTTCAGGTGTTTTCGGTGTGTTGGGTTCTTGGCCCACATACATATTCTCACTTTCGTCACTGATAAAGTTTATCCAATAATCTTCAGGAATCTCAAACAGTTTATCCATGACCTGTAGAGTTAAAAAGATTATCTCACATAAATAAACATTTCTCGAACATCATTACTATGAAAAAGATCATAATCAAGGAATAAGCATGTGTATTTTTTTCCCCCTAACTCTGAATCACACACAAAAATTTTGGACAAAACCAAATTGAAAGCATTTGCAGACAACAAATGAATGGTTAGAAATCATTGTAGGAAAAGGAGAATATGCTGGTTACCAGCATTTTCTCCTTTTCCCATGTTTTCAAAAAGCTTCTTTCTCAGAGTCGTTAAAAGTCAGGATTGCGTGGTAAAGAGTTAAACAAAGGCTTCACACAGCCTTGCATATACACCCCAAGGGGCTTGTCAGTGAAATGGATTAAAATCTACAACACCTGCAGATATCCAAATTCTAAGTCACATGCACAACTACACATCATAGAGATTCATTGTGGTAAGATTTGATTGATTCCAATGAAAACTGTAGGGTAAGTTGCACTGATGACAAGAAATTGCTAAGGGAATGATGGACAAACAGTGAGACAGGCATATAAAAAGGGTGGAAAAAGAAGAAATGTTTTCTATACATCCCAAATCAAATTTCCATTTTTAGTCATTTAAATTTTTGTCCTCTGCAATGCTTTCAATCTAGATTTGTTGGTTGTATTAGGGTTTAATGCCACTTTAACGGTTAAGGTCATATCATGGCAGTTGGTGACGCACATGTGCTTCCTGGCTTTCTCACACCAGTACTAACACAACTTTCTTTCCAAAGCCACTCACTACTTTTCTCTCATGCTTAAGCAGAGTTGAGAGGCGAAAATATGCCAGAAAGAAAGGTTGCCTCAATCTGGCATCGAACTCACAACCACCAGTTCATGAGCCCGACAAGCTCACCACCAAGCCACCCCTGCGGGCTTCAATTTGGACCACTCTATAAGTTTGTTGTTTGGTAAAGAGTTAATATGGTATCACAAAATATTAAAGATGAATCTTACAGCTGCCTGTGACTGTGTCTCATTGATAAGCTGCATGGGTTCTGGGTCGGGCCTGGAATGTCCGACAATAGTTGGTCCAAACACCCTGGATAGGTTATGAGTGGTCATCTTACATTCTGGAGTCTGGGATACTCTGAACAAAAAACATCAGTAAACAATCCATTAAGTAAGGAGAATTCAGACACTAGCATAAAATGTCATACTGGATCAGCATAGGCAGTCTGCGCTAAAACTAAAGTGCCATCTCAGATCAGCCTGCGCAAACTAAGCAGGCTGATCTGAGACAAGACATTACGTAAATATCCAAATGCCCCTTTTAGCATGCTGTAGGCACACTAATGCTTATCTTCTATACAACAATCAACAGAAACTGCTTAACCCATTACCACACAATCCCTACTTTTGACGCCCATGAGAAAGAAGCCTTTTGAAAACACTATGGGAAAAGGAGAAAATGCTGGTAACCAGCATTTTCTCCTTTTCCCACAGTGTTTTCTACCCTTTCCAAACCAAATTTCAGGTTTGCAGTCACCTTTATCTTGTCGTCTACAAATGCTTTTAGTTTGGACCAGTCTAAAATTTTCTCGTGTGGTAAAGAGTTAACAGCAACATATATCTTTTGAAATCTTACATCCCACTCTCCTGAATTCAAGATCACTCTTTAAGAATGACTTTTTTGTCTTTTCAGCAGCAGACCATTCTTTAACCTTTTACTCCATAGATACAGTGAAACCTCGATAATTCGAGGTCCCAAGGGGACGAGCAAATTGCTCGAGTTTTCGTGGTGCTCGAATCATCCAAAATGTCCTTGGAAAAAATTGCAAGTGCGGTCGAGATCGACGATCAAAGTCTTCTTCCTAGCAGTATAACTTTGTATCTGTCCCTATTTGATTCATTCATTTACAGCATTTGAACGATATAGTATCAAAAGGGTTATTTTCTATGAATTTTCCTGTTTTGATCATATGAGTATGGATTTTTCATTAAATATTCTAAATAATCTTGCCTTTCTTTCGATAAGTTTTTGGAAAAGTCATGTTCTGTAATTTTAACAAAATCGTAAAATCTGCCCTTTTATATGTCGAGAAAGACTTCAAAATTTTGAATCACAAACGGTACCGTTTGATTTCGGCGCTGTTGAAATAGTCATAGAAGTGTAAATTACTGAAGTTATAGTGCTGAGCTAATGAGAAATAAAAATAGAGAATTTCGACCTTTCTCATTACCAATGTCTTCGACACGAAAACAGATCAGAATATCTACACAACCCGCGAAAATCACATTTACCTGTGTCGAAGGTAAATTTCTACGACATTAAAAGGTATCAGTGATAGTCACACCGAATCAGAATTCTGATCCTGATACTCTCACAAATCCGAAGTACGACATCAGCGTAACAAAACAGATAAAATAATATGTGATCAAACGGGTCCTAATCTGTGGCGATGCGACTGGGAAAAACCTGATGCTATAAATGGATTTGACACGAAAACTGATAAAAAATATAGCAGACGATGATCACAAATGCTGTTACTAAACTGACTTTTCCGATTCAACAATGAATTTAAAGGGCTGTTGTTACAAGTAGCCTCTCATCATTAATTAACGTCAACACATTCTCAAATCATATTGTGGTATGAATACTCCCAAGTAATTGTCAGTTGGTAAAACTAGCGCCACACCATCGACAGGCTGGCGAGATGAAATCCTTTGCTTGGAAAGGTGTGAAAACAATCGTTGGAGAGGTGCGAAACTATTGTATTCGAATAAACAATCAATTTAAAGAAGGAAAATAATTACAGGGACCAGCATCCTTGTTCGAATTATCGACTTATCGAGACTCGAAATTACCGAGCTACTTTTGGTTCATTAAAGAAGAGTTTTTGCCGGGACTCTCAGAATTCCTCGAAATATGCCGGGTTCTCGAATGTCCGAGACTCGAATTAACAAGGTTTTACTGTACTCATTTTGACGTATCAACAACAGACAGCTTTTGAAAACCTTGTGGGAAAAGGAGAAATTGCTTGTAACAAGCAATTTCCCCTTTTCCCACAATGTTTTCCATTCAATCAGATATTAGTATCCTCATTTGTCCTCATTTTTTGACATTTGATATCTTTATTTATTCGTTAAAAGAAAACTCCTCCCAAAAAACTTAGTTTCAACTTTTGCCACAATGTGTTCAAAGCTATTTAATTTTTATTTTAGAAGTACAGTTCACAGCTTACTATCTGCTACATACTTGTTTCTAATGTCAGATAATGACTATCTCTTTACCATACAATTCTGAGTTTCAACGACCCTGAGAAAGAGGCCTTCTGAAAACATTGTGGGAAAAGGAGAAAATGCTGGTAACCAGCATCTTCTCCTTTTCCAACAATGTTTTCCACCCTTTCAGAAACAAATTTCTATTTTTGAATCGCACTTATTGTGTCATCTGCAAAAGATTTCAATTTGGGCAAGTGTAAAATGTTGTCGTTTGGTTAAGGGTTAACTCTTTCTCAAACAACCCCTTGTTTTCATGACCCTAAGAAAGAAGCCTTCAGAAAAGATTGTGGTAAAAGAAGAAAATGCTGGAAACCAGCATTTTTTCCTTTTCCCACGTTTTCTTCTCTTCCCTAAACAAACTTCAAGTTATGAGTCACATGAATTTTGTCATCTACAAATGCTTCAAATTTAGACTTGTCTTAAGTTTTGTTGTTTGGTGAAGGACTAAGGAACACATCACAAAAGCATTTCATACCTGAATAAATGTAGCATCAAGAAGGCAATCGTATCTCTGTTAGCCTGAGGAAGCCGACTCAATGCCTGGTACATGTCACTTTCTCCCTGTATCTTATCCGAGTTACCTTTAAAATCAGAGAGAGCTAGTGAAGTGAAATAGTGTGTGTGATTTGACGAAAAAGCTTAAAGTAACAATGAAGGCTAAATGTAAATAAAGCGGGGTTTAACCCTGTACCACATGACAAGATTTTAGACCAGTCCGAATTGAAAGCATTTGCTGATGCCAGTTTCAATATGGCCCAAAGAAATTACTTTTCTTTGAAAGTGAAGAAAACATAGTGGGAAAACCAGCATTTTCTCCTTCTCCCACAACGTTTTCAAAAGCTTCTCTTTCAGGGGTGTAAAAAGTCGTCATTGTGAGGTACGGGATTAAATGCATTTGAATTTATATCATACCATTTAAAAGTATGGAAATTATTGTGGAGATGACAATCTGTCATTGTACTCTATGTCCAAAAATTAGTCCCTGACAGAAAAATTAATTTCAAAACTAGGTTAAAACCTGGCAGGTAGCCATGTCTCTTGTTTACTTTTACCCGAATCTAAAATTCTACAAAAAATCTGTTTAGTCTAACAATTGACCGAATAAATGGTCCTTGGATACTACTATAGATTTACAAATAGCAAAAAGTTTCTACCCATGTCAGCCAGCACGGTCTGCACAAGCTGACAGTGCTCTGTACTTTTTGAAGTCGTATTAAGCCCCTGTAACTAAATGCATGGCCCATATTTAATGACAAGAAATCAACCAAACAATATTTTAAAATTGTCCTACACTGGTTAAAATATCTTGACCAAGCAAATAATGAGCAAACACATATCTCACCAGCAGCATTAACAAAGTCTTTCCACAATCTAAATGTAAGAAGAGGTTCTTTAAGTCCTCGCAGAAAGTCCTTCAAACACCCACAAATCACATGAATATCATCTATGTTGGACTAGAATAAATAAACAAAACAGGACTCGTTTTTCTGAAACTGTCAATAACCCTACACTTATTCATTTAACTCATTACCAAACAACAAAATTTCAGACTTGTCCAAATTGGAAGCATTTGCAGACGACAAAATAAAAGTCACTGAAAATTCGAAATTTGTTTTGTGAAGGGTGGAAAATATTGTGGAAAAAGGAGAAAATGCTGGTAATCAGCATTTTCTCCTTTTCCCACAATGTTTTCTAAAGCTTCTTTCTCAGGGTCGTCAAAAGTTGGGATTGTGTGGTAATGGTTAACTCTTTAGCATACAACAATATTTTCAACTAGTCCCATTAAAAAATATTCATAGATGACAAATTCAGCGCTGCTTAAGTAAAGCTAGCTGTCTTTAAAAAGGTGGAAAATATTGTGGGAAAAAGAGAAAATGCCGGCTACCGGCATTTTCTCTATTGCACATCGCTTTTTCAAATGTCTAATTTGCAATGGTCATTAAATTTGGGGACTTTGTGGTAAAGCTTTTGAAATAAATCTGGAAAAGCATCAAAAGTTTTTTGACAGAGTTCATTTATGAACATGTCATATCTTTCGTAAATAGTTAATTCTTTACCACAATACAAACATTTTGACGGATCCAAATTGAAATCATTTGCAGAAGACAAATTTAAAATAAAGAATTTGCTTTGGCAAGGGTGAAAAATATTGCGACTAAAGGAGAAAATGCAGGCTACTAGCATTTGCTTCCTTACCCAGTGTTTTTAAAAGGAACAACTTTCAAGTCTGATCTTTGATCTACAGTGTTTGTTTTCCTGAAACACTCTGGGCAAGACCAACATAGAAATTGCAAACATTTGGGTCTTCTTTCTGGTCTGAATAAGCCTTCTAGGTTCATTTTGTGCTGTAAAGGTTAACCTTTTCCCAAATGACAAACTTTGGACTCTTCCAAACCAAAAGAGTTCGCGGACAACAATTTTAGATTTGGAGAAAATGGCAGAAAAATCTCAAAAAGGGTAGAAAACACTGTGGGAAAAGGAGAAATTGCTCGTTACGAACAATTTCTCCTTTCCCCCCCCCCCCCCCCCAGTGTTTTCAAAAGACTTTTACAGCAGACACGTAAAAACCAGGGCTTGTTTGAGAGAGGGTTAAAATAGGCCCCTTTCTAACAGTTATCCATTAACTCTTAAACACATAAAAAAATTTTAGACCGACGGTCAAAGTTGAAAGCATTAGCAGACAACAAAATAAATGTGACTGAAAAAAATGAACTTGGGTTGGGAATGGTAGAAAACATTGTGGGAAAAGGAGAAAATGCTGGTTACCAGTATTTTCCCCTTTTCCCACAATTTTTTTCTAAAGACTTCTTTCACAGAGTTGTTAAAGTGGGGACTGTGTGGTAATGGGTTAACGCAAAGAAAATCAGGAGTAAAAAATGTGAGTTACCAAATTTGGCATTCCTTTTCCCTTGAAGAACTTTTCCTTCAATTCTTTTACTTGTCTGTCAGAACTGTAAATGCAATAATAAACTACAGCTATCACTAAACGTAATTACAACATCTACCAGCTCCTTGTCACAAAAACAGGTGTTGGTCACAGAATGCAGAATGGTTTAGTACAACAGTTAGAGTTGAAAAAAGTTCAAGGGAAGATAATTTCGCAACAAATCGAAACAGGGTTATGCACATGCACAACTTCATATACATAGGAACACTGTGTGTAAATTTGAGTTTGGTACCTTGGAAAGTGTAGGAGTATTGCTCCAGCCAAATTTGTGTCTATGGACAGATGGAAGGACTGACGGACAGACAGCCATGGACATTCCAGAATACCCCCCTCCACTTCGTAGTGGGGGTATAATAATCAACTGGAAAAGTTCAAACCTGAATCCATTCCAAATCTGCATCAGGAGGATGAAAATCTACATGTAAATTTGATATACTCAACAAAATATATACATTTAGTGCAATATGAATTTAACAGCCATGTAGCAGCCAAACATCAACAATGTGGGAGTTAAAATCCTTTGAATATAAGTGATACTATATAAAAGTATGGAAACTATTGTTCAGGTGGCAATCTCTTATTGTAAGTCACTGCGGCAGGATTCATTCCTCTCCCACCACTGACCATTTTTTCGATGATGATCATGTGGGAAAGCAGTCAGTGGCTTGGAAAGAAAATTCTGCAAAGTACTGGTAAAAGAAACTCCAGGAACGCATGGATAGATGCACTGCAATATAACTGAGATAATGGTGAAAACGCTAAACACCATACAATCAATCAATTTAAAACTTGTACATACCCTGGAACTCTGTAAATACCAATCTCTTGAAGACCTCTTGACTCAACTTCATTGACACAGTGAATCTAAACAAGAGGCATAACAATGAGCATTAGCGACAACACTCTAATTACTATATTTCTGTACCTTACTGCAAATAGTCCACTCACTGGATAAGACGAAATATAAGCTTGCAACCAGGCCAGGGTCTAAATTCACCAACCGTTCTTAAGAACATTCTTATTGTAATTAGTCTTCTTAGTCCTATGTTGAAGAATTTTTCAATCTTGAAAGTAACACAACTACTGATTGGCTAAAATATTTGATTTAGCCAATCAGAATTTGTGTTACTTTCAAATACAGAAAATTATTGATAATTAGACAAGAATATTCTCAAGAATTTTGGTGAATATATACTCAGTAGTAATTTGCTGTTTACAAAAAGAACCTTATTCAGAATGGTTATATGTTTTATTAGTGGTGGGCCGATGATCGACTATAGTCGAAAGTCAGTTGGTTTTGGCTTCCGATTCCGATTATCAATTGAGAAATCCCGGAATCGATTGTAGTCGGTTGCTAAGCTAGCTTGGTGCCAAAACTTAAGTTCTGTTTTTTAGCGCTTGGTTTTGTGACTATTATTAATCACAATCTTGGATTAAACATAGTGGATAACAAACACAAAATTTGGCTGAAAAATGAGAGACAAATCTTTGTCGATGAATGTCTTGACAAAAGTTGACAAATCGGCAAGCTTCCCTGAGCCCCGGTTTTGACACTTGGAAATTTGAAATGACCTGTCTTTGGCAGTGAAAGATATCTGCCTAAATGTCAATCTGAGGCATTAAATTATCGTCTAGAAATTCATATAACCTAGCTTGCGTGCATCCAGCAGAAATAAGGGTTAAACACGATCATTATAAAATACGAAGGACACCCGGATGATAATGAAGCGGGCAGGTCATTTATGAGAGTGACGAAGGTGTTATTCCTCTTATCTAGTGTAAAGTGACAGCTTTTTAAGTTACTTGCTATTTAAACTGACTAAATGATGTCAAATCATGTAGTAATACTTCTCCAGAAAGTAACTGTCAAGAAAAATAGATCGCCAAAAAAGCTCGAAAAAAACCCATGACACTACAATGAGCAGCGTGGCATCATCCGATCAAAGGGACTTCAAACTTTCTTTTTATCTTTAATAATGAATTTTAAAAGTGAATTTACACATAATTCTGAATAAAGTGCTCACATAGTTAACTCTTTATCACACAATTCCGACTTTTGACAAGCCTGGGAAGGAAGCCTGAAGGAAACATGGGAAAAGGAGAAAATGCTGATGTATGTTTACTTACAACCAGTCCAGGGATCATAGGTGCTTCATCTCTGCAGTAGTCGGCTAAAACACCCTGCAGATATAATAGAATCAGTTTACTTACTCTGTCAACAAAAGCATAGCTGAAACACATGGGCTTTTTTCAACATTCATTTTCTACAGCTGAATATCTGGCTTCTTGACTAGACAAGTTCTTGTAACATCATGTATCCACTTACTTTTCTTACAGAAACTTTGCAGTCTAATTCTGTGATGAAAAACAATAGTAGTGTAGGTGTTAAATCAATACATGCTAAACTAAGGTACTTCATCTTCTGAAATGAGCATCTATGCATGTTTCAAACTAATTGATGTGGCAGTTGCAAGGTTTTACAAATTGTTTTCGATAAATAAATTTCACTGACATTAGAATTCAATAACAATTTCAGCGAGACAAAATTTGACAAAATTTTGACTGGCAGAAGCTGACTTGGACAGTAAGGTATACTTTCAATAGCAGTGTCAATCTATCAGTTGTACAGATAAAACAAAAACATTGTTACTCACCCCTTGTATCTTTCCAGTGCCTGGGGTGGGTGGGGCATTTATACAGGGTAGGGGTAAACTGTCTTTACATTCTGGGTGACACATAGATTTACAATCTGTAGACAAAAAAGGGAAAATCTTTATTACATGAAAACCGATAAGAAAACTTTATCAAAATTCATCTATATTGTCATTTTAATATTGTTGACTTTTCAAAATATGTCGAGTAAATTTACAAAACAAGTCATTTCAATCATAGATGTCATTTTTTTTTTTTTTTTTTTTTTTTCTGTGGTTATTTTAAAAAAAAAAAAACACGAAGTAAATTTATTAGTTTCCTGAAATTATTCAATTAATTTGTGTCAATCCTGCAGAGGTTTTCTTAATATGCCTGAAACTTTTTCTGCATTTCTACATTTACGTGAACTATGAAAGTTCAATGCCCTACAAAACTAGAGCTGTCAAAGAATGTGACTTAATACCCCCGCCAGCGCTTTGACAGAAACAGGAATTACTAGTATTTTGTACACAGACAGACACACATGCAGACAGACCAACTGATTCCAGTATACCCCTGAAAACAGTTGTTTCACCGGGGTATAATAAACTACACCTTGTCTGCTTTTAACCCTTTCCCAAACGACAAATTTTCAACTCTTCCAAAGTCAAAAGGTTTGCAGACAACAATTTCAAATTTGATGAAAATGGCAGAAATTTCTCCAAATAGGTAGAAAACACTGTGGGAAAAGGAGAAATTGCTCGTTATGAGCAATTTCTCCTTTCCCCACAGTGTTTTCAAGACTTGTACTGCAGACACGTAAAAAGAAGGGCTTGTTTGGGAAAGGGTTAATCACGTTGCGGGTATTAAAACAAACAACTAGTTTCTTGTCGAAGTATGAAAATGAAAAAAAAATTGATTACTGACCTTTACATTTCATGGCCAATCGACCAAAACCAATTCTCTTTCCACACTGAAAATATGCACAAAGAAACAGAAATAACATTTAAGCCATGCTCTGTGAAAAAGGAGCTTAACCCTTTCCCAAACAAGCCCTGGTTTTTACGTGTCTGCAGTAAAAGCCTTTTGAAAACTGTGGGAAAAGGAGAAATTGCTTGTAACAAGCAATTTCTCCTTTTCCCACCCTGTTTTCTACCCTTTTTGAGAACTTTCTGCCATTTTCTCCAAATCTAAAATAGTCATCTGCAAACACTTTAAGTTTGGAAGAGTCCAAAATTCATGGTCTGGGAAAGGTTAACCTTTTACCACATGGCAAAATTACAGACCTATCCAAATTGAAAGCTGTTGCAGACAACAATCTCATAGTGGCTCAAATGATGCAATTTTTCTCTGATAAATTTATCCGTAAATCATCTTTTTTTTTTGTATAAAACCAAATTTGAACGGAGCAACATCTCCATAATACAAATCTATTCTTGGATGCACAAATTTAGTTGACTTGCTTGTATCGTTTATTATTTTCTCCTTTTCCAATAATGTTTTCATAAGCATGTTTTCCTCAAGGTTGTTTAAAGCGTGATTGCTTGGTAACAGGTTAAATGTCATAAATGCACAAAGTTGATATAGTTGGTACCCTTCTTTCTTATAATGTTTTCTTTTTGTTAAATTTGATTCCGTCTGAAAGATTTTTTTTGGTCTGAGAGATTTTCAGGCCTCGTCAGATCGCATGTCTGACACTTTTTGTGAACTTTCGGGGAGTACGATCAAACCCAATTCCAACACAGAAACGTAACTTACAGGTACACATGTTCTAGGTCGGATAACTGTCTCTGATATGAAGAAATGCATTCTGTTCAAACCTTTACTGGCAGAGTGGGCCTTTCTCAATGATGGGGTCCTGGTAATAAAGTTGAAAATAAAATTCATAATTTAATAGTACACAAATGTTTCTACCCAATTAGAATACATCTTTTCAACAAACAATGGTTATTTAGGAAAGAAGCCACTGACCTGGGAAAAAATCAGAACAGCATGGATAGCTGCACTGGCTACCAAGATATAAACTGAAATAGTGTTGAAAACAGCATTCAACATCACCCAAACAATCATGCAGCAGACCTTTTTCAAACATTGAAGCAAAGGGAAACAGTGCACCATAACCTGCAATGGATCCTTTGGCAGGGTTCGAAATTCCCACATATTTACTCACAAAATTCAAATCAGAATTAGAAAATGCCAGTTGAAATTTCAAGCACTTGATAAAAAAGGCAAGTGCAAATTAGTTAAGAACAGTTACCAAAATGTACTAAATTTCATCAGAGAATATGAATTGAGCTAATTCTTTTCGTTCTGAATAAACATCAGTTATGTCGCACTGAGAATACCCTTCGACGGCTATTGATAATTTTACATGGCACTGTTGCAGCCTTTGAGTTGTTGTTCGTTATCTGGGTATTGTGAGCCAAATTTGTTTGTCTGCATTCACTGCCAATACTGATGTTTTCTGTTTCTTATACAGAAAAACAGCATGTGAATTCAATCATTGACCATAAAACAAAAATATTTGTCAATCTTTCACGAAAAGCTAATTACTGTATAACAGGTTTTTTTTTTAATGTGCTGCCAATTTTCACTAATTTTTACGCATCAAAAAGATTCGTAAAAATTCGACGTGTAAATAATTACAGCATAAAACCGTAGTATTGTATCGATATGAAATAAATGGTTATCAGTATGTAATACCTGTGCAATAAATACACGCAATGTAAGAATGTTTTCACTTGTGTTCTGATTATGTGTGATATGACTTCTCTCAGTCAGTCATCTCTACTTGGATATTTTAAGCCACGGCTTCTGTGCCCAAAAGAAAAACTAACAGAGAATTCCAATCCATACTATACATGAATTGAATATTCAGGTTAAAAATGCTTTGGCACCACGTAAACGAGGCACCTTCATGATACTCGACACGTTGATTATGGTGGTGATTAGAATTTGACTCGGCATTGGGCCGCTCCAAAAATGTCACGAATGTGTCATGTGAAAAGACGTGGCTGTACAATTGCAAAATCCGAGGTTTTAAAATTTCGATGAGCTAAAGGAGGGCTTTCTAAACAGAGTGAAAAAATTAATGACAGATGACAATGTGCCTCCGCAGTTAGTTATCAATTATGACCAAACAGGTATCTGTTAAAACAGTTATTCGCGCGTCAAAACAATTACCGCTATTCGCACGCCAAACAAAGAGTGACATTTTTCTTTCAACCTGTATTTAAAACAAACAATACACTTTTAATCTTAAATGAAAGAGTGGACAATGCACTGATATTTTTAATTCTGTAATTTTTTATGCATGTTTAGAGTTAGTAAAAAATAAAATCGTAAAAATTTAAATCTCGTGTTTTTAGCTCAAATTCGTAAACTTTTACAGCAGTAAAAAAAACCTGTTATGCGGTATCATGTGCAAAAAGCAACAAGAAGCAAGTCAGATGCAGTACACTCTGTAAACCAGTTACCAGACAAACAGATATGCGATTGTGATACGTCCGCAATTCATTTACAAAATCGTTCACCATTGTAAGTTTTGAGAACAGAAATTCTTTACCAAACAACAAAATTTTAGACTGGCCCAAATTGAAAACATTTGCAGACGACAAAATAAAAGTAATTCTGAACTAAAGCTGTCACTGAATGTGACTTAATACCCCCCCCCCCATTTCAAATTTCTAGTGGGAAGGGAAGAAAACATTGTGAGAAAAGGAGCATTTTCTCCTTTTCCCAAAATGTTCTCAGAAGGCCTCTTTCTAAGGATCATTAGGAGTCTGGATTGTGTGGTAAAGGGCTAAAGTCACTGATGAACTCAGTAACAAACAGAAAACTTTACGTACATAGGTGTTCCTTTGAAAGGACCGTTATTGGCGTTTTTGTTCTTATTCTGTGGGGTCCAGGGATCAGCGTCCGAATCCACCTCGCTCTCTGTAAAGAAATAAGAAATGACCTTTGCTCTGTGAAAAGGGGATTTAATGCAGCTCAGCCAGGTCGTGTGCAAATCATGCTATGCCTTCACGTTAAGCCAGTCTAAAATTTGGTCTTCTGTTAGGGTTACATACATTACCACTTTTAACAACTCAGATGAGGAAAGTATTTGAAAACATTATTGGAAAAGGAGAAAATGCTGGTAACCAGCATTTTCTCCTTTTCCAACAATGTTTTAAACCCTATCAAGGACTACTTTTGTCATTTCAGCCCCCTTTAATTTGCCGTAGACCTGCAAATGCTTTCAATTTGGACAAGTCCAAAATTTTGGTGTTAGGTTAAGACTTAGTTCACCAAGTCTTTATTCACCTCTTACCTGTAAAAATTATAAAGTGAGTTACTATTCATTAGCATGAAACACTCATCCTTACCAACAGTATTATTATACTGCACAGAAATTTCTTGGAATCTGATTGCATAATACGCCCCAAACATGTTTTATCATGTACACTGGCAAAGCCAACATAAAAGCAGTTTCCTTTTTGGGAGCCCCATATACATTACTAAACTATCAACACAACATCCAAAATGGTGGCATTGATCAAGATTAACATCAAGATTATGCACCAAGCTGCACATATTACATATTTAAGCACATATTACCAAGGTTTCAGTGATGTCACTTCCCAGTGACGTCAGTTTTCATTGAATTGGGGCACTCAAAAGGGAAATTCTACTTCATCAGCTTACTCAATTTTACTAAACAAATGTTAAAATTTTAAAACTTTGCACTATAGTAAATTAGTTTTATGGTAAGGTGGCAGGGGCTTGGAAACTTGTTCAATGCTGTGGTGAATCATGTCACTACCTCGCCTTCCGCTCAGGGTGACATGATTAACCACAGCCATGAACAAGTTTCCAAGTCCCCTGCCACCTGACCGTACAACTAATACAATATGCTCACAATTCAGGTACCTTGATAGTAACTGTAATTAACCTTGCACACAGCACAGGTAGAGAAACATAAATTTTCTAACACCCTAGCTTATTAACAAAATATTAGAACAGAATATTTTTACCAGTCATATGCTTGTCAAGAGCTGGCTCACTGAAACTTTTGTTCAACGTCTTACGGCCCTCATTAGGTATGGAAACCTCTGCAATAGCCTCCAATGGCTGTCCGTCTGCTGTCACAGTAATGGTTGTCGTAGTTACAACTTCAGTCTCCTAAAATTGTCAAGTTGAAATACTTTTCCTGTTAGACAAAAATTCTGAAATTGTGGAGTTATAACTTCACTTTTTCTGACAGAAGAAGATTTTGCAAGGCAATCTGCAACATTTCCAACAAATCATTAGCCCTTGTGTGAGCATAACACACTATGAAACACAGTAAAACATCACACACTGCCCCATGTGTTTTTTAAACAGCTTTGCCAACCTAACAGGTACAGAGAAAGGATTACCTTCTATGTATATGTCATTACAACTGATGTTGAGGGTGTTCACTGAATATGGCTTCAGTTCAGTATACAATTTTCATTTTTAATGAGAATTCTAACTCATCACCAAAAAAGGAACCATCTGGGAACTGGGAAATGTCAATCCTGGTCAGCCTGCGCAATTTGCGTAGACTGACCAGAGTTGACACTTTTCGCTTTTACAGGGATTTGCCAACGCCGCGATTCCGCGATATTCTCGCGCTAAAATCAGAGAAAACCCATGAAAATTGTAAAAGCACAAGAAAAAATCGCATTCAAATTTAAAAATAAAACATGATAATCACCGCGTACAAGTTACTTTCGTTTTCAGCAGCCGAATACGGGACATAATTCATGCACGTGTTTATGAATAGACATTATTTAGACGCTTGAATTTAGACCGGGCTTTTGTTTCGTACAATCGCTTGTTGTTCTTTTGTAAAGCGTTTACTAGCGCTGGGCGGATGATCGACCAAAGTCAGTTGGTTTTGGCTTCTGATTCCGATAATCGATTGAGAAATCTGGAATCGATCGTAGTCGGTTGCTAAGCTGGCTTGGTGCCAAAACTTGAATTCTGGTTTTCAGCGCTTGGTTTTGTGACTATTAATTATAATTAAAGTCTTGGATTAAACATAGTGGATAACAAACACGAAAACTGGCTGAAAAATGAAAAACAAATCTTTGTCCATGAATATCTTGACAAAAGTTGACAACTCGGCAAGCTTCTCTGAGCCCGGGTTTTGACATTTGGAAATTTGAAATGAACTGTCTTTGACGATGAAAGATATCTGCCTAAATGTCAATCTGAAGCATTAAATTATCGCTTAAAACTTATATAGTCTAGCTTGCGTGCATCCAGAGGAAATATGGGTTAAACATGATCAGTATAAAATGCGAAGGACACCCGAATGATAATGAAGCTGGCGAGTCATTTATGACAGAGTAACAAAAGTGTTATTCCTCTTATCTAGTGCAGTTTTTTTATGTTACTTGCTGTTTAAACTGACTAACTAGTGTCAAATCATGTAGTAATTAATACTGCTTCAGAAAGTAATTGTCTAGAAAAAATAGATCGCCATAAAAGCGCGAAAAGCCATGACACTACAATGAGCAGGGTGGCATCGTACGATCAGAGGGACTTCAAACTATCTTCTTTTATAATGAATTTTAAAAGTAAATTTACACAAATTTCTGAGTAAAGCAATAAGTGGAAACTAAAATTCTGTTCATGAGTCGAAAAAATGTTGTTTTATGAAATGAAAATAAAGGGGGGGGGGGGGGGGGGGGGGGGAAGGGTTCGCCGTCTGCAAATGCTTGAACTATTAGGTATATGTCTGATTCTTTTTTAACTTGTTTGAAAATTAATATATAAGAGACAAAATGAATGATATTATTAAAGCAGAGAATTTAATTGTAATGTATTTCAACTGATTAAAGTGCAGAATACAACATCTTTATAAACTAAATACTTGATGTGATACTTGTTATACATGATGTAAACTACCATGTTTACAAAATTCTCACTATATTTTAAGCAAAAAGACATTCTCAGTTAACCCTTTACCACACAAAAGCACCTTAAGGACCCTGATAAAGGAGGCATATGAAAACAATGTGGGAAAAGGAGAAAATGCTGATAACCAGTGTTTTCTCCTTTTTCAACAATGTTTTCTATCCTTTTACAAACAAGTTTTAGTCTTTGAGTCATATTTATTCCCATTTTTAAGCAGCTGAGATAGTCTAGCTTTGTTTAATTTTAATAAAGTGTCCTCAGCACTGAAGACAGATATCCCGTATTTTTTTTTAAAAAATCTCATTAAACAAATCCATATGGGATTTTTCTCCCATAGCTTTGGGCTGCTAGGCAAATCCCTGCTTTTATGATATTTTCTGTATGAAGAGTGGTTATTCTACATTTTCATACAATCATTTTTGAACAATCAACTTGTCATACATAGGAGTGTTGCCCATGTAGGCAAGCGATGACAACGACGAATAAATGAAAACCAACAAAATACCTCAGTTTTGTATCTTTTTGGTGGGGTTTCATCTAGCTCTTCAAGAGGAGGGGCTGAGGGTCTCTTCTGGAGACGTTTACTCCGTCTAGGACGCCCACATGGTGTGTCCAAGTCTTCCTCCGTCTTATCCCAGTAATCAATATCTTCGTCAGACAATACGGAGTGTTGTGAATCATCCCTTATTGTTGATAACCTGAGTGCATAAAAATTATGTCTTTAGTCTGTCATACAGTAACACAATAACGACACTGACAGAGAAATCCTTGCATATTGCTGGAATAGGAGAAAAAGCTGGTAACCAGCATTTTTCTCCTTTTCCACAATCTTTTCTATCATTCAATGGACAATTTCTGTTATTTGAGCTTTGTTTGGCCTCTGCAAAATGCATTGAATTTGGACAAAACCAAAATTTTTGTCATTTGGTTAACAGTTGCCAGAGTCCCTTTTTCAGCTAATTAAGGTAAGACTTGAGTAATGCACTTCCTGTGAAAATTCTAATTGATTGATAAATAAGGATTTATGCAGAAATAATATTTTTGCACATTTCTAACAGATCAGAAATTCCGTTTATGTCTATCTTGAAATTATTTTTTGATACCTTTGTTCGTTTTCTGAAAAGGGAGGTAATTATTATCTCTATTTGAATTGAGAATATAGTGGTTTTAGATTTATAAATGATAATTCAAAGAAGGAAAAAATGGAAAAAATGAAAAGGTGAAAGTAGTTCAATAATACTCATTTTTAATTATAGCTAATTTTGCAGGATGATATTTTACTGGAAATAGCTGTTTTCCATTACACAGGTTTTACCTTAATTCTACATTGCAGAAGTGTACTATAAAAAGTATCTACTATTGAATGGGGCAACTGCTATTAGCCCTTCTGTTCTAACTTTAAAGGCGCTCTATAAAAAATCATCTATATTAAAAAAA
The DNA here is from genome assembly GCA_943736015.1 of Tridacna crocea. Lineage (NCBI taxonomy): Eukaryota > Metazoa > Mollusca > Bivalvia > Cardiida > Cardiidae > Tridacna > Tridacna crocea. Next base: position 13,413,775 of record OX031069.1, on the reverse strand, counting down.
AAACACCTTTTTTTATTTATTTTCTACAAAGGAGAAACTAGACAATATTAGTACATCCACCCACCTTTTTTTACGCAAAGACTCTTCCATGTTTGATTTATGTCCATAAGTTGTGTTACTCAGAAAGGCAAGCCTTTCTCTATCATGTTGGTCCAGTTTACTCCCCTTTGAATCGACCAGAAGTTCCCGAATCAATGCTATCTGCCGTTCCTGATATCAAATGAAAAAAGGCATTACTTTAACTCTTTACCACACGGCAAAGTTTTAGACTGGTTCAAATTGAAAGCATTTGCAGACGACAAAGTAAAGGTGACTGAAAAATTGAAATTTGTTCTGGGAAGGGTAGAAAACACTGTGGGAAAAGGAGAAAATGCTGGTTACCAGCATTTTCTCCTTTTCCTACAGTGTTTCCAAAAGGCTTCTTTCTCAGGGGCGTCAAAAGTAGGAATTGTGTGGTAATGGGTTAACTCTTTCCCACATAATTCTTGGGTTTTAGTCATATCCAAGAGAAATTTTGCTTACCAAATATTCCTTGTCTTGTTCAGTTTTTAATCTTTTCTGTTCTTCCTTTTCAATGAGATTCCTGGTAAGAAAAAAAATATCAATAACTTAAATTATACAACCCCCCAAAAATGCATTTAGCCCTTAACCAGAAATCCTTCACACAAAATTTTAGTTGCGTCTGAATTGAAATGTGTTGGGAAGAATTGAATGTAACTAAAATGGCAGTATTTAATGTTTAGAACAAGAAAAATTGAAACATTGTGGAATAGGGATGAATTGCTGGTGATCGATCATAAATTAACCATTTTTCATGAGTACTACATCTGAAAACATTTTGCAAAAAGAGGTATTGTTCTCTTTGAGCAATGTCTTCTTTTGCAGCAATGTTTTCAAGAATGGTATGCTGCAGGATATAACAGTTCATTTTCAAAAGGTATATCAGTCAAAAGCAAAGTTGACTCCCTGTAGACATTAGATAAGCAATAAACTAAAAATCAGAGCTCCAGATAGAGGGAGTAATTTTGATTTCAGAATTGGAAATATTAGTTATTCTCCACTAAACCTTATGTTGGACTCTTCTCATGGACATGATTCTAATGAGTATCCACAGCATAGGATTTGGAAGAGAAATGATGGATTTAGAATACCCTTACTCCCTTTTATCTGGATCTCTGTTATAAAAGCAGTATTTCAGACATCTAGGTACAAGTTAACAAGTTCTGTGTCTAGACAAGCATAAATTTACTTCTTACATTATGATCATAAATGGTTTTAAATGCTCTACCACACCAATTTTGGACATGACTAAGTTGAAAGCATGTGTATTGAACAAATTAAATGTAGCTCACATGATGATTTTGTCTTTGGTAGGGAACAAAAAATCGTGGAAAAAGGAGAAAGTGCTGGTTACCAGCATTTTCTCCTTTTCCCACAATGTTTTCAAAAGGCTTCTACCATAGGGCAGAGCTCCAGATAAGAGGGACTGATGGTATTCTAAATCCATTATTTCTCTTCCAAACCCTATATTGTGTGTACACAGTAGAACCGTCTTGACAAGACGATTCTAATGAGTACCCACAACATAGAATTTAGTCGAGAACAATTAATTTTTTTCCAATTTTGAAATCAAAATCACTCCCTCTATCTGGAGCTCTAATAGGGTCATTAAAATTCAGGACTGTGTGGTAAATAGTCAAAACAATGACAAACCTTGCATGTTTGTATTTGGCCTCCAACGTTTTGTTTTCTGACTCTAACTGTATAATCTTAGATTTAGCTCCTCCCCCTGCATTCTCCGCCTCAGCCCAACGTCTACGACAAACTTGTTGGTTTTCGACAAAGGTTATGAATTCTGCAAGGAAATAAGTCTCATGACAAAGCTATGTTTTGAGAAAAGGGAGCTTAGTGCATTTGCAGAAAGCATCAACCCTGGTTTGCCTGTGAAATCCATGCAGGTTGACCTGCCTTTAGTCAATTTTCTGCACATCACAGCACCAATCTACCTCATAATTCAGTTGGTTGTTACACAAACAGAATTTTATGGCTCTAAAATTATGCCATGACTTGCATTGTATGATACACTGTACTTATTGATGCAGTATGGAGATGCATTAACTCCTTACCACACGAGATAATCTTAGACTGGTCCAAATTGAAAACATTTGCAGACGACAAAACAAATGTGAATCAAAATTAAATTTTGACTTTGGAAAGGTAGAAAACATTTCCAGACGCCAATTGTAATGCGACTCAAAAACTGATATTGTTCTTGGGAAGGCGGAAAACATTGTGGGAAAAGGAGAAAATGCTGGTTACCAGCATTTTCTCCTTTTTCCACTATGCTTTCAAATGGCTTCTTTCTATGGGGTCGTGTAAACCCATGATTGTTTGGTAAAGAATTAAGCCACTTTTTCCCAGAGAGAGACTCATATATATATATAGAACACACTGTAGCTTTTCTGAAATGTATAATGTAGGAAAAAAAAAACATTTTGTGCCATGCTCTGGCAAAAGGAGGGGTTAATGCCTTTCCATTATATATTCATTACAAGCCAAAGTTATCACATGAATTTGGATCCATAGGAACTATTTTTTTCATTAACCGACTTTGTCTTAGGTAGAATGGTCCTTTGACAAACAGAAAAGTGACCTATAGCAAAAAGTTTAAGCCCAGGTCAGCCTGCACAGGTTGACCTGGGTCAATACTTTTCGCAGGTGCATTAAGTACCCTTTTCACAAAGCACGGCTCATTTTATCTTTCCTCCAAGTTCCACAAAAGGCTTTTCAGAGTACAAGTTGTAGAAGCATTTGAATAGGCACTGTCAAATTGGTAACTGAAATAATATTTAGCCAAGCACAATCAATCAACAAATAGTAAGTGTTTAACTCTTTACCACACAATCCCTACTTCTAATGACCGTTAGAGAATAGAGAGGAGCCTTTTGAAAACATTGGAAAAGAAGAAAATGCTGGTTACCAGCATTTTCTTCTATTCCCATAATGTTTTCCGCCTTTCCCAAAACTAATTTCAATTTCTTATTCACACTTATTTGTCATCTGCAATTTATAGTTTAATATCAGACCAGTCTAAAATTTTGTTGTTTGGTAAAGAGTTAACCCTTTATGCAACGACAAAATCTTAGACCAGTCCAAATTGAAAGCACTTGCAGGCTACAAAATGAACGCAACTCTAAAATTGAAATTTGTTTCCAGCAGGGCAGAAAACATTGTGGGAAAAGGAGAAAATGCTGGTTACCAGCATTTTCTCCCTTTTCCCACAATGTTTTCAAAAGCTGTCTCTTTCAGGGGTGTCAAAAGTCGTCAATGTGTGTTAAAGGGTTAAGCCTTCAGAACACAATCCTGAGTTACAATCACCCTGAGGCAGATTCCTTTTGAAAACTGTTCCCACTGGCTTTTTATTTCGAGGGTACTCTTACCTCCTGAACTGTAAATCTAGTGGTAAGATTTCATATTTGCAGCTAGAGGTAAAGCAATCAATATTGATGATATGCAGCACAAAAGTCTGTTATATTAAGATATCTGTGGAAATTTACCGCTTGAGCCTTGAAGTCATTAAAAAAGCTGAAAAGATGGTCTGAAGTGACTTATCAGACAATATCAAAAGAAACACTTTGTTGTGTCATGGGTTTTCATGGTCTTTTTTTTTTGCACCTAGCATTTTTTTCATGTATGTTCATTTGTGGGTAGGTACATGTATTTCCACGTGATTTGATAATAATTTATCAATAGGGGTAGCAAATAACTTCAAATCCTGTCATTTTACACAAGTTAAGAAGATAACATTTTTATTGAAATGTTTTTTTCTTACCTGAGGTCTCGGGTGTAACCAAAAGTTATGTAAATTTGAATTCCATAATGGCATTAACCCATTACCACACAATCCCTACTTTTGACGACCCTGAGAAAGAAGACTATAGAAAATATTGTGGGAAAAGGACAAAATGCTGGTAACCAGCATTTTCTCCTTTTCCACAATATTTTCTACCCTTCACAAAACAAATTTTAAATTTTTTAATCACTTATTTTGTCGTCTGCAAATGCTTTCAATTTGGACAAGCCTAAAATATTGTTGTTTGGTAATGAGTTAATGTGATAATTTGAATGACTGGGAACACTGTAAAACCACTGTACCGCTGTGAGAAACGAAGAAAATGCTGGTACCTTACCAGGATTTTTTTTTCCAATTATTTTTTCAATACTTTCAAAGTCAAGTCTGACGCTTTGACCAAGATTTAATTTGTCATCTGCAAAAAGCTGACTATATTTCACTACTGCTTTTTTAAGTTTTAAGATTTATCTTCTGCAAATTTGTCTACAGAAGGTAATGTGGTAATGGCATCAGAAAAATGATATTTACCTGGTTCTATTCCAGCAGTAAGAACCTTGGCAGTACGAATTAAGTCATCAAATGAAGCTTTCAAAGATAATTTAGACAGCATCTGAAAATATACGCTATATTGTCATAATTACCAAGTCTAAGGTAGCATAACTTTACAAAACAAAAGAATGTCAGTGTCTCCACAATAAAGCAAATCTCCCTGATTTTTTCCTGACTAGTTTTGCACATGAAGTTCTCCTATCAATTGGCCTCCTCCCTAGTACAGATAACTGTTCCCAAAGGCGATATTACTTTTTGACTGGTCGTCTCTGGGTACAGAGACAATCCAGACAAAATCAGTTGAAAGTTCCGCACAGATTTTGTGCGCAAGTTTGAACTCCCATAATTTCGCAAATAGAGCACAGAACTAGGATTTTAACATACCTGTTGCTTGTGTATTCATTATTCCTTCGTTTGACAGACAAATATTTTCAATTCAAACGCTGATCGTGAGAAAACACCGTGCATTTCATCAGTAACTCAAGTTGTCTACGTTCCCGAAAACATACAAAATTGCCGCCACGCTCGATAAATTTCGTCAGTGTTTTTTCCGAGATAAACATGTTATAAACAAGTTCTATAAGCTCTTTAAGTTATGAATAGTTTAAAAATTTGTCCTTGGTCATGTTTATTACTAAAAGTTATTTGCATTTTCGCTGCAATACAGATATAACCGACGAAACCGAAAGTCAGTATAGCGCTTTATATTTACTACTGGAAAATTTACGATGGACTTGAGACGGTTCGGTGTACAGCAAATGTCCAAATAGGAAAAAGATTAACGGGGTGTCTCATTTTTGAGACTAGCCTCCTCCCTTACTTTAAAACTCTTTCCACCTTTTACTACACGATTCTTTTAAATGTTTTCTCTATGCACAGACTGCTAATTTTCTTTTTTTCTTTGCTTTTCTTAGAATTTATGTTTTTCTTTTTCTACATACATATTCAATGGATGTTCAATCTTAGTACATATATATAAAGTATACATGTAATAATTGTAATTCATTATGCCAAATACGATTGAAATTTGAAAATAAGAAAATGCCAAATACGATTGAAATTTGAAAATAAGAAAATTAGAAAAAAGTACAGCATGGCAGGTGAGGCATAGCAAAGATATTTAATCATGAAAACATTCAAATAGCAATGTTACGGGTACAAAAAAAAAAAACGTAATGACAATTAAACACTAATTATTTACTTTGTTACTAAAACTGCCTGTAGCCTGTCTTGCTTGCATAGTAGTGTACGTTTCAAATTCAGTAGTGTTCAAGAATGAAAAGAATAAAAAAAATCCTGCTTAAAGCAAAATCAATATTAAAAAGAAAAGCTGACCTTTGCTATGGGTCTAGAAAATAGAAGAACGAAACAAAAACTTGATTGGTAAAAAGGTTTCAGTCTTACTCTGAGAAAATAATAATGCTTCTTTGCCATACCAATACAGAGAGATAATAGACTTAGGACGAACCTACTAGGGGCCGATGCTACTGATCTGCAAGTCAAAAGAAACTTAAGTCGTTTTTTTTTTTTATTTCGCAGAGTGAATAGAAATGCCCACTCTAACAGATTAAAATGAAATGATCAACAAATCAACGATTAACATACATTTTGCTGCATATTAAAACAATTTGAAGAAACTAGGCTGTGGGACTTTGTTGACAGCGATCTTTCACATTTCCCGGTGAGTTTTCAAACGCAATGACAATCAGCCAATCATATCGTTTTTTTCAGTAGTTGCGCCACCTGTAAGGAAATCGCATCTTTTCGGATATAGCTTAATTTCACCTATTTTACTGGTTTGTTTGTTTTTTCCAGAACGAACTGAATCGAAATAAAGACTAAGAGTACACATGTAATGATTTTTCAAAATTATTTTTATGAATAAGGAATTTTTAAACCGGGCTATAAAAAGCAGTGGCTGCTCCCCCTATAAGTAAGTTATAAATACTACATTTGCATCAATCTACATTCATACGGTAGCGTGGCCGAGCGGTCTAAGGCGCTGGTTTTAGGCACCAGTCTCTTCGGAGGCGTGGGTTCGAATCCCACCGCTGCCACTACATTTTTTCATTCAAATTGATCCAAATAATTTTATTTTCATTCTAATAATCATGAACGAATGATAATTTATTAAAGGCACATAGAGGACTATTTTTTTTCGGTTAAAGATCGAAATTTGATGATGAACATTCACGATATTATATAAATTTCGATCTTTAACCGACCCCCCCCTCCCCCAAAAAAAATATTCTGTTTATTTCATGCTTTTAACCCTTAACCCTTTCTGGGAGGAACTTAGCGAAATCCAGTACTTTTCTTTTCAGTTATAACCCGTGGCGTACCCCCTCTGCATAGGTACGCATTACAATAAATTACGTCAAGCGCATAAAATAAATAGAGGACATTTCTTTCTTTCTTTCTTTCTTTCTTTCTTTCTTTCGACGATGGTTATGTGGGAAAGCAGCTATTGGCATTGATGAAATTTGTGCGAAGATGGCATTCTACAAGTACTCATCTATCTAATTTGGGCATCCTGGGTACACAAGACCGGACCACATTTCTGCGCGACAACCGTAATATAGGTGAACTGGCCGTGGTGATATAACTGAAATAAATTTGAAATCGGTTTTCCACCCAAACAAACATTTCTATCAGACGCTTTCATGCCACATCTGTTACTAGGATTTAGAAAAATGTATTATCTCCAAGTTTCTTTTGTCCTTGTAGCTTTGTGTTTCCACTTTTGTTGCATGTCCGGAAACAAATACTACTTGTTAATTTCCCATTATCAAGTAATGGTTCCCGGCTGCTATCTCGTTTTCTATTTCACTGATGTAGCGTAGTCTAGTGCAAGCCCGTAACCAGTTGATAAAGCAAATTGACCGCAGACAAGGAAAAAAAAATACAGTTCGATTCATGACAACCACTCCTTTGATCAACCTTGAGTTTTACCATATAGGTTAAAGATAAAACCTTACTCAAGTTCAGGCAGTTTTCAACCAGTTTTTAACCCACTTCATCTTTATTTTATGAAAATATAATCATTCTTGTATTTTCATGCTAAATATCGCCCCTGATAGCTGCAAGATTGCATAGATAACGACGAAGAGAAAATGCAATCGCTGTTGTCGTTTCAGGTTTTGAATGGGAACAAATTCTTTGTGTTTTTCTATCATTACCTCCCGCTCGATGGCATTCTGGGTTCAGAACCGGACTTTTCTACGCGACAACCGTTACTCTGAATTTCAAACTAAAATAAACGTTTACTCAATAACTCGCTACCAGGTGCGATTGAATCAGCTATGATCGGTAGATTAGAGAAATCTTGAGCTAAAACAGGCCCGAATTCCTATTTAAACGTATTGATATTATAAGCCATTTTCTCGATTGCTACTTTATAGCGCATACTGCTACAATAAATTGCGATTTGGCTGATCCGACACGACACTTTTCGCAAATGTCTGAATGCCCTTTTTCGCGTGTTGCAGGCCAAACATATCAATAACCAATTATGATAACTACATACATACTATAAATTATATAGATCTAAGTAGTATACTATAAAAAGATAATTTCGAAGCCCTCTAGTCTACTGCATATTTCTTTCACAATCAAAAGAAATAAATTTCATAGATCTACATTCTTCAACTATAGATCTACATGTGCATGAACTTTCATTGAATAGAATGACCAGACTGGGACAAATATAAGTGAATTAAAAAATACATGTAATCTTTCTATCGTTTTTTTAATCTTTCAAAAAACCACAGTTGTGAGTTTTGAGGCACAATAAATAATCCACGAGGGCGATAGCCCGAGTGGTTTATTCATTGCGCCTCATAACTCACAACGTGGTTTATTTAAGAAATAATCTTCTTTCTATCGTGGTTTATCGTTTAATAAACCACAGTTGTGAGTTATGAGGCACAATAAATAATCCACGAGGGCGATAGCCCGAGTGGTTTATTCGTTACGCCTCATAACTCACAACGTGGTTTATTGAACGATAAATCACGATAGAAAGAAGATTATTTCGATTCTAACACGGCCAGTTTTTAATGAATGGAAAACAAGTTCACACCTAGAGTAAAAATGCGAATGAAGATTATGTTCCATTGAATAACTCACTCATTGAATGACGTCACTCAATATAGGATAACGTCACTCTACATGGATTGCCGCAGATTTTTGCTAAAGAAACGTCATCATTGCATCATCGCTGAAAAATGACGTCGTACACGACCACGTGGTATTTAACCCTTTACCAAACAATCAATTGGGAAGGAAGGTTATTTTTGGAAAAGGAGAAAATACTGGTTATCAGCATTTTCTCCTTTTCCTACAATGTTTTCTACTCTATCAAAAAACTCAATTTCATTTGTTCCTCTTTCAAAATTTTACATCTGCCAATGCTTCCAAATTTTGTATGGTCTAATATTTGTCATATGGGAAAGTGTTAAAGAACCTTCATTATCAGCTTCATTTCCAGTTCACACTTCACTAGATCGCCAGTGTTAAGCAATGTCAAATATGGCAGAATTTGACCAAGATTTTGAGGAAGAAACGACTAGACTCAGCCTATGAAAATTTCTACAGATTTAGATCTACTACAGTATTATTTTTTCTTACAATTTCAACATATCGTCGATTTACTTCTTAAACCTCGTAACAACAGCTTGTTTCAAGCTTCAGGTGGTATGTTTAAGAGGACAACCTGAACCGACCATATAGATTGATCGGCTTTTATTACATAAATTGTATCTGTGTTATAAAATTTCTTTTTCAACGGTGTAACTTGTAGATCTACTTTGCATGTGCCAGACCTAATTTAACCCTTCCCAAACAGCAAATTTTGGACCAGACCAAATTGAAGGCATTTTGCAGGTGACAAATTAACAGTTGCTAAAAAGATGATTTTTCTATATGACAGGGTATGAAACATGGTAGGAAAAGGAGAAAATGCTGGTTACCAGCATTTTTTCATTTTCCCACAATGTTTTCAAAAGGCTTCTATTCCTGACCCGTAAAAACCAGGGATTGTTTGGGAAAGGGTTAAGTAATTGTTGAATATTAATCAGGGGGTAGGGTTTAGGTACGCATGCGCAATAAATCCAGATAAACTCCGACGTTTAAATGGATAAATGATCAAAATAAACCTGCGTTGGGTAGTTTATGGAAGATAGACGGTCAAAAATTTTCAAATATGAGTGTTCTGATTGGATAGAAAAGTAGGACAAAGACTAAAGAGCCCAACTCGCGTGTCATGTTAGAATGGATGATCAACCACGATAGAAAGAAATTCATTTCGATTCTAACATGACCAACTCTTAATGAAAGGAAAACAAATTCATATTTGGGGTGAAAACGCGGATGCAGATTATATTCCATTAAATAACCTACTTGCTTACTTCATACAGAACGACGTCACTCTATACAGAATGACGTCACTCTACAACGAATAACGCAGATTTTACCAGGCTTTTGTCTATGTAATAGTTAAACGCTAAGAAGTCAAAATTAAACGATTTAAACAGCCAAAAGGAGGGAGCGTAGCGTAGCTGTGGCTGTTTAAATCGTTTAATTTTGAACTTCTTAGCGTTTAACTGACTTAGTCTTTTTCCGCCCACATTACATCATTGCTAAAATAATGTTCCATATACGGAATCCACTATTCACAAACAAACGCCCTTTCACCCATAGATCTATATGGAGTTGGCTGATTCGCTAAAGAAACGTCATCATTGCATCATCGCTAAAAAATGACGTAAATTCCACGTGAATATTGCGCAGTAAATCCAGATAAACTCCAGATAAACTGCGACGTTTAAATGGATAAATGATCAAAATAAACCTGCGTTGGGTAGTTTATGGAAGATAGACGGTCAAAAATTTTCAAATATGAGAGTTCTGATTGGATAGAAAAGTAGGACAAAGACTAAATAGAGGCGAATGAAATTCACGTGTCGAGTTAGAATAGTGAATTATAAAACCTTTGATTTACTTTTTACGTTACTTCCGCGAATCAAGTCCAAGTAAATTAAATCTCAACAATTCAGATACAACAAACAGTATTTAAAAAAAATCATTAGTGTTTTTCTGGGTCCGTATTCACCAACCATTCTTAAGAACATTCTTAGTCTTATTCTTCAAAATCTTGTCAACGTGGTAGTAACAGAACTTCTGATTGGCTAAACCAAATGGTTTAGCCAATCAGAAGTTCTCTTACTTTCACAGTCAGGAAAACTTGAAGAATAAGACCAAGGACATTCTTAAGAATGGTTTGTGAATACAGACCAAGGTCTATTATGTCATTGTTTCATGAATACTATGTTATCTTTTGTATGTAACGATGAACTAGATCTATGTGGTTCAAGTTGAGGCAATAGATCTAAATGTTCTGTTCTGTTCTTTAATCTACAATAAGAGGAACGTGACATGCAATAAATTATTCAACTTGAAAACATTGAGGAGGGAAAACAATAACTGCTTCAAAATGGTACATCTACATTTGAATAGATCTATTCTATTGGTGTAAGTGTGGGCTTTAGGGGAAATACAAGTGGATTAATAACAATGGTAATTAGGTAATAAACACAATGGATAAGTGATTTATTGTAGTTTGTGAGAAAAATTAAAGAATATATATATATATATGAGCCATGCTCTATGAAAAGAGGGCTTAATGCGTCTGCGACGAAAAGTATCGACCCAGACCAGCCTGCGCAGTCCGCGCAGGCTGACCTGGGCCGAAACTTTTCTTCGCTATTAGATCTAAACAATTTTCTGCTTGTCTAAGGAGCAGTTTACTCCGTTATTCCGTCCGTATATCAGACAAAGTGCATTTTATGGATCCATGATTCTATTACGACTTGCTTGGTATCACGCATCACGGAGGTGCATTAAGTCTCCTTATGCCAGAGCATGGCTCATCATCCCCCCCCCCCACCCTGACACACACACATAAATGATGAACGGCGCTCATTATGCGACGGCTTGCTTGATATAATGTATCAAGGAGAAGCGTTAAACCCCCTTTTCTCAGAGCATTACCCATTATATAAAAATGGGGCTTTAACGCTTCTCTTAGATACATTATATCAGTCTCCGAGCACAGTTGTCGTTCGTTGCTCTCACCATACATCTCTGCAATGGGCTAAATGACAAGAATCTAGTCAAACCGAGGAAAAGATGTTTTGTTACTGTTTAACTGTGTCATGTGTAACATTATAAAGTAGAAGAAGGAAATATGATTCTGGATACATTATAGGGGCATTCAAACTGATAAATTTACCTGTATACAATGGAACTATTTTTTTCGAGCTTCTTTACTGATCAGAATCTTACGCCAATTTTAACAAAAATGGCTGCGCCCATGAATGATGACAACAGTTTTGATATACCGATGGATCTTAGTTTATAAGATTAAAAACAAATTATGGTCCTTCAAAAGATATTTAAGCTTTTCAGAAAATCCCTCTTTTTCACATTTCCTACCACTTAGCCTGATTGGCCTTATGCTGTTTGAACAGCAAAGTGATCGATATTGAGTTTTCTTTCACCGGCGTTTGTGTCGCCATTTTGAGTTCTTGTCATGTGACGAAAGTATCACGTAATGGCGGACTACTTTCTGAGCCCAATACAGAGGTGAATGTGAATGATCCGGATTGCAAGAGATGACTTTATATCAAGCAAGCCGTCGCATAATAATGGTCATTCATCAGTTATTTCCCTTGATTCCTCTTAAGTACTACATTGGTCCTGATGAGGGGGTTACCTTTATCTTTGATATTCTTGCACCATTGTCTGCGCATGTCATATTCTTCGAAGATTCGACTGTCTTATATGACGCATCACTACTAACCCCGAAAGCGGGCTGACTGTAATATTACGCTCTATAAAGTAGCAATGTTGAAAATAGCTTTTACGTCTCAATACGTTTTAGGATAAATGAGACCTGCTTTAGCAACAGATTTCTCTAAACTGGTGATAATAGTTGAGTGAATTGCACGAGGTAGCGTTTTATTGGGTAATTTTTTTTTTTTCCTTTTAAATTCAAAGTAACGGTTGTCGCGTAGGAAAGTGGTTCGGTTCTGTACCCAGGATGCCCATATCAGATAGATGAGTATTTATAGAATGCCATCTAGCGGGAGATATTGATTCTTGCACTAGATGGATATAATCTTGAGATAATATTTTAACTAAATATGGTCAGGCTGTTTTACAAATCAATATACATACATTTCACCAATGTTTACGAACAGAATATGCCTTACGGTTACATAAGGACTTTGCATGTAATCATAAATCAAATTATATTGATCACAACATCCCCTAAGGAATTCATGATAAAAACAAAGGTATACAGGAAAGAGAACCAATGTGCTATTTGGTTATCTTTAGCTTTTATCTAGCAAGGGAGATAATTTAGACTACAGACAAAGCCCTCATTCTTGATTCATAAAATCAGGTTTGTCTATGCACCAACTGAACCATGTGGTAGACTGGATCTCTGACATATAGTAAGAAAATCCAAATTTGGAAAAAAAAGTTTCGAGGCATGTCAGTCTGTGCAGACTGACGTGGGTCGACACTATTTGCAGACGTATTAAAGTCCCTTTTAACGGAGCGCCCGCCCGGGTGACTCAGTAGTGAGCGTGTCGGACTCATGACCTGGTGGTTGTCAGTTTGATACCCGGTTGAGGCGAATTTTCTTTCCGGCGTATTTTCGCCTCTCACCTCTGCTGAAGCGTGTAAGAAACGTAGTCGGTTGGTTTGGAAAGAGAGTTGTGTTAGTACTGGTGTGAGAAAGCCAGAAAACACATGTGCGTCGCAGACCGCCAAGATATGACCTTAGCTGTTAAAGTGGCGTTAAACTCCAGTACAACCAACCAAATTTAACGGACCATGGGTCATTTACATATCAGCCTAAACTGAGGACAGAATTTAAGACTGATTTAACCCTTTACCAAACAATCCCTGGTTTTTACGACCGAGAGGAAGAAGCCTTCTGAAAACATTGTGAGAAAAGGAGAAAATGCTGGTAACCAGCATTTTCTCCTTTTCCCACAATGTTTTCTACTCTTCTTTAGCTAAGTTTCAGTTTTTGAGTCACATTTATTTGTCGTCTGCAAATGCTTTTCAATTTCAACAAGTCTACAATTTTGTCGATTGGTAAAGAGTTTGAAATAAAAGCATGTGATGAGTTGCATAAGACTATTAAATGCTGCAAAAAATATAAAATTTGTCTTTGAGAAGGTTTAAAAAATTGTGCAAAAAAAAAGGAAATGCTGAATAATCACAATGTTTTCGAAAGCTTCTTTCCCAGGGTCATCAAAACACGGGTTTTGTTTGGCAAAGGATTGAAAAAAAAAAAAGATATTAGCAGATCTTTATCAAACTTAAGGGTAAGGCACCCAAATAGACCTCGTGTAACATCGTTTATCATCGCCAAAAATCGTACGGATTCGGCTAGGATTTGGGTAATCCATAATCGATGTGGGAAACCGGCGTATACTGGCCGATAAAGGCGATGTTACAAGGCCATGTCCCATTAGGATGCCCTATCCTTGAATGATAGTATGTTTTGAGGAAGTTGGAAATAATGTTGGAAAAGTAGTTCATGGTTGGGTTGTTGTTGAAACAGTCTATTTTACATCTAGAAACAAGTTCTTATAACTTCTACTAATCTCTCTCGATTCTGCTTCCTTGGAACTACACCAGTACTCGCGCCAAATGTGTGAACCAATGAAAAATCCCAAAGTTGACACCCGCTCCCGGGTATCGAACTCAGCACTTTTTTGTTACGAGGCCGACGCTGTACCTCACGACCACGGACACCCCATGGTTGGGTAATATGGGGATCATTTTCTATGTATAGGAGAGAGAGAGAGAGAGAGAGAGGAAAGCAGGGAAAGAGGGAGTGAGGGAGTAACAGAGAGAGAGAGAGAGAGAGAGAGAGGCAACCAGCATTTACTCCTATTCAAATAACGTTTTCTATTCTTTCACATACAAATTCCATCATCTGAACCGCACTGAATCTGTCGTCTGTAAGTGCTTTTAAATTGGAAGAGTCTAAAATTTTGTCGTTTGGTAAAGAATTAAATTATTTGCAGACAACAATTCATGTTCCATATTCACCAATCATTCTTAGTCCAACTTCCAAATGGTTCAGCCAATCAGAAGTCCTGTTACTTTCACGGTCAGGAAATCTTTGAAGAATAAGACCAAGAATGTTCTTTAGAATGGTTGGTTAATACTGACCCAGATGTGTCTCTAATACTGGGCTTTGTCTTGGATAGATGGGAAAACATTGTTGGAAAAGGTAGAAAATGGTGGTTACTAGAAGTAATCTTTTCCCACTTTGCTTTTTTAAAAGCCTTCATGATTTAGGTAGCTAAAACTGGATTGTATGGTAAGATATAAAACTTTTTACCAAGCGACAAAATTCTGGACTTGTCCAAATTGAAAGCACTTGCAGACGACAAAATGAACTTAACTCAAAAATTAAAATTTGGTTTCAAGCAGGGTAGAACACATTGTGAGAAAAGGAGAAAATGCTGGTTACCTGCATTTTCTCCTTTTACCGCAATGTTTTCAAAAGGTTTCTATTTCAGGGTTGTAAAAATCAGGGATTGTTTGGTAAAAGATTAAACAGAATGATACACAAAGTACTTCAAATGAATTACCCAGGTCTTATCACAAAACTGTAAACGTGTCCATTTTGAAAGCAACAAATTCAAATTTAAAAGCAGTTCAAAGACCGGGAGTCTTTTTTTTTTAAGTACATGTAGTGGACCCATAATAGAAAACAGCTATTTCCACGAAAATATTGGCCTAACAAATTTGCTCCCAACGATTAAAAATGAGTATTATTGTACTACTTTTACCGAGCCACTTTTTCCTTTTTTCCCTTCTTAGAATCATCATTTATAAATCTAAAACCACTATATTATCATTACAAAGGGAGATGATAATTACTTCCCTGTTCTGGAAACTAACAAAAGTGTCAACAAATAATTTGAAGATAGACGTTAAAGGAATATTTGGTTGTTTAAGAATGTGCAAAAGTATTATATCTGCATGTATAAACCCATCTTTACCAATTATAAAGAAATTTTATTCCATGTTGGACGACAAGTATTACGGGTCTTCTACCTTAATCTAGAATGTAACAAAATATTCGAATACAAGGGTAAAATACAGTTAGTTTACGTATATAGTCTGCTCATGTCATATTCTTCGAAGATTCGACCGGTCTTATATGACGCATCACTAGCCCCGAAAGCGGGCAGAATATTACTCCTTATAAATTAGCAATGTAGAGAATAGCTTTTATCAATACATTTGAGGAGAAATGAGACCTGCTTTAGCTTCAGATTTCTCTAAACTGCTGATCATAGCTGTGTGAATTGCACGAGGTAGCGTTTTATTGAGTAAACGTTTATTTTAGTTTGAAATTCAAAGTAACGGTTGTCGCGTAGGAAAGTGGTTCGGCTCTGTACCAAGGATGCCCCTATTAGATAGATGAGTATTTATAGAATGCCATCTATAGCGGGAAATAATGAGTTAGTTCAAATATACCAATGAGCCATGCTATGGCAATAGGGGTCTTAATCCACCTCTGTGATCCATGGCACAAAGCAACCCATCACATAATTATGAATCTATAATATCCACGTTTTGTAACAAACAACTTGATCATGAGGTGGGCTGGTTTATAGAAGTACAGAAAATTTACCTATAGCGAAAAGTTTCGTCCCAGGTCAGCCTGTGCGGACTGCGCAGGCTGACCTGGGTCGATACTTTTCGCATATATAATAAGCATCTACACCCGTACTCGCGCCGTTTTCTTGGGTCAATGAACAACACCAAAGTTGATGGCCGCTCTATAGAAATGGAACTCAGGACCTTATGTTAGTGAGGCCGACGCTTTAACTCACAACCAAAGACACCACGAACTGTAATTTCCAGCTTTTAGTCTTTGTCGTATACGACAAAATTATAGACTTGTCAAAATTAAAGGAACTTACAGACAAGAAATAACATAGGGCTAAAACCAAAGGATCTCTCGCTGAAAGGGTTGCAAACATTGTGGAAAAAGGAGAAAATGTATTTTCTTTTTTTCGAAAAGGTTTTCAAAAGCCATAATTCCCCACAGATCGTTAACACTCGGGGTTGCTTAGTACGGGGTTAAAGCCATTCAGGACCGTTTAAGGCTTTCTCTGCGCATGACGTCATCATACTGATTTGAACACGAATCCTTGTAAGCGACCCGCATGCTATTGATCATGTGACAGATATTCCTACAGTTCTAAAAAACTCTGGCCCGAAAACCAAAAATACCTAGGGAAGCTACGCAGTTTATTTAGACAACACCATTACAAATATTTTTCTCTCTTTTGCCCATTTTCTTTGTTTATAATTTGCTAGCTATTGACTTACTTAATTCAGTGATTAATAAGTTTGTTTTCAAGTTTGATGAGATTACAAAAACCTTGCCACGGAGGACTCAAGTAAACAAAGGTTCCATACATCAATACATAAGCATACATTATGATAAAAGGAGCAATGCTCGTTACGAGCAAATTCTTCTTTTGCTTCTAAGAGTGTTCTACAGCAAGATGAAAAAAACTTATTGGACACTATCACAGCTAGATCTAATTACTTCTCTTCTGAAACCAAATAAACTTGACTTTTTTATGTCTGAAAGTAAAGTTCCACAGTAAATGCTTTGTTCATAATTTGTCATCAGGTATCGAATGGTGCAGATCAAAGATCAAACTGCACGTTCTCGTCCGCAAAAGCTATTCAAATAACCATCTGCAGTGAAATACATGTAGTTAGATTCCAAACATTTAACGAGATGTAATCTTGTTATGGTGACAACTATTAGAAGATTTGACATAGGTGACTCAAGTCCATTTATGTTGTAAATGTTCAGATTTATTCTTCCTCGCGGAAGTACAATTCATACACGGTGATTTGCATGCATTTCCGGTTGTACACGACACCAATTGTCGGCAACGATCCTGTCCAGCAAATGATTTTCCAATTTGTCCTAACGCTTTATAGAGCTGCCTGCGTATCTATAGGTTCAAACAATGGTTTGTTTAAAGGAGAATGATTAAGTGTTTTATAATAACACGGCCTTTCAAACGACATTTATCGTTTTTGTATGACACGTCATCCTTATACATGTAGACCATCCTACATTATTTTTTATCAATGCAATACAATCGCAGTTTCTGGACATCAAAATACGCTATAAGGAAAATAAAAACAAATCAACACATGGTCAGGAAACTACTTCTAAAACAATCACGAGTGGTTTAATTGGGAATCCATGTTTAACCCGAAACCCCAAAGGAAAATTTTAGACCTATCCAAATTGAAAGCATTTGCAGACGACAATTTCAAAGTGGCTCAAATGGTGCAATTTTGCTTTGATACGGTAAAAAACATTGTGGGAAAAGGAGAAAATGCTGGTTACCAGCATTTTCTCCTTTTCCCACAATGTTTTCAAAATGTTTCTTTCTCCGGGGGCGTTAAAAGTAGTCATTGTGTGGTAAAGGGTAAGGGATAAAGGATATTATCATACAACAAAGATCAGGTGATCTGATTGGATAATATGCCTGTACACTGGCAAAACCAACGCAAAAGCAGTTTCCCTTTCGGGAGCCCCGTATACATGACTACACTATCAATACAGTATCCAAAATGGCGGCGTCGATCAAGACTACTATCAAGATTATGCGCCAAGCTGCACGTCTTTGCACGTATTACAAAGGTTTTAGTGACGTCATTCCCCAGTGACGTCAGTTTTTCATTGAATTGGGGGCGCTTAGAAGGGAAATTCTACTTTGTCAGCTTACTCAATTTTTGAAACAAAAAAGCAGGAAAAATTCCATTAAAAAACGTTGGAATGGTAAACCTTTGCAGTATAATAAATTCGTTGCACGGTCAGGTGGCAGGGGACTTGGAAACTTGTTCTCGGCTGTGGTAAATCATGTCGCCACCGCGCCTTCGGCTCGGGGTGACATGATTCACCACAGCCATGAACAAGTTTCCAAGTTCCCTGCCACCTGATCAAACAACTAATAATGTTCAGCATGCTAAAACATCACTGTCGCATCTAAAATAGTTAAAAGCTTTACTACACACACACACACACACACACACACACACACACACACACACACACACACACACAAATTCAAACCTAATGTGATTTTTGCTCTCGAAGATTCGAAGTTATTGATGACAAAAACATCAGAAAAATGATCACCATAAAATGTTAAAGACAATAAAAAGTGTGCGTAATATTGTGGTATAATATTGTGGTATAAGGACAAAGGTAATAGTTAATTAAGCCACGCGCTGGCAAAAGGGGGCTTAATGCATCTGCGAAAAGTTTTGGCCCATGTTAGCCTGCGCAGTCCGCGCTGGCTGACATGGACCGAAACTTTTTCCTATTCGTCAATTTTCTGTACATACAAGGACTAGTTTACCTCATGATTAAATCGTTTAGAGTGGATATTATGGGTCCAATAGTAATAAATGTGATGACTTGCTCTGTACCATACAACACGGAGATGCATTAAGTCCCATTTTCCAGAGCATGATTCATATAAGTAAACTTATATTATAAAAGTAATATGTCGATGGGTCCTTCTGGTTCATAGGCACCGGGGTTTCTTTTTGTTAACAAAACTGCGCCCTCTACTTACTAAAAATAAGACATGCTTGAGCAATGCTTTGGCAAAAGGGTTTGATGATCTCGGTGTTCCTTTATACCATCCAAGCAATTCATTAAATACTTTTTGGGCCATACAATCAAAGTCTAATATTCAGCTGACAAAAACATGACGTAGATTGGACCTTGGACATGCAAAAAATTGACCAATAGCAAAAAGTTTAGACTCAGATCAGCCTGCGCTGATTGCGTAGGCTGACCTGAATGGATACTTTTAACATATGCAGTAAACCCTCGTTGTCTCTGCATTTCATATTCTTCGACGATTCGAGCTCACTCTCTTGCACTCCGGATCATTACATTCACCTCTGTAGTGGGTTCAGAAAGTAGTCCGTCATTACGTGATACTTTCGTCACATGACCAGAACTCAAAATGGCGACACAAACGCTGGTGAAAAAAAGACCAATATCGTTTACTTTGTGTGCTGTTGAAACAGCATACGGCCAATCAGACTATGTGGTAGGAAATGTTGAAAAGACGGATTTTCTGAAAAGCTTAAATGTCTTTTAAAGGACCATAACTTGTTTTTTAATCTTATAAGCGCAGCCATTTTTGTTAAACCTGGCGTAAGATTCTAAAAAGTAAAGAGGCTCGAAAAAAATAGTTCCATTTTATACAGGTAAATTCATCAGTTTGAACGCACCTATAATGTATCCAAAATCATATTTCCTATGTCTACCTTATAATTTTACACACGAAACAGTTAAACAGTAACAAAACATCTTTTCCTCGGTTTGACAAGATTCTTGTCATTTAGCCCATCGCAGAGATGTATGTGAGGTAACGAACGACAACTCTGCTCGGAGATTGATTCGAGCTGTCTGCTATGACGCATCACCCATCCCCCGTGTACCTGGGAAAAAGTATGGTTTATATCGCAGCTATTAGCTTATTGCCCAAGCGTTTAGCGGCTGTTTTAATAAATGGTCGGCGCATAGGTTACATGCTAGCCGATCACAGCTGAAAGAATGGCACCAGGTAGAGTTTTATTAGGTATAGAAGTTTATTATATATCTTGCAGGGAAATCTTGGAATTTCCAAGTGTAATAAATTTTGATATCATCACCAGTGACGATATCAACTTTCACTTCCTGTCGTAATTTTCGAACTACTTTTTTCATTAAGCACTTGTAGATAGTGTTAATTGTAAGTTCTATATTAATAAGATATATAATAAATAGAATAATCAACTGGTTAATCTTTATATGAAAAATATCTCACTCGGATGCGTCGTAAGGCGTTAAAAAAACTCGTGCTGCGCACTCGTTTTTTCAACGCCTAACAACGCATCCTCATGAGATATTTTTCATATAAAAAAAAAACCAGTTGATTATTCTCTATTTATTTCATGTGAAATTCAAAGTAACAGTTGTTTTCTTTTTGAAAAATTACTCCGCGTCTGTACCAGAACGCCCAAATTAGAGAGATGTTTATATTTAGAATGCCATCTATCCCGCTAACTCTTATGACTAACTCTTAAGATAAAGAGTTAACCCGATTTTCAAAGTTTGTACAGAGCATGTCTCATATAGTTTAGGTTTAAGAATGCAAAGTTTATCAAACAGGATAACGTCGGTTTGCTTCCAAAACCTCGTAACTACAGCTTGTAACAAGCGGTAGTTACGAGGTTTTGGAAGCAAACCGACGATAAGCCTGTACTTAGTTCAGACAAAGAGAAGTGATGCATGGATATGGACATTTTCCATTGTGACGTAAATAAATCAAAGCGTTGAAAACGCTGAAGTGGTATTTGTCAAGGAAATCCATGTGTGGAATTAATAGTTTGAAAGAAATAGAGACATATTGTTCAGATATTGGCTTAAAAGTCAACCCACCAAGCAAATGAATACCTTTTCGGGTGAAGGGAGAGTATTCATGACAAAGTTTGGTTTATTTTTGTATAAGTGGTCTCATTTTGATCATAAGGAAGAAGTAGGAGTAACGCCCCTTGACAGTAGGATGCATGACGAATAGAGAGAAAAATCCTGTTGATATATCGAACAAAATTAGGTTTGTTCCTGAAAACTATAATTATGAAATATCTCTAGCCTTTTACATTCAATTTCCAACATTACAATCAATAGACGCTAAGCGATATTTCCATTTTATCGTAAGTGGCGCACCAGCAGTATCACGTGACACCAGACAATCAAAGCATTATTTCAGTAACAAATGCCGTATGTCCCGTTCGCAAATCCTTTAAATTTGGACAAATTCATAACTGAAAAGAAAATGATATAGCAAGAAATCTATGGAAATCAATTCTAACAAAATTCAAACATATTTCATGATATTGCCTTTGAAAAAGAAAATCACTAACAGACAAAATATGCATTTTATAAAATTGTACTTAAATAAAGAGCATGTAGAGACTAAGAACGGACTTAGCCTCTGAAACCTGTATACAATTCATAATCCTGACCATTAATGATAACCAAAGGGATAAATTGATAATCTTCAATATCTCGGATAAAATGGACTCTTTCGCAAATGTTTTTGGATTTTTGAGTGTTTAAAGGAATATTGCAAATGTCTAGCGGTGGTTCTTCGCAAAAGTCGTCCCCGAAAACGAAAAAAAAAAAGGAGAAAGAAAAACGCAAGGCATCCTCACCATTAAGCGAAATATCGGTCCCGATATGCACGAGCGCACCGAATAGTGATACGTGTACAGGTCAAAATAAAGGACGGGCCAAAAAATCGAAACAACACCGGGAAAGAGACTGATCCTGTAAGTAAATTACACGAACAAACAAATCAAAACAGATCTGAAGTATATTTTCCACTTTCCTTTAATCCCCTATCCAATATGGCGTTCCCAAACCAAGCGCCGTACGGCATGACGCAACCCTTTGTACAAAGCCCACCTGCTTCTCAATATACAGGAAGTCACTTCGGTTTCCAAACCTCCCAACCAACATGGGCGCAAGAGATACTCGACGAAATTAAGCAGATAAAAAGTAAGTTACAAACAGTTGATGAGATAAAGAAAATAGTCAATTCTATTAACTTTAAAATGTCTGAACTAGAGGTCAAAGTAAAAACTCTAGATGTCAGGGTAACTGAAACAGAAAAGAGCTGCGAGTTCGTGACAAATGTAAATGATGAGAATCAAAAAGACATGAAAACGCTCAAAGAAGAATTAAATAAAACTTCAGAAAAATGTAAAAGGTTGGAGAAAGAATCGTTAAACATTGAAAAGTGTAAAGAGAAACTAGAGACAAACTGATCGATCTAGAGTCACGGTCCATGAAGGAAAATCTGATGTTTTACGGAATAACAGAAGGTGGTGAACAAGAAGATTGTGAAGTCTTAGTGAAAGATTTATGTAGAGAAACTGAAATTTAACGATATCACTAAGATAGAAATTAACAGAGCACATAGGGTGGGGGCTAAATCCTCAAAACCACGCCCAATTGTGGCAAAATTTCACCACTACAATGATAGAGAAAAGATTAGAAAAGCGTCCTTTACCTATTCAGCAGAGTTAAATAAGGCGAATTTGGGAATTGGTATCCAATTACCCAAGGAGATACGGGATGCAAGAAAGCCCCTATATCAACAGATGAAGAGAGCCAAAGAACAAGGAAAAAACGTGAGATTTGCAGGAAAGAAGCTTTACATAGATGGTCAAGAATACATCCCACCTGCAGGGTCATAGGGACGTCAGAAAGGTCGACAGGACTTACAGATTATTTCCTGGAATGTCAATGGGTTAAAACGAAAAATTGATGAATTTGACTTCATAGACAGTTTAGCATCATTTAATTTGGTGTTTTTGACTGAAACATGGTTATCAAGTAAAGATAACTATGACTATAATATGAACGGTTTCAGTTCATATCACATTTATGGAAACAAATCAAGAAATTCAGATAGGGGTCGTTATAGTGGTGGTATTTCTCTTTATTATAAAGACAATATCAAAAAAAATGTGACAGTCGTTGAAAGTATTCAGTATGGTATGTTATGGGTTAAGATTACCCTAGGTTTACTCAGTTATACTGAAGATGTCTATTTGTGCTGTATATATGTACCCCCGAAAGATTCTCGTATTGTAGACCAAGACTTCGATATAGACCACGTTGTTCATGAATTCACATGCTTTTTAGGCTGAATGCGTTGAGAGTTTTTGGAAAAACCCGTCGTAAACGAAAGCATAATACATGTAAAAGAGGAAACAAATGGTTCAATCCAGAATGCTACAATGCCAAGCTCGCCTTTAAACGGGAGAGAAACGGCTTCTACAAAGAAAAATCAGACGAAAATAGGGAAAGGTTTACCCGTGCAAGAACATCTTATAACAATATCAAAAAAAGAGCAAAAGCGAATTTTAGAATAAAGGAAGGGAAAAGGATTAGCTCTTTATCCAAGTCTGACCCACGCAATTTCTGGAAAAACATTAAAACAAACTACAATTAAGGGGCGGTAACTGCGGATTTCACTATCTGTAGATGAGCTGTTTCAGCACTTTAACCCATTACCACACAATCCCTACTTTTGACGCCCCCGAGAAAGAAGCCTTTTGAAAACACTGTGGGAAAAGGAGAAAATGCTGGTAACCAGCATTTTCTCCTTTTCCCACAGTATTTTCTACCCTTCCCAGAACAAATTTCAATTTCTCAGTCACCTTTATTTTGTCGTCTGCAAATGCTTTCAATTTGAACCAGCCTGAAATTTTGTCGTGTGGTAATGGGTTAACCCATTACCACACAATCCCTACTTTTGACGCCCCTGAAAAGGAAGCCTTTTGAAAACACTGTAGGAAAAGGAGAAAATGCTGGTAACCAGCATTTTCTCCTTTTCCAACAGTGTTTTCTACCCTTCCCAGAACCAATTTCAATTTTTCAGTCACCTTTATATTGTCGTCTGCAAATGCTTTCATTTTGAACCAGTCTAAAATGTTGTCGTGTGGTAAAGAGTTAAAGGCGTGTTTGGTATTGAAGCGAATGATACAAATAATACTAGTGGATGGTTTCCACATGACGTCCAACATGACGATAACCTCGATTCAAAGATAACAGAACAGGAGGTACGTAAAGCCGTTTTTATGCAAAACAACGGGAGGAGCCCAGGAATAGACGAATTACCTAGCGAAATTATCAAGTCTGCATATGAAATCATTTCACCATTTCTTGTTAATCTATACAATAGAATGTTTGAAAAGAGTGAATACCCAGTTGAGTGGGGGAAGGGAATAATAGCACCCATCTTTAAAAAGGGAGACCCAAACAAAGCCGAAAACTATCGTGGCATAACGCTTATAAATGTGCTATCAAAAATCTATTCGCAGATTCTCCTTAATCATCTTAGAGAATGGAACGACATTAATGAACATCTGTGCAAGAATCAATTTGGATTTCAAAAGGACAAGTCTATCTTGATTGTATATTCGTTTTTAATGCTGTTATATCAAAGGTACTGTCATCGGGAGGGAAATTATATTGTGCTTTTATTGACTACGAAAAATGCTTCGACAGTATCAATCGATCTTTAATTTGGCAGAAACTATTACACGATAATGTTAGCAGTAAATTTGTCCATGCGCTTCAGTCTATGTATACAGTTGTCCGTGCTTGTGTTCGTTATGAATCGGAACTTTCTAACTTTTTAGACTCCCACGTGGGCTTGAAACATGTAGATCCAAGTTCTCCTTTGATCTTTATGATGTACGTTTATGATCTATTAGACAACATAAACTCGGATCTAGAAGATATCTTCACGCTAAATGAGCTCAAACTTTTCCTTATCCTTTACACTGATGACCAGGTTGTTTTTGCAAAATCAGCAGCGGCTCTCCAATCTATGTTACATGACATTGAAACATACTGCAAACTTTGAAAACTTAAAATAAATACATCCAAAACTAAGGCGATGATCTTTGAAAAGGGACGCTACACACATCACACATTTTCGATTTGTAATACAGATATATAAACAGTTACTTGCTTTAAGTACTTGGGATTAACATTTTACAAAAACGGAAGTTGGTTCCGTACACAGAGAGATATAGCAAGACGTGCGTCCGTTTCACAGTACAATATGTTCAAAATTTTCTTAAATATTTATTTACCCTTATCGCAAAAATGTTCTCTTTTTGATTCCCTAGTAGGCTCTGTTCTTAGTTTTGCATCAGAAATATGGGGAAGCCACGATGCAAAAGACATAGAAGCTTTGCATACTAATTTTATTCGTAGAATCTTGAATGTTCGAAATTCTACACCTCTAGTAACCCTATATGGTGAAACAGGGCGAATGCCACTTATTATAAGTAGAAATATCAACATGTTAAGGCACTGGACCCATATTCTAAAACAACCAGAAAACTCCCTTGTAAAAAAAGTTCTACTTCTCACTGCTAAATAATTGTGAAAATGGTTATACGTATAGCGGGAGTAACTGGGCATACATAATTAAAGTTATCTTACAAAGAAACGGTTTAGGTTATATGTGGTTCTATCAAAACAACATAAATATCAATTTACAAGAAATAAAACGGCGACTGTTTGACTCTTATATACAGTCTTGGTCGACTAATCTAAACTCCTCTTCAAGGTTAAAAACATACAAAGTTTTTAAAGATACATTACAGCTAGAACCCTAATTTTAACTACAATACGAGCCTAAATATATATTTGCACTTACCAGATTCAGAACATCGTCCCATGATCTAAATATTGAAAGGGGTAGGTTCGATAATATCCCATGTGAAGAACGTCTTTGTACGAATTGTAACATGAGAATGATCGAAAACGAGTACCATTTTTTATTAGTTTGCCCAAAGTACATTCAAATACGTCGAAAATATCATAGTAAAAAATACTGCAGATGGCCTTCTATAGGAAAGTTCTATTCGTTAATGATGTCTAAAACGAAAAAAGCCATCATAAGCCTTTCTAAGTTCATATATTTCGCAAATAAATTAAGAAGCAGTTCGTAGTCCCATGAAATGCTCAGGTTTAACTTTCACTATTGTTATTTATTTAGCGGTACGCTGTTTAGCGCTACCATCTACATGTGGGCAGTACGGATCAAAATTAGACTGCACAGAACATGCGGTCCGATTTTGGACCTGCACTGTCCAACAAGGAAACTAGAAAGAAGTCTGTTAAATATATAAACATATTTGGGATGATTGTAGTATGTCTGATGTTATTTTAAAATTAGATCTATCGACTTTTGTAAAATATGTCTGTTACATCATGTATATATTGTTATAGATCTATCGACCTTTGTAAAATATGTCTGTTACATCATGTATATATTGTTACGGCTAGAAACGCTGTAAGTGTTTAAAGCCTCAATAAAGAGTATAGTATAGTATAGGTATGAAACAAAAGATAAGAAGAGCCAATTTAATGTGACACGTGTGTGCATATCTGTAAGAAGCAAGTACATTACAGCTGTTCTAAAGGTCACCCACTCTGCAGTGCTATACCGAGATCAAAGGAACACCGAATTAACCCTTCACTCGTTTAGATACATATTTTTTATACTCAAAATGAAGTTAAAGAGAAGTTATGGAAGGTCTGAATTTTGATCTGAAGCCACGTTTCTTTTGTTCATGATCGATAACATAAGTTATTCGTCAATAGGTACATGCCTGAAAGTGCAACAAGGACGTTTGATAATAGTACTTTAAAATCACTAAATGGACTGTCCCTGTCTTTCTGAAGACACTAAACAGCTAATCAACCTTTTACCAAAGTATTTCGAGCGACCCGTGTAAAAAGGGGGCAGACGTGCTGATTTGTCCCACTGTCTGTTATTTGTCTCACTTTCTCAACCTTAACACATCCCCCCCCCCACACACACACACACTTTCAAAAAACCGAAAACTGAAAGTAATCAATATGTAGTTCATAAACATTTGTGAAAAAAAAACGAATTTTCAAAGTATGAGCGAAAATATTTGAGGAAAAAAGGAAGGGCTTGCAACATGCATTTTCTCCTGTTTCAACAATAGTCTTTTTTTTTTTACACTTTTTAAAAGACAATTACAACCATTTGACCCACATTTATTCAATCGTCTCCATATGCTAAGTATTTGGACGAGTCCAAAGTACTGTCGTTGGGTGAAAACATTCGCAGTAACTATTTAATACCCTATGCCACATAACCCAAGCTTTTTACGACCCTTAGAAATATAGTTTTTTTAAAAATGTTGTTGAAAAGGGTTAAAATTCTAGTAACCAACCTTTTCTCCTTTTCCCTTGCTATCCATCCTAAAGAAAATTTCATTTTTAAGCCACATTCAAATTGTTATCTGCAAAGACTTCAAATCTGGGCAAGTCTCAAATTTTTGTTTCGTAAAGAGTTGGTGAAAGATTCAAAGTTATAAAAATGGGGTGTGGGGGATAACATCAATATACCTGCAATAGACCTTTCCCAATTTTATGTCTGATTATTCAACCAATGTTTGCATAAGTCTGTAGCTAAGTTTGTAACGTACAGGAATCTGTGGTTTGATTTATTTAAACTATTAATGTGATAATTTTTCCAAAAAATCGTTCCAGTATCTGCTAAAAGACAGAGACAGTCTACTAACAAAAAACTGGGACATCAAACATTTTGAATTTATAGCAAAAATCTTAACTTTGAAATAACATTTTTAAAAATCTGTATAGTTGCATGTTAGCCATGTTCCTTTTTGAACTACCTTATAAGTTGACTATCGTATTAGCAAAGTTTAATTCAAATTTCAAACCTTCCATTCCCTCTAGAAGAAAAGATGTTACAGATTCATTTTCAGGAAGCGAATATGTGCTATACTTATTTTAATTCAAAAGCTAGTCAAGGGTTAGCTGGGTGTACGTTTGATCTCGGTGTTTCACCGTCAAAGTGGATGATCTATTTGAAAAGCTGTTGTGTTCTTTTAAGGAACACACGTGTCATATCCCGTTTAGTCTTACGTTGATCACTTGTAAAGGTTTGGAATTGTTAAAAGCTGTGACGGAGGGTAAGTCTGTTCTAAATACTGGTGCCAAAAGATGCATTTTTCTGCCTGAACATTTTTTTTTTCAAATGCATTTTGTAACCTAGGTTAACAGGTCCCACTTTAAACGGTATATTTGCACTAATTTCTTTAGGAATGGAGGGGGTATTTGTTTAATTTAAGTTAAACCTTATCTTACTAAATACATGTATATTAAAAGGCACTTTTAAAGCCGGTAGTAAAACCTCAAAAGTTATTTCAAAGGAATATCTTGAGGAAAAATATCTCCGTATCGGATAGTGTAGATCTAGGATCAGACTGCACGTTCTTCCTGGTGTGATCAGAATCTATATTGTCTGCAAAAGGTCATTGAGTCGCACTTGGTAGCCAAAGGGCTAATGCAGTCTGCATACAAAAAGCTCTATCAACACGCCCGCAGGAGACAGCGCTTATGATACCGCTTTACTCTCTGAAGTCTACCGAAAAATTGATAAAACAACAGTTTTTTTGTGTGTGTATCTTCGAAAAAGATAATTGATGAAACTAACGGCACGGCCGTTTTAGGCTGTTTATTGTGTAATCCATTTAAAAAATATGACACTCACTATTCGGGTATATACAGGATTGGGAAAAATTGTCGGGTGGAAAGGGAAGTAACTCGTGGTGACGCGTCAGTAACAGTATTTGGCAAATGGTCTATTACCTCGATCTATAAATATTCATGAGCAATCAAATGGAGTAGCGTAGGACCAACAAGCCGTGGAACGAATTGGTTTTGGAACGAAAAAGCTCAAGGTCAGTTGGCAAATCTGTATCATTTCGCGAGAAGCTAGTTTCAATCAAAAATAAGTATCTCGATGATCGATAGCCTCGCCCAATGTATTTTAATATGCCATTTCAAATTACATATTTGAGTGACACCGTAAAAGTCATTTGCCTGAGAAAAAATGAGTTTAACTGGGTTTATTTCCTTCGGTTTTGCACAAAATGGTTGAACTAAAACTCTACAAAGTTTGGGTACGCTGTCCCGTTATAGACTCGGTATAGACTCGAAAGAGTTTGGGTACGCTATGACAAAATGGATACGCTGGCATATGTAGAAAAATGTATCATATAGAAGATCTGCAAATTAAGACTTAAATTGAAATGTCGTCCTAGATAGCTGCAAATTATGAAGAAAATGGCAATATTCATGTATTTAAATTGAACTACTTTATGCCAAGTTTTATATTCTTGCGCTAAAGCCCGGGAGGTTGATTAATTTATCACTGTCATTGAAGACCGACTTTTTTTGAAAAGGGCTGAGTTATTACACTTGAAATTACCTTTTTCAGCCCGTCTGGCTTTTTTTGCGATAAAAAAGCATATAATTATTGCTTTGTCTGTTTGTATGTGGTTAGGACAAAGAACGTAGTAATGATATTCCAAAGCGTTTAAAGCATTTTCAAGCTACAAACATCCGGGATATTCCAGCAAAATTTAAGGGGTGGACACTACTTGAACTCAATCTCTTTCTACTGCTGTGTACCTAAACGCGATGGAGTATTAGATTCACGTTACAAAATAAGATACATGGTTATCAAAATTCAGTCTTGAACTCATTGTGGTATTGTCTTCGACAAATACCACAAAAAACCGTTTCAAAACGATACTAATTGAAAGAATTAATAGAATATTTGAGATCAGACTATCTTCAATTTTTTAACAGTCCAATTTTGACCTTTACTATAGGGTTTTATCTTTTATCGTCACATATTGAGTGGCAACGCCCTCTATCTGAGTTTATTTGTGTATTATCGAGTCATTTGGTAGTTACAGGAGTTATGTACTCCATTCGCAACCCTCGATTGATGAACACGACAACTCGTCACAACTCGGCCAATTCCGTACCTATATCTTATTTGATGGCTCCCATCACCCAAGGTACGCTAAGTGAAAGAGAACAAGACTGTTAGAAGCATTTAAGGAATCAGTCAAGTTTTAAGGAAGGCGTTGCCAATCTCCGAGCAGAGTTGTCTTTCGTTACTCTCACCATACATCTCTGCAATGGGCTAAATGACAAAAATCTTGTCAAACCGAGGAGAACATGTTTTCTTACCGTTTAACTGTTTTATGTGTTACGTAATAAAGTACATAAAAAAGGAAATATGATTCTGGATACATTATAGGTACATTTAACCTGATGAATTTACCTGTATACAATAGAACTATTTTTCTTAAGCTTCTTTACTGACCAGAATCTTACGCCAATAGTAACAAAAATGGCTGCAGTTACGGTACACCGATTGAGCTAAGTGTGTAATACTGAAAAACAAGTTATCGTCCTTTAAAAGACACTTAAGATTTTCAAAAAATCCCTCTCTTCTTATTTCCAACCACTAAGTCTGATTGGCCGTAGGCCTATGCTGTTTGAACAGCAGACAAAACAATCGATACTGATCTTTCTGTCAACGGCGTTTGTGTCGCCAGTTTGAGTAGTGGTCATGTGACGAAAATATTGCGTGAAGACGGACTACTTTCTGAGCCCACTACAGAGGTGAATGAGAATGATCCGTAGTGCAAAAGAGTGAGGTAGTGCATGTTCTCGTCGAAAACCATCTTCGATTACCGACAAAATATTTATTGCATTACTCTTCATTGGAGAGGTCATCAGACCTTCACAATAGTGGTGAGATTAAAAGGCAGAGTGCCACAGAATTTGCTTTCCAAATCCATTTTTCTTGCGAAATTCTTCTGATACACAGTCTGTTTCGCCATGGTTGTGTAAATAAAGCGAAATTAAAAAAAAAAACTGAAACAGAAAATAGACGTGGTTTATTTTCAATGACGAATTTCAGGAAAGATTTGTTATATCAGTTTGCCATGGTTGCATATGACCTTTCAAACAATTGTAATTTTTCATTACGTGAATAAATCTAAGCAGAAGAAAAATAAGAAGAATTTCCTTAAAAAAGAGAAAGAAGAACGCTGGACAAGATCATGTGACTTGAAAAAGCGGGAAGGTCTTATAACCGTCATGTAAAGCATATGAGGTTTCTACACGGCGGCTTTTTTTTTTTATACCAAAATATATTGAAATTAAAAGCCAATCTTATTTGAGCATTCTGGGTAAATCTGTAGAACCGGACTACTTTTCACGACAACAGTCGATGCAGCGAATTCGAAAATAAAAAAAAAAACATATAAAATCGCTACTTAGACCTATACTAGTCATTTAGCCACGGTTAGCTCTACGATGTAACCTTTCTGAAGTAAACAAGAATTTCGAAACAGGAATCTTGATTCAAGGTAAATTTATACACAGGCCTATTATCTCCCGCTAGATGGCATTCTATTAATACTCATCTATCTAAGTTCGGGCATCCTGGGTACAGAGCCGAACCACTTTCCTACGCGACAACCGTTACTTTGAGTTTCAAACTAAAATAAATGTTTACTCAATTAAAACACTACCTCGTGTAAATCACTCAGCTATGATCAGCAGTTTAGAGAAATCTTGAGCTAAAACAGGTCTCATTTCTCTTCAAACTTATTGATATAAGCTATTTTCTACATTGTTACTTTATAGAGCGTAATATTACAGTCAGCCCGCTTTCGGGGCTAGTGATGTGTCATATAAGACAGTCGAATATGGCATGCGCAGACAACGTACACAGGCCCTTTTACGACTAACAAGCTTTAATCTTCAATTCTGTTCAACTCATTTAATATAGGTTCAGGAATCGGCAAGAGAAAAATCAGCCAAGCCACGACCGATAAAAAATGGGGCTCACTCAGTTACTGCATCTGCAAAAAGTATGGACTGATGTCAGCCTGCGCGGACAGCGCAGGCTTACATCAGTCGATACTTTTTGTAATCGTAAATTTTCTGAGGCATCATGATGGTTCAGGTATATATTTAGCACTGAAACCAGCTTTCACTTTTAACTTTCCTCTTATCAGCTGTTCGTGTACGGCAGTGTATAGACACTTGAGGTTGGTGTGTGTAGATATGGGAATACATGGGAGGCGTGTAGTGGAGTTTGCCAACGGGGCGATAAAGTGCAGGATGGAATTTATAAATAACTAAGTATCAGCTCGTGTATTTGGAGGAAAAACACTTTTTGTTTTCATTGGATAGATCTGTTGTGTTATCGAATGTATTGTTCGAAAATTATTGTGACATTCTGAAATGGATATTACCAGAAAAATATAGATTTAACTAAATCTTTAGGCCTAACAACGAAGGTTTGTATTGGTTTTCTTATAAAGTGTGCAAAGTAATCCAAAATCCTTTCCCACAAAGTGAAATCTTAAGACTCGCCCGTATTCAAGGAATTTTCAGACGATAATTGAAATATTTTCAATCAGTGTTAGTCATGGAGCATGTAGAAAACATACTGGGGGAAGAAGCGAAAATGCTGGTCGCAAGAATTTTCTCTTTTTCCCACAGTGTTCCCAAAGGCCTTCTTTTTCAGGGTTGTTAAAACTCGGGGCCTCGTGGCAAAGGATTAACAGGTTATCTTAAGTTAAAAGTATACTCGCAGTTAACGTTACTCGGTTACAGGCCGTTATGGCATGCAACAAGCGAAAATGGTATTCGGACATTTGCATAGCCGAACGTGCGTAGTCCGCGCTGGCTAATCTGACACTACACTTTCTGTTTTTACATAGTTTTCTGTCTCGTGCAAGTCTACTGTAGGATAAAATCGAGTTTAGTCGGAAAGAATCGTCTCGGATCAGCCTGCGCGGACTGCGCAGGCTGATCCGAGACGACGCTTTACGCAAATATATCCCAATGTCCTATTTCGCGTGTTGCATAATAGAGATGTAAATACGCCGGTGTGATATGAAGATATTGTAGTCTAGCATTTTTTTCTTTTGTTTCATTGACAGTGTAGACTGTCGTAAACAGGTAGAGAAACATTGCGACAAAAATGAACACAGAGAAAGTAACTCATCTCATAGTTAGATCCATAAAATTCATTTCGTATAACCTGCAGAATCCTAGAGTAGAATGTCCAGGGACACGCAGAAAGTTGACCAATCACAAAAAATAAGAGCAAGAGCCAAGGACAGACTGCGAAGGCTGATCTACTCGACACTTTTTGCAGATATCGACCTCCCTCCTTTTCTCTGAACACATGACTAATAATTAGTCTTAAAAGTGGTAGGAAGTACAGGGGTCCAATTCACTAACCGACCCATATGAAAATCTTGTAGAATAGAGGGGAACATTGGAACAACAACAGCAACAAAAATTCGGGGATACCCTTTGCAGCGAGTAGCCTTGGGTAAGTCACTGCAAAGACCAAGCCTAAAAAAGAGCGGGAGAGACCAAGGAGGGGATAAACAAGTGAACTGATCGTACAAACGAACAAACAGTTCACAACTGATAACATAGACTGGTATCAGTTAGTTAAATAGAGTATTTTCATTAACCCTTTACTCCATAGATACTCATTTCTACGCATTGCTTGTAGGAGCCTTTGGAAAACATAGTGGCAAAAGGTGAAATTGCTCGTGACGAGCAATTTCACCTTTTGCCACAGTGTTTTCTATGCTATCAAAAGGTATCATATACACATAAGAAACAGCTTCATCCTTGCTGTTATTTAGGGTCAATTAGAGATACCACAGAAATGACTTATGGGGTAAAGAGTTAATAAAACAAGATCAAGTAAAATATTTAAAACAAAAACGTTGTGTTCTCAGTCAGTGTTTTTGAACGCCCTGTTTTTTCAGAGGAAGGGCAAATAACAACACACATATTTCTATGAGTTTGCTGTAGTTGTGTACCTTGTTGACTCTGTACCGAACGACAAAATTTTGGACTAAGCTAAATTGAAAGCATTTGCAGACGACAAAATAAATGTGATTCAAAAATTGAAAATTGATGTGGGAAGGGTAGAAAATATTATTGGAAAAAAAGGAGAAAATGCTGGTTACCAGCATTTTCTCCTTTTCAAATAATGTTTTCAAGAGGCTTCTTTTGTTAGGGTCGTCAAAAGTATGGATCGTGTGTTAAAGGTTTCATTAGAATGACTTAAATGGAGGGCCTGAATGCTATGCTACTGATAACACTATGTTATAGTATAAAGCCCTTATGAGTTGATTGATTTTCCGTTTATCATCGCGACCGGTTGCCCATATATGGACGACGCCCCCCCACCGCCCCCCCCCCCCCCCCCCCCGGAAGGGTGTTGGGAATTTTACGGGAATCAGTGCCAAGATACAGGCAGGACAAAATCCACGCTAGGTTAGCGGCCCTGCGTCGTTAAAGGCCCAAAAGCAGGGGAAAACCCCACATGCAGGTCCAGATAATTTTTCCAGTGTTCGGTTTGATTTGGTTTGTATTGGATTTACCCCTTTACCAAACGTGAAAATTTTAGACTTGTCCAAATCAAAAGCACTTGCGGACGACAAAATAAAAGTAACTCAAAAATTGAAATTTGTTTACAGCAGGGTAGAAAACATTGTGGGAAAAAGGAGAAAATGCTGGTTACCAGCATTTTCTGCTTTTCCCACAATGTTTTCAAAGGGCTTCTGTCTGAGGGTCGTAAAAACAAGGGATTGTTTGGGAAAGGGTTAAACTCCCATTTAACAGCTTAGGTGATATCATGGTGGTCAGTGGCGCACCCATATGTTTTCTGGCTTTCTTACACCAGTACTGACACCAATTCCTCTCCAAAGCCACTGACTACTTTTTCTGACATGCAGTAGAAGTGTGAAGAATTGCCGGAAAGAAAGTTTATCGCAACCGGGTATCGAACCTGAAACCTCCAGGGCTCGTATTCACCAACCATTCTTGAGAATATTCTTAGTCTTATTCTCCAAAGTTTTCTAAATTTGTAGGTAACACAACTTCTGATTGGCTAAACCAAATGGTTTAGCCAATCAGAAGTTGTGTTACTTACAAATGTAAAACAATCTAGAGAATAACATAAAGAGCATTCTTAAGAATGGTTGGTGAATACGGGCCCAGATCACGACTCGGATAATCTAACAACTTAGCTACGTGGCCGGGCTTTTTCCAGTGTTCATATTCATTGAAATACGCAATTACACGTCCATTTCAGCGAGCAGGGCTCAATTGTATTCATAAGATAAAAGCTGGAAGAATTTCTGTATGTCCAAGGACCATTCTACCTGAACCGGTTACTGGACACAGTTGTTTTTTTATGCATTTATGCATTTAGTAGCTCAGTCGGTAGCGTGCAGGACTTGAGAACAAGGGGGTCCAGGGCTCGATCCCTGGCTACGACCCCTGGCTCGGCCAATTTCTTTCCGAGGATTGATGATAGTCACTGCGACAGGAGTCATTCCTCTCCCGCCGCCGACCATTGTTTCGACGATGATCATGTGGGAAAGCAGCCATTGGCTATGAAAGAACATTGTGTGAAGTGCTGGTAAAAGAAACTCCTGGTACGCATGGATAGGTGCACTGGCCGCTGCGATATAACTGAAATAATGTTGGAAACGGCCTTAAAATACCATACAATCATTTTCATGCATTTATATTTTTATATTGACTGACATGGTATAATTATCCCATTACCACACAATCCCTACTTTTGACGACCCTGAGAAAGAAGCCTTTAGAAAACATTGTGGGAAAAGGAGAAAATGCTGGTTACCAGCATTTTCTCCTTTACCCTCGATGTTTTCTACTCTTTACAAAACAAACTTCAAATTTTCATTCACTTTCATTTTGTCGTCTGCAAATGCTTTCGATTTGGACAAGCCAAAAATTTTGTCGTTTGGTAATGGTATAATACATCACCGGGATGCGCGAAAAGCCTTTTTGCCAGATCACAACTCGGTCTTTCAGCCTCTTTCTTTCTTTCTTCTTCAGGGTAAAATGCAGACCTCTTTAATAAACTTTATTTTCGGCCTGGCTATAGGTCTAATGGTGGCCTTTTTGGCCTTGACCTATACGACTGGCCCGAGGGGTCTCGTGATGACGGGCTACAAAAAATGGTACCAGCAGGAGAGAACAGCCCTGACGCAGGTCCAGGATCCCCTGGACGACCACGATCTTACCCTAGAGGATTTGGCTAAAATACAACAATACGTTCGTCCGGTCGAGTTTAAAGACGAACACGCCCATCATGGTAGGTGTCTTCTGCAAGGTCCGCAATCATCGAACATGCTTGAGAACGTCGTCTGTACTTGTCATATCCGTCGAAGATTCGACCTGTCTTATATGACGCATCACTATCCCTGATATCGGGAAACTGTAGTATTACGCTCTATAAAGTAGCAATGTAGAAAACAGCTTTTATCAATGCGTTTGAGGAGAAATGAGACCTGTTTTAGCTCCAGATTTCTCTAAATTGCTGTCAGATCATAGCTTAGTGAATTGCACGAGGTAGTGTTTTATTGAGTAAACTTTTATTTTAGTTTGAAATTCAAAGTAACAGTTGTGTTACTTTCAAATGTAGAAAACTCGAGAGAATGAGAGTAAAAACGAACCCTGTTAACCCATAACCTGCTAAATTAATGAAATGAAACTTTCGAAAACAGGACTCTGTGATATAACTGAAACGGTATTGAACACATAGGAACACCAGGCACCCGCTATTTTATATCAAGATCACATTGAGCCTTTTATCACACGATCCTGATATAATTCCCAATTTAAAGACCTTGAAGAAGAAGGCTTTATGAAAACATTGTTGGAAAAGGAAAAAATGCTGGCTGGTAATCAGCATTATTTCCTTTTTCCCAAAAATGTTTTCTACCTATCCAAAAACGAATTTCATTTTTTGAGTCCCATCTATTTTGTCGTCTGCAAATTCTTTCAATTTGGACACGTCTAAAATTTTGGCCTTTGATAAAGATTTAATGCGATTTTCTTTTGATTTTATTCCTGTTTACTTGCAGATGAAGATTCAGAGGCTAAATCATTAAAAGACAAAGTGCGAATTTTGTGCTGGGTGATGACGAGTCCTCAAAATCTAGAGAAGAAAGCGGTCCATGTTCGTAAAACATGGGCTCACAGGTGTAATGTTCTAGTTTTTATAAGTTCAGTTACTGACAAAAAGTTCCCAACAGTCGGTTTAAATGTACCCGAGGGAAGACAACATTTGACAGCGAAAACAATGAAAGCATTCCGATATGTGTATGATAATTATTTTGACGACGCTGATTGGTTCATGAAAGCTGATGACGATACTTACGTCATCATGGAGAATTTGAGGTATTTTCTGTCTGACGAAGACAGCAATGCCCCGATCTATTTTGGTCATCATTTTAAAACTATTGTGAAGCAGGGATATTTTAGTGGAGGTGCTGGTTATGTGTTAAGTAAAGAAGCACTTCGTCGTTTTGCCCGTCGTGGGAATGACTCATCAATTTGTAGACAAGATGGCGGCGCAGAGGATGCAGAATTCGGTCATTGTATGCAAAACTTGGGGATCAAGGCTGGAAACTCAACAGATGCATTAGGAAGAAGTCGTTTTCATTGCTTTGATCCCGAAACTCACTTACACGGCGGTTATCCAGATTGGTACTACAAATATGACGCCAATGGGGCCAAAAAGGTACGACTTTGTTTATTTTATCTTTGAAAGGTCAAAGAATAGGCATGGATAGATCTACAGCAGTTCTTTGAAATTTCGCATTAAAGCTGATTACAAAAAAAGACAGATCGTAAAACTACGTAAAACAAAGAAGAGACTATTCTGCCAGGACAGGCATCCGTAGTGGGCCAAGAAAACCTCTCGTTATTAACAAACACTATGAAGGCGCATTTACCATCAATGCTTTGGGAAAACATGTTTTTGTTTGTTGTTAATGAGATCGAATGTATGTGAAATAATGAAAGCAAGGACAAAAAGAGAAATTGACCGTCACGTGTTTTTACAAAATGTTAATGAACTACAAAACAGGAAAAGGTTGTCAGGGTGTGGCGATCATGGCAACGTGACCTTTAATGTATAGGTGTAGCGTCCATAACGCACAATACGCCGCGTATAGTCCATGATACACAATACTTGGCGTAGCGTCCTTGATGCACACTACGTGACATAGCGTCTTTGATGCACAATACGTGGCCAAGTGTCCATGAGACAATACGTTGCATGGGGAACATGATACCGAATACATGATGGATTGTCCATGATACTCAATACGTGGCAAACGTCTTTGATGCACAATACGTGGCCAAGTGTCCATGAGACAATACTTTGCATGGGGACCATGATACCGAATTCATGATGGATTGTCCATGATAACCAATACGTGGCATAGCGTCTTTGTTGCACAATACGTGGCCAAGTGTCCATGAGACAATACTTTGCATGGGGACCATGATACCGAATTCATGATGGATTGTCCATGATACCCAATACGTTGCATTGCGTCTTTGTTGCACAAT
Organism: Tridacna crocea; assembly: GCA_943736015.1. Lineage (NCBI taxonomy): Eukaryota > Metazoa > Mollusca > Bivalvia > Cardiida > Cardiidae > Tridacna > Tridacna crocea. Next base: position 13,375,328 of record OX031069.1, on the reverse strand, counting down.
ACGTGGCCAAGTGTCCGTGAGACAATACGTTGCATGGGGACCATGATACCGAATACATGATGGATTGTCCATGATACCCAATACGTTGCATAGTGTCTTTGTTGCACAATACGTGGCCAAGTGACCATGAGACAATACTTGCATGGGGACCATGATACCCAATACATGGTGTAGCGTCCATGATGCACAATACGCCGCATAGTGTCCATGATTCACCTTACACCACCTAGCATCCATGATGCTTAAAAGTCCATGGGACAGGATGCATTGCGCCGCGTCCTTGATGCACACAATACGCGGTGTAGCTAGTATGATGCAGATACGTGGTGTAGCGTCTATAGCTTATTAAGACAAAAATTGCGATTTCATCCTATTTCCTTGCCATGGAAAGTCTCATTGAATCGGACAGTGTAGATTAAGATCAGACTGCAGTTTCTTTGCAGTCTGATCTTGATTTACACAGCCCGCAAAAGTGCACTGCGTTGCGCTTAGCAGCAAAAGGATAAAATGTTACTCAGGATTCGCAGTGCGTAATATTCTTGAAGCCCTTGATTGGCTCCTGATTTACACTTAATCGATAATTGGTACCCAAACGTAGGTCAAAAATTGGCGCATTCAGAATCGCCGAAAAAAGATAAACGGCGTTACTTTGTCCGCAAATAGGCAGAGACTCTGAAAATAAACATGTCTACATTTTTGGATCTAACTTGACCTTCTGAGTACAGAAACGGGCTACTTTTCTACGCAACAACCGTTACTTTGAATTTCAAACTAAAATAAACGTTTACTCAATAAAATGCTACCTGATGCGATTCATTCAGATATGATCAGCAGTTTAGAGAAAACAGGCCTGATTTCTCCTCAAACATACTGATAAAAGCCATTTTCTCCATTGCTACTTTATAGCGCGTATTACTACAATCCCCTTATATTTGGGGCAGCGAGGCGTTATATAAGACCGGTCGAATCTTCGAAGAATATGGCATGCACAGACAACATCAAAAAAAGTCCATTCAGTCATTTTATATCGGTACAAAAAAAATAGGTCAAAAACCAGCACATTCGGCAACGGCGAGAAAAAGAACTGAACGCTGAAGCGATTTACATCTATTGTCCAAATAATCCGACCTCGTAACGATGCATTCCTTCCGGTAGGCTATCTTGTCTCTTTGACAACTCTTAATGGGGATTAACTCTGAATGCCCTTCAACATAATCCCCAGTTTAAACGATGCTAAGGAAGATGGCTATTGAAAAAATCGTGGGAAAAGGAGAAAATGCTGAATACCAGCATTTTCTCCTTTTCCCACAGTGTTTTCTATCCCTTCAAAGACAAATCTCAAATTGAAACCACATTACAAACATTACGAACACTTAGTGGAAAAACTGTTGATCACTCAGTCTCCTTTTCCCTCAATGTTGGAAAAAGGAGAAAGTGCTGGTAACCACATTTTCTCTTTTTCCCGCTATGTTTTCTGTTCCTTCAACGACAATTTATCGTAATGATGTTATATAGAATTGTTATATTGGAATGGTTTCTTTTTCCCCAAGACCAAAACTTTGTCGTTTAGTCAAGAATGAACACCACTTCTTTCTCAGGGTCGTCAAAAGTAGGGATTGTATGGTAATGGGTTAAATTGCCTACAAGGTACTTAAACTCTACTGATGTTTGGTTTTTTTTTTTATTTCTTTACAAATTTTTTCTCGAGTTAATGTAGGCTCGCAGGAGCTCGAGCTCGGATCATCGATACGATATATGAGCCATGCTCTGGCAAAAGGGGGCTTAATGCATCTATTTACACATTGTGCCAAGCAAGTCTTCTCATAATTATGGATCCATATAAACCACTCTATTATAAACCGACTGGATCATGAGGTAGTATTGCTCACGGACACACATAGAATTCACAAATAGCAAGGAGTTTCTACCCTGGGTAAGCTGGCATGGGACGATATTTCTTGCAGATACATTAAGTCTGTTGTCACACAGCCTGGTTAGTGTGGTTTTCACTGTATTTTAGCTCACCTGAGCAGAAGGTGATCGCGCTATGTCCATCGTACGTAATCCGTCGTAGTGTGTCGTCAACTTTTACCTTGTGTACGCTACAGAGGCCACATTTTCACTGTAGGTCAAAAATTTTCAATTGTCTTTATGATAAGGAAGGGATGTGGTACTTGAGGTACTCTGATTTAGATGGTTGTGGTAGTACCCAGTGTACTTTGATTAAGAAGTTTTGTTGATGTTATTGAATGGTTTCCGGCCAGGCAGCTGTCGAATATGAGAACGCCTTCTTTTTGTATTAGATCTAGAAATCTTATGGTTAAATCCTGGGTCTGGCGGAAGACAGTACATGGCTTTATGGCCTTGTAGCGGAAATACAGGAGCAATACTCATGTTTATTTTTGTCTTTACAGGGTAAAGAAAGTATGAGTGACTACGCAATCTCCTTCCATTACGTTCCACCTCAAAAGATGTACGCTCTAGAGTACTACATCTACCATCTACGACCATACGGTATTCATATTGGTGCTCAACAATTGAACCAAAAACACGATGACGTCAAATGAAACAAAGTGACATCATAGAAGACTGGATAGTTCATTAGAGTCGACATTATTAAAAGATTTGACTTCACGGAAGTTTAGAGTGCGAGCTTTCAAGCAGGTCCGCTTTATTAGTGTTTCCGGATTTAAGTTAGGGCTTGCAGGCCTCTACTGCCTTGCAAAAGGTATATCTCTCTTGCATTTTAACCAAAGTTCCATTGGCCTATCATAGAACACCAATTTTTTAATGCTCATACACCGTTACTAAAACAGCACACACGCGTATTGCCTCTGTATCGCATATAGGTAAAATACGATAATATTTGTATAGGGAATAAAAAGAAAATTGATTTCTAGATCCATCTGCACCGATCACTGATTGTCTCATTAGTTTTTTTTAAGTATTCTCCTTCAAAAGGGACGTGTGTCAAACTTTATTCCGATTTAGTTCTACACCTAGTGTACTATGCAGAGTCGATACGCAAATATGCCATTTTTAGTAACGGTGGCCGATGATCGAGCTATGAAAACAAACCTCGGTGTTAAGTAATAAAACAGCAGAGCTTCGAATGCCTGTGCTGTTGCAAGGCATTGCAAGGGCCGTCTGATACCAAAACCGACAACCTTAGCAAGCTTTAACCCTTATCCTGCTAGATCTAAATGTAAAATGTAAATTTCGAGCCGATAGCAAAATCCAAAGTTTTGCTATTTTGAACGGGATTTTAGGGGGAAATGTATATCCCTATCGAACAGTGTAGATCCAAGATCAGACTGTACGTTCTGTGCAGTCTGATCTTGATCTATACTGTCCGCATTAGATCAGTGAGTCGCTCTGAGCCACCTTATGGTTAACGCAAAATAAGAAGAAAAAAAACCAAAGGATATTACCAAAAAGTGCCTTCCTTTCCTTTCATGTCTTTGAAAGGACTCTTACTCTGAAAGCGCGGAAACCGACTTAACTTGTTTTTGTGGACAGTGTAGATCAAGATCAGACTGCACAGAACGTGCAGTCTGATCTTACATCTACACTGTCCACTATTTTGTTACATATTCTAGCAAAAAAAAACTTGTTACAGCAATATTTCAGATGTTTTTCCTATTCAAAAATGTCTCTTCTTTTCATTCAGCACTTTAAGGGCTAAAGTAGTATGTTAATCACCGAAAGAGAATAGATCTCATGTAAATACATGTATATATATATTTTTGTGACCCAAGCACTTCCAATTAAAGGGCTCGTATTAGCTCTTCTATACGATTTCTCTATCATTACTGAAGAAGATGTTCGTCAAACTCAGACGAGTTTTTAGCTACCAACAGAGGGAACCTAAAATAAGAAAGGGCAAGTAACTATCAAAATATTTTTTACACAATTATGTCCCTTTTTTTAGTTGAAACTTTCACAGATCAATTGTTACGGGAGACAACTCAACCGTGCATGACATAGTCCCGATTTAATTCTTTTCCCAACTGCCCCTGATTTTACGACGCTGAGACAGAAGCTAACCAGCATTTTCTCCTTTTCCCGGAATGTTTTCTTCCTTGCTGGAAACTATTTTCAATTTTTGAGTTACAGTTGTCTTCTGCTAGTGCTTTCAATTTTGACCAGTCTAAAATTCTGTCGTTTGCTAAACGGTTAAATACAATACCTAACAACTGCGTTAGGGAGAATTCTTTAGCTCAGTTGTTATGGTGTTGGTCTTTAAAACCTCGAAAAAAAACGGGGATTTTTGTCCGCATGGGTTAAAACCCCTCCAGATGCGGTTTGTATTTCAGCTATGTATTTGTTGCAAACTTTCATGTTCGTAAAACATAGAGGTTATTTGTTTTTTTCGGTGAAAGATCGAAATTTATTTCATCGAGTGGACACCATCGGTAATATTTTCACGAGTGGCACATCATCGGTAATATTTTCACGAGTGGCTGTGCTACTCGTGAAAATATTACCGATGGTGTCCACTCGATGAAATAAATTTCGACCTTTCACCGAAAAAAATAAATATTCTATTTATTTCATGTTTTTAACCCTTTCTAGGAGGAGCTTTATCAAAATCCAGTACAGTTGTTTTCCGCTATTTCCCATGGTGTACCCCTCCCGCATAGCAACGCATTACAATATTACGTCAAGCGCGAGAAATGTAAGGTATATGACGTCATATTTCCCATCTGGTTGTGAGATACGCGCAATTTACCTAGGTAACAAGAACATGAAAATTGGTACTTTCACTGGTGGTACCAGTGTAAGATCGAAAAATATTTTCACTGCTATCTCTCGATATCCTACCGGAAAGCATGAAATAAAATATATTCCTAGGAGCAACTGTAGACGACCGTTGTTGTCCGAATGCTATTTTCTTGCCAGATTCACTGGCCGAACTTCGCGGAGCTTATGTATGTCCATCTGTCCGTCAGCGTTTCAAGCATCTCTGAAACTACTGGAACTATTTCGACCAAACTTCATACATATTATCACGTCATTGTTTTGAAGATCTTGTTTTAACTCTTTACCTAACGACAAAATTTGGGGCTTGTCCAAATTGAAAGCTTTTGTAGACCACAAAATTAATGTTACTCATAAAAGTGAGGTTTAATTTGGGAGGGGTAGAAAACATTGTGAGAAAAGGAGAAAATGCTGGTTACGGGCATTTTCTCCTTTTCCCACAATGTTTTCAAAAGACGTCTTTCTCAGGGTCGTGATAACCAGGGGTTGTTTGCTAAAGGGTTGAAACAATTTCGTAAAGACCAGAACTTTGATTAAATGATAACACAACTGAACTGAATTTAAAAGAAAATCTTGAATTATCCTCCTGTCCAAAACCATACGTTTGGTTACACAATGGTACTCGGAAAGGCTTCTTGCAGATTTTTTTTATTAATTTGATTCGTCAAATACACAGAAGATATGGCTGTTAAATGGCTGAGATTATGTCCCCATAACGAGATATTATTAAATTGTCACGAGAATGTATAAAGAGAAATAACCCGTGGTTTTTATTTCGTGCCTCATATTTAACCACTTGTCTCCCTTTAGTGTACTTCAGTATTGTGCACCTTCAGATTTTTCAATGTACAGAATGTCTTGTTTCATGGTGATGATTTAATTCGATTTTTTCTTACGTTGCGGATGTATATGTTTTTGACATCCAACATTAGGTTTGTAAAACTTATTTTAACTTTACTGTAACGCTAAACAAAGTGCATCTGTGGAACCTTATTTATGTAAAAAATAAACCGTCAAGTGACTGGAATAGAAGCTTTATTATGTATTTATTTGGAAAACCCTTTAGTTTTGCATGAATGGATGCTCTGATCACCGTCTTACGACTTAAATATAGCAGGGAACATTGCTGCATGCTTGTTTAAGTCTTTAGCGGACGACAAATTATATAAGACTTTACAAATTGAAAGCATTTAAAGACTCGAGAAATTAATAATTACGACCCCTAAGTCACCGGTAAATATCGTCTAACATCAACGTTTTCGTAAAAGCTATTCGGCCATTCTCGGCAGCTTCCGTCTTTTCATATGAGAGTAAGGGGCTGTAGACTGAAAAACTCGTCGATAGATATCGTGTATCGGCCATTCTCGGCAGCTTCCGTCTTTCAGTCTGAGCGATAGGGGCCGTAGATGTTATATGTCGCTAAGATTATGTCTTGACTTTTAAAAAGTAGGAAAAGCATTGTGAAAAAAAAAAGGAGAAAATGCTGGGTACCAGCATTTTCTCCTTTTTCTCACAATTTTTTTTAAAAGCTTTCTTCCTCAAAGCCGTCAAATTTCGGGAGAACCGTGTGGGAAAATCTTGTGCATATAATTTTCAAACTGACGGACACAACTAAAAACGACGTACCGCGGTACACAAACAGGTTTCTGTAAAACCATTCAAGTTTTTTAAGTTCCTGGTGGTTTTCAGTTTGAAGTAATTGTTTAATCGTAAACCATAATATTTGATGGAATATCTGCATAGTTCACAAAACTAGGTCATGGATGTGGATTCGTATCAGGCAGTTGTGTGTTTGAAATAATTTGTTGATCAAAAGTAGGTCATCAGAGTTGTTTCTTATCTAGCAGTTTTGGGGTTGAAAAGAAGTACTAATCTGAAACTAGATCATTCATGGTATACGTAAAAAAATAGGTCAACGGTGTAGTTTCCTAAGTAGATTCTGGTAGTTTTCAGTTTGCAAAAGTCGTTTTCATCGTAAGGCTAGGTCATTGATAGAATATCTACACTTCTTCAAAAAACTAGGTCATTGACGTGGTTTAATGTCTAGTAGATCCGTGTAATATACTTCGTATCTGGTTACTTTTAGTTTAAATCAGTGGATTAGTATTTATCGTAAAACCAGGTCATCGATGTGGTAGTTCGTATCCGGTAATTTGTAGTTCATAATAATGGTATTTATCGTAAAATCATGTCATTGATAGAATATCTTCAATAGTTCACAAAATTAGGTCATCGACGTAATTTCATGTCTAGTAGTTTTCAGTTTGAAAAAGTTTTAATCCTTAAACTAGGACACTGATCTAAACTAGTTCACAAAACTAGTTCATCGATGTGATAGTTCGTATCTGGTAGTTTTTTTGTTCAGAATAATGGTATTTATCGTAAAACTAGGTCATTGATAGAATATATTCACTAGTTCACAAAACTAGGTCATCGACGTGGTTTCGTGGTCAGTAAGTTTCAGTATGAAAAGATTGTTTTGATCCTAAACTAGGTCACAAAACTAGTTATTGATGTGGTAGTTAGTATCTGGTAGTTTTTAGTTATAGAAATAATGGTCTTTATCATAGAACAAGGTCAATGAAGGTTATATTTTCTCTTGTTCCCAAAACTAGGTCATCGATGTTGTTTCGACCGCATCAGATGATCTTCGTCCATCTCGTCCGTGTCTACAAGGCGGCCGTGGTTCGGGTCATAATGACTTTTATAGCAGCAAATCCAGCACACATACCCAAATAATCCAAACAGTGAAAATGTCACTATCACTACACAAAGAATGATAATTATCCAGGACGGAACTAGCGAAGATTTCGTCACTTCTGGTAAAATGGTGGAATTTGTTGGCACTGTAGTCATAGTTGGTTCAGCAACGAACACCTGCGAATGTAAATGAGCCATGCTCTGTGAAAAGGGGGCTTAGTGCATGTGTGAAAAGTATCGAATCAGGTCAGCCTGCGCAGTCCACGCAGGCAGACCTGGCCCGAAACTCTTCGCTATTGGTCAATGTTCTGTATGTAAAAGGACCAATCTACCTCATGATTAAATCAGTTGTAAAAAAATGAATAAATAAAACAGTGTCTGTTATGGATCCATAATTATTATATGATGGCTTGCTCGATACCATGGATTACGCAGATACAATGAGACCCCTTTGGGAGAGCATTCCTTCAATAGTATTTGTTTCGAGTTCAGACTGGCTTCAATGTAAAATGATAGGGTTGTCTCTTAACTCGTTATGGCTTATTTTTGGTATACTATAATTCAAATCCCATAAATTTTGGAATAAAATTCTGGGAATACTAGGGAGTAAGGTCGGTTTTGTCCGTGTATACAGATTATTTAAAACTTCTGTTATGCGCTTACGCCTTAGGGCGTATTCCTTTCGCTACTACGAACATGTTCTAGGTCAATGGTGTATTTCGGAACATCGTAGCGTGTTCCTCAGAACATGTTCTGACTTCTAATCCAATCGAGGTGTAGCGCACCTGTTGAACGGTTGCTAGGTGATACAAGATGGCTAAAGACGGACAATTCTTCATGGCAAAATTTCCTTTTTTACGATATGAATGCCATATGTACTTTCATTTCGATATGGTTTAGAATAATATTCCGAATGTGCTTCATTCAGAACATACTTCCGGAGCAGTGTATCGTGTTCTGAAATATTCCTTTCGCACGTTCCAGAACAGCATTCCAGAACACAAAACATTGTGCCAGAAGAGGTGAAAGGAATACGCCCCTAGTCTTTATTCAGAACCGGGCTATATTGTTAGCCATGCTCTGTGAATGGGGGAGGGGTGGGGTGGGGGGTTAATTAGTCTGCCAAAAACATCGACCCAAGTCAGCCTGCGGTGGCTGACTTGGGCCTAAACATTGGCTTCTGTAAATTTTCTGCTCGTCATACAACCATTCTTCGCCAGGACTCGGCTGGTTGTGAGACAGAAAGGATTTTATGGATAAATAATTATGTGATCAAAGTCGGGATTGTGAGGTATACCCTATGCCGAACTACTAAATCTTTCGCGCTGCCATAATACAAACATCAAAATAAAACATGGCCGCAATGAAAGGGATTTGTCTTCGGAAAGGTGGAAAACATCGTGGGGAAAAGGAGAAAATGCTGGTAACCAGCATTTTCTCCTTTTCCCACGATGTTTTGATTCAAAAGCTTTATTCACTAAGATTGTTTAAACACTGGATTGTGTGGTGAAGGGTTGACATTAAAAAAGACTCATTTATGGATGAATGCATTGTAAGTAAATACCCGAATGGGTGTACCAACTTTAAAATGAAAATTAATAGCTTTTTGTCATTAAAGGTGCATACTTATAGCTAGAGAAAAACAAAATGGCAGTCAAAACTTGAACGTGTTTTAGAATGGCTAGGCCGTGTTAACAATTACATTTATTATACTGCAAAGTAATTTCTCGTGATCTGATTGGATGATATGGCCCGAAAATATATACCATGTACACTGGCAAAACCAACGTAAAAGCGGTTTCCCTTTCGGGAGCCCCGTATACATGACTACAATATCAACACAACATCCAAATAGCGGCGTCGATCAAGATTAAAATCAAGACTATGCGCCAACCTGCACGTTTTAGCAAGTATAACCAAGGTTTCAGTGACGTCAGTTCGCAGTGACGTCTGTTTTCATTGAATTGGGACACACAGAAGGGAAATTAATTACTAACTTCGTCAGCGTACTCAATTTTTGAAACAAAACAAAACAAAACAAAAAAAAACTGGTAAAACTCCATTAACAAACGTTGGAATGGTAGAAATTCCCTTCTGTGTGCCCCAATTCAGTGAAAACTGACGTCACTGAAAACTGACGTCACTAAAACGTGCAGTTTAGTGCGTAAACGTGCAGTCTGTTGATCGATCGAAGCCGCCATTTTGGATGTTGTGTTTGCACGTATAGGGGCACTCAAAAGGGAAACTAGTTTTACGTGGGTTTTGCCTGGGAACATGATATATGTTCCCGGCATATTAACCTATCAGATCACGAGAAATTTCTTTGCAGTATAATAAGGAAACTTGTTCACGGCTGTGGTGAATCATGTAGCCCCGAGCCTCTTCGATTCGGAGCGACATGATTCACCACAGCCGTGAACAAGTTTCCAAATCCCCTACCACCTGATCATACAACAATGTAGCCTATAGGGTGTAAGGTATACAAAAACTCAATGGTTTTGTCCTCGTTTAATACTGGAAATGACAACAGCTATTGCTTTGAGGGCCTTGAAAATATGAAATGCATTTTCTATCCGGCGTAATCCGCGCAGGCTTGCAGCCATTAGGTGCAATATTTGGCATGAAGATACAATTCTGACTAGAGTTTTATAAAACAAGGGTGCAATGGATTAAAACAGGCTCAAAATTACCTGAAACCTAAAGAAAACTTTTCTTTGTTGTAGATCAACATGATCAGTTTATTCTTAGTCATGCTGTCTGATCTTGCATCTACGGTGTCCGATATTTTTAGTCAAAATTGTGACCAAAACGCTGTTAATTCTATTAACCCTTTCCCAAACGACAAACTTTTGGACTTTACCAAATTGAAAGCATTTGCATACTGCAATTCAACTCTTGCTGAAAAGATGATTTCGGACTATGATAGGGTAGAAAACATTGTGGGAAAAGGAGAAAATGCTGGTTACTAGCATTTTCTCCTTTTCCCACAATGTTTTCAAAAGGCTACTATTCCAGACCCGTAAAAACCAGGGATTGTTTGGGAAAGGGTTAATAGAATTAATTCTTTGCCAGATTGCAACATTCCAGACTAGTCCATTTTGAGTACACCTTCCGCCTTCCTACATAGATATCAGCTAATGTATTATTCTGCGCAAGTCATCACATGATTACAGATCAATCAAATCCATTTTGTCTGTGTACCAATTGACTGTACCCTATAGTAAACGGGGACTCTTAACACGACAAACGACACTATTTTTAAGTTTGTCCAAATCGAAAGCATTTGCAGATGACAAAATAAAAGTGACCGAAAATTAGAAATTTGGTTTGTGAAGGACAGAAAACATTGCGGGAAAAGGAGAAAATGCTGGTTACCAGCATTTTGTCCTTTTCTCACAATGTTTTCAAAAGCTTTCCTTATGAGGGTCGTTAAAAGTCGGAATTGTGTGGTAAAGAGTAAGTCTCTCTTAATGAAAATTGTGCATTTGCATTCTTTTTTCGCCAACAAAATTTAACATCTCACTTTAAACGCACAGGTATTTTGATAATTATTTAGAATGAAACAACGGACGCAGTAGATTTACGATCAGACTTCACGTTCTGTGCAGTCTGACCTTGATCTTCTCCGTCCTCATGTTGGAGGAGTCAAAATGCTGTACAACGAAATCACAAAACTTGTTGAAAAAGCAAAACACAAAATAGTACTTACGTGTTGTATAAATTCACCACCATTTTCTGTAATATACTCATAGTTTACCCGTAATTATAAACCATCATCTGATGCATACAGGCCTATAACACTTTTGTATCGCATGGACGAATGGTTTCAACCCTTTACCAAACAGTCTAGTATTCTAATAACGCTTGGAAATACTTTTAAAAATGTTGCGAGAAAAAGAGAAAATGCTGGTAAATGTTTTCTACCCTTTCACGTACAAGTCCTATCGTGTGCGTTTAAATTTGTCTCCTGCAAGTGCTTTCAAAATGGAATGGAAATTTCAAAATGTTGTCGTTTCTAAAAGGGTTATTATACAATTTCAGTATACAAGTTAAAAGGCTAGACGACAAAATTGTTTATTTGGGTTGTTTAACACTGTTGCAACTGTAAAATACTATGGCAGATATCGTCGGTTTACTTCCAAAACCTCGTAAAACAGCTTGAAACAAGCTGTAGTTAAGAGGTTTTGGAAGTAAACCGACAATATATCACAGCAACTAGTGCACTTATCCATGCTTTTCATAGAGCTTCTGTCAGATGCACTTAACACAATATTCTTTCAACGTCACCAGCTACTTTTTCTCCTTTTCTCGCAATATTTTCAACAGCCATTTTCCACTGTCTTGAAAATTCTCTATTGTTTGGATAAAGGTTTTGATACTCGATGGGAGCCATTCCAGTCAGTCAAATTATCTCCGTTGCTAGATAAAAAGTCTTAACCCTTTCCCAAACAAGCCCTGGTTTTTACATGTCTGCAGTAAAAGTCCTTTGAAAACACTGTGGGAAAAGGAGAAATTGCTCGTAACGAGCAATTTCTCCTTTTCCCACAGTGTTTTCTACCCTTTTTGAGAACTTTCTGTCATTTTCTCAAAATCTGAAATTGTCGTCTGCAAACTCTTTCAGTTTGGACGAGTCCAAAAATTTGTCGTTTGGGAAAGGGTTAAAGGTGACCAAATAACACATTGGTCCTTTTACCTGTTTTCCTTTGCTTTTATCCTTGGTTCCCTTGGGGTATTGCGATAAATATAATTTTTGATTTATGATTGTTTTTAAGGCTCCTGTGTGATTTTAAAACAATTTCTACTCTTAGTCGTCAGAAAAGGGTGTATACATCGTTTCGTAAAACAATATAAACCAGATTTAGTTGAGATATTATCTCGGGGACATACCTGTATAGTGCAAGAAAATCCAGGATAAAAACCAAGTAATCCTTTTTTATCAGGACCAATGTCACTCGTCACAACTCGGCCGATTCCATCTACATGTTGGTCAATGTTCTGCATGTCGAAGGACTATTCTACTTCATAATTCGGTTAGTTGTTTGAGAAAATGTATTTCATGAATTTATAACTATGTGATGACATGCTCGGTATAATATATCACGAAGATGCATAAGGCCCCCCCCCCCCCCACTTTTGCCAGAACACGGCACATCCATTTCTCACAGCATATTCATAGGTGTTTTATACAAAATATGCTAGGTGCCTTATTTTCTAAGCCGCAAGGTCCCAGTCTATTGCAAGTTTGTTTGTTTGATATTTACGCCGTTATCAACGTAATTTGCTTTATCAGGGCGAACAGTGCACCTCTCCATGCCTTCGAGAAGTTTCTTCCACAAGATCTCCCCACAACATTCTTTCTTAGACACTGACTATTTTATTATGATTATAATTATCATTATTATTATTATTATTATTACTATTATTATTATCATTTTATCTATTTTTATTTTTTCTAACCCTTAAGCTGATAAGCTCGACTGAAGGACCCTTTTTAACCCCCCAAAAACACAGCTCTGAATTTGCAATATTTTGAGTTTTTAGGGTCGACTTGAAAGTTTTAGTTAAATGACAGGATATCGGTTGAAATAATAAGACATGCTACTTAGAATAGTCTCATAATTCCAAACCTTATGAAAAGTACAAATAAGGTCACATAGTCGGAATTTTCATGATTGAAAAACCTTTATTTACAAATTTAACAAATGCATTAAATACCTCACCATATTTATATAAATATGAGCGAATTTTCATGATTGAAAGAAACAACAACTTCATTTACAAATTTAACAAATACATTAAATACCTCACCATATTTATATACATATGAGCTAAATTCTACTAAAAGCTGGTTTAATCTATTTGCAAAGTAAATAATAATTGGAGTGCCACACCGAAAAGGTGCATTCGGACATTTGCGTAAAGTGCCGTCTCGGATTAGCCTGCTCAATCCGCGCAGGCTAATCCGAGACGGCACTTTACGACTACATTAGATTTTGTGCTACAGAAGACTTGCGTAAAACAGAAAATCACATAAAATCGGAAAGTGTCCTCTCGGATTAGCCTGTGCGGACTGCACACGCTGATCCGAGACGACATTTTACGCAAATGTCCGAATGCTCCCTTTCGCGTGTTGCAAGCCAATTATCGACTCATGTCAGCCAGCGCAGTCCACACAGGCTGACCAGGGTCGAAATTTTTTGGCTTTTTGGCGACGACATTGGCTAAAGATTCTGGAATGGAAAAGCATTTAAACCCTAAGACTGCTCTGTGCGACTAAATGACCATTTGCGAACAGTGTAAATAAAGATCAGACTGCACAGAACGTGCAGCCTGATCTTTGATCTACACAGTCCGAAAAGGACGCATTGTCTCCCCAAAAATACCTTTAAAATAACAAAAGTTGGGTTTTTACAATTGACTCAAAGATTTAGTTTCACTTATTTAGCCGGATAAGAGTTATTTTTATAATGCAAAGAAATTTCTCGAAATCTGATTGGATAATATGCTCCGAACATCTATATCATGTACCCTGGCAAAACCAACGTAGAAGCAGTTTCCCTCTCGGGGGACCCGTATACATGACTACACTATTAACACAACATCCAAAATGGCGGGGCGATCAAGATTAACCATTCGGAACACCTCGGTCAATTCTACGAATCAAGCCTCGGATGTATGCCGACAGACTACTTCCGGAAAGAACAAAAACACCCTCATAAACAAGAAATACAATGACGTCATTACCGCGGAAACATTCGAAAATCTCAGCCAATCTTTCGATCCAGCCCAATTTTTCAATCGCATAATCAATGCAAGTCCTAAATTCAGCCATTTATGCTGCTATAGTTAGACTTAGCGTCATCCTACAGAATTTGTTGTCATTCGAAATGGTTACTAGTTGACGTTATTTGGAACATCCCGAGAACTATGTGGTAGGGAGTATCTGTCGAATAACCGCTTCCGGCGATGCATGTCAAGTTTTTTAACATATTATTCCGTCGGCATACATCCGAGGCTGGATCGAAAGATTGGCCGAGGTGTTCCGAATGCAAGATTAACATCAAGATTATGCGCCAAGCTGCACGTTTTAGCGCGTATAAACAAGGTTTCAGTGACGTCAGTTCCCAGTGACGTCAGTTTTCATTAAATTGGGGCACTCAAAAGGGAAATTCTACTTTGTCAGCGTACTCAATTTTTGCAACAAAAAAAAAACAGGTAAAATTCAATTTACAAATGTTGGAATGGTAAGACTTTGCAGTTATATAAATTCGTTATACGGTCAGGTGGCAGGCGAAAAGGAGAATATGCTGGTTACCAATATTTCCTTCTTTTCCCACAATGTTTTCCATAGGCTTCTTTCCCTAGGTCGTTAAAAGTCGACATGGTGTGGTAAAGAGTTAAAAGAATAAAAGTGAAATAACAAACAAAGCAACGATTTATGATAAAAATAGTCTGATACAGACAGACAAGCAGATCAATCTACAGACAGACCGACAGACAGGTAGACAGACAGGTGGAAAGGCAGACAGACGGGTAGACAAGTAGGCATAAGCCTACACACATGCATTTGCACAGACTAACAGAAAATCAAACATACGAACTAACAGAGGAACAAAACACACACGCGAGTAGAAAAACAAGCACACACACACTTGTAAGCAGAAAAACAAAAACACACTGGTAGGCAGGCTGGCATAACAGGGGCAGACACTGGTGGACAGGCTGGCAGAATCAGGGACAGACAGACAAGGAAATAATCTCAGTCACACGATCAACTCAGCGAACAGTTCAACGGCCGATACACCTCGATTTTTCAAGGCCAAGGAAGTCAATGGCATTTCTTGATAAGATCTTTTCCTAAAAGAGAAAGTGTGAAGTAAACTATAAAGATACGAGCCATGCTGAAGGGGGGAGGTGGGAGGTGTTTAAAGTTTCTCATTGACGCATGATATCAAGCAAGTCGTACCATAATTATGGATCTGTAAAAACCATTAAATTTAACAACTGTATGTATTTTAAGATAGAATCGTCCTTTGTAATACAGAAAATTGACTAAAAACCAAACTTTCGACTTTTTTTAAAGCCGACAAAGTCGAAATTTCCTACCTTGATATAAAACTGTAACCAGTTAAACTGCATTTGTTTGTCACAAACAGACTTTTAGACCTATGTACACAAAGCTGTATTCATTTAAACTTCATTTGTTTGTCAAAGTCAGACTTTTGAACCTAGAGACACAAAGCTGTATTCAGTTGAACTTCATTTTTCTGTCAAAGTCAGACTTTAGGACCTAAGTACACAAAGCTGTATCCAATTAAATTGCATTTGTTTGTCAAAGTCAGACTTTTAGACCTAGAGACACAAAGCTGTATTCAGTTGAACTGCATTTGTTTGTCAAAGTCAGACTGTTAGACCAAAGGACACAAAATTGTATCCAATTAAACTGCATTTGTTTGTCAAAGGCAGGCTTTTAGACCTAAGGACGCAAAGCTGTATCCAATTAAACTGCATTTGTTTGTCAAAGGCAGGCTTTTAGACCTAAGGACACAAAGCTGTATCTACTGTAACTTCAGTTAACTGTCAGAGTCATATCTCTACACCTGTCTACAGTTTTATGTCTCCAGTTCTAGAGGTCTGACCGAGAAGCAAATAAAAAACAAACGGATACAATTTTGTTTCTCCAAGCCTAGAGGTCTGACTTTGACAAGGAAATAAAGAGAAACTGAATGAAGTTTTATGCGTCTGGTGAAACTGTATTCAATTCAATTTTAGATAGAAAGTGTCACAACTTTTAAGTGGATTAACCATTTGTTTAGCGAATCTGAAATTGTTTCACATTCAAATTTAGAAATTCTGGATAACAAGACTTTCGAAGAATGTCCTTTACATTAGCTGGTGAATCCAAATCCCGAAACTTGATTCAATTTAATTTTATTTGCTTGACTAAGTCGGACCATGCATGCCAAAGTCAAGTTTCTCTATCACAAGACCTTAAAAAAACTAAATTTTCTAAAAAGATTGGACATGCAGATCTGGCACTATTTTCCTTTTACCTTTAAACGCTGGTCAATGTTGGACTTCTCGACCAACAGACCTGGATGCTGTTCTCCCAGCGGGAAGGGATAGTCTGACCCACATATCACTCTGTCCTGAAAATGTCGATATATAAATGTACTGTTTAACCCTTCACTCAGCAATCACGTGTTTAAAATAGTTTGAAAAACGAAACTTTTGACAAAAAAAAACTATGGGAAAAAAAATGGTTATGACAACCATATTCACCTTTACCAAAAATAATTCTGACCTTTGACCCTTTACTCCATAGATACTCATTTTGACGTATCAAGAACAGACAGCTTTAGAAGACACTGTGGGAAAAGAAGAAATTGCTCCTTTTCCCACAATGTTTTCCACTCAATCAGATATTTGTATCCTCATTTGTCCATATTTTTGACATCATATCTTTATTTGCTATTGAAATGGAAGAGTCTCAAATTGTCATAACAGGGTTAAGGGTTAAAAGCTAAGTCCTATCATTTGTACCACATTTGATCTGTCGTCTGCATCAGCTCTCAAAATGGTCAAGTAGCACCTACCATTTTATGCTTTTTGAAATTGTTTCTATCATTTCCAAGATGAATCATATCAATTAAACTACATTTAATTTGTTGTCTGCAAGAGCATTAAAAATGGAAGAAAAGTTTAAAGTTTGCCATATTCTAAAGATTTAATGTATCTAAAACTTTTGACTATTGCACATAATTAATACAGATGGAACTTTTGACAGTAACACAAACAGATTTTAAACTTTTAACAGTCTCACATTTAGAGTTAAAACTTTTTGATTGCAGCACAAATAGTGTTGGAGCTTTCGGCTGTTCAATAAAGAGGCTAAATCTTGGACTTTCACCCTAAAATATTTTAAGCTTTCAACCGTACACAACAACAACTGTCTAAACCTTTGATTGCTACATATATAAATACATGTACATTTCAAACTTCCATTACTCGGATACGTTTTTAACTTCGGACCGTTACATAAATAGTTTTTTAACTCTCGGCTATTACACAAATATAGTTTTGATTGTTACACAAAAAAAAGATTATTAATTCTGGACTGTTACACAAATAGTTTTTTTTTCAAATTTGAACAATTAGATTTACTCATATCAAAATATTTTTAACTTTTTACGGTTACACAAATAAAATTTTAATTTTCGACCTGTACTCAAATAGATCTTTGACTGTTGATTGTTACACAAATCGTTTTTTTTTTTCTCTCTCTCTCTCTCTCTTAAGTTAATTGTTACTCGAATAGATTTCTACCATTCTGCATCATACTGTTACACAAATAGATTTTTAATTTTTGACCCTTTCCAAAATTAAGTTTTAACCGTTTTAACTATTCCAGAAATAGATTTTAAACTTTGAACAGTAACTCGGATATCTTTTGTCTTTTATTGTATCATAATTATAACTTTTTTTTGCTCAAACAGATCTTTGTTTTATTTTGCTCAAACAGATCTTTGTTTTAAGTGTCACACAAATAGATTTCAAACCTTACTCTGTAACACAAGTAGCTGTTCAACCTAATTACTCGGACATGCACATTTATATTGTCGTGTATTTGAACTCTCGTCCTCAAATGCTTGATTACACCATGTTATGTTTGGTTCACTTTATTTTAACTTACCTCACCGATAACATTCACCAGGAGACGTAATGCAGCCGGGTCATGGACAAGAGTATCCGTGTAAAAGCGACCCAGATTATCACGAGGAGACGTGGCACAGTCAGTGGCACACAAATCAGGTCTCACATTGTAGCCGTGTTGTATACGGCCAATCGTGAACGGGAATGCTCCCCCTGTAGATACAAGACAAGAAACACCGAGTGTTAAATTAACTTTTTACTTGACGACAAAATGTAAGTGGTGTCCTAGCTGAAAGTATTTACAGACGACCAACTAAATGTGGCTAAAATGGTGAAATCTGTTTTTCTTAAAGAATAGAGGATATTGTTGGGAAGAAGACAATGCTGTTTACGAGCACTTTCCCTTTTACCCACAACGCTTTTCAAAAACCTCCTCAACAGAGACGTTTTAAGCGGGTCTTCACATTAAGGAAAACCAGCAGGTATATAGCAATTATAAAGTCATTATCTCCCGCTAGATGGCATTCTATAAATACTCATCTACCTAATTTGGGCATCCTGGGTACAGAACTGAACCACTTTCCTACGCGACAACCGTTACTTTGAATTTCAAACTAAAATAAACGTTTACTCAATAAAACGCTACCTCGTGTAATTCACTCGGCTAAGATCAGCAGTCTAGAGAAATCTGGAGCTAAAGCAGGTCTCATTTCTCCTCAAACGTATTGATAAAAGCTTTTTTTTCTACTTTACTACTTTATAGAGCATAATATCACAGTCAGCCCGCTTTTTGGGCTAGTGATGCGTCATATAAGACAGTCGAGTCTTCGAGGAATATGACATGCGCAGACAACGATTATAACGTTTTTTTCCCCACCAGAATATGGTACAAAGTATTCGACCGTGTAGATCCAAGATTCGGCCATAGGTTTTGTGAAATGCAGGCAAAAACGTAGTCTGACCGTTGATCTACACCATCCGCTTCTGCATTCTAAACGGTAATGAACCCATTACCACACAATCCCTACTTTTGACGACCCTGAAAAAGAAGCTTTTAGAAAACATTGTGGGAAAAGGAGAAAATGCTGGTAACCAGCGTTTTCTCCTTTTCCCACAATGTTTTCTACCTTTCACAAAACAAATTTCAACTTTTCAGTCACTTTTATTTAGTAGTTTGCAAATGCTTTCGATTTGGACCAGTCTAAAATTTTGTTTTGTCATTTGGTAAAGGATTAACTCTTTACCACACGACAAAATTTTAGACTGGTTCAAGTTGAAAGCATTTGCAGACGACAAAATAAAAGTGACTGAAAAATTGAATTTTGTTCTGGGAATGGTAGAAAACACTGTTGGAAAAGGAGAAAATGCTGGTTACCAGCATTTTCTCCTTTTCCTACAGTGTTTTCAAAAGGCTTCTTTCTCAGGGGCGTCAAAATAGGGATTGTGTGGTAATAGGTTAAAGCATCTTCTCACAGAGATTGCCTCATCTTTATACTTACCACCGTGTGCAAAACAGACTTTTAAATTTGGGAACTCTTCGAATACGCCACCCATCGTCATACAACAGATTGCGGTTGTTGTCTCCGCTGGCATTCCTGTAAGTAAAGGACAAGTTCAGCAATATGTCATTTATCGTTGGTTTGCTTCAAAAACCTCGTAACTGCAGCTTGTTTCAAGCTGTAGTTACGAGGTTTTTGAAGTAAACCGACATGTTATTTGTCTGTTTGGCTGCAAGTTTATTGTGTGTGAATTATGTTCTATGCCACTTAAATAGGCATTTCAGTTTCGTCGTCACTTTCCTGGGTCCAACTGAAACTCGAACTTGGTCTAACTTTTGATTGTTACACAACTAGAGGTTTACCTTTTTTGATTGTTATACAAATAGAGGTTTAACTTTTGACTATTACACAACTAGAGGTTTTACTTTTGACTGTTACACAAATAGACATTTAACTGTTGACTTACACAAATAGATTAACACGTTTGACTGTCACACAAATAGAGGTTTACTTTGATTGTTACACAAATAGAGATTTAAATGTTTACTGTCACACAAGTAGATTCATACTTTTGACTGTCTCACAAATAGAGGTTTTACTTTTGACTATTACATATGCAGAGATTTTACTGTTGACTGTCACACAGTTGACTGTATCACAAATAGATTTAAACTTTAAACCGTATACAAACAGAGGCTTAACTATATATTGACTGTTACACAAATACATTTGAACTTTTGGCTGTTACACAAAAACATTTAAACTTTTGAATGTTACATAAATAGAACGGTTCAACTGACACAAGGTTGGTGTTTTCACAGCTGAGATCAACTTGACCTGTGCCATCAGCCATGGTGGCATCAAACTGAACAATATTAACTCATTACCAAACGACAATATTTTAGGCTTGTCCAAATCGAAAGCATTTGCAGACGACAAAATAAAAGTGACTGAAAATATAAAAAAAATTGGTTTGTAAAGGGTAGAAAACATTTTGGAAAAAAGGAGAAAATGCTGTTTACCAGCATTTTCTCCTTTTCTCACAATGTTTTCAAGGGCCTCTTTCTCAGGGTCGTCAAAAGTAGGGATTGTTGTGGTAATGGGTTAATACAGAAATAAATTGCAATCCCAGTGGACCATACATCTACCCGTTGATCGGGACAGAGCTCTATGATTCGAACTAAAGGTATCTTGGTCGGGAAAAACACACTATATTTAGGGCCGGTCTACCAATCGGAATGGTTCGTGAGAGGCTATTTAAATGGATTCCTACAACAAAGGTCTTTTTACTTGATATATAATATTTTCATTCTGAGAACATTCCAAAATAATATACAACGTAACAACAGTATGAACTCACCGACAAGCCAGGGTAACCAGTATTTCGACATTCGTCCTCCTTGCTCCATGTCCCATGGGTGGACAAATATAGCTACGTCGTGTTTCTCCGCTGCCTGTCACAGAATGTACATGATTTTGTTAGTATTCTCTTATTATCTTTATAACTATTTCCTTTTATTTTTTGTAAAAATTATTTTTCCCCGCTAGGATGTTTGTCTTTTTTGGGGGCGGGGGACGGGGGATGGTTGAGTTTTTATTTGAAATTCAGGTTTAACTTTTGACTGTTACACAAAAAGAGGTTTAACTGTTAAAAGTTACACAAATTGAGGTTTAACTGTTGGGTGTTACACAAATAGAGGTTTAACTTTTGACGGTTACACAAAATGAGGTTAAACTGTTGACTGTTACATAAATAGTTTTAATTGTTGACTGTCACACAAATAGATTTAAACTCTTGGCTGTTACACAAAAAGAGGTTTAACTTTTGGATGTTACACAAAAATATTTTAACTTTTGTCTGTTACACAAATAGACTTAAACTTTTGACTGTAACAAATCGAGGTTTAACTGTTGACTATTACACAAACAGAGATGACACAAAAAGATTTAAACTTTTGACTGAACATTACCCAAATAGATTTAAACTTTTGACTATTACACAAATATATGTTAACTTTTGACTGGTAAACAAATACAGGTTTAGCTTGTGATTGATACACAAATAGAACAAACAGAAATAGAGGTTTAACAGTTGACACTTACAAAAAAAGAAATAATAAATTTTTAACTGTTACACAAATAGAGATTTAACTGTTTACTGTCACACAAATAGATTTCAAACTTTTTACTGATACACAAACAGAGATTTACATTTTCATTTTCACTATTGCACAAATTAAGGTTTAACCTTTGACTGTTACACAAATAAAGGCTTAAATGTTGACTGTTACCCAAACACATTTAGACTTATGACTGTTACACAAAAAGGGATTCAACTATTGACTCTTACACAAATAGATTCACACATTTGACTGTTACACAAATAGATTTAAGCCTTTGACTTTTACAAAAACAGATTTAAACTTTTGACTGCTAAAAAATAGAGATTTAACTGTTCTTCTATTACACAAGCACAGGTTTAACTTTTGACAATTACACATATAGAGATTCTAGTTTTGACTGAGATTAAAAAAAATTGGCTGTTACACAAATAAAGTTTTACTTTTCCTGTTACACAAATAGAGATTTGGCAGTTGACTGTCACTTAAGTAGATTTAAACTTTTGACTGTTTCACAAATAGCGGTTAAACGTTTGATTGTTACACAAACAGATCTAAATTCTTAAATGTTACACAAACAGAGGTTTAACTGTTGACTGTAGGTAAGACCTATTTTATGCACTTCCGGTGAACATGGGGCAAAAATTCTAATTGGTTGATAAATAAGGATATATAAGGATTTATGCAGAAATGATATTTTTGCACATTTCTAACGGATCAGAAATTTCGTTTCTGTCTATCTTGAAATTATCTTTTTATACTTTTGTAAGTTTTCTGAAAAGGGAGGTAATTATTATCTCTTTCTGAATTGAGAATATAGTGGTTTTAGATTTATAAACTGTAATTCACAGAAGGAAAAATGAATCGGTGAAAGTAGTTCAATGATACTCATTTCTAATTATAGCTAATTTTGCAGGATGATATTGCAGTGGAAATACATGAAGCTGTTTTCCATTACACAGGTCTTACCTTAACCCGTTGATGTTACACAATTAGAGATTTAAGTGTTACTGTCATACAAATAGATTTTAACCGTCACTCAAATAGATTCAAACATTTGACTGTTACACAAATAGATTTAAACTGTTGACTGTCACCAAATTATATTTAAACTTTTGACTGTTACACAAATAGAGGTTTAACTTTTTACGGTTACACTAATAGAGGTTTACATTTTGGAAGTTAGACAAATAGAGGTTCAACTGTTGCCTATTATACAAATAGAGATTTAACCTTTGACTGTTACACAAACAGATTCAAACTTTTGACTGTTATACAATTCCGCTTTTGACAATTACACAAATCAAGTTCAGTTTATTTTTTTTACCGTTGCACAAATAGTTTCACAACCTTGACTGCTGCACATAGTTTAACTTCAATAGCCCAACTTTGGGTTCTGTGTTGCTCAGGGAAAAAGTTATAGGATTTCAAAACTGGAGGCTGTGGCTTCGATCCTCAATCAGGCGTTATTCATGCACTCGTATAAGACACTTCAGTACTGGTGAAACCAACGACATATATAAATAAGTTAGTAGTCTCTATAATATAACTGTGGAAAGTAGCCAAACGACATTAATTTACTTTCTTTTGAATTTGCCTTTGACAGGATACAAAGCATTCTGGAAAAGGGATAAACACTATTTACCTGCATTCTATTTTTTTCCTACAATGTTTTCAAAAATCTTTCCCATCAGGATCCCTAAAACACAGGATTTTGTGGTAAAGGGTTAAACTTCATTTAATTAAACATGATCTTCATATTTTACCAAATTAAAAGGCCATTTTATTTAAGACTGAAGTCCCCAATCACAACTTGTTCCCTATGGCGCTGAAATAGCCGATCTAATGTTGACTCAAGATCAAACTGTCTGTTCTCTGCAGTCTAATCCTTATCCACCCTGTCCGGAGAAAACTAAAGTTGTGCTTGGCGCTCTAAAGTTTCTAAAATCATAAAATGGTATTTGTTAAAATCAAAGGACTGAGGCTGCTGAAAAGTGGGTTTGTGTATGATCGGGAAGAATTAAAAACAAGTATTTTATCATATCTAGCAGGCCTACATGTTTATCATTCTACTTGGTAGAATAAGTGGTGGTCATACATGTTATTGTTATTGCTCGATTAAATAAGTGGTCGCGAAGAATATGTAATATATGTTAATGATATTTCTTCGTTAAATAAGTGGTTGTGAAGAATATGTAATACATGTTTATGATATAACTTGATGGCATACTTGATGGCAAGGAAAACGAAAGTCGGTCAGCCCGGTATGCAAACTGAGATTTACCTATTTATCAAGATGTCCTTAATCGTTTAATTTGGTTAATCAGTAAGCCAGTGCATCAGTCTGACGCCGTCTTATGCAGTTACCAGATGTAGGACTGTAGACATGTACTAATAATTTATATGGTAGTGACTATACCTAGGTTAACTCTTTCCCAAATGACAAAATTTTCGCTTGGTCCAAATTGAAAAGCATTTGCAGACGGCAGGATAAACGTAATTCAAAAACTGAAATTTGTTTCTAGCAAGGTAGAAAACACTTTGGGGAAAAAATTGCTGGTTTTCTCTTTTTCCAACAATGTTTTCAAAAGTCTTCCATCTCAGGGTCGTAAAAACTAGGGATTGTTCGGTAAAGGGTTAAAATGTATCATATGCATTTCCGGTCTGATTGATCACAACAAGCAGATTTCCTGTAGAAACCCGCTTAAATTAACAACAATATTTACTGCGAAAACAGGCCGAAGTTCAGGGGCGTCCAGGTTCATGTCGTTGATATGCGATCCGATCTGAACTCCAGGGAATCCTGGAAAAAAATACAGATTTACACGTATGCACGTGGTACAGACCGAATGATCACACATATTTTGAAGAAAAAAAGAGTCATTCTAGGGGAAAAATGGTGGTAAAGATTTCTGTCAAGCAAGACCTATACATGCGCAAAACTCAAATTTTCTCCCTTTGCTAGTGTCATATTTTAGTAAATAATTTATTTCATTACAAAGATAATTATTGATTACCTCCCCTTGTTGGAAATTTACAGAGAAACAAGTCAGAATAATTCTTAAAACATAAATTTAAACAAGTATTCGTTGGCTGAAAATAATGCATGAATACTGTTCTATTTCTGGTCATTAATTCTATCAGATGACTTTCTTTAAATTCATGCCTGAAGTGTGGCTGCTAGTCGCGACTCAATGACCTTTTGCGGCTAGTGTAGATCAAGATCAGTCAGAACAGAACGTGGATCTACACTGTCCGATAAGGAGATATCCTTCTTAAAAAAGACCTCTGAATTTGCAAATTTTGGGAATTTACAAAATGGGCTGGAAAGTTTCATTTCATTTATATAACAGGATAAGGTTTAACTAGAACACTATGTCTGTATCTAAATTGAAATTCAGAAAATCTTTACTGATAACATTCTCATTGTCGACTCTTCAGTCAAAGGTGACTATCACTATGTTTCTCTATTCCTCCTTGGCTGAACGAGTCTAAATTTTCAATGATTGAGATATGCCTAACAGGTTTTAAAAATTCATTTACCAAGTTCAATTTTGCATCTTATCAATTCTTTAACAGCTAACTCCGGGGCCTGCATCGGCAAAGTTCCAAGACCAACAAATCTGTCCGGGTATTTAGCTACAGAGGACGCAATGTCGTTGTTTAATAGTTGACAGAGGTCAAGTGTGTCCTCAGGTTTTGCCTGTATAAAAGAAATGCATTATTATGATCACAGTAATTAGGCCCCTTTACAATATGCAAATGAGTAAAAACAGTACAGGGTGTCATTGTATTTCGATTTATATAAAACATTCTAAACCATATCTCTTTATAATATGTAAATGAGGAAAAACAGTACAGGGTACCATTGCATTTGGATGAATATGAAACATTCTTAACCATTTTAGTAGTTCAGATTGCAAAACTGTGGATTAATACTTGTCCTCCGTAACTATGAGTCGCTGGGAATAACAAATTCATTGTGATTTACTGATTCTATTTCACTGTTAAGTGGGTAGAAAAACATTGTGGGAATACTGATGCGTCCTGCTTAATAGACACAATGGAAAGCAGTTGTTGAAGGCGATATAAACTTTCCAAACTTGATGGAAATTCTCTCTGGTATGTGGGTAAAACACAACAAAGCTTGTTAGTGACATTTTCTCCTTTTCACACAAAATTTTCTGAAGCCATCTTTTTGAGGGTCCGGTACAACATGAAATTATTAGATTAGGTCCGGTTTTAATACGAAAACAACGAATATCAGTCGTTTGCCAGCCTTCAGTGATCTGTCAGAGCGCTGACGTCGTGTTTAGTTAGCTCGATTACTGGGTTGTGTTTTGCCTTTTGACAACGTGATGTTATTTGTAAACAACTACAGCGTCATTCTCTTATCTACAGATATTTAAGTCTACTTTTTTTACACTTAGCAAACCGTGAAAATCTCTGTCGTACTTGTAAGTTACTTTTTTTTTTTTTAAAAAGTGAATGAAAAAATCAAGTCCAGTTCGGTAACTCATCAGTAACGTATATAACTTGAAACCAATGGTAAGAGGGTACGACTGCCCAGCTCGGCCAATTTTAAGGATCGATGACAGAAATTGCGAAACGGGTCTGTTCTCTCTTTTCGCTGAAAAGATGTTTATGTAGAAAAGCAGTGGCTTTCACAGAATGTCAAGCGAAGCGCTACTAAAGAAAGTCTGGGAAATCATAGCATTGTGTACCAGTCGCCAAGATATAGCTGAAGCAATGTTGAAAACAGTATCAGACATCATATAAATAGACAATCACACAAAACTATGGGCTATGCCAGCGTGTAAGGCAGGATGATTTCTAAGTTGTGTGTTTTTTTCCGCAAGTCAGTCATGTGAGGTTGATGTACGACCATTCCTCTTTCTTATCTACAGTAAACTAGGTCTCCTATTTACAGCATTATCCAATCGTTGTCAGATCTTTAAGAATAAGGTGTGAAATAGACACACAAGGTCATGTCGATGGCTAGATTGGTAATGCACAGATAGCTTACAGGTAGAGGGAGTGATTTTGATTTCAAAATTAAAAATATCAATCATTCTCCACTAAAACCCTATGTTATGGGTACCCATTAGAATCGTCTCTTCGAGACGATTCTAATGAGTACCCACAACATAGAGTTTGGAAGAGAAATAATGGATTTAGAATACCGTTACTCCCTCTTATCTGTGGCTCTGTACAGAGCTGGACACAAAGGGCTTGGAAAGAGTTTTGTGTAAAGTACTGGTAAAAAGAGGTCTGCGAAAGAACGGATAAATGCAATGACCGTTGCGACATGGCTAAAATAACGTTCGAATCGGCACTATAAACCAAACAAAGAAAGGAACTGGCGATGTTGTTGCGTTTTGCAGATTGGTACCTTTGGGTATGAGTTCGTTCCTCCTCGTGGCCATATAGATGCAGTTTAAAACCTATACCATTTTCTTATCAACAGATATCTAGACCACCATTTTATAAACGACAATTCCATCTTTGATTTCCTTGTTGCAAGACATATTTGTAAACATTGTGACTGGTAGAGAAATTGCGATACCTTAACAGGCAAGAAATAGGATTTCTCGGCTTTGCCGAAGTCTTTCTTAGGACTGGTGATCGTCATTGCGATACGATTCTTTCCTCTCTCTCTCCTCGAAATATTGATCTGACGATGTAATGTGGAAAAGGAGTGACTTAGACAGAAGGCTGTGCAAAGCACTGGTAAAATAAAAGTCCAGGAACCCATAAATATGTGCACTGACCGCCGGAACATAACTGAATTAAATGTTGAAAATGGCGCAAAGCAGCATACAAACACACAAATGTCGTTGCATGTAGGACGTTGATTTCTTGGGCCATGCGTTCGTTCCGCTCGTTGGCCACGTGATGTCAATTTACATCCATCCAATTCCCTTATCTACGAATATCTAGGTCTCCTTTTTAAAACATTTTCCCATCCTCGACGTCTCTGTCGTAGGAAATCTTTGAAAAATATTGTGATAAATAGAGAAAATCGTTCAGATCGGGTAACATTTGAGCCATGCTCTGACGAAAAGGGATTTAACTCTTGACAAAACGACAAATATTTAAACTGGTCCAATTTAAAAGCATTTGCAGACAAGGTGAATGTGACTGAAAATTTGAAATTTGATTTCGGGAAGCGACGAAAAAAATGTGACTCAAAGAAATAAACGCGACTAAAAAATTGAAATTTGTTTTAGGAAGGGAAGACAAGCATTGTGGGAAAAGGAGAAAATGCTGGTTACCAGCATTTTCTCCTTTTCCCACAATGTTTTCAGAAGACTTCTTTCTGAGAGTCATTAAAAGTCGGGATTTGGGTTATATTAATGCATCACCATAATGCATGATACCAAGCAAGTCATAATTACTGTTCCATAGAATCCTTCTTTTCTACCAAACGAATGAATCAGCAGACAGAATGGTCGGTAGACTGACCAGTAGTAAAACAGGTCAACCTTTGCAGTCGTGGTTCGATACTTTTTTCAGATGCGTTAAATCCAGTTTTTTAACAGGACATAGCAAAAATGAATAAAGTGGACATTCTCAATTGAGAAAACAGACCAAATAAGGGCAGTTTTGTGGATACTTTCACCAACAATTTGCTAATCGTTCTGTGCAGTCTGATCTTGAAAATAAAAGTGAAAAAAAAAACTGATCTTGAAAATAAAACTAAAAAAAAAAACGGGTAAAAAATAGTAGAGGAAACATGCTATCGGGGAGGAAGAAAGGAAGGGATAAAAGAAAGAAAACATCTTTTTTTTTAAATGCTGAATTTTCAGAATCCTGTTCTTTAGCAAATATTTTGGATGGTCCAGTGGTGGTGTGGGATTCGCGCCCTGGAGACTTCGGGTTCGATCCTAACTCGAGGCGTTGGCTTTTTGTAAGTGGAGTGTTCTTGGGCAAGACAGTTCAAAGCCCCAGCCATATTCTAGAGCGACCCAACACATACATAAGAAATAAAGCTATTGCCACTATAATACTGAAATATTGTTGAAAGCGGTGTAAACACCATTCCATCCATGAATTATACAGTTCTTTATGTATCTTTATCTCCAATTTAACCCTTTCCCAAACGACAAACTTTTGGACTAGACCAAATTGAAGGCATTTGCAGATGACAATTCAACTCTTGCTGAAAAGATGATTTCTGTCTATGATAGGGTAGAAAACATTGTGGGAAAAGGAGAAAATGCTGGTTACCAGCATTTTCTCCTTTTCCCACAATGTTTTCAAAAGGCTACTATTCCAGACCCGTAAAAACCAGGGATTGTTTGGGAAAGGGTTAAATGTTTTTTTTTCCATGAAGCAATCTCCAATGTGAAGCAATCTCCTATGTGTGACCCCTCACGCCAAAATGGGACAGTTCACAGTTCCCAGATGGTCTCTTTTTGCGTGATGGGTCACATTTATAACAAATAGTTTGACCAGTCAGAAATTGTGTTGCTGTCTTTATCTGGAATAAGACTTTGAAAAATGCTATTTAGAATGGTTGGTGACAATGAGTATCCCGGCTAAATGCTCGCTTGAGGCGCTGTTTTCGTGGCGATATCTTTGGCCAAGACATTGTAGAGCCCCAGCCAAGTACTGGCGAAACCAAGGAAATATGGCCTGCAACACGCGAAAAGGGGCATTTGGACATGTGCGTAAAGTATGGTTCCGGATCAGCCTGTGCAGTCCGCGTAAGTTGATCCGAAACCTCACTTTCCTTTATAATGTAATTTTCTGTTTTGCGCATGTCTGCTGTAGCACAAAATCTAGTGTATTCGTAAAGTGCTGTCTCGGATTAGCCTGCGCGGACAGCGCAGGCTGATCCGAGACGACACTTTACGCAAATGTCGGAATGCCCCTTTTCGCGTGTTGAAAGCCAATTATATGGACTGTACCTTCAGTCTGAAGGCCTGCTTCGCGGATGCTAATTTTATTATTTGGTCTCCGCAAAGAGACCAAATAACAAAATAGCATCCGTGAAGCAAGCTTTCAGACTGAAGGTACATGGACTGCTGCCTTAAGGTATTACCATCCTAACGCTTCCGGTGCAAAATGAAATTAAAGTTCTTATTAGTCGATAAACAATATATTTTTGCACATATTTTTGTACATTTAAGATACAATATATTTTTGTACATTTCTAACCGACCAGAAAGTCCTTTGACGTCCATCTTGAAATTATTTGTTGATGTTTTTGTTTGTTTTCTCAAAAGGGAGGTTATTATTATCTCCCTTTGTAATGATAATAGAGTGGCCCTTGATTTATAAATGATAATTCTAAGAAGGAAAAAAATGAAAGTGTTTCGGTCAAAGTAGTGACATAATACTCATTTTCAATCATAGCAACTGCAAATATTATAGTGGAAATAGCTGCTTTCTATTAGAATGGTACTACCTTAATGTGACAAAAGTAAGTCGGTGTACGTCAGACCTTTAAACCAAAGTGATCGTGGACTCGAGTCTTAATGTGGCCAAATTCTTTTCAAGGACTGATGATATCGATTGCAATAGGAGTCAGTCCTCTTTCACCACTTAACATGGTTTCGACGAAATTTTTTTGTGAGAAAGCAGCCAAAGGCGTAGGTTTCGAGAAGTGCTGTGCGAAGTACTGGTCAAATAAAATCCTTGGAAGCATAGATAGGGGCACTGGCCACCGCGGTATGACAGAAATAATGCTAAAAACAGCGTTGAACATCGTACAACGTTTTCTAAACTTACCCAGTAACTGAACATGACTGGGACAGTGGACAGAGCCTGAATATCAACTCCTGTGGCATCCATGTCTTTGATGCGGTCTTCTAGGGACCAGCAGTTTGGCTCCACCTTCCTGAAGAAAGCTCCGCCCTTCACCATATTTGCATATTTTCCCTGACAGTTGTGATCTAGTTGTACCCAATTTCCATAACCGTATCTCTGAAAGGAAGTTGAACTGTTATTGGAAAACCTTAAATTCACTGAGCTTGAATGCCACTGTTCCGCAGAAAGTGCAGTCTGATCTTATATCAACACTGTCCGAAAAGTACATACATCAAGATCAGAGTGCATAACTGCGTCGTATGATCAAAGATCTACAATAGCATAAAAACCTTAAATATCATTGGTTGTCCTTTAATAAAAATTGACGCATGGTCAAAACAAAGGGGTGGTTGGGCTTCCTGGGTGGTTGGGGGGTGGCTTGAAGAAATATTCGGAATAAGAACAGACAATACGACACAACTTTATTTACACCCAAGTATACACAAGATACAATAAGGGATATATACGCAATTAACCCTTTACCAAACGACAAAATTTTAGACTGGTCCAAATTGGAAGCACTTTCAGACGACAAAATAAACTTAACTCAAAAATTGAAATTTGTTGCCCGCAGGGTTGAAAACATTGTGGGAAAAGGAGAAAATGCTGGAAACCAGCATTTTCTCCTTTTCCCACAATGTTTTCAATAGGCTTTTATCTCAGGGTCGTGAAAATCAGGGATTGTGTGGAAATGGGTTAAACAGAAAAGGGAACATAGAAGCTAGCTTGGTTCACAAGTGTAGATTTGATAAGGTAAGTACGGTGACATTTGAAGTTAGGCACGTGACATGAATTCTCTAAACTTCACAAGCATGTACAACTGAACATGTAATTAGAGTAAGCTTGAATAGAATTGTGACCCATTACACAAAAAAAGACCATCTAGGAATTGCGAAAAGTGTCAATTCTGGTCAGCCTGCGCGGATTGTGCAGGCTGATCAGGGTCGACACTTTTCGCTTTTATGATATTTTTTGCATGAAAAGTGGTCATTCTACCTTACTATACAATTATTTTTGGACTATAATCTTAAATTTACCTGTACTATCTTTGATCTCTTTTCATCTCATTCCCAGATTGTCTCTTTTTCTGTGGCAGGTCACAATTACTCACTGTTTAAATGGTGTTTTACGCCGCTTTCTTTTATCATTTAAATCATGTAACGGTCAGAGTTCACATATTCACGTATTTCCTGGATTTCACCATTACTAAGGTAGGGCTCTGAAGTGTCTTGCCAAAGGACATTCCCACGAAAAATCAAGTGCATCCAATGGGGCTCGAACCTTGGTCCTCCAGGTCAGGTGTTCTACACTGCACGACTAAGTCACGCTTTAATACAATTATCTATATGAGCCGTGCTCTGTGAAAAAGGAGGTTTAATTCACCTGCGAAAAGTTTCGGCCCAGGTCAGCCTTCGCTGTCCGCGCAGGCTGACCTAGGCCGAAATTTTTCGCTTTGGGTCAATTTTCTGTATGTCCAAGGACCTGTTTACCTTATGATCCAGTAAGCTGTTACATAAAATGTATTTTGTTGATTCAGTACTATGTGATGACTTGTTTGGTATCGTGTATTATGGAGATGCATTAAGCCTCCTTTTGTCAGAGCATGGCCTACATAGAATTCTTGTCCTGGTGATAAGATTTTGAGAGAGACAGAGACAGTCAGACAGAGAGACAGAGAGAGACACAGAGAGAGAGAGAGAGAGAGAGAGAGAGGGTAGGGAGAGAAGGGGAGAGAAAGAGAGGAGAGGAGAAGGAGAGAGAAAGGGATAGAGTGAGAGAGGAGAGAGAAAGGGGTAGAGGGAAGGAGATAGAGAGAGACAGACGGACGGACTTACCGACGGACTGAGTATGAAAGCACCGACAGACACATGTTTCAAGAACTGAAATCTCATGTATTCATAATTTTTCTCTCACTGGGATTCACTCGGTTGCGGCAAAGTTCCTTTCCAGCGACTTTTCGCCTCTCACCTCTGATGCATGTGAGAAAAGTAGTACAGATAACTGTCCCCAAAGGCGATGTTACTTTTTGACTGGTCGCCTCTGGTACGGTGTACAGTTAAAGTCCAAATATGTAAAAGATCACCGGGGCGTCTCATTATTGAGACTAGGGAGAAAAGTATGTAATGGCTTTGGAAAGAAAGTTGTGTTAGTTTTGGTGTGAGAATGCCAGGAAACACATTGGTAACCTCCATAATATGACATAAGCTGTTAAAATGGCGGTAAATTCCTATATAAACAAAAAATTAACAATCTTATCTGAGCTTATGATACACATAAGAAATCTACTGAGCCGTTGAAAGATCTTGACGACAAATGAAACGGTATTTTGAGAGAGACAGACAGACAGACAGACTGACCGACAGAGAAAGAGGGAGAGACACATGGAGAAAGACACAAAGAGAGAGGGATGTACAAACAGACAGAAAGAAAGAGTGGAAAAAATCTCAAAACCAGGCTCATACAGACTCCACGGACAAATAGGCAAGAGAGAGAAACAGACAGAAAGACAGAGACAGGCAGACAGACAAAACAGACACTAACACACAGACACAGACAGACAGACAGACAAATATACAGACACACAGACAGACAGTGCTTAACCTCTCTTAAATCCGGCCATGATTCTGGTAGAATATGTGTGTGGATGTCAATTTTCATCCTCGGCAGCAAAACAATAAATGGTCTCCACGTAACACCGTTATTTTGCGATAAAAACAAAAAGCTTTCTGAATAAGTATACCTTGCGTGAGTATTATTTAAACCTGCCTAAAAAATGACAAGCATTTGATAAAGGTCAGTCTCGTCCAATCAGATTAACGTATAGCCGGAGGTGTGTCATTCGTGAACTTTCCATGGGGGCCATGCTCTGGCAAAAGGGGGCTTAATGCCTCTTTTGTTATAGGTTGTACCTCGCAAGACTTCACGAAATTGTAGATCCATAAATGTTTTTCGTATAACAAGCGAGTGAATAATGGAATAGATTGGTCCTTTGACATCAGAATTTTGAACAATAGCAAAAAGTTTCGGACCAGGTCAGCCTGTGCAATACGCGCAGGCTGACCTGAGTCGATACTTTTTTGCTATAAGCCCCCCTTTTGATAGAGCATAGCGCATGTCCATATTTGGAGCGGCGTTGTTGATGATAAACGATTTCTGGTTCGTTTTTGTTTTGCTTCGAGCTTTAACTGTTTACCAAATACCGAATTTTTAAACACATGCACTTTGAAAGCTGATGCAAGTGAATTGATTGTATGGTGTCTAATGCCCTTTACAAGATTATTTCAGTTATATCGCTGCTGCCAGTGCACATATCCATGTGTTTCTGGAGTTTCTTTTACCAGTATTCAGAACAATATTCTTTCCATGCCACTGGCTCCTTTCCCACATTAACCATCTCTCTCTCTCTCTCTCTCTCTCTCTCTCTCTCTCTCTGCCATCCTACCATTGTGTCCATCGGTCTGTCTGTTTGTAATATGTTTGTAATATTCAAAACTCTCTCTATATCTGCCAATCTCATCAGATGTTTTTATCCGGCATCTCCAAATATCCGGATATCATCTTTATCAGAGATGTCTCATTTCTGTATCGGTAAAGTGTCGGAGTTCCCTCATACCCTGTCTGGGATGACTCTCTAAAAAAATGTTAGGACTAACCCGTGTTGATGAGAAAACGTTGTAAGATATATCACTGAAAAGGGGAATTAATGCATCTGCAAAAAGTATAAACCCGGATTAGCCTCTGCACAGGCCTACCTGGACCGAAACGTTTTGCTATAGGTCTGTTCTTCTTATGTCAAAGCACCTTACCATACTTATGTCAAAGCACCTTACCATACTTATGTCAAAGCACAATACCGTACTTATGTCAAAGCACCATACCGTACTTAAATCAAAGCACTATACCATACTTATGTCAAAAGACCATACAACACAAGTTTATGTAAAAGCACGTTACCATTACTTATGTCAAAGCACCTTACCATTACTTATGTCAAAGCACCATACCGTACTCATGTCAAAGCACCATACCATTACTCATGTCAAAGCACCATACCATTACTTATGTCAAAGCACCATACCGTAATCATATCAAAGCACCATACCGTACTCATGTCAAAGCACCATACCATTACTTATGTCAAAGCACCATACCGTACTCATGTCCAAGCACCATAACGTACTCATGTCCAAGCACCATACCGTATTCATTTCAAAGCACCATACCGTACTTATGTCAAAGCACCATACCATTACTTATGTCAAAGTACCATACCGTACTCATGTCAAAGCACCATACCGTACTTATATCAAAGCACCATACCATTACTTATGTCAAAGCACCATGCCATTACTTATGTCAAAGCACCATACCGTACTCATGTCAAAGCACCATACCGTACTTATGTCAAAGCAACATACCGTACTTATGCCGCTGAAGCACCATATTCAGCATTCAGTCGGTTGTGAGGGAAAATGGATTTAATGGATCCATAATTATGTGATGAGTTGTTTAGGTCAATTTTCTTCATATCAAAGGACCGTTATTATGTGATGACTGGCATAGTATCATGCATCAAGGAGATGCATAGAATTCCACTTTGCCAGACCTCATAACGACAATAAAATTAGACTGGTCCAAATTGAATGCACATGCAGACGACAAAATAAACGTCATTCTAAACTTGAACTTTGTTTCCAGCAGGGTGGAGAACATTTTGGTAAAAGGAGAAAATGCTGGTTACCAGCATTTTCTCCTTTTCCCAAAATGTTTTCAAAAAGGCTTCTATGTCAGGGTCGTAAAAACCAGGAATTATTTGGTAAAGGTTTAAGCATATTTTATACATCCATTCAATACAAAGATTTAATGACAAATCAATAGAATAACAAAATAAAAAAAACAGAACGAAAGCAAGGCTTACATGGTTCTTCTCCAAGATCCAGGTACACGGTTACTGGTTAATATTATGATGTATAACATAAAAAAAAATGGTAATTTGATGTTAATTTCATCATATATGCTGGGAAGCCTCTTGTTTGAAATATGCCGAAATTAAACTTAAAAATCATGACAATCGACCAATATACTAAATCTAATCAACTTTTTACCAACCGACAAAATTTCAGACTATCCCAAATTGAAAGCATTTGCAGACGACAAAATAAATGTGAATCAAAAATTGAAAGTTGGCGTGGAAAGGGTAGAAAACATAGCGAAAAAATGACAAAATGAGGGTTACCAGCATTTTCTCCTTTTCCCACGATGTTTTCAAAAGGCTTTCATCTAAGGGTCGTAAAAAACAAGGATTATTTGGTACAGGGTTACAAAAAATTTGCAGCAATACGGAAATCAGACCAACATGTGCCTTTCACATTTGCTCCAAGATAATCGAAAGCAAAAAAAAAAGTCAGCTCAATTTCCTGGCACAGAAAGGGTAAGCGGAAAAAGTAGGATTCAGTGGAATCCTTTATAATGCTTTAATTTGAGAAATCTTTCGATGAAGACTTTAAGATCGCGCTAACTCTCCCCTGAAGGCTCGATATCATCAAAACCCATTTTCGGAAGCCCTAAAATCTCCTATTAATTTACCATATTACCATTTCGCTCAATTTCTCGTTCACCAGTCGAGAAAGAAGTGTCCAACCTAATTAGACATCAAACTCAATAATAAAATTTGTTTTTATTTCTGTCGTAAATATTTTTTTTTTCCTACTCTACTTTTTGTAAAAGTTTTTATTACAATGAATGTGGATAAAATTAACGACGATTTAATGGTTAATTACGATAAAAGTTCGCAGCAATCTATTTTTGGAAATAACTTGCCGAGCCGGGCGATACCGGAGAGTTTCGGGATTTACGGCAGCTTTAACATCTCCCGAGGGCTACCGGGTTTTGGTGATCACAATGGACAGACTCAAGAACAAATTGACTGTGGTATGCGGTTAACAGGTATGCTTAGCTTTGTCTTACAGCAATTTTATGCAGTATATTGGCCCGAGACCTCGTGTTACATATAGAATAAAGACTGCTTGATTTTGAATAATTCGTTTCAACCGGCAGCTGCATGCGCTGTTTTTACCGATGGGGTGTTGGTTCGCAATCTATTTTCCACTTTTCCAAATCAATTGTTAAATTTTCACGTTATCGCTGTATTTGCCATTTTGTAGTGCCATAGAGCACAAATGTCATCTTCTTGGACAAATATTGTGGACTGTACCTTTGAATAAATCTCTAAGTGTATATTCTCAAATGTTTCCAAGTAACACGATTTCTTATTAGCTAATCAAAATGGTTTAGCCAATCAGAAACTGCCTTACTTTCCAAATTTAGAATAAGACTGAAACCCAATCCTTAGACAATAATTGCTCAAAAATTGCATTTCCTTTTCTCACAATTGCTGTCTATTTATTCTATGAAATTCCAAATAAGACCAATTTTTTGTCAATCTATTTGTATTTTACGGATTGCTTAGATAGTGCTTATGTTATTCATTCTTTATTCTGGTAAATTCGCGGTTTGTTCAGCAAAAGCAAAGCTTTGAATATTTTTTTCTCTCCCGTGTCTTCCACGTATCAATTACTTCATTCATTTTTGTTACTGCATCATTGAATCATGCCGCCTTGAGCCTACATCAATCTCGACTCCAAGCCCAAATTATTTCCATCAAAACTGACAGAAAGACGTACACTGTTAAAAGAAAATAGAGAAATAACGTTTAGTACTACATTAGGGAAAAAACAGCACTTATCGTACACTCGATTTTTTTTTTATACATCCGACATCGTGTAACATCGGTTTAAAAACACAAATCAAATTTGTTCAGTCCACAAAGATTCTGCCATAGAAAAAATATTGTTTTTTTCTTCCATAAGTTCATAGATTTAAGCGGCATGCTCTGTGTAAAGGGGATAAAGGGGCTTTAATGAATCTGCAAAAAGTATCGACTCAAATCAGCCTGCAAAATTCGTCCAGGCTGACTGGGCCAAAAATCTTTGCAATGTGTCAATATTCTGAATGTCGAAGGACCATTCTACCACATAATTTATTCCATTGTTTGATAAAATGTCCTTAATGGATCTGTAAGTACTAGTATATGATGACTAGCTTGGTATCATGGATCACGGAGATGAGCTGCATTAACTCATTACCAAACGGCAATATATTAGGTTTATCCAAATCCAAAGCATTTGCAGATGACAAAATAAAAGTGACTGAAAATTTTAAATTCGTTTTGTGAAGGGTAAAAAGCATTTAGGAAAAAAAAGAAAAATGCTGGTCACCTGCATTTTCTCCTTTTCCCACAGTGTTTCTAAAGGCTTCTTTCTCAGGGTCGTCAAAAGTAGGGATTATGTGGTAATGGGTTCTCTGTCAGCGTTAAATAAATAAGCCCGACCTATTTCGACGGCTTTAAATACAATCCATATCTTTACTTTCAAAGATTTTGATGGCATGGGCTTGACTACACTATCGGACGGTATAGATCAAAGATCAGACCGCACGTTCTGTGCAGTCTGATCTTGATCTATGCCGTCCGCAAAGGTCACTGTTTTCGCCTATGGCGCCAGACGGGTTAAAGATCAACAATAAGTCAAACAAACCGGCTTTGTGTTTCGAAAGTAGGTCTAGAAGAACCCGACTATTGATAGACATTTTAACGGCGTAATTAAGTTTACTAATCGGATCTGACTCGAAACAATTGAATTATCTCGCCTATTTTCGCGATAGAAGGCGTTTGAGGAAAGCTTTGTATTCTTCCGCATCTCCGACGTCTGTTAGTTGTAAAAAGGCAGGAGACGGCGTCGTTTTAATTTTACAAACATGCATTTTATTTTGTTGTTTTGAAATGGATTGACGAAGTGGTATTACTTATACTTTTCCTTTTCTTATGTAATAACGATTTACATTCTGTCTTTTTTATTCTTTTTAAGTCATTTGACCATTTATTTTCGATTCCGTTTAAAAGATATGATTTTATACGTGTTGTTATGCAAGGTGCTATATTTACTATGGATTTTTTAATTAAAAACTTACAATTAAGTACGATTCTATTTATGAATTCTAACGTTGTCAGATAGTACCTCCACCTCCTTCGATGAAAATTAACCCATTTCATGTTTTTCAAAGACTAAAAATAAATTTTTACCACAATATAAATAGACAGGGGCGATCAAACACGTGGCCCGTACTAATAAAATCATCAAACATGTTTAAGTGTTCAGCTAAGTTTGCGCTCGACGTTAAACAGAGCTCCAGATAAGAGGGAGTGATGATATTCTATATCCGTTTTTTCTTCCAAACCCTATGTTGTGGGTACTCATTAGAATCGTCTCAAAGAGACGATTCTAATGAGCACCCATAACATAGGGTTTAGTCGAAAATTATTATTATTTTCAATTTTGAAATCAAAATCACTCCCTCTATCTGCATGCAGCTCTGGTAAGAATTAATTTAAGCTTCAGATGGTTAAAAAAAAAACTACCGGTATTGAGGAAAAAAGACATCATAGTAAAAACGAAAGTATTAACTTATGGAGAACAAGAAAAGATGAACTGTAAAACTTAGGAAAGTCTGTGAATGTATTAAAATGTTGAGAAAATTTCCTATACTTAACCATTTACCAGCCAATCGCGATTTTTAACGGCCCTGTGAAAGAAAACCTTTTGAAAATATTGTCGGAAAAGGAGAAAATGCTGGTAAGCAGCATTTTTCTCCGTTTCCTACAATGCTTTCTACCCTTCCCAAAACAAATTTCAATTCTTCAGTCACGTTCGTTTTGTCGTCTGCAATTGCTTTCAATTTGGCCCAGTCTAAAATTTTGTGGTTTGAGTTAACCCTTTACCAAACAATCCCTGGTTTTTACGAACCTGAGATAGAAACCTTTTGAAAACATTGTGGGAAAAGGAGAAAATGCTGGTAACAAGCATTTTCTCCTTTTCCGACAATGTTTTCTATCCTACTGGAAACAAATTTCATTTTTTTTAGTTAAGTTTATTTTGTCATCTGCAAATGCTTTCATTTGGACAAGACTAAACTTTTGTCGTTTGGTAAAGAGTTAAAAAAATCTAGACGTGAATGTTATCGTCTAAACATGCCATATCAAATGGATATTCTTCGTCGGTCTATTAAATCATGATATATCCTCTTCTTGAGATATCTAACGTTTAATTATAAAATAAACACAAGCTTTCGGCGGTACAACGGCCTTCTTCAAGTGTGATCCTGTGATAAAATGCTTGCAGTAATGTTCAGTTACTGAACATTACTGCAAGCATTTTATCACAGGATCACACTTGAAGAATTACTGAACATTACTGCAAGCATTTTATCACAGGATCACACTTGAAGAAGGCGGTTGTACCGCCGAAAGCTTGGGTCTATTAAATGATAAGCATTAAATGAGAGTATCGTTTAATTCAGTGACGTGCAATAAAAGAATAATTCGCTTAATGTAATGATTTGTGCCAAACGAAAAGGAAGAAGACTTTTGAAAACATTGTTGGAAAAGAAAATGCTGTTGACCAGCATTTTCTTCTTTTTTAAACAACATTTTCTTTCTATTGAATGATTTTTTGTTTTGAGTAACTACTACTTTCTTGTCTGCAGATGTTTTCCTAGCTACTCAGGCTAAATCTTGTCACGTGGTACAGAGTTTAATTATAAAGTTCAAAATCATAGTTCGAGAAGGAAAAGTTGTTTCATAAGGCAAAAGCAGAGTGGAAAGAAGGCGACAAAGGGGCTGTCCCCAATACTTCCGGTATTTAAACACCCCGGCCCGCGCCCGACCCATTTATATTAGAACTATACATGTATTTTCGTTTTCCTTTATTGCCGCATGGTGATTGAGAAAAATGCATATCCAGGAATCAATATCTAAATATCTTTTCTTTCTTCCACAGGATTTGAAAACGATGTAAAGATCAGTCCTAGGAAAAATGACAATTTTGGTTCGTCGCCTAGCAACCACTTTGAGTTGTGCAACAGAGTTGCTACAATCGAAACTTCGAGAGACCGTGGCCATGGCAACCAGAACCGGCCATGTTTTGACATGGTCCGGCCTGCAAACGCAATTGGCGAGCCGTTACTTGACACGGTGAAAGCTTCCAGGGATGAAGAAAGAGAAAAGCCCTTGACAGGTAGATGCATGGTGTATGGCTTCGTTCGTAAAAATAGTTTGCATTTGCTCGCATTTTGTACACGTTGCCATTGATTTTTGTTTTCCCTATGGTTTCTGTAAAACTGGTCTGGACGGAAATGTAGTTAAACAATTTGTTGAATGGAAATACTAAATGTTGCAATGTTAGCAAGGCTAAGTAAAATATGTGACCCATCACTTAAAAGGGACCGTCTGGGAACTGCGAAAAGTGTCAACCCTGGTCAGACTGCGCAAATTGCGCAGGCTGACCAGGGTTGACACTTTTCGCTTTAGTGACACTTTCTGTATGAAAAGTGGTCATTGTACCTTATTATTATATACCTAGCAGTGAAATCCTGGAATTTCCCAGTATAACAAATTTTGATATCATCACTAGTGACGTTATCAACTTTCACTTTCACTTCCTGACGTAATTTGGGAACTACTTTTTTTTTTTTCGACTAAATTTTTTTCGACTTTCAAAAGCAAAATTACAAATAATTATGTTAATAAGGTATATAATAAATAGAATAATCAACTGGTTATTTTTTATATCAAAAATATCTCACTCGGACGCGTCGTAAGGCGTTAAAAAAACTCGTGCTGCGCACTCGTTTTTTCAACGTCTAACAACGCATCCTCATTTTTCATATCAAAAACAACCAGTTGATTATCCTCTATTTATACAATCATTTTTTAATTATCAACTTGAATTGACCTGCACGACCGTGGGTCTGTTTTCGTGTTATTGATGAACAGGAATTCCCAGATGGACCCTTTTTGCGTAATGGGTCACATATTTAAGATTGAATGATACCCTGAAAATGGCATGAAAACATAGTAGATTGTAAATTTGTATTATATCCTTCCGTACTTAGATGTTTGTTGTTGTTTTTTTTTCTAGAGAATGAAAAGGCGGGAAAACGAAAGCAAAGACGTTATCGAACTACTTTTACAAGTTACCAGTTAGATGAGTTAGAAAGAGCGTTTCAAAAGACACATTACCCAGATGTATTCCTACGCGAAGAAATGGCGATGAAAATAGACCTAACAGAAGCAAGAGTGCAGGTAACCTTAAGAGCATGTGAGGAAAAAAAATGAAAAATAGAAAAAATAATGTTTAATATCTGCTAGTCATTATACCAAGCAAGTCATAACAGGGCCTATGTGTGCTAAAGTTTCATGAATCGATTGTTAAAAAATTAGTTGATATAAATTCAAAGTAACGGTTGTCGCGTAGAAGAGTAGCCCGGTTCTTTACACAGGATGCCCAAATTAGATATGTGTATTTGT
The DNA here is from genome assembly GCA_943736015.1 of Tridacna crocea. NCBI lineage: Eukaryota > Metazoa > Mollusca > Bivalvia > Cardiida > Cardiidae > Tridacna > Tridacna crocea. Next base: position 13,333,359 of record OX031069.1, on the reverse strand, counting down.
AGAATGCCATCAAGCGGGACATAATGAAAGTGTCATGTACCTACTGCTCAAAATCTAATTGAATTAGCAGATATGTGGGTCTGAATTTGAAAAAAAAATGGATTGTCTGGTTTCAAACTATTTTCCTTTAGCACATTTTTCTTTTTCAAATTTTTTTCCAAGGGTCCTTAAAAACCTGGGTTCATTTGGTAAAGCGCTAAATGATAGGGCAAGCCCTGGGTTTCAAGCCCTGCACGATACCGAGCTGGTGGACTCGGCTACATATTCATGTATTTGGTCTATATATATCAGTAGTAAATGGAGGTAGATTGCCAAACATTTAGTGTAGCACATAATTATGTCTTCATTGAAATTTAGAAACATAAATAAATCACTCAAGCTGACTTATGATTTTACAAGCCCGCCTCTCTTCATAAATGTGACTTATTATTCTGTTTAATTCTTTTAATAACAGGTTTGGTTTCAAAACAGACGAGCAAAATGGCGGAAACAACAAAAACTTATGGAGAAGAGTAACAATCTGCAACAAGGTAAAATATCTGTCAAGAAATCCGTCTTAGTTTGGTGTTTGTATTGTTTCCTTTGTAACTCTTCAGTCTACAAGCTGCTTTCCCCGATAACCATCCTCGAAACATTGATGAGCGGATAGAGATAAATGCATCATGTCGCGATGATTAATTGACTATGATCAATCCTTGGACAGAAATTGGCTGAGCTTTAGAGTTGAACATGCACCCCCCTGTCCTCGAGTACGCTACCGACTGCGCTATCGGGGCCTAGTGGTACATATGAGAAAGTTGACTGAATTTCTAAGATGAATCTTGATACCACAACTTGTTTGGTAAAGAGTTCAACACTATACCAACAACAAACTTACGGATTGAACTGGACAACGTTCCTTGGGTGATTTAGCTCTCAGTTGTTCCAGAATTTTTCTGCTTTTTTTTTTACAGCGTTACACATGCAGTCTAGACACACAAACGTCACTGGAAACGAACAAATGACGTCATCATTGCCAAACATGCCCGGATTTTCAAGCACGCCTTTACCGTATTTACCAAACAACATGAGCGTTGATTGGTCACAGTCTTTTGGATCGCCTCTGCCAAATTCGATGCACCATTACTATAATAATGATGCCAAAGGTGATCATAGCGGTTCAAAATGTAAGTATTGCCATGATGGTGGGGTCACAAACTTATCACTTCCTACATAGTTTTGTTTAAATATATTTATTTTACATCGATTTAGAAACAAGATGTAACAACTTATACTAATCTCTCTCGATTCTGCCTCCTGGAAACTACACCAGTACTTGCGCCGAATGTGTAGGCCAATGAAAAATCCCAAAGTTGGTACCTGGTCCCGGGTATCGAACTCAGGACCTTATGGTTATGAGGCCGACGCTCTACCTCACAGCCACAGACACCACTTCCTATATAGATCCACTTCTTTGTGCGTGTTCCCCTTTTTTCACGTGTTTTTGTTTTGATACACTACTCGAAAAGATGGACGCCACTGCTAATTCACGTAGCTTTTTCTGTCTTGCTTAATTTGATCCATCAGTTAACGTTACTGTCACATTCATACGAACTAGTTTATTCCAGGACTTTTGATTCACGAACAAAGATTTTATATTAAAGATAGGGCACCGTAATGAGACACAAGTATCATCGCCTTCCATTGCCGAAAAAACGTATGGATTCGGCTTAGACTCGGGTAATGTATCGATTACTGGATACCCGAGTCTAAGCCGAATCCGTACGATTTAGCGATGAAAGGCGATGTAACGCGCATCTCTTTTGGGTGCCCTATCTTTGAAAACATAGTACTTAGTGTTGTTGACAACCTTACTTTTATTCCATTGCTCCCTTGCTGATACGCACTTTGTCTTATGTTTCTATTTTCGTTTGTTTTTCAGCTCAAAGTTCATCCAGCGATGTTCACTCGCAACAACATGGACCAAATCAGGGCAATTACGACATTCCGAATGGTAGCAACATTCGCTCAAGTATTGTCCAACTTAGAATGAGGGCCAGGGAGCATTCCTCAACGCTGATTGGATAATCGTTTATCATAAGACTGCTACTGCTGTCTGGGAAAATACTTGGAAATTATTGGGAAAAAATGAAAGAGATGGTAATGGAGAATCTAATTAACACATTCAATATGTGTGAAATCATTTAAGTCTTTACCACACCATCTCAAGTCTTTACGGTTCAAAAGAGAATGTTTCTAAAAACTTTGTTTGAAAAGGAAAAAAACAATTTCTCCTTTTTCCAAATATGTTTTCTGCTTCTTTCTTATTTACATTCTTGTTACGGGCTACCTGATGTTTTGTCACGTGACGGGCAGCCTTTCTGGCCTGACCATATCACGCTTTCTCGCGAGACTTTCCGACCAGATATGAAGAATATTGCAAAAAGAGGACAACTATATCAGACTACCAGTGATAGGTATTTGCATATCTCTTTCAGGGAGTGTTAGTTGTTGTAAATAAGTTTCTGTTTGTCTTTTTAGTCAATAAAGAATTTATATGGGCCATGCTCTGGAAAAGGAAGGGGTGTTTAATACATCTCCGTGCACTGGTTCGGACTTAAATACTGAGTTGGACCAATTTTCCTCAATATTTTGAATCGATCTAGTTTTATATTCACCAAGACCGCTTATTCCACGATTTGGAATCCGTCAGTAGTTTAAGTACTTTGATTTCTCACGTTTTCTAAACAAAACTAAACAGTCTTTCTGTACTTAGATTTTCCACGTTTTGTAATCAGTACCCTCAGTACTTTGATTTCTGACGTTTTCTAATTTGTCAGTACTTTCAGTACTTTTATTTTCCCAGTACTTTCAGTACTTTGATTTTCCACGTTTTCTAATCCGTCAGTACTTTCAGTACTTTGATTTTCAATGTAAAAAAAAAAGAAGACAGCGGTGTGCCGCTTTATTATCATTTTCTACTGCGTTCCTTTTACATCGAACAAGTTCCTACTGCCTCGTACCAGTTTTAGGTTGACATAGTTGGAAATAAGTCTAAAGTGGGAGGGGTTAAATCGGCGACATACTGTTGTAAGTAAATGAGCCGCGTCCAGGCAAAAGGGGGCTTAATGCATCTTTCTGATGCATGATTCAAAGCCAGACACAACATGATTATGGATCCATAAAATTCATTTTGTCAAAAATCATGAGATAAACTGGTCCTTGGACAGGCAGAAAATTGACCAGTAGTAAAAAGTTTCGGTCCATGTCAGCCTGCGCAGACTGCACAAGCTGACCTGGGCCAATACTTTTTTTTGCAGACGCATAAACTCTTTCCCAAACAAGCCCTGGTTTTTACGTGTCTGCAGTAAAAGTCTTTTGAAAACACTGAGGGAAAAGGAGAAATTGCTCGTAACGAGCAATTTCTCTTTTTCCCACAGTGTTTTCTATCCTTTTTGAGAAATTTCTGTCATTTTCTTAAAATCTAAAATTGTCGTCTGCGAACTCTTTCAATTTTGAAGAGTCCAAAAGTTGTCGTTTGGGAAAGGGTTAGGCGCACTTTTCACAGAGCATGGCTCAAATATTAGAAACACTGTCTTATCTCTCATAAACTTTGATCCTTTAGGCTGTTAAGTGTGAGTTTGTAACATGTTTTTTCGGAAAGAGTAGATTAAGATCAAATTGAACAGAACGTGCAGCCTGATCTTAGTGAAAAAGAGGATCAAGGAAAAGTTCAACAGTTCATATTTTTTTCAGTCTTTTGTTGATATTTTTGTCAAATCATAATTATGATAGAAGAAAAACGAGAAGAAATAAATGACAACCCTGATTCTCTTAACCCATTACCACACAATCCCTACTTTTGACGCCCCTGAGAAAGAGGCCTTTAGAAAATATTGTGGGAAAAGAAGAAAATGCTGGTAACCACCATTTTCTCCTTTTCCAACAATGTTTTCTACCCTTCACAAAACAAATTTCAAATTTTCAGTCACTTTTATTTTGTCGTCTGCAAATGCTTTCAATTTGGACCAGTCTAAAATATTGTCGTTTAGTAATGGGTTAAAAGCTTGTGTGGCATATAGAAAAAAAGACAGCTTTTACAAGAATAGCCCATACATCTAAGCACGATTCACTGACCTTTTGCGGACAGTGTAGATCCAAGATCAGACTGCACAGAACGTGCAGTCTGATCTTGGATCTATGTACACTATCCGATAAGCGAGATATTGTTCCCAAAATCATAACTTTGAAATGGCAGTGTTTTTGGTTTTCTCTTTCTGAGTGAAAATTTCATTTTAGTTATTTAGCTGGGTAAGAGTTTAGACTGAATGTACTTACAAACAGAAAATTGTTTTCTCAGTTCTGTACTAAGAGAGTTATCTTATGATCAAAATCGAGGACAAGTGTTCTTGCAATTATTTGGTTGGTTGTATTGGGGTTTAACGCCACTTTAACAACTAAGGTCATATCATAGCGGTCGGTGACGCACATGTGTTTCCTGGCTTTCTCACACCGGTCTTTCACAACTTTCTTTCCAAAGCCAGCGAGTACTTTTCTCACATGCTTCAGCAGAGTTGAAAGGCGAAAATACGCCGGGGAGAAAGTTGGCCTCAACCGGAAATCGAACTCACAACCACCAGGTCGTGAGTCCGACACGCTCACAACTGAGCCACCCGGGCGGGCCTGCAAGTCTTTGAAGTAATGTATTTGTGAAGAAGGAGAATTACTGGTTACCAGCATTTTCTCCTTTTCTTTCAATATTTGTGAATGCCTCTTTCATGAGTATGTCTTTAACCTTTTATCACATGACAAGATTTTAGACCTGTCCGAATTGAAAGCATTTGCTGATGACAGTTTCATTGTGGCTCATATGTACTGATTTTTCTTTAAAAGAGAAGAAAACATTGTGGGAAAAGAAGAAAATGCTGGTAACCAGCATTTTCTCCTTTTCCCACAATGTTTTCAAAAGGCTTCTACCTCAGGGTCGTAAAAAGTCGTCATTGTGTGGTAAAGGGTTAAAGAAAAGAAAAGTACTTTTGGGTCACAGGTTAGACTTCGATAACGGATAGTGTTGATCCATGATCAGACTGTACGTTCTGTGCAGTCTGATCTTGATCTACACTATCCGTAAATGCTATCTATACGGCCAAAAAAAAGGACAAGAGAAGAAAAATATGTCTACAAAAAGTACATGATCTAGAATGTACACAGTTTCAACAGATAACAAAAACAGTGGGCTGTCAAGTAGGAGACATATACTTTAAGCGCCAGCAATGCATCCTAGATCTATACAGAATGGTATGACTTTTCTTCAATTGTCGATATGTCTAATCATTATCTACAATGTCCACGTACACAGATATTTTCGTTGTTTATCCATTCCACCTTGTCACGTTTTAATTTTTTATTTCATGCTTACCGGTAGGATATCGAGAAATAGATCTAGCAGTGAAAATATTTTTCGATCTTACACTGGTACAACCAGTGAAAATACCGATTTTCACGTTCTTGTTGGCTAGGTAAATTGCGCGTGCCTAACAACCGGATGGGAAATATGACGTCATATACCTTACATTTCTCGCGCTTGACGTAACGTTGCTATGCGGGAGGGGCACGCCACGGGGAATAAGGGAAAAGAAATGTACTGAATTTTGATAAAGCTCCTCCCAGACAGGGTAAAAAGCATGAAATAAATAGAATATTTGTTTTTTTCGGTGAAAGATCGAAATTTATTTCATCTCGTGAACACCATCGGTAATATTTTCACTCGTGGCTGCGCCACTCGTGAAAATATTACCGATGGTGTCCACTCGATGAAATAAATTTCGATCTTTCACCGAAAAAAACAAATATCCTCTTTTCTCTGTGTCTATTGACATACTTCTTTCACAGCCTTCGTCATGTCTTACCGTATACTCGGCAAGTCGTTTAGATCTATCAGACACTATTTACTTGCTGCAAGCTGCGACCTGTCTTACCGTATATATACTCGGCAAGTCGTTTAGATCTATCAGAACCTATTTACTTGCTTAAAGCTGCGACCTGATTCATTTTCTCTTTTTTCTCAAGCTTATAATCACTCTGGGAAATAGAATAGAAAAAAACAGCTGTATTCTACAATAGTTGTCAACATCGAAACTTTGGACGCAGATACATCTTTCTCGACCAACCGTGAAATTAAAATATTAGTACAACAGTTAATACTTTGAACGCGTCTGATTGGTCAATACTGTCTTAGCGGCTTGTAGTTTTGTCATTGAAAAAAAAAATACTGACAAATGACTCGAATCGTGTTTGGTAGGTATTACAGATTGACAACTTGTCCTATGTATAAGCCGCCGAGATAAAAACCAAAATAATGTTGAAAACGACAATAAATTAGTCTCATATGTGGGCTTATAAGAGCGAAGCTTGTCCAGAATTCAAGTGCCTGTGGTTCTGGTTGAGACCTTCAACACCATACTTATACAACAGCAACTCGCAAGTCCAGTAACTCGGGGTTGTGTACTCGAATCCCAAACGGGCTAAAAATCTTTGCAAGGCAACACGGTTACCTTTGCATCAAGGTTTATGCGATAGAAAGCGGTCACTAGCTGGGAAGAAATGGTGTGTGTTGTACTTAACAGAGGAGTCCGGGCTGACTTGACATAGATGTAATCGAAATACTCTTCAAAACTGTGTCAAAAACCACTCGAAGATGTTTCACACCTACCATTTTGTTCAGTCAGGCTTCGGTTTTCCTTGAGAAGAAGAAGAAGGGAGACAGAGAGACGGAGAAGAAAGAGGAAGCCTGACTTCCTTAACCCTTTCCCAAACGACAAACTTTTGGACAAGACCAAATTGAAAAGCATTTGCAGACGACAATTCAATTCTTGCTGAAAAGATGATTTCTGTCTATGATAGGGTAGAAAACATTGTGGGAAAAGGAGAAAATGCTGGTTACCAGCATTTTCTCCTTTTCCCACAATGTTTTCAAAAGGCTACTATTCCAAACCCGTAAAAATCAGGGATTGTTTGGGAAAGGGTTAAAGTTTTCTTTCTGATGGCATTATTTGGGTAGAGGATGTGTGCTTCATTAACAACTGGACAAATGCATAGCAGAAATATAGGGACCGGGCCGGATTCGAACCTAGAGGGCCCATGACCAATGAGCCAAAGAGAATTCTTACTAACGCAGTTGTTTCGTATTGTATTTAACCCATTACCAAATGACAATATTTTAGACTGGTCTAAATTGAAAGCATTTGCAGACAACAAAATAAATGTGACGGAAAATTTGAAATTTGTTTTGTGAAAGGTAGAAAACATTGTGGGAAAAGGAGAAAATGCTGGTTACCAGCATTTTCTCCTTTTCCCACAATGTTTTTCTAAAGGCTTCTTTCTCAGAGGCGTCAAAAGTAGGGATTGTGTGGTAAAGGGTTAAACTGGGATGAAGCCATGCATGTAGGAGTGGTCTCCCGTAACACACTCCCTCTTAAAATTGGTCATTTATTGATAACCCAGAGCCTTATAAGGCAGGAGGTCGATTTTTGGACAACAAATGGGATTAAAGGCTCAATGACCAATCTCGGACGAGCCACAATCTTACGGACAAAGTCCGGAACAAAGAAGCAAATGAATAGCAGAAATATAGGGACCGGGCAGGATTCGAACGTAGAACGCCCGGACGAAAGGCCAACCCCATAACCACTGAGCCAAAGAGAATTCTCCCTAACGCAGTTGTTCGGTATTGCATTTAAACGGGATGAAGCCAATCATGAAGGAGTGGTTACCCGCTTCACTTTGTATTCTCAAAATTAGTCTGGTACCCCTCCGTACTTCAAAAGTACGACAATGTAGTGGTAAGGGCAGGTAATCCAGACTATCTCAAAATTTCCAATCATTTCAGTGGCCACAGTGTTGATACTATGCAGCCATACATTCTCCCCAGCAGCACTAGGTAATTTCATTTCGTATTCAGTATTCATGCAACATGCGAAAATGGGCATTCTGATATTTGCGTTAAGTGTCGTCTCGGATCAGCCTGCGCGGACTGCGCAGGCTGATCCGAGACGGCACTTTACGAATATATTGGATTTTGTGCAACAGTAGACGTGTGCAAAACAGAAAATTATATAAAAACGGACAGTGTCGTCTTGGATTAGCCTGCACGGAATACGCAGGCTGATCCGGGACGATACTTTACTCAAATGTCCGAATGTCCCTTTTCGCGTGTTGTACGCTATATTATAAGTAAAAGAATCAGAGACAGGGGCCGAAAAAGCTCCACAATAACGGGGAGTGGTGGGGGGATGAAACTCTCTCTCTCTCTCTCTCTCTCTCTCTCTCTCTCTCTCTCTCTCTCTGTTCCTCTCTCTCTCTCTTTCGCTGTCTCTTTCACTCTGTCTTTTTTTCTCAGTCTCTCTCTCCCTATCTATCTTTCTCCCCCATCCCTCTCTCTCCTCTCTCTCTCTCTCTCTCTCTCTCTCTCTCTCTCTCTCTCCATGTGTATTATTCAAGCTAACTGCACTTTCAATCTGATTTCAGAAAAAGCTGACAGATCTCAAAGGTTCGTTGGTATGTTTGCGAATTCTTTATTTTGATCCACGAGATTTTAATCTTAAAGCACGATTCAAGGTCCCTATCGGACAGTCTAGATCAATAATAACAATCGCCCTCATTCACTGTGCTCCATAACTCACAACTGTGGTTTATTGAACGATAAACCACGACAGAAAGGAGATTGTTTCTTGAATAGCTATGTACAACGTATATCAAAATAAATAAAAGACTTTAAGAGCACCAGCTTGACTTATCGTGTGAACAACACTCAGCTGATCGACCGCCATTTTACAGAACCCAAAATCTTATGCAATCCAAAGTACTGTACACTTCCTGTCCTATACTGTGATTATGGTTCCACAAAAACATGTTATTGTCTTGTTCAACAAACCACTGAATCGTGAGAAAGAATGGTCCTTGACCTGCAGAAATTAAACTAAACAACAGTAAAAAGTTTCCAATATCTGTTAACCTACCACCATGTTTCACTCTATTCAGACTCGAACTCCTATTGGGGCCCATGGACCGGCTACTCTTCATGCAGCACTACCTGCGGGTCTGGGTACAAGTCGAGAACTCGGCAATGCTTTTCTTACACAAGTAACTATCCCCATTGTGTGGGACTAGATAAGGACCTACTTCCGTGTTACCTGGATCCGTGTGACGGTACAAAATTTTAATCCACAGACTGCTTAGCGCTACTCGAGGACCTTTTGCTGACTATGTAGATCAAGATCAGGGTTTGTACTTACCAACCTTTCTTAACCCTTTACCCCATAAGGCATTTCTATGGTATCTCTCATTGACCCTAAATAACAGCAAGGATGAAGCTGTTTCTTATGTGTATATGACACCTTTTGATAGCATAGAAAACATTGTGGCAAAGGTGAAATTGCTCGTCACGAGCAATTTCACCTTTTGCCACAATGTTTTCCAAAGGCTCCTACAAGCAATGCGTAGAAATGAGTATCTATGGAGTAGAAGGTTAAGAACGTTCTTTGTCTTAATCCTCAAGATTTTCTGACTGTGAAAGTGACAGAACTTCTGCTTGGCTAAACCAAATTGTTTAGCCAATCAGAAGTTCTGTTACTTCCACATTGACACAATTCTGAAGAATAAGACTAAGAACATTCATCAGAATGGTTGGTGAATACGGACCCAGGCAGGGCTGCACAGAACGTACAGTCTGATCTTGAATCTACATTGTCCGCTTAGGATTTGGATTTTTTTCCCCAAAAGATGCCTTTGAAAAGCAACATTCGGGATTTCACCAACGGCTTGAATGTTTCATTTTACTAATTGGCAGGATAAGACAGAGCTCCAGACAGAGCGAGGGATTTTGATTTCAAAGCTGAAAATATTGATTATGCTCCACTAAACCCTATGTTGTGGGTAGTCATTCGAATTGTTTCATCGAGACAATTCTAATGAGTACCCACAACATAGGGTTTTGAAGAGAAACAATGGATTTAGAATACTATCACTCCCTCTTATTTGGAGCTCTGATATGGGTTAACGTTTAACATGCTATATGATTTTTAGGCCAGGGAATCCCTCTCAAGGGAAAAATTGACCTCTTGTATTGTTTCGTATCTTCAATTTCCTGGCCTTCAGTACTGTCAGTGCTTTGATTTAAAACTGTTACCGATCGACAAAACTTTAGGCTTGTCCAAACTCGAAGCAATTGCACACGACAAAATTAGGCCTAGTGTGACTCAAAAGTTGAAATTTGGTTTAGAAAGGTTAGAACACATTTTGGGCAAAAGGAGAAAATGGTGGTTAATATCTTTTTCTCATTTTCCCACAATGTTTTCAGAAGGCTTCTTCCTCAGGGTCGTAGATTAATGTTCGATTAATGTGATGAACAAAAACGCGCAAACGAATCGTCCTGTTTTTTTTTTTCAAGCGTCTGATCCGTCGTCTGCACGTCCATGTCAGTATCAACATTTTTTCAAAATAGATAGAAAGGTAATGTAGGTAAATGCTGAAAAAAATATGATTAACTCTAACACTATTACTCAACAAAAAGCAGCCCTTTGCCATTTTAAAGTCATATTTACCAGATACAAACGTACCAAGAACACTCACAGAGCGTCTGCATTCTAGCTACACTCGATTCTGCTCTCAAAGTGATTCCAATACACCAGACATAATTTTAATGGAATCGGGTATTTTCGAACCTAGAATCATGTTGCATATCTTTTTTATACAAAAATTGTGACTGTTCGACATTTTGGAAGAATTTCAACAAGTACACTTTTTAGTCCATTGATTACAGATCTAGAGGTTAAAAGAAACATATTGACATATCGTCGAGTGCCCTAACTGCGCCACTGCCCTAACTCCGCCACCTTTCTTATTTTCATCAAAATCTCGCGACGTTTCAGAGTGCGCGAGACTTACAATGCCAAAAGTTTTTACTACATCATAGTAAATACATTCCAATCGTTTTCACCCCAAATTGAGGTGTAAGCTGATATTTATTTTGATTTTTATGTCCTCTGACTGTTTTCCTATGTATTTTCGTAATGCATTTTTTTTCTCTTCAAAAATCACCTCTAAAGTCATGAAATACAACTGTAAACACGTCTTAGATATTTCATCTGCAAATGTTTACATTTTATGAATGAAAATCATGTGACAAAACAAATTTTGCTAAGGCCAAGCAAATCTTTATAGATAAGTTTTGGTTCCACGGTCCTTAACTGATATTTGCTTCCTCCATTTTAATTAAAGCCCAACTCATGAACGATCAGATGAACAAATGAACAATATTCTCATGTTGCACCTAAGAAAGCTTAACACGAAATTTTAGAGAAGAATATGACAATTAACACGGCCACTATATATTTAATGTACCTTGCGCTACTCTCAGGTACAGGTTACCAAGAAAAGTGCATCCTCAAGCAATAACCAATCGTAAATCACCTTCATTGACGCTACTAGAACTAGTGGAAAACATGAAAGCAATGACAAACCCCTGAAGTTATTTATTTTGAAACAACTCAATGTTGAAGTTACATTTGTTAAAAAAAATAATGATATTAATTATTTGGCCTAATTTTTCCGAGACTTGTGAGAATTTGTCATGTTACGCCAGGTGGCGGAGTTAAGCACACACAAAATGGCGGTTGTTTGTTTGACATGTAGTTAAGTTTGATCAAGTTTTGTAAGTTTAAAATTATTGTACACATGAATTTTGGTAGAGATTGATGGAAAAAGAACACATTTGACTTTTGCATTTATTTTTGTTTTCGTATATTTTCTATTGATATTTTTGTTCCAAGATAAATCTTAGGGTGGCGCAGTTTGGGCACTCGAGGATATATATTTCTGACTTAACCCTTTACCCCATAGGACATTTCTATAGAATCTATAAATGACCCTAAATAACAGCAAGGATGAAGCCGTTTCTTATGTGTATATGACACCTTTGATAGTGTAGAAAACATTGTGACAAAAAGTGAAATTGCTCGTCTTGAGCAATTTCACCTTTTGCCACAATGTTTTCCAAAGGCTCCTACAAGCAATGCGTACACATAAGTATCTATGGAGTGAAGGGTTAAAAAAATGACCACAAGAGTGACTCAAAAATACCTGTAAGAGGAAAGTTTAGATCTATCCCGTTTGCTAGTGGAGTAAATTGGTGATGCAAAACTAAAAGTGAAAGTATTTGGTTAGATACCAATATGCTTCCATTTACTTCTATAATTCATGGACTAGAAATTACATATATTGAAATTTGACCCCAAATCTGGCAGTTAACCCCTTAAAATGGTTTTGTCATAACAATTTTTTGAAAAATTACAAGATGTCGTACGTTCACATTTAAGCTTATTTATATTTCATTGATTTTGGTTATGCCAACACTGACTTCCCAAAATAAAAGAGGGGATCTACTGTAGGGTTTTCTAAATTTTCATAGTTTAAATCGTTTGCACATAATTAAAATAGTTGTAAAAACAAATCTGTGAAAAACCCTGGATTGTTTGGCAAAGAGTTAACTGAAAATTTTGACCTGATCTTGAAAATCCAATTAGTCTAGTGCTATTTGAAATTTTATTTGGTGGAGAAAAATATTTCCTTTGTCATTTTTTGTAAACAGTGTAAATCAATAACAGGCTGCAATTTGAGGACAATGTACACCAAGTTCAGATCTGATCTTTCATATACATTTTCTCCTATTTAGTTTTATTTACTGGCAAAAGAAATTTCAAAGGTTGATTATGAACTAGAATTCTTGTTTTACAGTTATGTGACAAATAGAATCTGACATTCATTTGCTTTTGAAATAATTTTTTTAAAATTGATCCAGATAATTTTTTTAAAAATTTGTCCACCCAATAAATGTTATTAAGGTCGCCAAAGGCATGCTTGATTATATTCTTTGTAGACTTGTTTAATAAGATTTTATATCAAACACCACTCATGTCAGATCCTTTATTTCTCCTTCTAAAAATTGCTTCATTGTAGGTTGTAGAGACAGACTGGATAAATGTGATCAATACCAACGTGATGTATGTTTTGACCCCATCTACCAACCTTGGGTGAAAGAAAACTGCGAAAAATACTGTGGACTTTGTCAAAGTAAATGAAAGCGAAAGATAAAGGCAGAATTATTTTGATAGTCACATGCGCTGGAACATAGCGCAAGGATGGGGCGGGGGAGGGGAGAGAAAGAGAAGAATGGGAGGGTAGAAAAAGGTTTAACACTGAAGTCATTTTCCAACCAGTAGCTGCCCTTTTGGTCAGTGTAAACTAAGATCAGATTGCACAAAATCTGCAGTCTGATCTTTGATCTACACAGTTCATTTCACCAAAACAATATAGACAAAAACAACTATTGAAATGCAATTAAGTTTCTCACTACTTAATTTACCAATTGCATTGTTTCAGTGGCGCCAAATACAGTATTTTCCACTAAAAGATCAAGAGATGGTTCCATAATAAACATTACCGCAGTGGACAGTGTAGATCAGAGATCAGACTGCACAGAATGTGCAGTCTAATCTTGATCTGCACTGTCCATGTAATGTATTGGTGTCATCTATGGTATGGAAAGAGTTGATCAGGGTCCATATTCACCAACCAATCTTAATAACTCGGAAAGTAACACAACTTCTGATTGGCTAAACTATTTGGAAGCCTATCAGAAGTTTTGTTACATTCAAAGTTAGAAAATTATAGAGAAAAAGACAAAGAATGTTCTTAAGAATGGTTGGTGAATACTGACCTATGTCTTATTTCTCCACTGAAAATGTGTCCTGAGTTTACTCAGTTGTTATGGGATTTCTCAAGCCCATGTTTTATTGAATACAGGTTTCATGCCATCAACAATTGCAACAGTTCGGATTGACGGTGGCTGGACAACCTGGTCATCTTTTTCGGCTTGTTCAGCAACCTGCGGGGGAGGGTCTATGTATAGATACCGTACATGTACAAACCCCGTCCCTTCTGGAGGAGGCGTGGTTTGTCTCGGACATGCCCGGGAAAGCTACGGGTGTTTCATACAGCAGTGCCCAACATCCCCAGGTAAATAGCATTACAATACAATATGACCAGCCCTAACAGCTTGGTCCAGCATAGAATTGTGAATGTGATGTTTTTGTCACTTGAGTGTGTGGGTTCATTTCCCACTACTGGCCATTGAAAAGTATTTACAGTCTTTCGAATGAGGCGTTTAACCAAGGTCTCTTGTGACGGTACTATACACTGATTATCATGAAAATGACATTTTGTCATTGAGCAGTCGGGGCTCTGAGTTTATTCCTAGCATCTTCGCAAGCCAAGGCTGATGATTCACTACGCTACCCTACCCTTGGCGGATCGAGCAACAAATGAAATCGCTCGTAGCATTTCGTCTTTGATAAAAATAGAATAAGGTGGCGACATTTCAAATAGTGGGTAAACATGGAAACCCACGTGGATGTCTGCTTATCGCTTCATGTTGAATAATTGTATTCAAAAGTGGTTTTTAAAACGATATTTCATTGGTTTTCAGAAATATGATGTAAAGGGGGGTAATTACTAGCATCCATTAGAGGGCGCATAGCAGGAATCTCGAAATCGGGCTCAATCAGCCAAGGTAAGATCCACATAATGATAGTAACCTTGGCTCGCTAAGATGGTCACTAGTAGAAAGATAAATAAATAAATAAATGATAAAAAAGGAATATGTTGCAGAGACACTATATGGTAATGACAGTATTTCCCAGAATCTATCTCAATAACTCTTATTTACAGCCCCTTACACCGACTGGGGCCCATGGTCGGGTTTTGGTGCCTGCAGTGTGACATGTGGCAATGGTGAAAAGGTTCGAGAACGCTATAGGTACTGTACAGATAGCTCACAGTGTAAACTTGTCGGGTATGACAGGGCCAACTGTACGGAGAGACCATGTCCAAGTAGATCTATATACTCTTTGATTTTCTCATCTGTCCCTTTTTCGTGCATTGTTCACATCATGCTTTTTTGTATTTATTTTAAATATTAAGATAGTTTCTATACTGTACTCAGACATCAATTTCACGTTACAGATAGTTTCTATACTGTACTTAGACATCAATTTCACGTTACAGGGTTGACCAATCAACTTTTGTATTGGATTTTATTGATGGGGACATAGAGTCGTTGCCTTGGTTATTTCTTTAACCCATTACCACACAATCCCTACTTTGGACACCCCTGAGAAATCAAAGCGTTGAGAACGCTGAAGTGGTATTTGTCAAGGAAACCCATTGTGTGGAATTAATAGTTTGAAAGAAAAAGAGACATATTGTTCAAATATTGGCTTAAAAGTCAACCCACTAAGCAAATGAATACCTTTTCGGTTGTAGGGAGAGTGCTCATGTACCTTAAAACTATTATTTTGAAATATCTTTAGCCTTTTACATTTAATTTCCAACATTACAATCAATTACTTCGATCTATAAATATTCATGAGCAATCACATGGAGAAGCGCGCAATCATAGGACGAACAAGCCATGGAACGAATTGGTTTGGAACGAAAAAGCAGGCAAATTTGTATCATTGTGGCAATAAAAGGCTATGAGCGATAGAAGCTATTTTCAATAAAAAATAAGTATCTCAACGATCGATGGCCTCACCCAATGTATTTTAATATGCCATTTCAAATTACATATCTGAGTGCTACCAAAAAACTCATTTGCATTAGAAAAAATGAGTTTAACTCAGTTTATTTCCTTCGCCTTTGCACAAAATAAGATACACGGTTATGAAAATTCAATCTTGAACTCATAGTGGTATTGTCTTCGACAAATACCACAGAAAGCCTTTAGAAAACTTTGTGGGAAAAGGAGAAAATGCTGGTCACCAGAATTTCCTCTTTTTCCCACAATGTTTTTTACCTTTCACAAAACAAATTCCAAATTTTCAGTGACTTTTATTTAGTCGTCTGCAAATGCTTTCATTTTAAACCAGTCTAAAGTATTGTCCCCTTGGTAATGAGTAAATGTAGAAGCAAAGATAACATGTTTTTCTAATCATTGCAAGTATTGTTGTTAGATGTTGAGAACGAGCTCACAGTGAATTTTAAATACAAAGAGAAGATGAAAGCAACATCAATTTTACATGTATAATTGAATTTATCAAAATGGTCATCTAGAACAAGATAGAAACTCAGCATACATTTTTGTTGTTGATGTTATCTTGTTGCAGATAACACGTTTTATAAAATCAATTTAACCCTTTACTCCATAGATACTCATTTCTACGCATTGCTTATAGGAGCATTTGGAAAACATTGTGACAAAAGGTGAAATTGCTCATGACGAGCAATTTCACCTTTTGTCACAATGTTTTCTATGCTATCAAAAGGTGTCATATACACATAAGAAACAGCTTCATCCTTGCTGTTATTTAGGGTTAACTAGAGATACCATAGAAATGCCTTATGGGGTAAAGGGTTAACACGAAAACAAATGAAAGATCCTCTGTGGATTTCTCACCTTCTCTTCAAAACTTGTATTTTCTAATGCTAGATTCAGAGAAGATTTATCGATGACCCTATTTAACAGACTGTCCAAACATTGCTAAAATTCTTAACTCCAAAACTAAGCTTCTAATGCTAAAATTCTTAACTCCAACACTAAGCTTCTAATTGGTCGAGACGTGTTGTCTCAGCCAATCAAAAAGCTACTTTGGAATCAAGACACAAGTTATTTTTATACTACATGTCGAATACTTATGGGTAGACTTAGAATTTAGAATGATTTATCAATACCACAAAAAATGATGTATCTTGCTAGTTGCTACCTAAACATTTTTGTTTGTTTGTTTGAGAGATAGCAGGGAGTTAATTAAACTGTTGTTTTATTGTTTCAAGTTGATGGACAGTGGGGACTTTGGAGTAGTTGGTCCAAATGTTCAGTATCATGTGACCTTGGAGTATTATCGCGAAGAAGGTCATGTGACAATCCATCACCCTCTCACGGCGGAGCCAACTGTATTGGTAATGGTATCGATACACATGATTGTACAATGGGTCGCTGTCCTGGTAGGTCTTTGCTTTCTTTACCCATCTTGTGAAAAATAATAATAAACCAGTTGATCGACCAATCAATATTTCTGTATCAGGACCAGAGTGACTGATCAATCGATCAAATAATCTTTCCAAATCAAATTACAGGTTGCTGTCAAAATAGCATGCTTAAAATGAACTAGTAGAGCTATCACTAAACGTGATCATACCCCCCACCAGCTCCTTGTCATAAAAAGAGGTCTTCGTCACAAAATGCAAAATGTAAAAAGTAAGTGTTGAAAAAAGTTCAAGGGGAGATAATTCCATAACAAATAGCAGCAGGGTCATGAAAATTGCACATGCACAACTTTATATATATAGGAACACTGTAAATTTGAGTTCAGTACGTGAAAAACTGTTGAAATTTATATTTCTCTGAACAAATTTGTGTCTACGGACAGACAGATGTTGTCATGAGTATAATGAAGAGATGAATGAACAAGAGGGCCATGATGGCCCTGTGTGGCTCCCACTGGCTTTTTAACCCTTTAAAATGCAAATTGAAGTGTTCATGACCTTGAAAAAGAGGACTTTCAATTACAATGAATACTGTAGGGCAAGCAGGTTTATTCATTGGCATGAAAGGAAAAAAATGAATGATAGAAATCTTACTCTGAATTTGAGCTCATGTGAGCATAACTATTAGCATCAAAATGAATCACTCTCCCTGAAAACAAAAAATATTTGCTATCAAAAAACTTTAATATCTAGCATCAATCATGTAACACTGCAGTTTGATAATTAAGGGAGGTAACTGGTAACAAACTTTATCCTTTATGACCTGGGCCATAGTAAATCTCTAATTTCTCTTGCAGTCGCCCCACTGTCGGATGATTTTCGACCACTGGGGTTTTATGAATGAAAATTATAAGACTTGGGGAGTATAAGGATGATTTTTTATGGTTTTTTTTTTAAATTTTGGTCCCAAAATCTAGACCTTTGAAGTGACTATATATGGAAGCCCATGTTTAACTTAAGATCCCTAGGATGAAGCCAATTTTGAGCCCAAGCACTATACTATGAAGAAACTTGCTTAAGATCAATTAGAAAAAGCTACATGCCAAATCCAGTAGCCCTGGGCCTTGTGGTTTCAGAGAGAATTTTTAAAAATGTTATTCCTTTCAGTTTTGTTGTCATGGCAACCAGTTTTGGAAGGAATAAAATTCTTTCAATAAATTCTGAAGAGGACCATGGTAGGATAATTTTTGTGAAGTTTCATCAAATTTGGATAGGCAGTGTCAGAGGAGAAGATATCTGAAACGAAAGTTAACACACTCACAGATGCATGATGGACACTGGCCATGTCATAAGCTCCCTGACCATTGGCCAGTGGAGCTAAAAATCAATTTTCAACCAATTTCATCAGTATTTTGCCCATAACAAGGTGTCAACTCACTTACTCATGCCTTTCCAGTGTCACTTTTGCTGGGCTGGGGCTCTGAATTGCTTTGTTCAAGTTTGAATTGCTTTGCCAGTTCCTCAAAAGCAAAGGTAATAGAACATTGAATTTCTGACAGCAGACAACAGATTCACAATCTGTTATTCGATCGATGTATCAGTTTTTCAAAGCAGAACTATGCATAGCAATGGGGATCAACAACACTCAGCCTTTTTTCCCATAAAATTCTGAGTTTTAATGGTCCTAAGGAGCAAAGTCATTTAAAAACATATTAAAGTATGATAAAGTGCTAGTGCCTGTCTTTTTCTCATTTTTTTTTTTAATTATCTATTTTCGTGTCTTTATTTTCAATGTTATTGATAGCTTCTAATTTTCATATTGTTTCTTCTGGGTCTTTATTCACCAAGCATTATTAAGATCATTCTTAGTCTTTATCTCCAGTAAAACAACTTCTGATTGGCTAAACCATTTGGTTTAGCCTAAACCATTTGATTTAGCCAATCAGAAATTGTTTTACTTTTTAAATTTAGAAAATTCTGAAAAATAATGCAAAGAACATTCTTAAGAACTTTGGGTGAATATACACCTGGTCTTCTTAGTTTGGAGCCACTGGTTCGAAGGAGATTGTTCGGCAAGCTGTGGAAATGGTACCCGAGAACGACTGCGGCATTGCAGCACTGGCCGGGATGTGGACTGTATAGGAAAAGCATATGAATTAGTACCCTGTATCCAGGCCCAATGCATTTGAAGCAAAATGCTTTTAAATAAAAGTTTCACCTGTTTCTAACTGTTTTGTTTGATCAACTGGATCTACTAAACTTTGATGTTCTAGAAAAACATATTCATTTTTATCCATCTGTGTGCCGTGACCTACAAGCTGTTGATAATACTGTATATGTGAAACTTTCAAATACACACAGTGTTTATTGTTTAAAAAGATAATACAAAGAAATTTATGCCAATCAACATGTTTAACAATACAGTTTTATGACATGCACAGGCTTTCAAGTAACATCATTGTTTAGACATCTTCGAAAGCCAAGGCCGATGATTCACTACGTTACTCTACCCTTGGCAGATTGAGCTTGATTTTTACGTTCACCCGATACGCTTTTTCATTGGATGCAGCCAGCTCTAGCTGCAACGAATGAAATCACTTGTAGCATTTCATCTTTGATAAAAATAGAACAAGGTCTCTACCTTTCGAATTAAAGGTAAAACATGGAAACCCATGTGGATGTCTGCTTATTGCTTATGTGTATTCGTAAGCGGTTTGTAAAACGATATTTCATTTGCTTTTAGAAACATGATGTAAAGGAGAGTAATAACCAGCATCCAATAGAGGACTCATCGCAGGAATCTCGAAATCGGGCTCAATCAGCCAAGGTAAGATCCAGGTAGTGATCGTAAACTTGGCTCGCGAAGATGTTGTTTAGAAGGCTGCTTGAATTTTCAAAATATACATAAATTTACATCCAATGTTAAAAATGACATCCATTTTGAACTCACAGGGCATTCGATCTCTTCATGAAATTGTCTTTCATTGATCTAGGTTATGATCTGGCCAAATCAAGTGTAAATGCAGCTTAATACATTTCTTCTATGGCCAGGGTGGGTGGAGGAGGGTGGGGAAGAAAAGGCCATAGGTGGGTTTATTCTGTGTACAACAAAATACATGGAACATTCCTTACAAAATTCTTTATTTACAAAATACCATTTTCATGTACATGCTGTGGTATAACTGACAAGAAATACCTAAAATTGGACAAAAGAAAGTTGTGTTTCAGAAATCAGGGGAAGGTAATACACCTGAAGACTGAAAATGACTATACTCATTACTGCATTGAAGTTGTGAATTATCATTTAACCCTTTACCAGACGACAAAATTTTACCCTCGTCCAAATTGAAAGCATTTGCAGATGTCAATTTCAGTGTTGTTCAAATGGTGCAATTCTTCTTAGATCCAGTAGAAAACATTGTGGAAAAAGGAGAAAATGCTGGTTACCAGCATTTTCTCCTTTTCCCACAATGTTTTCCAAAGGCTCATGTCCCAGGATCATTAAAAGTCAAGATTCTGTGGTGAAGGGTTAAATAAGCAATTAAAATTGGTGTTTTGCTCAAACTCATCAAAAAAAACAAAAGGAACATCACACCAAGGTGCCAATACTTGGCTGTGTTTACTTTCAGTAAGTGAAAAACTCAGTTGAAAAATGGACATAACTGTGTTAAAAATATTTCAAGATTTAGCTGCCTTTCTTCAATGGTTTCCCTATGAAAGGTTAACCCCAGTTTGCAGCCAAAATGTTCAGTTATGACAACGATATTAGTTAATTTCAAAGTTTTATCACCGTCAAAATGACCGTGGAGACAACAGAAGGGCTGCAACAAAACCTTGAAGTTCTCTTCAAAAACAGCCAAGCAAAAACAAAATCTCTAAGAGTAATGGCCGCAATGCTCAGTGGCAAGTGCCTGATTTTCAGTAAAAGTTTTATGTCAAAAAAAGAGGCACATCTGTCTCAAAAATATTTTGGTTATCTAACCTTGTGTGAGTTTCCACTTGATAGTTAAGAACTTGTCCATTTTTTAATGTAAATATCTCGTAATAATAGAGTTAATACAAAATGTCAAATTTTTCGCATGACATTAGGGCTATGACAATATCTCGTCGTTTTATTTGAAGATACCAAACTAATAAAGGAAAGTGCGAAAAAATTATCTCTATGCAGTTTAAGATTACCTAAACAAAATGAATGAAGATATGATATCATGTTTATCAATTAAAGGAATAAATGTAGGTCAAATGTATCTACACTATTTCTATCAAGCGTAACTCATAAAACTTATTTTCCATCAAATCAAATTAAAATACACTATTTTACCACCAAAAAAAAATAGCATTGTGCTTACAATGAATATTCAGTTACGACTGAACGATTACCATGACCAAAATTAGTGTAAATAGTCTCTGGCAGAAAAACAAAGACTGCATCTAAATACATCAACAAAAATGAGAGGTGCAGAAAAATATTCAAACCAATCAGTGTGTCTTTGCTGTTTCAAGCAGCAGTATCCAATTGCTTTCTATCTTATATGGGTTGTAGTATTTGAAAATATCTCGTTTGAAACATTTTAGCAGAATAATTCGAATATATACTTCATCTGCTTCATCTGGGCAGAAAATGCTGGCAGGCTGTATTTTCTTATTTGCGCATAATGTTATCGAGAACCGACTTGGGTTCATTTACATATGACAAAAATTGGCAAAGGGTAACAAGCTTGAAATATTACAGCTGCACTCTTACAAATTGGGATTAATGCATTAATCAAAAACTTTTGAAAAAGACCCATCAGGTAGCATGGCTGCTGATAAAACAATCTATCACGAAACTGAAAAGCAAAAGTAAAATCATTTATATTCTTCTCTTTAACCACAATACAATACTCTATAAACAATAAAAATTCTACCAAAATTCTCCACCATAGCAGAAATAAAGTCCAAGGAACTCATACATGGACAATTAACTCTTTACCAAACAACGAAATTTGAGACTGGTCGAAATTGAAGGCAGTTGCAGATGACAAAACAAAGGTGACAGAATAGAAATTTGCTTTCGGAAGGGTAGAAAACATTGTGGGAAAAGGAGAAAATGCTAGTTACCAGCATTTTCTTTTTCCAAAATGTTTTCAACAAGCTTCTTTCACAGGATCGTTAAAATCGGGATTGTGTGGTAAAGGGTTAAACAAAGTACAGATAGGTGTATGTACTTTTAGTTGCTTTTTAAACATACTGCATTAATCATTATACATTTATGCATTAAACTCACTTTGCATTCATTTTCCATATTTTTATGGATGTGTTTGAAATTATGCAAGCATATATGACTTAAAAATAACATATTTACTGTATAGATGTACAATGCGTTTTCAAGTAATTTTCATAAAAACTTCTAGAAAACAAAAGTACAGTTACTGAAATTCTAAATACTCTCAATGCTCATACATTTCCCATTTTATACAAATACTACCAGTAAAAATAAAATACTCTCTCAACCCATATTTGTCTTCCAACATGAATGAAGCCTTTGATAAGAGTCTAAAAACTGAGCCAACACACATCATTATATGGGGCAGCCGATGGTAGTGATGGTGCTAGCATAAAATAGCCACACATCATGTTTACCTTTTAACTAATTTGGAGTGCACACAACAAACCACATCACATAACGAATCAATATATATAGGTCTTTACTAATATACAGCAAGTACTAAATACTCCATGTTTTTTTTTTTTTGTTCCGATCAAATTTTCTATTGTATAGAATGGTAGTTCTTGTAAGACAAAGATTGGTATTTTGTAATATTCTAGTGCCAGGAATATATTTTTCTTCTAAAGGTAATTCTTGTAAGACAAAGATTGGTATTTTGTAATACAGTATTCTAGTGCCAGGAATATATTTGTCTTCTAAAGGTAATTCTTGTAAGACAACGATTGGTATTTTGTAATATTCTAGTGCCAGGAATATATTTTTCTTCTAGGAAGGGAAACCTGTAAGGTATTTCTTCACCTCTTCAAAGGCAGAATGAGTGGTATTTGTCTCAGTGAGAAGCAAAGAAGTATTTCATTGCCCTTTTGACAGAAAAAAAGAGATAGCCATCATTATATATTTCTGGAAGAGAAAAAATCATTGTGATGAAAATAGATTTTTTTTTAAAATCTCTATTCAAGGAAAACAAAAAGGTATTTCTTTACCTCCATATATAGAGAAAGAATGTAATCATCTCTTTGGAGTATTCATCTATTTGGACAGAGAATTGAAATTCATTTTTCCATCTCTTCATAGGTAAAAATTGAAATTTATTTCTCAATCTCATTGTAGGTAGAAGTGAAGTTACATCGCTGACTCTTTAGAGTAAGAATTGAAACTTACTATAAACTTACAATATACTACTTAAATCTCCATGTAAAAAAACTGAATGTTATTTCTGTATCTCACAGGAAAACTTAAAATTTGTTCTCTTACTCTTTGTAGGCAGAGCTGAATACCATTTTTCAATCTCTTTCTACTGAGAACTGAATGTTATTTCTCCTTCTCATTGTAGGGAGAAATGAAAGTGAAATCACTAACTCTTTGTAGAGAGGCTTATTTCTAAATCTATATAAAGGGAGAGGAGAATTCAATGTTATTTCTCTATCTGTTTGCAGGGAGAAATCAAAGTTATTTCTCTATCTCTATCGCTTTGTTGAAAGAATTTAAAGTTACTAGTATTTCGTTTTCTCTTTGTCAAACTAAGTGAGAGTTAATTCTTTGTCTCTGTAACAAGAATTTAAGAGTTTCTTCTCCATCTCTTTTATGAAAATTGAAAATTATTTTTTTTTTTCCATTTCTTTTCAAAGTTCTTCTCTGAATCTTTGAAACTTGCAAACAAAATAAGTTTCTCAGATAAAGATATATGAATCATGCTCTTTCAAAAAGGGGTTTAATGCACCTGTGAAATCCCTTGTTGAACTGAGCAGGCTAAAAGGGGTCAAAAAGTTCAGCTGTGTAAATATAATTAATTTCCAATCACAATAAGTCCCCACGACTCAGTCGATATTCAGACAACATGGACTTTATTGATCCATAGTTATGTGATGAATGGCATTGTACCATGCATCACAAAGATGCATTAACTTTTATCCTACTAAATAACTAAAATGAAATTTTCAATTCAATGGTAAAAACCCAATAATTGTTGTTTTAAAGGTATGTTTTTAGGGAATAAAATGCCCGGATCGGTCAGCATAGATTCAAGATCAGACTGCACGTTCTGTGCAGTCTGATCTTGATCTACGCTGTCCGCAAAACGACAGTGATTCACGATTGGCAGCCAAAGTGTTAACTCATTACCCAACGACAATATTTTAGACTGGTCCAAATTGAAAGCATTTGCAGACGACAATATAAAAGTGACAGAAAATTTGAAATTTGTTTTGTGAAAGGTAGAAAACATTGTGTGAAAAGGAGAAAATGCTGGTTACCAGCATTTTCTCCTTTTCCCACAATGTTTTCTAAAGGCTTCTTTCTCAGGGGCGTCAAAAGTAGGGATTGTGTGATAATGGGTTAAGCCCCCTTTTTCAAGTGCTGTTCATGTACCTAATCAGATCAGAACTTTCTCTCACTGAAACTTATCAATCAATACAAGTTAAACAAAGTGCACTCACTCAAACTGTTGTATTTCAAGCCCTCATAAGGCACAATATCATATAAGGCAGCAGGCAGTGCACTGTCCAATTCAGATTATGCTGTAAATACTTATCTTGAACTTCACTATCAACATAAATTGCTTAGTTTTGCATTCAAAAATAGATTTCATTTCAAAGTTAAAATAATCATTTTGAATAATTTTGGTTGGCAAATTATTCACCTTAGAACACTTTCAGATAAAATCTGGCTATTTCTATCCTGTCACTTTCAATCCGATTGGAAGTCCAACACTAGACCTTTTGACACAATGTACCTGCCAATCAGGTTGTTAGTCTTAAATTCTAGAATTTGTAGAATTCTAGAATGTAAAACAACCAAGATTTAAACACCAACTATGAACATAATAAGTCTTGTCAGGACTTAGGATGCAGAGGTTGCAATTTAAAAGCCTCTTTTAGTCAGAATATCTACTAAAGAAAGCTGATACTGTTAAGTCTTTACCACATAATCCTGACTTTTAACGACCCTGAGAAAGAGGCCTTTTGAAAACAATGTGGGAAAAGGAGAAAATGCTGGTAACCAGCATTTTCTCCTTTTCCCGCAGTGTTTTCTACCTTTTCCAAATCAAATTTCAATTTTTCAATAACTTTTATTTTGTCGTCTGCAAATGCTTTCAATTTGGACGTGTCTAAAATTTTCTTGTGTGGTAAAGAGTTAATCAAACATCAGATTGCATTTTCTATGTAGCCTAGTCTAGACAAATATTGTTCGCAACATCAGTTAAATCTTTGTTCAATGCTACCAGGCAACATATGAAGAAATCTATGATTATACATTCTATCAAATCCAATTATATTTCATGCCTAAACATTGTATTTCAAATTCAAAAGTTGCATAAGAAATCATGTCCACCCTTAAGAACAAGTTAAATTACCATGGAGATTTTCTTTCAATTCATACAAGTTATTCATATATATGATACACAGTGTTGAAAGGACATACTTCTAAAATTGACATAAAATAAAACATCTAGATGAATTAATTCTCATTTAGGTCTTGCACTTTTACTACTTCTCAGAAAAAAAAAAACCACCAACAATAAATCTTTTTTTTGAAAAATGTAGGTTTAATGTACAGGACAAAAACCATATTAATCTTGATATGCTTGTAGCCCTAGTTGCTTTTATACTCCAAGACTTGAAAATTTGTCAAAAAAGTACAAGGGTATTACTCAACACATGATAAAGGAAAGTTTCATAACCATTTCAGTATTTGTCATTTACTTGCAAGAGTAATGACAACACAAAAAATTACCACATAATCTAAATGATGTGAAACATGTTACAGTACTGCAACTAGTTTAGGAATTAGACCTAAACAATGGCAATTTTAAGGTAGCTCTTGTTCAGGATGTTTCATCTTAGCAGAGACAGTGTAGATCTAAGATCAGGATGCACACTTTTAGCAGTCTGATCTTGTTCTACATTGGTCACAGTGGCAACTAATGTTGAGAAAGGCACTTTCAGGGTTGATACAAAGTAACATTACACTGTGCACGAACTCAATTTGGTCAGGATTTAATATGCTTCCTCATATATACTGTTTGTTATTCTACCACAAGTACATTTGATACATTAGAAAAAAGTAAATGGAATAAATTTACATTTAATGAAAGAGCGATTTCATATTGTAATCATATCAAAGTACAAAGCAGAAAAATGTGCCAATTGCAATCAACCTGTTTACAATCATCATTACAACCTTAATAACATTAAAGCTTTATTCTTTATGCAATACCAACTTAGTTTAAACTTATTTATTTTACATCCATTGAGAAACAACAAGTTCTACTAACTTATACTAATCTCTCTCGATTCTGTAATACCAACTTTAGATCTCTTGCCTTGCTGATGAAGACTTGAAACACTATGTCAGAGGTGGAGAGCTTTAAATGACCAGTTTTCTTCTTGCCATAACATTTTCATACATTTTCATGTATTAATTCTTTACCATGAGTTTTAACGACCCTGAAGTAAAAGCCTTTTGAAAACATTGTGGGAAAAGGAGAAAATGCTGGCAACCAGCATTTTCCCCTTTCCCACAACGTTTTCTAGCTGACAAAGATGGAAATCATCATCTGAGCTACATTCTGAATGTTGCCATGTGGTAGAGTTAAATCATGTATGCCAGGGCTGATTTTCTCAGTACATGTAGCACTAGAATGTATTCAAAATCATCTGTTGTGAACTAAGTTATGTTTAGAAACAGAGAATTTATTCATTTTTAACTCAAAGAGACAGTAAGTGAATTTCAAAAAACTGCTTTTATGACATGGGTAATTTCTCTTGTTTTCAGTGTAATACAACCATTGCGAAAACTTCGTGACTGACACATGATCCAGACACGCATTGTGTGTGTCCTATATGACCTCATATTATGTATCTTTCAGGGAAATGAATCTCACATATGATCAAGATAAGATCTAGATAAGCCTTGCATGGTGTCCTAAATGACCTCATTTTATGCTTTGTTCTAGAAATGAATCCAACCTCATTTTATGCTTTTTTTCATGGAAAAGAATCTCAGAATTCACTCATGGAAATCACATGTTCATGTATGGTTTTGTGTATTCTGGCTGACTTGCGAGATTTTGTTTTATGGTAGAGAAAGACATTCCTTCATATTAAATAAAGACAGTCTAAGAACTTTTGAGTCAAATGACAACTATTGTCTGATTCTATCTATCTTCAACAACAGAATCACAACAAGTTTTTCAGAGAAATAAAAATACATGAAAATTACAATTATCTCTTAACTACTGACCAATCTAATAACAAATCTTATACAACTGATCATAGCTAGGCTGTTAGATTTCTACAATTAAATATGGTTTATCAACTGAAGTACCTAAATTACATGTAACCCTGGCTTACTGAGAAAGTAGAGAGACAGTGAAAGTTCAACATATAATAAAGGAAACATTTAAACAATGATTATATAACAAATTAAATGCTGCCTATTGCCTAACTGGACTGAAGAAAAAAGATGAGGGTCAGGATTACTTCGGACTGCTCCACTAACAGAACTCTTTACCACACAACAAAATTTAGGAATTATCCGAATCAAAAAACATTTCCTGGTGACAAATGTGACTAATGTTAGAAAGAGTCTTTTTAAATGCATAAAACATTGCGGGGAAAGAAGAAAATGCTGGTGACCAGGCATTTTCTTCTTTTCCAGCAATGTTTTCAGGTTTTCTTCTACAAGGTCATTAAATCTGGGATTGTGATGGAAAGGGTTTATTAGCAGGTAAGTCATAATTGGAACAGATGATGAACTTTATGCTAGGACCAGGGCTGTTTAAATTTGTAGAGTGAACAGAAAGTATTTTAACTCTTTACAGAGCGACAAGATTCTGTTCTTATTGAAATGAAAAAAAATTTAAGATCTCAAAAAAGACTTTGATCAAGTTATAGGATAGTTCTTGAAAGGGGATAAAACACTACAGGAGAGCTGAATATTCTAAAAACCAGTAATTCTCCTTTTCCCACAATGTTTTCAAAGTCTTTTTTCCATGGGGGTTGTTAAAATTTGGGCTCGATTTGTAAGGGGTTACAAAACAGTTATTGCACATATTTATACCCATACAAAGACATGGACAAGCTTTAACCCTTTACCACACATCAAAATTTTTTACCAGTCCGAATTGAAAGCACTTGCAGATGACAGTTTCAATGTGGCCCATATAGAATGATTTTTCTTTGATAGGGTAAAAATCTTTGTGGGAAAAGGAGAAAATGCTGGTAACCAGCATTTTCCCACAATTTTTTTTAGAAGGCTTCTTTCTCAGGGTCGTCAAAAGTCGTCATTGTGTGGTAAAGGGTTAAGCCAGTGGAGCAGTCTCGCACATATACTCAAGGATGTCTACTTGGATGATTTCTGAATTTGCAATAAAATGATTGTACATGTATATTACAAATATAATACAATATAACACTATGTACATTGCATAAAGTCAAGGTCACTGTCGTTAAACAAATTCTGATTCTTCCCTGCCCTACACTGTAGATGTTCATCTGTAGATATCCATGTCCACTGCATATTTGCCAAGACTTCTCTTCCTTGTATATTGCTTCTCTCTCTTGGCTGTGATGATGAAAGGATTGGTAGTGTCTGTTAGTGGTGTGGTGTTTCCTCCATAACCACATGGTATATTCTTGGTTCCCCTCTGCTGGTCTGTGTGTAATGTTTAGAGCACTGGGATAAAGTGACTTACCTTTTTGTACCTTGGTCTTATTCCATTCTTCATCATACCATTAAGTTTAACCCATTACCACACAATAACGACTTTTAAGGCCTCTGATAGAGAAGACTTTTAAAAACATTGTTGAAAAAGGAGAAAATGCTGGTTACCAGCATTTTCTCCTTTTCCCACAATGTTTTCTACCCTATCAGAGAGAACTCATTTCATATGAGCCACATTGACACTGTCATCAGCAAATGCATTCGATTCGGACAGGTCTAAAATTTTGTTGTTTTAAAGGGTTAATGGTTGTCCATATTGAAAGCACTTCCAGATGACAAACTTAATGTTGTTCTAATAATTGAACTTGTTTTTGATAGGATTGAAAACATTGTGGTAAAAGGAAAATGCTGATTACCAGCATTTTTTTCTTTTCCCCATAATGTTTTCAAAACTTTATTACTCAGAGGATTGTTTAGAAAAGGATTAAGAATATACCTACCTATTATTACTTGTGTAAAAGCGCATGAATGACTTATGTCGCTTCTGTTTGCTGTGTAGATCAATATCAGCCTGCACAAGATATGGTCTGATCTTAAATCTAAACTGTCTGATATCTTTTCACAAATTTCCACTTAACCCATTCCCAAACGACAAATTTTGGACTCTTCCAAAAATAAAAAAGAGTTTGCAGACGACAATTTTAGATTTTGAGAAAATGGCAGAAAGTTCTCAAAAAGGGTAGAAAACACTGTAGGAAATGGAGAAATTGCTTGTAACGAGCAATTTCTCCTTTTCCCATAGTGTTTTCAAAAGTCTTTTACTGAAGACACGGAAAAACCAGGGCTTGTTTGGGAAAGGGTTAAATAAACTTGCAAAATCCTGAGTCCCTGGGTTCCTGAACAATTGAATATCAAATTACCTAATTTATCCTGTTGTTTTACAGAACATTATACTAACCTTTCAGTTTTATCTTGTTCTAGGGTTTCTAAAACACATTTCACAATCAATTTCTTATGCCTCTTACACAACTGATGACACTACATTGACTTTTAGACCTGATTTTACCAACCATTATATTAAAAGTTCATTTATAAAGCAAAAATATCATCTCAAAGGAAATCAAAGGAACCAAGATGAATACTTCTTGAAAAATGGAACAGAGTTCTATCATAAATTTACTACTCACAATAGATGTGAAACATTAACTCTTTACCACACGAGAAAAGTTTAGACTGGTTCAAATTGAAAGCATTTGCAGACGACAAAATAAAGGTGAATGAAAGATTGAAATTTGTTCTGGGAAGGGTAGAAAACACTGTGGGAAAAGGAGCAGCATTTTCTCCTTTTCCTACAGTGTTTTCAAAAGGCTTCTTTCTCAAGAGCGTCAAAAGTAGGGGTTGTGTGGTAATGGGTTAACTACAGCTCAACATATTACTGCCTCAGTTAAATATTCATGTGTCTTTCCAAAATAAGTTTTGAAAACGTTATTGTAAACTAAGAAATTCCAAGTAAATGACATTTTGTATTTTTGCCACAATATTTTCACATGTCCATCCATACGCGGAGGTTCATAATTACCATGTTTTAAAAGTCGGCTCCACAAAAAATTTCAGCAGAGAACAATTTAAATCCTAATCAAAGTACCCTTGTCAGTGAATAGGAAGTAAAAGTAAATTTCTGGTTTTCACTGTATTTAAGCAGCTTTTTAGATCCTTTTCGAGTGTTTGTTTGTATTCGAGTTCTCCATCATAGGGATTGTATTGTAGTTTAACCCTTTACCACACAATGATGACTTTGACAACCTTCAAAGAGCCCAATGAAAACAGTGTGGGAAAAGAAGAAAATGCTGGTAACCAGCATTTTCTCCTTTTCCCACAATGTTTTCTTCCCTATCAATAAACAATTGCACCACTTGAGCCACACTGAAATCGTCTTCTGCAAATGCTTTCAATTTGAATAAGGCTAAAATTTTGTTGTCTGGTTAAGGGTTTACAGATTTTAACAGCTTAGATCATATAAAGCCAGTCTGTGAACCTGTGCTCGTGTTTCCTGGATTTCAAATGTCAATATTAACACAACTTTCCTTCTACGAAACTGATTGCATTTTCCACATGTATCAGAGGAATTCTTTTAGAACCTAAGAGAGTCAATCAAAATGGACAAATTTCAGTGAAAAAAATAGAAAGATCTTTGCAATCTATAGAGTGATTTGATCAGATTGTACTTACAGAACAGAAGAAAGATCAGGCTGAAAAAGTGTTCCAGTCAGAGTTTAATCTACAGTTCTACACTGTTTGAAAAAAAAAAACCCTATATTGTGAGTATGGACCAAAATTACTTACTTTGATATCATTTCTGTGCATCCCAACCAGCCT
Source organism: Tridacna crocea (assembly GCA_943736015.1). Lineage (NCBI taxonomy): Eukaryota > Metazoa > Mollusca > Bivalvia > Cardiida > Cardiidae > Tridacna > Tridacna crocea. The sequence continues at coordinate 13,302,092 of OX031069.1, read as the reverse complement.
ATCCCAGTGCTATAAAATCTAGGCCCTTACTAAAGAACCATTCAAAAATATTGTTTTAACTCTTGTCCAAGCTGCAAAATTTTGCACATGTCCAAATTGAAAATATTTGTGGCTCACAAATAAAACACTCTCAAAATTTGTTTTTGGATGGGTAGAAAACATAATGGGAAAAGGAGAAAAGGAGAAAATGCTGGTTACCTACATTTTCTCCTTTTTCCCATCATGTTTTCAGAAGTACTCTTCTCAAGGGTAGTTATATCTCAGGATTTTTAGTGAAGGGTGAATTCTAAATCCAAAACAATCCATCTAGACAGCAAAGTTGGTCTGTCTTAGCCGATTAAATGGCTAGTCTTGAAATTTAAAAATAGAATTGAAATAAGAATGGTTCTTAAATATGGTCCCCCTGTATCCGTGCTATATGAGCACCTCTCTCATCTGACCATGACCTTGCTCTGTTCCCAAGTATATCTATTTCTATGATGACAAACCAAACCTTTCCGCTCTCTTCTTCTTCATGTCCTGAAAATAAAGAGGAAATATAACAAGAACACTGCATGCAGGTGCCAATCCTCAGCTGCAGTTGCTTTTGAAATCGGATTCTTTTTCAGTGAAAAGTAAAAGCTGAAAAAAGGGGCATAACTCAGTCACATATATCTTGATGGTAACCTATCCTAGTTGTGGGAGCTCCCCTTTTGGATATTTAACAACTAGTCCTAATTTTAAATTGAAATCTTCAGTAATCAAAGTGGTGTCAGACCGTCCTGTCTAGGATGAAACTTTTTGCAATCAATAAATTTTCTGCATGTCAAAGGACAAGTGTTTCTTGTGATTCAGTCAGCAGACAAAACAGATTTTCTTTTTTCATACACATGTGATGAATTGCTTGGTATCACGCATCATAAAGATGCAGTTTACCAACCCCCCTTTTGCAAGAGCTTGTTTCCTTCAACTCTTTACCACACAATAAATAATAAACATGTCCCAATTGAAAGCTTTAACAGACAACAGTTTAAACACAGCTTAATTGATGGAATTTCTCTATGATAGCGTAGAAAACATAGTGGGAAAAGGAGAAAATGCTGGTTACCAGCATTTTCTCCTTTTCCCACAATTTTTTCAACATGCCTCATTCTCAGGGTCTTTAAAAGTCATCATTGTGTGGTGAAGGGTTAGATTTGATCACTATTTGTAATCAAAGACACACAAGTTAACATGCCGGGACCATATATGCCATGTACCCTGGCAAAAACCACGTAAAGCCAGTTTCCCTTTTGATTGCCCCGTAAACATCACTACACTTTCATCACAAGATCCAAAATGGTGGTGTCGGTCTATCACCAGACTGCATGTTTATGCACCAAACTGCATGTTTTAGTGATGTCAGTTTCCAGTGATGTCAGTTTTCATTGAAAAATTCACTCAAAAGGGAATTTCTATTTCATCAGCATACTTGATTCCTGAGATTATAAAACAGGAAAATTTTGCTTAATGCGCTTTGAAAGGGTAAAGCTTTGCAGTATAATAAATATGTGGCTCAGGGCGACATGATTCACCAAAGTCATGAACAAGTTTCCAAGTCCCCTACCACATGACCGTACAACTAATAATGTTACGTACATCTTCTGAACTGTTATAGGTGACCTTGGCAAATTTTGCAGGTTTATTGTTAGTGGCAGCAGTGACATCACCGAATCTTTCCTTTCTCTTCTTGATTCTTTCATCTTCGTCAACTTTCGATAAGCTAGATGACAGCACCTGCCCAAAACGTTTGGCCCTCTCCTTCAGTTTATCTACATCATCCTGTATAATAATAATACAGTGAATTATAAACTTTTGTGAAGCCCAGGTCTCCAGATAGAGGGAGTGATTTTGATTTCAAAATTTAAATTGTTATTCAATCTCCACTAAACCCTATGTTATGGTTACTCATTAGAATCATCTCGTCGAGACGATTCTAATGGGTACCCATAACATAGGGTTTCAAAGAAAAATAATGGATGTAGAAAACCTTCACTCCCTCTTACCTAAAGCTCTGGATACCCTAACCCAAACAAACTCACACATCAAAGTTTTAGCATGGTCCAAGCTGAAAACATTTTCAGACGCCATATCAAACAAATGTAGCTATAATGATACAAACTGTCTTTCAGAAGGTAGAAAACATTCTGGGATAAGAAGAGGAAACCGGTTACCAGACAATGTTAGTTATCAAATACATGTGGTATTTGGGATTTGTCTATGTAAGAACATAAAGAAATAAAAGATTATGAAAAATGTAAAATATGTTTGTTAACGAGTATTTTCTCTCCTACAATGTTTTCAAAGATCTTCTTTCTGGGAATAGCTAAAAAAAAAAAACTGAAGATATTCTCCTAATTACACACATCTTTCACAGACGGATATATCACAATATTGATAAGATATAATCAAAAAGATATAGAAAGCAGTATCTATTCTAGAATTCCTCATTGCAGGATTCAGCTAATTGTTTCACAATCCTGCATTAATTCAGATCTGTGACAGCCCGAAATACAAAATAAAACATAAATTAAAATAAGGAAAATGGATTTACTCTTGCCTGACAGAAAATACCACCTTCAGAGCAAATAGCATCATTGCCAAAACTCTTCTCACAAGATCATGTCCATTGAAGTAACCTGCACCAGGAACTTTTTTGGTACTGTTCAAAATCAAAATTGCCCCTCCCCCCCCCACCCCCATTTTGGAAAATGATTTTCATTTTAGATTGCAGAATAGACACTGTAGTAAGATAGATCAACTATACTCACTGAAGATGTTGATTTGTTTGTCGTTTGTGTAGGGGAAGTTATACTGGATACACCAAACCTGTAAAGTGTAAAATACATATGTAAAAGTCAACTCTATTACACCTTTTATCATTTGTCTGCAACATCGGAAAAGGAGCATTCAGATATTTGCAAACAGTGTCATCTCCTATCAGCCTGCGCAGTCTGTGAAGGCTAATCCTAGACAGCATTTTATGTCAACATTAAATTTTGTTCTCAGTAGACTTGTGTGAAATAGAAAATCACAAACGATGGGAAAGTGTTGTTTTGGATCAGCCTGCACAGTCTGATCCAGGACAAGTTTTACGCAAATGTCCAAATGTCCCTTTTTGCAAATCGTAAGCCAATTAGTGTTGTCTGTCTTGCAGTTTAGACTTTTTCACTTTAATAACCCTTAAATCATTTCAAGATGATAAAATGTTAGACTTCACCCAAGTTGGAACATGTTCATGTTAGACTGAAGATGTGTAGAAAACACTATGAGAAAAGGAGAAAATGCTGGTTTCCAATCCGCATTCAGTCGCAGAACACCTCAAGTCAATTTTGTAAGTCTGATGCACTGTCCTCTCTAAATACTGTCATACAAAAGCAATCAAGTGTGACCAAATGCCATTTACTCTCCACATGACTTTCAATTGGATAGAATGACACACTGAACAAGATTTTTGTCCAATAAATGCCTCAAAGTGTATCAGGCTGAGAACATTCTGATCACACCTCGTACACCCAATCCACAAAAATCCATTATGTCAACCAACGAACTAAACCATGACGGAAAAATAATCCTTTTCCTAATTTGATCTATAGCTGAAAGTTTCAAACCAAGGCAGCCTACACAGTCCGTGCAAGCTAGCCTGAAAGGATATATTTTGAAAATGCATAATGCCACTTTTTCACAGAGAATGCCCCATATTTTGTATAATAAATGGCTACTTTGCCTCCTTTAACCCTTTCCCAAATGACAAATTTTAGACTCTAGCAAACTCAAAGAGTTTGCAGGCGACAATTTCAAATTTGATAAAAATGGCAGATAGTTCTCAAAATGGGTAGAAAACACTGTGGGAAAAGGAGAAAATGCTCGTTTCGAGCAATTTCTCCTTTCCCCCCAGTGTTTTCAAATGACTTGTACATGTACTGCAGACACGCAAAAACAAGGCCTTTTTTGGGAAAGGGTTACCTCATTACCAAACAACAAAACTTTAGATTTGTCCTAGTCAAAAGCATTTGCAGACAACAAAATAAAAGTGACTGTAAATTTGAAATTTGCTTTGAGAAGAGTAGAAAACATTGTGTGAAAAGGAGAAAATGCTGGGTTACCAGCATTTTCTCCTTTTCTCATTATGTTTTCTAAAGTCTTCTTTCTCATGGGCGTCAAAAGTAGGGATTGTGTGGTAATGGGTTTACTATGTATTGAGTTTAACGCCATTTCAACAGCTTAGGTCATATCATGGTGGTCAGTGATGCAACCATGTGTTTCCTGCTTTTCCACAGCCACGGACTATTTTTTCTCACATACATCAAAGATGAAAGGCAAAAAATAACCGGAAAGAAAGTTTGCCACAACCCGGTATGGAACCCCCAAGTGCAAGGTCACAGGTTAGATATGCTAACCACTGACCTACCCGGCCTGGCTTGCCTTTTTAAAAATCATTTACATACAAAAGATGAAAAATACCTTGCAGCTCTCTGTTGCTTTTTTACATCCTCACTTAAGACTCCAAATCTCTCAGCCCTCATCAACTTTTTTGAATCTTCGTTGACAGCCCCGAATCTTTCTGCTCTTTTCTTCAGCCTCTGTGAAATAGAGAAAAAAAAGTCAACTCTTAACCCTTTGCTACCAATCCCACCTTTTAAAGACTGTAAGAAAGAAAACTTTAGAAAACACTGTGGAAAAAGGAGAAAATGCTGGTGACAAATATTTTCTCCTTTTCCCACAATGTTTTCTACGTATTCAAGAACAAGTATCATTATTTGAAAACATGTCATGAGAATGAAATTTAACTGTGTGGTAAAGGTACAGAAATGTTGACTTTTCCAAACCGATTGGATTTGCAGACAACAAATAAAACTCTGTTCGTAAGATGGTATTTGCCAATGATAGAGTAGCAAACAGTGTGGGTAAAGGAGAAAATGCTGGTTACCAGCAATATATCCTTTTCTAACCACATTTTCAAAAACTTCTTCCTCAGGATCGTTGAAACTCCCGGCTGTGTGATAAAGGATTAATAGCATATACAGAGGTCCAGATACATGTAAGTGGATACAGACCACACACTTGTGTCAGATTTTTCAATTCCTGGTACAAAGTATGATCTCAATAAGAATCCCCAACCTAGTTGTAGGGAAAAATGATTGCCTGGGATTGAGAATTCCCAAAGTTTATCTGGGTTGATATTCACAAACCATTCTTGAGAACATTCATCATCATATTCTAAATCTGAAAGTAACAAAACTTCTGACTGGTTAATAAAAATGGCTTAGCCAATCCAAAATTTGTGACTTACTATAGGTTTTTTATATGTAAATATATTTCTTTTAATATTTCATTAAAAAAAAAATAAAATAAATTCATACCTCTTCATCTGAGGTGGGTGGGGTTATTAGAGTTGGTGATGTAGGTTCCTTCTCTTTATTCTCAGTCCTGTGCAAATAAAATATTGTAAGTATATGTACATGTACTTCCATTATGTAAAATTTACTGAAAATGTCACAAAGGTGAGCTTGCTGTTGTTTCAAATTAAGCTGAAAGCTTTTATTTTAAAAAGAGCATCATCTTTATGCAAAATATGCAGTCAACATTTTCTATACCTCTTTAATTTAATGCAAAAGAATAATACTTTTTCACAAGTAATGTTAGACTATAAGCAGAGTAAATTTCAGTAGTCACTTCAGGTGTCCATTTCAGAAATCTTTTTTGATTCAAAGGGCAAAAACCATTCTTGACGTTTTACCATACTATCTTGTATTCAAAAACCCCAAAGGAAGAAGGCTTTCAAGAGCATTGTGTGAAACAGAGAAAATGCTCAGAGGATGACCAGCACTTCATACTTATCCCTGATGTGTTTTACCCTTTCAAAGACAATTTCTTCATATCCAAACAATATCTACTTTGATGTATACTAATCTTTTCAATATCAACTGATCTAACATTTCATCACCTGGTGAAGAGTTCATATTGTTATCAGCATTATTATTTAACCCTTTCCGGAACATTGAATTCTGGACGCTTTCTTTTTCAAAACATTTGCAGGCAATATATTCATAATTATGCAAATGAAAATCAAGCTCTCTGATAGGGTGAAAAACATTATGGGAAAAGGAGAAAATGCTGGTTACCAGCATTTTCTCCTTTTCCCACAATGTTTTAAAACACCTTCTTTCCAAGGATCGTGAAAACAAGGGATTGTTTGGTAAAGGGTTAAATCATGTCATTAACTGAGCTCCAGATGGGAGGGAGTGATGAATTTCTAAATCTGTTATTTCTCTTCCCAATCCTATCTTGTGGGTACTCCTTAGAATTGTCTCGAACATTCTGAGTACCCATAACATAGGGTTTAGTGCAGAATAATTGCTATTTTCAATTATGAAATCAAAATCGCTCCCTCTATCTGGAGCTCTGATTAACGTTATTAGCAACTTCTTGTTTCTCAGTAAGTCTCCAAAGTTTTGACAGCTTTCACATATAAAGTCCACAGTGTTGTGCCTAGGCCGCGGGATTGTGGGATTCCCGCAATTTTTTTAACAATGTCCCTTAAAATTTAAGCCATTGCGGGATGTCGGGCGCGCTCACGAAGATCCGACAAATTTTCCTTATCTGGAGTCCATTTCGGTATTTACATACATTGCGTTAATTACAATTGGCACCTGCACAACGTAGACTGTGACCGCGGAATTTACTGAGATAAAGTCGCTTAGGGAAATCCAATATTTAAACCAGTCTTACTGTTGTCAATAAAACAATATGGCGAAACGCCGGATGCGGTTGACCGACTTTATGTCGGGAACGGTTAAAAATACTAAAGTTGCAGATGAAATTGAATTACAGAGGACTGTGAAAACCCCGAATCGATCGCGGCTTCTTCGACCTCCGGAACAAGTTAAGAAAAAGGACAGAACATTTCAGAAAAAAATCGGCTCAAAATTTCCGCGGTTACAAGAGTCTGATGGAAGTGTGAAATGTGTCCCCTAGATTTTTCTAGTGTCCCCTTGAAATTTATGTAGGGGGACACCTGTGTCCCCCAAAAATTTTGGCCTAGGCACAACACTGAAGTCCATATACTGTATTTCTTTATGGAGAAATAGATCTTTGGTGTTCTATCCAAAAAGACACTGCACCCTTTGAGTTTTTCATCAATCCAATCAGAAATACATGTAGTTATCAATATTACGTACTTCGCTGTGCTGGATGTGTTTAATGTGGGAGGCTTTTTATCTGGTTCCTCAATTACAGGCACCTTCTGGAAAAGTAATTTCAATGGTGAAATAAAACTAAAAACATGTACTGTACATTATATTAACCCTTTACCAAACGACAAAATTTTGGACTAGACCAAATTGAGAGCATTTGCAGACGACAAAATAAATGAAAATCAAAAACTGAAATTTGATTTGGGAAGGGTAGAAAACATTGTGGGAAAAGGAGAAAATGCTGGTTACCAGCATTTTCTCCTTTTTCCACAATGTTTTCAAAAGGCTTCTGTTAGGGTCGTTAAAAGTCGGGATTGTGTGGTAATGGGTTAAACCAGGAAAGAATCATCGGAAAAGATTATATGAACCATGCTCTGTAAATATGGAACTTAATGAATCTGTGAAAAGTTTAGGGCCCGGTCAGCCTGTGTAGTCCGCACAAGCTGATCTGTGCCGGAACTTTTCACTATTGATCAACCTGGGCCCTGGGCCCGTATTCACCAACCATTCTTGAGAATATTCTTTGGCTTATTCTTCAGAATTTTGCAAATGTGAAAGTAACAGAACGTCTGATTGGCTAAACCGGATGGTTTAGCCAATCAGACGTTCTGTTACTTTCACAGTCAGGAAATCTTGAAGAATAAGACCAAGAACGTTCTTGAGAATGGTTGGTGAATACGGGCCCTGATCTTTTCGCTTAAGGACAATTCCTGTATATCCAAGGATCATTTTACCATATGATTAAGTTGGTTTCTAAAAAGTGGCTATTATGGATCCATAAATAGTATCTGATGGCTTGACAGAACTGGTATCATAACTTAGTTACAGAGGTAGTACATTTACTTTTTAAAAAAACAACAAAATCTTTTACTAGACCAAATTGTAAGCATTCACAGATGACAAATTAGATGTAGCTGAAATCATGATTTATGTCTTTGATGGGGTAGAAAACTGTGTGGGAAAAGGAGAAAATGCCTTCTCTTTCAAGGTCGTCAAAGGTCACGATTGTCACTGTTGTAAAGAGTTTAGTTCTAGAACATGAGCACCCAATGCAGGTGCAAAATCAAATGAAAAAATATATATATTAACTTGGTGAGATGTGAAAAATCTAAATACCCACCTTTAAAGAGATACTTATGAAACAAAATACAATAGAACCTATAAATTTACCTGTTCAGGTTCCTCGTCCTTCACTTGTACCTCTCTCACATCTGTAGTTTCATCCTCAGCTGAATCTAAAATAAGGTAGAATCTAGATATCATCCCTGACCCCACTAGAATCACAGTATCAACATCAAGTACTCTTGCACTTTGTGTAGATCAAAATCAGACAGTACATTCTGTGCAGTCTGATCTTTGGTCTATGCTATCTTTGGACCTGAACTCACAAATCATTACATAGTACATCAGGAATAATTTGATACTTGTCTGAAGAAATTACAGGTCATCATCAGATGTATATAAACAGAGCTCCAGATAAGAGGGAGTGATGATATTCTAAATTCATTATTTATCTCCCAAACCCTATGTTCTGGGTACTCATTAGAATCGTCTCAATGAGACGATTCTAATGAGTACCAATAACATATTGTCTAGTGGAGAATTATTAATATTTTCAATTTTGAAAACAAAGTCACTGCCTCTATCTGGAGCTCTGAATATTACAGCAGGGTCCATATTCACCAACCATTCTTATCAACACTCCTTGAAGCTAATCTAATAGCTAATTCTCAAAAAGTTTTATGAAGTTGTAAGTAAAGTAGTTCCTAATTGGATAAACCTATGGGTTTGGCTACATCAAGTTCTTTAGCAAAGCAATTAAGACGTTACATTACTTTCTAAATCTAGAAAACTCTGGAAAATTAAACTTAATAAAACACAAAATGCAATTCAGACTGATTGGTACACATATGGCCCCAGACAGCATATTCTTTGCTGACAAACAATGGTAGGTTTGAAACTTTACCACACAAAAAAAGTCCACACTGGTCCAAACTAAAACCCTTTGCAGACAACCAATTAACCCTTTACCACACAACCCCGACTGTTAACACCCCTGTGAAAGAAGCCTGTTGAAAACATTGTGGGAAAAGGAGAACATGCTGGTAACCAGTATTTTCTCCTTTTCCCACAATGTTTGCTACCTTACCAACGACAGAATTAATAATTTAGGTTATATTCAACTTGTCGTCAGCAAATGCTTTCAATTTGGTCTAGTCCAAATTTTGTTGTGTGGTATACAGCAAACATCAAAATTTTTGATCAACCAAACTGAAAACATTTCAATAGACAGCAAAATAATTGCACTAAAAATAATAATGTCTGTGTTTAATATGGAAGAAAACCAAAGTTCTCAAAAGGCCACTTTCTAAGGGTTGTTAAGCTTTACTCCATAGATACTCATTTCTACGCATTGCGTGTAGGAGCCTTTGGAAAACATTGTGGCAAAAGGCGAAACTGCTCGTGACGAGCAATTTCACCTTTTGCCACAATGTTTTCTATGCTATCGCCACAATGTTTTCTATGCTATCAAAAGGTGTCATATACACATAAGAAACAGCTTCATCCTTGCTGTTATTTAGGGTCAATTAGAGATACCATAGAAGTGCCTTATGGGGTAAAGGGTTAAATCTAGGGACTGTGCTGTAAAGGGTTAAGATGACAGCTACCTGGGCTCAGTGGTTTACGAAAGGTAAAAATCATTATAGTGAAATTACCCGAGGCTGACATTGATAACTTCAGTCGTTCTACAAGGTCACTCTTGGCGCCAGTCGTTGGGAGACCTTTGGACTTCAGAAGTTTCTTTAAATCTGCAACCTACAGGAGAAAAATATTAACACTGTACCAAATGGCAAAATTTTACACTGATCCATATTGAAAGCACTTGCAGATGAAAAAATAAACATAATTAAAAAATTGAAATTTGTTTCCATCAGGATAGAAGCATTGTGGGAATAGGAGAAAATGCAGGTTAGCATTTCCTCCTTTCCCTACGAAGTTTTCAAAAGACTTCTATCTCAGGGCCATAAAAACCAGGGATTGTTTGGTAAAGAGTTAAAGCAATGTAAGGCTCTCTCTTAACCCTTTACCACACAATGATGACTTGACGTTCTTGTGATAGAAGCCTTTTGAAAACATTGTGTGAAAAGGAGAAATGCTGGTAATTGGCATTTCGTCCTTTTTCCACAATGTCTTTTACCCTCCCCAAATCAAATTTCAATTTTTGAGTCAATTATTTTGTTGTCTTCAAATGCTTTCATTTGGACCACTCTATAAATTTGGTGTTTGGTAAAGACTTAAAGGTGGGTATTTAGAATTTTCACATCCCACCAAATTAAAAAATATATATATCACTGAAATTCATATGAAAAAACAATACAAATCATCAATAATTAAGAATCATAACATTACCAAGAAAAAAATTTTGATGGTATTCCCTTAAAAGGCTACGTAGCCTCCTAAGGTATTTTTAGATTTTGCGCCAAAAATAGAAAAAAGCATTGTGGGAATGTAAAGTGACAGGCACGTGACTAATGACACTTAAATTCCATAACATAACAAACATGTAATTATTTTCCATAATTTCTTCTTCGGACGCTATGTTGAAGTGTAATTTGTGTATTTCCGGCATGTAAATGAGCAAGTTGCTCATCTAAAAATAGACTTTGGTTCCTGTCGGTGTCGACCTGGGCCTTAGTAAATCTCTAATTTCTCTTGTTGTCGCATGGTTTTGGACTACTGGGGTTTTATGAATGAAAATTAAAAGGCCTTGGGAGTATTACAGTGCTCTCAATGAGGGACCATTTCAGGAACTTTTGTAATTCCATGTTCAAATTTTAGGAATTTTTTTTTAAAAATCAGGAATTTTTTTCCCACATCGGTCAATGTAGTCTTGGTCTTAGATTTATTTTGATTGTGTTGCGGAATGACCAACCTTATGTTGTGGTTACTCTAAAGTTTTATCCAGGAAGACATGTCCTTAGAATAACCATACAATGGGGGTAAAAATGCATATACATGTATACATATCTATAACAATGCTGATCATGACATGTGATTGGCTGGCAATGATTGTTCATGGTAACTTAATGTGGTACCATTCTCATGGAAAACAGCTATTTTCACTAGAATATTATCCTAAAAAAGTTGCTATAATTGAAAATGAATATTATTGTGCTACTTTGACCGAGCCACTTTTTCCATTTTTTTCCATTAAAGAATTATCATTTATAAATCTAAGGCCCCTCTATTATCCTTACAAAAGGAAACAATAATTACCTCCCTTTTCTGAAAAAGCACAAAATATCAACAAATATTTTCAAGATGGACATCAAATAAATTTCTGGTCCGTTGGAAATGTGCAAAAATATTATGTCAGTATAAATTCTTAATTATCAACTAATAAGAATTTTCATTCCATTTTGCGCTGGAGGTGTTAGGATGGTAATAACTGAAGAATTATAACCACATCCATGTTTCATAATTGTTAAAATGATGTGTTGCACAACAGCCTGTTTCTTTCGTCGTTTGTTTCAAACTAAGTGAATATGCGAAACCATCCATCTTGTATTTTGATGTGCATGAATTTTTTTCAGTTTCTTAGTGGATTATGGTAGACACATATTTCAGACTGGGGCAAATTCCTTCGTAGCGACGGTCACGTCGCACAATGATTCTTAAAAAAAAAAAAACTCCTTAAGTACGCTGCATAATTCCCAAAAGAAATGCGTAACGAAACTATAATCTGCTGATTTTTTATAGAGTTGGACAAATAATTAGTACATCTATTAGATCTACTCGATTATTTGAATTTCTTTCATGTTGCATTTTTGCAAACAAACAACATTGCCCGATCTTCGATTGCATGCCTCTATTAATCGCATTTATCCATTAATTTCTATCGCTGCAGTCAAATTAAAGACAATTGATTACTAAGCGATCTTAAATTGATGGACCAATTAAACAGGTACCATAATCCGGTCATAAATTGGATAAACAATCGCATATATGTAATTGTCATCTGTACACCGTAATCTGGATCACCAAAACGATTTAACATGGCTATAGAGGCTCTTTGTAAAGCGCCTTCCTTATATTGAATGGACGTTATCGAAGTTTTCCACACGTGTCAAACCCTTTGTGCATTATAAAAAAAAAGAAACGTCCGGGTTGAAATTCTCGGACGTTTTTGTCATAATATGGACGTTAAAAAAACGTCCGACTTGAAAAATGCCGACGTTTTTTCTAGAAATTTGGACGTAATATACGTCGACGTCCGCTTATTGAGACCACTGGTATTAGGATGATTTTTTTGTATATTTGTAAAAATTTCGTCCCAAAATCTGAAGGGCCACCTTTAAGCCTTTACCACATAATCACAAATTTGAACGACCCATTAGAAAAAGTCTTTTGAAAACATTGTGAGGAAAGGAGAAAATGCTGGTAACTTTTAACGACCCATCAGAAAAAGCCTTTTGAAAACATTGTGAGGAAATGAGAAAAATCCTGGTAACCAGCATTTTCTCCTTTTTCCACAATGTTTTCAAATCTCTGTAGAATAATTTCAAATTTCTTGTCCTATGTGAATGCTTTGAATTTGGACCAGTCTAAAATTTCATTGTTAGATTAAGAGCTGGGTGGACTCACAACCAGATGCCCAGCTAGCTCAGTAGCTGCGGTACTACTGTTCTTGGGGTATTGGGTTTGAGTCACACATCAGGCACACTTTTCTCCCTTGATTTACTTCATTGGCTATGAGGGCACCTGGTGAACGCAGGAAGCGGCAATGGCGGGGACTGATGGGGGAGTTGGTTACTTCAAAAAAATCAGGAGAGACGAGAGTTGTGAAATCTGATCTTAGGTGGACTCGCAACCAGATGCCTGGGTAGCTCACTAGAGCTGTGGTATTAATGTTCCATGGTCGTGGGTTTGAGTCCCACAGGCTCACTTTTCTCCCATGCTTTACTTCACAAGCAACAGTTATATTTACACCCTTGTTTTGTGTTCTAATACAGAAATTATAACAGTACAAATTTCCACACAGAACCTGTGCAGAGCTTTCAACTGATTTTATCTTAATTATCTCTGTACCTAGAGACAACGAGCATTTGGGGCCATTTATCTGTACTACACTCTGAATATGAAGCCTTTCAAGATGAGCTTATTTCCTTCTACAAGAACGTTTTCTATCCAATCAAAATCAAACCTATCATTTGATTTTTAAAGAAATGTTTGCTAGCAATTGGTTTCTGATTGGTCAAGCCTAAATTTTGCTCTATCTGGTACAATACGCTAATTCAGAACGAACAGGTTGAGGGACGAAAAAGCCCAAATCCCGTGCTGCACACAAATTTCCTTTTCTTCCATTCTTCTCATACGTTCCAGGGGACTGACTAGGTTTTGGTTAATTCAATCAGTTTCATGAGAAAAGAAATTGTTTTTTTTGGGTGGAAAAAGGCAATCAAACCTTCATTTTGGAAAAATCATCATGCGTCGCGGAGTCAGCCATTTCTTTCTCGATACTGAAAATACCGATTTCGTCGCAGAATTTGTTCGTTCACATTCTTTCGTCCGAACTCGTTTCGTCCTGAATACAGAGAAATTGCTGTCGTTTTGCCAACCCTTGCTATGTGCATTAAGCATCGTAATTTTTGCTCATTCTTAAATGATATATTTGATTACTGATTATTTTTGTTATTTTTCTTTTTCTTGCTCTTGCTGTTTAACAAATGATAGACCCATATGAAAAATAATTCTGCATGATATTAAAGTACTTATTGATCATATGAATAAAACCCCTTTTTCCGAAATTTCAAAAATGTGCTATGTGCCTTCTGAAATAAATTGTTATTTTACACATACTTTGAATAAAACTTATTGATGCTTTGCCTTTCAAAGGTCATATTTCAAACAGAACAAATACTTTATAAATGTTTCAAAACTGGAACAGGCAAAATTTCTGCACCAGCTCTTGCCTACGGCTAACCGCCTTATAGCATGATATAAGTTGAAAATCTATATTTTTTCAATTTAATTTCTTCTCTAAAACATATTGTTTTTTTTTTTTCTTTTACTTCGGTTCCTTCTCTCAACGTGACGATTTGGGGCAGGGTGGAAGTGGGTTTTTTTTTTTTACAATAGTAAAGTGGAAGGCTATCATGTGCAGTTAAAACCTTTCCAAAATCAAAATTAGTGAACTATCAACTACTAGCATTTTTGTTTGGCACTTACATAAGTTGGGACGAGCAAGCCTGGATCAATGAGAACTTGGTTTGGGACGGACAGCCCGAACGAACAAGGCAGGACGAACAAACCCAGGGACTAAAAAGTTGTCAACACCTCAACTTTGGGAACCAGTCTAACCGCACAACTAATGACGTATTTCACATAAACTGTAATTCTTGACATCTGTCAGCAAGAAAACTGACAGTTTTAGAACTCTTTGAACATCGACGAAAGTAAAATATTATCATTATATATCTTCAAATCATTCTATTTTTTAACTGAAACTGAAAGAAATAGCCAGTATCGGAACATACTTGTAAATGAGCTGTAATTCGACCTAATATGGGTTAGAAATGTGGAAGGGGTATACATGATTCAAGCACAGGAATCGGACGTTTAGTTGGTGAAAATAGCTAAATGTCAGCCGAAGTGGTCACTCTCTATTATAAAATATACAAGGAGTGCAACGGATTTCCCAAAAAAATTCGACACGACTGTCACCCAAAATCATCGCTGAAAATGGGGTCAAATCAATATTAGCCGACATAAACACACATCTACCGTGCTCTTAAATATCTAATCTGTCGATTTATTATGTCCCTACCTGCCGTGAATCACTCTTTCCGTGTCATTCATCGTATTTCCCTAGGGCGATATTCACCAAGAATCAGCCTCCCGGCGAATCCACCATGGTTCACCAACTTCCGGTTATCGGAGTGAATGAAAATGTCTGTTTACTTTTTTCAATAAATCACGTCAGAAAATGTTCATAAAATTTCCGTAGGTACAAGTTAAATCTAAGAAAAATCATGTTATATTTATATCAACACAATCGATGCAAATCAAATATATATATATATAATTTTCTTGACTGTATAGGTATGTGTATTCTCCGGCCCCAATCAAAAATATGCCACAATTCCCGGCCCTAACGGCCCCCTTGCTAAATATTTTATTGGCGGGTACGTTTGAATAAAATTAGCACCAAATTAAAGCTTAGGTAATAACTTTTCCAATGGTATATAGAAACATGATTTTTCATGCATATGTAGTTATGATAAAAGCGTTTGAAATTCTTCATTTTATTTTTTTTGCTGAAATGCGTCGTAATTTGTTAGTGATAAAATCCGGCCCTAGGTGCTAAATATTACATTTATTTGCCAAATCTAATAAGATTAGCACCAAATTAAAGCTTAGTTAACAACCTTTCTAATGGTATGTAGAAACTTGACTTTCCAAGCATGTGTAGCGTTTGAAATTCGTCCTTTTTTATTACTAGGCTTCATTTTAATACTATTCTGAGCATAATACAACGAAAAATAAAAGATTTTAAATGGGGGCAGCAAGGGCCGGGAATTATGACCCATTTTGACAGGTAGGGCCGGGGAATACACTTTGCCCATTCACTCCGATAACCGGAAGTTGGTGAACCATGGTGGATTCGCCGAGGCTGATTCTTGCTAAATATCGCCCTAGGAAAATCGGATGAATGACGCGGAAAGAGTGACTCGGGGCAGGTAGGAACTTACTAAATCTGCAGATTAGATATTTAAGAGCACGGTAGGTGTGTGTTTATGTCGGTTAATATTGATTTGACCCCATTTTCAGCGATGATTTTGGGTGACAGTCGTGTCGAATTTTTATGGGAGATCCGTTGCACTCCTTGTATATTTATAATAGAGAGTGACCACTTTGGCTGACATTTAGCTATTTTCACCAACTAAACGTCCGATTCCTGTGGATTCAAGTGAGGGACTCACTCTTGTGCCCATGTCAAATTAACCCTTTCAAAAACGACGAAATTGTATACATGTCAAGACAGAAGCGTATGCAAACGACTTACGGCATAATACCGTAAAATGCCCCTGCTATACAATGCTTACATTTGACATTGTTCTTTTAGTTAAAAGAAGAAATTATATGAAATTTTCAGCTTCATTCCATTGAAAAATATTGTATTTGATGTATACAAAATGAATCCATAAACCAGTTGCAATTTTTTGACACATAATTTAGATTTTCATGGGTTTTCGGTATTTATGGCAGGGCGTTTTATGGTATTATGCCAAAATATGTAGAAAATATACTCCCCAATAAATAAAGAAAGACAAGGAATCCAACACCTCAATATACCAGCGACAACACAAACGTGTCCTTCCCACCCAAATTCACCAACAAAACCAAGAGTGATCACAATTTCCTTTACCCTAGTAACAGATAACACCAAAATGTGTCACTTTTTAAACAATTGATTCTTTGCTGAAAACATCAATCTGTCCAATTTGAATGCAACATGAACTTTATTTTATTGCATTTTCCTGTAACTCGTAGGCAACTTAGCCCAAACCACACAATCCTGATTTTCAACAACCCTGAAAAAGAAGCCTGCTGAAAATACTGTAGGAAAAGGAGAAAATATCAGTAACCATCAGTTTCTTCTTTTACCATAATGTTTTCTACCCTCCCAAAAAATGAAGTTTAAAATTTAAGTAGGTTTTATTTTGTCATCTGTAAATGCCTTCATTTTGGACTAATCTCAAATTTTGTTGTTTGGTAAAGAGTTAGTAAACATATCCTAGTCTGTAAGTCGAATGGTGTAAGCCAGGTGAGTCAAGGTTGGGCGGTCGAAACCAGGGGTGGTTTTAACCGGTTAAAACCGCCCCGGTCAATACTCCCAAAGTGGTCAATACTGGTCAATACTGGTCGATTGGATATTTGTAGTGGTCATTTGGAAATTTTACTGGTCAGATGCATTTTAAGTGGGCAGTCATGCTATTTAGTGGATGATTTATTGTGGGTTTTTTTCCTTTTTTGGTTCCAAGTTTGGTTGAATTCACCAAAATAAGACTTGACTTTTGTGGAAAGAGTGTTTTGTCCCTGCCAAGGCTACTTATCAGCTGGCTTTTGCCAGTTTTCCAAAACTCTATATAAGTTCTTAATCAGGTCTTTAGGTTTCATTTTTGACACCTTAAGTAACCGCTTGATGATAAGATATTAACTTGATTGCATATAAGTCAGTATTTCACACTTTAGGAATAAGGCCTGGTGTCAAGTATTCTACCCCAAACAGGGATACATGATTGGTCCCTTTCGTAATTTAAGCCACTCCCATTGGGATAGAAAGGGGCAACTTTCACACCTTATAATGTGTTTTGACAACAATGTAAAGGTGTAGGTAGACACCTGAATATGCTTCAGACATTGATGTATCCTTAATTATTGTTTAGTTAATCAGTCACAGCCTTCTTTATGGGTACTCAATATGCCTTTAGATTTAATGACAGGTAAATTTCAGAATGGTTTACACATGGGTGACATTTACTCATGCAATTTTACAAAAAAAGTTTCAAATTAGCTGCTTTTTGATGCTATATTTGAACTTTTAAATAATCTAATTTTTTGAAAACCTAAGTATATTTGTGGTGGGAGGGGGAAAGAGAGAGAGAGAAAAGATGCAGTACTATAAATAGTTATCTAGCCTATAAGGAATCATGATAGACAAAACTTAAAAGTTCTTTGGTTGAAAAGAACTTACCTGCATGTAAGTTCAAAGAGGAAGGTCAATCCAACCAACCTCTTCAGTTGACAGCAGATGATACTGATGATAATATGTAATATATCTTCAGTACAGGATTTAGGAGAGCTTTTAAGACTAGCTTAGAAATTAGGACAGGTATGTAAGTCAGTGATTTAATCGACCCAATCAACCACTTCAATTGACCACCAATCGACCACTATTGACCAGTATTGACCGGTTTTAACCGGTTAAAACCGCCGGCCCGGTCAATACTCATATTGACCGGCTTTTTGCCAACCTTGAGGTGAGTGAGTCTATTGAGAAAACCTTTTTTTTTCTCTCTCTCTTTTTATCAAAATAAATTGTTGAGAGTAACTAACCAAGCAAGAAATTTTGGTTCACCCTGTGAATACTGAATATACGTTACAATAGACATGAATATCGTTCTCACTTGTCATAACTCAGCCGATTCCATAACTATATCTAACCTTGTCTGTATCAAGGAGTTTGCGAGTGCTTTCAGTCACACTTAACCATTCAACAAAATTTTGGATAGGACCAAACTGAGAGTATTTGCAATATACCGGTAACAGAAATAATGTTGAAAACTGTGTTAAACACCACACAATCAATAAATCATTTACAGTATTACTCTTTTCAGGCAACCAAACATGATAGAAGTCAATGCTTTATTAAAGAGAGGGCCAGTCTTTTTAGCAGGAGAGACCATTCAATGTGAAGTAACATTTAAGAATATTGGGTCAGTATTGTAAAGTATGATTTCTTTTTCTTTTACGAAATGTTTGACTACCAAGGGCTGCAGTTCACAGTGGGGTCCAAGATCAGACTGCTTAGTGTCATTTGATATCATAAAATGCTCAGCCTGATCTTAGATTTTCACTTTTTGCCACTTGATCATTGAATTTTGAGCCTAACATCTCACTTTTGCAATGGAATTGTAGATTTTTTTTCTTTTTAACCCTTTTATTTCATAGATACTCATTTCTACGCATTGCTCATAGGAGCCTTTGGAAAAGATTGTGGCGAAAGGTGAAATTGCTCATCACAAGCAATTTCACCTTTTGTCACAATGTTTTCTATGCTATCAAAAGGTGTCATATACACATCAGAAATGGCTTTACCTTTGCTGTTATTTAGGGTCAATTAGTGATACCATAGAAATGCCTTAACCCATTACCACACAATCCCTACTTTTGACACCCTTGAGAAAGAAGCCTTTTGAAAACACTATGGAAAAAGGAGAAAATGCTGGTAAGAGCATTTTCTCCTTTTCCCATAGTGTTTTCTACCCTTCCCAAAACAAATTTCTATTTCTTAGTCACCTTTATTTTGTCGTCTGCAAATGCTTTCATTTTAGACCAGTCTAAAATTTTGTCGTTGGGTAAAGAGTTAAGGGGTAAAGTGTTAAGGCAATTTCAAAGATAGAAATATATCTGTACCATGCTCTGTGAAAAGGACTCGGTGCATCCACAAAACTTATGGATCCATATCAGCGTGAGGCCTAACCTGGATTTAAAGTTTTTGCTGTTGCTATTGGTAAACTTTCTTCATGGGCAGGCTAACTCAATTGCTCAGTTGTCTGTTTGTCCAAGAACCAGACTAACCCATGATTTAGTCAGTTGTTAACTTGTTAAATGGATTCTAAAGATCCTTAGTTAATAATATATTATTATTGACTTTCTTGGTTTGCCGTATAGCGGGATCCTTAGTTATATCATTAATGACTTTCTTGGTTTACCGTATAGCGGGATCCTTAGTTATATCATTATTGACTTTCTTGGTTTACCGTATAGCGGGATCCTTAGTTATATCATTATTGACTTTCTTGGTTTACCGTATAGCGGGATCCTTAGTTATATCATTAATGACTTTCTTGGTTTACTGTATAGCAGAGATGCATTAACTCTCTACCAAATGATAAGATTTTGGAGTCATCCAAATAGAAAGCATATTCAGAAGAAAAATTTAGTGTTTCTAAGATGACCATTTCTGTCTCCGATAGGGTAGAAAACATTGTGGGAAATGGAGAAAATGCTGGCTACCAGCATTTTCTCCTTTTCCCACAATGTTTTCTAAGACCATCTCTTTCAGGGTTGTTAAAAGTTGGGATTGTGTGGTAAAGACTTAAACACTCTTTTACCAGAGCATGACCTATCTAGCAGAAAAAAAGTTACCTTTAATAAGGCAATAAGATTCCACCTGCTATAAGAAACACTTCACAATCTTGTGCAACAGACAGCTTTTCTAAGCCTATTGTCCTGTACTGTGACAGTAGTGTTTATATCTCCATGCAGTGACATCAACTGTAAGCCTCAATTTTGTTAAGTCTACATTTTTTGTATGGTAAACTAAAGAGTTAACTCTTTACCACACAACAAAAGTTTTCTATTCCTTGGAGTTGAAAGCATTTGTATTTTAAAAATGAAATCCTGCTCAAATGACTGGATTTTTCTAGGAAAGGTTAGAAAACATTGTGGGAAAAGAAGAAAATGGGTACCGTCATTTTCTCCCTTACCCACAATGTTTTCTAAAGCCTTCTTCTTCAGTTTCAGTGAAAGTCAGCATTGTGTGGTAAAACGTGAAACTTTAGTCGAGTTGAATGTAAAATATAGATCTGAAAGGTTGATATTTGTAATTCATTTGTGATTCCAGAGATGGGGCGGATAGTTTATCATGGGCCAGCGTCCAGATTCATTGTCAGTGCTCAGTGAGTGAGAGTCGTGTTTATATCCCAAAGTCCCATCAACTGTCTGCGGAGGAGGTCTCAACTACAGGTCTATATTTTTTTATTTGTACCTCGCATACACGTAATTAAGTTATTCTCTTTGAAAAGGGCATAATGCATCTACAGAAAATGTCGATCAGTGTCGGCTGTCGCAGTAAGTGCAGGTTGACATGAGACAAAAACTTTTGATATTGATAAATTTTCTACAGGTCTAAGGACCATTCTACCTCATGTTTGACTTAGTTTTAAGGAAATATGTCTTATGTGACAATTCTTTGGGTATAATGCATGACAAAGATGCATTTGACCCTCTTTGGGTATAATGCATGACAAAGATGCATTTGACCCCCTTTTTTCACAGAGCTTGGCTCAATTATTATGTATGTCTTATTAACTCTTTACCACACAGTCCCGGCATTGAACAAGCCTGAGAAGGAAAGCTTTTGAAAACATTGTGGGAAAAGGATAAAATGCTGGTAACCAGCATTTTCTCCTTTTCCCACAATGCTTTCAATCCTTCCAAAATCAAAATTTAATTTTTGATTCACATTTTAATTGTAGTCTGCAAGTGCTTTCAATTTGGAATTGTCTAAAATTTTGTGGGAAAAGGAGAAAATGGCGGTAACCAGCATTGTCTCCTTTTTATATGCCCGAAGGGTCGTATTTAGAGGTTATTACACGGCTGATGAGGGCAGGAGAGTGATATCGGCCCGCCACCTAGATATTTGCCCCGAGGGCTTTAGCCCGAGGGCAGATTTCGAGGTGGAGGGCCGATATCACTCTCCTGCCTTCATCAGCCGTGTAATAACCTCTTTATTACATTCGTGGATCAATTGCTCGACTTTTTTTGGTTTTCTAGCATGTTTAGTACTTTTAAAAAAAAAAAATATCTTGTCTCCATTCGACACAACTTTTTTCCGCGGGTAAACGTCACGTTCATGACGTCATTCATCATCACTATCGTAGAGCTGCATATGTGCAGTGTAGGACGTTTTAAATAAACAGTTCTTCATGTTTGTTCATTATTAAAAAGATGTTGCCATTATTGTTTCTCAATCTAAATATTCAATTTAGTGTGATACGGATCAAAACTGAGAAACAGGATAAATAGATGGTTGGTGCTTCGAATTATGAAACTTAATCAAGCTCCGTTCACCCGGCTCAATGGATAAAAATCGTACAACTACTAGCCTATAGACACTACACATTGCCTGATAAGTTTCCCAATCCAAGACAACAACAATCTGTTCTCTATTTATCACATCATTGTTGGTTTAACGATTCAACGTTCCCTGTAGTTTTGAAGATTTGTCGGCTAGCGATTGACGGACTGATTCCGCCATCTTTTTCAAAATGGATGTTTTGAGAACGTTAGTTTACGAGTGAGTGTTCTGTTGCTATAGATATAGAACAAATATCTTATCAACGGGCAGGATATCCGATATCAGCCCGTTGCCCCGTCATATCTGCCTACGCGTGACACTGATATTACACCATTTTTGGTGGAAAATGTTACTATTATTAGTAACAGAATGTAATAATATGTTATACCCCCGGTCATCCGTCTGTCCGTCTGATAGCAATTTCTTGTGTGTGCAACTCCTACAGTTTCCATTGGAATTATTTGAAACTTGCCACAATGAATCTCCATGATGTCTAGTTGTGCACCTGGGTCTTAGAATTTGGATCGCTGTTTGCGTTCTAAAATTATCTGCCCCTGATTTCTGAAATAATCAACTATTCACTTAGAATTTTTGTCCAGGCCATAACTTCCATACTATAAACGGTATCAACTTGAAACTACATACACTGATAGAACACATTATGGAGAAGTGCATTGTACATGAATCATAACTCTGCCACCTTTTTTTTTTTTATTTATTGCCATTTGTTAATTTTCAGTTTGAATTTTTGTAAAGACCATAACTTCCAAACTTCAGAATCCATCATCTTAAAACTTCAAAGACTAATAGAACACATTATGAAGAAGTGCATTGCACAAGAACCATAACTCTGCCATCCTTCTTTTTGAGTTATTACCCTTTGTTAGTTTCCACTTTGAATTTTCGTCTGGGCCATAATTTCTAAAATATAAAAGATATGATCTTGGACCTTCAAAGACTGATTGAACACCTTGTGGATAAGAGCAAATCACAAAATTTGTCACTTTGCCACCCTTATTTTTTTAGTTATTGCCCTTTAATATTTTTCACATATCATGAAGAATAACTACTCTTCATTCATGGCCCATCCGTCAATGCAACTCATTTCACAGACAAGCCCCTTCGGGCGTATATGCGCCGCTCTGCGAAGCTCTTGTTCAACAATGTTTTCAACCCTTCCAAAATCAAAATTCGATATTTGCTTCACATTTAAATTGTAGTCTGCAAGTGCTTTCAATTTGGACTTGTCTAAAATTTTGTCGTTTGGTAAAGAGTTAAGCACTATATACAATAGAATGGTAATCTCTATATCACACTATTTTTGGAAACATTCAAAGATCATAAAGAGCAAGGCCTCATTTTACTAAGGAAGTTAGGAGCAAAATTTGCATAAGTTTTATGTAACCATAGTATATTGGCGTTAATCCACTACTAGGTGTGTGATAACTTTCATTATTATTTTAAAATGCTATTGCGATAAATCAGAGTTTCCTTGAAATTCTATCTAGATAAATCCAAAAGATGACATCCCCAGGAAACTACTGGTTGCCAGCATTTTCTCCTTTTCCCACTATGTTTTCAAAAATTGTCTTTTTCAAGGTTGTTAAAATTTGAGATTGTATGACAAAGAGTTATACTTGTACAGGTTAATGTGACAAAGATATTGGGACTTGTCAGTGAAAAGTAGGAAAAAACATTGTTGAAAAAGGAAAAAATGTTGGTTATTATGCTGGTTAGCATTTTCTCCTTTTTCCAACAATATTTTCAAGTGCTTTCTTTTTCTGTGTCATTAAAACTCTGAATTGTGTGGTAAAGAGTTATTCATGTACAGTTTGTTCCCTACACAGGTGGAGACACGTCATTTGTACCCAGTAAAGGAGAGAGAGGCCTGACCGTTCTAACTACCAAACCCAAGATATTGTTTTGTGATATCAGACTGGAGGCTGGAGAATCCAAAACTTGTATGTCCTACAGCTTTCATTACTTTGTTTTACCTTGTTTGCTTTTTATCATATTACAAAATTTTAGACTCATCCTCACCAACTTTTTACTACACAGAGCATTAATGACGCCATTGCCATTTAACTCTTTACCACACGCGAAAATTTAGGACTGGACCAAATTGAAAGCATTTGCAGACTACAAAATAAAGAGGACTAAAAAATAGAAATTTGTTCTGGGAAGGGTTGAAAACACTGTGGGAAAAGGAGAAAATGCTGGTTACCAGCATTTTCTCCTTTTCCCATAGTGTTTTCAAAAGGCTTCTTTCTCAGGGGTGTCAAAAGTAGGAATTGTGTGGCTATGGGTTAAAAACCTGCTGTATTTTTACATGCGATCATGATTCATTTGGACATTTAGTAACAATGACAATTTACATTGGGACACTAGTCTTTGATACTTTCACTTTTTTAGAGTTTTCCAAAATAAATTTACCATTTTTTTCTACTCAGAAATTTATGTTATTGAAAGCTTATGTATATTTGGACAGGCAAGTGTAGATGACATTGTTTTGAGAAGATATTCTGATTACATCAATGCCATTGTTTATTCAAGCAGATTTATTTCACCTTTGTTGATGGATTGGCAGTCATGCATCCATGTACTGCAGTGAGGGAACCAGTTTTAAAATATATGGCATCCCGATATGAAAAATATCAGCGCCAGTCATTGTCGACAATTGGCATTTTTTGTGCCGCATTTGAAAGTCTTTTGCAAATGGAACTCTGACCCAGATGAAAAAGGCATTTTAAAATATGTGGGATAATGACAAACTGCTGATAGCCAACAGTTTCTCCTTTTCCCACATTTTTTCCCACCCTAAAAAAGACAAATTATCTTATTTGAACCACATTTGAATTGTTGTCTGCAAATGCTTTCAATTTGAACACATTTTAGGATCTAGAAACAGGTCATGTTAGACTAAAAAGACTCAGGTGAGCGACTCCGGGCCATTTTGGCCCTCTTGTTTAACCCTTTATCACAAAATCCTGAATTTGAACGACCCGGGAAATAAAGCCTTTTGAAAACATTGTGGGAAAAGAAGAAAATGTTGTTAACCAGCATGTCCTCCTTTCTCACAATGTTTTCTACCCTTTCCACATCAAATTTCAATTTTTGATTCACCTTTGTGTCTGTAAATGCTTTCAATTTGATCTTGTCCAAAATTTTGTTGTGTGGTAAAGAGTTAATGTGAGAAAAAAAACATTTACTTCTAGCAAGCAGTGCATTCTTTTCCAACATTGTTTTCAAATGCTGTGTACTTGCATGAAAGATAAATAGTAAACCCTTTACCACACAGTCAAGACTTCTGACGACCCTGAAAAAGAAATCTTCTAAAAATACTATGGGAAAAGGAAAAAATGCTGGTAACCAGCATTTTCTCCCTTTCCAACCATTTTTTACCACCCTTTCCAGAACAAATTTCAAACTTTGTCACATTAAATATGATGTTTGCAAATGCTTTCAGTTTGGACTAGTCCTAAATTTCGTTGTTTGGTAAAGGAGTTCAACCACCAAATATATCAACAATAAATAAGATGGAGATACTGCAAATTCAAAGATATTTCTAATTTACAGACACATATAGGGAGGCAATTCCTTCGGATGCACCACCTTCTTTCCGAGGACAGGCCGTGAAATATTCATACAAAATCACAATCGGAACACAGAGGCTGAACCATCCGACCAAATTATTACGAATACCTTTCAGAGTGCTTGTTTTACATGGTAATACACATTTCTGTAGCCCTTTCTTAACCCTTTACCATTGACCTTTAAAAAAAACCCTGGGGATGAAAGCTTTTGAACATTATGGGAAAAGAAGAAAATGCTGGTAAGCAGCAAATACTTTCAATTTGGTTAAATCTAACATTTTGTTATCTGGTAAATAGTTAACTCAAGACACGAAATAAGTGTGAATCAAAAATTGAAATTTCATTTGGAAAGGATAGAAAACATTGTGGGAAAAGGATGGTTACCAGCATTGTCTCCTTTTCCCACACTATTTTCTAAAGCTGTCTTTCTCAGGGTTGTTAAAAATCGGGATTGTGTCGTAAAGAGTTTAAAGACAGCATAAGTATAAACATGTAAACCTCTATTCATCCATACTAATACTTTTGGGTTTTAGATGCATAGAGTGAATTCAATTTAGATGGTTATATCTGTGGTTGTGCATCGGCCCAATAACCATAAGGTCCGGAGTTTGATACCCGGGGGTGTGTGTGAACTTTGAGATTTTTCATTGGCCCATTCGTTCGGAGTGAGTACTGGTGTAATTAACCAGGAAGTAGAATCAAGAGATTGGTATTAGTTGTAAGAACTTGTTTCTCCATTGATATAAAAAAAAAATGTTTAAAACTGATTTCGAGGCCACATTTCCTGTCCAGTGCTCGAGAAAATTGGTCAGAATCCTTGTCTTGATAATATGGCAGAAGGCTATGGAAAGTGGTCTACTGAGGTCAAAAAGTAGGTCAAGAGTTCACCACAGATTCTAGAGAGGATACAAAAATTTTGGGTACAATTTAGAAGTCACCTTTTCTGCATAATTTGCATGATATAGAATGTTTGTCTTAGCTGTAAATGTAGCTTATATATAAATGAAAATATATTCCTTAAAGATGCAGAAGTGGAAATCCAAAGCCATCATGACTCTCTTGTTTCCTTCTTCAACAATATTTTGAAAAATATTCTTTGTACAAGTCGATTTTTGTTGCAATTTTAAGACTGTTTTTCCAAAAAATGCCCTGCTAGTGCAGTCTAGCATACAGGACTTGAGAACTGGAAGTTAATGGTTAGAATGCCCGTCTTGGTGAATTTCTTTCCACAGACTGAAGATAGTCATTGTAACAGCATTTGTTCCACTCTCATGATCATTGTTTTGACTTTGGTAATAAAGAAAAGCAGCCATTGGCTTGGAAAGAATATTATGGTTAGTACTAGTTAACTCTTTACCACACAATCCCGACTTTTATCGACCCTGAGAAAGAAGCCTTCTGAAAACACCGTGGAAAAAGGAGAAAATGCTGGTATCCAGCATTTTCTCCTTTTCCCACAATGTTTTCTACTCTTCCCAAACCAAATTTTACATTTTTCAGTCACCTTTATTTTGTCGTCTGGAAATGCTTTCAATTTGGACCAGTCTAAAATTTTCTTGTGTGGTAAAGAGTTAAATCTGTACCAAACGACATATTTATAGAGAAGTCTAAATTGAAAGCATTTGCAGACGACAAAATAAATGTGACTTAGAAGTTAAAATTTGCTATGGGAAGAGTAGAAAACATTGTGGGAAAAGGAGAAAATACTGGTTACCGGCATTTTCTCCTTTTCCCACAATGTTTTCAAAGGGCGTATACCTCATCGTCGTCCAAAGTCGCCATTGTGTGCTAAAGTGTTAAAGAAACTTCAGAAAGGTGTTGATAGGTCAGGGGATTTTCTCCCTTTTGTGCGGGGCCGAATTTTGGCCCCATTCCCAACTGTAAAAAGGGTATTTTTTTTCCCAATTCCATGAAACAAAATTCCCAATTAGACGCTAGAAAAAAAATAGTCTGATGTATTAGCAAGGACTTTTTCTAACACACAAATCTCACAAATTTGCAGGCACTGACCAGAGTTCAAGCAGGAAGTTGACAATCGTTGTACTGTAGGTACAAAACTATTCTGGGGCGAATGAACTATAGACTTTTTCCGTATACTTTCAATCTTTTCAATGATGCATTGACTCCATTATCAGTCTGTAAACCATTCTTTACATCGTAAAAATAGCATCTTCCCCTTCGCATATTATGCATCGAAGCAGAGTTTCGTAAAGCAAAAACAAAGAACCCAGCTCCTACACTGACAGGCCTGAATCAAGAACAAGTTATGAAAAAAATCTGATCTAATCTAGACTACAAGATTTTTCTTTTCTTTCAAATTTAGAATGGTTGTGCTTTGTCTTTGTCTAGGCAAAGAATCGTCTGTATATTTGTGAGCAGAGCTGGTCGTCGGCCAAAATGTGTGATGTTTCCTCATCACATTTAATTTTTAACATTTTTTTTTTTCAAAACTATATTGTATCTGCCTCAGAAAATGACGATTTATCAATCTATTTGTGTCAAAACATACAGAAAATTACTTTCAAAGATTAATCGTCATGGGAAAAACCCACAAAAAAACATGACAGAACATTGTCAAAAAGACCTCTAACGATCAGAGGCTGTTCAATCTGTCTTATTTAGCCTTGATAGTGACTTTTATCAGCTGACTTGCATATACACAATATAGAAAATTGATCTGGAAATAATTCTCTGTTCATTCACCTGAACAACAGATTATCTTTGTAAGAAAATTAAAATTTCCATCACACATCCATCCAAGAAGAGAAAAGTTATGGGAAAAACAGTATTGATTCAGTAGTTTATTGTAAGGTTAAATATGTTACCAATCTTTTGATGTTTAGTAAATATTATTTTCCCAATTCGACATTTTATCGATGATTTTTTTCCCCAAATTGGCCAGGGGCCTTTTCCCAAAATGCATGGATAAAGCCCTGTAGGTGCATTGGCCAGGATAATACATGTACATCTAAAGTAATGTTAAAATCAGTGTTCAACACCATATGATCAATTAATCAATAAACCAACCAAACAACCAACCAACCAATCAGTTGTCAAGGATATTGAAATGCAGGATTTTGTGATAAAGGATTGAATGCCCCATAAGTAAACAAGTACTCTCTCCACAGGGCTGAATGACATAAGTGTATATATGGACTCTGATGAAGTGCAACCAACCAACCCATTTTTACAGCCTCAAAAAGAGAATACAGTGCTGGATATTGCTTTACAGATTCTCGCAACAGTCACTGCAAGGAAAGCTCCACGTAAGAGAACTTTGTCTATGAACATTTCTTTGTCTCAAATAAACTTAACCCTTTACTCCATAGATACTCATTTCTAAGCATTGCTTGTAGGAGCCTTTGGAAAACATTGTGGCAAAAGGTGAAATTGTTCGTTACGAGAAATTTCACCTTTTGCCACAGTGTTTTCTACACTATCAAAAGGTGTCATTATCACAAAAGAAATGGCTTCATCCTTGCTGTTATCTAGGGTCAATTAGAGATACCATAGAAATGCATAATGGGGTAAAGAGTTATCTAAACAGTTCTAAGTTTTTTTTTTGCGACCTTACGGAAGACAATTTTTGAAAACTTTGTGGGAAAAGGAGAAAACGCTGGAACATGATCTGAAAATGCTTTTAATTATGGTAAAAAAAATTAATTTTTCTCCTTTTCCTACAATGTTTTCAAAACTCTTCTTCTTTAGGATCGTTGAATCATGGATTGCATAGAAATGAGTTAAGAAATAACTCTTAACCCTTTACCAAACAACAAATGTTTTGGACTGGACTAAATCCAAAGCATCTGCAGACAACAAATTAAGCTCTGACTTTGAAAAGGTAGAAAGTATTGTGGGTAAAGGAGAAAAAAGGGAGAAAATGCTGTATACCAGAATTTTCTTGTTTTCCACTATGTTTTCAAAAGCATTCCATGTTATTGTTAGAATTGTAAAACTGCATTTGTGATAAAAATCCTTGATTTCTTCTTCATAAAGCTTTCTTTGTGGAGAATATAATAAAAAAAAAAAATGTAAAAAGGGGGTAAAACCATTCCTGTATATTGCATGTGTATATTCATTCCAACCTCTTTTTCAATATTGACAGATTCATACAACATCACAAATGGTAAAGGAAAAGTAGCCAAATGCATCATGTTTAAACAAGCCTACAAGCTTGGAGAAGATATTATTGGTATAATGGACTTTTCTGAGTGTTCAGTAAATTGTGTTCAGGTAATTACCAAAAGAGTTATTTTTGTCGTGTTGTATCACTGTTTGAGAGTTAACTCATTACCAAACGACAAATATATAGACTGGTCCAAATTGAAAGTATTTGCAGACGACAAAATTAATGTGACTGAAAAATCGAAATTTGATTTGGAAAGGATAGAAAACATTGTGGAAAAAGGAGAAAATGCTGGTTGCCAGCATTTTCTCCTTTTACAACAATGTTTTCTAAAGGCTTCTTTCTCAGGGGTATATAAAGTAGGGATTGTGTGGTAATGGGTTAAAGTGTTAGGTTTTTAACACTAAGGTCCTGAGTGTGATACCTCTGAGTGAGTATCAACTTTGGACTGTTCTGTGGCTCACACATTCAGCACGAGTACTGGTGTTGTTTCCATGATGCAGAATCAAGAGAAATTATTATGTGTTCACAAAGCTCCAGATAGAGGGATTGTGTGATATGGGTTAAAGTGTTAGGTTCTTAACACTAAGGTCCTGTGTTTGATACCCCTCAGTGAGTAGGCCTATCAACTTTGTACTATTCTGTGGCTCACACATTCAGCACGAGCACTGGTGTTGTTTCCATGATGCAGAATCAAGAGAAATTAGTATGTGTTCACAGAGCTCCAGATAGAGGGACTGATTTTGATTTAAAATTTGAAAATATTCATTATTCTACACTAAACCCTTTGTTATGAGTACTCATTAGAATCGTCTCATTGACTTGTGCAAGACACAAATTTACATAAAAATGAAATAAGTTGTTTCAGATTAGTGTGCCTTGATCTCATTGACTTGTGCAAAACACAAATTTACATAAAAATGAAATAAGTTTTTTCAGATTAGTGTGCATGGACTGTGCAGGCTGATCGGAGATGACACTTTATGCAAATGTTAGAATCCCCCTTTTCAGGATTTACAGGCCATATGTTAACAATGTCAAAACGATGATAAGCTGTAAAAGAAAACTGAATTGTTTTGAAACAAATTGGTTACTTATTGCACTTTTTTGAATTCTGACATACAAGGTTAAAATATGTATTGCAGTATTCTGTGACTTTACAAAGTGAAGAGCAGATTTCAGAAGAATGTCGCAAAAAAGCCACCCAAGGTAGTGCTGTGACGTCGTATGTTCGACACCAGGAGACATGCCTACACACTCTCAAGTCACATTTTGCCGTACCTGTCCCTCTGACAGCAACCCCTGGTTTCATCACAGATATTGGTATGTGGGTTTAATCACTAGCTCTTCAATCAAACTTCACATTCGGCGTGAGTACTGGTCTAGTTCCCAGGAAGCAGAATTGAGAGAGATTAGTAAGTTGTAAGAACTTTTTACTCAATCGATGTAAAATAAATATGTTTAAACTAATCAAACTTCATATAATTGACAATGAGCAGATAAGAACAATAATCAAATAATGTCAGAGCCCATCTCTGACATTTGTTACTGGGTCTGACTTGTGACCTGGTGGTTGTGGGTTTAACCCATTACCACACAATCCCTACTTTTGACGCCCCCGAGAAAGAAGCCTTTAGAAAACATTGTGGGAAAGGAGAAAATGCTGGTAACCAGCATTTTCTCCTTTTCCCACAATGTTTTCTTCTCTTCACAAAACAAATTTCAAATTTTCATCAGTCACTTTTATTTTGTCGTCCGCAAATGCTTTCAATTCGGACAAACCTAAAATTTTGTTGTTTGGTAATGAGTTAATACCTGGTTGAGGTCAACTTTCTTTCCATTTAATTTTTTGCCCCTCACTTCTGATGCATATGAGAAAAGTAGTCGGTGACTTGGGGAAAAAGTTGTGGCAGTACTTTTGTGAGAAAGCCAGGAAACATATACTTAGTTGCACTTACTGACGTGATATAACCTAAACTGTTTGAAACAGGGTTGAAGACTCCAAAATAAATGAAAGAAACAAAAACGAAAAATATATATTTAGAAACACTTATAAAGAATACAAAGATCAATATTTAAATCAAAAGAATTTTATTAAAAGGACTATTTTAATACATTTGTACTTGCGTAGCTGAGGTTTTTTAACTGCTCAATTTATTCATTAAAGCAACTTGACCCTTGACTAAACTGTCCCATTTTTAAGACCCTCAGAAAGCCTTAAAAAACATTGTGAGTGAAGGAGAAAATGCTACTAGATCTAATCAGCATTTTCTTCTTGTCCCACAACATTTTTAGCTCCACCGGCCAAAGGCCAGCGAGCTATTGTCATGGCGTTGTGTCCGTTGTGCGTCCGTCCGTGCATGCGTCCGTAAACATTTTCTTTAAAAAACTTCTCCCAAGAAACTTATGACTGGATTTTTACCAAATTTCACAGGAATGTTCCTTACGTGGTCTTCTTTCAAATTCCTTCAAATAATTGTGTTCCATGAATAATTCTGGTTGCCATGGCAACCAAAGTAAAAAACCTTGAAAAATCTTCATCTCCCAAACCGCAAATTGGATAGCATTATTTTTTTGCAGGAATGTTCCTTAGATAGAGGTCTTTAGAATTCCTTAAAAAAAAAAAAATCCGTCAAAAAGATGGCTTTTATGGGAGACTCATTTTCCTTTTATGGTATAAAGTAAAATCTTTGAAAAATTTCTTCTCTCAAACTACTCGTTTTGATTTCATTGTTGTATTGCAGGTTAGTTCCAATGGTGGTAAGTCTTTACCATACAATCCTGACTTTTAACGACCCTAAAGAAGAAGTCTTTGGAAAACACTCTTGGAAAAGGAAAAAATGCTGGTAACCAGCATTTCCTCCTTTTCCCACAATGTTATTTACCCTTTCCAAGTCAGATTTCAATTCTTGATCCACATTTATTTTGTCCTCTGCAAATGTTTTCATTTTGTACAAGTCTAAAATTTTGTCATTTGGTAATTAGTTATTACCATAGATAATACAAATATTGCTCGTTATTTTAGTTTGTCAAAGGTGGCGTCTCCATTTTGAATTTGTGACATCAGTGAATCCGATAAAAGGACCAGAGAGACCAACCAATCCAGAAGAAAGTGTCACATGGCGAGGACCTGCGACTGTTGCCGTAGAAACGATGGTGTGGGACTTGCCTATCAAGATGTTTCCAGCAAACCCTGTCCATGTGTCTAGCGTAACATTACTGAAGACAGTGCACTCTATAAGTGTTTGACTGTTTAAATTTGGTATTTTAGGTTATTGCACTCTCTTACCAACAAAGTCCGTAACTAAGAAACAAATAAATGCATAGCACAAAATACAAACCACATCTGGTGGAATTCAAACTCTTGAAGAGACAAATACCCTTGTTTTTCGAGGATTAAAGGACCAATACCATAACCACTGAGCTAAAGAGATATCTCTCTGACACAGTTGTCAGGTATTGTATTTAAATCGGGACAAAGCTATGCATGAAAGAGTGGTCTCCCGAAACAACTTGTATGGTGTTGAGCGAGCTTGTGAGGGCAACTACATGAAAAGAAATGGTTTCAGCACAAAATATTCCCATACAAGTGCAATAACCTTTATTATTTCGTTCTTTCCGGTAGGATGTCGAGAAATAACAGTGAAAATATTTTTAGATCTTACATTGGTACCACCAGCAAAAATACCGACTTTCACGTTCTTGTTGCCTAGGTAAATTGCGCGTGCCTGACAACCAGATGGAAAATATGACATCATGAACTAACCTGCGATATTTATCGCGCTTGACGTAATATTGTAATACGCTGCTATGCAGGAGGGGTACGCCATGGGGAATAAACGGAAAAGAACTGAACTGAATTTTGATAAAGCTCCTCCCAGAAAGGGTTAAAAGCATGAAACAAATAGAATTTTTGTTGTTTTCGGTGAAAGATGGAAATTTTTTTCATCTCATGAACACCATCGGTAATATTTTCAGTTGTGGCTGTGCCACACGTGAAAATATTACCAATGGTGTTCACTCAATGAAATAAATTTCGATTTTTCACCGAAAAAAATAAATATCCTCTCTCTCTCTCTCTCTCTCTATATATATATATATACACTCTGACATTGTTTACATAATTTCCTGTGATTTAACTCTTTACCTAACAACAAAATTTTAGACTGGTCCAAATTGAAAGCATTTGCAGACAACAAAGTAACAGTAACTGAAATTTTGAAATTTGTTTTGCGTAAAGTAGATAGAAAGCATTGTTGGAAAAGGAGAAAATGCTGGTGACCAGCGTTTTCTCCTTATCCCACATCTTTTCCAAAGGCTTCTTTCTCAGGGTTGTTAAATGTCGGGATTGTGTGGTAAGGGGTTAACAGCGTTTCCATCAAATTCAATGATTTATCTTTGTAATGTCTTTGTTTATTTCAAAAGGGATGATAAATCATTTTCATCGACCTACCATACTTTCCCAGAATTTTCAATTTTACCTTTCCTCAAGGTATGCAAACAAACAAGAAGGCAACGCAACATTATTTGGTTTCCCATAATAATTTCATTGTGGATAAACATGTGTGATAGACTTATTTTTCATATCTATGAAATGACTGTTATTTCAGAAAACATACTTTTTGTTTATTTTCTGTATTTTCATTAACCCATTTCCACACAATCCCTACTTTTGACGACCCTGAGAAAGAAGTCTTTAGAAAATATTGTGGAAAAAAAAGAAAATGCTGGTTACCAGCATTTTCTCCTTTTCGCACAATGTTTTCTACCCTTTACAAAACAAATTTCAAATTTTCAGTCACTTTTTAGCTCACCTGAGCACGAAGTGCTCAAGGTGAGCTATTGTAATCGATCAATGTCCGTCGTCCGTCCGTCTGTCTGTCCGTCCGTTAGTCTTTTTTTTGTTTACGTGATAAAGTCTGTGTTTTTTGCCTGATTTTCGTGAAACTTGCACAGTTTGTGTATCTCATCAATAGCTTTAACCCTATTGATTTTGAGAAAAATCCAACAAACAGGATGGGAAAAGTAGCCATTTCAAGTTGAAAATTTCAAATTCTTGTTTACGCGATTAAGTCTGCATTTGTAGCCCCTTTTTCGTGAAACTTGCACAGTTTGTTTATCTCATTAATAGCTTCACCCCTATTGGTTTTGAGAAAAATCCAACAAACAGTATGGGAATAGTAACCATTTCAAGTTGAAAATTTCAAATTCTTGTTTACGCGATAAAGTCTGCATTTGTTGCCGTGAAACTTGCACAGTTTGTTTATCTCATCAATAGCTTCAACCCTATTGATTTTGAAAAAGATCCAACAAACAGTATGGGAAAATTAGCCATTTCAAGTTGAAAATTTCAAATTCTTGTTTACGCGATAAAGTCTGCATTTGTTGCCGTGAAACTTGCACAGTTTGTTTATCTCATCAATAGCTTCAACCCTATTGATTTTGAGAAAAATCCAACAAACAGTTTGGGAAAAGTAGCAATTTCAAGTTGAAAATTTCTAAATATTGTTTATGCAATAAAGTATGCATTTGTTGCCTGATTTTCACGAAAATCACACAGTTTGTTTATCTTATCAGTAGCTTCAACCCTATTGATTTTAGAAAAAAATCCAACAAACAGTATGGAAAAAGTAGCCA
This sequence comes from Tridacna crocea, assembly GCA_943736015.1. Taxonomy (NCBI): domain Eukaryota; kingdom Metazoa; phylum Mollusca; class Bivalvia; order Cardiida; family Cardiidae; genus Tridacna; species Tridacna crocea. Next base: position 13,266,872 of record OX031069.1, on the reverse strand, counting down.
TTTCAAGTTGAAAATTTCAAAATCATGTTTACGGGATAAAATGTGCATTTGTAATTAGATTTTTGTGAAACTTGCACTGTTTTGTTTATCTAACCAATAGCTTCAACCCTATCTGTTTTGAAATAAATCAAACAAACAGTATAGGAAAAGAAACCATTTCAAGTTGAAAATTACCAATTCTTGTTTTTGTGACAAAGTATGCATTTCTTGTAAGATTTTCATGAAAAAGCAAATTTGAATTCTCTGCCAGTAGAGCATATTCAGGCCCTTTGGGGCCTAATCCTAGATTTAACCCTTGGACTGCTAAGTGCGACCACTGACCTTTTTTCGGACAGTGTAGATCAAGATCAGACTACACAGAATTCTTTAAATATCAATTCCTCATAAACCACAGGGCCAATATTGGCCAAACTTGGCTGGAATGTTCCTTGGGATATCCTCTTTAAAAACTGTTCACAAAATTGGATTCCTCTTTGAAAACTGTTCACAAAATTGGATTCCGTCAAAAACTCTGGTTACCATGGCAACCAAATAGAATTTTCTAAGAAATTCTTTAAAAATCTTCTTCTCTGAAACCGCTGGTCTGATTTTGAAATAATTTCACAGATATGTTCCTTGGGTGACCCTTTTCAAAAATTGTTCGCGAAATTTTGATTGGTCAAGAAACATGGCTCTGGTGAATGGGGGCTACTTGCACTATAGGGAAATGAGGAAATTCTTAAAAAATTTTCTTCTCTGAAACCGCTGGTCAGATTTTGAAATAATTTCTCAGGGATTTTTCTTGGGTGACCCTTTTCAAAAAGTGTTTGCCAAATTTTGATTGGTCAAGAAACATGGCTGTGGTGAATGGGGGCTACTTGCACTATAGGGAAATGAAGAAATTTTTTTTAAAATTCTTCTTCTCTGAAATGGCTGGACAGATTTTGAAATGATTTCACAGAGATGATCCTTTGGTGACCCTTTTCAAAAAATTTTCACAAAATTTTGATTCGTCAAGAAACATGGCCCTGGTGAATGGGGGCTACTTGCACTATATGGAAATGAAGAAATTCTTGAAAATTCTTCTTCTCTGAAACCCCTAGTCAGATTTTAAAATAATTTGACAGATATGTTCCTTGGGTGATCCTTGCTGTTGTGAATGGGGGCTACTTGCACTATATGGACATGATGAAATTCTTGAAAATTCTCTTTCTCTGAAACCCCTGGTCAGATTTTAAAAGAAATTTTCCAATTTTCCGAAATGTTCCTTGGGTGACTCTTTTCAAAACTTGTTAGTAAATTTTGATCCATCAAGAAATATGGCTCTCATGGATGGGGGATACTTGCTCTTATACAGAAATGAAGAATTCTTAAAAATTCTTCTTTTTGAAACTGATGGTCAGATTTCGAAATTAATTTTACAGGTGACCTTTTGAAAATTGCTTAGCAAAATTATAAATTTGGTTCCAATGTTTCAATACCTCAGAAAAAAAAAAAAAAGGCTATGGTCATCTCAAAAATTCAGGTGAGCGACCCAGGGCCATCTTGGCCCTCTTGTCTTTTAATGTTACAGAATAAAGAACTGGTTATAATCATTTATTCCTTTTCCAACAATGTTTACATAAGTTTTATTCCTCGTAAAACCATGCAATTGATTAGTAAAGGGTTAAGATTTCTTTTGAAAAACTAAACAGGTGTAAACGCTGGTAAATGGCAAGTGAGCACAATCATGTTTATCACCTGATATGGGACTTCATTGTACCCGACACCTTTGGCTCCTTTTTAGCTCACCTGAGCACAACGTGCTCAAGGGGAGCTTTTAGGATCACCCGGTGTCCGTCGTGCGTCGTGAACATTTCTTTAAACATCAACTCCTAAACTGCTGGGCGGATTTGGACCAAACTTGGCTGGAATGTTCCTTGGGAGGTCCTCTTTTAAAAATTGTTCACAGTCTTTGATTCCGTCAAAAACTCTGGTTGCCATGGCAACCAAATAGATTTTTTTAGGAAATTCTTTAAAAATCTTCTTCTCTAAAACCACTGGCCAGATTTCAAAATAATTTCACACAGATGTTCCTTGGGTGACCCTTTTCAAAAATTGTTCGCGAAATTTTGATCCGTCAAGAGCCATGTTTCTTGACCAATCAAAATTTCGCGAACAATTTTTGAAAAGGGTTACCCAAGGAACATATCTGTGAAATTATTTCAAAATCTCACCAGCGGTTTCAGAGAAGAAGATTTTATAAGAATTCCTTCATTTTTGTATATAGTGCAAGTAGCCCCCATTCATCAGAGCCACATTTTTGGACGGATTAAAATGTCATGAACAATTTTTGAAAAGGCTCATTCAAGGAACATATCTGTGAAATTATTTCAAAATCCGACCAGCGGTTTCAGAGGAGAAGATTTTTAAAGAATTCCTTGATTTCTGTATACTGCAAGTAGCCCCCATTCACCAGAGCCACAATTTTTGACGGATCAAAATTTCACGAGCAATTTTTGAAAAGGCTCATTCAAGGAACATATCTGTGAAGTTATTTTAAAATCTGACCAGCAGTTTCAGAGGAGAAGATTTTTAAAGAATTTGCTAAAAAAATTCCATTTGGTCACCATGGCAACCAGAGTTTTTGACGGAATCAAATTCTGTGAACAACTTTTAAAGAGGACCTCCCAAAGAACATTCCTGCCAAGTTTGGTCCAAATTGGCCCAGCGGTTTAGGAGGAGTTGATGTTTGAAGAATTGTTGATGACGCACGACGGACACCCAGTGACCCTAAAAGCTCCCCTTGAGCATGTTGTGCTCAGGTGAGCTAAAAAAATCATCTCTTTGAATCTTGATGGATCCAAATAGTGCTAAGTTGCTAAATACCACCCTGTGGAAGATAGCTTTTGAAAATGTTTTTGGAAAACAGGGGGAGGGCGCTTATATAACCAGCATTTTCTCATTTTCCCACAATTTTTTCCACCCTTTCAGTCCGATAAACAAATACGTCTGTACCAAAAATGAATTTGTCGTATGCAGATTATACAATTTGGAAGAGACTATGGTCTCCCTTTTCCACGTGTTTTCTCACCGTTTCACACAATTTTGAAAGCTTTTTCAGACGACTTATGTGAAATTTTCGACTTACAAGCGATATTCTACGGAAGCATTTTTGTCTTGCTGAAACATTGTGGACAAATGATGTCACCGACTTTTCCAATAATTACCCTTAACTCTTTTGGCGTCATAAGTATACAGGGGACTTCATCGACGACTCACTAAAACTCAGGAAACATTTTTACATCTGCTGATGTGTGGATCTATTGCAGGTGTAGATCAAGATCAGAAGCATGTAGTAGTTACACCTTAGAGCTGCTGATGCTGATGTGGGGATCTATTTCAGATGGTGTAGATCAAGATCTGAAGCATGTAGAAGTTACACCTTACAGCTGCTGATGCTGATGTGGGGATCTACATGTATTGCGCATACGGTGTAGATCAAGATCAGAAGCATGTAGTAGCTGCTGATTACACATTACAGCTACTGATGCGGGGATCTATTGCAGACAGTGTAGATCAAGATAAGAAACATGTAGTAAGACAGTAAGACACATAGCCTAGAAAGATTTTCTGAAATCTAATCATCAGTAGGCATTTTTACGTAGAAGTGGGCACTTGATCTATCTTTATCAATTAAATGGTGCTGAATTCAATGGTGCCAGGTGTCAAGCTGAAATTGGTCATTTGTGCCAGGTGTCAAGCTGAAATTGGTCATTTTAATGAAATGGCAGCCATTTTACAAAATGGCTACCAAAATGAGCAATTTTATGCTTTTAGAAGGTAGTGCTAGCTATTATGTTTAAAGGGTAGCACTTTTTCCCATTAAAACATGTTTAGTACTTATGAGAATTATTTGTAACCATCTTGATGTACAAAATGGCGGCCATTTTTAACACAAGAGGGCCATGATGGCCCTGTATCGCTCTACTGGCTAGTAAGTCAAAATACTACAAGCTAAACATCACAATACTTGGCCAATTGGTTTTTTAACTACAACACCTACAAAATTTTCTTCTATAAAATCCTATGAGAAACTTATAACTCCAGGGAAATGCCTCTATTGGCAACAAAGCTACAATTAATTGAATCCTGGTGGAGGTCCACACGATACAGCCCCATACCAAATAAAAAGGTCTAGAATGTTTGGTTATAAACGAGAAGATTTTCAATGTCTGCTCTATAAAACATCCTGTAAAACTTGAGACCCATGAGACAGGTTAGCCCTAGGTCTAATGGTTAGTCACAAGAAACTTTAACAAGTTTTCACTATAAAAGCCCATGTGACCCCTGGAGTAGGGCCAAACTTGACCCTTAAGGTTATAATTTGGGTCTTCTTGGTAGATGCCCACTAGATAAAGGTACAACATACAAAATTTGGTAGCCCTAGGCCTTATGACCCCAGGGCGGGGACAAATTTGACCCCAGGGCGGGGACAAATTTGACCCCAGGGCTATAATTTGGGCAACCTTGGTAGACATCAACAAGATAAAGATAATGATGCCCGGCATTGTCCTTATAAAGTGTAATGCTAACTATACTGCCTTACAGGCCGCATTTTGTCATTAAGAACATGTATAATTACATTTGAGAATGATTCATAACAAAATACATGTATGTATGACCTGATCTACTTAAATCATAAATAATGATGTAATATCTTCCCTGATGTCTGGCCTGATATGTAATAGTCTGATCACAACTAGAATTTTAGAAAGATAGCAGAAACAAATTAAAACTATTGTTATTGCACATATTATATTATGGCTAGGTCTTACCTAACATTTTTATTTCAAACTTTGAAATTTTTGATACAATATCATGTTATTTGGAATGCACTCACAACACAAAAATTAAATACATTTGAATTGACTTTCTCCTGTCCTTTCTTCATATGCTGTGTATTTCTATAGTTTCTTTCAATCTTTCGGTCAAACTTAACTCAAACATGCAGTAAAAATTCTGTTCAGCATTGTATTTCTTTCTATAAATCCAGGGATATCTGAAGTTTCCAGATATTTCTTTCTAAAAGGTTTCCTCAACCTACTTTGCAGTGAAAATACGACGCTGTACACCTTTTAAATTTTGGAGATTGTTTCCTTTTTAAAATAGAACCTGTCTTGTTCTCTCAAGAGAGAACAACTAATTGAATACAGTCTTTGTATTATTTGTCAGGAAACTAAAAATGAAAATTTGCGTTCTACATATAAGGGTCTATCTACATTAATAAATGCAGCAAAGTTACGCCAAACTTTCAAAGATCCAAACAACAGAACAGCAGTAGAAAACATACTATCACCCACTCATAGCAATCCTGCAGGTCCTATGAAATGGCACAAAACTTGCTACAGCACCTTAACGAGCAAGTCTCACATAGATAGACTTAAAAAATCCCAAACAACTATAACTACCGTAGTACATGTAGCATTATCATTTATAAATCTAAAATCACTATATTCTCAATTCAAAGGGAGATTATAATTTCCTCCTTTTTCAGAAAAAAACTAACAAAAGTATCAAAAATAATTTCAAGATAGACATTTACAGAATTTCTGATCCGTTAGAAATGTGAAAATATATTATTTCTACATAAATCCTTATCTATCAACCAATTAGAAATTTTATCCCACGTTCACCGGAAGTGCATTACACAGGTCTTACCTTAAGTGACTTCTCACAATATGTGGATGATTACCCACATTAAGTTAAGACCTGTGTAATGCACTCCCGCTGCATTAAGTGGATGATTACCCACATTAAACGACAACTTTGATTACCCATATTAAGTGACTTCCCACAATAAGTGGATGATTACCCACATTAAGCGACAACTTTGATTACCCATATTAAGTGACTCCCCAATTACCCACATTAAGCGACAAGTGTGATAACCCAAATTAAGCGACTTGCCACAATAAGTAGATGATTACCCACAATTGGTGACAAAACACGGGACTCGTCTGGCCCTCCATATTGTTGCAACGTCTTCGTCGTGAGGGCTAGAAACGTAAGTTAACTTTTTGTGATCTGACGGCAAATAGCAACATAAACAATTTGGCTTTCAATGCGCTTGACTTATATTAACAAAAGGTCAGAAAAATTAAGTCATTTTACTTAAACCAAAATATATCTGTATTCAGTGCCAAAAGGGACCCGTAGAAGTTTGGTTTCCTAAAATATTGAGCCATGTAAGTGGAATTTAATTTCCCTGTTCTTGAAAAAATTGAAAATATCGTATCAAGGCATATTTTGTAGGTCCAGCTTAATTTTATCATTTTCAATGATATATAAGTATGTGAACGTAATTGTAAATTACCTCCCTTTTTAAAGTGTAATTTCTTACATGAAAACCAAAAAAATCAGCCTGGCACCGCCCATCATTGAATTCAGCATACCCAAATTATGTTAAAATGATACGGTGTCAAATTCTACCTAATCATGCCTAGTGCTCTTTACTAGAGAGGAATTTCAGAAAATCCTTCTAGGCTAACAGTCCAATCAGCATCCCCCCTCTTAACCCATTACCAAACGACAATATTTAAACTGGTCCAAATTGAAAGCATTTGCAGACAACAAAATAAAAGTGACTGAAAATTTGAAATTTGTTTTGTGAAGGGTAGAAAACATTGTTGGAAAAGGAGAAAATGCTGGTTACCAGCATTTTCTTCTTTTCCCACAACGTTTTCTAAAGGGTCCTTTCTCAGGGGCGTCAAAAGTAGGGATTGTGTGGTAATGGGTTAAGAAGAAGTAATCATTCTTTCGAATGGAGGGTTTCATTTTAGCTATACATTTGTCTTTGACTGCATATAATTATGTTAAACAACAAGAGTTTTGTGTGAACATGTGAAGTGCAATGCAAACAAGAGGGCCATTGGCCCTGGAGTACTCACCTGAGACTATAGCTTTATATCAAAGCTCTATGCCATCAAGTTTCAGAGAAGAAAATTTTTAAAGTTTTCCTTCTTTGTTCCTGTGTTTGAAACTTATGACTTGCGGGGCTGGGCTAGTTTTGACCCCAAGGGTATCATATGAACAAACTTGGTAGAGGTCCACTAGGAGTTGCTACATATCAAATATCAAAGCTCTATGCCTTTTAGTTTTTGAGAAGAAGAATTTTAATTTTTCATTCGTTCCTGTGTTTGAACTTGTAACCCCTGGGGTGGGCCGGTTTTGACCCTAGGGGTATCATATGAACAAACTTGGTAGAGGTAGAGGGAGATGCTACATACCAAATACCAAAGCTCTATACCTTCAAGTTTCAGAAGAGAAAATTTTTAAAGTTTTCCTTCTTTGTTCCTAGGCTAAAATTTGTGTCCTCTGGGGTGGGGCCAGTTTTGACCCCAGGGGCATCATTTGAACAAACTTTGTAGAAGTCCCCGAGGAGATGCCACATACCAAGTATCAAATCTCTATGCCATTTAGTTTCAGAGGAGAAGATTTTTAAAGTTTTCCTTCTTTGTTCCAATGCTCAAACTTGTAAACCCCTGGGCGCGGGCCGGTTTTGATTCCAGGGGCATAATTTGAACATGCTAGGTAGAGGTCCATTAGGAGATGCCAAAGGCCAAATACCAAAGCTCTACACTTTCTAGTTTCAGAGAAGAAGATATTTAAAATTTTCCTTCTTTGTTCCCATGCTCAAACTTGTGACCCCAGTGATAGGGCCAGTTTTTCCCTCATGGGAATCATTTAAACAAACTTGGTAGAGGTCTTCTAGGAGATGCTGCATACCAAATATCAAAGGTCTACGCTTTCAAAGTTTAGGGAGAAGATTTTTTTAAAGTTTTCCTTCTATGTTCCTATGCTCAAACTTGCAACCCCCGGTATGGGGCCAGTTTTTACCCCCAGGGACATCAATTTGAACAAACTTGGTAGAGGTCCACTAGGAGATACCACATACCAAATACCAAAGCTTTATCTTCTAATGTCAGAGAAGAAGGTTTTCAAAGATTTTTTTTTTTCCTTTTAGGTGCAATGGCAACCAGAGTTATGGGTGGAATTAAATTCTTTGAACAATTTAAGTAGAGCTTCACCCAAGGAACATCCCTGTCAAATTTCATCAAGATTGGCCCAGTGGTTTGGGAGAATAAGATGTTTAAAGAAATTGTTGACGGACACTGGACAACGGACGCCAGACATAGGGCAACCACAATAGCTCACCTTTAGCATGTTGTGCTAAGATGAGCTAACAAGAGGGCCAAGATGGCACTGGATCACTCACCTGAATTTTTGAGAGGACCATAGCCTTTTTTTTTTTGAAGATATTGAAACACTGGAAACTAGGAGTTTCTTAATTTCCGTACAGTGCAAGAAGCCCCCATTCACCAGAGCTGCTTTTTGACCTATCAAAATTTCCCGAAAAAATTTTGAAAAAGGTCATTCAAGGAATACTTCCGTGAAATAATTTTCAAATCTGACCAGCCATTTCAGAGAAGAAGAATTTTCAAGAAATTCTTCATTTCCATATAGTGCAAGGAGCCCACATCCACCAGAGCAAAGTTTCTAGACGAATCAAACTTTCACAAACAATTCTTGAAAAGGGTCACCCAAGGAATATCTCTGTGAAAATTTTCCACAATCTGACCAGCCATTTCAGAAAAGAAGAATTTTTAAGAATTTCTTCATTGCCCTATAGTGCAAGTAGCCCCCATTTACCAGAGCCATGTTTCTTGACGAATCAAAATTTCATTAACAACTTTTGAAAAGGGTCACGCAAGGAACATCTCTGTGAAATTATTTCAAAATCTGACCAGTGGTTTCAGAGAAGAAGAATTTTTAAGAATTTCTTCATTTCTGTATAGTGCAAGAAGCCCCCATTCACCAGAGCCAGGTTTCTTGACGGATCAAAATTTCGTGAACAATTTTTGAAAAGGGTCACCCAAAGAACATCGAAATTTTTTTAAAATCTGGCCAGCGGTTTCAGAGATGAAGATTTTTAAAAATTTCCCAAAAAATTCCATTTCATTGCCATGGCAACCAGAGTTTTTGACGGAATCAAATTCTGTGAAAACTTTTCAAGTTTGGTCCAAATTGGCCCAGCAGTTTAGGAGTTGAAGTTTAAAGAGTTGTTGATGGCGCACAACACACGACGGACATCGGGTGATCCTAAAAGCTAAGCTCCCCTTGAGCATGTTGTGCTCAGGTGAGCTAAAAAGCATAATATGTCATTCATGACCTTTTGATCATGTCAGACTGCAGAATTATAGTCTGATCCTGTGTCTATACTGCTCATTAAACAGTCAGATACTGTATAAGTGGAAATTTTTGCTACATGGAATTCTTTTGTGATTTCGTGAATTTGAAAAAGTCGATAACTTTTCTTATCAAGTACTTTACCACAAGCATACCAACCAAATTAATGATGAGCGTCAGACATTTCTGCTTACAAAAGTGTCTCAAGAGGTAATTTGCATATTAGGTATAGAGTAATCTGACAACAGAACTCCGATGTAATTTAACCCTTTCCCAAACCACAAAATTCTAGACTGGTCCAAAATGAAAGTACTTGAGGACGATTTAAATTTGTTTCCAGCAGGGTAGAAAACCTTGTGGGAAAAGGAGAAAATGCTGGTTACCAGCATTTTCTTCTTTTCCCACAATGTTTTCAAAAGGCTTCCATCTCAGGATCGTAAAAACTAGGAATTGTTTGGTAAAGGGTTAATAACCATCCTGTTCTTTTCTGATTTAAAATATCAATTACATGTTTAAGCCTTTTCACAAATTAACAAAATTTCAGTCTCCTCCAAATTCAAAGCATTAATTTTTGCATACGACAATTTCATTGTGGTTCAAATGGTGCTATCTATTTTAGATAGGGTAGAAAACATTGTGGGTAAAGGGGAAAATGCTGGTAATCAGCATTTTCCCTTTTACCTATGTTCTCAAGAGGTTTCTTTCCCAGGGTCGTCAAAAGTCACGATTGTGTAGTAAAGGATTAATGAGCAGGTTCTTAGGATTTATTACCCTGGAGGAAAACGACTTTTGAAAACATGGTCAGCATTTTTTTTCTTAACTCTTTACTAGACAACAAAATTTTAGACTGTTCCAAATTCAAAGGATTTGAAGACAACAAATTAAATGTAACCGAGATGATGATTATTGGTTTGGATGTGGAAGAAAACATTGTGGAACAAGGAAAACATGCTGGTAACCAGCATTTTACCAGCTGAGCCCCCAGTAGCTGAGTCGGTATCGTGCAGGTTCGTTTTCTGGTCACGATCCCTGGCTCAGCCAATTTCTTTCCAAGGATTGATGATAGTCACTGCAAGGGGGCCCATATTTGTCTCTCCATTTTTTTTTTTAAACAATGTGGGAAAGAAGCCAGTGGCTTGGAAAGAAATTGTGCAAAGTGCTGTTAAAGAGACTCCAAGGAAGCATGGATAGGTGCACTGGCCGCTGTGATAAAACTGAAATTATGTTGAAAATGGTGTTAAACACCATACAATCAATCAAGCATTTTACCCCTTTTCCCACAATGTTTTTAAAGCCTTCTCCTACAGGCCTAAGGGTTGGTAAAACTTGGGATTGTGTGGAAACGTGTTAACTCTTAACCAAACAACAAATTTTTGTACTGGACCAAATTCAAAGTATCTGCTGACAACAAGTCAAATCTTGGTAATATGATGATTTCTGACTTTGATAGGGTAGAAAATATTGAGGAAAAAGGAGAAAATGCTGGTTACTAGCATTTTCTCCCTTGCCCACAATGTTTTCTATAGACTTCTTTCTCAGGATCTTTAAATATTGGGATTGTGTGGTAAAGAGTTAACCATGTTTTCCACCATTATTTTTTTTTCTGTTTTTGCCACATTCAAAACTGTCCATTGCAAAATGGTTCTCAATTTAGAATGGTCTCCCTGTTAGTTTTTTTTTTATAAGAAAAGGAATAGCTGACAAGATTGCTTTTTCAGCCTGACAGATACTGGACAGTCAAATGGTTGTCAATGAATTAAGTCTTGAAGATAATCTATACTCATAAGTATTAACTCTTTACCAAACAACAAAATCTTAGACTAGTCCAAATTGAAAGCATTTGCAGACAACAAAATTCATGTGACTCAAATATTGAAATTTGTTCTGGGAATGGTGAAAAACATTGTGGCTCAGGTAGGAAATTCTAGTTACCAGCATTTTCTCCTATTCCCACAATGTTTTCTACCGTATCATATAGAAAATAGAAAAATCATCTTTCTAGCAACTGTTAATTTTTTATCTGCGAAATGCTTTCAATTTAGTCTGGTCCAAAATTTGCCGTTTGTGAAAGGGTTAAAACCAAATGTTGCTCCAGATGGCTGCAAGGTTGCACAGATTTACAGCCAGAGAGAAAACACGTTTCACTGCATTAACTCTTTACCACTCAATCCCGACATTTAACAACCCTGAGAAAGAAAGCCTTTTAAAACATTGTGGGAAAAGGAGAAAATGCTGGTAACTAGCATTTTCTCCTTTTCCCACAATGTTTTCTATCCTTCCCAAATCAAATCGTGAGTTTTCAGTCACATTTATTTTGTTGTCTGCAAATGTTTTCGATTTGGACCAGTCTATAAATCTGTCATTTGGTATAGAGTTAATTTATAAAGTAAACATAGGCTGTCATACAGAGCTCCATATAAGGAGTGATTGTATTCTAAATCCATTATTTCTCTCTGAAGCCCTATGTTGTAGATACTCATTAGAATTGTCTCTATCTGCAGGTCTGGTCATATCTGGACATGAGAATACGGGGTACAGGGTACGATCCCCGGTTATGACCTCTGGCTTGGACAGTTTCTTTCAAAGGATTGATAATAGTCACTGAGACAGGATTCATTCCTCTCCCACTGCTGACCATTGTTTCTACAATGATCATGAGGGAAAGCAGCCAGTGGATTGGAAAGAAAATTTTGCAAAGTACTGGTAAAAGAAATCCAGGAATGCACAGATAGGTGCACTGGCGGCTGCTATATAACTGAAATAATGTTGAAAACGGCATTACACACCATACAGTCTATTAATCAATCAATCCTCACTAGCTATAAGAATGTATCCTTAACAAATTTCAGACCTGTCTAAATTAAATGACTGCGATGCAGACAACAGTTTAGATGTAGCTAAAGATAATTTTTTCTTTAACATGGTGGAAAACATTGTGGGAATAGAGAAAATGCTGGTAACTAGCATGTTTTCCAATTGCAACAATTTTTTCAAAAGGATTCTTCCTTTGTTATTAAAAGTTGTGACTGTGTTGAAACGTGATAAGGCACAAGCAGCTTTCTTTTGCCAGAAACACTTTTGTTAAACACAGATTCAGGAAAGTCTATCCTTCCACATTTTTTTTTTAAATTTCTGTGTAATGTTCCACACTTGTATAATTGTTTCCCAAGGGCACTTTTGAGACATGGCCCCTTCTTTTTGCTTTGTACAATGGCAACTAGGCAGTCTTTCATTCCAGGTGCATGGTGTTACTGAATGTTCTCCAGAAAACATTCTTTATCTTCCTCCCTTCATGAACTCTTTTACCTGAAGTTTGAATATGTTTTCTTCCATTACAGCAAATATTTTAATAGCTCAGTCATATTTTATGCAAAGACCGTGGCCCTTGATAGTACATGTAGTTAACAAGGCTTCTTTTTGTTGACAAACCTGTGGTGGCATATTTCTGCCACAAGATACGAGGGAGCTATTGCAATAATTTAACCCTTGACCATATGGCAAAATTTTAGACCTATTTGAATTGAAAGCATTTGTAAGCCACAGTTTCAAAGTGGCTCAAATGGTGCAATTTTGCTTTTATAGGGTAGAAAACCTTGTGAGAAAAGGAGTAAAATGCTGGTTACTGGCATTTTCTCCTTTTCCCACAATATTTTCAAAAGCTTCTTCAGGGTCATTAAAAGTCGTCACTGTGTGGTTACAACATTGTGTGCCTACAACTGACAGTCATAGTACCTGCAATTAAATATGGTTCCGGAGCACCTTCATCAAGAACCTTACGAATTCTATTCCCCAAATAGTTTTGAATTTGTTCAAAGGAGGCATTTTGATTTGTATTTGTGATTTTAAAGAACTATGTTCATATAGAGTCTTTTCTAAATTTACAGATTAACTCTTTGTGGTAACAACAAAATTTTAGACTGGTCTTAATTGATAGCACTTGCTGATGACAATAGAGCTATCACAATAACTTTGTCTCCATGTCAGCTTTGAGCATGATTGAAATATTTTAGGAAAAAATATTAAGTTTATCATACTTTTTAGCTCACCTGAGCAGGAAGTGCTCATGGTGAGCTTTTGTAATTGCCCAATGTCCGTCGTCCACAATTTCTTTAAACATCTTCTCCTCCTAAACCACTGGGCCAATCTTGATGAAACTTAGCAGGGATGTTCCTTGGGTGCAGCTCAACCAAAGTTGTGTAGGAGATTGAATTCCAGCCGTAATTCTGTTTGCCATGGCAACCAAAAGGAAAAAAAAAAAAGCAAAATATTTGAAAATCTTCTTCTCTGAAACTAGAAGGCGTAGAGCTTTGATATTTGGTATGTTGCATCTCCTAGTAGACCTCTACCAAGATTGTTCATATGATGCCCCTGGGGTCAAAACTGGCCCCGTCCCGGGGGTCATAAGTTTGGAACAGGAACAAAGAAGGAAAACTTTAAAACTTTTCTTCTCTGAAACTAGAAAGTGCAGAGCTTTGATAATTGGTATGTAGCATCTCCTAGTAGACCTCTACCAAGAATGTTCATATGATACCCCTGGGGTCAAAACTGGCCCTCCCCCGGGGGTCACAAGTTTGAAACTTAGGAACAAAGAAGGAAAACTTTAAAAATCTTCTTCTCTGAAACTAGAAGGGGCAGAGCTTTGATATTTGGTATGTAGCATCTCCTTGTGGACTTCTACCAAGATTGTTCATATGATGCCCCTGGGGGTCAAAACTGGCCCCGCCCCGGGGGTCAGAAGTTTGAAATATAGGAACAAAGATGGAAAACTTCAAAATTTTTTTTCTCTGAAACTAGAAGGCGTACAGCTTCGATATTTGGTATGTAGCATCTCCTAGTAGACGTCTACCAAGATTGTTCATATGATGCCCCTGGGGTCAAAACTGGCCCTGCCCTGGGGGTTACAAGTTTGAAACTTAGGAACAAAGAAGGAAAACTTAAAAAAAAAATCTCTGAAACTAGAAGGCGCAGAGCTTTGATATTTGGTATGCAGCATCTCCTAGTGAACCTCTACCAAGATTGTTCATATGATGCTCCTTTGGTCAAAACTGGTCCCGCCCAGGGGTCACAAGTTTGAAACATAGGAACAAAGAAGGAAAACTTTAAATTTCTTATTCTCTGAAACTAGAAGATGTAGGGCTTTAATGAAGTGTAATTTTTAAGAATTCTTCATTTCTGTATAAGAGCAAGTATCCCCCATCCACGAGAGCCATGTTTCTAGATGGATCAAAATTTACGAACAAGTTTTGAAAAGGGTCACCCAAGCAACATTTTGGAAAATTCCTTTTAAAATCTGACCAGGGGTTTCAGAGAAAGAGAATTTTTAAGAATTTCATCATGTCCATATAGTGCAAGTAGCCCCCATTTACAAGAGCAAGGATCACTCAAGGAACATCTCTGTCAAATTATTTAAAAATCTGACATGGGGTTTCAGAGAAGAAGAATTTTTGAGAATTTCTTCATTTCCATATAGTGCAAGTAGCCCCCATTCACCAGAGCCATGTTTCTTGACGGATCAAAATTTTGTGAACAATTTCTGAAAAGGGTCACCCAAGGATCAAGGAACATCTCTGTCAAATTATTTTAAAATCTGACAAGGGGTTTCAGAGAAGAAGAATTTTTGAGAATTTCTTCATTTCCCTATAGTGCAAGTAGCCCCCATTCACCAGAGCCATGTTTCTTGACAAATCAAAATTTCACGATCATCTCTGTGGAAATCATTTCAAAATCTGTCCAGCCGTTTCAGAGAAGAAGAATTTTTAAAAATTTCTTCATTTCCATATAGTGCAAGTAGCCCCCATTCACCAGAGCCATGTTTCTTGACCAATCAAAATTTCGCAAACACTTTTTGAAAAGGGTCACCCAAGGAACATCCCTGAGAAATTATATCAAAATCTGACCAGCGGTTTCAGAGAAGAAAAATTTTTAAGAATTTCCTCGTTTCCCTATAGTGACCCTAAAAGCTCCCCTTGAGCACGTTTGCTCAGGTGAGCTAACAAAAACACTTAAACTGTGTTTAGATGATCTTTTACTATGCTTGTGATGAGTAAATTTCAAGAAAGCACTTTTGATAAGTTCCTTTTTTCCTCTTTACTTACTGGTCTTATGCAAACACAAAAATTGGGTACCATTCCACATTACAGCTTGTCTTCATCTCTGTCAATACCTGGGCATATGCACTGACTTGGCATTGTGCCTGGTCTGGGACCTCAGGTGTTTGCTGTAATCACAACATAGTTTAATTGATAACAAATGTGGTTTAGATTAGTTGGTTGGTTGCATTGGGGTTTAACGCCACTTTAAGGGTGGGTATCTAGAATTTTCACATCCCACCAAATAGAACAAGAGCTGTTAGAGACGGGTTATGCTCCCCGAACAAGTGCTTGTCATAAAATATAAGAAATTGATATAAATTCACTTCTTTTATCCTAGAAGAACCTGTTCATGCCCCCCAAAATTTGATGTGAAAAGGCAATTACTATCTTAGAGATAGCCAACACAAACTTGTAGAGGACAATAAGCCCAATAAGCCCAATAAGCCCCCTTTTCCCATAAGACAATATTGGATCATTGCAATAAATACAATGGGTGTGTGGTTTGTGGCATTTTTGAATAATAATTCAAAATTTGAAATTTCATAAAATTTTGAGCAGTCATTGTATTAAATATTGCATAGAACAATTTTTTACATGAAGCCCCCTTTTTCCGAGACGCAGCCTGAAATTGAGAAAAAGGAAGAGAGGTACCTGGGCAACGTTTCAACAAGTTCAGATTTGAAATTTCACAAAGTTTTGAGCACTGATAAAGGAAAACCTAGTGAAAAACAATTTTTTCCATGAAGTCCCCTTTTTCCGTGATGCAGCCTTAATTTGAGAAACCAGGAAAGACATATTTGTGCATTAATAAAACATAGATTGCAAAAACAAAGGGCTCATGTTGAAACTTGTAAAACAAGATCTAACCATGAAATGTTGACAAAAACTGAACCAGATATTAATAAAAATTGCACTTTTGCATTAGGGCCCCTTTTTCATTTTACAAAGAAACCCCCTTTTTCCATGACAGAGGGTCAAATTGAAAAACACATAGATAAAGAAACAAGAGAACATGGTGAAACTTTGATAAAAAAAATATAACCATAAACTTTAATGAAATTTTGACCAAAACTGAATGAAATATTAGTAAAAATTGGAATTTTGCAAGAAGCCCCCTTTTTCCATGTCAGAACATCAACTTAAAAAATGCCCAGATTAAAAATAGCAAGGGCACATGCTAAAACTATCCATAAACAATGTAACCATAAAGTTTCATGATATTCTGACAAAAAGTGAATGAGAGATTGGTAAAAATTGCAATTTCGCATTAAGCCCCCTTTTTCCATGACACGGGGTCAAATTGAAAATCCGGGAAAAACATATTGGCACCTTACCCTAAGGAGTTCATATATGATGTTTCATCCAATTTGGTCCAAGGGTTGTGGAGAAATCGCTTCGGACGGACGGACAGAAGGACAGACAGAGGGACGGACAGACGAAGAGGCGACTATATGCTCGCCCTTCGGGGAGCATAAAAATATATATATCACTGAAATTTATATGAAAAAACAATACAAATCATCAATAATTAACCCTTTACTCCATAGATACTCATTTCAACGCATTGCTTGTAGGAGCCTTTGGAAAACATTGTGGCAAAAGGTGACGAGCAATTTCACCTTTTGTCACAATGTTTTCTATGCCTTCAAAAGGTGTCATATATACATAAGAAAGGAGTTCATCCTTGCTGTTATTTAGGGTCAATTAGAGATACCATAGAAATGCCTTATGGGGTAAAGGGTTAAGAATCATAAAATTACAAAAAAAAATTTTTTTTGATAGTATTCCCTTAAAAGGCTACGTAGCCTCTTAAGCTATTTTTAGATCTCCCGCCAAAAATAAAGAAAAGCGTTGTGGGAATGTTAAGTGACTGGGACATGACTAATGACCCTGAAATTCCATAAAATGACAAACATGTAATTATATTCCATAATGTCTACTTCAGACCCTATGTTTGAAGCTTCGTCTGTGTATTTTCGGTGTGTAAATGAGCAAGTTGCTTATCTAAAAATAGACCGTGTTTCCTGTCGGTATTGAACTAGGCTGTAGTAAATCTCTAATTTCTCATGTTTTCCAATGGTTTTCGACTGCTGGGGTGTTATGAATGAAAATTATAAGGCTTTTGGAGTATAATGGTGATTTTTTTGTATTCTTGTTAAATTTTTGTCCCAAAATCTAAAGGGCCACCTTTAACCTATTACCACACAATCCCTACTTTTGACGCCTCTGAGAAAGAAGCCTTTTGAAAATACTGTGGGAAAAGGAGAAAATGCTGGTAACCAGCATTTTCTCATTTTCCCACAGTGTTTTCTACCCTTCCCAGAACAAATTTCTATTTTTCGGTCGTCTTTATTTTGTCGTCTGCAAATGCTTTCAATTTGGACCAGTCTAAAATTTTCTTGTCTGGTAAAGAGTTAACAGCTAAGGTCGTATCATGGCAAGCGGTGACACAGGTGTTTCCTGACTTTCTTACACCGGTACTAACACAACTTTCTTTCCAAAGCCACCAACTACTTTTCTCACATGTATGCTTCAGCAGAAGTGAGAGGCAAAAATATGCCGTAAAGAAAGTTTGTCTGAAGCGGGTATCAAACTCACAACCACCAGGTCATGAGTCTGACACGCTCACCACTGAGCCACCCGGGACGGCAAATGTTATTTAGATGCAGAGAATTGACCTTACAGCCGACTAAGTTTTGATCCAGATCAGCCTATGCTATCTGCACATGCTGACCTGGGTTGATTCTTTTCCCTATTAGTCAATTTTCTGTCTGTCAAGGGCTCAGTCTTCCTGATGATTAAATTGGTAGTAAAAAAAGTTGGTATGTGATGGCTTGCTTGGTTCTACTGATCACCAAGATGCATTAAGCCCCATTCTGTCAGATCATGGTTCACATACAAATGTAAAAATAGTGGACAATGCAGTTTCAATACCAGACTACAAGTTCAATGCAATCTGATCTTGACCTAAACTATGTGCAATTTTAGCAACTTGCATTGACGCTACCTCTCCAAGGAATTATGCTTTGATAGGGTAGAAAACTTTGTAGGAAAAGGGGAAAATGCTGGTTACCAGCATTTTCTCCTTTTCCCACAATATTTTCTAAAGGCTTCTTTCTCAGAGTTTTCAAAAGTAGGGATTGTGTGGTAATGGGTTAATTCCTCTGCGAAATGTGAAGACTGAACTGGGCCGAAACTTTTTGCTATCATTCAATTTTCTGTGTACCAAAGGACCATTTTTCCTGTAGATTCAATCATTCATTAGACTAAATGAATTTTATGGATCCCAAAATTATGTGATAACTTGCCTGGTATAATGGAACCCAGATATTTGCATTATTCCTTTACCAATCAATCCCTGGTTTTTACGACCCTGAGATGGAAGCCTTTTGAAAACATTTATGGGAAAAAGAGAAAATGCTAGTAACCAGCATTTTCTCCTTTTTGCACAATGTTTTCTACCCAGTTGGAAAAAAATTTCTTTTGTCATCTGCAAATACTTTCACCTTTCACCCTAAAATTTTGTCAATTGGTAAAGGCTTTCCACGTTCTATGTGGTCTAATCTTGATCTACAATATTATATAGGTTGATCTTACTTTCCCAAGTTGGTGTGAGTCGTATCTAGGTTTACAGTTGAAAACACTGTTTACAGGTTGTGTTGCATTTTATAAGCTCGGGCCCTTCAGGATTCTACCATTCCAATACCAAACCAACAGTCTGTCATCATCTGTAAAACAGTGTGTAAGGTGGAAAAAATAAATAGGATAATGAAGAAAATTATGAAAATTCTTGATTATTTTATAAACAAGTTATAAACCATCTCTTTCAAACTGCTGCTTTACCCCTAGCAAAACAACCTGTGTTTTAATGATCCTGAGAAAGAAGGCTTATTAAAATATTGTAGGAAAAGGAAAGAATTACTAGTAACCAGCATTTACTCCTTTTCTTACAATGCTCTCTACCTTTTCAGAGACAAATCCCATTATTGAAGCCACGTTCAGGGTTTTATCTACAATATTATTGCTTTCAAAGGACAAAATCTAACACTTTATCATCTGGCATGGAATTAAATACAAGTCTGTTTATTTTCAGAAATTTTACTTCTTGGATTTAACTGTTTTTGATGCAAAAAAAAACCATCAGCAAAAAAATCCCATTTTTCAAAAATTTCTGCATAATTCTTTGTAGTTTTGAAGAAAACAGTCTACATTGGATTTGTCATCTGCAAATGATTTCAGTTTGGATGAGTTTAAAATTTTATTGTGGTGTCTGTGAGGTAGAATATCTGCCTCATAAGCCAAAGGTCTCAAGATCGTTATGTGGGAGCAGATGTCAACTTTGGGATTTTTCATTGGCCCTAATATTCCGCGTGAGTACTAGTGTAGTTCCCAGGAAGCAGAATCAAGAAAGATTAATATGATTTGTAAGAACTTGTTTCTCAATGATGTATAATAAATTTGCTTAACCTTTTTCCATACAATTCCTGGACTTAACAACCCTGAGATAGAAGCATTTTGAAAACATCATGGGAAAAGGAGAAAATGCTGGTAACTAGTATTTTCTCCTTTTCCCACACTGTTTTCTACCTTGCTGGAAACAAATTTCAATTTTTGGGTTACGTCTATTTTGTGGTCTGCAAGTGCTTTGGATTTGGATCAGTCTAAAATTTTGTTGTTTGGTAAAGAGTTAAACTAAACTTAATTAAAATTTTGTTTTGTGGGAAAGGGTCAAATCTAAAAATTTGAGCTTCATACACTTCATAACCTGTTTATTCTACTTTTATTGTGAAGCAAGTCCAATGCAGCTCAACAGATTATTTCTATCTTTGAAATTGTAGAAAACATTCTGAAAAAAGGAGAAAATGCTTGTAACCAGCATTTTTTCCCTTTTCAACAATGTTATCAAAATGCTACTCCGTCAAAGTCATAAAAACCTCTGTTTGGAAACAGGTTAATGTAGTTTTAGAGTTAAGGGTAATGCATAATGTCATGTGAAGGGCAGATAGAGTGACTGTGTATATTATGTAGTTTTTAAAAGTTTAACCCTTTACCAGATGACAAAATTTTAGCCCCATCCAAATTGAAAGCATAATTTTGAAGATGACAAATCAATGTGGCTCAAATGGTGAAATTGGTTAGTGATAGGTAGAAAACATTGTGGGAAAAGGAGAAAATGCTGGTTACCAGCATGTTCTCCTTTGCCCACAATATTTTCAAAAGGCTTCTTTCCAAAGATTGTCAAAAGTCATAATTGTGTGGTTAAGAGTTAAATGTTTAAATGTTCTATTGGAGCGAAGAGTCCTGTGTGTGTTTGTTATCTATTTGGAGGGTTGTGCCTGTTGCATCAGCACATGGATTCTGTGAATCATGGGATAGCAAGTCATGTTAAGCTATAAACTGAGGGGTCAGCAAGCATCTTTAGACATGTATTTTTACAAGGGATATACCTGAATAATGTGCTGCAGTGCTGGAAAGAGTTCTGGGGTAAGCTTTATCCTAGAGATTTTCAGTTTTAGAGCAAATTTTTTTTAGGGTAGACTTTGAAACCATTGATTGTTGAAAGGTTGTCCTGTTTTTTAATAGTTGGACAGTGCTGAAGAAGGAGCAGTGCTGTTTTTCTTGCAGTGCAATCATGGGTTGCAGAAGCATGTTGTTGAAATTTGTGAATACAGTATTGAGTTATGTTTTGGTACTATGGCTTCGTATATAGTATTTTAATAGCATTCTTCCCAAGAATCATGCAAGCCCTGTAGAAATGGTGATAAGTGACTTTTTCAGAATACCCAAAAAAGTTGGCGCAGTTGATTCCTTTAGTCACGAAAGTCCAAAAGACAAAGGGAAACTTTTATTGTCATGCTGTTACCATGGCAATGGCTACTGAAAGTTTTTGCCCCCAGAAACACTTTTTCCTTTTTAAAACTTGAAAAATTATGCACTTTGAAGTTAATGAAACATATTTGTCACCAAAAGTCCAGTGAGTTGTGCTATCATAACATAATCACCCATGTATTGGCTTTCAATATCAAGAATGCAAAAGTAAAAATAAGCTTTCAGAATGTGCTTCTATGGCAATGAACAATGGATGTATTTTGCACCTCTGCTGTTGGCCTAAATTGACAAATTTCAGTTATCTCCGAACACCAAAGCTAGGATTCAAGGTTTCAGTATTAGACATATAGACTAATGTATTGGGTCACAAATGAAAAAATAAAAAAGGTCAAAACGTTTTTAGCTCAGGTAACCGTGGCAACCAAAGTGGCAACACATTTGTAATATTTGGAACATGCCGTATTTCATGCAATAACATGACCACTAAACACAATTATGTGAGCATCAGTTAATATGACATATGAAGCATTAATACAAGTATAAAAAGCTGCATGCCAGATATTTTGGTTTTGTGTCTTAATTTGGTTTTCTGAATGTCGACACTAGCACAAAACTGCTGTTTTTGCTCAATTTTAAAGTATAATAATTATTGTAGACACTAAAATAAGTAAAATGAATAACTTTGGTTTAAGAATAGCCACTAATCTAATGTGTTGTCATTGAAAATATAACAATGAGCATATCATGTCATACTCCATGTTACCATTGCAGCCAAAGCAGCATATCATAAAATTGAGAAAATACCATTATCCATTGAATATAATGAACAACAATTAGGAAATCTTCATACCCCTCTATATAATGATGGTTCATGGCGTGTCAGTTTTCATCTATAAAGCAGCATACATGCTAATTATTCCCCGCCAAAAAGGCAGCCAGGAATCTGGTAATAGTAGCTTTCCGTCCGTCTCTCTGTCTGTACTACTGTCATTCCATCTTTCCCTCCTTGCATCCAACTTTCTTGTCTGGAGCATAACAGAAAAAGTATTTAACATATAACCATGAAACTTCACAGATGGATAGATCTCACAAAAAAGAAGTTTAGAGCATAAGAACCATTCAACTTGATTGCATACTTTAGGAGTTTTGCCCTTCATTTTTCTCACTTTAATTTTGTCTATAGCATAACTCAAAAACTATAAGAGGTGTACTCCCACAAAATCAATGTGGTTCAAGCCATTAATAAGATAAACAAACTGTGCAAGTGTCATCAAAATCTGACAACAAATGCGGACTTTATCGCGTAAACAAGAAAAAGACAGAGACACATGACGGAAACCATACCACGACAAAAGCTCTACTGGCTTTCAGCCAGTAGAGCCAGAAATTACTGGTAACCATGGTTACTTAATTGTTATGCCCCCCCCTTTCGAAGAAATGGGGGTATATTGCTTTGCACTTGCCAGTTGGTCCGTCGGTTGGTCGGTCGGTCGGTCCGTAGACCACATGTTTGTCCAGAGCATAATGCAAAAAGTATTTCAGGTATCATCTTGAAACTTCATAGGTGGATAGATCTCATTAAGGAAAAGTGCAGTACACAAGAACCATAACTCTGCCCATCATATTTTTGGAGTAATTGCCCTTTGTTGATTTTCATACTTAATTTTTGTCCAGAGCATAACTCAAAAAACTATTTCAGGTATCATCTTGAAACTACATAGGTAAATAGATCTAATTAAGGAGAAGTGCAGTGCACAAGTACCATAACTCTGCCCATCATATTTTTGGAGTTATTGCCCTTTGTTGATTTTCATACTTAATTTTTGTCCGCAGCATAACTCAAACAGTATTTTAGGTATCACCTTGAAACTTCATAGGTGGATAGATCTCATTAAGGAGAAGTGCAGCGCACAAGTACCATAACTCTGCCCATCATATTTTTGGAGTTATTGCCCTTTGTTGATTTTTATAGTTAATTTTTGTCCGTAATATAACTCAAAAAGTGTTTTAGGTATCATCTTGAAACTACATAGGTGGATAGATCTCATTGAGGAGAAGTGCAGTGCACAAGAAAAATAACTCTGCCCATCATATTTTTGGAGTTATTGCTCTTTGTTGATTTTCATACTTAATTTTTATCCGGAGCATAACTGAAAAAGTGTTTTAGGTATCATCTTGAAACTACATAGGTGGATAGATCTCATTTAGGAGAAGTGCAGTGCACAAGTTCCATAACTCTGCCCATCATATTTATGGAGTTATTGCCCTTTGTTGATTTTCATAGTTAATTTTTGTCTGGAGCATAACTCAAACAGTATTTTAGGTATCACCTTGAAACTTCATAGGTGGATAGATCTCACCAAGGAGAAGTGCAGTGCACAAGTACCATAACTCTGCCCATCATATTTTTGGAGTTATTGCCCTTTGTTGATTTTTATAGTTAATTTTTGTCCGTAATATAACTCAAAAAGTGTTTTAGGTATCATCTTGAAACTACATAGGTGGATAGATCTCATTGAGGAGAAGTGCAGTGCACAAGAAAAATAACTCTGCCCATCATATTTTTGGAGTTATTGCCCTTTGTTGATTTTCATAGTTAATTTTGTCTGGAGCATAACTCAAAAAGTATTTCAGGTATCATCTTAAAACCTCATAGGTGGATAGAACTTACTAAGGAGAAGTGCAGTGCACAAGTTCCATAACTCTACCCATCATATTTTTGGAGTTATTTCCCTTTGTTGATTTTCATAGTTAATTTTTGTCTGGAGCATAACTCAAAAAGTATTTCAGGTATCACCTTGAAACCTCATAGGTGGATTAATCATATTGAAGAAAAGTGCAGTGAACAAGAACCATAACTCTGCCCATTATATTTTTGGAGTAATTGCCCTTTGTTGATTTTCATACTTAATTTTTGTCCAGAGCATAACTCAAAAAGTATGTGAGGTAAAATCATGAAACTTTAAAAGTTGATAGTTCACATAAATGGGAAGTGCAGTGCCCAAAAATTGTTAATTTATCATTAATAATTTTTGAGTAATTACCCTTTGTTCGTTTTTACACTTTGAATGTAAGTTTATAATCACATTGGATGCCATTAGGGGGGTATACATGTTTTACAAACATCTCTTGTTTAAAGAGCATTTAAAGCATTTCCTTTCAGATATTTGGTTTATTAAAATGTTTTTGAAACTCATCAAATCTTTTTTAGTCAATGGAAGAAGATTCTTTGCACTGACTTGCTATATTTTATGGGGTTGAGTTTACTAAGTATCTGGACGAGTCCAAAGTGTTGTTGTCGGGTGAAAACATTCGCAATGACTATTTAAAACCCTATGCCACATAACCCAAGTTTTTACGACCCTTAGAAATATAGTTTTTTAAAAATGTTGTTGAAAAGGGCTAAGAGTTCTAGTAACCAACCTTTTCTCCTTTTCCCTTGCTATCCTTCCTAACGAAAATTTCATTTTTAAGCCATATTCAAATTGTTATCTGCAAAGACTTCCAATTTGCACAAGTCTCAAATTTTTGTTTCGTAAAGAGTTGGTGAAAGATTCATTGTTATAAAAAATGGGGTGGGGGGTGGGAAACATCAATATACCTGCAATAGGCCTTTCCTAATTTTATGTCTGATTATTCAACCAATGTTTGCGTAATTCTGTAGCTAAGTTTGTAACGTACAGGCTCGAAGTCCAGGAATCTGAGGTTTGATTTATTTAAACTATTAATGTGATAATTTTTCCAAAAAATCGTTCCAGTATCTGCTAAAAGACAGAGACAGTCTACTAACAAAAAACTGGGACATTAAACATTTTGAATTTATAGCAAAAATCTTAACTTTGAAATAACGTTTTTAAAAATCTGTATAGTTGCATGTTTGCCATGTTCCTGTTTGAACTACCTTATAAGTTGACTATCATAATAGCAAAGTTTAATTCAAATTTCAAACCTTCCATTCCCTCTAGAAGAAAAGATGTTACAGATTCATTTTCAGGAAGCGAATACGTGCTATACTTATTTGCATTGAAAAGGTAGTCAAGGGTTAGCTGATGTACGTTTGATCTCGGTGTTTCACCGTCAAAGTGGATGATCTATTTGAAAAGCTGTTGTGTTCTTTTTAGGCACCGACTAGTTAACACACACGTGTCATAATTAAGTGTTTATCCCGTTTAGTGTTACGTTGATCACTTGTAAAGGTTTGGAATTGTTAAAAACTGTGACGGAGGATAAGTCTGTTCTAATTACTTGCGACAAAAGATGAATTTTTCTGCCTGAACATTTTTTTTTTTCAAATGCATTATGTAACCTGGGTTAATAGGTCCCACTTTAAACGGTATATTTGCACTAATTTCTTTAGGAATGGAGAGGGGTATTTGTTTAGGCAGTGGCTAGAGATACGGTACCGTACCTCTAGCCTATATCAAAGAAATGGCTAGAGATACGGTACCGTACCTCTAGCCCCGGAGTCTAAAGATACGGTACTGTATCTTTAGTCATTCTTATGATATAGGCTAGAGGTACGGTATTTTGTAGATACATGTAAGAAATTATAAATTTACTTCAGTTTGGATTATTATTCGTTATTAGTATGGCTTAGTATCAATCTCGACATCAAAGGACAGAAACTCGTTGCTGTGTGCGAGTTTGCATCGATGCGCGAAAATAATAATTGCATTGATTAGTTTGGTGAATTTAATTGCTTAAGATGTATGCGGATCTTAAATTATTTTAGCTTTTGTTGTTCTTTAATTGATTATGGAAAACGACATAATTAATCAATTACTCAATCACGGAAATTGATAATTAATCTATTACTCAGTCACGGAAAATTTCTGAAAGCACTTTCAAGCCAATTTTGTATCATACGGTCAAAATGGCTCATAGTATTCACGTCGGGAAGAAATTTGAAGATTTTCAAACTAAAAGCGCAATAGAGTGCTATCGAAGTGCAGAAAGTGTGCAGTTTTACTAGAGGGATTCTAGGACTATACAAAAAGCCCAGCCGCGCGTACAAACAAAAATAAAAGAAAGGATAAAGTATTACGGGATATCGCTTTAAATACTGTATTCATGGTGGCAAGAATTTCATAGCCAGAGGGACAGGAGTGAGAAAACAAAGGTTATCTATCTGTCTGTCTGTCTGTCTGTCTGTTTGTCTGTTTGTCTGTCTGTCTACCATCCATCTATTTATACTTATTAAGTTATTTTATCTATTCATTTATTTATCTACTCTTGGGTTGGGAGCAGTGGATAGAGTTGCGTGTTTATGTTCGGGTCTGGTAAGCACAATTCGGACTGATATTTGGTGTGGGCTATTGCTTATGTATGGTAGAAGCAGAATTTTATGGCATGAATTACATATAAATATTTATTGCAAACATTAAGGCCAAAAAATAATGTGAACAATGAGTTCTTTTAACCAGTTCTCCGCACAATATTCTTTCCAAGCCACTGGCTGCTTTCCCACATAACTATCGTCGAAACACTGGACAGCAGTGAGAGAGAAATGAATCCCGTCGCAATGACTGTCATCAATCCTCGGAAAGTTTATTAGCCGAGCAGTGGATCGAACGGCGATCTCCTGTTCTCAGTTCCGGTACGCTATACCGACTGAGCTATGGGGCTAGGCCTGCACATGGTTGTAAATAACTTTAGGAATTTGGTTGAATGAATGGTGTTTAACGCCGTTTTCAACAGTATTTCAGTACTTATTCATGCTTTCCTCTAGTTTTTATAACCAGTACTCGGCACAATATTCTTTCTAAGCCACTGACTGCTTTCCTACATGCAGTACATGTCCTTTGAAAACACTGTAGGAAAAAGAGAAAATGCTAATTTCTCATTTTCCAACAGTGTTTTCTACCCTTTTGGATGACCATTTTCCACCATTTTTCATCAAAATTTAAATTGTTTACAAATTCTTTGAGTGTAAAATTTGTCTTTTGAGAAAGGGATAAGCAGGGATAATACATATGTTATATAGAATCCCTGGGTTAAGTAATCAAGTTCACCTAATAATCAACGCAATTTTTATTTTCGCTCATAAGTGCACATTCGCACACTGCGACTTGATGAGTTTCTGTCCTTTGATGCCGATCAATTACTACAAATACATACTAATAACGATAATAATCAAAACTGAGGTAAATTTATAATTTCTTACATGTATCTACAAATACCGTACCTCTAGCCTATATCATAAGGAATGACTAAAGATACGGTACCGTACACTGTAAAAACAGATGTTTCACATTTGCACACATATTGAAACACTTTTTCTGTTACACTTTTTAAACACATTAATATAGAACGTGTCACATGTTCACTTCTGAAACACATGGCGTTCAAACAGGAAAACATTAGTGTTCCAGTTTTAAACACTTCACATGTTTAAAACTGAAACATGTGACGCGTTTAAAAGCGAATCACATCCCCTGTTACACTTTTTAAACACATGAACACTTCGGGTAAACACGTCCGTTCCCTTTTGAAACACATGGCATTCATGCAGGAAAACATTAGTGTTTCACTTTTAAACACATAACATATTTCAAAATTGAAAAACGTAACATGTTTCACACAAATGGTGTGCCGTTATACAACACCCTATTAAAGTCCTCTGCAGATGAAGGATGAACACTTCATGTGTTTCAATTCCATGGCTGTGTTTTTGGCCTGAATATAAAAGGGTGAAACCAGTAACATAGAACGATTAAAATTGTTCCCCCATTTATTAAAGACATGTCTAACAAATAAAATCAGTAAATCACCAAATCAAACCATAACCATTACTGTCATTAGTTAAATCACATTGTTTTTGAACCACTGTCTACTGTAAAAATCCTTCGGGTACTCTACACCAGTTAAATAATTAAACCCTATCAAAATAGCCACAGTCCTGACTGTCAAAAGCAACTGCCGTCTTCTCAATTTGCACCTGTTTCTCTTCAGCTATCAATCTGGGTGCCCACAGTGGGAACTGGCGAAGATTTCAAAATCTGCTTAAGTTTTCTCACTTCTTAGATCTGTAAAAACCAGAGAGAAAAGTTTGTTACTGTACACAAAGCTGAACTACTTTTGCAAATTTTATGTATGATCAACCAAGCAACGTCTGATAATATTTTAAGAGGAAAATTTATAGGGTTTTCAATATTCAGCTGTGTCGAGTCTTGCGAACTCGAGCATTTTTTTGGTAAATGGATACTCAGAAAACATTCCTGCAAAATTATTTCAAATATCCACACTGGTTTAGCTGGAAAACAGCAACAAAATTCTAGACATGTTCAAATTAAAAGCATTCACAGAGCCCCCCCCCCCCACAAAAAAAAATGAATGAGATTCAAAAATTGAAAATTGGTTATGAGGGAGAGAAAGCATCATAGGAAAAGGACAAACATAATAGTTACCAGTATTTTCTTCTTCATCCACTATTTTTTGAAAAGGCTTCTTTCTCATTAGATTCCTGAAATTAGCTCTGGTTGCTATACCGTTTAAAGGAACTGAACAATTCAAGCAATGTGACAAAGATCAAGCATATTTGAACACTTTCCGCTCAGGTGAATTTCAGGCTCTACAGCAATTTTATTTTGAGAGGGACCTTAAATAACAGCAAACAGATGATTCCTAACTCCTTACTAAATTGCACTCTAGTCGAAATTGAAAGCATTGAAATCTAAGAAAAATAATAATTTGGCCTCAAATAATTACATATGATTTTCAAAATTAAAAAACCTCTGTGAGAAAGGATAAAATGACTGATACCAGCATTTTATCCTTTTGCCACACGGTTTTCAAAAGCCTTCTCT
The DNA here is from genome assembly GCA_943736015.1 of Tridacna crocea. Lineage (NCBI taxonomy): Eukaryota > Metazoa > Mollusca > Bivalvia > Cardiida > Cardiidae > Tridacna > Tridacna crocea. The sequence goes on along the minus strand of OX031069.1, from coordinate 13,237,939 downwards.
AGAAGGGTCAACAAAAACTCTGACCTTTGGGTTGAAGAGTTCAGCTACCACAAATTTCGCAGCATATTTTTCTTCAATCTTAATGGTAAATGAACAATTACTATGTGCTTCAAAAGTTTGGAAGTAGATTATAAAGTACTGTCCCTGCCAATAGTTTAATACCAACGTAGGAAACTGTATAACAATGCTGAAACTTTATGCAGCCTGGCTGTAAAGTCGTTTGATAAATTAGAATACAGCACATACCTTTCTACCTTAGCAAGAGGCTTTGTCTTCTGACAATTTCCCTGTTTATAGTCAGCTTCAGACTCAATTGCTTGATCAGCACAGCTAAACAATCAGTGTTATCCTATACAAGATACATCATCACCCATTTGTCAAATAACCTGTTGTTTTCACCTGGGGAAGAAAACCACAAAAAATATGGGTAAAGGAGAAATTCTGGCTACTACTTTTCCCACAATCTTTTGTAACCCATTCATCTATCTTTTGTAGCCCCCATCATTTGAAATTTATCTAATGTGTCCAGTGCAAATGCTTTACATTATGGGAAATCCTACATTTTATCAAACGGTTTACAGACTTAAACCTTTACCACACAATGACAAATTTTAACGTCCCTGAGGAAGAAGCCTTTGGAAAACATTGTGGATAGTAACCGGCATTTTCTCCTTTTCCCACAGTGTTTTCTACCCTTTACAAAACAACTATCAAATTTTCAGTTACTTTCATGTTGTCGTCTGTAAATGCTTTCAATTTGGACCAGTCTAAAATTTTGTTGTTTGGTAAAGAGTTAACTCATTACCAAACTGGTCTGAATTGAAAGCATTTGCAGGCCACAAATTGAAAGTAGCTCAATGATGATTTTGTCTTTGTGAGGATAGAAAACACTGTGAGAAAAGGAGAATATTCTGTTACCAGCATTTTTTCCTTTTCCAATAATGTTTTAAAAGATTTTTTGGCAGGGCTGTTGAAGCCTGTGATTGCAATTTAGATTCTAACCTAGAGAAAATTGTGGATTAAAAAAGAATTTTAAATTCAATGGTAAACAGCAATGTAATCTTCAGCTATATGTACATAAAACAATGCAACCTCTATGCTCAGCCTTTAGACTCAAACACAACTACACTGCAATGAGACTAAACGATCTGAAAAAAAAAAAATCAAATACTAATTCTTGAACACTCCAATTCAATTTCTTCTTTGCACTTCTAAACAATGGACCAATTAAATGAAGCACGAAAAGTATAAAAGAAAGCTTCTGTGGTGAAACTTACTTCTGCAATATCCTGTAACTTGAAAAAAAAAGAGATTAAAACAGTGTCAAACACACACAATCTACATGTATCAGGGTTTTCCCCTACTCCTTATTCTTTTTAATTGGTACCCTCAAATTTTGTATAATATATAGATCTATCCCCCAAAATTTAATCGTTTTCCTTCTTTCAGTCATGTATATAGGATCAAATGACCCCTGTTCGAGAAAGTCAAAGAAAACCCCTGATGTATTTTACAGAAACCAAACAAAATTTAGTTTACTCACATTTACCATGTTTGTCAATCTTGTATCTGCTTCAAATAGGGTCTCAAACCTCTTCATTACTAGTAGTGGGTTACTGGACTTTATCCACTTTCAGTATGAGCAAGCATTGTAATTTATCCATAATCTGTAAAATTTGATGAGAATCAGCATTTTCTGCGGCCAATGAAAACTTTTGTCCTCTGTTGGCTCTCACAACATTTTTTTAAAATTTTCTTAACTGAAACATGATTCCAAGAATAAGCTCAAAACTAAACAGAGAGTTATTTTATTCTAAAGAAGTTATATATCTACTGCAGTACTGAAAAATAAAAAACAAAAACCTTTTTGATGGTGACAGTCCTAGCAGTATTAAGTTAAAATAATGTGTGTTATGATATGGGAAATAACCCTTGCCATTCTGATTGCAGAATATACTACCTCTGTAAGAGTTACTGTTCTTGACCCCTTTTATACTATATGCATTCCTCTCTGATAGTAGTCTGGAACTAGGTAGCATAGATTAAGCATCTAATAGAAAACTACTTCTCGTGTTCATTAACCCTGCACCCAGATACCCAAACAACATAACATGGTGTCAGAAGTTAAACTGGAACTATATTGATCGAGATAAAGAGAGATTTATTAATTTGTCAAAATACTTGGATTTTTAAAAAAGTTCTATTTTCATCACCATAACAAAGTGACAGAACAATGGAAAATTCAGGTCAGTGCCCAAGAATGGACTGGGATGCGAGGGACTTAGCGAACGCTTTCAAAAAGTTTCGAGAACACGCAGAGTTTATGTTTGGTGGACCATTAGAGAAAAAGTCAGAGGAAGCCAAGTGCAACTACTTGATGTTGTGGATGGGAGAAAAAGGTAGAGAAATTTTCTCCACTTGGGAACTCACCCAAGATCAGAAGAAGGACTTAATTAGTTACTTGGAAGGATTTGAGAAATACTGTAAACCCAAATCCAATACAATATACAGCAGATTCCTCCTTCGGTCCAGAATTCAAAAGGAGAGTGAACCTTTTGACGAGTACGTTACAGAGCTCAAGTTGCTCATAAAAGACTGTGATTACCCTGTGAACATACAAGAAGAGCTAATACGTGATCACATTCGGCATTAAAAGCAATCAGGTGAGAGAGAAGCTCATACATGAAGGCTCAGACCTGAGTCTGCAGAAGTGCCTGGACATTGCCAGAACAACCAAGCTTAGTCAATCGCAACTAAGATCAATGGACAATCCAGGAGCCATAGAAATGGTACGACGAGAGGACCATAAAAGTCGAAGCCGAAACAAACGAGCAAAACAGACGATTGTACAGAAACAGTCAAACAGACCAGAAAGTCAATGTGACAAATGTGGACTTGTACACTGTCACAGTTCAAATAAACGCTGTCCAGCACTAGGACAAAAGTGTCATTATTGTGCAAAATATAATCATTTTGAAAAAATGTGTCGGAAAAGGATTAAGGATAACAAATCGAAGAAAGTCAATGAGGTAAGGTCAAACCTTTCTAACTCTTCTGATTTAGTTGATCCTGAATTTACAGTAAGTACTGTGCAGCATGACAAAGTGACAAATCAAGCTTTTGTAGATATTGGTATTTGCAATGGAACACTGAAAATGAAAATTGATACAGGTGCTCAGGTAAATGTCATTCCAACATCGCAATACTACAATCTGCCAAATTTCGCACGACTACAGCACACACGCAAGCGCTTGAAAGCTTATGATGGTAGTCAGTTAAAGGTTGAGGGCTTTGTTAAATTAAAATGCAGATATAAGGGTAAGGTCACAAAGGAAGAATTCTACATTGTAGATACGCCTACTTCACACCCTATTCTTGGTCTTGAAACGTGCATGTCGCTAGGTCTAATAAAGTTGATTCACAGTATGGACATCGACAGACCTGCCATGACAAGACAAGACGTATTAGACACATACAAAGATGTATTTACTGGTATAGGAACTTTACCAGGTGAATGTGAAATTCATCTTCGACACGACGCCAAACCTGTTGTACACCCGCCTCGGAAAGTACCGATTGCGATTAGAGACAGACTTAAAACACAGCTGGACGAAATGGAAAAATCGCATGTTATCTGTAAGGTTACGGAGCCTACAGAATGGGTTAATAGTCTAGTGACTGTGCAAAAGAGTAACGGGACATTGCGAATATGCTTGTGCCCGAAAGACTTGAATGACGCGATAAAGAGACCGCATTATCCAAGCAAGACGATCGACGACATACTGCCAGACTTGGCAGGAGCAAAGGTTTTTTCTAAGCTAGATGCTAGAAGTGGTTACTGGTCGATCAAACTAACAGAAAAATCGTCAATGTACATGACGTTTAACACGCCAGTCGGGCGATACAGATTTCTTAGACTGCCATTTGGAATCAAATCGGCAAATGACTTGTTCCAGCAGAAAATGGACGAATGCTTGGAAAATCTACCTGGTGTTAAGACCATCGTAGACGATATTGTGGTGTATGGAAAGGATCAAGCCACACATGACAGAAATCTGGACTTACTATTAACCAGATGCAGGGAGAAGGGTATTAGGTTAAACCCAGACAAGACGGAAATAGGTAAGCAAGAAATACCGTTCTTTGGTCACATGTTAACGGCGACAGGACTAAAAATGGACCCTGCAAAAGTAAAAGCTATTCGGGAAATGCCGTCCCCTCAGTCAAAAGCAGAATTGCAGGCAGTTCTAGGTATGATTACCTATCTGCAACGTTTTGCGCCTTGTTTAGCAGAGATGACTAGTCCCATGAGACAATTACTGAAAAATGATGTCGAATTCGAGTGGAATGAGGCATGTAAAAATGCGTTCACAAAGATCAAAGATGTGATAACGCAAAACCCAGGACCTGTACTGACGTACTTTGACCCTAAGAAGGACATTACGTTACAGGTAGACGCATCCAAATGTGGACTAGGAGCAGCATTGCTGCAAGATGATAGACCAGTGAGCTATGCATCAAAGTCACTGACTCAGACAGAAATCAATTATAGCCAAATTGAAAAAGAGTTGTTTGCTATCGTGTTTGGATGCGCACGATTTCATCAGTATGTTTATGGCAGACCCATTAACGTACAGACAGATCATAAGCCGTTAATAGCAATATTTAAGAAAAACATACAGACAGCGCCGCCTCGTCTGCAACGTATGATGTTGTCACTGTCAAGATATGACATAAATCTGACATACATACCAGGGAAAGAAATCCCTCTGGCCGACACTCTGTCGAGAAAGTTTTTACCTGACTCTTGTCCCGACTTGATAGACGGACTGGACGAACATGTACATGGAGTTTTGTCATGTATTCCTGTAAGTGATCAGAAAATGGATTATCTCAGAGCCGAGACAAAGACAGACAGACATATGTAGCTATTGATTGAGGTCATAAATAATGGTTGGCCAGAAAACAGGACAGACTGTCCAGGAGAACTGATAGAGTTCTGGAACTATAGGGACGAACTGACCGTAATTGACGGAATAATTCTGAAAGGGACAAAGATTTTTGTTCCAGAAGCATGTAGACCATTCATGCTAGACAAAATTCATGACGCGCATTTGGGTATTGAAAAATGCACGCAGAGAGCCCGAGAAATACTGTTTTGGCCAAACATGTCGAAAGACATCAAACAGCTCATTCAAAAATGTTCTATTTGCCTCAAGCACAGAAATTCAAATGTGAAGGAACCGTTACAATGTAGTAATATTCCTGAGGGACCATGGCAGATAGCTGCCACTGACATTTTTCATTGGAATGATGCTAATTATATCTTGCTCGTAGACTACTACAGTAGATATTTTGAAGTCAGTATATTGCCTGACAGTAGATCAGCCACAGTCATAGACCGCCTGAAAAGTTACATGAGTAGGCATGGTATTGTGCAGAAGCTAATTAGCGACAACGGCACACAATACACTTCTCAAGAGTTTAAGAATTTTGCAAGAAATTGGGATTTCATACATGAAACGTCAAGCCCATTGTACCCCAAAGGTAACGGTCTGGCTGAGAGAACAGTTCAAACAGTTAAAGCCCTTTTCACCAAGGCAAAACAATGTGGGAGAGATCCTTATCTCTCAATATTGGAGTATCATAATTCTCCATTAGCCTGTGGAAAATCCCCAGCACAGCTACTTATCAGTAGACAGTTAAGGTCAGTTCTGCCAGTGACATCAGAACAACTTGCCCCGCAAGTGCCATGCAAAATGCAGGTCAGATCGAAAATGCATGATGTCAAACACAGGTCAAAGTTCCATTATGATAAGCAATCAAGGTCGCTTAAGCCCTTGGATATTGGGGAAAGAATCAGGGTTAGATTTGGTAAACGTTGGAAACCTGCTGAAGTTATTGATAAGATCAATAGTAGATCATATTTAGTTAGAACTGAAAATGGTGCTGAATACAGAAGAAATAGGTACCATTTGCTCAAAACCAATGAAGGCAAAGTTGCCAATAGCCAGTCAAGCACGCCGCAGATAGAATACAGTAATGTATTTCGGAATGATTTAAAGAGTAAATCATTGCAAAGTGAACAAATTGCTTCACAACCACATGCACAACAGTCAGACACACAGACACATGTGCAGACACCTGTAAATACCAATAGTTTGTCTAAAAATAGCAGCAGTACAAATAAAGTTGAATCAGAGTCTGAATTCAGGACAACAAGGTCAGGGAGAAAGGTGAAACCACCTCAAAGACTTTCTTTGTGAAAGGAAAAGAGAAAACAGGAAAGATTCTGTTAGGTTAAAGTATGTAAATGACCATGTTTTGTTTCAGCTATGAACTGATGATATCAGTCGGGAAAAGCCCACTAATGTGAGCGTGTCAGTTATGAAAACAAATTGGCACACCAGTGACCGTGTCAAATTAGATATTTAACTGGCAGACGAACAGATTTCAAGAAGATTACATGGCTATCTCATGATGCCATAAAATAATTAATCACTGCCGTGGAGCAGTTAAGGTGAATCTGCCTGGGAGTATTGTTACGAGTCAGGCGTAACTAGAAAGAAGAAGCCAGCAACAAACGATAACAATTAACAGAATTTATTAACAAAAATATCAAATAAACAGTGACAATATTACAATTGTACAAAACAATACCTTAGATGTTAAATCCAAAAGACAAACTATTCCAGTCTTAATTCCAATCTAATCCTGATCCAAACTGAATGTAATCCAAGCACATGAAATAATCCTCACTTTAGTCTAGTCTGATCCTAATCCAACTGAATGTAATCCAAGCACTAATTATAAGACACAAACACAAAATAATCCCCACTGTAGTCTGGCAATCATATATTAACTAGTGAACACTGAGATGTAAAAAGCTTTTCCTTTTATAATAACAGGGAAACTTCCAGAAAATTCATGTTAAAATCAGTTGCATAATTCTTAGTAATCAGATTGTATAAAGGCCTGGAAACTTCCAGCACAATATTCCACAAGAGAGAATCCAGTTCTAAAAATAGCAACAGGGGAAAACCATTCAAAAATAGATACACACATGAACAAAGCTAGGAATAACTGGGTATGTACATAACACTTCCCCCCTTGAAAAGAAAAAAGAAAGGTTTATGAAATAAATCTTTCTTTTTTTTTGCAATATTATTTATATACATGTATATGATACTTTATCTGAAGTATACATAGGAAATGACAAACTCAAATATTAATTTATTTCAGACTAATGAAAATAGTCAAGGTAATGAAATTACAATTTAAAAGAAAAAACAGTTTAAACTTGATTTAGGGAAAAACGACTTTTGAAATTTCAAACTCTTGAAAGAGCATCTGGTATAATGTTATCTTTCCCTTTTATGTGTCTTATGTCAAGATTAAACTCTTGAAGCAATAAACTCCACCTCAGTAATCTTTGATTCTTATTCTTAAGTTTGTGCAGAAAACTTAAAGGGTTATGATCACTGAATACAACAATTGGTGAAGTTGAAGAGATTAAATAAACTTCGAACTGCTGGATTGCCAGAATTAAAGCAAGACACTCTTTTTCTATGATAGAGTAATTTTTCTGATGTTTGTTAAATTTCTTAGAAAAGTAACAAACTGGGTGATCAATACCATTTTTATCTTCTTGTAAAAGAACAGCACCAATACCAACATCACTTGCATCAACAGCTAATTTGAAACATTTGTCAAAATCAGGTGCCAAGAGAACTGGTGCGCTCTTTAGTATGGCTTTCAGACGATCAAATGCATCTTGACATTTGTCATTCCATTTGAACTTTGTGCTTTTCTTAAGTAAATTTGTTAAAGGTTCAGCAATACCTGAGAAATTTTTACAGAATTTCCTATGGTAGCCAGCCATACCAAGAAATCGCATCAGCTGTCTTTTACATTTAGGCACAGGAAACTCAGAGATAGCACTGACTTTAGCTTCTAAAGGTTTAACTTGACCCTGTCCCACAAGATGTCCTAGAAATGTTACAGTAGCATGACAAAATTCAGTTTTTGCAAGATTCACAGTCAGTTTCGCTTTACTGAGTCTGTCGAAGAACTTCCTGATTCTTTGAAGGTGGTCACTCCAACTGTCTGAGTAGATGATGACGTCGTCAATATATGCATCACAGCCATCTAATCCACATATAACATTGTTTATAAGCCGCTGAAACGTTGCAGGAGAATTTTTCATCCCAAACGGCATAACTTTGTATTGGTACAGACCGTTTGGAGTAGCAAAGGCTGATACTTCTTTTGCTCTATCAGTCAGTGGAACTTGCCAGAATCCTTTTAGCAGGTCAAATTTGGTGACATATTTAGAATTTCCAACTTTGTCAATACAGTCATCAATTCTTGGTATTGGAAAAGAGTCTGTTTTTGTCACAGAGTTCACCTTACGATAGTCAGTACACATTCTATAAGTTCCATTTGATTTAGGTACTAATATACATGGTGAACTGTAATTACTCTGGCTAGGTTCAATAAAGTCATTTTCCAGTAAGTATTTTACTTCATCTTGGAGGTATTTCTGTTTCAAAGGATTCATTCTATATGGATGTTGCTTTATTGGTTTAGAATCTTCCACAATGACATCATGATAGATTTTATCTGTTCTTGTGGGGATATCAGGAAATAAATGTTCATATTCATGTATCAACTGTTTCAGCTCTTCCTGCTGTGATGGTTCCAAGTGAGAAAGTTTGTTGTCGAGGTTTCTCAAAATATCAGAATTCTCAAGTTTAGATGGACCAGGATCAGATTTATCAATAAAGTCCGAATTTACTTCAAGATCAGATACATTTGATTCTTGTGGGACAGTGTTTACAACTGTAATTGGTTTTGAAATAGAGCTATCTCTGTCAAAGTATTCCTTTAACATATTTACATGACACATTTGTTTGTTTTTACGCCTTCCTGGAGTATTAATTATATAGTTTAAATCACTTGTTTTCTTGTCAATAGTGTAGGGTCCAAAATATCTTGCCTGTAAAGGTCTGCCAGGTATTGGCAAAAGAGCAAGGACTTTGTCACCTGGTTTAAATTTTCTATCTATAACATGGGTGTCATATCTTGCTTTCATTTTGCCTTGAGACATTTTAAGATTAGACCTAGCAACCTCACATGCCCTAGACAGTCTATTTCTGAAGTCAGAAACATACTGCAGTAAATTCAAAGGTGTTTCATCATTTGAGAGAAATTTCTTCTTCAAAAGTTTTAAAGGTCCACAAACAGAATGGCCAAAAACTAATTCACTGAAACCAAGAGATTCTTGTACAGATTCTCTGGCTGTAAATAGTAACAAATGGATGCCCTCATCCCAATCTTTTTCAGTGTCAAAGCAATATGATCTTATCATATTTTTTAATGTCTGGTGAAATCTTTCTAAAGCACCTTGACTTTCAGGGTGATAAGCGGATGACCTATATTGCTTGATCCCTAATTCATGCATAACCTGTTGGAATATACCAGACATAAAATTTGACCCTTGATCAGACTGAACTGATTTTGGAAGACCAACAAATGTGAAAAATTTTATAAGAGCTTTGACTATTGACTTTGTTTTGATGTTCCTTAAAGGAATAGCTTCAGGAAAACGTGTAGAAGTACACATAATTGTTAAGAGATACTCATTTCCTGACTTGGTTCGAGGCAAAGGACCAACACAATCTATAAGTACCCTACTGAAAGGTTCATCAAAAGCAGGAATAGGTTGTAATTGAGCTTTGGGAATGGTTTGGTTGGGTTTACCTACCATTTGACATGTATGGCAAGTTTTACAATATTTAGAGACATCTGATTTGAGACCAGGCCAATAAAAATGAGTAATAATTTTGTGATAGGTCTTGTTTATACCTAGATGACCTGACATAGGACTTTCATGGGCTATACTTAGTATTTCATGACAATATGACTTTGGAACCACAATTTGGTGGTAAACAGCCCATTCATCATCACCTGGGACATCAAATGGTCGCCATTTTCTCATAAGAATCCCATTCTTTATATAGTAACACATAGGGACCTGTGAAATTTCATCTTCAGGTAAAGCCCTAAAAATTAATTTTGAAATCTCAGGATCAGCTTGCTGTTCCTGGATAAGCTGTGACTTTGACAGCGTGTCATGACCTTGGTCAATAGACCGTGGTGGTGAATGACAAGACATTGACGAGTCTGTCTGAGTATCAAACAAACTGGGATCAAGAGACTTTTTAATCTCATTATTAAAATATTGACCGATAAAAGTATCCGTCAAGTCAATGTCAGAGTTTGAGTTTTTCAAAATGGCCTTTTTAGCCATAGCTCGGGTAACTGCACAAGAAGGATACAAGTCAGGAATTTCCTGCTCGATAGGGTCATCTGTTTGACCTATATTTGGTGTGTCAGTTACAAGTGGATTAACCACAACCTTATCTCCAGCTAAGTCATTGCCTAGCAATAAATGGACACCTTTAAATGGTAAGGAAGGTTTAATACCAATAACCACAAGCCCGGTAACCAAATCTGATGACAAATTAACGTAATGGAGAGGGATATTAACAGTTCCACACTCTACACCCTGAATAAGGACACTAGTACCGGAAGAAGTCTTCTCAGAAAAAGGCAGTATATCTGCTAAAATAAGAGATTGAGAAGCTCCTGTGTCTCTTAAAATTTTAATAGGGGTAGGTGGGCAATTATCACCTGAAAGTGATACAAAACCATTCAACATAAATGGTTCAAAAATCTCCATAGTAGAATCAGACTTGGGTTTTGTGACTATGTCAATTGTATTGGTTTTATTAGAAGACTGTGGCCTTGGTCTAAGAGTGGTGAGCCCTGTTGGCTTGGCTTCATCACTTTCTAACTTCCTTTTTAATTTCAAACATTCAGAAACAAGGTGACCAGGTTTCTTACAATAGTTACAAGTGGGTCGAGATAAGGGATATTGACTTTTGGTTTCACTAGTAGAATTGGGTTTGGGTGTATTGGATTGACTGGGCATGCCAGATGAATTACCAGACGTAAATTTATTTTGGGGATGTGAGGAAGTAGGTTTGGGTTTAGAAATAAAAGAAACTTTATGTGTAAGGTAGTAATTATCAGCCAGACGAGCTGCTTCTTCTAAAGTTTCAACTTGTTTTTCGTCTAAGAATGTCTTAACATCAAATTGAATACAACGTTTGAATTCCTCAACTAACACAAGTTGTCTTAGTTTATCATAATTTTGGTCTATTTTCTTAGAACAGCACCATCTATCAAATAACTGTTCTTTGTTTCTAGCAAATTCAACATGAGTCTGGTTGGAATCTTTTTTACAATTTCTAAATTTTTGTCTATATGCTTCTGGGACCAGCTCATAATCTTTGAGAATAAGTTCTTTAACAGTCTCATAATGATGACATTGTTCAACGCCTAGTTGTGTATAAATTTCACGAGCTTTGCCTATCAAAACACTTTGCAGAAGCAAAGTCCAGTGCTCTCTTGGCCAATTTAAGTTTTCTGCAACTTTTTCAAAGCGTAGGAAGTATTTATCAACTTCTTTTTCTTGAAATGGAGGAACAAGCCTAATATGTTTTGTAACATCGAAATTGTATTCAATCTTTTGCTTCGGCTGATTTGCTCTTTCTTGCATTTCTATTTCCCTCATTCTTAATTGAAATTCTCTCTCCTTCTCTCTCTCTTCCCTTTCCCTTTCTCTTTCCTTCTCTCTCTCTTCCCTTTCTCTTTCTTCTCTCTCCCTTTCCCTTTCCCTTTCTCTTTCTTCTCTCTCCCTTTCTCTTTCCCTTTCTCTTTCCTTCTCTCTCTCTTCCCATTCTCTTTCTTTCTCTCTTTCCTGAATTTCTAATTGTCTGATCTGAAGTTTTAATTCAAGTTCTTTCGAACTTGAAACTGACTGAACGTCAACTATCAGGGAAAGAGCATTTTCATTAAAAATTTCCTCATCAACAAAATATTGTACCAAAATGTTCTTAATTTCATGTTTACGCATTGAAGATTTTATTTCAGACAATTTATAGTGCTTAGCAAGATTAAGCAAATCAGTCTTTTTACCCAAATTCAATAACCCCACAGATGGTTCAGCCGTAAATTTATCTAAGTCAAAAGACATGTTTGTTTGTTGCTGGATTCAAGTACAAAATTGTATTATAATTACTGATTAATAGACGAATGCGTTAGTCTATTTTCCAATCGATGGATAGTCCAAAATGGAAAACAAATACGTTAGTCTATTTTCCAATCCCGGACGAGCCCCCAATTTCTGTTACGAGTCAGGCGTAACTAGAAAGAAGAAGCCAGCAACAAACGATAACAATTAACAGAATTTATTAACAAAAATATCAAATAAACAGTGACAATATTACAATTGTACAAAACAATACCTTAGATGTTAAATCCAAAAGACAAACTATTCCAGTCTTAATTCCAATCTAATCCTGATTCAAACTGAATGTAATCCAAGCACATGAAATAATCCTCACTTTAGTCTAGTCTGATCCTAATCCAACTGAATGTAATCCAAGCACTAATTATAAGACACAAACACAAAATAATCCCCACTGTAGTCTGGCAATCATATATTAACTAGTGAACACTGAGATGTAAAAAGCTTTTCCTTTTATAATAACAGGGAAACTTCCAGAAAATTCATGTTAAAATCAGTTGCATAATTCTTAGTAATCAGATTGTATAAAGGCCTGGAAACTTCCAGCACAATATTCCACAAGAGAGAATCCAGTTCTAAAAATAGCAACAGGGGAAAACCATTCAAAAATAGATACACACATGAACAAAGCTAGGAATAACTGGGTATGTACATAACAGTATGAACTCTTGACCAACTATTATGCAATCACACAACTGATAAGCAATGCGCTACTTGTTTTCAAAAAAAGGGAGATGTTATCATGGGAAATAACCCTTGCCATTCTGATTGCAGAATATACTACCTCTGTAAGAGTTACTGTTCTTGACCCCTTTTATACTATATGCATTCCTCTCTGATAGTAGTCTGTAACTAGGTAGCATAGATTAAACATCTAATAGAAAACTACTTCTCGTGTTCATTAACCCTGCACCCAGATACCCAAACAACATAACAATGTGGAAAGAGTTATTTAATTGAAATGATATCACATGCCAAAAAAGACCTGTTTTGATGGAAACATATAGACCTCTTTTTATAGAAACATATGAGTAGCATTGTATTTTGCATGTACACATGGCCTTTTTGTTATTGGTCCATCGTAAAATTTTAGATAAAGCCACCCTTTTCCATGAAGTGGCCTTAATGAAAACAGATAGTGATTGCCTGTTGCTCATTATAAAGAACATCAATATAAAGTTTCATGAAATTTGCCTAGTACTTATTTAAAGAGATGTTGGTAGATCTACATATAAATTGCAATTTAAACCAAGCCCCCTTTTTCCATAATATGGCATTAAATTTAAAACAAAAAAAAGCAAACAGCAGACTACCATATAGGATTTTCATTTCCTCCCAATTCGCTCAAGATTTTCGGTATTTCCACGCTCCAAAAATCTTTTCAAAAGTTTCTGTGTTGTATCAGTCTGCAGCTTTTCACAGATAACTTTGCTATTTTTCACGCAGACTTATGATTGTTTATGTTCGGGTGTCAAATAGGGTCTGTAAGTCTCGTTTGGATGAAATGCACTTCCGGAATCACTGGTCGCTATACGGTATAGCTAAACAGCGAAAGGAACTTCCTTTCGCGAAAGGAAGATTACGTCCACGAAAGGAAGATTCTTTATTATGAAAGAAGCGTTTTCCTCACGAAAGGAAACTGTCGTTGGTTTATTGCTTGTACATTCTAGGTATTTGTAAAAGTTAGATTATGAATTTAAGATTTTTACAATCGAAAAATCGTGTTTTACTATCGCGGTGAAAGTGTTACTATAAATAACCGTTCTTGCATGAAAGTATGTATGTACACGAAAGGAAGTTTTTTTCCTCGAACGTAGTCTTTTTGCATGAAAGGATTTTTTTTCTGAATTTGAGAATATCTTTTCGACATGGATGAACTTGACTTGTCAAATTTATAAGTTTTATATAAAACTTTTGCTAGTAACGAGATTCTTTAGTGTAAGGAAATTCCTTTTGCGAGATACAAAGCCGTCTATAGAACCAAGATATAAAACTGTTCTTCTTGGAAGAGTCTCAGACTTTAAGATGAAATCATTAGACTAGCAAGCTTTATGAAAGACGAAAAATAAAATGTAAATATGATTTTCTAATAATTTAGACGTGATTTAAGTTTAAAATATGAGATTGAAATCACAAATGTAAAACACGCTGATCAGTGGTTGCTAAACTCGTATAATTCTTTCTTGTCCTTATCTGAAAAGCATATTTTGGAGTGAAATGTTGTTGGAAAGGGATAAAATGCTATTTCCAGAGTTTTTTTCTTTTTCTATCAAAAGAATCATGATGGTATATGCAATCATTTCGTACCATAATCATTTTGCTTCCTTGCGCGAAAGGAAGATTACGTCCACGAAAGGAAGATGTTTACTATGAAAGAAGCGTTTTCCTCACGAAAGGAAACCGCCGTTGATTTATTGATTATATATTCTAGGTATTTGTAAAAGTTAGATTTTGAATTTGAGAGTTTTAGACTAGAAAAATCGTGTTTTACTATCACGGTGAAAGTGTTACTATAAATAACCGTTCTTGCGTGAAAGTAAGTCCGTTCATGAAAGGAAGATTTTTGCCTCGAACGTAGTCTTTTTGCATGAAAGGATTTTTTAAAATTTGAGAATATCTTTCCAACATGGATGAACTTGACTTGTCAAATTATATAAAACTTTTGCTAGTAACGAGATTCTTTAGGGTAAGGAAATTCCTTTTGCGAAATACAAATCCGTCTATAGAACCAAGATATAAAACTCTTCTTCTTGGAAAAGTCTAAGACTTTAAGATGAAATCATTAGAGTAGCAAACTTCGTGAAAGTTAACTCTTTACCAAAAAACTGGTCCATGGAATCATGACTTTCGACAAGAGTGTGGAAAAGAGAGGAAATGGTTGTTGTTGTAGTGTTTTCTGCCACTTTAACTCTTTACCACAGAATCCCGACTTTTAACGACCCTAGGTAAAAGGCCCTTTGAAAACATTGTAGGGAAGAAAAGGATGTTTTCAACCCTTTCAAAGACAAAAATAATCATTTTCAGTACATAATTTTTTGTTGTCTGCAAATGCTTTCAATTTCTCCTTTTCCCAGTGTTTTCTAACCATTTCGATAACTTTCTGCCATTTTCGTCAATTTTGGAAATGTCGTCTGCAAACTCTTTCAGTTTGGAAGAGCCTAAAATTTGTCGTCTGGTAATGGGTTAAGTAAATAGGGTGAGAAAAAAGAAAAGAGATTTACTTTACAAATGAAGATCGATTGAATTGTTTTCCGCCACTTTCAACATTATTTTGGTAATATCACAGCAAAAGCTCATATATTTTTCTTTCTTCTGGGTTTCACAAGTTCTTGGCAGTGGGCTCTATTTTTCAGTGTCTTGCCAAAGGGGCACTCCCATGAACAATTCAGAGGTCCCATAGTGGCTCGAACCTGTGGCATCAAGGTTATAATTCACACACATGTACATTACCAGTGGGCCAAGCGAGGCCTGCAACATATAAAGAGAAAACTGACAGGAGGTGGGGGCAGCGGCATTTTGTTTAAACGTTCTTTCTATATTATCTGTAGAATGAAAAGAAAATATGAAAAATGTTCTTCACAACCTTTCATCATTTTCCAGATAATCTAAAAGAAGAAAGATTTGGGAGCAATACTGTTAACAAGAGGTTTCTTAGTTTGCTACAAATGTTTCTTATTTTTCAAAAGCAAATCCCAGAATTGGAATCATTCTTATTTGCAATTTGCAATCTGCAAAAGCTTTTAATGACACTGGCAGGGTTGTGAATTTGGAAAAGGGGTTAGTAAAACAATCTGTTTGAAAATGAAATACACATGGAATTCCCCCTCGTTTTATATTATGGTTTCCACGGTATATAGTGTCTGTGGCACCTGTAAAACAGTATGAAACGTCTGAAGGTACGAAAAGTATAAAGGACGAAATATCCCACCCCCCCCCCCCCCGACAAATCTAGCCTCGAGCTTCAAGAACGTCAAGAAGGTCATAATGTGACAAAGTCATTCATATACAATGTAGCATGTGCAGTATGAAAAGCAGCCATTGATTTCGTTAAAAAATGTATTTGTTCCTAACAATTCCTCGAATTTCCTTTCGTGTTCAATGGATCAGTAGAACTTTCAATGTTGTTCAGATCTAGATCTATAAAGTGCTGCGGTACAAATTCATGAATGGCTAAAACTTCTTAAATAAGTATTTTTCCACATCAAGATAGATCTAATATGTTAACTGTTATGAAGGAACAGTCCTGTTATCAATTTTACCCATAATAGCATACTTCCTTCCGTGGGTCAACGTATTCCTCCTTTCGCGAAAGGAAGTTTCTTTCTCTGCTGCAATACTTGTAAATACACGATGAACAAAAATTTCATCTATATCAAGATAATATAGCAAGTGCCACAAGGAACCGTTCTCTTGCCAATTATACCCACCTTAAATTATAGCAAAGTAAGGGCCGGCAAAACAAAAATACCTTCCTTTCGTGGAAGAGCGCTCACCCTACTAGATGTACTAAGACTGGAGTTTTTGGTTTGAAACTGTTCAACATCTTAATTTAAATCATATCGAGAAAACATGCATTTTAGAAAAGAAACCCTTTTTTTACACAAAGAAAGCGCCACTAAAACGCTTCTTTCTTTTTTGGGGGGGGATGTAAAAAGTTAAATTAAACCTTTAAATTTCATTTATGTTGCGAAAATGTACTAAACTTGGGAAAGAAATCCTGTTTTCGATAGGAATAGAATTCTTGCGTAGCTCGGAGTGAATTTTCCTTTCATCAGGGATTGTAAAATGTACATAATTATACTCTATTACATATGGTCCCTGTTTTCATGAATGGAATTTTCCTCTATAAGAAACTTTGCAAAATCATAAATAACAAATTCACTACACACTATCATTGAAAAAAAGCTGAAATTTAATCTGTAAGGGGTACCTACTTCAAAAGAGATATTTCATTATTTATAAAATCATGTCGTGGAATAAACATTACTTGCGGGGGGTGGGCCTAAAGTACGCAATGGAAAAATTATGGAGCAATGGGCGCAATGGAAATATAAAGTACGCAATGGAAATATATTATTTTTATTTTATTGAATAAAGTCACCATGTATTATTTAAACGTTTTTATTAGTATTCATTAGTGTGTTAAAAGGTATTTTTACAGGTACAAATAAAAAGTAACGTTTTTGTACCCCTAAAAATACGTGTATTTGTTGTGATTGTTTCTGCCCTTATTATCGGCTTTATTCTAAGATGTCCATATGGAAAAGTTACAACATTAAAGTACTTAGAGAACAATAAAGTGTATTAAGAAAATGTGTAGTGTCTAACACTGATTTTTTCATTTGTAATGAACTTTCAGAGCTAAATAAAGAAGCTTTTTTTTTTTTCTTACATTTTACGGATGTTGTAATTTCTTTTTAAATTTTCATTGCGCGGGACTGGCGCAATGGAAAAATTCGTTACATAAAATTAGTATATACGTGTTCTTAAATATAGTAAACATCTATTATTTCACACGTGTTTATTTTTACTCATTTATATCAATAATGTACATAAACAGGTATAAACTTTATTAAAAAAAAGGGGGGGGGGTTCTGTACCACTTACAAATGTACTTGAAGAAGCTGATATTTTCCCATTATGCAGGTGTTCCCAGCAGTTAGCGACATTGCAAATTTACCAAAGTCATATTAATACAAAATAGTTTACCTAAAACGGTTATTTTAGTCAAGCTCTTTAAATAATTACTTAAATAAGCAATATTGAATATTTTTCAAATACACTGTACATATACAGATGTTTTAACTTCCTAGTAAATTTCCATTGCGCAAGACTGGCGCAATGGAAAGGGATGTACGCAATATGGAAGGTCTCTTCTCAGATAGCGAAATTTGAAATTTACCAAAGTCATACTAAAACAAAATATTTCTAAGAAAATGGTATTTTAGTATAGCTTGGAAAATAGTTACTGAAATCAGAAATATTGAATCTTATGGAAATACCTATACAGATGTTGAAACATTTTTTTAAATTTCCATTGCGCGGGATCAGTACGTGCGATGGAAAGGGAATTACGCAATGGAAAATCTTTAATCTAGAAAAATGGTAAGGTCCTTTATGCACGTACTGATTAGGTGCTATCAATCATAGCCCATCTGATTTTTAAATCTGTATTTTGCAATTAAATGAAAAACAATTGTAGTACAGAAAAATACATCGTAATTTTCCAACATTTTTTTTCAATGTTCACATAATAATAGAAATATCAGAAAACCCTGGTTTTTTCACTGAAGATTAAAGCCTAATCATAGTTTGATTACATTACCGTGTAATAAACTTACTTCTTTAAGTAAGCAATTAGATAAATTGTCAGTTAAACCATTAAATCCACTTACTTCATTCATGTAAAACTTGCAAATTGATTAGACCCTTCAGTTTGTAACACGTCATTAATTAGCATAATTAAATTGTTTTTTTCATTTTCATCTTACCAGTCCTGCATAGTGTTCTTTTCCATTGCGCAAGTCCCATGCAATGAAAATCAGGGATCTTATATACGATCTCTGGTGAAGATATCAAAGGAAGTTTCATCATTTGTAATAATAAAACTTGAAATATAACAAAATTATAGTTATTGATTCAACTTTTAGCTTACGAATATTTTCTAGACTTTAGAACATGGTTCATATCTGACTTGAGTATATTTATTTCAATTGCGTACTTTTCTCTTCATTGAGTCAGCCAAGCGCAATGGAAATTATTTTATGAATTTTTCAACATTAGTAAAGGTGTATGAAATACAGCCGCACAATTTCTGAAAAATTTTTGGTTAATATAAATTAAAGTAACGATCCATTGCAAATGAACACGTTTGAAATAATGGATAGTTCTTTTATTCAGTAGCATGCATGTATATATGTTTCCTTTGCGTACTTTGTTTTCCATTGCGCCAGTCCCGCGCAATAGAAATTTACTAGGAAGTTTAAGCATCTGCACTGGTATGAGTGAAGTTTCAAAATTTGTGCATCAAAGAACTATCCATTGAACCCAAAAGACACACATTTTTCGGTGTAAGATAGGTTTTTGATACAGTATATTCTCTAAGTTTGAATTTGGTAAACATTCCGTGGCGCAACCTGAGAAAAAACGCATGAAGGTAAAATCATACATCACTACAAATGCATTTCCTTTTTAGCGAGTTTTCACCTGTATCAGTACTTTATCATAATATTAGTGAGAAAAAATAACGTGTTTGAAGTCAATTCTAGTCATTTATTTAAAAAGTGAAGCAAAATATATTTCCATTGCGTACTTTCTTTTCCATTGCGCCAGTCCCGCGCAATGGAAATTGACTTGGAAATTTAAACATCTGCACTGAAAAGTGTATAGTTTCAAAATTTATGCATCAAATAACTATCCATTGACACCAAAAGACAGATTTGTTTTCAGTGAATGATACGATTTGGGTACAGTATATCCTCTAAGTTTGAATTTGGTAAACTTTCCATTGGGCATCCTGAGAAAAAAAAACATATAAAGGGAAAATCAAATATCGCTATAAATGCATTTCTATTTTAGCGAGGTTTTTACCTGTGTGTGTACTTTAATATACATTAATGAGCACAAATAACGTATTTGAAATCAATTCTGGTTACTTCATTTGATAAATGAAGCAAAATATATTTCCAATGCCTAATTTCTTTTCCATTGCGTCAGTCCCGCGCAATGGAAATTTACATCTGCACTGGTTTGAGTATAGTTTCAATATGTATGCATCAAATAACTATCCGTTGAACCCAAAGACATTTGTTTTTTCAGTTTAAGATACTTTTTGGGTACAGTACATGTATATTCTCTTAAGTTTGAATTTCGTAAACTTTCCATTGCGCATCCTGAGAAAAAAACTCATGGAAGTAAAATCATATATTTCTACAAATGCACTTTTTAGCGAGTTTTTCACATCTGTACTTTGTTAGTGATCACAGGTAACATGTTTCAAGTCAATTCTAATTACTTAATTAAATAAGTGGGGAATAATTTATTTCCATTGCGTACTTTCTTATTTTCCATTGCGCCAGTCCCGCGCAATGGAAATTAACTTGGAAGTTTAAAACATCTGCACTGGTATGAGTATGGTTTCAACATTTATGCATCAAATAACTATCCATTTCACTCAAAAGACAAATAACTTTCAGTGAAAGATACGTTTTGGGTACAGTTTATTCTCTAAGTTTGAATTTGGTAAATTTTCCATTCCGCAAACTGAGAATACCAACATAAAGGTAAAATCAAATACCAGTACAAAGACATTTTTTATCGTTACAATGATTTTATCTGTTTTTCACCTGTATCTGAACTTAAGTATACATCAATGAGTACAAATAACGTGTTTGAAATCAATTCTACTCACTTTATTTGATTAGTGAGGCACAATATATTTCCATTGCGTACTTTCTTTTCCATTGCGCCCATTGCTCCATAATATTTCCATTGCGTACTTTAGGCCTACCGCTTGCGGGCAAAAATCTTCCTTTCGTGAAAGAAACTCAATTTTAGGAAGGAAATGCTATTTATAGTAACACCATTTACGGCGATTACTAAAACACGATTTTCCGGCCTCAAACGCTCAATCCCAACAATTTTATTTCAACCGTATGAAAGACTTGACGTTAATTTTCCAAAAACACCTTCCTTTCGCAAGAAAAACGCTTTTTTCATAGAAAACAATCTTCCTTTCGTGGGCATTATGTTCCTTTCGCGAAAGGAAGCGAAAGGAAGTTCATTTCGCTGTTTAGCTATAGACCCTAGCCATATTGAGATTTTTTCCTCTATATTTGCTTATGCATGTACCGACATTCGTGACGCAACACCGATGTGTATATTATTCAAATTCTCAAAAATGGGTTTGGAGAGGAAAAACTGGAGATGAAAGATGTTGGTAAGGGTTAAAATATTGTTTAGAAATAATTTTGTGATTTAAATACAGGCCGTGGAAATCAGCGAAAATCCGTAACCCAGTTTTCGTACATCCTTGCAATGGACATGTCTACTCGGTCGATTTCTGATCTAAGAAGGTCAAACTAACCTAGTTATGGCAATAAAATAATGTTTTTTTAGCATTTCATTCTAGAAATGCACTCATATCGCGTCTTCAGGGGCGTTTAGAAACATATTTAGGTTTTGATATGTTTCGCACCAGTGCAGTTTCGCACCCAAGTCTCCTTTGCACCATATTGAATGTTGCCGGTAATGACAGTTGGAATTATTCGGCCTCATTTTATTCATTGAATTGCCTTAGACAGCCATTCTAAACTGGCCGTGAATTATTGGCTTCAAAACCTATTTTGGCATATTATCTGGAATTATTTTCAGGTAAATTCATCATTTAGAACTAGTTTGAAAACTAGGTATATGAGCTTAACCCTTTAAAGAGCACGGAATAAATCAAAGACGCGTTTCATTCTATAAATAAGATCGTGAGAATAATGTTGAAGTTGCCCTTGTCTGGACAGTCTTAGTAAAGCGATCAATGTAGATCAGAGATCAGACTGCAGACTTTCTACAGTCTAGTCATGATTGTACATTGATCACAAAAGCAACTAAAGTGGTCAAAGGCACTTTGAGGGCCATAACAAAGAATTGTAGACTATTTGAATACTCAGAATCAGTACTTGTGCTTGCCTATTTTGATGTAGCCTTTACAAGTGTAATGTTTCTAATGATGAAATATTCTGCAGAAAGTCTTTTTGAATACATTGCTTTAGCCTGTTTTGTTTTTTTTTGCAGGAGGGCAAATAGGCCATGAAATCCTAACAATCACAATAACTGTCCAAAACATCTGTACAGTGCCACATGAAACATCACCTACTTTAGACTCATTGGAAATGCCAAACCAGTAAAACAGAAGATTAATTCATGACTGTCCAAATGACAGCAGATGCAACAGGATGTACTACACAAGATATGATTTGCAGGGCATTTTCTTCTACTTAGAAGAATAGGCATCTTGTTGGCTCTTTATCAAAAAAGCTTGTGTCAAAACAGCCAGGGTGAGGGAAGCCAGGACAATAAATATGAGAAAAAGAGAAAATATTGGAAATCATTTTTTCTGCGGTATTTTGCACCCATTCAAAGACAAATTTCAACAGTTCATTTGCATATCACCTGCTAATCCTCTCAGCTTGACCCAGTCGAAATTTTGTTCTGTGAGTTAACCCTTTACCAAACATTTTTGTTCCTCATTACCCTGAAGCAGAGCGCTTTTGAAAACATTGAAGGAAGAGGAGAAAAAAGCTGGTCATCAGCATTTTATACATTTCTCACAATGTTTCCTTTCATTTAGGCTACAATTTTTCATCCTCCAACTTTGCTTTCAAAATAGACATGATGAAAATTTTGTTAAATGTTAAAAGATTAAAATGGTTGCATGTCTTCTTATATAGCCCTTGTTTAATTTATCCTTGCAAGTGTTGTTGGACCAGAGACAGCCCAGTAATTTTATACCAGCAGATAAAGGGGTCAGTGGTCTGTCTCCTGTAGATAACTTTTTATGTCTTGCAGCAGACCAATTTTGAAAACATTTTGACCTAAGGACAAATTGGTCAAAATAAGTAATGTCTAATTTTGACATGATTTAACGAATACTCAAGCTTTACTCTTTGATTAATTTTTTTCACATTCACAAGGATGCTTCTGAAGTTTTGTGCTGCAAATATGTTTCAGAAGCAATTTTATTATTTTTGGTGACTTGTAAGTCTTTACCAAAAAATCCTGAGTTTTAACAACCCTGCAGAAAAATACTTTAGGAGATATTGTGTGAAAAGACAACTAATAATTTTTACTTTCAACACAATGTTTTCTACCTTTTAATAGGTAAATTGCAAAATGTGAGTCAAAATCAATCAATTGTCTGCAAATGCTTTGAATTTGAAGAAATGCAGAGTTTTATCAGTTGGTAAAGATTTAACAAAATAAACATGAGAAATCTTAAAAGTTTTGTAGATATTTATCTTTATTACATTTGTAGTAACAAAACACTTTTGCATTATTTTCATGTTATTTGGGTCCCTTGATGAAGCAAATTTCTGCTTCAGAAAAAAATATTGTTAAAAAATGCAAAACTGTTTCTTAATTTGCCATTTCTCACAATGTTTTCAAAGGACTATTAATTTTGTGCAGCTAATAAGACTTGTATGTAACAAAATTTCTTTTTCCACACAATGTCAATGACTGAATTTTACTACATGTATATTGCTTTCACTCTTCAAGGAGCATTAAGGATTTTGTTCTAAACATAAACAAGAATATTGCTTGTCCTTTATTTAACAAAGTCATGTAACCTAACTTTACTTTTAACACTAGATAAAATCTGAGGCAAATGGAGAAAAATAATTGAAAGAATGAGATGAAAACATTATGGCAAATAGATATTGCTGACTGTGAGCAACATATTTGATCACAATATTTTCAAAAGCAGTTTACTGCAATGCTGTTTTAGTGTCATTTCTCGGTTAGGATTTTAATACCCTTTTCACTATTGAGCAGTACCGGTAAATACTAGCATGAACTTCTTTGCCGTGCAAAGATGGTAAACATAGAAAATTAATGCTATACAGCACTATTTTTCTTTAATTAAATGTTTAAAAAAATGACTGCATGTCCAATTATACATATATGAGAACACTATTGCATAACATGTGGTCCCTGTAAGATGCAGTAGTCTTGGAATCATGGTACCTTTTTAGTGTCATTCTTCTAGCAGGAGAAAGCTCTGAAAGTATATTAGGAAGAGATGTTTGTAAATACATATATAGTATTTCTTAATACAAGTTTTTAGCTCACTAGAGCAAAAATTGCTTAATTCTTTATCACAGAACAGATCCTAAACTTTTCCAATTGAAAACATAAGGAAACAACAATTTAAATGGGGCTGGAAGAATGGAATTTGTCTTTGAATGAGTAGAAAACATTGTGGAAAAGGGTAGAAATGATGGTTACCAGCATTTTCTCCTTTACCCACAATGTTATCAAAAGGCTTCCTCCTTGAAAGCACTAGGGTAAATGACTTGTACAAATTGAAAGCACTAGCAGACAAAAATGTAAGAGTGGCTAAAAAGTTGAAATTTATTTATGGAACGGTTGATAATACCCTAAGAAAAAGAAGACATGCTGGTCCGGTTACCAGCATTTTCTCCTATTTCCACATTGTTTTCATGAACTGTTTTCTGTACAGAAAGAGTTAAACATTTCATTCATGTGCCAGTTAGTGCAATTGGTCATGGGTATCTTTCCAAAGTACTATGCAGAAAGGTAATATTCAGTGTGCATAGTGAAACAAGCATATTGCATTTTTCTTAAATTTATGACCCTTGGCTTTTGAAGCACAATTAATCCTTGACAACACAATCCTGATTTTTAAAGACCCGGAGGAAGCCTTATGAAAACATTGTAGGAAAAGGATTAAATGCTGGTAACCAGCATTTTTTTCCTTTTCCAATAATATTTTCTACCCTCTCAAATAAATTTCCATCATTTGAGTACTAGATCTTTATTCTATACGGCATAAATTGTCATCTGCAAATCCTTTTAATTTGGATCAGTCAAAGATTCTGTCTTGTGCCAAGAAGATGATTACATACCTTTCAGAAAAGTGTCGATCTAGATCAGACTGCAATGAACATGCAGTCTGATCTTGAATTTGAACTCTCTTATATTTGATATTTAAAGACATAATACTGGAGTGGCAGTCTTGAAAATACTTGAATATTACCCAAGGCTGAAATTAACAGCGGCTCAACGTAGATTTCGCTGCACGATCGCCCTCGGCAAATTGCGGATTACAAAAAGATCTATAAATATCTGCTTTAAAACGTCTTGTGTCGTACTTTAGCTTTCATTTTATGCCTTCACTGTAGTTTTGTGAAAGAAACGTGATTCACCTTTTTTGATTTAACTCTGTCAAAAAAGCATGATTCTATTGAATACGAAACCGAAAGTAGGTTGAACCATCAACCTGTTTACCTGCGCTGAACACGATCTCTTCTTTACTGTGGCGTATTCATAGTCACATATCGTTCTCTGATCGACTACCGAAATTTTCAAATCGCTCAGACTTTTTAAATCTTACTTCATCATTCGTAATTGCTTCGTGTATCTCTCTACATACTGTGATGAAAAGGCGATAAATTTACGGTGGATCCCGGAAGTGATGAACTCTCGCGGTCACGTGACGAGACTTTCGGACCCTATTATGACCTCTGGCAGACATATTTTAGATGACGTCAAACATGACGTCATCTGACATCATCAATATTATATAGGCAAATCTATTTGCAGTAAAGTTAGACTTTACTATGAAACGTATTATTCTCTGTTGAAGAGAGACAGATACAATGAAATAAACACAAATTGCAAGCCATAAGTTGTTTCAAATAGTTAACTCTGACGTTGCGTAGACTCTACAGTAGTTATCTAGATCTGGGCCTGCTTTCTTCTGGCCAGGCACTGTAGAAAGGCGCCTAAAAGAAACTGCTCTTTTCATTTGTGGATCTGCATCCACTTTTTAAACATTCCTAGATCTATACAACAATACTATTTTGTTGAAAAGGTTCTTTACACCGTGTTCTTTGTGTAGATTCTAGGCATAATTAAATAAAAGACACTTTTTTTTTCAAACTTACCCGCATCTGTATCTTTCGGCTTCAAAATGGCGGTTGCTGTTTCGTCCTAGGATAAAAACGCCCAATTCAAGTTTCGGCCCATTACAAATTCGCACCATACAAAATAAATCCATAGTCTAAACATCATTGTCAGTCTTTTGTAGTGGGACTGTTGGACTCTTGTTTCATACATAAATCGAAACTTTGGAATTTTCCTGTTTGATTCTATATTTAATGTCTATACAATTACCGTGTGAATCGTGAGTTCAAGCTTTTTTTTTCTCTCCTCTCTGAGCCAATAAAAAGCGGACTCCGGGACACAACACTGGAAGCATAGGAAGGAGACAGAATTTTCAATTATCCTACCAACCATAAAACGTGTCTTAATTATGTAATCAGATTCAAATCGAACAAAATATTAAAAAAAAAAATAGAAACACATTCAAAAAGCATAGTGTTCGTGCTTTATTCGGATGATGAAGGCAACCTGAATTCTAAGTATTATATTTGAGTCTTGATGCCTTTTCTAAGTTCAGCCGGGAATTTAGTGCTGTAACATTTGATTTGCCTTGTTAACTTTGACATTGCTTGACCCGGTTAGTTTTAACTCTTTACCCCATGAGGAATTTCTATGGTATTTCTAATTGACCTTAAATAACAGCAAGGATGAAGCCATTTCTTATGTGTGTACGACACCTTTTGAAAGCATAGAAAACATTGTGACAAAAGGTGAAATTGCTCGTCACGAGCAATTTCACCTTTTGCCACAATTTTTTCCAAAGGCACCTGCAAGCAATGCGTAGAAATGAGTATCTATGGAGTAAAGGGTTAATCAAAGAGTACGTAGATCTTACTCTAACAAACAGTGTAAGGTAGATCTATACAGCCGAGTGAAATTCTGATAGACCTACAGTCATTAACGTTCTCAACGTATGACTGTAAAGTGATTTTTCAAAAGTGAAGAGAGTAGCATTGTGTCTGATGTAAAATTCCCCATTGTTGCAGAAGATAGATATATAGACCTGCACAGATGTTTTCTTTTTCTCGCTAATGAATTAGACCAATGACAAGATAGAGCAAGGACGATGGAGCATAGTCATTTTCATGTCTAAGAAGTTTCTATTTATACAAATTTTGGTCAGAGAGTAGTAGCAAATGATGTGTATCGAGTGCAGCTGAACAGAATTCGATGTCACCTACACCAGAGGGTCGGGGAAAAAAAACGGACTTAAAGGGCGTTAAAACTCTTGATTGTCTATACACATGAGCGGATGGTAACTCTCGATTGAAACGCCTAAGTGTGCATTATTTGCTGGCAAGAGAACACCAGCGTTTCATAATGAAACATCCCTTACATTGTTTTGTGTTTGAAGTCATCAGAACTCACTCGAGGCTATTTATTACAATGGGATTTCAATATAATTAACGGGGAGTTTATTTGGTATGACCTACTTCACATTTTCTAAATTTTAGCCCAAAACACTGGTGTTTAATATCTGTACGCCGGCGTTCCGAAATAAACACACGCGTTTCATTACGGAACACATCCGTTTCAGTTTGAAACGGCTGTTTAATTAGTGAACGTCATGTGTTAAACATAAAAACATCATGTAAATGACCCATGTAGGTTGTTCGTACATTTCCTTTTTTCCTCCCTTAATCGTTTTCACCGAAGCGTACAGATTTTTGACTTCATACTTGTTACTGAAGCGTATAGAAATTCCAATCACCCAACCGTACAGCAGTTTAGTTTCGGTTTGCACCAAAGAGTACACCATGCAAAATTTCAAAACTTTATAACAGCTAAATCAATAAATATAAAAAACGTATTTTGGTAGAGTTGTAAGGATATAACATTTCCCCACTGATCGAGGCACATTCTTTCATCATTAGCTTTCTATTCGATGAAATAAAGCCAGTTTTCTTGCGGTCTCCCGCTTAGTTTTTCAACTTCATCAAAACATCATGTTCAGCGCGGGATTACGGACAAGAGGCACTCCCGTTTTCCCATAAGCTACTATCGCTTGATTTTTCAATCAAAGCTCTTTAGATTGGTACCTTATTCGTTGTAGGGGATGCAATTTGAAACAAGTTTGGACCAAAATTAAACGACACTTACTTTGTCAATAACACGTGTCCGCCATCTTGAATTCACCGTAGAAATTTCCCGTACAGAGTTTCCATACAGTGATACAGGATTGGGAAAAATTGTCGGGTGGAAAGGGAAGTAACTCGTGGTGACGCGTCAGTAACGGTATTTGGCAAATGGTCTATTACCTCGATCTATAAATATTCATGAGCAATCAAATGGAGTAGCGTGTAATCATAGGACCAACAAGCCATGGAACGAATTAGTTTTGGAACGAAAAAGCCCAAGGTCAGTTGGCAAATTTGTATCATTTCGCGAGAAGTTAGTTTCAATCAAAAATAAGTTTCTCAACGATCGATAGCCTCGCCCAATGTATTTTGATATGCCATTTCAAATTACATATTTGAGTGACACCGTAAAAGTCATTTGCCTGAGAAAAAATGAGTTTAACTGGGTTTATTTCCTTCAGTTTTGCACAAAATGGTTGAACTAAAACTCTACAAAGTTTGGGTTCGCTGTCTCGGTATAGACTCTAAAGAGTTTGGGTACGCTGTGACAAAATGGATACGCTGGCATATGTAGAAATATGTATCATATAAAAGATCTGCAAATCAAGATTTAAATTGAAATGTCGTCCTAGATAGCTGCAAATAATGAAGAAAATGGCAATATTCATGTATTTAAATTGAACTACTTTATGCCAAGTTTTATATTCTTGTGCTAAAGCCCGTGACCATTCGGAGGTATTAATTTATCAGTGTCACTGTCGACCGATTTTTTTTTAAAAAGGCTGAGTTATTACACTTGAACTTAGCATATGGAGACGATTGAATAAACGTGGGTCAAATGGTGTAATTGTCTTTGAAAAAGTAAAAAAAAACTATTGTTGAAACAGGAGAAAATGCATCTTGCAAGCCCTTCCTTTTTTTCCTCAAATATTTTCGCTCACACTTTGAAAATTCGTTTTTTTTCACAAATGTTTATGAATTACATATTTATTACTTTCAGTTTTCGGTTTTTTGAAAGTGTGTGTGTGTGTGTGGGGGGGGGGGGGAATGTGTTAACCCTTTACCCCATAGGACATTTCTATGGTATCTCTAATTGACCCTAAATAACAGCAAGGATGGATATATTTTTTATGGGTATATGACACATATGATAGTATTGAAAACATTGTGACAAAAGGTGAAACTGCTCGTCACGAGCAACTTCACCTTTTGCCACAATGTTTTCCAAAGTCTCCTACAAGCAATGCGTAGAAATGAGTATCTATGGAGTAAAGGGTTAAGTTTGAGAAAGTAAGACAAATAACAGACAGTGGGACAAATCAGCACGTCTGCCCCCTTTTTACACGGGTCGCTCGAAATACTTTGGTAAAAGGTTGATTAGCTGTTTAGTGTCTTCAGAAAGACAGGGACAGTCCATTTAGTGATTTTAAAGTACTATTATCAAACATCCTTGTTGCACTTTCAGGCATGTACCTATTGACGAATAACTTGTGTTATCGATCATGAACAAAAGAAACATGGCTTCAGATCAGACCTTCCATAACTTCTTTTAAGCTTCATTTTGAGTATAAAAAATATGTATCTAATGAAGTCTTACAAAAAAAAAAAAAATGGGTGAAGGATTAAATCGGTGTTCCTTTGATCTCGGTATCGCACTGCAGAGTGGGTGACCTTTAGAACAGCTGTAATGTACTTACTTCTTACAGATTAGCACACACGTTTCACATTAAATTGACTCTTCTTATCTTTTGTTTCATATTAATTTACCCCTTTGGTTATCATCAATGGTCAGGATTATGAACTTTATACAGGTTTCAGAGGCTAAGTCCGTTCTTAGTCTCTACATGCTCTTTATTTAAATACGATTTTATAAAATGCATATTTTGTCTGTTTGTGATTTTCTTTTTCAAAGGCAATATCATGAAATATGTTTGAATTGTGTTAGAACTCATTTCCATAGATTTCTTGCTATGTCATTTTCTTTTCAGTTATGAATTTGTCCAAATTTAAAGGATTTGCGAACGGGACATACGGCATTTGTTACTGAAATAATGCTTTGATTGTCCGGTGTCACGTGATACTGCTGGTGCGCCGCTTACGATAAAATGGAAATTTTGTTCGATATATCAACAGGATTTTTCTCTCTATTCGTCATGTATCCTACTGTCAAGGGGCGTTACTCATGCTTCTTCATCATGATCAAAAGGAGACCACTTATACAAAAATAAACCAAACTTTGTCATGAATACTCCCCCTTCTACCGAAAAGGTATTCATTTGCTTAGTGGGTTGACTTTTAAGCCAATATCTGAACAATATGTCTCTGTTTCTTTCAAACTATTAATTCCACACATGGATTTCCTTGACAAATACCACTTCAGCGTTTTCAACGCTTTGATTAGTAGATGTTTGATCTTATTACACCAGTTATCAAATCCATTTTTGCTGTTTTTTGCTACTTGGTTAGCATACAATGTTTTGATTAGAATATTTTTTAATAGTAAAATCCGAATCCAGAATTTAATCATTCGTGAATGCCCACTTATAACGCCAAAGTTTTCCATAAACAACACTCTTGTAGCATTTTTACACCTCATATACTCTAGCAAAATTTAGTATGGATTCGTACTATTTCTTTACATTTAGAAAAAACCCATTATCCCAAAAAATTCTACAGCAGAACCTGCAAATGCGCCAAATTTCAGTGATATATCTTTTAATTTTGTGGGATCTGAAAATTCTAGATACCCACCTTTAAGCTTGAATATAAGTCAATGAAATTTTAGTAAAGTAAATTTCACCGGGACCAGACTTGGCAATGTAGAACAGGGATCATATATATATAGTGTGTACATGTATATATACGATCCCTGAGTAGATTGTTTGTTACTCTTCTAAAGTAAAAGGTCTCGTAATCATTCGAAAATAAGGAAAAATAGGTAACGCAATGGTAAGTATTACATAGATCTATAAATATGTTTTAGACATTCTTAATGACATTACATATCGATATAGGTTGGTGTCGTGGGGTGTCTTGGGGTGTCTTGGTGTATCGTGGGTGTCATGGTGTGTCGTGGGGTGAATAGACCGACCCGGAAATCGGCCAGGAATTCTCACCTATCTTCAAAAACTTTTTTCAAATTTCACCAAAAAAATATAATACAATTACAGTCACGGCCATCATATGACACTTTAAGCTTTTAAGAAGGCGATTAATTCTAAACAATCAACCAATCAAACTACAATTTCTGAAATTAGTCAAACCTGTTTCGTGCAAAATTCTGTGAATCCGTCTTCGCTTTCTGTTAGCAAACATATCATCATAGTTTCGATTACAGTTTCGAATTGGCCAGGGCCAAAATTATAAATCATAGAGAAAGATAATTTTTTCATCCAATTCTGATAAGAAGAAAACTTAATACACACATAAATTGTGCAAGATGGTGATTTCTACCGTTCCTTCTTCCCAAGTTTGAACCAAAATGCGAAACGGAGGTTAAGGCTTTGGCTGTAGCTGTCACAACACTATAAAGCAAAATCGACTATCTTTAAAGCTTCAGTGATTGCTTAATCGCAGGCCATTGGCTTTTCTGTCTCTTGCTTTCTAAAGTAAATCCCAAGTCAAAAAATAACAGCAAAATAAACAATAAGATGCAAGGATAAACAGAGCAAATGAAATACTTCCTATTGCTTAAGTCCTAATGCCTTAAAAAAATGTAAAATTCTGAAGCAACAGGACTGTAAACTCTTTCAGTTGCTTCCTATTGCATAAATCAAACAAAGGCAACTGAAGTGTAATTTTTCTAATCTCTTCAAACCGCAACAAGAAACCCAGTTACGTTGACTACGTGCCAGTTACGCTCATGCGAAAACCTCAGAAATTAATGCGACATGTGGCTAAAAAAAGACTGAAAACTCTCATATATCAAACAAAGGCAACTGAAGTGTAATTTTTCCAATCTCTTCAAACCGCAACAAGAAACCCAGTTACGTTGACTACCGTCTCATAGGTGCCAGTTACGCCCATGCGAAAACCCCAGAAAATAATGCGACAAGTGGCAAAAAAAAGACTGAAGACTCTTTCAGTAGCAACTGCTTCTTATTGCATAAATCAAACAAAAGGAACTAAACTTTTAATGTATATGTTTTTTCTCCAATCTCTTTATACCGTGACCACAAATCCTTTTACGTTGACTGCCGTCTCAAAGGTGCCGGTTACGTATCCGCGAAAACGCGAAAAATCGACTTACGGAACATTTCATAGCAGAGGACACCTGTTGCTTAATAGGTCAAATATAGGGAATTCAATTTCTAATATCTGTTTTTTATTTCTGCAATCTTTATATACGGTGACGACAAACCCTTTTAGGTTGTCTATTGTCTCGCAGGTGCCACTTACGTATCCGCAAAAACATGAAAAATCGACTTATGGAATATTTTATAGCAGACGACAACTGTTGCTTGAGTCAATTATAGGGATTTATCTTTTTCTTTTTCTCTCACTAGGGCCATTGATTTGGTTACGATGACCATCTAACCCATACGTGACTGTTACGTGCCGCGCATAAAAACGTAAAATCAGCTTCGACACTTTCGGAGGCAATTGATACCTGTCGTACAAATCAAAGAAAGGTAAACAAAATTTTTCGCTGTTTTCTTACCAGGGTCACGAAAACATTGAACCAATTTAGACAACCACGTGAATCGAAAGTCAATTTTATGTTTAATCGTAGCGCAAAATATAAAATTCAGAAGCAAACGGTCGCTGTTGCGAAAACTTTTTCCGACAAAAAAATCTTGTTCTTGTTTGAAGAATTTAGAAGTAGGCCATAAAGACACAATAAGATGTAAGAATAACTAAAAATCAATTGCTTCCTTGATAGGGTAGAAAACATTGTGGGAAAAGGAGAAAATGCTGGTAGCCTGCATTGTCTCCTTTCCTCAGATTATTTTCAAAAGCCTTCTTTAAAAGGCGTCATTGTGTGGTAAAAGGTTAATAATTATCCAATCAGAGAAGCTTTAAGGAAATCAGAATGGATACCAGCAGCCAATCAGAGAAGACTTAAGAAATTCAACAGCCAATCAGAGAGCTTCAAAATCGCTCCAAATTGGCGCCAAAATTTATTGATTAAAAAACAGTGAAAAAAACGGCATGAAAGTGGATTTAAAGTTTTCTTTAAAGGCTGCTGTGCAGTCCTTGGCAAACTGCCAAGATTTCACTGAAAATGGGCAAACATTTAAGAAAATAGGGGCGCAGAAGACCGTGTTTTGGTCTTTTCAAGCCCCTTGCAAGAATTACTTCCCTTTAACCCTCGATGCACCCACTCCCCCCCTCCCCAGCCCTTAACTGGATTTGCTTTTCTAACTCAGCCCACAATAAATGCTGCACATTGAAACTTTCAATAAGCCAATTTCTAGTGATCAATGTACAGTGTAAAAAAAAAAAAAAAAAAACGCCCAGAAATTAATGCAAGAATTACTTCCCTTTAACCCTCGATGCACCCAACACCCCTCCTCCCCAGCCCTTAACTGGATTTGCTTTTCTAACTCAGTCCACAATAAATGCTACACATTGGAACTTTCAATAAGCCAAAGTGATTAATGTACAGTGAAAAAAAAAAACGCCCAGAAATTAATGCAAGAATTACTTCCCTTTAACCCTCAATGTACCCAACCCCCCCCCCCCCCAGCCCTTAACTGGATTTGCTTTTCTAACTCAGCCCACAATAAATGCTGCACATTAAAACTTTCAATAAGCCAAAGTGATCAATGTACAGTGTAAAAAGAAAACGCCCAGAAATTAATGTGACAAGTGGCTAAAAAAAGACTGTAAACTCTTTCAGTTGCTTCCTATTGCATAAATCAAACAAAGGCAACTGAAGTGTAATTTTTCTAATCTCTTCAAACCGCAACAAGAAACCCAGTTACGTTGACTACGTGCCAGTTACGCTCATGCGAAAACCTCAGAAATTAATGCGACATGTGGCTAAAAAAAGACTGAAAACTCTCATATATCAAACAAAGGCAACTGAAGTGTAATTTTTCCAATCTCTTCAAACCGCAACAAGAAACCCAGTTACGTTGACTACCGTCTCATAGGTGCCAGTTACGCCCATGCGAAAACCCCAGAAAATAATGCGACAAGTGGCAAAAAAAAGACTGAAGACTCTTTCAGTAGCAACTGCTTCTTATTGCATAAATCAAACAAAAGGAACTAAACTTTTAATGTATATGTTTTTTCTCCAATCTCTTTATACCGTGACCACAAATCCTTTTACGTTGACTGCCGTCTCAAAGGTGCCGGTTACGTATCCGCGAAAACGCGAAAAATCGACTTACGGAACATTTCATAGCAGAGGACACCTGTTGCTTAATAGGTCAAATATAGGGAATTCAATTTCTAATATCTGTTTTTTATTTCTGCAATCTTTATATACGGTGACGACAAACCCTTTTAGGTTGTCTATTGTCTCGCAGGTGCCACTTACGTATCCGCAAAAACATGAAAAATCGACTTATGGAATATTTTATAGCAGACGACAACTGTTGCTTGAGTCAATTATAGGGATTTATCTTTTTCTTTTTCTCTCACTAGGGCCATTGATTTGGTTACGATGACCATCTAACCCATACGTGACTGTTACGTGCCGCGCATAAAAACGTAAAATCAGCTTCGACACTTTCGGAGGCAATTGATACCTGTCGTACAAATCAAAGAAAGGTAAACAAAATTTTTCGCTGTTTTCTTACCAGGGTCACGAAAACATTGAACCAATTTAGACAACCACGTGAATCGAAAGTCAATTTTATGTTTAATCGTAGCGCAAAATATAAAATTCAGAAGCAAACGGTCGCTGTTGCGAAAACTTTTTCCGACAAAAAAATCTTGTTCTTGTTTGAAGAATTTAGAAGTAGGCCATAAAGACACAATAAGATGTAAGAATAACTAAAAATCAATTGCTTCCTTGATAGGGTAGAAAACATTGTGGGAAAAGGAGAAAATGCTGGTAGCCTGCATTGTCTCCTTTCCTCAGATTATTTTCAAAAGCCTTCTTTAAAAGGCGTCATTGTGTGGTAAAAGGTTAATAATTATCCAATCAGAGAAGCTTTAAGGAAATCAGAATGGATACCAGCAGCCAATCAGAGAAGACTTAAGAAATTCAACAGCCAATCAGAGAGCTTCAAAATCGCTCCAAATTGGCGCCAAAATTTATTGATTAAAAAACAGTGAAAAAAACGGCATGAAAGTGGATTTAAAGTTTTCTTTAAAGGCTGCTGTGCAGTCCTTGGCAAACTGCCAAGATTTCACTGAAAATGGGCAAACATTTAAGAAAATAGGGGCGCAGAAGACCGTGTTTTGGTCTTTTCAAGCCCCTTGCAAGAATTACTTCCCTTTAACCCTCGATGCACCCACTCCCCCCCTCCCCAGCCCTTAACTGGATTTGCTTTTCTAACTCAGCCCACAATAAATGCTGCACATTGAAACTTTCAATAAGCCAATTTCTAGTGATCAATGTACAGTGTAAAAAAAAAAAAAAAAAAAACGCCCAGAAATTAATGCAAGAATTACTTCCCTTTAACCCTCGATGCACCCAACACCCCTCCTCCCCAGCCCTTAACTGGATTTGCTTTTCTAACTCAGTCCACAATAAATGCTACACATTGGAACTTTCAATAAGCCAAAGTGATTAATGTACAGTGAAAAAAAAAAACGCCCAGAAATTAATGCAAGAATTACTTCCCTTTAACCCTCAATGTACCCAACCCCCCCCCCCCCCAGCCCTTAACTGGATTTGCTTTTCTAACTCAGCCCACAATAAATGCTGCACATTAAAACTTTCAATAAGCCAAAGTGATCAATGTACAGTGTAAAAAGAAAACGCCCAGAAATTAATGTGACAAGTGGCTAAAAAAAGACTGTAAACTCTTTCAGTTGCTTCCTATTGCATAAATCAAACAAAGGCAACTGAAGTGTAATTTTTCTAATCTCTTCAAACCGCAACAAGAAACCCAGTTACGTTGACTACGTGCCAGTTACGCTCATGCGAAAACCTCAGAAATTAATGCGACATGTGGCTAAAAAAAGACTGAAAACTCTCATATATCAAACAAAGGCAACTGAAGTGTAATTTTTCCAATCTCTTCAAACCGCAACAAGAAACCCAGTTACGTTGACTACCGTCTCATAGGTGCCAGTTACGCCCATGCGAAAACCCCAGAAAATAATGCGACAAGTGGCAAAAAAAAGACTGAAGACTCTTTCAGTAGCAACTGCTTCTTATTGCATAAATCAAACAAAAGGAACTAAACTTTTAATGTATATGTTTTTTCTCCAATCTCTTTATACCGTGACCACAAATCCTTTTACGTTGACTGCCGTCTCAAAGGTGCCGGTTACGTATCCGCGAAAACGCGAAAAATCGACTTACGGAACATTTCATAGCAGAGGACACCTGTTGCTTAATAGGTCAAATATAGGGAATTCAATTTCTAATATCTGTTTTTTATTTCTGCAATCTTTATATACGGTGACGACAAACCCTTTTAGGTTGTCTATTGTCTCGCAGGTGCCACTTACGTATCCGCAAAAACATGAAAAATCGACTTATGGAATATTTTATAGCAGACGACAACTGTTGCTTGAGTCAATTATAGGGATTTATCTTTTTCTTTTTCTCTCACTAGGGCCATTGATTTGGTTACGATGACCATCTAACCCATACGTGACTGTTACGTGCCGCGCATAAAAACGTAAAATCAGCTTCGACACTTTCGGAGGCAATTGATACCTGTCGTACAAATCAAAGAAAGGTAAACAAAATTTTTCGCTGTTTTCTTACCAGGGTCACGAAAACATTGAACCAATTTAGACAACCACGTGAATCGAAAGTCAATTTTATGTTTAATCGTAGCGCAAAATATAAAATTCAGAAGCAAACGGTCGCTGTTGCGAAAACTTTTTCCGACAAAAAAATCTTGTTCTTGTTTGAAGAATTTAGAAGTAGGCCATAAAGACACAATAAGATGTAAGAATAACTAAAAATCAATTGCTTCCTTGATAGGGTAGAAAACATTGTGGGAAAAGGAGAAAATGCTGGTAGCCTGCATTGTCTCCTTTCCTCAGATTATTTTCAAAAGCCTTCTTTAAAAGGCGTCATTGTGTGGTAAAAGGTTAATAATTATCCAATCAGAGAAGCTTTAAGGAAATCAGAATGGATACCAGCAGCCAATCAGAGAAGACTTAAGAAATTCAACAGCCAATCAGAGAGCTTCAAAATCGCTCCAAATTGGCGCCAAAATTTATTGATTAAAAAACAGTGAAAAAAACGGCATGAAAGTGGATTTAAAGTTTTCTTTAAAGGCTGCTGTGCAGTCCTTGGCAAACTGCCAAGATTTCACTGAAAATGGGCAAACATTTAAGAAAATAGGGGCGCAGAAGACCGTGTTTTGGTCTTTTCAAGCCCCTTGCAAGAATTACTTCCCTTTAACCCTCGATGCACCCACTCCCCCCCTCCCCAGCCCTTAACTGGATTTGCTTTTCTAACTCAGCCCACAATAAATGCTGCACATTGAAACTTTCAATAAGCCAATTTCTAGTGATCAATGTACAGTGTAAAAAAAAAAAAAAAAAAACGCCCAGAAATTAATGCAAGAATTACTTCCCTTTAACCCTCGATGCACCCAACACCCCTCCTCCCCAGCCCTTAACTGGATTTGCTTTTCTAACTCAGTCCACAATAAATGCTACACATTGGAACTTTCAATAAGCCAAAGTGATTAATGTACAGTGAAAAAAAAAAACGCCCAGAAATTAATGCAAGAATTACTTCCCTTTAACCCTCAATGTACCCAACCCCCCCCCCCCCCAGCCCTTAACTGGATTTGCTTTTCTAACTCAGCCCACAATAAATGCTGCACATTAAAACTTTCAATAAGCCAAAGTGATCAATGTACAGTGTAAAAAGAAAACGCCCAGAAATTAATGTGACAAGTGGCTAAAAAAAGACTGTAAACTCTTTCAGTTGCTTCCTATTGCATAAATCAAACAAAGGCAACTGAAGTGTAATTTTTCTAATCTCTTCAAACCGCAACAAGAAACCCAGTTACGTTGACTACGTGCCAGTTACGCTCATGCGAAAACCTCAGAAATTAATGCGACATGTGGCTAAAAAAAGACTGAAAACTCTCATATATCAAACAAAGGCAACTGAAGTGTAATTTTTCCAATCTCTTCAAACCGCAACAAGAAACCCAGTTACGTTGACTACCGTCTCATAGGTGCCAGTTACGCCCATGCGAAAACCCCAGAAAATAATGCGACAAGTGGCAAAAAAAAGACTGAAGACTCTTTCAGTAGCAACTGCTTCTTATTGCATAAATCAAACAAAAGGAACTAAACTTTTAATGTATATGTTTTTTCTCCAATCTCTTTATACCGTGACCACAAATCCTTTTACGTTGACTGCCGTCTCAAAGGTGCCGGTTACGTATCCGCGAAAACGCGAAAAATCGACTTACGGAACATTTCATAGCAGAGGACACCTGTTGCTTAATAGGTCAAATATAGGGAATTCAATTTCTAATATCTGTTTTTTATTTCTGCAATCTTTATATACGGTGACGACAAACCCTTTTAGGTTGTCTATTGTCTCGCAGGTGCCACTTACGTATCCGCAAAAACATGAAAAATCGACTTATGGAATATTTTATAGCAGACGACAACTGTTGCTTGAGTCAATTATAGGGATTTATCTTTTTCTTTTTCTCTCACTAGGGCCATTGATTTGGTTACGATGACCATCTAACCCATACGTGACTGTTACGTGCCGCGCATAAAACGTAAAATCAGCTTCGACACTTTCGGAGGCAATTGATACCTGTCGTACAAATCAAAGAAAGGTAAACAAAATTTTTCGCTGTTTTCTTACCAGGGTCACGAAAACATTGAACCAATTTAGACAACCACGTGAATCGAAAGTCAATTTTATGTTTAATCGTAGCGCAAAATATAAAATTCAGAAGCAAACGGTCGCTGTTGCGAAAACTTTTTCCGACAAAAAAATCTTGTTCTTGTTTGAAGAATTTAGAAGTAGGCCATAAAGACACAATAAGATGTAAGAATAACTAAAAATCAATTGCTTCCTTGATAGGGTAGAAAACATTGTGGGAAAAGGAGAAAATGCTGGTAGCCTGCATTGTCTCCTTTCCTCAGATTATTTTCAAAAGCCTTCTTTAAAAGGCGTCATTGTGTGGTAAAAGGTTAATAATTATCCAATCAGAGAAGCTTTAAGGAAATCAGAATGGATACCAGCAGCCAATCAGAGAAGACTTAAGAAATTCAACAGCCAATCAGAGAGCTTCAAAATCGCTCCAAATTGGCGCCAAAATTTATTGATTAAAAAACAGTGAAAAAAACGGCATGAAAGTGGATTTAAAGTTTTCTTTAAAGGCTGCTGTGCAGTCCTTGGCAAACTGCCAAGATTTCACTGAAAATGGGCAAACATTTAAGAAAATAGGGGCGCAGAAGACCGTGTTTTGGTCTTTTCAAGCCCCTTGCAAGAATTACTTCCCTTTAACCCTCGATGCACCCACTCCCCCCCTCCCCAGCCCTTAACTGGATTTGCTTTTCTAACTCAGCCCACAATAAATGCTGCACATTGAAACTTTCAATAAGCCAATTCTAGTGATCAATGTACAGTGTAAAAAAAAAAAAAAAAAAAACGCCCAGAAATTAATGCAAGAATTACTTCCCTTTAACCCTCGATGCACCCAACACCCCTCCTCCCCAGCCCTTAACTGGATTTGCTTTTCTAACTCAGTCCACAATAAATGCTACACATTGGAACTTTCAATAAGCCAAAGTGATTAATGTACAGTGAAAAAAAAAAAACGCCCAGAAATTAATGCAAGAATTACTTCCCTTTAACCCTCAATGTACCCAACCCCCCCCCCCCCCAGCCCTTAACTGGATTTGCTTTTCTAACTCAGCCCACAATAAATGCTGCACATTAAAACTTTCAATAAGCCAAAGTGATCAATGTACAGTGTAAAAAGAAAACGCCCAGAAATTAATGTGACAAGTGGCTAAAAAAGACTGTAAACTCTTTCAGTTGCTTCCTATTGCATAAATCAAACAAAGGCAACTGAAGTGTAATTTTTCTAATCTCTTCAAACCGCAACAAGAAACCCAGTTACGTTGACTACGTGCCAGTTACGCTCATGCGAAAACCTCAGAAATTAATGCGACATGTGGCTAAAAAAAGACTGAAAACTCTCATATATCAAACAAAGGCAACTGAAGTGTAATTTTTCCAATCTCTTCAAACCGCAACAAGAAACCCAGTTACGTTGACTACCGTCTCATAGGTGCCAGTTACGCCCATGCGAAAACCCCAGAAAATAATGCGACAAGTGCAAAAAAAAGACTGAAGACTCTTTCAGTAGCAACTGCTTCTTATTGCATAAATCAAACAAAAGGAACTAAACTTTTAATGTATATGTTTTTTTCTCCAATCTCTTTATACCGTGACCACAAATCCTTTTACGTTGACTGCCGTCTCAAAGGTGCCGGTTACGTATCCGCGAAAACGCGAAAAATCGACTTACGGAACATTTCATAGCAGAGGACACCTGTTGCTTAATAGGTCAAATATAGGGAATTCAATTTCTAATATCTGTTTTTTATTTCTGCAATCTTTATATACGGTGACGACAAACCCTTTTAGGTTGTCTATTGTCTCGCAGGTGCCACTTACGTATCCGCAAAAACATGAAAAATCGACTTATGGAATATTTTATAGCAGACGACAACTGTTGCTTGAGTCAATTATAGGGATTTATCTTTTTCTTTTTCTCTCACTAGGGCCATTGATTTGGTTACGATGACCATCTAACCCATACGTGACTGTTACGTGCCGCGCATAAAAACGTAAAATCAGCTTCGACACTTTCGGAGGCAATTGATACCTGTCGTACAAATCAAAGAAAGGTAAACAAAATTTTTCGCTGTTTTCTTACCAG
Organism: Tridacna crocea; assembly: GCA_943736015.1. NCBI lineage: Eukaryota > Metazoa > Mollusca > Bivalvia > Cardiida > Cardiidae > Tridacna > Tridacna crocea. Next base: position 13,197,008 of record OX031069.1, on the reverse strand, counting down.
GGTCACGAAAACATTGAACCAATTTAGACAACCACGTGAATCGAAAGTCAATTTTATGTTTAATCGTAGCGCAAAATATAAAATTCAGAAGCAAACGGTCGCTGTTGCGAAAACTTTTTCCGACAAAAAAATCTTGTTCTTGTTTGAAGAATTTAGAAGTAGGCCATAAAGACACAATAAGATGTAAGAATAACTAAAAATCAATTGCTTCCTTGATAGGGTAGAAAACATTGTGGGAAAAGGAGAAAATGCTGGTAGCCTGCATTGTCTCCTTTCCTCAGATTATTTTCAAAAGCCTTCTTTAAAAGGCGTCATTGTGTGGTAAAAGGTTAATAATTATCCAATCAGAGAAGCTTTAAGGAAATCAGAATGGATACCAGCAGCCAATCAGAGAAGACTTAAGAAATTCAACAGCCAATCAGAGAGCTTCAAAATCGCTCCAAATTGGCGCCAAAATTTATTGATTAAAAAACAGTGAAAAAAAACGGCATGAAAGTGGATTTAAAGTTTTCTTTAAAGGCTGCTGTGCAGTCCTTGGCAAACTGCCAAGATTTCACTGAAAATGGGCAAACATTTAAGAAAATAGGGGCGCAGAAGACCGTGTTTTGGTCTTTTCAAGCCCCTTGCAAGAATTACTTCCCTTTAACCCTCGATGCACCCACTCCCCCCCTCCCCAGCCCTTAACTGGATTTGCTTTCTAACTCAGCCCACAATAAATGCTGCACATTGAAACTTTCAATAAGCCAATTTCTAGTGATCAATGTACAGTGTAAAAAAAAAAAAAAAAAAAACGCCCAGAAATTAATGCAAGAATTACTTCCCTTTAACCCTCGATGCACCCAACACCCCTCCTCCCCAGCCCTTAACTGGATTTGCTTTTCTAACTCAGTCCACAATAAATGCTACACATTGGAACTTTCAATAAGCCAAAGTGATTAATGTACAGTGAAAAAAAAAAACGCCCAGAAATTAATGCAAGAATTACTTCCCTTTAACCCTCAATGTACCCAACCCCCCCCCCCCAGCCCTTAACTGGATTTGCTTTTCTAACTCAGCCCACAATAAATGCTGCACATTAAAACTTTCAATAAGCCAAAGTGATCAATGTACAGTGTAAAAAGAAAACGCCCAGAAATTAATGTGACAAGTGGCTAAAAAAAGACTGTAAACTCTTTCAGTTGCTTCCTATTGCATAAATCAAACAAAGGCAACTGAAGTGTAATTTTCTAATCTCTTCAAACCGCAACAAGAAACCCAGTTACGTTGACTACGTGCCAGTTACGCTCATGCGAAAACCTCAGAAATTAATGCGACATGTGGCTAAAAAAAGACTGAAAACTCTCATATATCAAACAAAGGCAACTGAAGTGTAATTTTTCCAATCTCTTCAAACCGCAACAAGAAACCCAGTTACGTTGACTACCGTCTCATAGGTGCCAGTTACGCCCATGCGAAAACCCCAGAAAATAATGCGACAAGTGGCAAAAAAAAGACTGAAGACTCTTTCAGTAGCAACTGCTTCTTATTGCATAAATCAAACAAAAGGAACTAAACTTTTAATGTATATGTTTTTTCTCCAATCTCTTTATACCGTGACCACAAATCCTTTTACGTTGACTGCCGTCTCAAGGTGCCGGTTACGTATCCGCGAAAACGCGAAAAATCGACTTACGGAACATTTCATAGCAGAGGACACCTGTTGCTTAATAGGTCAAATATAGGGAATTCAATTTCTAATATCTGTTTTTTATTTCTGCAATCTTTATATACGGTGACGACAAACCCTTTTAGGTTGTCTATTGTCTCGCAGGTGCCACTTACGTATCCGCAAAAACATGAAAAATCGACTTATGGAATATTTTATAGCAGACGACAACTGTTGCTTGAGTCAATTATAGGGATTTATCTTTTTCTTTTTCTCTCACTAGGGCCATTGATTTGGTTACGATGACCATCTAACCCATACGTGACTGTTACGTGCCGCGCATAAAAACGTAAAATCAGCTTCGACACTTTCGGAGGCAATTGATACCTGTCGTACAAATCAAAGAAAGGTAAACAAAATTTTTCGCTGTTTTCTTACCAGGGTCACGAAAACATTGAACCAATTTAGACAACCACGTGAATCGAAAGTCAATTTTATGTTTAATCGTAGCGCAAAATATAAAATTCAGAAGCAAACGGTCGCTGTTGCGAAAACTTTTTCCGACAAAAAAATCTTGTTCTTGTTTGAAGAATTTAGAAGTAGGCCATAAAGACACAATAAGATGTAAGAATAACTAAAAATCAATTGCTTCCTTGATAGGGTAGAAAACATTGTGGGAAAAGGAGAAAATGCTGGTAGCCTGCATTGTCTCCTTTCCTCAGATTATTTTCAAAAGCCTTCTTTAAAAGGCGTCATTGTGTGGTAAAAGGTTAATAATTATCCAATCAGAGAAGCTTTAAGGAAATCAGAATGGATACCAGCAGCCAATCAGAGAAGACTTAAGAAATTCAACAGCCAATCAGAGAGCTTCAAAATCGCTCCAAATTGGCGCCAAAATTTATTGATTAAAAAACAGTGAAAAAAACGGCATGAAAGTGGATTTAAAGTTTTCTTTAAAGGCTGCTGTGCAGTCCTTGGCAAACTGCCAAGATTTCACTGAAAATGGGCAAACATTTAAGAAAATAGGGGCGCAGAAGACCGTGTTTTGGTCTTTTCAAGCCCCTTGCAAGAATTACTTCCCTTTAACCCTCGATGCACCCACTCCCCCCCTCCCCAGCCCTTAACTGGATTTGCTTTTCTAACTCAGCCCACAATAAATGCTGCACATTGAAACTTTCAATAAGCCAATTTCTAGTGATCAATGTACAGTGTAAAAAAAAAAAAAAAAAACGCCCAGAAATTAATGCAAGAATTACTTCCCTTTAACCCTCGATGCACCCAACACCCCTCCTCCCCAGCCCTTAACTGGATTTGCTTTTCTAACTCAGTCCACAATAAATGCTACACATTGGAACTTTCAATAAGCCAAAGTGATTAATGTACAGTGAAAAAAAAAAACGCCCAGAAATTAATGCAAGAATTACTTCCCTTTAACCCTCAATGTACCCAACCCCCCCCCCCCCCAGCCCTTAACTGGATTTGCTTTTCTAACTCAGCCCACAATAAATGCTGCACATTAAAACTTTCAATAAGCCAAAGTGATCAATGTACAGTGTAAAAAGAAAACGCCCAGAAATTAATGTGACAAGTGGCTAAAAAAAGACTGTAAACTCTTTCAGTTGCTTCCTATTGCATAAATCAAACAAAGGCAACTGAAGTGTAATTTTTCTAATCTCTTCAAACCGCAACAAGAAACCCAGTTACGTTGACTACGTGCCAGTTACGCTCATGCGAAAACCTCAGAAATTAATGCGACATGTGGCTAAAAAAAGACTGAAAACTCTCATATATCAAACAAAGGCAACTGAAGTGTAATTTTTCCAATCTCTTCAAACCGCAACAAGAAACCCAGTTACGTTGACTACCGTCTCATAGGTGCCAGTTACGCCCATGCGAAAACCCCAGAAAATAATGCGACAAGTGGCAAAAAAAAGACTGAAGACTCTTTCAGTAGCAACTGCTTCTTATTGCATAAATCAAACAAAAGGAACTAAACTTTTAATGTATATGTTTTTTCTCCAATCTCTTTATACCGTGACCACAAATCCTTTTACGTTGACTGCCGTCTCAAAGGTGCCGGTTACGTATCCGCGAAAACGCGAAAAATCGACTTACGGAACATTTCATAGCAGAGGACACCTGTTGCTTAATAGGTCAAATATAGGGAATTCAATTTCTAATATCTGTTTTTTATTTCTGCAATCTTTATATACGGTGACGACAAACCCTTTTAGGTTGTCTATTGTCTCGCAGGTGCCACTTACGTATCCGCAAAAACATGAAAAATCGACTTATGGAATATTTTATAGCAGACGACAACTGTTGCTTGAGTCAATTATAGGGATTTATCTTTTTCTTTTTCTCTCACTAGGGCCATTGATTTGGTTACGATGACCATCTAACCCATACGTGACTGTTACGTGCCGCGCATAAAAACGTAAAATCAGCTTCGACACTTTCGGAGGCAATTGATACCTGTCGTACAAATCAAAGAAAGGTAAACAAAATTTTTCGCTGTTTTCTTACCAGGGTCACGAAAACATTGAACCAATTTAGACAACCACGTGAATCGAAAGTCAATTTTATGTTTAATCGTAGCGCAAAATATAAAATTCAGAAGCAAACGGTCGCTGTTGCGAAAACTTTTTCCGACAAAAAAATCTTGTTCTTGTTTGAAGAATTTAGAAGTAGGCCATAAAGACACAATAAGATGTAAGAATAACTAAAAATCAATTGCTTCCTTGATAGGGTAGAAAACATTGTGGGAAAAGGAGAAAATGCTGGTAGCCTGCATTGTCTCCTTTCCTCAGATTATTTTCAAAAGCCTTCTTTAAAAGGCGTCATTGTGTGGTAAAAGGTTAATAATTATCCAATCAGAGAAGCTTTAAGGAAATCAGAATGGATACCAGCAGCCAATCAGAGAAGACTTAAGAAATTCAACAGCCAATCAGAGAGCTTCAAAATCGCTCCAAATTGGCGCCAAAATTTATTGATTAAAAAACAGTGAAAAAAACGGCATGAAAGTGGATTTAAAGTTTTCTTTAAAGGCTGCTGTGCAGTCCTTGGCAAACTGCCAAGATTTCACTGAAAATGGGCAAACATTTAAGAAAATAGGGGCGCAGAAGACCGTGTTTTGGTCTTTTCAAGCCCCTTGCAAGAATTACTTCCCTTTAACCCTCGATGCACCCACTCCCCCCCTCCCCAGCCCTTAACTGGATTTGCTTTTCTAACTCAGCCCACAATAAATGCTGCACATTGAAACTTTCAATAAGCCAATTTCTAGTGATCAATGTACAGTGTAAAAAAAAAAAAAAAAAAAACGCCCAGAAATTAATGCAAGAATTACTTCCCTTTAACCCTCGATGCACCCAACACCCCTCCTCCCCAGCCCTTAACTGGATTTGCTTTTCTAACTCAGTCCACAATAAATGCTACACATTGGAACTTTCAATAAGCCAAAGTGATTAATGTACAGTGAAAAAAAAAAAACGCCCAGAAATTAATGCAAGAATTACTTCCCTTTAACCCTCAATGTACCCAACCCCCCCCCCCCCCAGCCCTTAACTGGATTTGCTTTTCTAACTCAGCCCACAATAAATGCTGCACATTAAAACTTTCAATAAGCCAAAGTGATCAATGTACAGTGTAAAAAGAAAACGCCCCA